>CM038671.1:57739786-60139786 GCA_021605145.1 Aegilops bicornis | reverse complement strand
TCACTTTGCCATCCTTCTTATCCACCAAATATTAGGGTATTTACGCTTCGGTGACCATTTCCTTTGCGATGTAAGCACTTTCGGTTTGAGGCTTTGGTCCAGCTTTGGGCTTCTTGGCGGGGAGTGACAACTTGCTTGTCATTCTACTTGAAGTTCCCTTTCTTTCCCTTTGCACTTTCTTGAAACTAGTGGTCTTGTCAATCATCAACACTTGATGCTCTTTTCCTGATTTCTACCTTCGTCGATTTCAGCATCACGAAGAGCTCGGGAATCGTTTTCATCATCCCTTGCATAATAGTTCATCACGAAGTTCCAGTAACTTGGTGATGGTGACTAGAGAACTCTGCCAATCACTATCTTATCTGGAAGATTTAACTCCCACTTGATTCAAGCGATTGTAGTACTCAGACAATCTAAGTACTTGCTCACTAGTTGAGCAATTCTCCTCCATCTTTTAGGCGATGTATTTGTCAGAGGTCTCATACCTCTTGACACGGGCATGAGTCTAAAATACCAATTTCATCTCTTGAAACATCTTATATGTTCCATTAAGTTTCAAAACGTTTTTGTAGTCGGTTCTAAGCCATAAAGCATGGTGCACAAAACTATCAAGTAGTCATCATATTGAGCTAATAGCGTTCATAATGTTTGCATCTGCTCCTGCAATAGGTCTGTCACCTAGCGGTGCATCAAGGACATAATTCTTCTGTGCAGCAATGAGGATAAACCTCAGATCACGGACCAATCCGCATCATTGCTACTAACAATTTTCAACATAATTTTTCTCTAGGAACATATCAAAATAAACATATAGAAAGCAACAACGCGAGCTATTGATCTTCAACATAATTTGCAAAATACTACCAGGATTAAGTTCATGATAAATTTAAGTTCAATTAATCATATTACTTAAGAACTCCCACTTAGACAGACATCTCTCTAGTCATCTAAGTGATCACGTGATCCAAATCAACTAAACCATAACCGATCATCACGTGAGATGGAGTAGTTTTCAATGGTGAACATCACTATGTTGATCATATCTACTATATGATTCACGCTCGACCTTTCGGTCTCCGTGTTAGAGGCCATATCTGCATATGCTAGGCTCGTCAAGTTTAACTTTGAGTATTCGGCGTGTGCAAAACTGGCTTGCACCCGTTGTAGATGGACATAGAGCTTATCACACGGATCATCACGTGGTGTGCAGGCACGACGAACTTTAGCAGCGGTGCATACTCGGGGAGAACACTTCTTGATAATTAGTGAGAGATCATCTTAAAATGCTACCGTCAATCAAAGCAAGATAAGATGCATAAAGGATAAACATCACATGCAATCAATATAAGTGATATGATATGGCCATCATCATCTTGTGCTTGTGATCTCCATCTCCAAAAGCACCGTCATGATCACCATCATCACCGGTAGCGACACCTTGATCTCCATCGTAGCATCGTTGTCGTCTAGCCAACTATTGCTTCTACGACTATCGCTACGCTTAGTGATAAAGTAAAAGCAATTACAGGCGTTGCATTTACGTACAACAAAGCGACAACCATATGGCTCTGCCGATTGCCGATAACTTCGGTTACAAAACATGATCATCTCATACAATAAAATATAGCATCACGTCTTGACAATATCACATCACAACATGCCTGCAAAAACAAGTTAGGCGTCCTCTACTTTGTTGTTGCAAGTTTTACGTGGCTGCTACGGGCTGAGCAAGAACCATTCTTACCTCGCATCAAAACCACAAAGATAGTTCGTCAAGTTAGTGCTGTTTTAACCTTCGCAAGGACGGGCGTAGCCACTCAGTTCAACTAAAGTTGGAGAAAGCAGACACCCGCCAGCCACATGTGCAAAAACGCGTCGGTAGAACCAGTCTCGCGTAAAGCGTCTGGCGTAATGTCGGTCGGGCCGCTTCATCCAACAATACCGCCCGAACCAAAGTATGACATCTTTGGTAAGCGGTATGACTTATATCGCCCACAACTCACTTGTGTTCTACTCGTGCATATAACATCTACGCATAGAACCAGGCTCGATGCCACTTGTTGGGGAGCGTAGTAATTTCAAAACAAAATCCTACGCTACGCAAGATCATGGTGATGCATAGCAGCGAGAGGGAGTGTATCTTCATACCCTTGAAGATCGCTAAGCGAGCGTTTATCAGCAGCGGTTGATGTAGTAAATGCGTCTTCATGATCCGACCGATCCAAGTACCGAGCAGACGGCACCTCCGAGTTACGCACACGTTCAGCTCGATGACATCCTCGCCTTCTCGATCCGGCAAGGCAGGCGAAGTAGTAGATGAGTTTGGCAGCCTGACGGCGTGGTGGCGGTGTTGGTGAAAAACAATCTCCGTGGGGCTTTGCCTAAGCTCTCTGAAACTATAACGGAGGATAAACTAGAGGGGCGGGGTTGCGGCTGCGGCTTGGTGTTTCTTGATGTGTCCTTGGTGCTAGCCCTGTCCCTCTATTTATATGTTGAGCCTTGGGGTGAAACTTGGAGTAAAAGCCTCCACAAAGTCGGTTTCACCCGAAGGCAAGAGTCCTTCTCGGACTCGGGGCGAACGCCGAGGGTTCGGCGTCTGGACCCGAACGCCGAGACCCTAGCGTCGACTCTGGACTCCATAAAACTTCCTTTGCGCTTTCCAAAAACCTTGTGGGCTTTCCCCTTTGGCCCCAAATAACGTGTTCTCGTACCCAAACATTTGGAAACATCCGGAAACCCTTAGGTGAATTCGGAACCCTTAGGAGATCAAACACTATTATCCCATATATCAAAGCTTTATCTCGGACCATTCCGGAGTTCCTCGTCATGTCCATGATCTCATCCGGGACTCCGAACAACATTCGGTTACCAACATACATAACTCATATAATACTATATAAATCAGCGAAGCGTTAAGCGTGCGGACCCTACGGGTTCGAGAACTATGTGAACATGACCGAAACACGTTTCGGTCAATAACCAATAAGCGGAACCTGGATGCTCATATTGGCTCCCACATATTCTCACGAAGATCTTTATCGGTCAAACCACATAACAACATCGTTGTTCCCTTTGTCATCGGTATGTTACTTGCCGAGATTCGATCATCGGTATCTCAATACCTAGTTCAATCTCGTTACCGGCAAGTCTCTTTACTCGTTACGTAATGCATCATTCCGTAACTAACTCATTAACTACATTGCTTGCAAGGCTTGTAGTGATGTGCATTACCGAGAGGGCCGGAGATACCTCTCGACAATCGGATGACAAATCCTAATCTCAAAATCGCCAACCCAACAAGTACCTTCGGAGACACCTGTAGAGCACCTTTATAATCACCCGATTCGTTGTGACGTTTGGTAGCACACAAAGTGTTCCTCCGATGGCAGGAGTTGCATAATCTCATAGTCATAGGAACATGTATAAGTCATGAAGAAAGCAATAGCAACATACTAAGCGATCGGGTGCTAAGCTAACGGAATGGGTCAAGTCAATCACATCATTCTCCTAATGATGTGATCCGTTAATCAAATAACAACTCATGTCTATGGTTAGGAAACATAACCATCTTTGATTAACGAGCTAGTCAAGTAGAGGCATACTAGTGACACTATGTCTATGTATTCACACATGTATTATGTTTCCGGTTAATACAATTCTAGCATGAATAATAAACATTTATCATGATATAAGGAAATAAATAATAACTTTATTATTGCCTCTAGGGCATATTTCCTTCACCTTCTACGAAGCAACGAGGACAATCCTCAGTTTAGGGACCTAGTCCGCATAATTGCTACTATCAACTTTCAACTGAATTTTTTCTCTAGGAACATATCTAAACAGTAGAACTAAAACGCGAGCTTACGACATAATTTGCGAAGATCTTTTGACTATGTTCAGGATAATTAAGTTCATCTTATGAACTCCCACTCAGATAGACATCCCTCTAGTCATCTAAGTGATAACATGATCCGAGTCAACTAGGCTGTGTCCGATCATCACGTGAAGACGGACTAGTCAGCGTCGGTGAACATCTTCATGTTGATCGTATCTTCTATCGACTCATGCTCGACCTTCGGTCTTCCGTGTTCGAGGCCATGTACGTACATGCTAGGCTCGTCAAGTCAACCTAAGTGTATTGCGTGTGTAAATCTGGCTTACAGCCGTTGTATTGAGCGTTAGAATCTATCACACCCGATCATCACGTGGTGCTTGAAACAACGAACCTTCCATAGCGGTGCGATTAGGGAACACTTTTCTTGAAATTATTGTGAGGGATCATCTTATTTAAGCTACCGTCGTTCTAAGCAAATAAGATGCATAAAAATGATAAACATCACATGCAATCAAAAAGTGACATGATATGGCCGATATCATTTTGCTCCTTTTGATCTTCATCTTCGGGGCTCCATGATCATCATCGTCACCGGCATGACACCATGATCTCCATCATCATGATATTCATCATCGTGTCTCCATGAAGTTGTCTCGCCAACTATTACTTCTACTACTATGGCTAACGGCTTAGCAATAAAGTAAAGTAATTACATGGCGTTGTTCAATGACACGCAGGTCATATAATAAATTAAGACAACTCCTATGGCTCCTGCCGGTTGTCATACTCATCGACATGCAAGTCGTGATTCCTATTACAAGAACATGATCAATCTCATACATCACATATATCATTCATCACATTCTTTTGGCCCTCCTCCTCAAGGTGGTGCAGCGCCCCTTTGGTTGAAACCACCCCGCGTGTCAGATCCGTGAGGATATCAGAACATCGTCAGCTGTTCCTAAAGCAAAAAGAGCAAAACCATGAGTACCATTGAAAGGTGCACAAGATCGAATGCCCTAAAAAGAAATTTATTATGGCCTGCAACTTTTATGCTTGGTGGTGGCGCGGATATCATGATCTTTGACGGTCTGACGGCCTGCATATGGATATCATGTCATTGTTGTTGTGGTTCCGGTGGGCCTAGATCTCGTTCTCCAGTACATGGCTCGCCCAAGTTCTCTCCTTTAACAACTTCAGGCCTGGTGCTCGGAAGTTCCATCCTTCTGTCTTCTTGGCTCATCGGTGTTTTGGCGGGTCCGACTTCATTGTCTAGATCTGTGTCTCTCCATATTCCGGTTTGCCGGCGTTATGCGCTGCGATTGCATCCTGTCTTGGCTCTCTATCCCGCCGTCGCCTCTCGAACCCGACAGCCACCTTGCCTTGCCCTCCTCTGCCCGATCCAATGCTCGCGCATCTGGTGGCGCCTATTTTCACCCTTGACGGTAGGCGTAGCTTCGCCTTCCGATAATAGCAGCCCGACAAGCGGCCTATTCTTCGTCTTTGGATCATGTCGGTAGCTTAGGGATTGTTCGAACATAGGCGAGGCAAAATCTCCGCTCGGCTTGTTGATCTTGCCGGCGGCGACACCTCTGGTGTCGTCTCCTTCTTAGGCGCTACCATAGTCTTTCTCCGTGCTCCTCTTTGATCACTAGCGGAAACCCCAGGTCTGGTCTCTTAGGTTGGATGGCGGCGACATCACAGCGTCGTTCCCCTTCATGAAGGTGTCTCTTGATTGCTCATGGCATGGCCTTGTTGGATTTCAAGATTTGGGACATCGTTTTCGTCCGGGTTGTTTCTCTTGGCAAGGGTAGTTTAATGATGTGTTGTAGATTATGTTGAACTGAGCATCCCATGTCTCTCTACTCTGGGCACCATGTTTACACCATCTTATGGTTGTGCCATGTGATGTACCCTCCCTTTGTTCTCATTTCAACTCCTTTTATCAATGAAAGATACCACAGACTTTGAGTATTAGCGAAAAGATATCAACGTGTCAAAACACCCGGAGAAAAAATGTTGTGGAAATAGAAGCTGGCTCTTACTGCGCTGAGTGCTCCCAAAAGGTACTTTTCGAGCAATATATTGTGATATCGGTCAGTCTAGCTAACTTTGCCATAGTTATCTATTCTCAGTTACTCCCTCCGTTCTTAAATAATTGTCTTTCTAGCCATCTCAAATGGACTACAACATACGGATGTATGTAGACATGTTTTAGAGTGTAGATTCACTCATTTTGCTCCGTATGTAGTCACTTGTTGAAATCTCTAGAAAGACAATTATTTAGGAACGGAGGGAGTACATTGGTTTAATGCTATGATTAGCACATGAGCATATGCCACAGTACTCTACTTCCCATGCATGCGGCATGATTGATCAAGCTATTTGAGCAATTGCTTTGCTTGGATAGCTCCGGAAAAAATATGGCGGAAAGCGGTACCATCGGAATCATAGCACATATAGTTCATACTTAGTCAACTTATACAGTAGGCGCGCCGAATTTGGGATATTCGTATGTTTCTAGCAATGTTTTGGTCTTTTGGGTATCTCTCGGGACTGAGATGCCGGGTAATAAAGCTGGCAAGTGAGCAGGATGGAACTCTTTGTAGGAAGAATAACAGATGCAGAGCACACAGTTGCGAGCAATAATGTAAGACACTCTGGGGGTGTTTGGTTGCTGCCACAGGAGATGTGCTGAGAAAATTTGATGCTGGTGTGTGCACGAAGATTGGAGAAATTTTGCTGGCCGGGCTACTGCGGTAGGTGCTGTTTGGTTTGTTGCCCGAGCACGGACTACTAGTAGACAATCTCTTTATTTGCTCGACTTTTGATGCGAGCAAGTGCATTTGCGTCTCCAGGCGTCCAATCTGGGTGGCTTTGGTTCGGGCTAACCATGGCGTCCAATCTGGGTGGCCTGGTTCGGGCTAACCATGGCGTCAATCTGGGTGGCCTGGTTCGGGCTAACCATGGCGTCCAATCTGGGTGGCCTGGTTCGGGCTAACCATGTGCTGGACAGCTGGCGGGCTAATCATCCGTATGTGTTCGGGCCGGGCTACGGCCAGATTTATCGGGCCACCAACCAAGCGGGTCGAGGCAGATTTCAGGCACACTACTGGTCGAGGCATTTTGTCTCGGGATGGCAACCAAACACCCTCTCTCTCTCTGGGCTCTGCTCCTTTTCTCATCTTCTCTCTCCCTTCCAGCCTTCTTCCTATGAATACAAAGCCTTTGCTAACTTTCTTCACCCAGCGCACACACTAGGGAGACCTGCCCCTCGGTTCCTGCGGGTAAATCAAAACTCAAGTTGGTGGTTGTCAATGTCGGAGATATGCACATGATAACAAAGATATGTTTCATTTCTTGTGCAAACAAAATTGGTGTTTTCTACTATGCTATCTGTCGGGATTATTTTCTATGTGTTGAAAGTCGCTATCATCTAGCGTTTATTCCATTGTTACGACTTACGAGTTACGATGGTGATTAAATGCAGATTGCTTACATCAAAGGCAGAGACATACATTCCCATTTCTAGAAACCAAAACTTTACCTTTTAAAATATTTTTAGTTGCTCTGTTACAAGCTGCTAAACTGCCATCGCCCCTCAAAAACAAAAGCATGAACAGGATTATCCATAGGATGTGTCTTTGAATGTAATAGAGAGCATGAGCATGACCCACAGAGCCTTTGGAGGTTGCAAAAGAAGCTGATGAGTACAATGGATTCAACCTTATACTAGCTGATCTAACCAGGAATGCCGTGGTCTCTGTCAAACCGGCCAAAGGGCAGCTGCTGACGATTCAGCTCGTCTCACGAGGACTCCATGTGCTGTCGGTACAAGGCTAGACAGCCCTTGGCGAAGGTATGAGAACTACTCCATGTCCAACGGACACCACCTTACAAATTGATTGAATTCCCAGTGCCACAGATATATAAGTGCACATGATGTTTGTTATTTGATAAAATCTTTGGAAGAACATCGGTAGCAAGCTAAAAATGTTGAATGTCAATGAGGTGTCCTTTGTTGATTTTACTTGTCGCACTAAGAATCCTAAAGGAGACTTTTGAGCTGGAGAAGATGCGAAAGCAACATGAAAGCCATTTCAAGTAATTCCCTAGAAGGCGGTGCATTTACCTCAATTAATAGCACATGCTGTACAAGCAAACAAGACAGGAGTATATACCACATGATTGCAAGCCACTCTGTCTTAGGGACCATTCGATTATATTGCTTGTAGGCAATTCGCCTCGGTAGAAACTTGAGGGAGTTTATAAGGAAGCATGGTGATGATGAAGTTGAAGCAAAGGATATGGTGACGGACTAATGAGTCTTGTTGACACCACGAGGCTGATAAAGATAGGCCGCCAAACACGGTTGTGATCCAAATTGGGAGACAGTCTGAACTCCATATTTTTGAAACCCGAACACTTTCAAAATTTGTGAACATACTTTTAAAAACCTAAGTCTTTTGTGAACAATGTGCCGAGAATCTCAAACTTTATTTCAAAAATAGGAGTAAAATTGAAAACCAGAACATTTTTGTAACTTCTGAGACAATTTTTGAAAATACAAACATTTTCGAAGGAGCAGAACAACTTCTGAAACTACGCACAATTTTTTTCAAAAGCGTGAACATTTTCAATTTTGCTCATAATGTCAAAAACACGAAATTTTTAACAAGAGCAAACACAATTTTGAACACGACCATTTTTATTTTTAAACATTTTCTAAAAACATTAACAAATTTGGAATTTCAAAATATTTCAACAAAATATGAACAAAAAATGGAAACTATCTTTTTAATTGGTGAGAACATTTTTTGTATTCGTGTAGAAAAAAATCACCATGTTCAACGTAGGGTGTTAAGGTAGGTAGAAGGCTCCGTTTGAGAGCATGTTGTTCGACAACATCCGTCAGATGACCTTAATTTTTTTTTCATTGGCTGTATGAACCATTCAAGGCACCATACCAAGGTTTTTTGGTTTTCTTTTATATTTTCTGGAGTTTTCTCGGTCAAAAAAGGGTGATAAATTGTCGGACGTGCCGCAACTTGCATAAGCTGTCGAAAATCGCTCAAAATTGGCAGAGATTCCTACCATGGGCGTGCCCACCTGCTTGCAAAAGTTGGTTCAGTTCAATCGTCTCCAAAAATAGATCATGTTTAACGTAGGGTATCCTGATTAAATGCGAAAGCAGGTTGTTTCTTGACATCTTTGAAATGGCCCGATATTTTCCATGGCCTTTTATGACCAATTGAAGGCACCATGCCAAGATTTTTGGTTTTCAATAAATTTTGCATTTTCTAGAGTTTTCTCGGTAGAAAAAAGCCAATAAATGCCGGACATGTTGCAACTTGCTTACAATGTCGAAATCGTTCAAACGACATAGATGCCTACCAAGTGCATGCCCCTGCTTGCAAAAGTTGGGGTTATTTGAAGTTTTTTGAAAATAAAGCATGTTCAGCGGATATTGTTCGGGTAGGCCAGAAAGCTCCGCCTGAGAGCACGTGGTCTTTCGACATCCATGAAATGGCTCCCATGTTTTTTGCATTACCTTGTATGACTAACTAAAGGCACAATGCCAAATTTTTTTTGTTTTTTTATGAATTTTGCATTTTACGGAGTTTCATCAGCCAAAAAGGTCGATAAATGGTCGAACATGTACTTAACTTGCATACATTGTCAGATATCATTCACAGCTGACATGGGTGCCTACCATGGGCGTGTCCACCTTCTTGAAAAAGTTGGAGTCATTTCATGAATGTCCAAAACGTGATGATCACCCTACCACGTGATGATCGGGTGTGATAAGCTCTAAGTCCATCTAGAGCGGGTGCAAGCCAGTTTTGCACCGCATGAGAATACTCGAGTTAAACTTGGCGAGCCTAGCATATGCAGATATGGCCTCGGAACACTTTGAGATCGAAAGGTCGAGCATTAATCATATAGTAGATATGATCAACATAATGATGTTCACCATTGAAAACTACTCCATTTCACGTGATGATCGGTTATGGTTTAGTTGATTTGGATCACGTGATCACTTAGATGAGTAGAGGGATGTCTATCTAAGTGGGAGTTCTTAAGTAATATGATTAATTGAACTTTAATTTATCATGAACTTAGTCCTGGTAGTATTAGCATATCTATGTCTTAGATCAATAGCTCGCGTTGTTGCTTCCCTATGTTTTATATGTGTTCCTAGAAAACTAAGTTGAAAGATGTTAGTAGCAATGATGCGGATTGGATCCGTGATCTGAGGTTTATCCTCATTGCTGCCTGAAGAATTATGTCCTTGATGCACCGCTAGGTGACAGACCTAATGCGAGGAGCAGATCACGGACGTTATGAGCGTTTGGCTAGCTCAATATGATGACTACTTGATAGTTTAGTGCACCATGCTTAGCGGCTTAGAATCGGGACTTCAAAGGCGTTTTGAACATCATGGACCATATGAGATGTTCCGGGAGTTGAAGTTAATATTTCAAGCAAATAACCGAGTTGAGAGATATGAAGTCTCCAACAAGTTCTATAGCTAAAAGATGGAGGAGAATAGCTCAAGTAGTGAGCATGTGCTCAGATTGTCTGGATACTACAATCGCTTGAATCAAGTGGGAGTTAATCTTCCAGATAAAATAGTGATTGACAGAATTCTCTAGTCACCATCACCAAGTTAGTTGAACTTCGTGATGGACTATAATATGCAAGGGATAACGGAAGCGACTCCCAAGCTCTTACGTGATGCTGAAATTGATGAAGGTAGAAATCAAGAAAAACATCAAGTGTTGATGGTTAACAAGACCACTAGTTTCAAGAAAAGGGCAAAGGAAGAAAGGGAACTTAGAAGAGCGGCAAGCAAGTTGCTGCTCAAGTGAAGAAGCCCAAGTCTGGACCTAAGCACGAGACTAAGTGCTTCTCTGCAAAGGGACTGGTCCTTTGGAAGCGGAACTACCCCAAGTATTTATTTATTTTGAAGCGAGGCAAAAGACTTGCCATTTCATTGATTAAGAAGAAGAGAATTGCCCCGTTAATTGACGGAAAACCGGGCTAAAACCGATACAACTCAATCCATATGACATAGGCACCACCGGCCAACTTGGCCACCGACATGAAACTCGGAGCTACAAAGAAGAAAGACATCCGCCGAGGAGTCGCAAGCGTCATCGTCATCACCGGTTGCCTCGAGCAGGCGACTCCGACTTCACCGTAGAGCTCCACCATCGAAGGCAACCCGCAAACAGCGGCTGAAGCCACAATGGCACATGCCAGCAGATGGCCACCGCGTGCAAGCAACAGTCAACTCCGACTTTGACGGCGAGCTTGAAAGGGAAATATGTAGGACTTCCGCGAGCGTGTCCTCCATAGCGGAAGGGCACCTCGGACACGCGGAAAGAACCGACTACCAAAGTCACGCTGCGACCGAGCTCCTCTCAACGCCATCATCGTTGCCAAAACAGAAACCAGCGCCCCGCCTCAGCAAGCCACGCAGCGGAGATGCCGCCATCCACCAGTCTCCCAGTCATAGTCGGCTCCGAGACGATGCCCCCAAGGAGGAGAAAGACGCGAAGATGCCTCCATCGCCCGATCCAGCTGATCTGAGGTTTCCCGATAAGAAGGATGACAAAGTAAACAAAGGTATATTTAATATACATGTTATTGATGTGTTCTTCCGCATTCACCGGCAACGTGCCGTGATTAAAATGAGGGGGGAATACCTATGGGGTAGGGCCATATGGCGATCAAAGATCAAGGCCCATCAAGTTGGAAAAAATCATACCACCACGGACATGAATCATGCATGTCATGCATGATCGTCCATGTCGAAAAGCAGACCGCTCACGTATTGTCATGATCAATGTCTCAAAAAGCGTATTGTCATGATTACACCATACATCCATCTGGAGCTGATCCAAGAGAATCATGCATGGATCGCAAGACTATCACAAGGATATTTTAAAATACCTACTCCCTCGTCCCATAATATAAGGCGTTTTTTGACATTGGGTGAAGAGTATTTTGACATTGGAGACGGAGGAGTAGATCTTTCCTAGATGGAGGGAGTAGATCTTTCCTAGATGGAACAGCCGGGATACATACAGCAGGGTATGCTCCATGGACCATGGACTGATGGATCCCGTGTTTAATTAATTAGGTACAACTAAACCCGCCTTAACTATGTGGAATGGAGCTCTAACCTAGAGCAGTTTGGTCTGGGGAGTATGGTAGTAGTACTGGTACGTGAGATGTTGGATCACTCGGTTAACTGTCTCATGCAGCAGGCCCGCACGCCATGTGCACCAGACCGGTAGACGCACGTATGGCTAAGACGACAGCACTACCTGCATGCATATGCATGAACCCTTCTCATTTGATGATTTATGTCGGTATAACAGCAATACATGAACGGCTAATCAATCACGCCGTGGGCAATCACTCATGCATGCAGCACAGACCTTAGCTAGCTTGCTAATCAGGATGCAAAACGCAAAGGGACAAGGAGGAGAGAAGTCGCAGTAGATGGATCATGGATGCATGGGCGCTGTCGCCCTACAGTAGCTAGATCGGTCCATCGACGGGACAGCAGAAAAAAGAATCTGCTGTTGCTGTGTGGTGCTGTCTATATTCTGTCCAGTAATATATTTTATAACCTGTGCAAATATCAGAAAAGAAAAAATCCCTAATATTTATACTAGTGGCGCACCATCAACTAGTGCGTAGTAAGCCAGCACACTAGTGGTGCATCATCAACTAGTGCGCCATTAGTAAGCGAGCACATGGGTAAATATGGCCCTGGAAGGCATACTAATGACGCATCGTGGGATATACTAATGGTGCCTGCCTGATGCGCCATTAGTATACCATCATTAGTAAAAATTCTAATGACATGATACTAGTGGCCTTTTGTAGTGCGCCATTAGTAGACAAAACATGTGCGCCACTAGCAGGCCCTTTGCTAGTCGTGACAGCAAGGTCGATCAATGTCTGTGCCGGATGCATGTTCAAGTTCCTGCGTGGCAGGCAGAGATCATCAGATGAGAAGGTCCCATGCAGCATGCATGCATGCTAGCGGGTGCACCAGTACTCAACTGATCCATCCGAGTGTTTTCTGACGTACCATGCATGCTACTCAGACCAAACTACTTTAGCTTAGACCTTAGAGCTCTTGCTCTTGTTGCATCTCACAGGGCCGGGTCCATTAATTGGAGAAAAACAGGTGATTATATTAGGTGTGGTACGCAGTTAAACAGTGGTCCATCAGTCCATGGTCCCTCTATATATCCCTGTCGACCTGAATTCCATGATTCCTGCATCTTTCTCGGAATTGTCTATTTTAGATTATCCTCTTCATCTTCCTGCGAGCCCTGCATGATTCTCTTGGGATCAACTAGCTCGAGACGCATGGTGTGTGATCGTGACTGTTCATGAGTGGTGAGTCTGATGGCTTGGACGGCGAGAGATATGTGGATCGAACAGGTAACTCTGTAGATTTGTTTCTGTTGTGTGGATAATTATGTGATGTTTACTCAATTAAGAATTTAAGATGAATGAAGAAAGAATCGCATAAGATGGGTGAATTGCGTGCCAAAGCTTCGTAACTCGGATACTCATCTCTATGATCATATCTTAGACATTTTATCCTCTTGTCACGATGATCTTTAACTTCACTCTGAAATTACTTGAACCGTTTAATAATTCAGACTTCCGTTTCATCAAGTAAATATACAGTATCTACTCAAATCATCCGTGAAGTAAGAACACAACGATATCCACTGCGTGCCTCAGCACTCATTGGACTGCACACATCAAAATGTATTACTTCCAACAAGTTGCTTTCTTGTTCCATTTCTTTGAAAATGAGGCTTTCGGTCATCTTGCCCATGTGGTATGATTTGCATGTCTCAAGTGATTCAAAAATCAAGTGAGTCTGAGCGGTCCATTTGCATGGAGTTTCTTCATGCATATACACCAATAGACATGGTTAGCATGTCTCAAACTTTTCAAAAGCGAGTGAGTCCAGGAGATCCATCAACATGGAGCTTCTTCATGCGCTTTATACCAATATGACTTACATGGCAGTGCCACAAGTAGGTGGTACTATCATTACTATCTTATATCTTTTGGCATGAACATGTGTATTACTACGATCGAGATTCAATAAACCATTCATTTTAGGTGCAAGACCATTGAAGGTATTATTCAAATAAACAGAGTAACTATTATTCTCCTTAAATGAATAACCCGTATTGCGATATGAAGAAAATATGCACTAGATTAAATTATAAATTTATTATTTATTTCATTATTTCATGATAAATGTTTATTATTCATGCTAGAATTGTATTAACCGGAAACATAATACATGTATGAATACATAGACAAACATAGTGTCACTAGTATGCCTCTACTTGACTAGCTCGTTGAATCAAAGATGGTTAAGTTTCCTAGCCATAGACATGAGTTGTCATTTGATTAACGGGATCACATCATTAGGAGAATGATGTGATTGACATGACCCATTCCGTTAGCCTAGCACTTGATCGTTTAGTATGCTGCTATTGCTTTCTTCATGACTTATACATGTTCACTGTAACTATGAGATTATGCAACTCCGTTTACGGAGGAACACTTTGGGTGCTACCAAAGCGTCCTAGCGTAACTGGGTGATTATAAAGGAGTACTACAGGTGTCTCCAAAGGTACATGTTGGGTTGGCGTATTTCGAGATTAGGTTTTGTCACTCCGATTGTCGGAGAGGTATCTCTGGGCCCTCTCGGTAATGCACATCACATAAGCCTTGCAAGCATTGCAACTAATAAGTTAGTTGTAAGATGATGTATTACTGAGCGAGTAAAGAGACTTGCGGTGGCGAGATTGAACTAGGTATTGGATACCGGCGATCGAATCTCGGGCAAGTAACATACCGATGACAAAGGGAACAACGTATGTTGTTATGCGGTTTGACCGATAAAGATCTTGAAGAATATGTAGGAGCCAATATGGGCATCAAGGTCCGCTATTGGTTATTGACCGAGAATAGTTCTAGGTCATGTCTACATAGTTCTCGAACCCGTAGGATCCATGCGCTTAAGGTTTCGATGATAGTTATATTATGAGTTTATGAGTTTTGATGTACCGAAGGAGTTGAGTCCCGGATGAGATCGGGGACATGACGAGGAGTCTCGAAATGGTCGAGGCGTAAAGATCGATATATTGGACGACTATATTCGGAGTTGGAAAGGTTCGAATGATTCGGGTATTTTTAGATCGGAGATTTACGGGTATTCGCCGGGGAAAAGTATTGGGCCTTATTGGGCCCTGCGGGAAAGAGAGAGGGGCTGCCTAGGGAAGGCACCCCCCCCCCCATGGCCTAGTCCGAATTGGACTAGGGGGAGGGGCCGCACCCCTTCCTTCCTTCCCTTCTCTCTTCCCCTTACTTGTCTCCTACTCCTAATACATGGAAGGACTCCTAGTTGGACTAGAAAAAGGGAATCCTACTCGGTGGGAGTAGGACTCCCCATGGCGCCCTCCTAGGGCGGCCTCCTCCTCCCTCCCTCCTTTATATCACAGGGGCAGGGGCACCCATGGACACACAAGTTGATCTACGGATCGTTCCTTAGCCGTGTGCGGTGCCCCCTCCACCATATTCCACTTGGTCGTGTCGTCGCGGAGCTTAGGCGAAGCCACTGGGCGATAGAGTCATATCGTCGCGGAGCTTAGGCGAAGCCCTGCGCGGTGGAGCATCATCATCGTCATCACGCCCGTCGTCTTGTGGAACTCATCCCGGCAGCTTTCTTTGGATCGGAGCCGGGGATCGTCATCGAGCTGAACATGTGCTTTGAACTTCGGAGGTGTCGTGCGTTCGATACTTGGATCGGTCGGATCGTGAAGGCGTGCGACTACATCAACAGCGTTGTTATAACGCTTCCGCTTATGGTCTCACAGTGCGTGGACATACACTCTCCTCTCGTTGCTATGCCATCACCACGATCTTGCGTGTGCGTAGGAAATTTTTGAAATTACTCGTTCCCCAACATTGGCATCGAGCCAGGTTATATGCGTTGATGTCATATGCGAGTAGAACACAAGTGAGTTGTGGGCGATATAAGTCATCTTGCTTACCAGCATGTCATACTTTGGTTCAGCGGTATTGTGAGATGAAGCGGCCGGACCGACATTACAGCGTGCGCTTACGCGAGACTGGTTTCACCGCTTGAGCACTTTCGTTGCTTAAAGGTGACGGCGGGTGTCTGTTTCTCTCACTTTAGTTGAACCGAGTGTGGCTCGCCGGTCCTTGCGAAGGTTAAAACAGCACCAACTTGACAAACTATCGTTGTGGTTTTGATGCGTAGGTAAGAACGGTTCTTGCTCAGCCCGTAGCAGCCACGTAAAACTTGCAACAACAAAGTAGAGGACGTCTAACTTGTTTTTGGAGGGCATGTTGTGATGTGATATGGTCAAGGCGTGATGCTATATTGTATGAGATGATCATGTTTTGTAACCGAAGTTATCGACAGCTGGCAGGAGCCATATGGTTGTCGCTTTATTCTATGAAATGCAAAAGCCATGTAATAGCTTTACTTTATAACTAAGCAGTAGCGATAGTCGTAGAAGCAATAGTTTGCGAGACGACAACGATGATACGATGGAGATCACGGTGTCGCGCCGGTGATAATGGTGATCATGGCGGTGCTTGAGATGGAGATCACAAGCACAAGATGATGATGGCCATATCATATCACTTATATTGATTGCATGTGATGTTTATCCTTTATGCATCTTATCTTGCTTTGATTGGCGGTAGCATTATAAGATGATCTCTCACTAAAATTATCAAGAAGTGTTCTCCACGAGTATGCACCGTTGCGAAAGTTCTTCGTCTTTGAGACACCACGTGATGATCGGGTGTGATAGGCTCTACGTTCAAATACAAGCGGGTGCAAAACAGTTGCGCCGCGCGGAATACTCAGGTTAAACTTGGCGAGCCTAGCATATAACAGATATGGCCTCGGAACACGGAGACCGAAAGGTCGGCGTGAATCATATAGTAGATATGATCAACATATTGATGTTCACCGTTGAAACTACTCCATCTCACGTGACGATCGGACATGGTGTAGTTAATATGGATCACGTAATCACTTAGAAGATTAGAGGGATGTCTATCTAAGTGGGAGTTCTTAAGTAATATGATTAATTGAACTTTAATTTATCATGAACTTAGTCCTGGTAGTATTTTGCAAATTATGTTGTAGATCAATAGCTCGCGTTGTTGCTTCCCTATGTTTGTTGCTTCCCTATGTTTTTATATGTGTTCCTAGAGAAAATTGTATTGAAAGATGTTAGTAGCAATGATGCGGATTGGATCCGTGATCTGAGGTTTATCCTCATTGCTGCCTGAAGAATTATGTCCTTAATGCACGCTAGGTGACAGACCTATTGCAGGAGCAAATGCGAGGCGTTATGAGCGTTTGGCTAGCTCAATATGATGACTACTTGATAGTTTAGTGCACCATACTTAACGGCTTAGAATCGGGACTTCAAAGGCGTTTTGAGCGTCATGGACCATATGAGATGTTCCAGGAATTGAAGTTAATATTTCAAGCAAATGCCGAGTTGAGAGATATGAAGTCTCCAACAAGTTCTATAGCTAAAAGATGGAGGAGAATCGCTCAACTAGTGAGCATGTGCTCAGATTATGCAGGTACTTCAATCGCTTGAATCAAGTGGGAGTTAATCTTCCGAGATAAGATAGTGATTGACAGAATTCTCTAGTCACCATCACTAAGTTACTAGAACTTCGTGATGAACTATAGTATGCAAGGGATGGCGAAAACAATTCCCAAGCTCTTGGCGATGCTAAAATCGTGAAGGTAGAAATCAAGAAAAACATCAAGTGTTGATGGTTGACAAGACCACTAGTCTCAAGGAAAAGGGCAAAGGGAAGAAGGGGAACTTCAAGAAGAGCGGCAAGCAAGTTGCTACTCGGTGAAGAAGCCCAAGTCTGGACCTAAGCACGAGACTAAGTGCTTTTGCTGCAATGGAACTGGTCCTTTGGGCGGAACTACCCCAAGTATTTGGCGGATAAGAAGGATGGCAAAGTGAACAAAGGTATATTTGATATCTGATTATTGATGTGTATTTTACTAGTGTTACGTAGCAACCCCTCGGTATTTGATACTTGGTTCGGTTGCTAAGAGTAGTAACTCGAAGCAGGAGTTGCAGAATGAGCGAAACTAGTTGAAGAGGAAGTGACGATGAGTGTAGGAAGTTGTTCCAGGATTGATATGATCATCATCGCACACTCCCTATACTTTCGGGATTAGTGTTAAACCTAAATAAATGTTATTTGGCGTTTGCATTGAGCATAAATATGATTTGATCATGTTTATTGTATGTCTGATTATCCATTTAAAATCAAAGAATAATTGTTGTTCTGTTTACATGAATAAAACCTTCAATGGTCATACACCCAATAAAAATAGTTTGTTGGATCTCGATCGTAGTGATACACATATTCATAATATTGATGCCAAAAGATGCAAAGTTAATAATGATAGTGCAACTCATTTGTGGCCTTTGCCGTTTAGGTCATATTGGTGTAAAGCGCATGAAGAAACTCCATGCTAATGGGATTTTGGAATCACTTGATTATGAATCACTTGATGCTTGCGAACCATGCCTTATGGGCAAGATGACTAAAGACTACATTCTCGGAACAATGGGCGAGCAAATGACTTATTGGAAATAATACATCTTGATGTATGCGATCCAATGAGTGTTGATGCTAAATGGCAAGTATCGTTATTTTCGACCTTCACAGATGATTTGAGCAGATATGGGTATATCTACTTGATGAAACACAAGTCTGAAACATTTGAAAAGTTCAAAGAATTACAGAGTGAAGTGAAGAATCATCGTAACAAGAAAATAAAAGTTTCTACGATATGATCGCGAGAGGAAAAATATTTGAGATTCTGAGTTTGGTCTTCAATTAAAACAAAGTGGAATAGTTTCACAGCTCACGCCACATGGAACACCACAACATAATGGTGTGTCCGAATGTCGTAACCGCACTTTATTGGATATGGTGCGATCTATGATGTATCTTACCGATTTACCACCATCGTTTTGGGTTATGCATTAGAGACAGCTGCATTCACGTTTAATAGGGCACCATCTAAATCCGTTGAGATGACACCGTATGAACTATGGTTTAGCGATAAACCTAAGCTGTCGTTTCTTAAAGTTTGGAGTTGTGAAGCTTATGTGAAAAAGTTTCATCTGATAAGCTCAAAACCCAAATCGGAATGCGTCTTCATAGAATACCCAAAGGAAAATGTTGGGTACACCTTCTATCACAGATCCGAAGGCAAGTTTTTCGTTGCTAAGATGGATCCTTTCTATAGAAGAAGTTTCTCTCGAAAGAAGTGAGTGGGAGGAAAGTAGAACTTGATGAGGTAATTGTACCTTCTCCCTTATTGGAAAGTAGTTCATCACGAAATCAGTTCGGTGATTCCTACACCAATTAGTGAGGAAGTTAATGATGATGATCATGAAACTTCAGATCAAGTTGCTACCAAACCTCGTAGGTCTTCGAGTAAAATCCGCGCAGTGAATGCGGTAATCATGTTCTAGAAGTCATGTTACTAGACCATGATGAACCTACGGACTATGAGGAAGCGATGATGAGCCCAGATTCCGCGAAATGGCTTGAGGCCATGAAATCTGAGATAGGATCCATGTATGAGAACAAAGTATGGACTTTGATTGACTTGCTCGATGATCAGCAAGCCATGTTAAATAAATGGATCTTTAAGAGGAAGAGGAACACTGATAGTAGTGTTACTATCTACAAAGCTCGACTTGTCACAAAAAGGTTTTTCGACAAGTTCAAGGTGTTGACTACAATGAGATTTTCTCAAGCTGGCGATGCTTAAGTCTGTCGAATCATGTTAGCAATTGCCACATTTTATGAAATCTAGCAAATGGATGTCAAAACTACATTCTTTAATGGATTTATTAAAGAAGAGTTGTATATGATGCAACCAGAAGGTTTTGTCAATCCTAAAGGAGCTAACAAAATGCATAGCTCAATGATCCATCTATGGACTGGTGCAAGCATCTCGGAGTTGGAATAAGCGCTTTGATAGCATGATCAAAGCATATGGTTTTATACAGACTTTTGGAGAAGCTTGTATTTACAAGAAAGTGAGTGGGAGCACTCTGACATTTACGATAAGTATATGTGAATGACATATTGTTGATCGGAAATAATGTAGAATTATTACGCAAAGCATAAAGGAGTATTTGAAAGGAGTTTTTCAAAGAAGGACCTCGGTGAAGCTGCGTACAAATTGAGCATCAAGATCTATTGAGATAGATCAAAAGCGGCTTGATAAAGTTTTTTCAATAAGTACATACCTTGTCAAGATTTTGAAGTAGTTCAAAATGGAGCAGTCAAAGAAAAGTTCTTTTTGTGTTGCAAAGGTGTGAAATTGAGTAAGACTCAAATCCCGACCACAATGAGAAAATAGAAAAGAGAAAGAAAGTCATTCCATATGCCTCAGTCATAGGTTCTATAAAGTATGCTATGCTATGTACCAGACCTATTGTATACCTTGCTCTGAATTTGGCAAGGGAGTACAATAGTGATCTAGGAGTAGATCACTGGACATTGGTCAAGAACATCCTTAGTGAGTCCAAAGATCCATCAACATGGAGCTTCTTCATGCGCTTTATACCAATATGACTTACATGGCAGTGCCACAAGTAGGTGGTACTATCATTACTATCTTATATCTTTTGGCATGAACATGTGTATTACTACGATCGAGATTTAATAAACCATTCATTTTAGGTGCAAGACCAATGAAGGTATTAATCAAATAAACAGAGTAACTATTATTCTCCTTAAATGAATAATCGTATTGCGATATGAAGGAAATATGCCCTAGAGGCAATAATAAAGTTATTATTTATTTCCTTATTTCATGATAAATGTTTATTATTCATGCTAGAATTGTATTAACCGGAAATATAATACATGTGTGAATACATAGACAAACATAGTGTCACTAGTATGCCTCTACTTGACTAGCTCGTTGAATCAAAGATGGTTAAGTTTCCTAGCCATAGACATGAGTTGTCATTTGATTAACGGGATCACATCATTAGGAGAATGATGTGATTGACATGACCCATTCCGTTAGCCTAGCACTTGATCGTTTAGTATGCTGCTATTGCTTTCTTCATGACTTATACATGTTCATGTAACTATGAGATTATGCAACTCCGTTTACGGAGGAACACTTTGGGTGCTACCAAGCGTCATAACGTAACTGGGTGATTATAAAGAATTACTACAGGTGTCTCCAAAGGTACATGTTGAGTTGGCGTATTTCGAGATTAGGTTTTGTCACTCCGATTGTCGGAGAGGTATCTCTGGGCCCTCTCGGTAATGCACATCACATAAGCCTTGCAAGCATTGCAACTAATAAGTTAGTTGTAAGATGATGTATTATGGAACGAGTAAAGAGACTTGCGGTGGCGAGATTGAACTAGGTATTGGATACCGACGATCGAATCTCGGCAAGTAACATACCGATGACAAAGGGAACAACGTATGTTGTTATGCGGTTTGACCGATAAAGATCTTCGAAGAATATGTAGGAGCCAATATGGGCATCCAGGTCCCGCTATTGGTTATTGACCGAGAATAGTTCTAGGTCATGTCTACATAGTTCTCGAACCCGTAGAATCCATGCAACAAGGTTTCGATGGCGGTTATATTATGAGTTTATGAGTTTTGATGTACCGAAGGAGTTAGTCCCGGATGAGATCGGGGACATGACGAGGAGTCTCGAAATGGTCGAGGCGTAAAGATCGATATATTGGACGACTATATTCGGAGTTGGAAAGGTTCGAATGATTCGGGTATTTTTGAAGTACCGAAGAGTTACAGGAATTCGCCGGGAGAAGTATTGGGCCTTATTGGGCCTGCAGAAGAGAGGGCTGCCTAGGGCAGGCCGCCCCCATGGCCTAGTCCGGGTGGACTAGGGGGAGGCCGCACCTTCCTTCCTTCCTTCTCTCTTCCCTTACTTGTCTCCCTACTCCTAATACATGGAAGGACTCCTAGTTGGACTAGAAAAGGGAATCCTACTCGGTGGGAGTAGGACTCCCCATGGCGCGCCCTCCTAGGGCCGGCCTCCTCCTCCCTCCCTCCTTTATATCACGGGGCAGGGGCACCCCATGGACACACAAGTTGATCTGGATGGATCGTTCCTTAGCCGTGTCGATGCCCCCTTCACCATGTTCCATTTCGGTCATATCGTCGTGGAGCTTAGGCGAAGCCTGCTTGATAGAGTCATATCGTCATGGAGCTTAAGGCGAAGCCCTGCGCCCGATGGAGCATCATCATCGTCATCACGTCGTCGTCTTGTGGAACTCATCGGCAGCTTTGCTGGATCGGGCAGGGGATCGTCATCGAGCTGAGCGTGTGCTGAACTTCCGGAGGTGCCGTGCGTTCGGTACTTGGATCGATCAGATCGTGAAGGCGTCTGACTACATCAACAGCGTTGTTATAACGCTTTCGCTTATGGTCTCACAGTGCGTGGACATACACTCTCCCCTCTCGTTGCTATGCCATCACCATGATCTTGCGTGTGCGTAGGAAATTTTTGAAATTACTCGTTCCCCAACCACGATAGACATAATCCAATCATGTATATGCCCAACGCAAACACCAAATAACAATTATTTAGGTTTAACACCAATCTCGATGGTAGAGGGAGCGTGCGATGCTTGATCACATCAACCTCGGAAACACTTCCAACACATATCGTCAGCTCACCTTTAGCTAGTCTTCGTTTATTCCGTAGCTTTTATTTGAGTTACTAACACTTAGCACCGAACCGGTATCTAATACCCTGGTGCTACTAGGAGTACTAGTAAAGTACACATTAACATAATGTATATCCAATATACTTCTATCGACCTTGCCAGCCTTCTCATCTACCAAGTATCTAGGGTGGTTCTGCTTTAGTGTCTGTTCCTCTCATTACAGAAGTATCCCTTCTTGCCCGTGCCCTTCTTGAAACTAGTGGTTTCACTAACCAACAACAATTGATGCTCCTTCTTGATTTCTACTTTCGCGGTGTCAAACATCGCGAATATTTCAAGGATCATCATATCTATCCCTGATATGTTATAGTTCATCACGAAGCTCTAGTACCTTGGTGGCAATGACTTTGGAAAAACATCACTATCTCATACGGAAGATTAACTCCCTCGATTCAAGTGATTGTGGTACTCGGACAATCTGAGCACAAGCTCAACGATTGAGCTTTTCTACCTTAGTTTGTAGGCTAAGAAACTGCTTGAGGTCTTATACCTCTTGGCGTGGGCACGAGCCTGAAATCCCAATTTCAGCCCTCGAAACATCTCATATGTTCCGTGGCGTTTGAAATCGTCTTTGGTGCCTCAACTCTAAACCGTTTAACTGAACTATCACGTAGTTATCAAAGCGTGTATGTTAGATGTTACGCAACACCCACAGACGGCGTTCGAGGTTCAGCACCTTGGCGGTGCATTAAGGACATAAGCCTTACGTTGGGGAGCGTAGTAATTTCAAAAAATTCCCTACGCTGCACGCAAGATCATGGTGATGCATAGCAGCGAGAGGAGTGTATCTTCATACCCTTGAAGATCGCTAAGCGGAAGCGTTTATCAACGCGGTTGATGTAGTAAATGCGTCTTCACGATCCGACCGATCCAAGTACCGAGCATACGGCACCTCCGAGTTACGCAAGCGTTCAGCTCGATGGCGTCCTCGCCTTCTCGATCCAGCAAGGCGGGCAAAGTAGTAGATGAGTTCCGGCAGCACGACGGCGTGGTGGCGGTGTTGGTGAAAAACAATCTCCGCGAGGGCTTCGCCTAAGCACTACGAAAACTATGACGGAGGATAAACTAGAGGGGCGGGGTTGCGGCTGCGGCAGTGTTTCTTGATGTGTCCTTGGTGCTAGCCATGTCCCTCTATTTATATGTTGAGTCTTGGGGTCGAAACTTGGAGTAAAAGCCTCCACAAAGTCAGTTTCACCCGAAAGGCAAGAGTCCTTCTCGGACTCCAGGGCCAGACGCCAGGGTTCCGGCGTGCAGACCTGACGCCGAGGACCTGGCGTCTGGCTCTGAACTCCATAAAACTTCCTTTGCGCTTTCCAAAAACCTTGTGGGCTTTCCCTTTGGCCCAAATAACGTGTTCTCGTACCCAAACATTTAGGAAACATACGGAACCCCTTCGGTGAATTCGGAACCCTTCCGGAGATCAAACACTATTATCCCATATATCAAATTTTATCTCCGGACCATTCGGGAGTTCCTCGTCATGTCTATGATCTCATCCGGGACTCCGAACAACATTCGGTTACCAACATACATAACTCATATAATACTATATCGTCAACGAAACGTTAAGCGTGCGGACCCTACGGGTTCGAGAACTATGTAGAAATGACAGAGACACGTTTCCGGTCAATAACCAATAGCGGAACCTGGATGCTCATATTGGCTCCCACATATTCTACGAAGATCTTCATCGGTCAAACCTCATAACAACATACGTTGTTCCCTTTGTCATCGGTATGTTACTTGCCCAAGATTCGATCGTCGGTATCTCAATACCTAGTTCAATCTCGTTACCGGCAAGTCTCTTTACTCGTTACGTAATGCATCATTCCGTAACTAACTCATTGGCTACATTGCTTGCAAGGCTTGTAGTGATGTGCATTACCGAGAGGGCGGAGATACCTCTCGACAATCGGAGTGACAAATCCTAATCTCAAAATCGCCAACCCAACAAGTACCTTCGGAGACACACCAGAGCACCTTTATAATCACCCGATTACGTTGTGACGTTTGGTAGCACACAAAGTGTTCCTCCGGTAAACGGGAGTTGCATAATCTCATAGTCATAGGAACATGTATAAGTCATGAAGAAAGCAATAGCAACATACTAACCGATCGGGTGCTAAGCTAACGGAATGGGTCAAGTCAATCACATCATTCTCCTAATGATGTGATCCCGTTAATCAAATAACAACTCATGTCTATGGTTAGGAAACATAACCATCTTTGATTAACGAGCTAGTCAAGTAGAGGCATACTAGTGACACTATGTTTGTCTATGTATTCACACATGTATTATGTTTACGGATAATAAAATACTAGCATGAATAATAAACATTTATCATTATATAAGTAAATAAATAATTACTTTATTATTGCCTCAGGACATATTTCCTTGGTCTCCCACTTGCACTAGAGTCAATAATCTAGTTCACATCGCCATGTGATTTAACACCAATATTCACATCTGTATGTGATTAATACCCATAGTTCACATCATCATGTGATCAACACCCAAAGGGTTTACTAGAGTCAATAATCTAGTTCACATCACTATGTGATTAACACCCAAAGAGTACTAAGGTATGATCATGTTTTGCTCGTGAGAGAAGTTTAGTCAGCAGATCTGTCACATTCAGAGCCGTATATATTTTGCAAATATTCTATGTCTACAATGCTCTTGCAGAGCTACTCTAATAATTGCTCCCACTTTCAATATGTATTCAGATTGAGACTTAGAGTTATCTGGATTGGTGTAAAAAGCTTGCATCGATGTAACTCTTTACGACGGGCTCTTTTATCACCTCCATAATCGAGAAATATTTCCTTAGTTCTCACTAAGGATGTTCTTGACCAATGTCCAGTGATCTACTCCTAGATCACTATTGTACTCCCTTGCCAAATTCAGAGCAAGGTATACAATAGGTCTAGTACATAGCATAGCATACTATATAGAACCTATGACTGAGGCATAGGAAATGGCTTTCATTCTCTTTTCTATTTTCTGCCGTGGTCGGGATTTGAGTCTTACTCAATTTCACACCTTGTAACACAGGCAAGAAACTCTTTCTTTGATTGTTCCATTTTGAACTACTTCAAAATCTTGTCAAGGTATGTACTCATTAAAAAACTTATCAAGCGTCTTGATCTATCTCTATAGATCTTGATGCTCAATATGTAAGCAGCTTCATCGAGGTCCTTCTTTGAAAAACTCCTTTATGCTTTGCAGAATAATTCTGCATTATTTCCGATCAACAATATGTCATTCACATATACTTATCAGAAATGTTGTAGTGCTCCCACTCACTTTCTTGTAAATACAGGCTTCTCCAAAAGTCTGTATAAAACCATATGCTTTGATCAACTCATCAAGCATATATTCCAACTCGAGATGCTTGCACCAGTCCATAGATGGATCATTTGGAGCTTGCACATTTTGTTAGCACCTTTAGGATTGACAAAACCTTCTGGTTGCATCATATACAACTCTTCTTTAATAAATCCATTAAGAAATGCAGTTCTGACATCCATTTGCCAAATTTCATAAATGTGGCAATTGCTAACATGATTCGGACAGACTAAAGCATCATTATGAGTGAGAAAATTTCATCGTATTCAACACCTTGAACTTGTCGAAAACCTTTTGCAACAAGTCGAGCTTTGTAGATAGTAACACTGCTATCAGTGTCCGTCTTCCTCTTGAAGATCCATTTATTTAACTTGACTTGCTGATCATCGAGCAAGTCAACCAAAGTCCACACTTTGTTCTCATATATGGATCCTATCTCAGATTTTATGGCCTCAAGCCATTTCGCGGAATCTGGGCTCATCATCGCTTCCTCATAGTTCGTAGGTTCATCATGGTCTAGTAACATGACTTCTAGAACAGGATTACCGTACCACTTTGGTGTGGATCTTATTCTGGAAGACCTACGAGGTTCGGTAGTAACTTGATTTGAAGCTTCATGATCATCATCATTAGCTTCCTCACTAATTGGTGTAGGAATCCTTTGGAATTGATTTATGTGATGAACTACTTTCCAATAAGGGAGAAGGTACAATTACCTCATCAAGTTCTACTTTCCTCCCACTCACTTCTTCGAGAGAAACTTCTTCTCTAGAAAGGATCCATCTTAGCAACGAATAACTTGCCTTTGGATCTGTGATAGAAGGTGTACCCAATAGTTACCTTTGGGTATTCTATGAAGACGCACTTCTCCGATTTGGGTTCGAGCTTATCAGGTTGAAACTTTTTCACATAAGCATCGCAATCCCAAACTTTAAGAAACGACAACTTTGGTTTCTTGCCAAACCACAGTTCATAAGGCGTCGTCTCAACGGATTTAGATGGTGCCCTATTTAACGTGAATGCAGCTGTCTCTAATGCATAACCCCAAAACGATAGTGCTAAACCGATAAGAGACATCATAGATCGCACCATATCTAGTAAAGTACGATTACAATGTTCGGACACACCATTACATTGTGGTGTTCCAGGTGGCGTGAGTTGCGAAACTATTTCACATTGTTTCAAATGAAGACCAAACTCGTAACTCAAATATTCGTCTCCATGATCAGATCGTAGAAACTTTATTTTACTTTTTAAGATGATTTTCCACTTCACTCTGAAATTCTTTGAACTTTTCAAATGTTTCAGACTTATGTTTCATCAAGTAGATATACTCATATCTGCTCAAATCATCTGTGAAGGTCAGAAAATAACGATACATGCCACGAGCCTTAACACTCATCGGATCACATACATCGGTATGTATTATTTCCAAGAAGTCAGTAGCTCGTTCCATTGTTAGGAGAAGCGGAGTTTTAGTCATCTTGCCCAAAAGGCACGGTTCGCAAGCATCAAATGATTCATAACCAAGTGATTACGAAAATCCATCTTTATGGAGTTTCTTCATGCGCTTTACACCGATATGACCCGAGCGGCGATTACCACAAATAAGTTGCACTATCATTATTAACTTTGCATCTTTTGGCATCAAAATTATGAATATGTGTATCACTACGATCGAGATCCAACAAACTATTTTCATTGGGTGTATGACCATCGAAGGTTTTATTCATGTAAACAAAACAACAATTATTCTTTGACTTTAAATGAATAACCATATCGCAATAAACATGATCAAATCATATTCATGTTCAGCATAAGCGTAAATAACATCTATTTAGGTTTAACACTAATCCCGAAGGTATAGGGAGTGTGCGATGATGATCATATCAATCTTGGAACTACTTCCAACACTCATCGTCACTTCCCCTTCAACTGGTCTCTGTTTATTCTGAAACTCCTGATTCGAGTTACTAATCTTAGCAACCGAACAAGTATCAAATACTCAGGGGCTGCTATAAACACTAGTAAGGCACACATCAATAACCTGTATATCAATATACCATTGTTCACTTTGCCATCCTTCTTATCCACCAAATATTGAGGTATTTACGCTTCGGTGACCATTTCCTTTGCAGTGTAAGCACTCAGTTTCAGGCTTTGGTCCAGCTTTGGGCTTCTTCGCGGGAGTGACAACTTGCTTGTCATTCTACTTGAAGTTCCCTTTCTTTCCCTTTGCACTTTCTTGAAACTAGTGGTCTTGTCAATCATCAACACTTGATGCTCTTTTCCTGATTTCTACCTTCGTCGATTTCAGCATCACGAAGAGCTCGGGAATCGTTTTCATCATCCCTTGCATAATAGTTCATCACGAAGTTCCAGTAACTTGGTGATGGTGACTAGAGAACTCTGCCAATCACTATCTTATACGGAAGATTTAACTCCCACTTGATTCAAGCGATTGTAGTACTCGGACAATCTAAGTACTTGCTCACTAGTTGAGCAATTCTCCTCCATCTTTTAGGCGATGTATTTGTCAGAGGTCTCATACCTCTTGACACGGGCATGAGTCTAAAATACCAATTTCATCTCTTGAAACATCTTATATGTTCCATTAAGTTTCAAAAACGTTTTTGTAGTCCCGGTTCTAAGCCATAAAGCATGGTGCACAAAACTATCAAGTAGTCATCATATTGAGCTAGCCAAACGTTCATAATGTTTGCATCTGCTCCTGCAATAGGTCTGTCACCTAGCGGTGCATCAAGGACATAATTCTTCTGTGCAGCAATGAGGATAAACCTCAGATCACGGACCAATCCGCATCATTGCTACTAACAATTTTCAACATAATTTTTCTCTAGGAACATATCAAAATAAACATATGAAAGCAACAACGCGAGCTATTGATCTTCAACATAATTTGCAAAATACTACCAGGATTAAGTTCATGATAAATTTAAGTTCAATTAATCATATTACTTAAGAACTCCCACTTAGACAGACATCTCTCTAGTCATCTAAGTGATCACGTGATCCAAATCAACTAAACCATAACCGATCATCACGTGAGATGGAGTAGTTTTCAATGGTGAACATCACTATGTTGATCATATCTACTATATGATTCACGCTCGACCTTTCGGTCTCCGTGTTCGAGGCCATATCTGCATATGCTAGGCTCGTCAAGTTTAACTTTGAGTATTCGGCGTGTGCAAAACTGGCTTGCACCCGTTGTAGATGGACATAGAGCTTATCACACGGATCATCACGTGGTGTGCGGGCACGACGAACTTTGGCAGCGGTGCATACTCGGGAGAACACTTCTTGATAATTAGTGAGAGATCATCTTAAAATGCTACCGTCAATCAAAGCAAGATAAGATGCATAAAGGATAAACATCACATGCAATCAATATAAGTGATATGATATGGCCATCATCATCTTGTGCTTGTGATCTCCATCTCCAAAAGCACCGTCATGATCACCATCATCACCGGTAGCGACACCTTGATCTCCATCGTAGCATCGTTGTCGTCTCGCCAACTATTGCTTCTCGACTATCGCTACCGCTTAGTGATAAAGTAAAGCAATTACGAGGCGTTGCATTTACGTACAACAAAGCGACAACCATATGGCTCCTGCCGCGATTGCCGATAACTTCGATTACAAAACATGATCATCTCATACAATAAAATATAGCATCACGTCTTGACAATATCACATCACAACATGCCCTGCAAAAACAAGTTAGACGTCCTCTACTTTGTTGTTGCAAGTTTTACGTGGCTGCTACGGGCTGAGCAAGAACCATTCTTACCTACGCATCAAAACCACAAAGATAGTTCGTCAAGTTAGTGCTGTTTTAACCTTCGCAAGGACCGGGCGTAGCCTTTCAGGTTCAACTAAAGTTGGAGAAAGCAGACACCCGCCAGCCACAATGTGCAAAGCACGTCGGTAGAACCAGTCTCGCGTAAGCGTCTGGCGTAATGTCGGTCCGGGCGCTTCATCCAACAATACCGCCGAACCAAAGTATGACATGCTTTGGTAAGCGGTATGACTTATATCGCCCACAACTCACTTGTGTTCTACTCGTGCATATAACATCTACGCATAGAACCAGGCTCGATGCCCTTTGTTGGGGAGCGTAGTAATTTCAAAAAAAAATCCTACGCACGCAAGATCATGGTGATGCATAGCAACGAGAGGGGAGTGTATCTTCATACCCTTGAAGATCGCTAAGCGGAAGCGTTTATCAACGCGGTTGATTGATGTAGTAAATGCGTCTTCATGATCCGACCGATCCAAGTACCGAGCAGACGGCACCTCCGAGTTACGCACACGTTCAGCTCGATGACATCCTCGCCTTCTCGATCCAGCAAGGCGGTAGTAGTAGATGAGTTTGGCAGCACGACGGCGTGGTAGCGGTGTTGGTGAAAAACAATCTCCGTAGGGCTTTGCCTAAGCTCTCACGGAAACTATGACGGAGGATAAACTAGAGGGGCGGGGTTGCGGCTGCGGCTTGGTGTTTCTTGATGTGTCCTTGGTGCTAGCCCTGTCCCTCTATTTATATGTTGAGCCTTGGGGTGAAACTTGGAGTAAAAGCCTCCACAAAGTCGGTTTCACCCGAAAGGCAAGAGTCCTTCTCGGACTCGGGGCGAACGCCGAGGGTTCCGGCGTCTGGACCCACGCCGAGGACCCTAGCGTCGACTCACGGACTCATAAAACTTCCTTTTGCGCTTTCCAAAAACCTTGTGGGCTTTCCCCTTTGGCCCAAATAACGTGTTCTCGTACCCAAACATTTCGGGAAACATCCGGAAACCCTTCCGGTGAATTCCGGAACCCTTCCGGAGATCAAACACTATTATCCCATATATCAAAGCTTTATCTCCGGACCATTCCGGAGTTCCTCGTCATGTCCATGATCTCATCCGGGACTCCGAACAACATTCGGTTACCAACATACATAACTCATATAATACTATATAAATCAACGAAACGTTAAGCGTGCGGACCCTACGGGTTCGAGAACTATGTAGACATGACCGAAACACGTTTCCGGTCAATAACCAATAGCGGAACCTGGATGCTCATATTGGCTCCCACATATTCTACGAAGATCTTTATCGGTCAAACCACATAACAACATACGTTGTTCCCTTTGTCATCGGTATGTTACTTGCCCGAGATTCGATCATCGGTATCTCAATACCTAGTTCAATCTCGTTACCGGCAAGTCTCTTTACTCGTTACGTAATGCATCATTCCGTAACTAACTCATTAGCTACATTGCTTGCAAGGCTTGTAGTGATGTGCATTACCGAGAGGGCCCGAGATACCTCTCGACAATCGGAGTGACAAATCCTAATCTCAAAATCGCCAACCCAACAAGTACCTTCGGAGACACCTGTAGAGCACCTTTATAATCACCCGATTACGTTGTGACGTTTGGTAGCACACAAAGTGTTCCTCCGATGGCAGGAGTTGCATAATCTCATAGTCATAGGAACATGTATAAGTCATGAAGAAAGCAATAGCAACATACTAAGCGATCGGGTGCTAAGCTAACGGAATGGGTCAAGTCAATCACATCATTCTCCTAATGATGTGATCCCGTTAATCAAATAACAACTCATGTCTATGGTTAGGAAACATAACCATCTTTGATTAACGAGCTAGTCAAGTAGAGGCATACTAGTGACACTATGTCTATGTATTCACACATGTATTATGTTTCCGGTTAATACAATTCTAGCATGAATAATAAACATTTATCATGATATAAGGAAATAAATAATAACTTTATTATTGCCTCTAGGGCATATTTCCTTCACCTTCTCTGAAGCAACAAGGACAATCCTCACTTTACGGACCTAGTCCGCATAATTGCTACTATCAACTTTCAACTGAATTTTTCTCTAGGAACATATCTAAACAGTAGAACTAAAGCGCGAGCTTACGACATAATTTGCGAAGATCTTTTGACTATGTTCAGGATAATTAAGTTCATCTTATGAACTCCCACTCAGATAGACATCCCTCTAGTCATCTAAGTGATAACATGATCCGAGTCAACTAGGCTGTGTCCGATCATCACGTGAGACGGACTAGTCAACGTCGGTGAACATCTTCATGTTGATCGTATCTTCTATACGACTCATGCTCGACCTTTCGGTCTTCCGTGTTCGAGGCCATGTCTGTACATGCTAGGCTCGTCAAGTCAACCTAAGTGTATTGCGTGTGTAAATCTGGCTTACAGCCGTTGTATTGAACGTTAGAATCTATCACACCCGATCATCACGTGGTGCTTGAAACAACGAACCTTCCATAGCGGTGCACAGTTAGGGGAACACTTTTCTTGAAATTATTGTGAGGGATCATCTTATTTAAGCTACCGTCGTTCTAAGCAAATAAGATGCATAAAAATGATAAACATCACATGCAATCAAAAAGTGACATGATATGGCCGATATCATTTTGCTCCTTTTGATCTTCATCTTCGGGGCTCCATGATCATCATCGTCACCGGCATGACACCATGATCTCCATCATCATGATATTCATCATCGTGTCTCCATGAAGTTGTCTCGCCAACTATTACTTCTACTACTATGGCTAACGGCTTAGCAATAAAGTAAAGTAATTACATGGCGTTGTTCAATGACACGCTTGGTCATATAATAAATTAAGACAACTCCTATGGCTCCTGCCGGTTGTCATACTCATCGACATGCAAGTCGTGATTCCTATTACAAGAACATGATCAATCTCATACATCACATATATCATTCATCACATTCTTTTGGCCCTCCTCCTCAAGGTGGTGCAGCGCCCCTTTGGTTGAAACCACCCCGCGTGTCAGATCCGTGAGGATATCAGAACATCGTCGGCTGTTCCTAAAGCAAAAAGAGCAAAACCATGAGTACCATTGAAAGGTGCACAAGATCGAATGCCCTAAAAGAAATTTATTATGGCCTGCAACTTTTATGCTTGGTGGTGGCGCGGATATCATGATCTTTGACGGTGCGACGGCCTGCATATGGATATCATGTCATTGTTGTTGTGGTTCGGTGGGCCTAGATCTACGTTCTCCAGTACATGGCTCGCTTAAGTTCTCTCCTTTAACAACTTCAGGCCTGGTGCTCCGGAAGTTCCATCCTTTCTGTCTTCTTGGCTCATCGGTGTTTTGGCGGGTCCGACTTCATTGTCTAGATCTGTGTCTCTCCATATTCCGGTTTGCCGACGTTGTCTGCTGCGATTGCATCCTGTGTACTGGCTCTCTATCCCCGCCGTCGCCTCTCGAACCCCGACAGCCACCCCTTGCCTTGCCCCTCCTCTGCCCGATCCAATGCTCGCGCATCTGGTGGCGCCTATTTTCACCCTTCGACGGCGGGCGTAGCTCGCCTTCCGATAATGGCAGCCCCAGCAAGCGGCCTATTCTTCGTCTTTGGATCATGTCCCGGTAGCTTAGGGATTGTTCGAACATAGGCCAGGGCAAAATCTCCGCTCGGCTTGTTGATACTGCCAGCAGCGACACCTACGGGTGTCGTCTCCTTCTTGGAGGCGCTACCATAGTCTTTCTCCGTGCTCCTCTTTGATCACTAGCGGAAACCCCAGGTCTGGTCTCTTAGGTTGGATGACGACGACATCACAGCGTCGTTCCCCTTCATGAAGGTGTCTCTTGATTGCTCATGGCATGGCCTTGTTGGATTTCAAGATTTGGGACATCGTTTTCGTCCGGGTTGTTTCTCTTGGCAAGGGTAGTTTAATGATGTGTTGTAGATTATGTTCGGGCCTGAGCATCCCATGTCTCTCTACTCTGGGCACCATGTTTACACCATCTTATGGTTGTGCCATGTGATGTACCCTCCCTTTGTTCTCATTTCAACTCCTTTTATCAATGAAAGATACACAGACTTTGAGTATTCGCGAAAAGATATCAGCATTGTCAAAACACCCAGAGAAAAAATGTTGTGGAAATAGAAGCTGGCTCTTACACGCCTGAGTGCTCCCAAAAGGTACTTTCGAGCAATATATTGTGATATCAGTCAGTCTAGCTAACTTTGCCATAGTTATCTATTCTCAGTTACTCCCTCCGTTCTTAAATAATTGTCTTTCTAGCCATCTCAAATGGACTACAACATACGGATGTATGTAGACATGTTTTAGAGTGTAGATTCACTCATTTTGCTCCGTATGTAGTCACTTGTTGAAATCTCTAGAAAGACAATTATTTAGGAACGGAGGGAGTACATTGGTTTAATGCTATGATTAGCACATGAGCATATGCCACAGTACTCTACTTCCCATGCATGCAGCATGATTGATCAACTGCTGAACGGCTGCTGCTTGGATAGCTCCCGGAAAAAATATGACGGAAAGCAGTACCATCGGAATCATAGCACATATAGTTCATACTTAGTCAACTTATACAGTAGGCGCATCGAATTTGGGATATTCGTATGTTTCTAGCAATGTTTTGGTCTTTTGGGTATCTCTCAGGACCTGAGATGCCAGGTAATAAACTGGCAAGTGAACAGGATGGAACTCTTTGTAGGAAGAATAACAGACTGCAGAGCACCTGGTTGCAGGCAATAATGTAAGACACTCTGGGGGTGTTTGGTTGCTGCCCTGGGAGATGTGCCTGAGAAAATTTGATGCCTGGTGTGTGCCTGAAGATTGGAGAAATTTTGCCTGGCCAGGCTGCCTGCGGTAGGTGCTGTTTGGTTTGTTGCCCGAGCCTGGACTACTAGTAGACAATCTCTTTATTTGCTCGACTTTTGATGCCAGGCAAGTGCATTTGCGTCTCCAGGCGTCCAATCTGGGTGGCCTGGTTCAGGCTAACCATGGCGTCCAATCTGGGTGGCCTGGTTCAGGCTAACCATGGCGTCCAATCTGGGTGGCCTGGTTCAGGCTAACCATGGCGTCCAATCTGGGTGGCCTGGTTCAGGCTAACCATGTGCCTGGACAGCTGGCCAGGCTAATCATCCCCGTATGTGTTCCAGGCCAGGCTACCAGCAGATTTATCAGGCCACCAACCAAACGGGTCCAGGCAGATTTCAGGCACACTACAGGTCAGGCATTTTTGTCTCAGGATGGCAACCAAACACCCTCTCTGTCTCTCTGGGCTCTGCTCCTTTTCTCATCTTCTCTCTCCCCTTCCAGCCTTCTTCCTATGAATACAAAGGCACTGCTAACTTTCTTCACCCCGCGCACACACTAGGGGAGACCTGCCCCTCAGGTTCCTGCAGGTAAATCAAAACTCAAGTTGGTGGTTGTCAATGTCGGAGATATGCACATGATAACAAAGATATGTTTCATTTCTTGTGCAAACAAAATTGGTGTTTTCTACTATGCTATCCTGTCAGGATTATTTTCTATGTGTTGAAAGTCGCTATCTGTCTAGCGTTTATTCCATTGTTCTGACTTCTGAGTTCTGATGGTGATTCGTACAGAGATTGCTTACATCAAGACAGAGACATACATTCCCATTTCTAGAAACCAAAACTTTACCTTTTAAAATATTTTTAGTTGCTCCTGTTACAACTGCTAAACTGCCATCGCCCCCTCAAAAACAAAAGCATGAACAGGATTATCCATAGGATGTGTGCTGAATGTAATAGAGAGCATGAGCATGACCCACAGAGCCCACTGGAGGTTGCAAAAGAAGCTGATGAGTACAATGGATTCAACCTTATACTAGCTGATCTAACCAGGAATGCCGTGGTCTCTGTCAAACCGGCCAAAGGGGCAGCCTGCGACGATTCAGCTCGTCTCACCAGGACTCCATGTGCTGTCCAGTACAAGGCTAGACAGCCCTTGGCAGAAGGTAACAGAACTACTCCATGTCCAACGGACACCACCTTACAAATTGATTGAATTCCCAGAGTGCCACAGATATATAAGTGCACATGATGTTGTTATTTGATAAAATACTGGAAGAACATCAGTAGCAAGCTAAAAATGTTGAATGTCCAATGAGGTGTCCTTTGTTGATTTTACTTGTACTGCACTAAGAATCCTAAAGGAGACTTTTGAGCTGGAGAAGATGCGAGAAAGCAACATGAAAGCCATTTCAAGTAATTCCCTAGAAGGCAGTGCATTTACCTCAATTAATAGCACTGCCTGTACAAGCAGCAAGACAGGAGTATATACCACATGATTGCAAGCCACTCTGTCTTAGGGACCATTCAGTATATTGCTTGTAGGCAATTCGCCTCGGTAGAAACTTCAGGGAGTTTATAAGGAAGCATGGTGATGATGAAGTTGAAGCAAAGGATATAGCTGACAGACTAATGAGTACTGACTGACACCACGAGGCTGATAAAGATAGGCCGCCAAACACCGGTTGTGATCCAAATTGGGAGCACGGTCTGAACTCCATCTTCAACGAGGTGCAAACTGACAAAGTGAGCATAAAATCTTTGACTTAATTGCAGTTTACAAGTACATTCAGAGTTGAATTATCTGAAAAATATGCCTATTAACCACTAAAATGGCACGTAGATGTTCTAGTACAGAACCCTATATCGAGACTGCAATTGTATATTTGTTTACAGTTTTCACATGTTACTGTTTTTGCAAAGGGGCTCTATGGGGCAAGGAGCACGGTAGTTCTTTCAGTGAACTATGATGGAGAAGCTAGCTTATATGACAAGTACCTCGAGAGTGGTATATGGAAGGACCACACAGTGCATTACCAGATAGAGTAGCCAATGCGCTCCTAAAGGCGGGAGGCTCAAATAGGGAGAAAGAATGAATAGCTGCCATTGTGCATGCTGTTATTTCCACAGTTGCGCTTTAAGATCACATAATGGTATCTAATTATAGCAATCAAATTATTTACTGTGCATGGATTTATCAATTCAGAGACAGATCCAGTCAAATTGATGAATATATATACATAATAACAATATGATATGTGTATTTACAGACTTCATGCTGCCACCTTTGTCTATGATCATACATGCTTTACTACAGACATTGTACCTTCAGTTCTTCAATACAGTAGATATCGACTCTGATGTTTACTAAATATATACTTAAGACCTGAATGTGTTCAAGAACTAAACACTGAAACTCTATAAGGAAAAACTCTGCCGATATTTGAAGAAAATGTGTCTAGTGTACCTCTTTCTTCAATAGGCTGGAGTCTTGATGATCATTCAGAGGTTTCTAGTCCTGCAGACCTTGAAAAGGCACAGAAAAGGCCAGTCCAGAGCATACCATAATATGATGTCTGCACTCTGCAGTCAGATACAGTTGTATGGATATATGTATGCACCATTTCTAGAAATCTTTCCAAAATGCACAAGAGTACCAGCACAGGATTGCAATAAGATGAGAAGTTAAACATCACCAATAGGAGTACAGAGAAATATTTAGCTTTACTGTCGCAATCTCAGCTTGTATACAAGCAGGCTAGAAAGAACTGTGAAGCCTAGTATTACACCCAAATAGTTGAAAACTACAGTTCCTCCTGTGTGATCTTGTTCTTCCTTATACGCTTCTTCTTCTGTGCGCGGTTCACATTGCTGCTCACGGCACTGCTGGGCTATCCACCTTGTAATAGTTCTTTCATGAACAGTCAGCTGTTCCAAACAATCTGGGGATCCCAGTTCACAGACATTGCTGGAGATTGTCAGGACCAGCAGTGTCTTGGCCACACTGCCAGAAGCTCGGAGAGCGCACAGTAGATCAGACCACACCTTCAGGCGGCCACACCTACCGCCGAACCCTGATCCTTCCGGAACCACAACCACAGCAAACTCCGAGTGGACGAGCGCCGGGTGATGACGGTAAGCGACAAAATCCGTACCATACTGCAAACCTGACCGCACCACCCAGTTCTTCGACCTGAGATGCGAGTACGCCTTGTACATCTCGGGAAATGACTCTGATGCGGAGCATAGGTGATCCCACAGCTCCCCTTGGCTCATCATGTCCTTGCTCGCCGACTCAACCACGATGCACTCCAAAGCATGGCGAAGGTAGAAGACCTCCTCAGCACCCAGCTGGAACCACTGCTTCTCGGCTCCGGCGTTCTCCAGTGCCCGGCCAAAGGCGGCACGGCTCAGAAGCGCAGCTTGCTGCGGGTTCACGCCAAGAACCGCATCCCCGCCCCCGCTAGATAAAGTTGCCACGAGCTTTGATCCTTTCAGTGAAGACTGGAGCTTGGCAACAATGCTTGACATGGGTTGGGCTGCTGCCAGGGCTGCAAAATCCTTGCCGTCTTTGCGCTTCTTCCATCTTAGACCAGGCATGTCCATCAGCTGGGAAACACAGAGAACACAGGTCTTAAGATTTTTAATAGAAGTACAGGGAAAGCTAATTTGTGCCAGCTACTTCCTCCGTTCCTAAATATTTGTCTTTTTAGAGATTTTAAATGGACTACCATATACGGATGTATATAGATATATTTTAGAGTGTAGGTTCACTCATTTTGCTCTGTATGTAGTCACTTGTTGAAATCTCTAGAAAGACAAATATTTAGGAACGGAGGGAGTAGTATTTTTGGTATGGTAGTACTCGAATTTCTCATGCTGATGATTCGTGCTCCAGCTGTGTGGCTCTTAGGGGACGGATTCCCGCAAGTTAGGATGCGGGGCTGAGATTGCGGTGGGCAGTACAGCAACACACTGTGACAAGCGGGTTAGGTTGGGCAGTGGCGGCAGAGCCAGGATCTCATCTCGCAGTGTCTCGAGATGAAAACTACATAGCTATAACCAACACGAAAAGGGACAAAGAACCGGTTTGGCGGAATGAATACCGTGCACTTGTCCTAATTCAGTGTAGTATTGTGCAGAAATCAAACCAAATGAACTTCCCCCAAAAGGTACTCCTATCTTTACTTAGACATGTAGAATGCCCCGTGTTGAACAACTGATTTCTCCATCTAATCTCCCACCTGCTCGCTCCCTCGGTCGAGTCTGCTCTCGATTGCCGCTTCTGAATTCAAATCATGCTTCAAAAACGAATCGCCAAATCTCTTGCTAGTATAAATGAGAATGATTCGCCAGCTCCCGCAATGACTCGGCAGCATATCACCTGCTGACCGGTCCACGATCATACGGTTACGACACTCGAAAGCAAGGTCATTTTTACTACGGGTCGGGCTTACATGGCGTGGGGGGAGGCGGAAGAGCGGGGTGTCGGGGCGAACCTGAGGCGGGGCGGAGTGGAGGCGGCAGAGGAGGCGCGCGAGGGCCAAGATGCTGCTGCCGATGGGCGACGGCCGGAGTACGGGACGGGTCGGCGGCGGCACTCGGGGGATCCAGGCGCCGGCGTTGCTCTCTCCTCTGGGCTTGCGGCGGCCGCCGGCACGGGGAAGCAGGAGGGAGCTCTCTGCGTCAAGTTGCCCTTGCTTCACCCGAAAAAAAACAAAGTTGCCCTTGTTTCGGACGGATCGACCGAGCGGGCCGGCCCGCTCGAACTACTGTAGCGACTCGGTCGAGTTTTTTCTCAAAAAAAAAATGCCTCATTTTTTTTCCTGTTCAGTTTTCTAACTTTTTTTGCCAACGGGTGAAAAAAAAAAGAGTTCATTTCATGTTTGTAGGACCCGTCTGTTGCAATATAGCAAGAGAGAAAACAGTTTGTTATATCATATACTAGTATGAGATATCAAGAAATAGCACTACAATAGTCAATACGATTTAATAAAGTTGGATTGCATTAGATTCATTAAATCTGATTATGCAAGTCAAAGAGAATACTGATTCAGAATAATTCAAATATGATATAAAAAATTTACATCAATCTAATTGCGTTGCAACAGGAGAAAAAAAATGTATGTATTTGAATATAGTGAGAATTATGTGTACACAAGCAGGAAAGGAAGTTTCGTATGAGGCACTCGCGCTAGCTCGGGGCCTCAATCTTGAGAAATTAGTCGTAAAACTAATTTCTCCGGAAACTATCAAACCCACCGGCGGCACCGGCCTTTCTCCAATCATCGCATTCGACGAAATGAGCACCGCCAACTCCATCACCGAGTGTTGCTGCCTCACATTCGCGAAAATGAGCACCACCAACTCTATGCAAGTCTCTCTCGCGGCCCCCACATTGCAAGGTGATGTGTTTGATGTTGTCCTCGTCCTCATTGCAAACAAAGCATGGAGACACTTCATCCTGCATTCCATGGCGAGCTCTCCTTTCGGAAGTTCAAAGTGTGTGCTGGAGGGCAAGCGAGACAAACATCTTTCATCTAGGGGGTGACGGCATCTCTAAACACAACACATCGCCGAAAACATGTTTGTCCCTTGATTACACCGAGCTGGCCAAGTAGCTCCCATTCGAGGTTCATGGCCAAGAGATTTTTGTTCGGTTGAACGACATCTCGATTCACTTTATGGATAGCATGCCTAAGCACATTGTAGCACCCTTTTTCCATCAACAAGACAAGAGGCTCGATGTCTCAGACATACTCTCTCCGTTTCAAAATAGATGACTCAACTTTATACTACGCAGCCCTTTCTGCCCCGTTCCGTTCTTGATTCCCTAGCGATCGCCCCATCTTTGGCCAGAGAGGAGCAAAGCCTTTCAATCGACTTATATTTCCAGAACCAAAGGGATGGTCCTGAGCTGGCCAAAAGCTTAATCGCCCTGGAGCAGGTCCTCATCGGTCACGACGCAGACAAAGGAAGATCGTCGCCAAGCGTCGCCCCATCGGTCACGACGCCCTTGGCCTCCGAGCAAGTAATTATCTCTCCCTCGACACCACCAGCTTCGGCACCCAATCGACTTCTCCTTTACCCACCCTATTCCATCCTACGATTCTAACAAACATAAGCAAACCTATTCTAAATCCCCAAACAATTCTATGAAAATCCTTCAAATCAAATAGGCCCTCCAAATTTATAAATGGCAGTTAATGTACATGTGACAACATGAACAAGAATATCACGATTTTTCATTCACCTCACGCTTCACCAAATTACAATGTGGGTTGTGCAGTAGATGTCTTGACAGAAAAAAGATGACGCGACTTAAAAATCACTGGAAAGCCGCAACTTCATCGTTAAAACGGGCGATGACGTCAGCAATGCTCTCTGTGGATAGGTCTGCCCTGTCTCTTACCCTCAGAGAGACCTGCAACAGTACAGATCATTAAGATAATTCAGCATTTCATACGGAACCATCATATGTGTACTTTAATATATAAACAAGCACCTAATGCATTGGTCCATGCACGCTGAATGGAATTCCTAAAATTACCAATAACGGTGGCAGGGGAGATTATAGATACAAATTAACCCTTGCTAATACTAGCAATATATATTCCATGCTATAGTGAGATAGATTCATAAAATAAAATAGCCGATTATATCAGCCTAACCTTTCAAGGTTTGCCAACAAATAAAACAGATATGCTAGGTTTAATCTGCAATGGCCTTTTTTTACAAGGGTGGGAGAAGTCAAACCTTTCCAGACTCTGCCTCTTTTGCACCGACGACTAGAATATAGTTGAATTGGGCTAACTGAGCCTCCCGCACCTGCAATGATGATTTGAAGGATGCAAATTTTGTGATATTTCAGTTGTGTACTTGCACACTTCAATAATAATAATAACAATATCAAATTTTGATTCGGAGGGAGTAATAATTTTAAAAGATGCAGAGGTGTTATTTTTGCACATAAATGTGTTTAATATATTCTCGACATCTGTGAATTCATATGTTTCGCTGGGAGTTCTTTTAGAAAATTGTGAGGTACATGGACAACCCAACAATCTTTACTTTACTATATATAATACAGTAGTATTTAAATGGGAGTTGGTGGTAACTTAATATGATCGATAAAGTATACTATATCCGCAGCAAAGCACAGGCATTTTGCTAGTTGAACTATATTAGATGCATGATAAAGGAGAAAACGATACAGTACATTCAGTCCAACAATCAAATTAGTGTATACCACAATGCTGCAAATAATCCATATTTTCCATTCAGAAAGTTCAGACAAACAAAATAAGCACATACTACAACAGAAGGTAAGAAAGTGCACTAAAAGTCAAGATCTGATTACCTTCTTTTGAATTGTTCTATCAGTCATGTCAATGTCAACATGAAAACCAGCTGCACGTATCTGAGCATGAACCTGAGAATGAGAAGCAAATCGATTAGTCACTTTGTGTCCTATTGTAATGTAAACGCGTCCAAATTTACATACATTGTGAAATCACATTTACCTCTTTTGCATATGTTAGTGAATTGGCAGATACACAGCAAACAATGGCTTGTCGGGGGCTTAACCACAACGGCCATTTACCATTATAGTGCTCCAAAAGAATGGCAAACATCCTTTCAACTGATCCTAGTATTGCCCTGTGTATCATTACAGGCCTCTCAAGCTTGGCTTCATCCTCTGCAGAATAAGTCAACTTGAAGCGAAGTGGCAGCTGAAAATCAAGCTGCAACAGACAACAAGGGTTAAATAGAATACAATTATATTCTCTATAGTTGATGTCAACAGAACATAAAAGCGAACCTGTAGAGTTGCACACTGAAATTTCCTCTTGAGGGCATCAAACACACCAATATCTATTTTCGGGCCATAGAAAGCACCATCTGCTTCATTTATCTGCACATGGATATCTAAGTAAGAATTGACAGAATCATGGCTTAACAAACAGCCAGGCATAGTTTCTTTCAATGCAACTACAACACTGTGGTAAATACGCTACTGCTGATACAAACCGGATCAGTCACAAGACAAATTAAAGATAAAATTCAATATTAGCAATCGTAACTTGAGGTTGCAAGAAAATACCCCAGTAAGTGAACCTTTTGTATCCTGCTTATATTTTGCTGTTCTTTCTGTAAATGACCTTGAGTTGTTTTTCACATTCTTTCTACAGGTATCAGATATCACTCTGAAATATAATGCAAAAACAGATATCTGTTATCCACCCTGTTTGGTTCCTGGACACACTTCCCTGTCTTAGGTTTGTTCTTGGTTTGCACCACAACTGTGGCTTGCCACAATTAATTGTTCACACAGTCCATGTGGCATATAACCTTTTCCAGAATATTGCCCACTTGTGTGGATTTTGTTAGCCACTCCTTGGTGGTAAGTCACACTTTGCCTAAGCTTAGATGCAACTAAACCATAAATCAAGCATTCCTTGGAAGTACTAGATGCTATAAATGCACATCTAGCAGCAATGGGTGATGGGAAAATTATGGGTAAAACAACTCCGCAAAGGTACCTTCCATGGCTTCCCAAACTCATTCAATGCTTCTGTCAGTTGTTGCTCTGCTTTGTTCCAGGTCTCAATGTCACCTAAATACTTCTCTGGTCTCTGAAAAAGTAAACATTCATACTATATATTAGATGGAGTATTATGTAGTGCATATGTTAACAGGGAGAGCCCAGAGATAGGTTTATGCAGTTATTTCTATGAGATTTGGCAGTATGAAACTTTAGTATTTGGATTAGCAATATGGAAACAGAAACTAAAGTACATATAATTTGTTATATTTGATTATTATAGAATTGTAGAATGTTTACTGAATATGAGTAGCATGCATGGTCCTTGTTAAGGTGGGTCATTTTCATGCATGGTGACACAGTGAGTTGGCATAGTTGCATGTCTGAGAGAATTAAAGTTAGTGGGGCATGCATGGTGACATGGTGAGTTAGCATAGTTGCATGTTAAGAGAATTGAGTTAGTGGGGATCAACTACTTATGAACTAAAACCACATCCCTAAAAAAATGAACTAAAACCACGTCAGTTATTTCCAAACGGAGGGAGTAGGATACGCTAGTGGAACAAGATGAATAGTTGGGAGTAGCCATTTTGCTCTCTATCATCTTTAACAATATTCACATGTTCATATGTATTCTTCAACATGCTGAGAATTGATTACAGATTACTGTACACACCAAAGATAGGAAAATGTGCACAGTCCCACAGAGAAAGGATGACATGGCATCAACTGACTATAGTGTTAGAAGCCTAGAATGCCAAAAGAGAGATCGATAGGCATTTCATTAACCAGGCCAGCGGTTCATCAACCTATAACTGACCCTCAAATATATTCCACAAACATAATAACAGGAGAAATGTGACTATGAATACCGCGATGCATCATTACTAAGATTTTCAGTACGTTCATAAGGGAAAATATTAAAATAATGATAAAGTGCTATATTAATACTGTCAATATATATGCATGATGTTATGACTCAACTTCAGTCGTGGTTACCAAATATGTGCTAAAGAGAAGGAAGCAATCAAACAAGGCTGTCTACTAAAATGTACTCCCTCCGTCCCAAAATAAGTGAAGTGCTTTTACTTCAATTTGAATTAAAACCGCATCACTTATTTTGGGACGGAGGGAGTATTTTATAATTTTAGTTCATTCAGTACAGTAAAGTTGCAACCTTTCAGCATCACCATTTCATGAGAATTGTCAAATATGTATTAGAAGTTGCTGCAGATGTTATCAGTACATAAAAGGATGAGATTACGATTACCGTTGATAACTCCAGCTCATATTCAAACCCAAATATTTTATAAACATAATCAATGAACTCCAAGCAAGCCCGAACTTCATCCTTGATCTGCACCAACGAAATAACTTAAATAGGTGTGCAATAACACAAACTCACAAACCAGCTCAAGTGCTAAACTAATCCAAACTACAATAAAACTACTGTCTGTGGGATGTGAAAATATTGAAACATGCTGGAAATATCACACACAGCATGAATTTGTGTAAAAAAAATCTCAAATTCGCAGGAGAGCTGCGTATCATAATTGTATTAAGAACAAAAAGAAGGGGTAAGAACCCTTACAACAGACACACACACACACAGGCTGAATTTGTGTAATCATGCAGCAAAAATGTTTACAATGAAGCATAATATAATTCCAGTAGCATCAAAAAGGGATAATCTATGTATCACAAACTTACTTGGCTCTCCGTGCAAAAAATATGGGCATCGTCCTGAAAGGAACATAAAACAAAACGATGATCAGCCATGCGGAAATACTTAGTAGTGCACTTACTTGGCTCTCTATGTATGGAGCTAATCAGAAATAGTAACTTTTTTTATCTTGGAAACTAAAGACTCATGGAATCACATTAGACTTTACCTGTTGGAATCTTCTGACACGTGTCAAACCTGTAAGTGCACCACTAAGTTCATTTCTGTGCAGAACTCCAAAATCAGCCATGCGGAGAGGCAACTCTGCAGCATTTCATTAAACAAATTTGCTAGAATTAGCGCAGCTGATCAAATCCACCTTACAGCAGCAGACAGAATTCCCACTAAGAGTATTAGAGAAGCCCAATTAATTCCCTCTAATACTTCAAATTGTGAATGCGGAGGTTTGCTTGATTTGAGTACTTGGCATTTATTGGACATTGGACGCAAAACTAATCAATCTCTGTAATCTCGGGCCCAGGTTCTTCTACCCAAATAAGGCTTAGATGCACACCTAAAATGCTGGATTGTTGCGCACTGTGTCAATACGATGCCCGCCTAACTCTATCAGTTCAAACTTTTGGGTGAACTGGTTGGTGCATGCAACTCAATATGGTATCAGAGCCAAGAGACCTTGAATTCAAGGCCCGGACAACAAAGTTTTCTCAAAATTCTTGTAACCTACATCGAGCCCTCATCTCATGCCTACAACAGCATATTATGCAGGGCAAAATCAAGCATTTCTTTTTTACAAATATTTGTTTGGATTGGTTGCGTAGCCATACCAATGCCTCTTTGCCAACTCTAGTTCTTTTTTTTCTAACACTGCCTGACTCATGGGCAACCAAAACCTTGGCCAAATACCAATATTTTGTACAGCAAGCTTGTCAAACTGAACATACCCATAGTGCCAACTTTTCTCAATCAATTTGAGGTTTTGGGTGAATTAGTTGCTGCAGGCAATTGAATATCATGAGATTTCGCATTAAAGAACAGTTCACCAAAATGACAATGAGATAAAGCACTGACTGCTAGATAATAAGTGCGCAACTCACAGTACCAATAAAATAGATAATCTTACAGGAACAATATTTCAGAAAGGAATAACCTTTATGACCACCACCATTGCAATTTTGCGAGGTACTAAAACTAAGAAACCAGTACTGGTCATTATATAGGTTGTGCCACCTTGAAGCAGCTCAGTGTGTAATCATTGCACTCGGCCTAGCACGCGCTTTTTCTAATAACCAGTGAGGGTACCTAGTATGTGTGGCCTACTAGACCTAGTTTTAATAGCTTGCATTTTTATTTTTAACCATGCAGGATAACTGCATTTTTAACTTGACCAAGATATCATTAAGGAATCTAAACAGAAAGAGAGGATTTACCTCTATATGATCGAACCTCGTGTCCAAACATTAGGCAATGGCCAGGACAATTCATTGGCTTAAGGCCAAATTCTTGTTTCTCAATCTGCACAAGAAAAAACAAGCACCCATAAAGATCAGACCACGACACCCATATAATCTAGATCATCACGCTTATGATTTTCCTTTAGTATCTACAAATGTGCTTACCTCAAAAACAAACATGTTGTCCTTGTAGTTTGCAGCATGTCCAGAGGTTTCCCAAAGTTGCATGTTGTAAATATTTGGACTCAGAACCTAAATAAACACACGTAAGGAATAGAAAAACAAAAGGCATAGTTCAACTATCGATGATCTAGGATAATTACTACTCCCTCCGTCCCAAAATATAAGAGCGTTTTTTAGTGTCAAAAACGCTCTTATAATTTGGGACGGAGGGAGTACGAATTAAAACCAACCTCTTGGTAGCCTCTCTCTCTATACTCCTTGCGCAAAAAATCCATCAATTTGTTATATATTATAGCGCCATTTGGAAGGAAGAAGCAGCTACCTGGGCTGCATAGTTGCAAAGTTTTGTCAAAGAGCTATCTAACAGCAAGCCGGTGAGTAAAGATCTAGAAAATAAAGATATGAAAAGGAACAAGATCAGATAGGAAAAATGCGAAGGTACCTAAGTGGATGGAAAAAGAAGAGTTTCTGGGACTGCCCTAATAACCTATGATCGCGTTTCTTAGCTTCCTCTATCATATGTTGGTATTCCTGCAGATTATAAAAGCAAAACTTGTATGAAAAACAGAATAGGTTGTTTACAATTTGAAAATCAAAAGAATTAGAAGTATGACTAAAATTAAAATTCAGGACTGCAACCTTCATTATCTAACCAGTTTTTTTTCTACAACACACAAGCGGGCTACTCATCATCTCATTAAGATGAAAGAAAAGTACAGAGAGGGGGGCAAAACACCCACACCTCCAACACACACCAAACACACACGCCACACTCACACACTCTGAACAAACTAGCTAAGGATCACCACACATAGAGATGCAGACGACTGGCTCGCCCAGGGGAAGGACTAAGTGTTTGACTGCGGACCATGGCTGCAGGCCAGGCAGAGGTATGCAGAGCTAGGGTTTGAGAGAAGGAAGATTTGGGAATGTGAATTGGTTGTCAACAGCAGGGCTAATAAAGGGTGGTAATGAAAGCAGCCAGTGAGCTGAGGAGGGTGGCACTGGGCATTCATGACAGGATACTTCATTTTTTTTCCTTCTCCACACGAGGCCCATCTGTTAGTGACTCAGCACAGAGGGGCAAAACAGTCCTAAACACAGCGCAGTCACGGTCAAACGCCTCTGACTAGACGGAAACCGCACAGAAGGGTATTTCTGTAACAGCACCAAAACTGTGCACACTCGAAAACTAAGGGCAAAACCATCGAGAGGGAACCAATTAAGAGCAAGAGTGTAAAAATCCCTTTTATTAATACATGAAACTTGTTTGAAGTAACCAATAAAAAGGCGTATGCCTTCACAGGGATATAGGAAAGTTGTACACAGCTGATGTAGCAGTGTTGTGCAAATCAAGCCACCACAATGCATGTTAAAAGGGAAGAAAGATGCTAACTAAAAACTAAAGGAACATAATCTGTGAAAATTGCATGACATATCCCTGTGCGTACACAATTTCCCAGTTTCCAAATCATCAAAGATACTCAAATTACCTTGAGACGTTTAGAATCAGGGAAAGAGATTCCATATACTCTCTGCAGGCTCTCACGGTCTGCTTTTCCTCTCCAGTATGATGCTGAAGCCTATATTCACACATCAAACTTAAGTATCTAATATCATGAAGAGAACTTGGGAGTTCAATGGATAACCAAAGAAGAAAAATACCTTGAGGCAAGCGAAAGCTTTAACAAAGGAAGTATTTGGGATGTGCGGGCCACGGCAAAGGTCAACCAAAGGACCACATCTGTATACTGTAATGGTCTTGTCCTCAGGCAATTCGTTAATTATTTCAACCTGAACGTATGGTTAAACATATTCAAGAAAACTAACATGACATCTCAAGGTGACATAGGAAGCACTTTGATATTTAGATATAAAAGATCGAAGGAAGGGAGATATGTATGATGAAGGTTGCCTTAAATTCATTTTCCGCAAAAACTTCAAGAGCTTCTGCTCTGGAGACTTCAATGCGTTCAAATGGTTGCTTCTCCTGCATCAAGTTGAGTCGGAAAGCACTTGTTAAACAAGGAGTTTAGTTATGTCACAGAGATAAGACACTAGTTTAAAAAAAGTACATTGTTCGGCAGTGGCCACAAATTAAGGGTAGGCAAAAACTTGAGTAAGAAAGAATTAAGTAAAATATGATAGCATACCGCAACAGCCTTTTTAGCTTGCTTGTCAATGAGACCAAAGTGTGTATCATTCAGTGTCAAGTCCTTGTAGTGGGCGTCGTAGTAAAAACCCTTAACAGGCAAAGTGTCAAGTCATTAGAACACTGAAAAAATAGGACTGCATATTTTCATGCCCCAACCCCAAAACTTACCTCTCCTCTTGTAGTGCAAGGTCCAATGCACAACTTGCAGCCATACACCCTCTCAAGAGACTGCAAACAAACATCTTCTTCAGTTAGAAAAAAGATGAATTGAGAATGAATTATAACAGAGACCCGAGAAAATAAAATAAAAGACTATGCAACTAACACACAGTGTAAAGAAAAATCATGCTCAGAGATAGATATCCAGGACGGTGTGACTCACTTCTCCAAGAATATGAGCACTCGAGTGCCAGAACGTGTCACGCCCTTCGTTGCTGTCGAACTTGAACAGCTTCAGGTCACAGTCGCCTTCCAACGGCCTCGTCATGTCCCAGAGCACACCGTTCACCTGAGCTATCAGACAGCTAGCCGCCAACCCAGTTGATATCCCTGAGGCGATATCCATCGGGGTCGATATCCACTTCTTGCCTTCCTTTATCGCACCATCAGGCAAAGTTACTCTGCATGGTATTGCAAGCAGGAACCAACATTATTATTATACAAGTGAAACACGTAACAATTTACATGGTCCAAAGCAGGACGGTAGCGTGTGCACTTGAATTCAGAACTCCCAACAAAGGTATGCTAGCTGCGGAAAACAAGCAAGTAAACTACTACTCCCTCCCTTCCAAATTACTCGTCGTGGTTTTAGTTCAAATTTTGAACTAAAACCACGACGAGTAATTTGGAACGGAGGGAGTACTTGTGAAGACGATCTGAAATCTGTAGCAGAGAACGCATGCATGCGCCTAACAACGAATCGGATTCTGCCATCATGCGTCTACACGGTTGGTTCCCAGCTCAACCACTCCCTATTGAATTTACGCGCTGATTATACATACAAATAAAAAACGAGGCCATGTTTTTTATGGAAGAAGAAACACGCCGCGGGGGAGCGGAGACTCGAGCCCGGGTCCTCTGCTCTGCTCCCCGCTAGTCATATGTGTGCAGGAAAGGAAACAAAGACGCGAGCAGATGGCGGGAAGGGATAGAAACCTGATGGGGTCGCCGCCGATGTTGAGGCGCTCGAGGGCCTGCCGGGCCTGGATCTCCTCGAAGATGCGGATCCGCTTCTGCGTCACCGCCTCCAGGTAGGGCGCGTCCGGCGCGACGGCCGGGTCCCCCATGGGCTCGGTGGAGAGGTGGAGGAGGAGGCGGGGCGGGAGCCGGGGCTGGCGCTGCCGGAGGAGGGAGAGGCCTCGTCGGAGGCAGATAAGCATATAGTGGCGGCGGCTGGAAGGAAGGGTTTGTTTAAGCCCCGGGGTTTTTTGACCTCTTGCATTGTAGGGTTTGGTGACGGTGACGCCAAGTCATCGGGAGATACCGGCCAGCGAGCTAGGCGGGCTGGCCCATTTCGGAGGAGGCGAGCTAGGCAGCGCTAACAGGCCGGGCTCATGCATATATTTGTATGTACATTCTAATTTTGCTTAAGACACGACCATTCTTTTTAACATATGGTAAAATCAAAGTCAGCCTCAAAAAAGAAGTAAAATCAAAGTCGCTCACATACACTCATCTCAATGAACGCACGCACGCACTCTACCGCTATGGGTACCACTGTTCTCCTAACCATCCAACCGCATGTTGGTTCGCTTAAGGCATAACAACACGTGTCAACAAGATGGATGATGATGATGATGATTTGATAATGAAGGCACTACAAGAAATCTGTTAATCCATGACGGATTTCTCGTGACGTTGTGGTAAACCTTCATAGAAACCGTCACGGATCATCCAGACTTGAACACCCCCCGAAAACTATAACCCTTTTATGACGGACATCGACAGGCCGTCACAAAAATCGTCATGGATTGAGTAGCCATACTATTATTTTAACATTGTATATGGACCATATTGTCCATCACGGACTGGACATCCTTAGGGCCAGACTTTGCAGGTCGCAGGCCGTTGTGGGACCCGACAGTCAGGTGTCGGGTGTCTTAAGGACCCACTATGGGGTCCACGTAAGGCCGTATAAAAGCAAAAGTTTGAAGCTGAACCATGCTCGTAGGAAATTCGTTTGCTCTAACAAAAATCATATATTTTCTGAATTTTTTGCCATTTTTTCTAATTTAGTATTCACACGCATGCTCATCTACCCCGGTATATAGAGAAGCCACTTGTTTGTGAGACCGACATAATTAGTCATCGGTTCTGTTAAAAAAAGTCACCAGTTTGAAACTGAGGCCTTGATTATAGAAAATCCTGTCAGCTACTCAGCTTTAACAAAAATAAAAAATCAGATTATTTCTTAATTTTGTTGCTATTATTTAAATTTTTTATTGTACACATGCATGCTCATATGCCGTGTGTGCAGAAACGCTATGTATTTTTCTCGGCTAAAAAATGCTATGTATTCTTGCATGCGAGATAGAAGCTCATTTTTTTAAACAAAAGAAAAATAAAAAGGTGCAACAGCGGGGTTTGATGCCAGTACTTCAAGAAATATGTAGATCCGCACCCGCAAAAAAAAAGAAATATGTAGATCCTTGCTAGCCACTACGCCAACCTCCCAATCTGGTTTTGTAGTAGGGGGGTCCGTCTTAAGGTAACTAGAGCCGTTTTTCTCAGTTTTCTTCTTCTTTTGTTTTTTTTTCTTTTTCTTCCCCAGTTGTTTTATTAGAATTCATTTTTATATACATAATAAAAAATTCATTATTTTTTAATACATGGTCAACATTTTTCTATATACATTTATCATTCCCAAAATGCTAATTTAACATTTTTTTTAAATACTTGTTCATCATTTTTTTAAATTCTTTATTAACATTTAATATACATGAAAAAAATCATAATTTTTTTGATACAGATCAACAATTTCTCTATTCCCGTTCAATATTTTCCGAATGCTTGTTTAACATTTTTAAATATTTGTTCATCCTTTTTTCCAAATTCTTCATAACATTTTATATATATGATAAAAAATCAATTTTTTTATACATGATAAGTAATTTTTATATGCACGTTGAACAAATTTTCCGAATGCTTAATAAACATTTTATGAATACTTTTTAACCTTTTTTTCAAATTCTGAGCATAGTTTCATGATGTCGTAGCGTGAGTCCATACCAGTTCCATGTGACTCCATACCAGGTCCTCTTTTTTAATTCGTATAACCAAAGAATATCTACACTCGCCAAATAATACCTCGCTATTCAAGGAACTCCTCGTGCCAAGCATATATATAAATTGCTCCATTGCACAATATATGTAAAACGGAAACTCAATCCTTAACAATGGAACCAAATAGATTAAACATGAAAAAAAAGGTACAAATAATAGTAGGTGACACAAAAGAATACCAATAGTTTGTTTCATCCATTCCGCCCATATGTGTAGACACTCCTGTTTCTATTTTTTTTAATTTATTCGTTTCTCTTATAAAAGTTGGAAATATTTTGTACTTAAAATATTTATTTATTTTCATTATTGTGTACCTTGAAGAGCCAAACATGAACATTTTCCTAAATTGACGTGGATTTACACAGTTCAATGTGTATTAAAAATTAATCTGTACTTTTATCTATATTCATTCAGGACCAAAAGCATGCACAATTATTACACAATATTTTTTAATACACGTCTAACATTTCCTATAAACAAATTGAACAAATTTTAAAAGTACACGTTGGCATTTTTATTAATGCATGGCGAACATTTTCGAAAAACACATCAACAACTTTTTAATAGATACGATACATTTTCCAAAAACATGTTTGTCCATTTTTTCAAATGCAGTAACACTTTCTTAAAGTATTATTATTGCATTGGTAAATTTTTATTATGTTTCTTTTCTCAAATGGGAAAAAATCAACAACAAATATAAACATGTACTTGGAAAAATAAAAATAAAACCAATGGAAAACAATTGTCAGAAAAATCGGTTGAATCCATAAAAAATGAAAGGGAAAATCGCTTGAAGAGGTTAATCGATAGATACATGCTAAGATATTGTTGTGATACCAATGTGCACTGAGTAATATATTAATATATTAAACAAATGTTCTATGCGTATTCTGATGACTCGAAACACAACATAGAATATATTTTAACCAACTTAAGCTAAAGAACAAAAGACTAGGTTTCAACAAGCGACGGGTCAGGTTTGAACACGAAACGACCATTGCTTTTTCTATTGGTCAAATTGCATGCAACATACACCAATACATGAAACCATATCAAAATTTGACTTTTTTCAGAGTTAGTTTGTTATATTTAAGTCATTCAATGCAATTAATGAATACAATTCAATTTTAAACTGCAGGTGCACGAAAAAGTTCACAAAATTTGTTTGAAAAATCATATTTTTGTTAGCAAGTCTACGTTCAGGCCTATGCAATAAAAGGAAAGAAATTCTAAACATGATGGTGCTAAGACACGATCCCGAGCAGGGAGTATACCCTTTTAATTCTGAAAAATGCAAACTGAGTCTGAAAGTCATGAAATTTGGCATGGTACCCACACATGACACCGAAAACTTGTGGTAAAAACTTGAGAAGGTTTTGTAAAATTTGTAACATGCGCTGCTTTGAAACTGGATCATCTCACGAGAGAATCTAGGTTTCGAGAGGCAACAACCAGGTTTGAAGGTGAATTGACCACTGCTTCATCCACTGTCCTTGAATTGTTTTATACAGTAAACATACACAATTACATGATCCATGTCAAAATTTGGCCTTTTGGGGTCCTTTGCTATATTTAACTCATTTAGTGCGTTTCTAGGCATTTAATGAATACAATTCATTTTTGAACTACATGTGCATGAAAAATCATATTTGTTTTTAACGAGTCTATGCGCTCATATAATTCAAGTTGTGTTACAGGAAAAAATGGTTTGACAAAACATATTTAAGTTAACCATTTTTTGATAGGTTGCAAATAGGAGTTTGAATTATGCATAACAAACCATTGATCTTTAGCAAATTGTTTATGGGAACACAAAATTAATCTTTCTTCAAAGTTTGAAACATTTGTGTACTTTTGAGAAATATTCATACATTTTAATAAACATAATTTTACATCAAAAGAAAAAAAATATTGGAAATATTGTTTGTCTATTACAACATTTATTCAAATATGTGCCAAAAATAATGTTGCAGATCTAAATGAAAAGTACGCACACATGCTTTTCTAGTTTGTTGTTCACCTCGTGTGCAACTATACTTAGATGAAAAATTTATTATGATATATTCCTCCGTCCCAAAATAAGTGACTCGACTTTGTACTAACTTTATACTAAATCTAGTACAAAGTTGAGTCACTTATTTTGAGACGGAGGGAGTATATGATAATTCTTTTTTTCCAATTTACTCCACAAGGATGCCTTATTGAGTTATTTGAATAACTGGAAAAAAATGAATTCTGGGCCGGCCTCACTATCAACAGTGGCCCGCTATAGTTTCCAACCAAAGTGGCAATCCAGTGTGAGGGCAAACCTGCGCTCTGATTGGTTGAACTAAGCGTCCCCCGTATGGCCGATGTGAACCGTCCATCCACCTTATATCCAACGGCAAGGAAACCTCCCCCTCTTTGTGTGCTTCCTTACGCCCACACATGAGACGCCCTCCTCTCTTCCACCGCGAGGAAGTGGATCTCGGTCAGCCACTTCCAGATCCTTCGCCCTCCCCCTCCCCCCTCCCCATCCATGGCACTCTCCCCGTCCATGGCCGCAGCCATCCCAACCAAAAAAAGGCCGGCAGCTATCCCAACCTCGCCATCCATGGCCATCATCCCCTCTGCATCCCCCAACCGCCGGGTTAGTAGTCGCCGCGACCTCGCCATCCACGACCATCTTCCCATCTGCATCCCACAACAACCATCTGCCTCTGCGATGTTAGCCTCGTCTCGCAGGCGGGAACGCCCCTGAAGGCAGACTAGTGCCAGCGGCGCCGTTGCCGTTGGTGTGGATGGTGCCCACTTGCTGCAAGGAGCGACGCTTTGTACAGAAGCTGGATGGGCCGGGTGTGACGACTACGGGCATGCTTGAGATCCCGCTTCATCCTCCACTTGACGACGCGCCTGGTGGAATTCCGTCGCATCGGACCAGCGGGATCCTCGACGGGCTGTGAGCCGCATCTTCCACCAGGTTTCCCTCCACCTGTTGCTTTTGACATTTCCCATACCTTTCGTTTCTGATTTTCTGAGCCATTCTTAGAGCTTCTCAACACGCAGTGTCTGAGGTTCCATGGGTTCTTCGGAGACAGTGCCGTTCGGGAGCATGGTTCGAGGCGGATGGTTGCGAAATGGTGTGTCCCTACGAGACTTGGTGAATGCAGTAGGATCCGCGACCACAAAACACGGGGATTAACCCGATTGATGTATGGCGGCGGCCTTACGTACTGGGAGCTGGAGAGTAGCTTTGTCTTCTTCAGGAGATGAATTTTAAGTTTTTAGGGATCTTTTTGCTCGTGTTCACATGTATTTTCCGGAGATGAATTTTAAGTTTTAGGGAGCCGGAGAGTAGCTCGGTAATTTAAAGTTTTAGGGATCTTTTGCTTGTGTTCACATGTATTTCCCGGTTTGATTATGTACCTTTCATTTTATTTAATGAAATGAGAATATAGTTTCTGACAATACATATTGACTTCAAATTTCCATGGAAGAAGAGAAGACAAATGAGAGTTTTTTAGAAAGAGAAGAGAAATGAGATTAGAGGTGGGTGTATGGCTTGTAGTGAATTAGTGGGCCTTGGCTCGACCATAGTTTAATGGGCTGAATTTTTTAATTTGGGTTGATTGCTTGGGCCGTCCCTATTGGACCTGGTGGGCCAAAAATTTAACTGGGCCGATTTCTATAGGGGTTGCTGTGTCAGATCCATGTCAAATGATGATGTGGCAAACCTGTTAACGTCGTTACGAGCACATCCGTTAAGCATGCTTGGGGCAGATCCATGACGGCCGAGCACCGTCATGGATGGTACGACTTCAAATTATGACGCGATATACATGACAGATCTCAAGTCCGTCATGGACGGGCATCCATGACAGTTTTTCAAAGATCCATGACACACTAGAACCGTCACGTATTAACAGAATTCTTGTAGTGAGGGCCTTCCATGGGTTACAAGTAAATCACGTATCAATCTCAAAAATGTTATTGATCACATAACATGGTAATCTCATGGAGTCTTGCCCCTTTTCAATGAATTTAGCTCTCTCCCATCTGCATTACCATCAGCATAATATACATGCTCGAAAAGGCTATCAGAATGACCAGCGGTGGAATTCATCCATTCAAATGTATGGATGCCAAGGACAGCACAACAACAACATTAGTCAGGGTTGATCTCCCACCGCATAGCAAAAAGCATATGGGCAACTCACCCGGAATTTTATGGATAATCTATTCGGGTAAGAAGCGATGCTATTGAATATAATCATCATAAACGATGCCAATTCTGCAGTTCTTAAGATATGTCGGCGATGACATAAAGTTGAGCAATGTTGGTCATCACTCCTTTATGTTCATGCGAATTCCTTTTAGGACCAGCTCGCCTCTCTTACTATAGCAAATAAAGAGATTTGTTTCTGATAGTGATAAGGATAAACCCCCAACAGAAATCATATCGATGACTTAATGATTAAAAAAAGTTCAAAAGCATATCACTTCACGTGCGCATCAATTTCACTATTAGATTCTATCAATCTGTCTACTACAGGATGCCTTCAATGACGCAGGAGCCTCGACACCATCGACCTCATATACGTGAGATGAGTGATGGTATTTTTTCCCTATACTACTAGCTTCAAGACCTCTATTCATTGCTAACATCCGTGTTTTGTAGTGAAACTGCTTGTAGGCCTTCTAAAATATCAAAGTCTCAACCCAGTGCACGCATGATTCTATTTCTCAAAGCCTAAAAGCAAACGTCATGTATAAGGTGCTCTCGAAGAAAGTAAAAAATGTTTTCCATATGAACTACAAAGATATGTCACAATCTAAATGCGCTGTGACTACCCTTTTGCAGGTGCCAAATGTTTTTACAAGTGTTAGAAGGCAGGCTTCTACTCCCCCTACTTACCATAGACTATTTCAACGTATCGCATGTAACATATGAATTCAACTTTGATTTTGATGCCTTTTTTTTTATCTGTTGATGCAGCACCGAAGTGCATCATGCACTTGGTATGTCCTCCCATGAATATAAACCTCCCTCTGTTGGTTTGAACTTTATCGGTGTGATTTAAAAAATATGTGCTCGCAGAGGCTCCAAAACACCAAAATGAACATTTTTTCCAATTGATTCTCATTTCAACGCACCACAAAGTCTCCAAAACACCAAAATGAACGATTTTTTCAATTGATTCTCATTTCAACAAGCCGTAAACCGTGCCCCTTGTGTTTGCGAGTAAGTTGTGTTGCGGTCTGTTTCTCCTAGTAGCTAGAGCATGCATGCAGAGTGCCGCACAAGATTCGACTCGGTGTAAAATAAGACATTTATTCCCTTTTTTATTTGTTTATGAAATTTGGATTATGAAAATCACAAATTTATCCTTTTCGTTGGGGTCCGAAATAACCAATACAAAATCATCATGTCAGGATAAATTGAACAAATTCATCTCGTGCGCAGCTGCTGGCTCCTCTTCTTCAAGAAAAGAAGACTAGAGTTTCTCTGCCTCCTGTTGGAGCCGCCGAGTTTTTATGAGTTCTTTTAGGGTTTGTGTTTTGCTCAAGAATACAAGGCGGTGCCGGCTCCCTGAAAATAGAATAAAGTTCTGACCGCCTGGCCGTCATCGGATGGTGTGTGGGGAGGTGTCTCCAGCAGATCTTCCGGTGCTGCCTCTAGCCTTGTAGGAGGGCATGGGGAGGTGTCTCCGGTAGATCTCGCAGGATTCTATCATTGCACTTTGATCCAGTATTTGTTCATTTTTGTTTCTGTGTTGTTCTATATTTGTTGTTCTTGTGCGCTAGTAATGTAGGGAGGGTGTCATCGTTAGATGATATACGAAGTTATGAAGGTTATGAACATAGATGTAATTTGTTATTTCTACGTTCTTTGTACTGTTATGGCAGGGCGAATAGATTGAAAATTTTCTCGCAAAAGAAGATAAAGCAAGATGTGATTCTGTCTTTGTATTAGAGACATGCCATTTTGACTTCTTGTTGACACAAAGAATGACAGAGGATACAACTAGCCGAAAAGGAGAAAGCTCACGTCCCTGAACTCATCAAAGTGCTAAATTAAAGACACACATCACACATGCGTGCCATCAAAAAACTAGATTATTGATCTCTTCATCGGTTCCAACGAAGTTTACAAGACAGCAGGAGCCGTCTTCGCGCGCTTGAGCGGAGAGCAGCAGCAGGCGGTTACACCCATGGGCTGCACGTCGGCCAACGCCATGTAGCAGTGTGCTTTCGACTTCTCCCCGCACAGCTTCCGGCACTGCCTCAGGTTGCAGTCCGGCCCCGAGATAGGCGGAAAGCATCTCTCTCCCTCTGCATGCCAAAAAGATACCACAGGGTAACTACATGCATCCTCCTTCATGTTTAGATACAAAATGCATGTGAATTTATCAAGTGATTAAAAGAGATGGGTGGTGGGTGTGTGATTGCATGTGAATTACCATCTGCGAGGCAACATGTGGAGAGGACGGCGGCCATGACGGCGAGGGCGGCCAAGATCAGTGCAGCGGTGTTCCTCTTGAAGATCGCCATGAGGATGAGTGATGGCTAGCCTAATTCTCCTTTTCTTCTCTCTTGTTTTTCTTCTGAATCTGAATGGATTGATGTGGTGTGTACCCTGGCGTCGGGCTATTTATAGAGAGGTCGATTATTACGCCTTGTGGGAATATATGGAAAAATAATTATGCCGAGATATATGCCATAAATGAGCAGGCTATATCACTGCGGCTAATTGATATAGTGCGTATAAATAAAATTGATGAGACTTTATATGGGGATCCTTTATATGGAGATTTTATTCAGATGTTGGAGGCCAACCAAATCAATTATTATTGAGATGCCATGCTAGAAACGAGATATTTTGATTTATTATAGCAAATTGATACTAGTATGTTTTATTTTGGCGTAGTCTTTAATACGATATGGCCATCATTTTATTTTCCAAAATATCTTGTTTTAAAAAAATATTATGAAAATAATTTTCGTGCTATACGTAGTATCATCAATTGATGATATCGACGTTGATAATTCTTTCTCAACTGATACGCAAACATAAGCGCATCGATTCTAAGATGACAGATTTTGAAACCGGTGAAGTAACTATTACTTGCCTATATGTTGTATTCAAATCTTAACTGGAACCTTATTTTAGAAACACCTAGTACAGTGTAAAATATGCACATGCGTGTACATTGCTACCACACACACACACACACACATACACACACACACACACACACCCCGTTTACTGGAAACCAGAGTCACGGAACTTCAAGATTGATGAATTCGTGACATGCACCTCGCTATCGAGGGGAATGTCCCCTCTCATCAGAAGAACATTCTGCCTTAACAAGACACACATGGTGTCAACATTGAGTTTGATCTGTGGTGTATAGGGTTACGACCACCCTCGTAACCATTCAAGCACATGTCAAAGCTTGAGGCTAAAGGTTATACCTTTTTTATATTGACAATAATAGTTCAGTGAAGTTGGGACCAGAACGTTAGCAACCGGTAAATAAAAATGAAACCATCAAACTGAAAAACGACAACTTTTACATGCAGCTCTCTCTCTCTCTCTCTCTCTCTCTCTCCATCCTTTTGTACTCCCTCTGTATCTTAATATAAGATGTTTTTATAGTTTAATTCAAACTACAAAAATGTATTATATTAAGGTACAAATGTAGTATATTTGATTGCCCTTACAATATTGTGCTAATTAACGTCATTGCCTACTTGCCAACCTGCCCTCGAAAAAACTGTTGAATGCCCCGGGTGGCACCTTGCGCCATCCTAGATGTGTTTCTTTGTTCTATCTTTTCTAATTTTGTTGTACGACCGATGCAATGATCATTGTGTCTCAAGATATACGGAACTCGCTAAAGCTAATAGCGAGCACATTGTTGTGGTGATATAATACACACATTAATACAATACACAAATCTTTGGTTGACAGGTCATAAATAGGGACACCGTTAACAAATAAAGACTACATATTTAGAGGTGTACCAAGATTGCTTATTGTCATCTTTCACTGCTTCTTAGCTCGATCGCTTCAACGGCGCTTATAATTAAGCAACAGGGCAGCAGCAGGTCTATTTGTCGAGGCAGACGGCTCCGGGGAGCGGCTGGACGCAGAACATCTTGCACCGCTCCTCGGTGCAGTTCGGGAAAGACCTCGCGTAGCACTTCGCCGGCACCGGGAAAGCGGTGGGCTTATCCTTCTGCATGCGCACAAACAGAAATGGTAAAATATTACTCCCTTCGGTCCTTTTTAGTTTGCATATAAGATTTATCTGCAGTCAAACTTCCTAAAGTTTGACTAACTTTATAGAAAAAACTATTAACACTCACAATACAAAATCAATATAATTATATGCGTCATGAATTCGATTTTCATATTGTATAACTTTAATATGGTAGATGTTGATATTTTGTCATATAAATTTGGTCAAAATTGACTAAGTTTGACTTCAGACAAATCTTAGATGCGAAGTAAAAAGGACCGGAGGGAGTACGAGTTCCGGATCATCCGCTCTATCTCAACGCCGCCGCGAATAAATGGCAAAATTAGTCAACTGACCACGTTGCGGGCGTCGCACATGGAGAGGAGAAGGGTGGCAGCCATGACCACCATGAGGGCGGCCAGGGCGAAGCTCAGGGAGCCCGTGTTCTTCTTCAGCATCGCCATGGCGTGCAGTACAGGAGGAGGCTAGCTACACTTACCTACGCACTACAGTTCTTGCCTTCTTTGTGTGCTGATATAGGAGTATTGTTCGCGTCGCTCTTCTCTTTCTATATTTAGGCTAAGAGTTCTACTCGATCTGTATCATGAGCATGGCATGTTGCCTAGCTGTTCCTTCCAAGTTTCAATCACCCTCACATCAAATGCATGATCCAAATCTGTTTTTCCTAGAACAATGATCCAATCTGGAGAGCTCCTAACCGGCGCTTATAGCGCCTGAAAGGCAGGCCGGCCCATGTAGCTCTTGGTCGCTAGTCAATTTCGTTAGTTTTTTCATCGGTTCGTACACTTCAGTTCGGCTCTTCCTGTCTGGTCGACAAAGGAGAAAACCGGCTCTCGTATTCTTTATGTTGAAATAATTGAACAAATAGAAGAAAACATTGATTCTCAAAATGTTAGCGAGTTTTAGAAAGTCCATAAATTTGAAAAAAGTTCGCGATGCCAAAAAAGGTTTGTGAATTTGAAAAAGTTCCCGAATTAACAAATGTCTACGAAAGCTAAAAAAAATGCATGAATTCAACAAATAACTGTGAATCGGAAAATCCTACGAAGTCAGAAAAAATTCACAAATTCGAAAGAAGTTTGCGAATTCAAAAAAGTTTGCGAATTCAAAAATAGTTCACGAATTTGAAAAATTCTGCGAAGTCAAAAGAAGTTCGTGAATTAAATAAATGTTCACTAAATTTGAAATGGGCCATGAATTTTAGAATTGTTTGCAATTTTTATAGAAGTTCATGAATTTGAATAAAAAGTTCATCAAATTAAAGAGAAAATAAAGAAAAAGAAAAAAGAACGAAAAAACAATGGAAAACTAGAAGAAACTGGAAAAATGAAAAAAAATCATCGCAAGCTTGCCTAAGAAGCTTTCCAAACCTTCGAAATCACTAATTGAGGAGCGCTCCTCGCAACGATTAGTCGGGGAGCGCTCCCCGCGCGCCAAGTGTCACGCGCGGAGCGGTCGTGAGACTTCTCCCAGGCGCTCCGCGCGCGACACTTGTCGCGCGCACGGCGTCTCCCGTGTTTTCCGGTTTTCGGGTTCCCTTTCTGGTTTTCCTTTTTTTCACTTTAGTCCTTATACTTTTAATGTTTTGTAAAATCTTTTGATCTGTTTTGAGATCTGTTTCTCTCTGGTGTGGGCGAACCGTCGTGGAGCACTGTTCTTTCTTCTTGCCGTCGTCTCGCCGTCGGCCGCCCGCTCTTGTCGTGTGGTTCTGGCGGCCCTATCCGGCCATGGCGCTTGTTGCCTGCTCTTACGGTGTTCCTTCTTTAGCGTCGACCGCGCTTCCCCGTTCACGATATTGTCGTTTCCTACCGGTTGCCTTCGTGGGTTCCCTGTTTCCCTTTATCGTTTCTCTTTTTGTTCCCATTATATTTCCGGGATATGGAGATTTATGGAGTAGTTACGGGTGGGGACTATCAACACTATCAGATGTCAAGTTTCAACTGGGTTTTGTGGGATTAGTTCTTGATAATCATTGTGTTCCTTGCAGTTATGGCTTGTCCTTTTTGCGGTATGCCTGGTGGCCCGTGTTCTTATTGATTCTTACGTAGATGGGTTCGGTGTGGTCTGGATCGGTGTTGTTGGAGGCGTGTTGTAAGAATATCATTTTATAATTGTTCAATTTTTGGCACACACGCTTATTTTTTTTGGTGCTGCTCATGCTGTTTAGATTTTGATTATGATCCTTGTTTTGATTTGTTGTGAAGTGTGTTCCGTGCAGTGTTAGAGCTCATCTTGCTCGTTACATCGAGGAGTGTAGGGCTTTAGCCATCAGGAGGGGTGACGAAGATACTGATCTTGCTCTTCAGTACAATGAGGGTTATTTGTATGGTGTTCTGTTTAGTCATTGTCGGTTGAGGAGCAAATTCCATGGTCCTTCCTGGGAACGATCGGTCAGTGATTATGGTGTTCGTCCTCGTGATATAATGACCATTAGGCTTGAACATTATGGAACGTGGATTGGTATTGATTTTTAACGGGTTGGTCGTGGAGATGTATTGTCTCTTTTACCGTCTGTTGGTAAGGTTTATTTTTAAGGAAGTTTTTAGCTTGTTTTATTGCACATGATGATTTTTCTGTTCCCTTGAGCCCGTGTAATTATATTTGTAGCTCTTGATGGTTTGAGCGACTCCGAGATGGAACTTGTTGGGAGTTGTTATTACACCCGTGGTGTTTTTCTTAATTATCAGCAGATGATGTGTCAACTCTTTGATGATGTCTACATACCTTGTTGTCCTTTTGTTCACAGGATTGATTCCATGAATGTTAATGGTCATCATATGGTCAGATTTTTTCCACTATTTTTCTTTGTTTCTGTTTATTTATTTATTTTTATTATCTCTTCTATTTATAGTTTTGAATTTTTTGTTCTATTTCTGATAGCTTGATGTTTTTTGTCGGGTTATTCTGGTATTGTTGTGAGGAGTTTGAAGGAGTTTGTGACTTTTCCTAGGGTGGCGTTTTTAACCCTTGAAGTTACTTTGGAATCTGGTGATGATGATATATATGTGAGCACTCCTTGCTCCTACTTCATTGGCTTGGGTAGTAGAATGGTGTTCAAACAGGAAGGTTTCAGTGATTTTCTCCAGGCATCGTCTATTGAAATAAACAACTTGGTGTTGATAACTTTCAAAGAGCGTGATGGGAGGCTTGTTGTTATCTTCAATCTTCTGCTGCAGTGATGTTAGTTATAGCCTTCAAACATAAATGGATTCACTACAAGAAATATGTCAACTAGTGACCTTCTGTCAGTGACCCTGGAAGAATTGGTCATAGATCTATGACCATTTCAGACCAATTGGTCAAAAGATGTTCGAGGGGCTCCAAACCCAAAACCATTGCGACCATTTTGGTCAGAAAGGTCGTAATTTCCTTACACGAAAAGGTCATAATGCAACCAACGCTAGTCCGCTGCCTTATTTCTAGTTGTTAACGACCAATATAGATGGTCATAGCCTTGTAAATTGTGGTGGGTTGCTATGACTAGGCGCCACCTCATCAGTTTTGCCTATGTGTCATGTCCATGTGGAGGTTTTTGCCCTAGGTTGTGAAGCAACCTATATTTCTGTCATTCCCAAAATTCCCAAAAAAAATTCATAAATTCTTTGGGTCATATCTTCGTCAAATATGTAAAAACATTCCTTGCCTAGTTCAAAAATAATTCGAAAATATTCATTTTCCTATTCTATTCAGAGCAGCACTTTGTGAAGGAAGTACCACTTTGGCATGTCCAAATGGTATCCATTTTCTACAGTGCTTTCCTATGCCCAAATAACCATCCTCCACCAAATGCCAGCTCAATCCATTCATTATTTTGAGCCCAGCTTCAACATTCGTATTTATGTCCGTGTGGTACTTTGTAAAGCAAGTACCACCTAGGCTCCTCCTTTTGAGGTGAAAATTTGTGAAGACGGTCATCTTAGTAACTGATCATCCTCAGCCAAAACTCACGCCCATTAGCCATGTGCATTTCCGTCTGCAAATCAAACACTTGGCTGCTTATTCATGTTTGAGGATCGATCGGTCTCCTCGTGAGAATCTTATGTTGTGATTTTCTTCCTAGCACCTACCTGGGAGTGCCCAACCCACTAGACATGCCTAGGCCGCCCAGAACACATGGCAACGCCACGGTCACGCGGTGACCACTTGGCTGGGCATGCGAGCTTCTGGCAGCTCTAGAGTTGGGGCCCTCGGCCACCGTCCAAACCTCGATGTCTCGCCATCAAACCATGTATTTATGATTAAATAGATACTTATGTACCTAGAAATGATTTTTGGAAAAAATAAAGAGCAAACTATGAGGCAGCTACAGTTCAAATTTGACCCGTTTCCAGCTGAATCGGCGTGAATTTGTCTTTTTCACCATAGGTAGATCAAAACTTTTTTCACCCAACCATTTTGTCAATTGTGCATTATATATGGCCTAGTATTTTATAAAAATTATTTGGTTCAATTTTGCAACAATTATTTGGTAGTTCCTTCACAAAAAAACCTCCTTTTGGGCACTCGGAAAATGAAAAAGGAATTTTCCGTGCAAAGAAAATGAAAACTTCCTTAGGCAACATTGTTTGGAATTCCAAGATGCACCCTTGTGCACAATATGAGATCATTTGAACAAACTATGCCATGAATGTGGCCATAAGATTGATCATTTGGCTTGAAAGCCATGAATCTTCACGCATGATAGCTTATTTCTGAGCACAATTTTTTAAAATAATTACCGTATTACAAGTTTATTATTTTCTTGGAAACTTGGTCACATATAATGACACAATGCGAAGGTTTTCCAATTTTTGATTTTTTTTAAATTTTTATGCTAGTTTCAAAATGCGATTAAACGGCGGGCTTGACCGTTCCTAGGTAGTGGTTGAATCCTGGAATTTTTTGGTGTTTCTATGATTAAATAGATACTTATGTACCTAGAAATGATTTTTGGAAAAAATAAAGAGCAAACTATGAGGCAACTACAGTTCAAATTTGACCCGTTTCCAACTGAATCGACGTCAATTTGTCTTTTTCACCAGAGGTAGATCAAAACTTTTTTCACCCAACCATTTTGTCAATGTGCATTATATATGTCCTACTATTTTATAAAAATGATTTGGTCCAATTTTGCAACAATTATTTGGTAGTTCCTTCACAAAAAACCCTCCTTTTGGGCACTCGGAAAATGAAAAATAAATTTTCCGTGCAAAGAAAATAAAAACTTCCTTAGGCAACATTGTTTGTAATTCCAAGATGCACCCTTGTGCACAATATGAGATCATTTGAACAACCTATGCCATGAATGTGGCCATAAGATTGATCATTTGGCTTGAAAGCCATGAATCTTCTTATTTCTGAGAACATTTTTTTTAAATAATTACCGTATTACAAGTTTATTATTTTACTGGAAACATGGTCACATATAATTGCAGAATACGAAGGTTTTCCAATTTTTGATTTTTTTGAATTTTTATGCCCGTTTCAAAATGCGGTCAAAACGTCTGCTCAATTGCCTTAGCTAGTGGTTGAATCTTGGAATTTTTTGGTGTTTATATGATTAAATAGATACTTATGTACCTAGAAATGATTTTTGGAAAAAATAAAGAGCAAACTATGAGGCAGCTACAGTTCAAATTTGACCCGTTTCCAACTAAATCGACGGCAATTTGTCTTTTTCACCAAAGGTAGATCAAAACTTTTTTCACCCAACCATTTTGTCAATTGTGCATTATATATGGACTAGTATTTTATAAAAATTATTTGGTCCAATTTTGCAACAATTATTTGGTAGTTCCTTCACAAAAAATTTTCCTTTTGGGCACTCGGAAAATGAAAAATGAATTTTCCATGCAAAGAAAATGAAAACTTCCTTAGGCAACATTGTTTGGAATTCCAAGATGCACCCTTGTGCACAATATGAGATCATTTGAACAAACTATGCCATGAATGCGGCCATAAGATTGATCATTTGGCTTGAAAGCCATGAATCTTCACGCATGATAGCTTATTTCTGAGAACACTTTTTTAAAATAATTACCGTATTACAAGTTTATTATTTTTCGTGGAAAGTTGATCACATATAATGACACAATGCGAAGGTTTTCCAATTTTTTGATTTTTTTTTGAATTTTTTATGCCCATTTCAAAATGCGGTCAAAACGGCGGGCTTGACCGTTCCTAGCTAGTGGTTGAATCTTGGAAAACTCTTGGTGTTTTTATGATAAAATATATACTTATGTACCTATAAATGATTTTTTGAAAAAATAAAGAGCAAACCATGAGGCAACTGCAGTTCAAATTTGACCCGCTTCCAGCTGAACCGGCAGAAATTTGTCTTTTTCACGAGAGGTGGATGAAATTTTTTGACATCCAACCCTTTGGTCAACTGTGCATTAAATATGGCCTAATATTTTAGAAAATTGATTTGGTGTAATTTTGCAACAATTATTTGGTTGGTTCTTCACAAAAAACAGTTTTGCCACTCAAAAAATGATTAAAAATAGCTAGAAATATGAAAAATGCATACAAATTGGTCCTAATCCATAAAATGTGGTCTAACTCTAGTGAAAGTTTGTGTGGTGCCCTTTTGCAAAATATTTTTGATAACTACTTCATAAAATCCCTCTATTTTTAGTATTTTAAAACTATTTTACATCACTGATTTTACGAACCAATCATAACTCATCCCACGGATCGATGACATGGCGTCCATCCATCCATCCATCCATCTCTCCATCCCACATCCATCCATCCAGCTATCTACAGAAAAAAGAAAAAAAGAAAAGAAAAGGAGATACCCCACCCGCAGCCCAAACCCTAGCTCAGATCGACCCCTCCCCCCGTCGCCCCCTTCCTCCCCATCTCCTCGCCGCCGCCCTCCCCGATCTCGATCTGCCGCCGCCCCCACCGCCACCATCAACGACCCGCCGCCCCCACCGCCGCGCCGCCCCTCTCCTTCTCCCCTTTCCCTACATCCGACGCCCCTACCCTCTCCTTCTCCCCTCTTCCTACATCCCAGATCCAATCGAGTGACATATATGTATGTGGTGTGGAATCAGTCCAGCTCACCGCCACTCCCGCACCTCCGCCTCGCCGCCGGTCGGACCTAGGGTTTCGAGGTAAGCAAGCGGCTCCCTCTCGCCAGGCTCCTCCGTCACAGACTCTCTCCGCCGCCGATTTACTGACGCCCTTTCGGATTTGGGGTTTTGTCATGCATGGATTTGAGGGGGCAAGAAGGGGAGGGGAAGGGCGATAAGCGGCAGCCGAGGAGGAGGATGGGGAGGCGGGCGTCACGGCAGGGCGTCGTCCATGAGGAGGCGGCTGCTGCACACGCAGACGGTCGACAACATGGGGGAGTCCATCTTCGACAGCGAGGTGGTGCCCTCCTCGCTCGTCGAGATCGCGCCCATCCTCCGGGTCGCCAACGAGGTCGAGGCCGGCAATCCGCGCGTCGCCTACCTCTGTAAGTAGAACACCAGCCCATCCCTGATCTACTTCTTCACTTAGGCCGAATCGTCAGTTGGATTTGCTCACCATGAAAACAAGCATGGCGCTTCCGCTTCAGCCGCTCAGACCCCACCTCCATAGCCTGTACATTTCTGCTGCATGACTCTGATTCTTGGTCACTGGGTTGTTAGTGATTGTAAATGGTGAGGTTCTGTGGCATTGTGAAAGGGCTAACATTTCAGTTGTTGCTGCAAATGTTGAAATTTTCAGAGGCTAGCTTGTGTTTATTGATGCTCCAGGTAGTGGTTATGTTTGAGAAGTGTAGGGGGCTAAAATTGTGCTTTTAGAGTAAAGTAGTCCTGTCTGAATATGTTCATGTTCTTATCTTTGTGAGATATATATATATATATATATATATATATATATATATATATATATATATATATATATAGCTTACTACTCACACTACATATGCAGCAACAAGATCATGGTTGTATTTAGTCTTGTATTTACTAAACAAGATCCAAGGTGCACATTATTCAGTCCACCAGAAATTGATGTTTATATGCCCTGTATACATTTGTCGTTCTTAAATTGATGTTTATATGTGCTTGCTAAGGGTTTCAATTCAAAGCTGTAAGGTCGTTAACTACATGCATATATTTAGTTGTATTTCTTTCCCAAATCTGTCAAAAAGCTTAGTGATGTTTACACAACTTCAGACATTGTATAAGTTTTTCTCAGTAAATGCAAGACATTGCATTTTAACACTATAGCGTCCTATACAACATAAGTATGCAACCGGCGTGTGAATCTTGATCCTGTAGTTCTTTGTGGATAATCTTGCCGGGCTATGGCGGCTCTTTGCGTTGGTGTTCTCGGTTTATAATTGACTCCTCACCACAAGACTACATTACCAATCCTGACCACAAGAAATATTTTGACATCTTTGTCATTATGAATACATGGCGTGCCTTACCCCGTGTCAGCATCTTAATCGATTATTGCGTAGTCACTGATGTGTATGCACACTTGAATGGTAGTAACTTGAATGCATCAATATTAGTGCTATAGAGTTGTTTTCCAAGCTAGTTCTATTTACTCTTAATATAGGTCTATTAGTCACCAATACTTTGCCTGCTATGCTATAGTAGACCTTGTTCATATTTATTAGCTAAGTTTGCTTGTCCTTGGGATCTATATGCATGCCATTTGTGTTTTAGGCTTTCTCTGAAATGAAATAATAGGTCTATTAGTCACCAATACTTGAGTTAATCTAACTCCTTACCTGCTATGCTATAGTAGGCCTTGTTCATATTTATTAGCGAAGTTTGCTTCTCCATAGTGATCCATATACATGCCATTTGTGTTTAACGCTTTCTCTGAAATGAAATAATAAGGCTCACACTCCATGACCAGGATGACCACCGGGACCTCCACGACGATGATGAAGCCCTACACATGGTCGAGCTCGATGGAACAACAGTGCCTCGGTGTGGTGCAGCCGAGGTGGTCCACACTAGTGCATCGGGAACTCTGCATGCTGTCCTTTGTCTCATCATCTTAACTACTACACTAGTAGGAGTATTTTATATGTTGTTCATTTCTTTTGTTAATTACTGTTCTACTCCCTGCCTCTGTATTCTATCGGCACCAAGTATGCCTTGCCTATGTATTATATACTTTATTCTTCTTCTTTGGAGTACTAGAAGAGTAGTGCTATCTTCTTTGCTAGTGACACTCCATGGAGTACTCACTCCATAGGGTTTAGTTTAGGGCCAAATAGAGATGTTTCTGTTGGAATGTGTTATGTGATTGATAGGTCGCTGTCCCGTTACATACTATCATGTAAACCTCCTATTTTCCTGAAATGCTATTATTGATAAGTCACTGTCCCATGACATACTACTCTATTTGAGCAGGAATGGGTGGTGCCAGCGGTGCTGGATGCAGCATGAATGGTTTAGGTGAGTTCTTTGGTCCCTCCCCTTTCTTGCCTACGTGGTCTTTGATACCACAATCGTCGAGGCATGGCTGGCTTTTGTTACACTGTTATTTAAACCTGTTGAAACTGTTATAACATCCAAGTAGTTATCTTGAACTTTCAGTCTTGATGGACAGATAAAGTAAAACATTAAAGGGACCAGTGTCATTATAACTTAGTTCCTGTATTCGCAGCCATGACATGGTTTCAACCTATTGTTTGCTAGCAGTAAATATGTGGCTTATTTTTATCTTATCTTCTATTAAGCTGCCTTATGCGTATTGAACTCTGTAATTCCAAAGCAGCCACCACCACATCTGGTGAGAGAGACACTCTATCTGCTGTATTTTACATTTTATTGTTTGTAGTGAATGACTTTCTATGTCTTGGTAGGTAACTGGTATCATGTCCATGTTGTTCTTGGCTAGATGGTAATGGTTATCGAATATGTACATGATAAATCCATTGTTACATTTTATCATTATGCTTCATATGTTAACGTCTGCGATCAAGTTTTGGAAGTTTTGCTATGCCATGCTTAGTGCTTGCTAACCCGAGGCATTTGGGCATTTATGTATAATTTTATTCTCTCGAATGGATATATTTTATTGGCAATGATTTAACTCCCATGTATCTCACTAATAATTTATGTAGATCAAGATCTAATGTCGCCGAGGTTGCTGCTTTGCTCTATGAGAAGATCGGAAGAAGACTCGAGATGTGCCATAGTTTTAGTTAATGGTGCCCGTGTATTTGTTTTATTGTATATGTACAGTTGTTGGATCGTGCACACATGTATGTGCTGTTGTGAGTTTGTGGATTTGATCGTGCACACATGTACAGTTTGTGGATCGTGCACACATGTATGTGCACACATGTATCGTGCACACATGTATCTCTTGGATCATTGATGTGCACCATTCAGAGAATTATTGATTGTTTGCATTTGAAATGTGTAAAATGAAATATGTGAATGAAAAGATGAATGTTCTACTGGATTGAATAGTATTTGGGCTCTAAAAGGCTATGGCCCAAACAATAGTGGGCTGGAATATTCTGCATTTATGAAAAACACGTAAAAAGGCTTAATGAAATGGACTCATGAAATGGAATGAAATAAGAAGGCTGAATTGTTGGGCCAGGCCCATGTAGCTATAAAAATTAATAGGAAAAATAAATATTATAAAGGCCGAATTGTTGGGCTAGGCCCATGTAGAAAACCGAATTGGACCGGGCTGAATCTTGTGCCACATCAGCTTGCCACGCTGGATGCCTACGTGGCCTGGGGAGGTTGCTAGTGACCAAAACGCCACAGTAGGAATATTTTGGTCGTAAACATCTACGATCTTCTCATAGAGAAGGTCGGTATAGTCAGTTAACGACCGCCAGCTTTTGACCTTCTCTTTTTGGTCACAAAAAGGTCGCAAATGAAAAACCATGACCTTTCAGTGACCAATAGTCAAGGTCACAAGTTGACATATTTCTTGTAGTGATTTTGTTTAAAAATCTATGCTACGGTTTAATGTTATCTAGATATATGAAACGATATGAACCTAAGTGTTCATTGCTGTTGTATGTTTGTAGAAGAGGTATGGCTGTGCATCTCTTTTAAGGATGTTTTTTTGGATGGATGTTATTTAATTGGGGTCATAGTTATCAATACAGTAGAGGCACATGTGTTGTTTACTCTGAGGCACGGCTGTGCATCTCTTTTATGTGAGGCAAGTGGATTAAGCAAATGAAGGAACGGAATTGAAGTCAGTGCAGGCACGGTCGTGAGGAGGCACAGGTATACTGAGAGGTACTTGTGTTCATCGCCAAAGTTGTACGAGCGAGATACTATGGGTTTCATGCGAGAGGCACGTGTGTGTGTAGCACGTAGAGTTACTGTTGGTTTTATGTGAGGCACGTGGATTGAGAAAACGGAGGCATGGAATTATAGTCAGTACAAGCACGGTTGTGGAGGTACGGGTATACTGAGAGACGCATCTGTGCAGCACCAAAGTTGCATTGACGATCACGCGTGCGGAGCACGTAGAGTTACTGTGGGTTTCATGTGAGGCACGTTGATCAAGTAAACAAAGGCACGGAAGTGAAGTCAGTACAAGCACGGTTGCGTGGAGGCACGGTTTTGAACCCTCTTGCTGCTGTCAAGATTCTAGAGGCACGGATGTACGGCAGTAGAGGCATCGGTCCGAATATCTGGTTAGAGGGGCTCGGTTGTGGATGCACAGGTGTGAAGTCTCTAGGGTCACGGGTGCGTGGCACCACAGGCATGGATTGAGTAGACAATTATTGAGCCACGCTTGTACATAGGTCAGTTGCACCTGATGAGTGTAGTTTTGTGGCATCGTGCGTAAGCGGTGTACGGAGAGGAACACATGTGCAATAGCAAGGATGTTTTGAATGAACGGAGCGGTGTTTGATGTGAAATGGAGGCAAGGATTTTTTCAATGTGGTTAAAGTAACAAAGTTCTAAATCGCTTGTATTTGTGTGCGAATGATCTTCTGCAATATTTATGAATTGTTCACGCCAATGTTTAATAAGCATTGTACTTAAAGTTTACAACGATATCATCACATATTCTTGTAAATGCATGATGCATCTTGTAACGGTTGAGTATGAAAATTATAATACAATATCGTGCGAGATATCTCTCGTTCTATAATCATGGATACAATATATGCTTGCTCAGTACTAGGACATAACTTACTAATTGCATTTAGACATGCAAAACGTAGTATGCATTTGTACAGGAGCACACCACTGTGTTCAAAGTTCAAACGTAAAATAGTAATACAATACACACAACATCTTTGAGCAACAACAAACATATTTACAACATAGGTTCATACAATCTAAATTATGATAATAGTAGTTCCTACTAGTTAATGTAGACATCCATTTTCTCGCAATTTACCAACCACTGTTTCCCTTAAAGGCGCTTCGGTACCGGAAGATCCTAAATCATTGCTCTTACGTGGGCGGCGTCTTTCTTTCATTGGTTGTTGGTGGAGGTGACGTAGCCCGTTCTTGATGGTTAGGATTCTACTGTACAACTCGTAGCTAACATACCTATCCTTTGCCGCGTACTCAAGGTGTATCGGGGAAAGTGGCTTCCACTCCCAGAACTGGTGCTTCTCCTTTGGGAATGATTTCTTCATGTTCTTGTATGAGGGGTCGATGATGGCCGCTGCAAGGTCACCCATGGAGTCCCTTTCTCCATCACCCTTGATGCAGAATAGCCTCTGGATGTCGACGTGGTGCTCGTGCGAATTTTGATCCATGCATGGGCAAGCATGGTCTTGTCGTTCCTGGTGTCGACGCTAGTGAAAGTTACCGCTTTTCGTTGCAGGAAGTCAACTAACGCCTGGGAGCGCTCGGATCTGCAGTAGTGGTATACAAGGACATGCTCGCACATGGCAAGTTGGACGACAACGATCCTTTGTCGTATGTAACTGCTCTTACGTGTGTACTCGAGGTCGAGGCCGACGAACTTGTTCTTCTCCTCCTTTAGCCATTCTTTGTACTTTTTGATGATCCGCTCCACGGTCCTTGGGTCGTTGGTGTACACCACCTCGAGCATGGTTGTACCATGGGTAGTGATGTGTTCGGTGAGTGTTGTTAGTTTCCCTCGTCTATGGATGGAGTTGTGCGGTGGTGAACTACGGCCGGCAAGAAACTTTCGAGGAAGAGGATGAAATGGAGTCGGAAAAGTGAAAGGGTTCTTTTGTCGTGCAAAAAAGGAAACCGCCAAAGAGCAGTTGCTAGTCACTTGGCCAGCGGTTCGTATAATTTCGGAAATAGGGGTTTGTTTTATCTGTTTTTTTTAAGATTTTCACTTCTCTTGTTCATTGAATTTTTTTATTCGTTGCGTGCTGCCTGCGTGATCCATCTTTGGCTGTGAAAGTAGTCGTGTAAACGGTAGAACACTCAGCAGATGGATGGTTGTGCCTTTGTTGTGAAACGTTTTTTTCAATTAATAATCTTCCTTGGTTAGGGAGGCACGGTTTTTATGTTTCACTAGATGGTTTGAATAAGTTTGATAACATGGCATTGCTAGAGGTTTTGAATCACAAATTGATTCTTGTTTCGTTTGATTTTTGAAAATGAATCTTTTTGTTTTTTGGTTTTTTGAATTGTGAACTTTTGAAAGGATAAGAACTACATTTTTTCGAATGAATCATTTCGATAGTTCAAACAACGTTTGTTTCAAAGGATCATTCCGATGGTTGAAACAGCAAGTTGAGTGTCGGTAAGAGCTACATAAGTTGCAAAAGATCATTCCGATAGTTCAAGCAAGCACATGGTCCATAATAATTACATTACTCTACCATCCTAACTAGCAAACTTATAGTAATCAGTGTTTTGCTCCTGGAGGCATCATCATGAAACAAGCATTGAACATTCTAGGAGATACCTTTGTTTGCTTCCATTTTAGGTCTTTGGTTTCGACGGAATCTACATAATGCGCTGAATGAAGATGGACCTGAGCGGTCATGGCGCTCTTTGAAAGTGATTAGAACAACGTTCTTTTCAACGAAGGATGCGGTGATATGAAGTCTCTGAAAGAAGACTTTTCTATTACCATCCCGCCGTCGTTTTTTGGAGATGTAGTACGATGAAGGAGTGATGACATGTGTAGGTTCATCAGGAGCTTCAAGGGTTACCCTGCCATTGGTTGGCATGTCCACCCATCTCTTCAGTGTTGAGACAACGCTCCTTGGAATTTTCTAGAAGAAAATCAAAATTAAATAGAAATTAAAACCGTTGATTTGTCACTTGGACAATAATTAAAAGAATGTATGAATATGGTGAGTGCACAAACATTAAGAAATTCCATATTGGAAGTAATATAATTCCTGGCATGTTCAGGTTTGTGTGTAAACAGATAAAACAACATATTAAGAGAACAATGGAAGTTTTGTTGTTTTAGGTTTGAATAAATTGGTTCTTTATAATTTTACATATAAGCAATATTACGTCAGTATTGTTTATATTACATATGAGCAAAATACGTTTGGTATTTTAACAAGGATGATTGTAACCAACCATGGCGTAGTCTTTGGTGTTAGTGGGAGTCAAGACATGGACAAATGGACGGCAACGGATGAAAGTATCTCCGAAAAGGCGTAGTAGAAAGAATCATGCCTGGTCGTAGGTAAGCTCAATATCCTTAGAGTAGACACGGCAGTGAACATGGTCGGAATCGTCAGAAGAAAGATCGTCGAGAGCTAGAAAAAGAAAAAAGATTTTAAGTTAGATAAAGTTATATCCAACACGGGGTTAATATTATTCAGTTCAATTCATGCATATAAAATTACAGCGAAAGAATATAAGTTTGTAATATAAAAATATAGCAAAAGAAGATAAGTTTGCAATATTAAATACCTACCAACGTGGGGTAATGGAAGCAGCCTTTTGTCATCCTGATATGTTTGTATTTCGAGATTGAGACTCTCGTCTGGTAGTTCAAATTCTATGCGGTCTCCAGCACGAAGTTCATAATCATCCGCAAAGGTGTTCCACTCACCACCGCAGAACTTTGTCACTACAAGAGATATGTCAACTAGTGACCTTCTGTCAGTGATCCTGGAAGAATTGGTCATAGATCTATGACCATTTCAGACCAATTAGTCAAAAGCTGTTCGGGGGGCTCCAAACCCTAAACTATAACGACCATTTTGGTCAGAAAGGTCGTAATTTCCTTACACAAAATGGTCATAAAGCAGATAGCACAGGTCCGCTGCCTTATTTCTAGCTGATCATGACCAATATAGATGGTCATAACCTTGTAAATTGTGGTGGGTTGCTATGACTAGGCGCCACCTCATCAGTTTTGCCTATGTGTCATGTCCATGTGGCAGTTTTGCCCTAGGTTGTGAAGCAACCTATATTTTATCATTCCCAAAATTCCCAAAAAATCTCATAAATTCTTTGGGTCATATCTTCTTCAAATATGTAAAAACCTTCCTTGCGTAGTTCAAAAATAATTCAAAAATATTCATTTTCCTATTACATTCAGAAAAACACTTTGTGAAGGAAGTACCACTTTGGCATGTCCAAATGGTATCCATTTTCTACAGTGCTTTCCTCTACCCAAATAACCATCGTCCATCAAATGCCAGCTCAATCCATTCATTATTTTGAGCCCAGCTTAAACATTCGTATTTATGTCCAGTGTGGTACTTTGTAAAGCAAGTACCACCTAGGCTCCTCCTTTTGAGCTGAAAATTTGTGAAGATGGTCTTCTTAGTAATTGATCATCCTCAGCGAAAACTCACATCCATTAGCCATGTGCATTTCCCATACCGCTAATCAAACACTTGGCTGCTTATTCATGTTTGAGCATCGATCGGTCTCCTCATGAGAATCTTATGTTGTGATTTTCTTCCTAGCACCTACCTGGGGAGTGCCCAACCCACTAGACATTCCTAGGCAGCCCAGAACACATGGCAACGCATACGGTCATGCGGTGACCACTTGACGGGCATGCGAGTTCTGGCACGCTCTAGAGTTGGGGCCCTCGGCCACCGTCCAAACCTCGACGTATCGCCACCAAACCATGTATTTATGATTAAATAGGTACTTATGTAACTAGAAAAGTTTTTGGAAAAAATAAATAGCAAACTATGAGGCAGCTGCAGTTCAAATTTGACCCGCTTCCAAGAATCGTGAATTTGTCTTTTCACCAGAGGTGGATCAAAACTTTTGACACCCAACCATTTTGTCAATTGTGCATTAAATATGGCCTAGTATTTTATAAAATTGATTTGGTCCAATTTTGCAACAAATATATGGTAGGTCCTTCATAAAAAAACTCATTTCAGGCATTCGGAAAATGAAAAATGAATTTTCCGTGCAAAGAAAATGAAAACTTCCTTAGGCAACATTGTTTGCCATTCCAAGATGCACCCTTGTGCACAATATGAGATCATTTGAACAAACTATGCCATGAATGTGGCCATAAGATTCATCATTTGGCTTGAAAGCCATGAATCTTCACGCATGATAGCTCATTTCTGAGAACACTTTTTAAAAATAATTTCCGTATTACAAGTTTATTATTTTTCCTGGAAACTTGGTCACATATAATGACACAATGCGAAGGTTTTCTAATTTTTTGAATTTTTTGAATTTTTTATGCCCGTTTCAAAATGCGGTCAAAACGGCGGGCTTGACCGTTCCTAGCTAGTGGTTGAATCTTGGAAAACTTTTGATGTTTTTCTGATTAAATAGATACTTATGTACCTAGAAATGATTTTTGGAAAAAAATGAAGAGCAAACTATGAGGCGACATGATTCAAATTTGACCCGCTTCCATCCGAATCGTGGAAATTTGTCTTTTTCACGAAAGGTGGATCAAAACTTTTACACCCAACCATTTGGTCAATTGTGCATTAAATATGGCCTAGTATTTTAGAAAATGATTTGGTCCAATTTTAAAATAATTATTTGGTAGGTCCTTCACAAAAAAACCTCATTTGGGGCACTCGAAAAATGGAAAATGGCTCTTTTGTGCAATGAAAGTGAAAACTCCCTTAGGCAACATTGTTTGGAATTACAAGATGCACCCTTGTGCACAATATGAGATCATTTGAACAAACTATGCCATGAATGTGACCATAAGATTGATCATTTGGCTTGAAAGCCATGAATCTTCACGCATGATAGCTCATTTCTGAGAACACTTTTATAAATAATTTCCGTATTACAAGTTTATTATTTTTCTTGGAAAATTGGTCACATGTAATGACACAATGCGAAGGTTTTCCAATTTTTTGATTTTTTTTGAATTTTTTATGCCTGTTTCAAAATGCGGTCAAAACGACGGGCTTGACCGTTCCTAGCTAGTGGTTGAATCTTGGAAAACTTTTGATGTTTCTCTGATTAAATAGATACTTATGTACCTAGAAATGATTTTTGGAAAAAATAAAGAGCAAACTATGAGGCAGCTGCAGTTTAAATTTGACCCGCTTCCAACTGAATCGGCGGAAATTTGTCTTTTTCACCAGAGGTGGATCAAAACTGTTTACACCCAACCATTTGGTCAATCGTGTATTAAATATGGCCTAGTATTTTATAAAAATGATTTGGTCCAATTTTGCAATAATTATTTGGTAGGTCCTTCACAAAAAAACCTCATTTGGGGCACTCGAAAAATGGAAAATGGCTCTTTTGTGCAATGAAAGTGAAAACTCCCTTAGGCAATATTGTTTGGAATTACAAGATGCACCCTTGTGCACAATATGAGATCATTTGAACAAATAAATTGGGATCAGAAGAAACACTCTTAGCAAATAAATTCATAAGTTCATCCATCTTTCCACTCAAAACATTGATTTCTTCTATAGCATGCACCTTTTTATTAGTAGATCTTTCAGTATGCCATTGAGAATAATTAACCATAATATTATCTAGGAGTTTAGTAGCATATCCTAAAGTGATTTCCATAAAAGTGCCTCCCGCCGCCGAATCTAAAAGATTTCTAGAAGCAAAATTCAATCCAGCATGAAAATTTTGTACAATCATCCACAAGTTCAAACCATGAGTAGGACAATTACGTAGCATTAATTTCATTCTCTCCCAAGCTTGTGCAACATGTTCATGATCAAGTTGCTTAAAACTCATAATATCGTTCCTAAGAGAGATAATCTTAGCGGGAGGAAAATACTTAGAGATAAAAGCATCTTTGCACTTGTTCCAAGAACCAATACTATTTTTAGGCAAAGAAGAAAACCACGCTTTAGCACGATCTCTAAGCGAAAAAGGAAATAGCTTCAACTTAACGACATCATTATCGACATCTTTTTTCTTTTGCATATCACATAAATCAACGAAGCCATTCAGATGAGTAGCGGCATCTTCGCTAGGAAGGCCGACGAATTGATCTTTCATAACAAGATTCAACAAAGTAGTATTGATTTCACAAGATTCAGTATTGGCAAGAGCAATTGGAGTGCTAAGGAAATCATTATTATTGGTATTGGTGAAGTCACACAATTTGGTGGCATCTTGAGCCATCGCAAAGAACAAGCAAACTAACACACGAGCAAACAAAAGGCAAAGGAAAAAGGCAAAGGGAAAAAGAGGAGGAGATTGGGAAAGAGAGGGCGAATAAAACGGCAAGGGTGAAGTGGGGGAGAGGAAAACAAGAGGCAAATGGCAAATAATGTAATGCGAGAGATAGGGATTGTGATGGGTACTTGGTATGTTGACTTTTGCGTAAGCCTCCCCGGCAACGGCGCCAGAAATTCTTCTTGCTACGTCTCGAGCTTGCGTTGGATTTCCCGAAGAGGAGAGGATGATGCAAAGACCTGATGGCGTAAGTATTTCCCTCGTTTTGAGAACCAAGGTATCAATCCAGTAGGAGGCCACACGCAAGTCCCTCGTACCTACACAAAGCAAATAACTCCTCGCAACCAACGCGAATAGGGGTTGTCAATCCCTTCACGGTCACTTATGAGAGTGAGATCTGATAGAGATAATATTTTTGGTATTTTTGGTATAAAGATGCAAAGTAAAAAGTAAAAGCAAAGCAAGTAAATAAAGTGATGGAGATTGATATGATGAGAATAGACCCGGGGCCATAGGTTTCACTAGTGGCTTCTCTCAAGAGCATAAGTATTCTACGGTGGGTGAACAAATTCTTGTTGAGCAATTGATGTAATTGAGCATAGTTATGAGGTTATCCAGGCAATGATCATGTATATAGGCATCACGTCCGAGACAAGTAGACCGAAACGATTCTGCATCTACTACTATTACTCCACTCATCGATCGCTATCCAACATGCATCTAGAATATTAAGTTAAAAACAGAGTAACGCCTTAAGCAAGATGACATGATGTAGAGGAATAAATTCATGCAATATGATAAATATCCCATCTTGTTATCCTCGATGGCAACAATACAATACGTGCCTTGCAACCCTTTACATCCTGGGTAAGGTCACCGCAAGATTGAACCCAAAGCTAAGCACTTCTCCCATTGCAAGAACTACCAATCTAGTTGGCCAAACCAAATGGATAATTCGAAGAGACTTGCAAAGATAACTTAATCATACATAAAAGAATTCAGAGAAGAATCAAATATTTTCCATAGATAAGCTGGATCATAAACCCACAATTCATCGGTCTTAACAAACACACCGCAAAAAAGAAGATTACATCGAATAGATCTCCACGAGAGGGGAGAACATTGTATTGAGATCCAAAAAGAGAAGAAGCCATCTAGCTACTAGCTATGGACCCGAAGGTCTGAAGTAAACTACTCACACTTCATCGGAGGGGCTATGGTGTTGATGTAGAAGCCCTCCGTGATGGATGCCCTTCGGCGGAGCTCGGAATAGGCCCCAAGATGGGATCTCGTGGATCTGAGGAAGTTACGGTGATGGAATTAGGTTTTGGCTCCTCTTACGATCTGTTGGAAGTGCGTAGGTATATATAGGAGGAAGAATGCGTCGGTGGGCGTCGAGGGGCCCATGAGGCAAGGCGCACCTGTGGGAGGGGCGCGCCCCACCCTCGTGACCGCCTCGCACTCCGGAGTAGGGTCCAAGTCTCCTGGATCACGTTCGGTGAGAAAATCACGTTCCCGAAGGTTTCATTCCGTTTGGACTCCGTTTGATATTCCGTTTCTTCGAAACACTGAAATAGGCAAAAAAAACAGTAATTTTGGGCTGGGCCTCCGGTTAATAGGTTAGTCCCAAAAATAATATAAAAGTGGAAAATAAAGCCCATTATAGTCCAAAACAATAGATAAAGTAGCATGGAGCAATCAAAATTATAGATACGTCGGAGACGTATCAAGAAACTTTACTTTTGCTTTGTGTTTGTCTTGTGTTTGGCACGGTTGTTTTTATATTGAATATCTGATTGTGGTTGTGTGTTTGAAATGTTTTTATGCACAGCTTGAGTGTGTTTAAGATTCTTGATTTTCTCACTTTGCTGTCGGTTTCAATATATGTTGTCTGCATTTCAATATATGTTATACATTTTAGGGACGGTAATCGATTGTGATACTTGTGGGAGTATTGTGTTATCGACGATCATGCGTTTACGTGTTTCAATTATTGTGGTGGTACTTTGATTTTGAAAGGCATGGCCGTGAAGGCATTGGATGCATTGTCGTATGTTTGGTAGAGGCGTTATCCTTCCTTTGGGTATTAAATTCGGAGAGGCACTGCGTTATGTTAGTATGAGTCACTATCATGGTTATATGTTCTATAGTATTTCTAGTTAGTCTGCTAGTGAAGTCACGTCTGTCTAGTTAGTGGAGGCATGTGCTATGTTATGTTGAGTCAGAGTTCTGTCTGTTGTTCGCAAATGCTTTCTCTTACACGTTCACTCGGAGAGGCACGTCTACGATGTTACTCAAAGGCACGGTCGTGCCTTTCTTTCGAAACATTTGCTTTCACTTATTTTCTGAGAGAGACTCGTCATTGAAACTTGTGAGGTCACATACCTTTTACAGTTGAAGTCACGGTCGTTCTTCTGTTTTGGTATTTTTCCAGTTTAGTCGTCTATCACAGAGGATGGTTCTTCTTTCGTTAACTTGAGCCACGGTCGTGCTTCCATGACTCATTTGTAAGTTAGTTGTTCTCTCATCGGTTTCACGTGGATCTGCAAACACATAACCGTGCAAACTAATAAAATTTATTGTAAAACTTAATGTTCAGCTAGCTTGGATGAACGTATGTTGATGTGTTTTCAATGAGAGTGAACTTACATTATTGATAAAAAATGAATTATTATTCAAATTAATGAGCGGCATCAAATGCATGGTGTAAATAGCATCATCATCCCTGAAAATTGAGAGCATTAATGTCTGTGATCGAAGGTGAGCGATGAATACGGGATGTGTAGTGGAACAAAAAGATGCATGGTTTAAATGAGGTAGAGCTACAGTTAAAAGAAACTTACTCTCTGTCTGAGTTACATACACTCTGCATAGGTTTGACATGAAAGGAGGCCATGGTGTGAGGATATTGTTGTAAGGAGAATGGTAAGCTCTCTTGAAGTTTTCGATGACAATGTCCGAGTGTTCCTTTATACCGTCGCAATTTATATAAGGACACAGAATTTCGAAGCGACGCATTGCAAGATTCACGATGATGAGGTAGATAAAATGTGGATCCTTTCTCACAGGTATTAAGACCTAAAACAATTAATGTGGAATAATATCATTGTAACAAGAAAAACTTGTAGAATCAAAGAGCGAACCTTTGGGCAGCTAGAGTGAGTAGGGTGAACCCACGATGTTACATTTGTTGGGCAGCCTGTACCCAATAGTTTTTTCCACAATGTGTTCCTTGAGTAGTTCTGTGCTTGCTCCTAGAACTTTAAATTTATCCTGCAGAAAATTGAAGCTGTGTCACTCAGTGTGATAGTAGTAGTAAATGTGGTTTGTTATTATTATTTATGAGAAGCAAGAACTTACAGAAGTGTCAATGTACATTATATGCTTGTGCACAAATGCTGGCGTTGCGTAGAATTGTTCTTTCATCAGCAACGCTGAGTAAGCATCGACCACGAATGAGTTGATATATCTGTATACCTCATTGACAAACCTAAAGTTCGATGATCTGCCCAACGTCGATCGACGAAGAATATCCTCTTGCTGTAAAAAAACAAATGAATTTTAAATCATAAGATTTTCTTTTTAACATAATAGGAAATGATTAGTATTCAATTTCAATAGTAGAAGAATCGAGCCAAAACACTTGAATATGATAGCTTCAGGATATATTGCATTAGTAAACGAAGGGACCAAAACTTTACTGTAACATGAACAACGAATTCATTACCTATCATTTTGCTTGATACCTGGCGTATTGTCGACGATTGTTTCATACACTTCTTTCTCCTTGTTTGTGGAATCTCTTATTTCCAAAAGTTGGCAGTGATCTTGATGGTCATTCCCTTGGTCAGTGAATCGAGTCTGTTCTAGCTTAGAATGATGTTGATGAGGCTGGAAGACATGACCACTGATGACCCACAAGTATAGGGGATCTATCATAGTCCTTTTGATAAGTAAGAGTGTCGAACCCAACGAGGAGCAGAAGGAAATGATAAGCGGTTTTCAGCAAGGTATTCTCTGCAGAAATCTTGAAATAAGTGGTAACGAGATAGTTTTGTGATAAGGTAAATTGTAACGAGCAACAAGTAACAAGAGTAAATAAAGTGCAGCAAGGTGGCCCAATCCTTTTTGTAGCAAAGGACAAGCGGAACAAACTCTTATAATAGGAAAAGCGCTCCGAGGACACATGGGAATATCGTCGAGCTAGTTTTCATCACGTTCATATGATTCGTGTTCGGTACTTTGATAATTTGATATGTGGGTGGACCGGTGCTTGGGTGCTGTTCTTACTTGAACAAGCATCCCACTTATGATTAACCTATTTTGCAAGCATCCGCAACTACAACAAAAGTATTAAGGTAAACCTAACCATAGCATGAAACATATGGATCCAAATCAGCCCCTTATGAAGCAACGCATAAACTAGGGTTTAAGCTTCTATCACTCTAGCAACCCATCATCTACTTATTACTTCCCAATGCCTTCCTCTAGGCCCAAATAATGGTGAAGTGTTATGTAGTCGACGTTCACATAACACCACTAGAGGCTAGACAACATACATCTCATCAAAATATCGAACAAATACCAAATTCACATGACTACTAATAGCAAGACTTCTCCCTTGTCCTTAGGAACAAACTTAACTACTCACAAAGCATATTCATGCTCATAATCAGAGGAGTAATAATATGCATAATGGATCTGAACATATGATCTTCCACCAAATAAACCAATTAGTATCAACTACAAGGAGTAATCAACACTACTAGCAACCTACTAGCACCAATCCCGGACTTGGAGACAAGAATTGGATACAAGAGATGAACTAGGGTTTGGAGATGAGATGGTGCTGGTGAAGATGTTGATGGAGATTTCCCTCTCCCGATGAGAGGAGCGTTGGTGATGATGACGGTGATGATTTCCCCCTCCCGGAGGGAAGTGTCCCCGGCAGAACAGCTCTGCCGGAGCCCTAGATTGGTTCCGCCAAGGTTCCGCCTCGTGGCGGCGGAGTCTCGTCCCTAAAGGTTGCTTAATTTTTTTTCTCATCTAAAGACTTCATATAGGAGAAGATGGGCATCGGAGAGCCACCAGGGGGGGGGGGGCGCCCCCACCCTCGTGAGCAGGGTGTGGGCCCCCTGGCCTTCTTTGGCGATGATTTTTCTTTATTTATTTTAAGATATTCCGTGGAGTTTCAGGTCTTTTGGAGTTCTTGAGAATAGGTCTCCGTATTTGCTCCTTTTCCAGCCGAATTCCAGCTGCCGGCATTCTCCCTCTTCATGTAAACCTTGTAAAATAAGAGAGAATAGCCATAAGTATTGTGACATAATGTGAAATAACAGCCCATAATGCAATAAATATCGATATAAAAGCATGATGCAAAATGGACGTATCAACCACGGGAGTTCAATTGACCATTACTAAGTTGCAGATGACCCTCATTATAATTGTTGTTTCTTTGGAACGTTAGGCGTTGTGGTTGGTGCTGCATGCGCAGTTCTAATGTTCTGACAGTTGGATCACCAGTTGAGCTTGAAGGAATATCTGTTGGAAAATCTTTGGAGAGGATGGCGAAAAAGCGCATCTTGTTGAACTGTTGTTGCAAAACCTTTGTAACTTTGCCCATTAGACCCGCTCTGTGTGGTTGCTGATTGTTCCGCTCTTGAGGTTGGCGTTGTTGGCACCGTGTAGTCTTTGTTATCTTGAGCATCATTGTGTTGGGGTAGTGGGCGTCATGGATGATGGTTTGTTCTGGTCTTGCTTGTGACTTTGGTTGTTCATCGCACATGGTGAGCGCTGGCTGTTGTTTGAACCGCCGTTATTCTGAGCACCAGGATGTTGGTAGAAGTGGTTTTTGATACTAGGAGCTGGTTGGTTGTAGTGTTGGGACAAGGGAGTTGCTGGTAAACTTTGGGACAAGACAATTTGAGTTAAACCTATAGAGTATGACGTATCAAAGGCACATGTGAGGTGGCTACCACCGACATTGATCCTGATCTGCTGGGTATAGGTGGAGTGCGGATAGTTAGAAAGGGAAGATCTAGCTGACGAGCTTGAATTCTTGGCCAAGTGCGAGACAGTATCAGGTTGGCATTGTTTTGATGCTACTTGGTTATGAAAGGGTTGTTTCTTTTTTTGTTCAATGACTCTGTCAAGTTGTTCATAGATAGCACCACATTTTCTCACCGCAAACGGATTTTCTCCCTCAGGAGAGGTATCTTTGCAGTAAAACCATGTTGAGTTCCACTCTTTGGGATGGCTATGCAGTTTGGCGTGAGGGTAAGTGACCTCTTTCCGCTTTTGAGTTGCCACACCACCCAAATCGGTGTTGGGACCGTCAGAAAATTCACTGCGACGGTTTAGATGGAAGCAATCTCTGAACAATTCAACTGTGGGCTCCTCCTGAAAGAACACCTCGCAGAGCACTTGAAAATGACAGATATTGGTTATGGAGTTGGAGCCAATATCTTGTGGGCGCAGTTGGAAGTTGGCCAAGACATCTCGATAAAACTTTGAACCGGGTGGGTGAAGCCCGGGCTAAGTGGTCAAGCAAAACGACAACTTCTCCATCCTTGGGTTACGGAGAACTCTCCGGGACAGGGACCCTCCAGTGAATGTCGTCTTTTTTTCCTAAAGCGCAGGTGCGGACTAAGTTATCCAGTTGAGTTTCAGTCACTCGAGAAGGAACCCAGTTGCACTCGTACACTTGCTTGGCCATGATGCAATCTGCAAAGCAGTTGTACCGGTTCAAGAATATGTTGGAAGGATATATATTGATACATTCATTGTTAAACCGGAAGAAGTTGCTTATAAACCGGAGTTATGCAAGGTGGCAATACATAACTGAAAAACCTTGGCGGTTCAACAAGGGGACTAATGGTATATGCCGAGTTGTCAATTTTTCTTCAAAGTTAAACCGCCTAGTCTGAAACATTGATGAATCAAAAGTGGATGTGCGAAAACAGGTTTCACAAAAGCTTGTTACAGTTTTGGATCTGGAGTATATTCAGAAAATAAGTAAATATTCAAGGTCTAAAACGGAGCGGTCTTGAATCAATGAGCAAGGATGCGAGGAGATCTATGACCTTGAGATACGCAAGTGACAGCGGATGCTAAAAACTACCGCTACGCAGAACAAAGAATCGCAGACTTAACTAAAAGTTAGCATATGAGCAAGAAGCAAGCGATGAGCACCGAAGAACGGGGAAACCCTAGAACAGATCTATGGTGAAAGGACGTAAGACTTACCGGGCTGAGGAAGAAGCGGAAGGTCACCGCGATGCTCGATATCGTTCAGGGTGATGTAGCAGCCAAGGTTGGTGCAGAGGTTGTGGCGATGGCGGAGCTCGAAGCCGGGCGACGCGAGGAAGACGGGCGAGAGGGCACGAAGGAAAAAATAAATGACCCTTCGGTCTATTTATAAAGGCAAGAGATATGTGTGTCAGGCGCGAGAATCAAGGGGCCGCAAGTTCGGAAGCAGAGCTATCGCCTCGATTGTTGCAGACTCATTAATGAAAAAATGTTAGATATAGTTCTTTATGACAGATGATGTCAAGCCGGTTCACCACAAACTGAGAAGATGACGTCACGGCGGTTCAACCAAGAAGATGTTGAAGATGAAGTTTTTTTTACTAAGGATTGACATGAACCTATTCAAATCAATCTGGGGCCTAATGTTGGGGATATTACTACTGGGTGTAAACCGGCCAGGAGAGACCGGTTAACTTCATCAGTAGTCAAGTATGCTTGAAGCCCGTGAGGATATTTTGTAAGGGCCCAAGGCCCAGAACCGGTTTAAGGCTTGTAGCCGTGAACCGGCATTAGTATGTAACTTGTGTTGTAAGTTAGAAAGATTAGAGACCAAACCGGACACGTCTATGAGCCGGTCTTGGGACTCTCAGAAACCGACAGGCGTCACCCATGTATATAAGGGGACGACCCGCGGCGATCGAGACAACAGACAACAACTCGAGACTTAGGCGAAGCTTGTTTGCTCCCTAGTCATCGAAACCCCATCAATTCCATCACAACTAGACGTAGGCTTTTACCTTCATCGAAGGGGCCGAACTAGTATAAACTCTCTTGCGTCCTTGTGTCCGCTTTAACCCCTTTAAGCTAACCCGTAGCAGTGGCTCCACGACTAAGTCCTTTCATGAGGACATCTGCCGTGGAAGTTATTTTTGGAAGAAAAGCTACCCGATAGATTTGGAGTGCATGTCAGGAAAGAAACGAGGGAGCCACGAGGTAGGGGGCGCGCCCACCCCCCTAGGGCGCGCCCTCCACCCTCGTGGACCCCTCTTGGCTCCCCTGACATACTTCTTCCTCCTATATATACCCATATACCCTAAAAACTTTAGGGAACAGAATAGATCGGGAGTTCCGCCACCGCAAGCCTCTGTAGCCACCAAAAGTCAATCGGGATCCTGTTCTTGCACCCTGCCGGAGGGGGGGAACCCTCACTGGTGGCCATCTTCATCATCCCGGCGCTCTCCATGACGAGGAGGGAGTAGTTCACCCTCGGGGCTGAGGGTATGTACCAGTAGCTATGTGTTTGATCTCTCTCTCTCTCTCTCTCTCTTGTGTTCTTTATTTGACACGATCTTGATGTATCGCGAGCTTTGCTATTATAGTTGGATCTTATGTTGCTTCTCCCCTCTACTCTCTTGTAATGGATTGAGTTTTCCCTTTGAAGTAATCTTATCAGATTGAGTCTTTAATGACTTGAGAACACTTGATGTATGTCTTGCCGTGCTTATCTGTGGTGACAATGGGATATCACGTGATTCACTTGATGTATGTTTTGGTGATCAACTTGCGGGTTCTGCCCATGAACTTATGCATAGGGGTTGGCACACGTTTTCGTCTTTATTCTCCGGTAGAAACTTTGGGGCACTCTTTGAGGTTCTATGTGTTGGTTGATTAGATGAATCTGAGATTGTGTGATGCATATCGTATAATCATACCCACAGATACTTGAGGTGACATTGGAGTATCTAGGTGACATTAGGGTTTTGGTTGATTTGTATCTTAAGGTGTTATTCTAGTACGAACTCTAGGGCTGTTTGTGACACTTATAGGAATAGCCCAGCGGATTGATTGGAAAGAATAACTTTGAGGTGGTTTCGTACCCTACCATAATCTCTTCGTTTGTTCCCCACTATTAGTGACTTTGGAGTGACTCTTTGTTGCATGTTGAGGGATAGTTATATGATCCAATTATGTTATTATTGTTGAGAGAACTTGCACTAGTGAAAGTATGAACGCTAGGCCTTGTTTCCTATCATTGCAATACCGTTTACGCTCAATTTTATCATTAGTTACCTTGCTGTTTTATATTTTCAGATTACAAAACCTATATCTACCATCCATATTGCACTTGTATCACCATCTCTTCGCGAACTAGTGCACCTATACAATTTACCATTGTATTGGGTGTGTTGGGGACACAAGAGACTCTTTGTTATTTGGTTGCAGGGTTGCTTGAGAGAGACCATCTTCATCCTCGCCTCCCACAGATTGATAAACCTTAGGTCATCCACTTGAGGGAAATTTGCTACTGTCCTACAAACCTCTGCACTTGGAGGTCCAACAACGTCTACAAGAAGAAGGTTGCGTAGTAGACATCAAGCTCTTTTTTCTGTTATTCTTGGGGGAGGTGAGTGCTTGAAGGTATATCTTTAGATCTTGCAATCGAATCTTTAGATCATACGCTTCATCTTTTTAATATGTTTCGTGAGTACGATGGGAAGGAAAATTGTGCCAAAGTGTTAGAAGAAGAATGCGTTAAAATGTTCGGTACTAGATCTTTGTATGATGAGAATGATTGCAATGTTATTAGTATGAATTCCTTGAATATCCATGATGCTAATGGTATGCAAATCCACAAGCTTGGGGAAGCTATGTTTGATGAAGATGATATTTTTTGTCCCCCAAGCTTTGATGAGCAAATTTACTATGATGAAAGCATGCCTCCTATCTATGATGATTATTGTGATGACACGTATGCTTTAAAGAATAATGATAACCATGAAACTTGTCATCTTGATCTTAATTTTCAATCATATGATAGTTATTTTGTTGAGTTTGCTCCCACTACTATTCATGAGAAGAATTTTGCCTATGTGGAGAGTAGTAAAATTTCTATGCAAGTAGATCATGAAAAGAATGCTTTAGGTGCTGGTTATATTGTTTAATTCATTCATGATGCTACTGGAAATTATTATGAGGGAGGAATGTATGCTTGTAGGAATTGCAATAATATCAAGTTTCCTCTCTATGTGCTTAAAATCTTGAAGTTATGTTTGTTTTGCCTTCCTATGCTAGTTGATTATTGTTCCCATAAGTTGTTTGCTCACAAAATCCCTATGCATAGGAAGTGGGTTAGACTTAAATGTGCTAGTCATATGCTTCTTGATGCTCTCTTTATGTTTCAATTCTTATCTTTTTTGTGAGCATCATTGAAATCATCATGCTTAGCTAGGGGTGTTAAACGTTAGCGCTTGTTGGAAGCCAACCTAGTTTTATTTTAGTTTCTTGCTTTTTGGTTCTGTTTAGGAATAAATAATCCATCTAGCTTCTGTTTAGATGTGGTTTTGTGTTTTAATTTGTGATTATGCCAAGTAGAACCTTTGGGAAGACTTGGGTGAAGTCTTTATGATCATGCTGTAAAAAACAGAAACTTTAGCGCTCACAAGATTAGTTAAAACTTTTTACTGGAGAGTGATATTTAGTTGATTATTTTTGCAGATGATTACTAGACAAATTCCTCAGGTCCAACAATTTATTTTAGAATTTTTGGAGTTCCATAAGTTTGCGTTAGTTACAGATTACTACAGACTGTTCTGTTTTTGACAGATTCTGTTTTTCGTGTATTGTTTGCTTATTTTGATGGACCTATGGCTAGTAAAATAGTTTATAAACCATAGTGAAGTTGGAATACAGTAGGTTTAACACCAATATAAATAAAGAATGAGTTAATTACAGTACCTTGAAGTGGTGTTTTTTTTTCTTTCGCTAACGGAGCTTACGAGTTTTCTGTTGAGTTTTGTGTTGTGAAGTTTTCAAGTTTTGGGTAAAGATTCGATGGACTACGGAATAAGGAGTGGAAAGAGCCTAAGCTTGGGGATGCCCAAGGAACCCCAAGGTAATATTCAAGGATAACCAAGCGTCTAAGCTTGGGGATGCCCCGGAAGGCATCCCCTGTTTCGTCTTCGTTCATCGGTAACTTTACTTGGAGCTATATTTTTATTCACCACATGATATGTGTTTTGCTTGTAGCGTCGTTTTATTTTCTTTAGCTTTTCTTTCTGTTTGAATAAAATACCAAGATCTGAAATTATTAAAAGGGAGAGTCTTTACATAGTTGCATAATTATCCGACTACTCATTGATCTTCACTTATATCTTTTGAGCTATATAGTTTTTGCTCTAGTGCTTCACTTATATCTTTTAGAGCACGGTGGTGGTTTTGTTTACTATTATTCTCTCATGCTTCACTTATATTATTTTGAGAGTCTTAAACAACATGGTAATGTGCTTAATCCTAATATGCTAGGTATTCAAGACTAGTAAAAACTTTCTTATGAGTGTGTTGAATACTAAGAGAAGTTTGATGCTTGATGATTGTTTTGAGATATGGAGGTAATAATATCAAAGTCGTGCTAGTTGAGTAGTTGTGAATTAGAAATGCTTGTGTTGAAGTTTGCAAGTCCCGTAGCATGCACGTATGGTAAACGTTATGTAACAAATTTGAAACATGAGGTGTTCTTTGATTGTCCTCCTTATGAGTGGCGGTCGGGGACGAGCGATAGTCTTTTCCTACCAGTCTACCCCCTAGTAGCATGCACGTAATGCTTGGTTTTTGATGACTTGTAGATTTTTGCAATAACTATGTGAGTTCTTTATGACTAATGTTGAGTCCATGGATTATACACACTCTCACCCTTCCATCATTGCTTGCCTCTTTGGTACCGTGCATTGCCCTTTCTCACATTGAGAGTTGGTGCAAACTTCGCCGGTGCATCCAAACCCCGTGATATGATACACTCTTTCACACATAAACCTCCTTATATCTTCCTCAAAACAGCCACCATACCTACCTATTATGGCATTTCCATAGCCATTCCGAGATACATTGCCATGCAACTTTCCACCATCCATTTATTATGACACGCTCCATCATTGTCATATTGCTAGCATGATCATGTAGTTGACATAGTATTTGTGGCAAAGCCACCATTCATAATTCTTTCATCCATGTCACTCTTGGTTCATTGCATATCCTGGTACACCGCCGGAGGCATTGATATAGAGTCATACTTTGTTCTAGTATCGAGTTGTAATCATTGAGTTGTAAATAAATAGAAGTGTGATGATCATCATTTTCTAGAGCATTGTCCCAAGTGAGGAATTAAAAAAAGAGAGAAAGGCCAAAAAAAGAGAAGGCCCAAAAAAATATAAAAAAATGAGAGAAAAAGAGAGAAGGGACAATATTAGTATCCTTTTACCACACTTGTGCTTCAAAGTAGCACCATAATCTTCATGATAGAGAGTCTCTTGATTTGTCACTTTCATATACTAGTGGGAATTTTTCATTATAGAACTTGGCTTGTATATTCCAACGATGGGCCTCCTCAAGTGCCCTAGGTCTTCGTGAGCAAACAAGTTGGATGCACACCCACTTAGTTTCTTTTGTTGAGCTTTCATACATTTATAGCTCTAGTGCATCCGTTGGATGGCAATCCCTACTCCTTGCATTAACATCAATCGATGGGCATATCCATTGCTCATTGATTAGCCTAGTTGATGTGAGACTTTCTCCTTTTTGTCTTCTCCACATAACCCCCATCATCATATTCTATTCCACCCATAGTGCTATGTCCATGGCTCGCGCTCATGTATTGCGTGAAGGTTTATGAGTTTGAGATTACTTAAGTATGAAACAATTGCTTGGCTTGTCATCGGGGTTGTGCATGATGAGAGCATTCTTGTGTGACGAAAATGGAGCATGACTAAGCTATATGACTTTGTAGGGATGAACTTTCTTTGGCCATGTTATTTTGAGAGGACATAATTGCTTAGTTAGTATGCTTGAAGTATTATTATTTTTATGTCAATATGAACTTTTATCTTGAATCTTTCGGATCTGAATATTCATATCACAAGTAAGAAGAATTACGTTGAAATTATGCCAAGTAGCATTCCACATCAAAAATTCTGTTTTTATCATTTACCTACTCAAGGACGAGCAGGAATTAAGCTTGGGGATGCTGATACGTCTCCAACGTATCTATAATTTTTTATTGTTCCATGCTAGTATATTATCCATCTTGGATGCTTATGGGATTTATTATGCACTTTTATATTATTTTCGGGACTAACCTATTGACCCAGAGCCCTGTGCCAGTTCCTGTTTTTTCCCTTGTTTTAGTGTTTCGAAGAAAAGGAATATCAAACGGAGTCGAAACAGAATGAAACCTTCTGGAGAAGTTATTTTTGGAAGGAAAGCTACCCGATAGACTTGGAGTGCAGTTTCTGTTGAATTATGTGGAGGCTCCAGTATCCTAACTCTCTTCATAGGAGGCGATGTACTCTTGTTACCTGGATCTTCTAACTGCTGTAAGGACCTCTTGTGAGCTGCCATTTGTGGTTCCGGTTCTGGCGGATGTGCGCTTGTGGTAATAGGGACACTGTCTGTGGGATCAATAGGTGGTTGCTTCGTACACTGTTCATGTTCTTCTGCAATGTTATTGTCTACTGCATTGACAGATGCTGCAGCAACCAGTGGAGCATCACTAGTGGATGGAATTGCTTTTCCCGTGTCCAGTACTGAGCCAGAACCGCTGGCAGAATCACTGGGGAATTCTACTGTAGGAGCAAGGGAGGAAGTAGCTCTTGTGTGTTATTTTTCAGCAATATTCTTCTCATCACTCAAAGTTGAAACAAGATGGACCTTATCTTCCGGAAGCGAAGAAGAACGTTGTCCAGTGACATTGTTTGATTTTTGTGCGGTGGGATACTGAGTGAGGCTCTTTGTGTTGGTTGAAGAGTTGTTGTGAGTCTTTGTCGAACCGCTGGACCGTGTAGTAGTTGGTGACGCTTTTCCCAATGTGATAAACAGGTGCTCCAAGTGTATCTCATGGAGATTGGATCGGCCAAGAATTGTTTGTCAACTGCAGAGTGAGAGGCTGATGTTTACATTGCGATGGGTTTCTTTGTTTCCTCCAAGAGTTTTCCCAGTGGGCTTGTCAGAGAGTTGTGGTCTGCAGATCCTCCAGCAGAATTTTGGGTTTCAATCGATACAGAACACTCAGATGAATTTTCACCTGTCATTATAATTTTCCTGCTCTCCAGCATCTCAGATGTTGACATGAAGGGCTCATGGACCGGCAAGCCATCAAGGCAGTTGTGCAAATGGTTATGCACTTTGTCCAGATGAATCTTGGCTTGTTCATCAATGTCCTCTTTGTTGTGGTCGATCCTGTTCACTTCCAGTAGCAACTTAATCTGGGTTGATGATTTTAGGCGTGAAGATAGACAAATTTGGGACTGCTCTTTGTCGTACGGATTCTGGGATTCTGGGTCAGGGGTATCGCAGCAACCCTTTAAATTTTCCAGGGAGTATGATGTGGCGTGAAGGACACTAGTTGAGCCACTGTTGGAAGAACTTTGACTGCTTGTCGTGCTAGAACTTGGAAGCATAGAATATGTTGAAGGGAGTGATGAAAAAGTTTCTTTTTCATTTGAGTTGTCCTGTTGCAAGTTACAATAAACGCCCTGGTCTCTGATCTTGGTTTCTTTTGCACTAAGATCCCTACCAAGTGAAAGGAGCTTCTCCAATTTCTGCTCGAGAACTGGTTGAAACCGCGAGAAAAGTTCTGTGTACATTTTATTGATAACTTTGGCAATTTTCATCTTGGTCTGGAATTGAAAGAAGAACCATTAGATATTATTAACACCGAGAATGAAAAGAAGTTATTAATACCGAAAATGAAAAATATCTTGTGAACTACTGTACGTTGTGTCAATAATTGCAAAAAGGGCATGGAATAATGTGCGCAGAAGGACACATGGTGTGCTCTTGGGAAGCGGCTAACAAAGTCCATGAATCATGGTGAACACATTCCTTGAAAGAGCACACCCGACGTACCTTACGAAGCATGGTTGATCTACCATCGCAGGGAAGCAGTGCTATATTTAACACAAAGGCACAGCTAACGTTCTATAGGAAGCACTTCAATATTTAACACAAAGGCACAATTAACGTACTATAGGAAGCACTTGTAGTTTTAACACAAAAAGCACAGATGACGTACTATAGGGAGCACTTCTATATTTAACACAAAGGCACAGTTAACGTACTATATGAAGCACCTGTAGTTTTAACACAAAAGCACATGTAACGTACTATAGGGAGCACTTCTATATTTAACGCAAAGGCACAACTAACGTATTATAGGAAGCACTTCTAGTTTTAACACAAAAGCACAGCTAACGTACTATAGGAAGCACTGTTAGTTTTAACGCAAAGGCACGAGTAACGTATTATAGGAAAGCACTTCTATTTTTAACACAAAAGCACAGCTAACGTACTACAGGAAGCGTTGTTAGTTTGAACACAAAAGCACAACTAACGTACTATATGAGGCACTTGTATATCTAACACAAATGCACAGTTAATGTACTATAGGAAGAACTTTTATATTTAACACAAAAGCACGGCTAACGTACTATAGGAAGCACTTCTATATTTAACACAAAAGCACGGCTAACGTCCTGTAGGAAGCACTTTTGGTTTTAACACAAAAACACAGCTAACCTCCTATAGGAAGTACTTCTGGTTTTAACACAAAAGCACAGCTAACGTACTATAGGAAACTGTCTGGATGACCACGAAAGGACAGCTAACGTCCTATATGAAGCACTTCTAGTTTTAACACAAAAGCACAGCTAACGTACTATAGGAAACTGTCTATATGAACACAATAGGTCATGTATCTGTTTCGTAAAAACTTAGGGAACATAATTTCAAACATAAAATCAGGTGCAGAAGCTGGAAATCACTTACGGAACAAAGTTTTTCTTGAGGCACAAATTCTTCTATGTAGGCTTCTAATATGGGACTCATTTGAAAAAATGGCGCCTGAAAGCCAGGTGGTGGTTGGAAAGGCGTGCGCCTAATGTATTTCAGCTGCCATGTGGAAGGAAACAATTACAGTCAAGTCAAATTAATACATGGCAGCTAAGTCATTATGTTGAGTCGAGATCTTCGGCAAAGGAAAATGATGAAAAGTTGACTCACCGTGTGTTTCCCAAAAATTCCGTCCTCTGTTGACAGGCTGTCTATGTTAGCATAATTCTTAATGGCCTCTATGTCCCACATGACAAGTCTTGCAGGAGTGTCAGGTTCCAGGTCCATAATCTTCGTATCCAGGTACTCAAAATACGTTATCTGCAAGTGGGGAAGAGGTAAAAATTAATCATGTTCTTGTAGCTGCTTGTGGGTATAAAGAAATGTACAAGTTAGTGAACGATCCACTGGAATCAGGAGGCAGCCACATAGGGCGCCTGCGAATCCATTGTCTTTGAAGGTCTGGAGTGATGCCACCAGTTTCTCTGTGACAACATTGGACCAATCATATGATGATATGCTACTTGCTGGTCCTTCTAGAGCGGCTAAGTAGTCTGGGCTAACGCAATCATATGTCATTGGGCATAGAAATACCGCTATTGCAAACATCACGAAAACCCGTTGAAACACTTCTCATGTCAGCTCTGGGGTTATGAGATCAGTTAACTCTCTGATGTTTGGAGCGTGCCCAGCACACCGAGTTTCAGACTTAACGTAACATCTGAAAGCTTTTGAGCATTTCTCTAGGGATAATCTGCCCGCCCAATGGAAATCCTAAGATCTGGTGCACGATGTATGAGTTGATAAGGAATCTGTAACCACTAGACAATATGAAATACCTGGAAGGGCAATCAAAATAGCGGACAAGCTAGTGAACGAAACACCTTGGAAGCTCGCGACAACACAGATCTAGAAGATATCCAAAACCAATATCTCTGACAAGCTGCTTTTGTGGTTCTGTTAGTTTTTCATAGACAATAATGAATTTCTGGAAGCTAAGTTTTGTGCTGAACTCTTCTTCGACCCACTGTAGCAGCTCTGTTGACAAAGATAAGAAATGACCTTTAGCAAATGTATTGTTGAACCACATGTTTTTCTGGCAGAAGCTTACATATAAATGCCGAGTCAGCAAAACAGAGACAAATATTTAAGCCGTGATTAAAAATGCAGCTAGAATGAGAGGTATTGATTTCCAAATAAATTTCAACGACACACGCGAGATGCATGATAAAAAACACCTACTTCGAGGCAGCAAGCTGGTTCTTTGTCTGTACTCCTCAACAAGTTTTTGTGCTTGCACGCTTTTAACTCGATCCTTAGTCTCTCTGTCTCTAGTTGGTCCTGAACCATGAAATCTTGGGTGACAATCTCCGTGCCATCGACAGACTGAGACTGAGTCTCCGACAGCTGTGGGGTGGAGTCCATCTCGTCGAACTCTACATAAGAGGTCATGAGACGTCATCGTTACCAGGACAGCTATGTAAGACAATTGTTAGCAGTCCATGTGAGACCATCATCAACAGGTTGGTTAGCTAAGACGGGTTCTAACTCTGAGTTAGTAACTGCTTTGCAAAAACGGACGTAAGTCCTTTGGATCTCTACTATAGATTGCGGATGTATGCAAATAATTTGACCTGTCTCTAGTTGGTTAGCTAAGACGAGTGCTTAAGTTTTGCATGGCTAGAGATATAACTCAAGTTAGCAAAACCACAGCGTAAGCATGCAGTTGGCATGATTAAAGTGAGGTTAGCTGAGTCCTAATTCTAAATCCATAGCCCCTCTATTGTTAAGACGGCGCAACAGTTTGAGCACAGACCAGCTGAAGATAATTGGATCCGGAACCGATATTCAAATCGTGCCCCACCTGCTGTGTTGCGCACATGCGGTGTGTATGCAGCCCGCGGAATTGCTAGCACCGGTAATTTTTTTGTTCAAACGTTGAATCGGTGGCATAATCATGGTGATGATCCAATGGATTACCTGAACAGGAGATCCACGGCGAGTGAGATGAAGGAGATCGATAATTTTTCAGTGACGAGCGAACTCTGCGGAGGGATCAGGATTGGCTTTCCTTTGGAGAGCTCGCTTGTCGCCACCGATGCTAGATGGAGAGAGATCTGGAACTCATCTGCGGATGACCCCACAAGTTAGTCAAATACTTGGAGGAACTATTTGAGAGCCCACATGTCAGTATGAGTCTGAAGTCCACCTACCACATTTTCTCACCGCAGATGGAGGTACTCCTCGTAGGACTCATATAAGGCCGACCCCACAAGTTAGTGAGAGACTTAGAGGAATTAATAACTGAGAGCCCACTTGTCAGTGTCGTTGACGGTCAAGTGAAGTCGACCTACCACATCTCGTCACGCCCAAGAAACATGCCCATCTCTCATGCGCCACAAAACTCACCCCACCTATCAGGTTATTCTTCTCCTGCACGCAAAAAAATGAAGTAGCCTCTCTCTTTCTTTCTCTCTCTCCCTCTCTCTTTCTCTTTTCTCTCTCTCCGAGATTCAAAATCATTGAAGGGGATCGCTGAAAAACTGCAGGGAAGCAGATCCCCCCACAATTTAGAAAGGTGTGACTTCCGAACAATCAGCGCATAAGATTCGGCAATCAAAGGTTAGTAAAAAATTTATCAACGCACCTTTTGCGTGGCGATTCCTGATACATGAGATTCATTTCGTTGATGAATTTGTTGTGGTCGGGATTCATAGAATAAAACTGTTTAGTTTTACACTATAGCTCTGATTTGAGTTTGTTTTTGGTTTGTGTACTCTCGTCCTTGTAATACGAGCTTGTTGCTTTTGTTAGGTTCCATGGTTATCTTTGTGCTAAGTGTTGCACAAGAAAATTAGCATCAGAGGATCTCACTTTGGTTAAGGTTGTAGTTTAATTAAAAATTAATATATGTATATATTTATATATGTCAATTATATAGAACTAAAAATATATCTCTGTTGCGTTGTAAGTGTAAAAGTTTAGTAAGGAAGATTGAGATCGACTTCAAAAAGTTTCAACACTGATACTGCAGGTTTATAACCTTTATATTTATTACGATTCTTTTTTGGGCAGATGTTCAGGAGTGCGTCATCTGGTCAGGACAACAGGGACGGACGGTCTTTGAACGACATCGGCAAGGATTATGGGAGGCAGGTAATAGTAAGGCAGTTGAACATTAGTGATTGTTCTTTTATTTCTGGGACGTTTGCTGTCAAGGTGCCACCACTGAGAACACCAAGTAGTATATCATTAACAACAACAAAAATGATTTATATATCCTGGATGAATGCTATAATATCTGTTTATCCTGTGCATCTACTCTGCAGTTGAGTATCGAGAGGTGGAAGAAAAAAAATTACTACAAAACGAGAAGAAGATCAAGGATGCATATGCTGTCAAACACGCACATGCCATGCGGGCTGGAATAATTGGAGTCAAGAGTGAGATACAAGTTCCTGGCAAACGTCCCAACCAGGAGCATGGTGTGCAACAGACACGTGCGAAGAGGAGCATTCTAAGCAGCAGAGACTCCACTAAGCAGATTGTGCAGGTAACAATGAAAACTTCAAACACTGGTTTTGAACGTACGTGGAAGTTTTACTCGCACGTGCCTCTAATTATTTTTGGTTTGAAGACACAGATGCCCACAAAGGCGCAGAGGCGTTATGCCAGGATGGCCCAGCGTTTGTAGGCGGTCATAATGAAGAGGTACAGGGTAACAAAATTTCCTTTGATGCAAGCAAAAGGGTCATTGGCAACAAAAGCATTGGTGTTCAAGGATTCGGTATGGTTTGCACAAGCAAGAAGAGCCCAACGACAAAATCAAACATAGGAGCAATAAACTCTACCATACAGCAGCACCAGAAAGCAATACAGGTGACATCAAATATGAACGTGCAACAACATTTAAAGCAAATGTATATTTTTTTGTGAGCAATTTTTCTTTGTTTTCGTCTGGTACATTTAAATTGCAGTATCTCCCACACGCAGGTGTACGAGGAAGGAAGTATCGCGGTAGTCCACGGATCGAAGAAAACATAAGGCAAGGTCCTTTGAAAGCATCACCTGTGGCGTTCAACATGAGGGGTCCTTCCAAAAGATCTCCGATGGCATTCAAAATCGTCAGCGAAATCACCAATGCACGGAGGTTGTCGCCAAGATTTGCTGGACAAGAGAGGCATGGGAAAACAAAGGTGACGTCGGAACTATGCTTTTTCAATTCAACACACAAACAGTTTTATGGGAGAACAGGGTAAAGTGCAAAACAGGAGGACGGCTGTCCGTCTTGTACGGCTGTACACTACTAGAAAAACCCCTACTAATGGCGCACCTATTATGGCTATTAATGGCGCATCTGTGGTGCGCCATTAATAGCACGCCATTAGTAATTTTTACTAATGGCGCACCACCTGGTGCGCCATTAGTAAACCAGACACTAATGGCGCACCATGTATAGCCCACGGGGCGCCATTAGGATCTGGTATACTAATGGCGCACCATATAGCAGTGCGCCATTAGTAACATTTTTTTCAAATTTTTTAAATTTTTTCAAATTTTTTTAATTTTTTCAAATTTTTTAAATTTAATTTTTTTCAATTTTTCTTAATCTCAGTTCACTATGGCTTAATCTCGGGTCAATATGCTTAATCTCAGGTCAAATCGCACTCCGTGGTCAAACTTCCCGAAAGGTCACCCATCCTCACACTACTCCAAATTTCAAGCACGCTTAACTTCGTAGTTCTATCCAACCCCAAAGCAGTTCACTTCACGGGCACTTGTTGATATATCTAGCATATCAATCATGTTATACCTTATTGATGTCTAGGACTTTGTTCATGTTAATGACTATGATGAAATTTTGAAAAATATTTCAAACTTCTCGATCATATTACGTATCATTTTTGAAAAAAATCAAAAAAAATTTCAAAACCAATTTTTTTTGAAATTTTTTGAATTTTTTTGCCGCTAGATCTTGAAAGCCCCGTAACTTTTTCTGTTAGGTTTTTGGGGATTTTGAAAATGTTTAACGGGGTTCCCCCTGTTAAATTTGGATGTAACTTTTCGAGTAGATGATTTTTCATATAAAAAACTTTTTCATCCGGAAAGTTAGTATGCAAAAGTTATGCCCATTTTTACAAATTCTCGAGAGATTTTGCAAATGAAGTCGAAATTCATATTTACAAATTTTCCCAACAACTAGACCACATATCACATGGGAAACTTATTTTCTTTTATTTTTTGACATTTTCATCATTTTCTTTTATTTTTTTAAAACTGAAAAGGCGATCCACGGGGGTGCATTCGGTGGAAGGTGGCTGTTACTAATGACGCACCGTGGGAGTGAAAGCGCGATTAGTAGTTGAACTACTAATGGCGCACCACTCCACGGTGCGCCATTAGTATTCTGGCCACCTTCCACCGACGACGTACCGTGGAAGGTGGAAGGTGGCCAAGTTACTAATGGCGCACCGTGGGGTGGTGCGCCATTAGTAGTTGTTCAACTACTAATGGCGCACCACTCCCGCGGTGCGCCATTAGTAGTTTTGAAAAAAATAATAAAAAAATGATATTTTTTTTTGATTTTTTTAAAAAAAAAACTTAGTAATGGCGCACCAGTGGAAAGTGCGCCATTACTAGTTAAAACTAGTAATGGCGCACCACCCCAAGGTGCGCCATTAGTAACAAAAAATTTTCTTATGTTTTTTTCCCAAACTACTAATGGCGCACCACACACCAGGTGCGCCATTAGTAATATATTACTAATGGCGCACCGAGACATGGTGCGCCATTAGAATATACTAATGGCGCACCACATCACAGGTGCGCCATTAGTAGCCATTCCATCTATAGCCCTTTTTGTAGTAGTGGTATGTGCAGTTGTTCTTTTATATAGGATGTTGTTGTGCCTCTCCGGTTGTATGGTGTAAACAGAAGCACATCTGTGCCTCTTTGTGCAGATGTGTGTGTAGCATGGTCACATTCGTGCTGCTGGGTGTAATGTGAATAGTGCCTCTAGTGTATTGCTTATACTCGGTGAAGAGGCACGGGTCTGGTTTTGGTATACCAGATGAGCCCTGATGAGTCATATAAATCTTTTGTTTAGAAATTTAAAAAATGCATATGCTGCTCTGGACATCTAATTCTGTTTCTTGCCATGTGTTCAGGATTTGGTGGAGGGGATAACACATGAGGGAAAGAATTATCATAGTTGTCCATCCATTTCGAAGGAAACACAACGTTCACAGCAGCAAGTAGCGTACAGCGCCAGCATGGATTGCATGGTAGAAGCAAAGATCCCTTGGTTGCACGAAAAGCCGGAGAACAGGGAGCAGCATTGCACAATGCAACATTGGAGAGGCAGACTCATTTATGGATTTGACCGTGCCATGCGAAACGACAACCGCTGCGTGTGACAAACAACAGAGCAAAGAAGCAGCCCGTAATAAGTGGACCTGGTGGTGATGAGACTGATGTCGTCAGAAGTGAATGCGATCAGACGAACAAAGACACGGTAGACAGAATCATCATGGGGCCGCCGACCATTGTAGAGAAAGAAATGGACGACATGTTTTAAGAAGGCATATACCCAACGATTCAGGAGGTCACCGAAGCGCTCGAACCAGAGGGTGGTACGGTATTCGGATCATTGGATGAGTGCTTTTTGTTTTTCTGCATATATGCTAGAAAGGTTGGCTTTGCTGCCAAGCGATCAACGAGCAGAAGATCGACATATGGTCAGCAGCTTGACAAGCGGTGTGTTTCAAAGGCACCAAGGAAGGGCAGAATAAAACAACTAAAAGACATGTTAAGGAGAGAAGGAGCAACTGCTTGATCTGGACAAGCTGCCCAGTCCAAATAACAGCTAAGAGGGATACATATAGGAGGAAATGGTATTTGAAGAACGTGCGTATAGAGCACAACCACCAGCTTCACCCACCTGATTGGATGCTGAAGTTCATGAGATGCTATAAAAAGATGACACCTCAGGAGAAATTCTTTATACAAGTGCTGCAGAAGGTGAGGTTAGAACCAAGGAAGGTTATGCAGATTTTTACTGCCATGGGGAAACCGAGGCGAGAAATTATGTTTGACACGACTGACATAAGCAACATTGCATGCCGGGATAGGGCTGGAGAGCGCGGCATTGATATCGCAGGCACCATGAAACTGTTTGCTGATATGCAGAGGCGGAGGCCGGGATTCCACCATGTGGAAGAGACAGAGAACAATGTAGCGCGCAGCCTATTCTGGACAGACTCCTTGTGTAAGATGAATTATGATCTATATGGAGATTTCGTGTCTTTTGATACGACATTCTCTACAAATATATATGGTTTGCCATTTGCACCAATTATAGGTGTCGACAACCACAGGTCGACCGTCCTGTTTGGAGTAGGCCTTTTGAAGGATGAGAAAATAGGGTCATTCAAGTGGCTCCTAAGCATGTTTGTCGAGGCAATGGGAGGTAAAGAGCCGAAATACATAATAACAGACTAGGACCAAGCGATGAAGACTACAATAAAGGAAGCTCTTCCGAGAACAAGGCAAAGGTTCTGCTAGTGGCATATTAGGAAGAACCTGAAGGAAAATAACGTAGCAGTGTTCGCGTAGCACCCAGGGATGTCTGATGATATATTTCAAATCATCAAAAACTCACTAGATAAAGACGAGTTTGAGCGTGCCTGGAAAGCAGCAATTTCTCTTCACAAGGCGGAAGGCAACAAACACCTGAACACGCTATGGGAACTCCAAAATTTTTGGGTGCCGGCCTACTTCAAGGACTATTTCTATCCTTTCTCGTCAACAGCCACTCGCAGTGGGAGCACGAATTCGGTGTGGAAGAATTACGTCGACCACAAGGACACTATAAAAAGGTTTATTAATGCGTATCACATGATTCAGCAAAATTGCCTCGCCACGCTTGACAAGATAAGACACCGAACAGAAGAGAAGGCGCCATCACTAGAGACGGGTTTTCCGATTGAAAGACAAGCAAGTCAAGTATACACGAATGAAATTTTCAGGAAATTCTAGCTTTAGCTACGGAACCGGACTTACTTCAAGTGCTCTGACCTGTGAAAGGGGAGGCAGTATTAAAAAAAAAATATTATTGAGCCTGGAGAAAAAGTGTGGAAACCATATCCGGGCGAGGAATTTGACAGGTCTGAGTTCAGGGTAGATGTGGATGAGCAAAAAGAAATATACAGTTGCAGCTGCAAGAAAATGAGTAGGGATGGCATTCAGTGCTGCCATGTGCTTAAGGTGATGGACCAAACATGCATGATCGATCAACTTCCAAAATCCTTTGTCATCCCCAGATGGACCAGGAATCTATCAGAGAGTCTGAAAGTTCTGTCTACAAGTCAAGGTGATAGCATGACCGTACAAGACGATGAAACTATGAGATTCGGCCTCGCTTACGCTGAGTTGTCGGATATCTGTTCAAATGCTTGCAGAAAAGAGAAGGCATACCGTGTGCTGCGTGAGTGTACGGTAGATATGAAAATAAAAGTCATGGCGGCACTTACCGAGGAACCAGACACAGGCATTCTTGCCGAAACTCTCAAGAACCCTCCCATGATTGGCTCAAAGGGCACGAAGAAAGGAGATCGAATCAAAGCTGGTTCTGAGAAGAAAGGAAAAGGCAACAAAGCCACATCCAAGTGCGGCCATTGTAGAGTAAAGAGTCACAGGAAAACAAACTGCCCGGATAACCCAGAAGTCCAGGAGAGGATGAGGATTGAAGAGGAGAAGAGAAAATCACAGCAGGAGAAGAGGGCAAGGTCAATGAAATGGCCGACAACACCGACAACACCATCAAGGACATCAAACGGCTCAGGACAATGCACTCCAAGCCCAGGAGGAAGACATCAGACGCCAGCAACTCCAACGACCCCACTAACAGCAGGGAGCATTTACCAAAGTCTTGCATCTACGCCAGAATCGAACATCACACAAGCCAGGCACACAGAATGCATGCAGGGAAGCCCAGGACAAGGCACATAATCTGCGCAGTCCATTTTCTGAAAGGAAAGGTCTGAGTGGAGACTTTTTGGTACCGGAGAACAGTAAGGATAGAAAAATTAAAAGGTAATAATGCAGCTTAAACAGGACGTAAGCAAAAACTGTGATGACCACAATCTTTTGATTTGTTTTTATGTATGAATATTAATTTTACAGGTAAATAGGTTGAATAGCTACGCAGAAGGGTGGGGTTGCACAAGGGTCGAGAAGGAAGAATGGATCGCTGAACATTCAAAAACAAGGCCGCACGTGGAGCGATGAAATAGCAAGCAATTGGTGGGGAGGGTGGGTGGTTGTCGATTGTTTATTTTCTTGTGCTGTGGTTATAAGAACGGCTTGTAAGTTAATTTTCCGCAGTTAAAGAAACAAAACAAATTTAAATAAGAACGTCTTTTGCTTCTTTATGTATTTTTTACTCGGCGGACAAAAATATCAGAGGCACAGGTTTCCTTGTTATTTTCCGCAGCCGCGTCGGTTTTTGAACGTGGATGTTGTAAGCATACAAGCATGCTTCTCTGCTGCATGACAGAGAGATAAAAATAACCTAAGGGCACAGGCAGCCACGGCCATGCCACCGGTGAGTGTTCAACCGTGACTCTCACGGTTGCATGGTCACACCCGCCGTTATGGAACGAAAACATTTTAAAGCACAAAATCTGGGTTGTGCTTCCGGGGCTGCATAACCGTGGCTTTCGTGGTAACCGTGCCTCGCCTGTTCTAACGCATGTTCTTCTGTTATGAATGCATGACTGTAAGTAATTCAAATAACCATGCTTGCGATGCGTGTCCAACCGTGCCTCATGTGCCTTCACGTTGTGCTTCTGTCATGCAAAGATTTCAAACTGAATGGGTCATGATTGTGTTTGTTTTTCTGTTTCACAAATGGATATAGTGCCTGGCAGTAGGTTCACGGTCTTTGCTGTGAGAGAATCATGTCTTTACATGCTACTAAAGCACGTGGAATCATGGCCGTGCCTGTGTGTGGCATGTAGAACAGTGCGTTACAATGCCGAAGGCAGGACCGTGTGTCTCGTTCTTGAAAAGTTGTGGTTCTGCCATCACTTCATTCACTTGGTTTTGTCCGCGTTTTAGCAGAATCATCTGCAAAGCAGAGGCACGACCTTGAATCTTCTAGTGACTTAATTGTCAACGTGCCCGTGGAAAATTTTGCCGCTTGCGGAGGGAAGATGGTCAGTAGAATCGCAGCTTCCGGCGTGGAACAGATTCACAAAGACAGGCACGCTTTGTGAATGTGTGCGGTAAATAATTAAATCACGGAGGGGCACGCCCGTGCCTGGTCTGCAAGTACAATAGTGCATCTCGTACCATCAAAGCCGTGACTCTATTTGACGTTTCAAGCAGTCACCTAGCATTGACTTGTTACTACTTTTGAGTTTTCAGTGACCCAGTCGATCTGTCATGATCAGGACTTCTAACTCCTATGTGTGTTCTACTATAAGTTTGAGTCTAATGTTGTATGCCTGTTGCTAAGTTCCATTATTAGTTAATACCATCGATTGTTTACTATTACCAACTTAGTTTATCTCTTGTAGTCCACTTTTTATGCATCTCTCTATATGCGTGCGCATGTATAATCTGATTCATTTCTGATGATGTTAATCAATGTGCCTCCTCGTGCCTCTTGTACCTGTAAGACTGTGCGTTTGTTATCATTGCACGGCACTTCCTCTGTGTATGTCCGTGACCCTGTGGTGAACGTCTGGGTGGAAACATGCTGCACAACCTAGAACATAGCATCCTGTAGAACCACGACAATGCTATTTCTGCAAATCGAGACATGCTTGTGCTTTGTTTAAAAGCGTGCCCGTGCTTCACTGTGAAACAATGAAATGCAGATAGCCACGAACGTCCACACCTTTTATATCAAAATAATATACGTAACATCAAGAAAGATGTGTGACGCAACTCAATACGAAACCGTGTCCATAGGGAGTTCACGTCCGTGCTTTTATATTCAAGGAAATAAGATTTTAAAAACAGCGTCCCTCACATAGGCCATTGGGTGCCTCTGTGGGCTAAACGCCCGTGCGTGTCCGTCTGATAGAGTCACAGGCTAGCGTGAGTCTATGTAATACTACCGACCATGCTTTTGAGCGCTTTATGCCCGTGCCTGTGACCCGAAACACTTAAACAAAGAAAGGTAGGAATGTCCACGCCTTCATGTGTGCACAAGACATGACTCTAGTTGGTACAAAGAACCTTGGCTGCAGAGACTTCACGCCCGTGCTTTAAAAAATAGCGCCTCTTGAATTGGCCATTACGTTAATGTTCACATTTGTACCCATAAACTTGACCCAGGAAACCAAAACACGTTTGTTATCAAAGTTACTGACTACAAGGTGACGCAAGACAAAATAAGAAACTTTTTAGTCCACTGCTTAATTGCTTCGGATACAGCGATCAGGGTCGCTGGGCGCGAAGTTCCTTGACCTCTTTTATCATAAGGTATGTCTCCAGTGTGAGCTTGTCGTACTGAAGTTTGAGCTTCGCCTTCGTCTTCTCATCCAGAAGATCATACAACCTCGTGGATATCTCCACGATCTTCAAGAGGTGAGCTTCCGTAGCCTCCCATCGGTTCTTCACCTGGACAAAAGAGAAGGTGTGAGATTGATGGCAGGACGCACTATCATCAACTTAGGATGAAGTTCACCACAATGATCCACGTTTCACAACTAATGCAGGTAGCCAAAAGAAAGAAAAGACGAATGAAACAGAACCAGAGTGAACTTACAGACGAGGAAGCCTGGCCAACGGAGATTTCCTCGTTCGTCAGGACACGGCTCTCTGGAGTAGTGTCATCCTGCATAGCCATGGCGGAGAGTGTCAGGGTAGAGAACAACAAGAGGAGTGGATGGCCTGGAGGCGGATAAAATGATGAAGGGGATGTGGCTAGGTTTTCGAGATTCCGTCTGGCTTATTCACGTTTCACAACTAAATCAAGTAGCCGAAGGAAAGAAAAAAAAGGAAAGAAGCGGAAGCAGAGTCAACTTACAGATGAGGAACCCTCGCCAGCCTTGATCCCCTCCAGTGTCTGGGCACGGGGTTCTGCAGTAGTGTCCTCTTGCGCAGCCATGGCGGTGAGGGTCAGGATGGAGAGCAGCAAGAGGAATGGATAGCCTGGCGGCGGGCAGAGGGGGGAAGAGGGTGTCGCTAGGGTTTCGAGACCCCGTCCTGCTTAAATAGCCAGAGCCTGGCCTCGGGCTACGGGCCAGAGCGGCGTCACCGGAGGAGACGCCCGTCGGACCCTTGGGTTTTCGGAGCGGTGCCACGTGGCGTTCACACCCGAATACGAGGAGACACCTGTCGAAACGTTGGGTTTCCACAATTAACGCACGAACATGACTCCACGTAAAACACAAGCATGCCTCCCTGAGCATCTTTACCGTGTGATACGTCTCCAACGTATCTATAATTTTTGATTGTTCCATGCTAGTATATTATCCATCTTGGATGTTTATGGGCTTTATTATGCACTTTTATATTATTTTTGGGACTAACCTATTGACCCAGAGCCCAGTGCCAGTTCCTGTTTTTTTCCCTTGTTTCAGTGTTCGAAGAAAAGGAATATCAAACGGAGTCGAAACTGTTGGGGATATTACTATTGGGCGTAAACCGGCCAGGAGAGGTCGGGTTAACTTCATCAGTAGTCAAGTATGCTTGAAGCCCGTGAGGATATTTTGTAAGGGCCCAAGGCCCAGAACCGGTTTAAGGCTTGTAGCCGTGAACCGGCATTAGTATGTAACTTGTGTTGTAAGTTAGAAAGATTAGAGACCGAACCGGACACGTCTATGAGCCGGTCTCGGGACTCTCAGAAACCGACGCAAGGCGTCACCCATGTATATAAGGGACGACCCGGCGTATTCGTGACAACAGACAACAACGAGAGACTTAGGCGAAGCTTGTTTGCTCCCTAGTCATCGAAACCCCATCAATTCCATCACAACTAGACGTAGGCTTTTACCTTCATCGAAGGGGCGAACTAGTATAAACTCTCTTGCGTCCTTGTGTCCGCTTTAACCCCTTTAAGCTAACCCGTAGCGATGGCTCCACGACTAAGTCCTTTCATGAGGACATCTGCCGTGACAAAACCACGACAGTTGGCGCCCACCATGGGGCGATCGCACGATGGTTTCAAGTTCTTGGAGGGCAACTTCGAAGGACTCAAGGGTTACGCTGTGGGCCGGATGACCAAAAGTCGTCGCGGCAAGCTCTACATTGATGCTTCAGGCTGGGGCCCCGAGGCCGGCTCGATTGAGTACGGGTACCGGGTCCCCTTTGGTGGCATACACGTCTTCATTTGAAAGATCGGTGAATTGGGCCCTGAGCCGGACATCTGCATCGACCTCATCGAAACGGCTCAGCGTGCGAGATCTGCCTAGGTTAAACCGGCCGTGAAGCATGCCTTCGTGGGAGTCATCCACGGAGGAGAATATGAAGATGGATCGACATCTGGTAGCGAGACCGTCGTTTATCCTGGCGACGAGTCCTCGACCGGAGAAACCGAATCATTGTATCAGCTACAGGACGGCCGGATTGGGGGCTGTTCCGACGGCGACAGTATTCCGGACCCCTCTGATCTGCCCAACCGGGTTGGGATATTCATGGCCGGTACACAGGCGGCGGTCCACTCTTCGACCGCAGCAGCAATGTTCTCCGGTCGGCTAGCGGCATCGGCCGGGCGAGAGGCTCTGTCGCCTGCTCAAGTTTTATCTGATCTGTTTGATGCGTTGGCTGTGCTTATGGCAGAGGTTAACCCGGCGGATCAGGACGCCCACAATGCGGAGATTGCAAAAGTGAGGGAACAGATCACTCAGGCTAAGGCCGACATGGCGGCTGAAAACAACAGGATGGCCGCAGAACGGGCCGCTTTGGATGCGCAGGCCTATAGGCTTATGCTGGACCAGAACGCGTTGCATGAAGTCCTGAGAAGGAAGCATCGGTCTCGCCTGCCGACGGTCTTCGATGGCAGAAACCTCTTTAACACCCCAGGAGCAGGGACTAGTAACCCGCCGTGGCTAAACCGGGCGGAGGAACCTGGGACGGGAGCGCCGGTTCAGCCTCGCCTAATGGAGCTGCCTCGACAGAATAACGTCGTACCTCAGCCTGTCCAGACGCCTCCAGGTCACTATTCCAATCCAATCGACAATCTTATCACCGCCGCTTCACGGCTGGAGGCCATCCCAATTGAAGGTGATTCTCCGCAAGCGGTGGAGACACGCCGGGTTAAGGAACTTCTTCGAACAGCCTTGGTTCAGCAGGAAGCATATTCATATAGCCGTGACCGAATTCATTCCACCCCCGTCCAAGCCGGAGTTACAGCAGGCGGATGGATGAACCGGCCGTATCCAGTAATGCACGGAACCATGAAGCGCCCCGTGGCCATAACCCGGCAGGTGATGCTCAGGAAGTGGTGGAACGGGCTCCAGCGCGCAGGAACGCCGAGTTAGCAGCACAACATGAGGCTCGTCAGCTTATGCCGGTTCATCCAACCACCTCAACTGAGCCAGGGGTTACTTATAGTTCTTTGTGAGTGCCTTGTCTTGTCCCCGCTTTGTGCGCCTGCCCAAGGATTTCAAGGGCCCGCGCAAGGTACCAAATTACACGGCCGGTTTGTCTCCGGAAGCATGGGTAGAGAGCTATGAGATGGCCATGGAGATGCTTGACGTAGATGAAGCGGCATGTGCAAAGTATTTTACCATGATGCTTGAAGGGACAGCCCGTATTTGGTTAAAGAGCTTACCAGCCAATTCTATCAGTTCATGGGCCCAGTTGTGAGCCCGGTTTATCCAGAATTTCAAGGATACATGTAAGCAGCCCATGTCGATAGTGGACTTAGCGGCCTGTGTCCAGGAGGAAGGAGAGTCAACAACCCGCTGGGTACGCTGAGTCTCGGAAATTTTGCACTCCTCAGACCGTATCAACACCGACTCCGCAGTTATAACTTTGGAAAGCAACTACCGGTTTAAACCTCTGAAGTTGAAATTGGGACGGATGAAGCGCCATTGCAACAATATGGGGACCCTCATGACTGCGTTAGTGAAGTATGCTGATTCTGATGGTACCAAGGATCCCGAGTCTGATGATGACAAGACAGGGAAGGGAAAGAAGAACGACAACTCCAAGGGGCAGCAACACAGCACGACAGGTCATGGTAACGGTGGTAAGCGTAAAGCGGATGACAGCATGGACTTTGTGGCTAATACTAGCGCACATGACAAGGGTCAGCGACGGAAGGGTAAACCGCTGAATCGTGGTGGAGCTCCAAACCCCAATCCGGACAGCCTAACTTATCTATTAAACCAGCCCTGTCCAAAGCACGGGACGAAGGAGGCGCCAGCCACCCACCTCTGGAAGGATTGCTATATTATGCAGGAGTTCAAAAATTCTAATGCTTTCCGGTATGATCACGGATCAGGTGGTGGCTCAGGATCCGGATTCCATGGGCCGGGTCACGGTGGAGGAAATGCCGGTTCAGGCTTCAATGGAGATCAGGGTGGACATAACAATCAAAACAATCAGAATAGCCAGGGTGGTTACAACCAGCAGCAGCAGCAGTCGGGCTATCAGAGCAATCCAAAGCAGTTGAATAGCGGGCAATATCATGTATTCACCACTAGCTTAGACAAGCGAGACCAGAAGCTTCACAAGCGAGCAGTGAATTCTGTTGAACCGGCCGTGCCTCGTTATTTACGCTGGTCTGAACAGCCAATCATATGGAGCAGAGGGGATCACCCGCCCCGGGTTGACAATCCGGGTCAGCTAGCGTTGGTAGTGGCACCTCAGGTGGGAGGTTATAAGTTCACCAAAGTGCTCATGGATGGAGGAAGCAACATTAATATCTTGTACTATGAGACCTCCCGTCGTATGGGGCTAACAGATAAGAATCTTAAACCGTCCAATATGGTGTTCCATGGTGTGGTACCTGGCAAGTCAGCATATCCTGTTGGCAAGATAGCTCTGGAGGTGGCCTTTGGAGATGATCATGATTCCTGGTCAGAAACATTGGTTTTTGAGGTGGTCAAGATCCGGAGCCCGTACCACGCTTTGTTTGGGCGGCCGGCTTATGCCAAGTTTATGGCACGGCCCTGTTATATCTATCTGCAGCTCAAGATGCCGGGTCACAAGGGGACCATAACCGTTCATGGAAGTCGCAAGATTGCCTTGGAGTGTGAAGAAGGTGATGCGGCCTATGCAGAGTCGGTTTGTGCCACAGAAGAGTTGAAGTATTACAAGGATAATGTTGATCCGGTGGACATGACTCCGTTGAAAAAGCCAACCACAGAGCATGATCCGGCTCTAAAGTTCAAATCGGCAATGAGACCAAGCTTGTTGACTTCAGACTGGCGATTCGTCCAAGCAGTTTAGTATCGCACCAACTTGTATCCGAAATAGGAAAGCGCGCTCATCGAAGTTCGTCCGTGAGAACCGGACATTTTGCATGGAAGCCTTCTGACATGCCAGGTGTACCGAGGGAACTCGCTGAGCACACTCTTAATGTTGATCCTAAGTACAAACCGGTGAAGCAGTTTCTCCGCCGGTTCAACGAAGAAAGGCGCAAAGCTATTGGAGAAGAAGTGGCCATGCTCTTAGCGGCTGGTTTTATTGTTGAAGTGTTCCATCCTGTATGGTTGGCTAATCCGGTGCTGGCCCTTAAGAAGAACGACACCTAGCGCATGTGTGTGGATTACACAGATCTTAATAAGGCTTGTCCAGCAGATCCTTTTGCCCTCCCCCGCATCGATCAGATTATTGATGCTACGGCGGGTTGTGAGCGTTTGAGTTTTCTGGATGCATATTCTGGTTATCATCAGATCAAGATGGCAGTTAAGGACCAGGAGAAGATGGCGTTCATAACTCCCTTTGGAGCCTTCTGCTATGTATCTATGCCTTTTGGGCTCAAGAGTGCCCAGGCAACTTATCAACGGTGTGTACAGAATTGCCTTCATAAGCAGATCGGCCATAATGTGCATGCCTATGTGGATGATATTGTGGTTAAGTAAAGGGAGAAGGAGACTCCGGTTGATGATTTGAAGGAAACCTTTGACAACCTGCGGACATACAAGATGATGCTCAACCCGGCCAAGTGTGTTTTTGGTGTACCAGCAGGCAAATTATTGGGTTTTCTGGTATCCAACAGGGGAATTGAAGCTAATCCGGAGAAGATTACAGCTATCACCTCTCTAGCTAAGCCAAAATGTATCAATGATGTCCAACGCTTGGCAGGCCGGATTGCTGTGTTGAGCCGGTTTATCAGTCGCCTCGGTGAGAAGGCGATACCTTTGTATCAGATGCTGAAAAAAGCGGATCCCTTTGTCTGGAGTCCGGCCGCTGATAAAGCATTGGAGGACTTAAAGCGGCAGCTAGCCAATCCGCCTGTTCTTGCTGCTCCGATTGACAAAGAACCATTGCTATTATATGTGGCAGCTAATGCTCATGCAGTCAGCGTAGCTATTGTGGTAGAGCGCAAGGAGGCGGGCAAGGAATATCCGGTTCAGCGTTCGGTTTACTATATGAGCGAGGTGCTTATCGATTCCAAGCAAAGGTACCCGCATTGGCAGAAGCTGGTGTATGGAGTTTTCATGGCAAGCCAGAAGCTCAAGCAATACTTCCAGGGACATCCTATCACAGTAGTCAGCTCTGCTCCTTTGGGAGATATAATTCAAAACAGGGATGCAACTGGCGGGATTGCCAAGTGGGCTATAGAGCTTGGGCCGCACGATTTGAAATACGTGCCTCGAACGGTGTTCAAATCTCAAGCACTTGTGGATTTCATCAATGATTGGACGGAACTGCAAGCACCTGAAGAAAAGCCGGATCACACCTACTGGACTATTCATTTCGACGGGTCCAGGCAATTGGAGGGCTCGGGGGCTGGAGTCGTATTAACTTCCCCACGAGGTGATAAGTTCTGTTACGTTCTCTGCTTAATGTTCCCTTGTACTAATAAAGGTGCTGAGTACTAAGCTTTACTCCATGGTCTCCGGATGGCTAAGGAGATGAATCTCAGCCGAGTTAAGTGCTTCGGTGACTCGGACCTGGTGGCCCAACAAGTGTCTGGTACTTGGGATTCTAAGGACCCGCTCATGGCAGCATATCGTCGTGAGGTGGATATTATTGCAGGCCACTTCAAGGGATATCAGGTGGACCACGTGGACAGACGGAAGAACGAAGCGGCAGACGCTTTAAGCCGGCTGGGCTCTCAGCGTAAACCGGTCCCGCCTAATGTCTTCTTGGATGTCCTGCATAACCCGTCGGTCAAGCTCCCTGGCGAAGAGGATTTGGCTATTCCTGATCCGGAGGCTCAGTTGGTGGCGGCTCTGCATGTCATTCCGGATTGGACGGTTCCTTATCTTGCATACATGAACCGGGGCGAGTTACCATAGGATGAGACGCTGGCCAGATAGATAATCCGGCGATCCAAGTCCATGACTATTGTCAATGGTGAGTTGCATAATTGCAGTGTGTCAGGAGCGTTTCAACGTTTTGTGTCGCCAGAGGAAGGTTGTGAGATCTTGCGCGAAATCCACGAAGGAGATTGTGGTCACCACGCCGGTTCAAAATCTCTAGTGGCTAAGGCGTTTCGTCACGGATTTTACTGGTTGACTGCTCATGCTGATGCGGAGGACCTGGTTAGGTGATGTGACGGCTGTCAGAAGTTCTCAAGACGCGCTCATGTGCCAGTTCAAGAATTGAGGATGATTCCAATTACTTGGCCATTTGCGACTTGGGGGCTGGATATGGTTGGGCCTTTCAAACGGTCCAAGGACAAGAAGACCCACCTTTTGGTGGCGGTTGATAAATTTACAAAGTGGGTAGAAGCGGAGCCCGTCAGCAAGTGTGATGCAGCCACGGTGGTTCAATTCATTAAAAAGGTGATTTTCTGGTTTGGCTTTCCACACAGTATCATGCGATAATGGTACCAATCTGTCTAAGGGTGCTATGAAGGAGTTCTGTGAACGTGAGCACATCCGGCTTGATGTTTCATCAGTGGCTCACCCACAGTCCAATGGCCAAGTGGAGAGAGCTAACCAGGAGATCTTACGAGGCATCACACCCCGGCTTATGGTTCCTTTGCAGCGGACGCCGGGTTGTTGGGTTGAGGAGTTACCATCTGTGTTATGGAGCATCAACACTACACCCAACAGATGGACAGGATACACGCTGTTCTTCATGGTCTACGGAGCGGAGGCGGTTCTCCCCAGTGATATCCGTCATGACTCGCCTCGTGTAGCAGCTTATGTTGAAGCGGACAACGAGGTAGCTCGGCAAGACGCTTTGGACCTGTTGGATGAAGAGCGTGACATTGCAGCTGCCCGTTCGGTGATTTACCAGCAGGATCTTCGTCGCTATCACAGCCGCCGAGTTAGAACCAGAACCTTTCAAGAAGGAGATTTGGTGCTCCGGCTCATCCAAGACCAGACTGATATGCATAAGTTATCCCCACCTTGGGAAGGACCTTTCGTCGTCAGCAAGAATCTGCACAACGGGTCGTACTATATGATTGATATTCGAGAGCATAAAGACTCACGTACATCAGAGGAGAAGACCAACAGGCCGTGGAACATAGCTCATCTTCGGCCCTATTATACTTGAGCCATAGGCTTTACTTATGTACATATTATGACAATGTATATATTATGAACAATACAATAAACCGGAGCCTTAGCTAAAGCGGGGTCTCTATTATTTTTTACATCATGAGTGGTTACACGAAGTTTTTATCTTAAAGCGGTCTCCGGTTTACCCCTTGAGTTAGCTTTTTAACAAAGCTTTATATTATGTCACTTGGGGGCTTGGTCGTGTCCGAACCAATGCAACACCTTTTGACAAAGTAAAGCCATGAGATCACTTGGGGACTTGGTCACGTCTGAACCGATCACGCCTCTTGGTCGGCCTAAGGCCACAGAATCACTTGGGGGCTTGGTCGAACCCGGACCATCGCTACACCTCTTGATCGGCGTAATGCCACTGCATCATTTGGGGGCCTGGCTGACATGAACCATAGCTACGCCTATTGGGGGCTTGGTCGTGTCCGACCATGGTAATGCCACTTGATCGACTCAAATAGCCTCTTTTCCCAAAAGATTTTGTCTTTGCTTTTGCTTGCAATTTGTTTGTCTTTTTCTCTTGTTGTGTTCTTAAACCGACAATTGTTAAACCGATTCGACTGTCAGTTGACGGGACACGGTTTGTTTTTCATCCGGAGACACTTTTGCCCGGTTTGATTTTTGATAAACATCCTATTATGGAGTAACACCGGTCTTCATCTTAACCCGGAACGGTTTACCTGGTAGACCGACCTTATATACGCAAGAGCTGTTTTCTCCTTCAGCAGAGCGGGTTTTCTTACAACTCCGCTTCAAGATTGGAACAGCCAACTTCATGCCCTACGATGGCAAGTATCATATATTCCCATATTTTATCATATGTTTAATCTAAAAGTATTATCTTTAGTTTCATATACATGGATATGATGACCCGTCTGGTGGTACAACCACAATGGCGGTTTAAGCTTTTTTGCTGCAGGCAACAGTTTAAAGTTGATGATTCAACAAAAGCATAAGTTGCAATAAATATGCACGAAGGCATATCAACACAAAGTGTGGCAGCTAGTCTATTACAAAGAAACACAGTGCCCAGATAAGATAATTGTTTTTGGCATAACATCATGAAGCGATAATGTAAACCGGCCTCCGGTTTATGCTTGATCGCCAGCTTGACACGATGGTTGCGGGTCATCTGCGCCGCTTCAACTTCGATTCCCTACCCGGTGGCCGGAAATCAACAGTTGTCGATCAATTCCATTAATGCTTGGAATACGGCTTCATCATTGATCAGCAACGACGGTTCAATATCAGGAGCGTAAGTATGCTTACGGATTGGCGGTACAAGGTTCTCCGCTTCAGGAATCGGTGCAGACACTCGTTTATTTTCTCCATCATATTGGGCCTGATAGTGAGACAGATTTGCCTCTTCAACTAGCTGACAAGCCAAAGGGTGCACTTCCCGGTTTATGGCTCGAAGATCTTCTTCGCTGAATTCTGTCCCGTCTTCCTTCAAGCTTGGGAAGCCTTGGGCTGCTTCAACAGGATCAAAATCCGGTACCCACGCTTTGGCCCGGATTAAGGCGTTTATGGCACCGGTTCTAGCAGCAGATTTCTTTAATTCTTCAAACCGGCAGGAAGCATTGACAACCTTTTAAGGGTGTCTTGGATCAAGGTGGGTGCGGGTTGTTATGAGAAGCGGTCTTGATGATCCGTCGCACCAAAGATAGAGTTGCTCTATCAAGGTATAAGAGGCTTTCAGTTTCTTCCGCACATCTGATCCCAAGTGGCCAATGCGTGTCCCTATATCATTCAAAAGAGTTAATAAACCGGCAGTTACATGAGAAAGCTTCATTATGTCAGAAATAAAAAAAAGGCTTACGAAAAACAGCAGCGGTCATGGCATGTACTTGCCGCTTTACACTGGACAGTTCATCCACCACCGGTTTAAGGGCAGCTTCAACATTTTCTGCCCGTTGAGTTAAAGCGGCCTTTTCAGTGGCCCAATCCGCCCGCTCCTTGTTGAAACCTTCCTTAAGCTTTTCCATGACGCTTAAAGCGCTGGTTAATTCATTCTTTGCTTTGGAGGTTTCAGCTTGCTGGGATTTCAAGTTCTCTTGAAGATCAGTGATTTGACCGTCTTTCTTGCTCAAATTAGCCTACCTACAGATAATCATTTGATAAGGGTAAAGGTGAAGAGTTGAAGTACCAACCCCACAACAAGTTATGCCTTTGGTACTTGGGGGCTAATGCATATTTGCTTTTCATCCTACAATTTATATATAAAGTCCCAAGCTCAATACAAGTATTCAACTTGACACTTGGGGGCTAATGCCTATTTGCTCTGTCATTAAGTAATGCTGGAATTCTTATGTTATGCAAGTCCCGGTTTAACTACATGAAGTTGAACCGCCCTTGGGGGCTATCGAGTTGACAGCTTTGCAATATACAAGCAGAGAGTCATATGGAATTTACCTCATATTTGTCCTTCATCATGTTCACCAGACCGGCTTCATAATCACGGCTGGTATATAGCCGGTTCAGATAACCGGAATGAGAATCTTGGGGATTCAAAGCGGCATAAGTTGCCAAATCGGCATTCCACTTGCCTTTACCAAAGGCAGTAAATTCATCCTTCGCAGTATGCTTAGACAAGGCGACATGATTACCTGGCTCGGAATGGCCAAAGCCAGTAATAACAACATCGTCATCCTTGGCTTTGCCGGTTCGCACTGGGGTCATCGGTTTCTCCGTATGCTTGGGTGGACTTGCTGTCTTGTCGGTTTGAGCAGGACTTGTGGATTGATTTGAAGGGCCTGTGGCATCAACATATGATTCTTCAACGGTAACGTCATGATCTTGCAGTGGTGGGTCATTCAGCATATCATCCTGGATGTGTTCTTCAGGATTGGATATATTGGTCGGTTCAGGAGCATCATCCTCTGCCGCTTTGTCCAGGCGAGCTTTCTTGCTTGGCCTAGGCTTGGCCCTGAAAGAGAAAAGACGGATCAGTCCAATGAACATTGAAAGTGGTATATCAAACAACATTATCAGGAATATGGCTCACCCAAGCACCGCCTTTGAGCGGTGGGAGTTGGGTGCTGCCGACTCGCCGGAGGAAGAATGAGAAGTCACCGATAATCCAGTCGGATGGATTAAGAGGTTTGAATGCAACCCGCTTTAGGATAAGCATTGATGAAACAGTTAGAGACCTCTGAACGGCGTTTCCGAACCGGACTGTTCGGTAAACCGGTGGAGGTGACTACCCGTCATTGTGCCGGGTTCTTGTGACGAGCTTCATGCTGTTGTGTCTTCATAAGAAAGTTTCGATCCAAGTAAGCAAGAGGATGAGAAAATTTAACTTTCTGGTTTGCCCGACGGATTTTTACTGAAGGTAAAGGGTTTGAATCGGAAGAAAGAGCGATTACCTCTACAACATCAGCATGACTAGCTTCAGCATCATCCTGGCAATAATCATTATCAATAAGGCGTGTAAAAAATAGACCAAGTGAGTCAAGTTCTACCACAAGGTCTGGATTACCCACATCATCGTCAGCTGGTGGATCGGAGGAGGCAGTGGTTTTCTTTCTATTTTCTGGTTTCTTCACAACTTTGGTCTTGGGCCGGGTTATTGCCACCGGTTTCTCTTGTGGAGTCTTCCTGCTCCAAAATGGATCATCACCCTGTTTGAAAGATGTTAATATCAACAAAGAGTATTTAAACATAGTCAGATTTTATAAAGGCATAAGATATGAGTCTTACGGCTGGCGGTTTGTTAATGGCAGAAAAGGGAGCCAGGCCGGTTTGGGCGCAAGCAACTTCCAGTTCGTTTAACATCCTCTTAACAGCCTCAGTAACTTCATTGTCTATCAGTTGGATCTCAATATGCCGTAGAGGGTCCTTCACATCTTCTGTGTATTTGCACATCAAACCGGAGCGCAGGCTCATGGGCAGTATACTCCAAGATATCCAGCAGCGAGCAAGATCAACTCCTGTCAACCCGTTGGCCATGAAGGCCTGGAGCTTGGATAGTTGAGGGGCATATTTGCTTCTTTCCCTAGCAGTCACTCTGTGAGGGAGAGGGTGTGTGTTGCTTAGCCGTTCCGGACGGTAACCCGGTAAAGGATTTTCTCCCTCAGGAGAGGTATCTTTGCAGTAAAACCATGTTGAGTTCCACTCTTTGGGATGGCTATGCAGTTTGGCGTGAGGGTAAGTGACCTCTTTCCGCTTTTGAGTCGCCACACCACCCAAATCGGTGTTGGGACCGTCAGAAAATTCAGTGCGACGGTTTAGATGGAAGCAATCTCTGAACAATTCAACTGTGGGCTCCTCCTGAAAGAACACCTCGCAGAGCACTTGAAAATGATAGATATTGGTTATGGAGTTGGAGCCAATATCTTGTGGGCATGATTGGAAGTTGGCCAAGACATCTCGATAAAACTTTGAACCGGGTGGACTGAAGCCCCGGGCTAAGTGGTCAGCAAAAACGACAACTTCTCCATCCTTGGGTTCTGGAGAACTCTCCGGGCCAGGGACCCTCCAGTGAATGTCGTCTTCTTTTCCTAAAGCGCTGGTGCGGACTAAGTTATCCAGTTGAGTTTCAGTCACTCGAGAAGGAACCCAGTTGCACTCGTGCACTTGCTTGGCCATGATGCAATCTGCAAAGCAGTAGTACCGGTTCAAGAATATGTTGGAAGGATATATATTGATACATTCATTGTTAAACCGGACGAAGTTGCTTATAAACCGGAGTTATGCAAGGTGGCAATACATAACTGAAAAACCTTGGCGGTTCAACAAGGGATCTAATGGTATATGCCGAGTTGTCAATTTTTCTTCAAAGTTAAACCGCCTAGTCTGAAACATTGATGAATCAAAAGTGGATGTGCGAAAACAGGTTTCACAAAAGCTTGTTACAGTTTTGGATCTGGAGTATATTCAGAAAATAAGTAAATATTCAAGGTCTAAAACGGAGCGGTGCTGAATCAATGAGCAAGGATGCAGGGAGATCTATGACCTTGAGATACGCAAGTGACAGCGGATGCTAAAAACTACCGCTACGCAGAACAAAGAATCGCAGACTTAACTAAAAGTTAGCATATGAGCAAGAAGCAAGCGATGAGCACCGAAGAACGGGGTAACCCTAGAACAGATCTATGGTGAAAGGACAGAAGACTTACCGGGGCTGAGGAAGAAGCGGAAGGTCACCGCGATGCTCTGATACGTTCAGGGTGATGTAGCAGCCAAGGTTGGTGCAGAGGTTGACGGCAGTGGCGGAGCTCCGAAGCTGGGCGACGCGAGGAAGACGAAGCAGAGGGGCACGAAGGGAAAAAAAAGAAATGACCCTTCGGTCTATTTATAAAGGCAAGAGATATGTGTGTTAGGCGCGAGAATCAAGGGGCCGCAAGTTTGGAATCAGAGCTGTCGCCTCGATTGTTCCAGACTCATTAATGAAAAAATGTTAGATATAGTTCTTTATGACAGATGACGTCAAGCCGGTTCACCACAAACTGAGAAGATGACGTCACGGCGGTTCAACCAAGAAGATGTTGAAGATGAAGTTTTTTTACTAAGGATTGACATGAACCTATTCAAATCAATCTGGGGCCTAATGTTGGGGATATTACTACTCTGTGTAAACCGGCCAGGAGAGGCCGGTTAACTTCATCAGTAGTCAAGTATGCTTGAAGCCCGTGAGGATATTTTGTAAGGGCCCAAGGCCCAGAACCGGTTTAGGGCTTGTAGCCGTGAACCGGCATTAGTATGTAACTTGTGTTGTAAGTTAGAAAGATTAGAGACCGAACCGGACACGTCTATGAGCTGGTCTTGGGACTCTGCAAACCGACGGGCGTCACCCATGTATATAAGGGGACGACCCGGCAGCGATTCAGGACAACAGACAACAACTCGAGACTTAGGCGAAGCTTGTTTGCTCCCTAGTCATCGAAACCCCCATCAATTCCATCACAACTAGACGTAGGCTTTTACCTTCATCGAAGGGGCCGAACTAGTATAAACTCTCTTGCGTCCTTGTGTCCGCTTTAACCCCTTTAAGCTAACCCGTAGCGGTGGCTCCACGACTAAGTCCTTTCATGAGGACATCTGCCGTGGAAGTTATTTTTGGAAGGAAAGCTACCCGATAGATTTGGAGTGCATGTCAGGAAAGAAACGAGGGAGCCACGAGGTAGGGGGCGCGCCCACCCCCCTAGGGCGCGCCCTCCACCCTCGTGGACCCCTCTTGGCTCCCCTGACATACTTCTTCCTCCTATATATACCCATATACCCTAAAAACATCTAGGAACAGAATAGATCGGCAGTTCCGCCGCCGCAAGACTCTGTAGCCACCAAAAACCAATCGGGATCCTCTTCCGGCACCCTGCCGGAGGGGGGAACCCTCACCGGTGGCCATCTTCATCATCCCGGCGCTCTCCATGACGAGGAGGGAGTAGTTCACCCTCGGGGCTGAGGGTATGTACCAGTAGCTATGTGTTTGATCTCTCTCTCTCTCTCTCTCTTGTGTTCTTTATTTGACACGATCTTGATGTATCGCGAGCTTTGCTATTATAGTTGGATCTTATGTTGCTTCTCCCCTCTACTCTCTTTTTAATGGATTGAGTTTTCCCTTTGAAGTAATCTTATCAGATCGAGTCTTTAATGACTTGAGAACACTTGATGTATGTCTTGCCGTGCTTATCTGTGGTGACAATGGGATATCACGTGATTCACTTGATGTATGTTTTGGTGATCAACTTGCGGGTTCTGCCCATGAACTTATGCATAGGGGTTGGCACACGTTTTCGTCTTGATTCCGGTAGAAACTTTGGGGCACTCTTTGAGGTTTTATGTGTTGGTTGAATAGATGAATCTGAGACTGTGTCATGCATATCGTGTAATCACACCCACCGATACTTGAGGTGACATTGGAGTATCTAGGTGACATTAGGGTTTTGGTTGATTTGTATCTTAAGGTGTTATTCTAGTACGAACTCTAGGGCTGTTTGTGACACTTATAGGAATAGCCCAACGGATTGATTGGAAAGAATAACTTTGAGGTGGTTTCGTACCCTACCATAATCTCTTCGTTTGTTCCCCACTATTAGTGACTTTGGAGTGACTCTTTGTTGCATGTTGAGGGATAGTTATATGATCCAATTATGTTATTATTGTTGAGAGAACTTGCACTAGTGAAAGTATGAACCCTAGGCCTTGTTTCCTATCATTGCAATACCGTTTACGCTCAATTTTATCATTAGTTACCTTGCTGTTTTTATATTTTCAGATTACAAAACCTATATCTACCATCCATATTGCACTTGTATCACCATCTCTTCATGAACTAGTGCACCTATACAATTTACCATTGTATTGGGTGTGTTGGGGACATAAGAGACTCTTTTTTATTTGGTTGCAGGGTTGCTTGAGAGAGACCATCTTCATCCTACGCCTCCCACAGATTGATAAACCTTAGGTCATCCACTTGAGGGAAATTTGCTACTGTCCTACAAACCTCTGCACTTGGAGGTCCAACAACGTCTACAAGAAGAAGGTTGCATAGTAGACATCAAGCTCTTTTCTGGCGCCGTTGCGGGGGAGGTGAGTGCTTGAAGGTATATCTTTAGATCTTGCAATCGAATCTTTAGATCATACGCTTCATCTTTTTAATATGTTTCGTGAGTACGATGGGAAGGAAAATTGTGCCAAAGTGTTAGAAGAAGAATGCATTAAAATGTTCGGTACTAGATCTTTGTATGATGAGCATGATTGCAATGTTGTTAGTATGAATTCCTTGAATATCCATGATGCTAATGGTATGCAAATCCACAAGCTTGGGGAAGCTATGTTTGATGAAGATGATATTTTTTGTCCCCCAAGCTTTGATGAGCAAATTTACTATGATGAAAGCATGCCTCCCATCTATGATGATTATTGTGATGACACGTATGCTTTAAAGAATAATGATAACCATGAAACTTGTCATCTTGATCTTAATTTTCAATCATATGATAGTTATTTTGTTGAGTTTGCTCCCACTACTATTCATGAGAAGAATTTTGCCTATGTGGAGAGTAGTAAAATTTCTATGCAAGTAGATCATGAAAAGAATGCTTTAGGTGCTGGTTATATTGTTTAATTCATTCATGATGCTACTGGAAATTATTATGAGGGAGGAATGTATGCTTGTAGGAATTGCAATAATATCAAGTTTCCTCTCTATGTGCTTAAAATCTTGAAGTTATGTTTGTTTTGCCTTCCTATGCTAGTTGATTATTGTTCCCATAAGTTGTTTGCTCACAAAATCCCTATGCATAGGAAGTGGGTTAGACTTAAATGTGCTAGTCATATGCTTCTTGATGCTCTCTTTATGTTTCAATTCTTATCTTTTTTGTGAGCATCATTGAAATCATCATGCTTAGCTAGGGGTGTTAAACGTTAGCGCTTGTTGGGAGGCAACCCAGTTTTATTTTAGTTTCTTGCTTTTTGGTTCTGTTTAGGAATAAATAATCCATCTAGCTTCTGTTTAGATGTGGTTTTGTGTTTTAATTTGTGATTATGCCAAGTAGAACCTTTGGGAAGACTTGGGTGAAGTCTTTATGATCATGCTGTAAAAAACAGAAACTTTAGCGCTCACAAGATTAGTTAAAACTTTTTACTGGAGAGTGATATTTAGTTGATTATTTTTGCAGATGATTACTAGACAAATTCCTCAGGTCCAACAATTTATTTTAGAATTTTTGGAGTTCCATAAGTTTGCGTTAGTTACGGATTACTACAGACTGTTCTGTTTTTGACAGATTCTGTTTTTCGTGTGTTGTTTGCTTATTTTGATGGACCTATGGTTAGTAAAATAGTTTATAAACCATAGTGAAGTTGGAATACAGTAGGTTTAACACCAATATAAATAAAGAATGAGTTAATTACAGTACCTTGAAGTGGTGTTTAGTTTTCTTTCGCTAACGGAGCTTACGAGTTTTCTGTTGAGTTTTGTGTTGTGAAGTTTTCAAGTTTTGGGTAAAGATTCGATGGACTACGGAATAAGGAGTGGAAAGAGCCTAAGCTTGGGGATGCCCAAGGAACCCCAAGGTAATATTCAAGGATAACCAAGCGTCTAAGCTTGGGGATGCCCCGGAAGGCATCCTGTTTAAATCTTCGTTCATCGGTAACTTTACTTGGAGCTATATTTTATTCACCACATGATATGTGTTTTGCTTGTAGCGTCGCTTTTATTTTCTTTAGCTTTTCTTTCTGTTTGAATAAAATACCAAGATCTGAAATTATTAAAAGGGAGAGTCTTTACATAGTTGCATAATTATCCGACTACTCATTGATCTTCACTTATATCTTTTGAGCTATATAGTTTTTGCTCTAGTGCTTCACTTATATCTTTTAGAGCACGGTGATGGTTTTGTTTTATAGAAACTATTATTCTCTCATGCTTCACTTATATTATTTTGAGAGTCTTAAACAGCATGGTAATGTGCTTAATCCTAATATGCTAGGTATTCAAGACTAGTAAAAACTTTCTTATGAGTGTGTTGAATACTAAGAGAAGTTTGATGCTTGATGATTGTTTTGAGATATGGAGGTAATAATATCAAAGTCGTGCTAGTTGAGTAGTTGTGAATCCGAGAAATGCTTGTGTTGAAGTTTGCAAGTCCCGTAGCATGCACGTATGGTAAACGTTATGTAACAAATTTGAAACATGAGGTGTTCTTTGATTGTCCTCCTTATGAGTTGCGGTCGGGGACGAGCGATGGTCTTTTCCTACCAGTCTACCCCCCTAGGAGCATGCGCGTAATGCTTGGTTTTTGATGACTTGCAGATTTTTGCAATAACTATGTGAGTTCTTTATGACTAATGTTGAGTCCATGGATTATACACACTCTCACCCTTCCATCATTGCTTGCCTCTTTGGTACCGTGCATTGCCCTTTCTCACATTGAGAGTTGGTGCAAACTTCGCTGGTGCATCCAAACCCCGTGATATGATACACTCTTTCACACACAAACCTCCTTATATCTTCCTCAAAACAGCCACCATACCTACCTATTATGGCATTTCCATAGCCATTCCGAGATACATTGCCATGCAACTTTCCACCATCCATTTATTATGACACGCTCCATCATTGTCATATTGCTAGCATGATCATCTAGTTGACATAGTATTTGTGGCAAAGCCACCATTCATAATTCTTTCATCCATGTCACTCTTGGTTCATTGCATATCCTGGTACACTGCCGGAGGCATTCATATAGAGTCATACTTTGTTCTAGTATCGAGTTGTAATCATTGAGTTGTAAATAAATAGAAGTGTGATGATCATCATTTTCTAGAGCATTGTCCCAAGTGAGGAATTAAAAAAAGAGAGAAAGGCCAAAAAAAAAGAGAAGGCCCAAAAAAATATAAATGAGAGAAAAGAGAGAAGGGACAATATTAGTATCCTTTTACCACACTTGTGCTTCAAAGTAGCACCATAATCTTCATGATAGAGAGTCTCTTGATTTGTCACTTTCATATACTAGTGGGAATTTTCATTATAGAACTTGGCTTGTATATTCCAACGATGGGCCTCCTCAAGTGCCCTAGGTCTTCGTGAGCAAACAAGTTGGATGCACACCCACTTAGTTTCTTTTGTTGAGCTTTCATACATTTATAGTTCTAGTGCATCCGTTGGATGGCAATCCCTACTCCTTGCATTAACATCAATCGATGGGCATATCCATTGCTCATTGATTAGCCTAGTTGATGTGAGACTTTCTCCTTTTTGTCTTCTCCACATAACCCCCATCATCATATTCTATTCCACCCATAGTTCTATGTCCATGGCTCGCTCATGTATTGCGTGAAGGTTTATGAGTTTGAGATTACTTAAGTATGAAACAATTGCTTGGCTTGTCATCGGGGTTGTGCATGATGAGAGCATTCTTGTGTGACGAAAATGGAGCATGACTAAACTATATGACTTTGTAGGGATGAACTTTCTTTGGCCATGTTATTTTGAGAGGACATAATTGCTTAGTTAGTATGCTTGAAGTATTATTATTTTTATGTCAATATGAACTTTTATCTTGAATCTTTCGGATCTGAATATTCATATCACAAGTAAGAAGAATTACGTTGAAATTATGCCAAGTAGCATTCCACATCAAAAATTCTGTTTTTATCATTTACCTACTCAAGGACGAGCAGGAATTAAGCTTGGGGATGCTGATACGTCTCCAACGTATCTATAATTTTTTATTGTTCCATGCTAGTATATTATCCATCTTGGATGTTTATGGGCTTTATTATGCACTTTTATATTATTTTTGGGACTAACCTATTGACCCAGAGCCCTGTGCCAGTTCCAGTTTTTCCCTTGTTTTAGAGTTTTGAAGAAAAGGAATATCAAACAGTCGAAACAGAATGAAACCTTCTGGAGAAGTTATTTTTGGAAGGAAAGCTACCCGATAGACTTGGAGTGCACGCCAGGAAAGAAACGAGGGAGCCACGAGGTAGGGCGGCGCGCCCTCCACCCTCATGGCCAACTCGTGGCTCCCCTGACGTACTTCTTCCTGCTATATATACCCATATACCCTACAAACTTCGGGGAACAAAATAGATCGGGAGTTCCGCCGCCGCAAGCCTCTGTAGCCACCAAAAGTCAATCGGGACCCTGTTCCAGCACCCTGCCGAAGGGGGGAACCCTCACCGGTGGCCATCTTCATCATCTCGGCGCTCTCCATGACGAGGATGGAGTAGTTCACCCTCGGGGCTGAGGGTATGTACCAGTAGCTATGTGTTTGATCTCTCTCTCTCTCTCTCGTGTTCTTGATTTCGCACGATCTTGATGTATCGCGAGCTTTGCTATTATAGTTGGATCTTATGTTGCTTCTCCCCCTCTACTCTCTTGTAATGGATTGAGTTTTCCCTTTGAAGTAATCTTATCGGATTGAGTCTTTAATGACTTGAGAACACTAAGGTCTTGCCGAGCGTATCTGTGGTGACAATGGGATATCATGTGATTCACTTGATGTATGTTTTGGTGATCAACTTGCGGGTTCCGCCCATGAACTTATGCATAGGGGTTGGCACACGTTTTCGTCTTGATTCTCCGGTAGAAACTTTGGGGCACTCTTTGAGGTTCTATGTGTTGGTTGAATAGATGAATCTGAGATTATGTGATGCATATCGTATAATCATACCCACGGATACTTGAGGTGACATTGGAGTATCTAGGTGACATTAGGGTTTTGGTTGATTTGTATCTTAAGGTGTTATTCTAGTATGAACTCTAGGGCCGGTTGTGACACTTATAGGTATAGCCCAACGGATTGATTGGAAAGAATAACTTTGAGGTGGTTTCGTACCCTACCATAATCTCTTCGTTTGTTCCCCACTATTAGTGACTTTGGAGTGACTCTTTGTTGCATGTTGAGGGATAGTTATATGATCCAATTATGTTATTGTTGTTCAGAGAACTTGCACTAGTGAAAGTATGAACCCTAGGCCTTGTTTCCTATCATTGCAATACCGTTTACACTCACTTTTATCATTAGTTACCTTGCTGTTTTTATATTTTCAGATTACAAAAACCTATATCTACCATCCATATTGCACTTGTATCACCATCTCTTCGCTGAACTAGTGCACCTATACAATTTACCATTGTATTGGGTGTGTTGGGGACACAAGAGACTCTTTGTTATTTGGTTGCAGGGTTGCTTGAGAGAGACCATCTTCATCCTCGCCTCCACGGATTGATAAACCTTAGGTCATCCACTTGAGGGAAATTTGCTACTATCCTACAAACCTCTGCACTTGGAGGCCCAACAACGTCTACAAGAAGAAGGTTGCGTAGTATACATCACCGTGCCACTCCTGGTGATAGATCAACGGATGCATTTGGAGCACAAAGAGACACGAAGGCGACCTCTGACTTGAAACACTGACACACTTGACGGTTCATGGATTTGAGTTAAAATCTTACAACGAAAACAATAGTAACACGGACAGTCATCCGATTTTATTAGGTTTCCATAATAGTCGCACAATCGTGACTCCGGGTAAGAATAAACCATGCCTCTCCACCGACTCATTATCAATACAATTAGAAAACCTCTGTGCGTGACTCTATGTAATTAGAAGACCTTTGAGGGCTGTATGCCCGTGCTTGTGACCCTTGACATTGAAACACAGAGTAAACGCCCGTGCCTCTATGATGTATGCACGTGCTTATGCCCGTACAAGGAAATACGCTTTTAAAAATAGAGTCTCTCCTATAGGCCATTCCGTGCCTCACAGAGTAAACGCCCATGGCTGTGCGTAAGACAAAGGTTAGCGTGACTCTATGTAATACCACCGACCATGCCTTTACGCGCTTCATCCCCGTGCATGTGATAATTGTGATCCCACGTAAAACGCAAGCATGCCTCTCTGGGCCTCCATACCGTGCCTCTCCTGGTGTTAGAGTCAACGGAATCATCTGGAACACAAAGAGACACGAACGTAGACACGAACTGTTCTACATGTCCCGTGTGGCATGTAGAACAGTGCGTCACAATGCTGAAGGCAGGACCGTGTGTCTGGTACGTGACAATGCCAAGCCGTACCGTGTGTCTGGTACGTGACAAGCCGTGACAGGAGCGTTTCAGCAGAATCATTTGCAAAGCAGAGGCACGGCCTTGAATCTTCTATTGACTTAAATGTGAACGTGTCCGTGGAAAATTTTGCTGCTCGTAGAGGCAAGATGACTATAGAACCGTGCTTCCGGCGTCAAACAGATTCTTCTATTGAATGTGTGCCGTAAATAATTAAAACACGGACGGGCACACCCGTGCTTGGTCTGCGTGTGCAACAGTGCATCTCGTACCTTGAAAGTCGTGGTTCTATTTAATGTTTCAAGCAGTCACCTACCATTGACTTGCTACGAGTAGTACTTAACCCGGGCCTCCTGTCATAAAGAAAAAAAGAAGTAATTAATCTAGACCCCTCCGCTCCCCGTCGTGGGTATTTAAGTCGTTTCATGGATTGACAGGATGTAATCCATTTCTCTAGATCCACCTCAATGAGCACTGGTCATGGGCGGCACCACCCCAGCAACGGAGGTGGAGATGGAAAGTGCTGCTCGTAGCATCAAGAGGTAGAGAGTGGCGCCACCGGCGACGCCACTTTCTGGTGGTGTGCTGGTCGTCGGAGGGGATGGAAGCGGCGACCGTGCTCCCTCCCGATCCGATGAGGAAGAAGAGGGATGTCATGCGGACCGCATCAGCGATCTCGCCGACGGCGTCCTAGGTGAGATCATCTCTCGTCTTCCCATCAAGGATGGCATCCGTACTCGAATCCTCGCCGCGTCATTTGGCGTCCTTTGTGGCCCATCGCTCCTCTGAATCTCGACTGCCGCGATATCTCTGACTCTTGTCTTTTTAACGATGGAGAAAAAGTTCATATCGAGACCACATCTCATCTGTGCGCCTTCACCAAGGAGCGCGTTCGCAAATGCTATTCCGGAACGCGGCTCTGTCGAAATCCTATTGTCAGTCTTCCGTAATCCATTCTGTCCGGCCATGCTGGCTCAGTTAGCCGCCTCTCTATTCCGGCATGCTACCTACAGTGCAGGCCCTCCATCGTTGATGCCTGGCTCCGGTCTTGGAAGTTGAACAATATCCAGGTTCTTGAGTTCTACTACCTCTTCCCAGGATTTCTGACGCAAGAGGTAACTCTATTGGATCTATGCACTTCAACTACGCCCTTGGCACCGGAGTCTGTGTTTCGGTTTTCCTCCTCTCTCCACATCCTCGGCTTTGCTCTTTGCCAAATACCAGACAATTACGTAGGGACGCTTAAGCTACCACTGGTGAAAAGACTCTCGCTTGTGGAGGTTGATATATCCGACGCGTCGCTGCAAAGCATAATCCACTCTAGTTGCCCTGCAGTTGAGTCTCTCCTGCTTGTTTGCAATGGAGGAGGTCGTTGCGTCACAATAAACTCGTCTAACCTTGTAAGCATTGGCATTTGTTGTCCACACGGAGAACTCATTGTTGAGGATGCCCCTTTGCTTCGACGGTTGATTGTTGATTCTTTGGTTGAAGACTGTTCGATAATCGTTGTCTCTGCACCTAAACTAGAGACGTTGGGTGAATTCATGTTTGTGTCTCCCTCGACGTGTCTTGAGGTACTGACTTTCCTTCATACTGGAACTGAGCTATACTTGTTCCGATGTTTGTTCTATTAATTTGATGGTCTATGTTCTATTCTTCATGCAGAGTCAGGACTTGGAGGTAACCGCTGTCTCTGCGTCTGAACCGTATCCATGTCGTCTCACGTGTCTTGAGGTATTGAGTTTTTATGATACTTCCAGCTTAACTTTATTTGTGAGGAAACAAGTTTTATTTCATCCAACCTTTATGCTATTAGTTTTGTGATCCATCTTCTGTTAATTTTCATCAAGGGTTTGAAGGCAGTCAGTCTAACAATAATGCGTCAATCTGTCAAGACCTTGTTTATCTACATGTATTATAAGGTGGACACCATCGTTGAACTGCTGCAATGCTTTCCAAAACTGGAGAACTTGTTTGTCGAGGTGATGATCTTCAGAAATTTGCATACTGTAGTACTCATTCCTTTTTGAAATGCTTGTCTTAATTTTGACTGAAATTGATGCACCCGTATCTACACATGATTTATTGTTGTATACATCCATATATAGACAAGTCTATGTCTAACTTCTTATTCTGAGGTGGTAGAACTAATTGTTTCATTTGGTTTTTTGATGGTCTGTATCTCTTTTTATAGACGCTAAGTATTTTCAACCTATCATTTATATTTTAGGGGTCGTTGATTTCTCATGGTGAAAAAAACAAATGGCATCGTAAGTACCGACAGTTTCTCAAACATCATGACGTTTGTCTGAAGACAGTATCGCTGGAAGATTATGTTCGCTCTGGGAGTTACGCTGAATTTGTGATGTTCTTTGTTCTTAGTGCAAAGGATCTGGAGACCATGACCATTAAGTTTACCTCCCCTCCCGCAGAGTTCACGGGAGTATTTTACGAAAAGCAACAAAGTGTTCTGGAGTGGCATAGAAGGGCTTCTAAACGTGCACGTCTTAGATTATCATCAAGTTGCAGCCACGCGCGTCCGCATTTAAGAAAGAGGAGTGTTGAATACCTAGATTTGACGGTTCCGTTCAGGTGTGGATGCTGAAATCAGGCCTTGTGTTAGTTGTCCAGGTGTATGGAGTTATTTGTTGTTGCGTTCTTTTGAGCTTGGGTTTTATGTAAACTTTATCAGACAACAGTTGTAGTCTTTGCACCGTGTGTAGGTGTCGGTGTCAAAACCGGCGGATCTCGGGTAGGGGGTCCCAAACTGTGCATCTAAGGCGGATGGTAACAGAAGGCGGGGGACACGATGTTTACCCAGGTTCGGGCCCTCTCGATGGAGGTAATACCCTACTTCCTGCTTGATTGATCTTGATGATATGAGTATTACAAGAGTTAATCTACCACGAGATCATAGAGGCTAAACCCTAGAAGCTAGCCTATGGTATGATTGTTCTTGCCCTATGGACTAAACCCTCCGGTTTATATAGACACCGGAGGGGGCTAGAGTTACATAGAGTCGGTTACAAGGGTGGAGATCTACATATCCGTATTGACAAGCTTGCCTTCCATGCCAAGGAGAGTCCCATCCGGACACGGGACGAAGTCTTCAATCTTGTATCTTCATAGTGCAACAGTCCGGCCAAAGGATATAGTCCGGCTTTCCGGAGACCCCCTAATCCAGGACTCCCTCAGTAGCCCCTGAACCAGGCTTCAACGACGATGAGTCCGGCGCGCAGATTGTCTTCGGCATTGCAAGGCGAGTTCCTCCTCCGAATACTCCATCGAAGATTTTGAACACAAGGATAGTGTCCGGCTCTGCAAAACAAATTCCACATACCACCGCAGAGAGAATAATATTTACACACATCTAATCTGCCGACCATTTTTCATAATGTGACGTATTGCCGCGGTATGGCCATGACGAACCGTCTTTCTCAAGCAGCCTACCATTGCATGTTTTGCGAGGAAATTTTATTGGCACGTCTTGTCGAAGCAGAGATCGTGTTCCCCTTATTACGGGATTCTCATCAATACGGATGTGGGTAACCCAATCGTGCCCGTTGGTATGACTCCTCGATTTTAGGCAAGTCCCAAACGGTCACGCGGAGGACGCTTGATATTCATCCCCTTTATAAAGAGGCCAAGGCCTATCCTTTTTCTTCTTGCACTCAATCGAATCCCTCCCCCGCCTCGAGTTCCAACACCCAAGGCTCAGGTTAGGCGCTTCGGACCTTCGACCATGTCCGGATCCAACCTTCAAGGTCGGTGGATGCCCTCCTCTGTCACAGAGGAAGATATCAAGAAGCTAAGAGAGGCTAGGTATTTGACCGGCGAAATCTCGCACAGGCTGCCTGCTTGAGGGCAGGTCATTCCCACTCCCGAACCCGGCGAGAGCGTTGTATTCATCTCTCACTTCCGCCGAGGGCTAGACCTTGCTCTGGATCCCTTTGTTATAGGGCTCATGTTCTATTATGGGCTGGATTTCCATGACCTGGCCCCGGATTCCATCCTTCACATCTCGTCGTTCATCATCGTGTGTGAGGCCTTCCTCCGCATTACCCCACACTTCGGCATGTGGCTCAAAACTTTCAATGTGAAGCCGAAGATGATTGAGGGGTGACACGCAGAGTGCGGAGGTGCCGTAATAAGAAAAGGTGCCGATGTTCCATGGCCAAAAGGTTCCTTCCCGGAGGTGTCTAGTTTATGGCAACGGGAGTGGTTTTATATCACGGCTCCCCGGGGTACCAAGTGGGTGGACGCTCCTGCCTTTCGCTCGGGCCCCCCACCACAACTGACGTCGTGGATCAACAAGGGGCTGGACTGGGGGCCAACAAATGATGTGCCGATGTTGCAGAGTCACATCCGAGATCTCCTCGAGAGAGACATTGGCCTGGTCACGGTAATGCAAGTCATGCTGGTTCAACGAGTCCCGCCTTACAAACGTCGACCCCTCCGTATGTGGGAGTTCAACCCGGAAGGACCGCGAGCTATTCAGCACTTCCTCGGCATGACGCTTGAAGAGATGTACAAATTGTTCTTCGGACCACAAATAAGGTGTCCGGACCTCACCGAGGATGCGGGTCTGAGCTACAATCGCCCAGATACCCAAGTAAGTAATCCCGTGGCCGAATACGCTGTCTTTTTATTTATCACAACATCATTCTGAAAAGTCGCTCTTTGACCAGGATTGGGTAACAAAGGCGAAGATGATCAGGTGTTTGACTCCCCTTCCCTAAGGCTCAGCAGATCTAGTACTGGCCAGAATGCTCGAGCCGGCGCCTTATCAGGCGCCCTCAGGGGAAGATAAAGGGGGGAATAAAGAGGCTGAAAGCGGGCCTCACTCATTATTCATCCAAACCGGGGGAATTGGCGCCTCCGCGAAGGAGGATAAACGGGGAGAAGAATCTAAAATTCCCTCTCCCCAAGGAAGGAAGAGGACCACCTCTGAAGGCCCGAAAACAAAGGTTTCCAAACGGGGGAAGAAATATTCGCCAGAGGGTTCTACCTCGGAGGGTACTCTTGCCGCACAGTGTCCGCAAGGGGATCAGCCCTCCACCGAGCTGTAAGTAAAAAGGTACTTAATAGTAAAAATATCCTGCTTTACCTCATAGGACAATAACCGAAGCATATATCTTGTAGTTCGGATGGTAGCCCTTCTCGACAGAGCTCTTCTTCTTCCGGAGATGATGGAGAGCGAAACACCTCCCCAAGCCACCCCGCCTCATGAGGCGGGCGACGCTGAAGTGTCATCTCAAAGGGCTTCTCCTGATCTGCCAAGGCCAGAGGGTAATCCCTCGGCCACCCAAAGTCCTCAGTATTTGGCTCCTGAGGAGAGTGACAGAAAGAGTCCGGAACCGTCCGGTGTGAGATCAGACGCACTGAAGGATCTTCTGGAGCAAGCGGCTATCTCAGAAGCACATCGTATGCTAATGGGTACGGTGATCCAGAGGATTTCATCCGCTGAAAGCGGGTTGCAAGAAGCTTTTATGAGTCTACTGAAAGGCTTTGAGGTACGTGAAATAGTGTATGTTTTTGACGGTACCGCACACGTTAGGTGTGTCCTATGCAGATAGTAGCCCCTGAGACTCTGGTTGCCGTCGAGAACGGCGGCAAATAGAGGATCATAGGCCCAGGTAATAATCAGGCCACCTTCATGTGCAAGTGGCTGAAGGTCCGGTGGCTAGCCGGACTGGTGAATTTGCCGAGCCGAAGCGGCAACTTGATGCGGCAGATGCCGACATCGTGCTTGTCAACAAGCGGCTTGACGAGGCACAGGGTATATGATTTCTCGGTGATTAACACATAGTAAGAGGAGCATGATTCTAGTATCTTTAATATGTTTGTGACTGCAGATGAAGCTGCCGCCGTGGAGACCCTTCGGGCGGAACTTCCTGAGCCAAGGAGCAAGCCAGGAGTAGTGATGCGGCCGCTCTAAAGGCGGTCGAAGAGCTGAGAGCCGAAGAGGGTGCGCATTGCGAAAGCAAGGAAAAAATGGCCAAGATGGCCGTTGAGTTGAAAGATGCTGCCGACCGTTTACCAGCTTCTCGAAAAAGAAAGCCAAGCGAAGGCGACATACCTGGAGAAGGCCATGGTAGCAGCCAAGGAAGCCCGCTCTAAAATCAGAGCGGCGAAGAAGGAGCTGCTTCAAGCTGGGGATATCGCGGCTGGTAAGCCCTTTTTGTTGCGGACGAAGTTCGGAGATCCGAAGTATGCCCCTCTTGATCAACTATGGAGTTCTGCAGACGCGTACATGGATTTGGCAGCCAGTGCTGCTGATGTGGCCGAGTACTTCAAGGATAAAAAATATCATGAAGTGGAAAAGCTGTTCTGGTCACAGTTTGATGGTCCAGTGCATCCGCTGCTGTTGAATGAGCAAATGGCCAGGTGGGCCAAGCTCCATAGGTTGTCCGGGCTTGCCATGAGGTCTGTTGTGGATCATCTATGGCCGGAAGGGCCAAGGCCGAATAGTTATTTTAGTTTAGTGCAACAGTTCCTTGGTGCTGTGCCGCACTTCGACGCTATGAAGAGGTCGACATGCATAGAGGGTGCGCGGATGGCACTTGCCCGTGTCAAGACATACTGGGCGGAGATGGAGGCCACCGCTATTGCAACCCAGAGTCCGGCCGTGGGCCGAGTATCTACCGAGCACTAATTTGAAGAAGTCCTTGAAGGCGCTCGTTCAATAGAGGCTCAGTGCTCAAACAATATTATGTTCTAGTGACATGTATTCCCATTGTAAAAACAATGTTTTATTGAATTATAATGGCTGTGTTTATACTTTTGCCTGAAAGTATTATGATGCCTCCTGTGCGGCCGTTTATGTATATATGTATATAACCTCAAAGTTTGCAGTCGTCGGCTTCAGCCCCCACGCATATAATGCGGGGGTGTTTGCAAAAGACGCATGTTCACACTTGATCCAACATCTTGGTCCATTAAGGAGGTGGTAGCGCCGCGAACAAGGCAATCGGACTATATTGCTTTAACACTTTCACTTAGCCGTAGGAGTTTGATGGTGGGACTACTATATAGCCCCTGGTACCTCCGCGCTCGTCCGAATACGGGACGCGTACGTACATGACCGGGAAACGGCCCTTCGTTAATGCGGAGGAATCCCGAAGATTCCACTAAGTCATCGAGTGGTTGACTAGTCTCGCGCTTTATCATGACAGCCAGTTTTCGGCTTTCTCTACTGAGGTGCTCATCCGGATGAACCATGGCACAATCGCAGTAGTTCTCTCGGTGCCACCTTAGCCGATAGAGCGGAACATAAGGTAGCAAAACACGGGGGCAAACCCAACATTTGACCAAAGACATGATTCGGAGCTAATGCATATAAGGCCAAACTCGCGACGCCGAACACTCCCTAAGGTATTCGGTCTTTATAACATATGCCGGGCTGAACAGTGCCCTTGATAATGCACCCCGAGTGTCCATGTACGTGGAATGCTCTGACGTGGCGAAATGCCAATAATGTCGGCATCCTTCTCGGTTATACTAAGTATCCGGAGGATGTGAACAACAAGAGATAGTAAAAAAGGTTTAGCAGGGTCTTAATCTAAAAAGGAACCTTTGAGCGGGTCCCTGCTGCACGTCTGCGCCCGTGTCTCCGTTGTGCCGTACCCTGGACGGGTGTGGCGTGATTGTCATCTGTAAAAGAGAAGAACTTAGGTGAAAGTTGTCGTGCCAAAAAATTGGTTATTCTCAATAAACCATTAAAATTCAAGATAAGTCAAGTTGAGCCGAACTAGCCCTGATTACACGCGGGAAGCCCCTGGTGCCGTCTATGGGGGTATAACCATCAAACGAATCTCGGGTTTATCTAAGCTATTATATCTAGTAATGCTCCGGACTCGTCTAGCTGTGTCCGCGGTCTTGACGGCCGATCCTTTATTCTGGTTGGAGGGGCCATTTAGTGTTCGGCTATTAAAGCCGTCGCACACTCTTCCGCTTGTAAGGAACGTTCAATGTTTCCGCTAATGGTGATGATGCCACGTGGACCGTGCATCTTAAGCTTGAGAGAAGCGTAATGCAGTACTGCATTAAAACGAGTGAAAGCCGCTCTTTCGAGTAGTGCTTGATAGCCGCTTCGGAATGGAGCGATGTCGAAGGTTAACTTTTCGCTTCGGAAGTTATTGGGAGAACCGAATACAACCTCTAGTAATAGAGAGCCCGTGCAGCGGGCCTCTGGGCCTGGTATTACTCCCTTCAAGGTAGTATTACTGTGGCTAATTTTTGTCGGGTCTATCCCCATTTTGTGGACTGTGTCCTGATATATCAGATTTAGACTACTGCCGCCGTCCATAAGGACTCGTGTGAGATGGTATCTATTTATTATTGGGTCTAACACCAAGGCAGCCAATCCTTCGTGCCGGATGCTTGTCGGGTGATCCCTACGATCAAAAGTCATCGGGCAGGTCAACCAGGGGTTGAACTTAGGGGTGACGGGCTCTACGGCGCGTGTGTCTCGGTGTGCATGTTTGCTTTTCCTCTTCATCACGTGGATCATGTTTACTGTTTTAACCTCTGGTGGGAATTTTTACATCCCCGGTGCTTTCTTTGGCGAGGTTCATCCTCGTCTTCGCTTGGTGTCTCCCTCCCCTTGTGTTCGGCGTTTAGCTTACCGGCCTGCTTGAAGAACCAACATTCTCTGTGGGTGTGATTTGCAGGTTTATTGGGGTGCCATGAATCTGACATAGTTTGTCTAGAATCTTGTTTAGGCTGGACGGTCCATCTCTGCTTCATTTGAAAGGCTTTTTCCGCTGAACCAGTTGAGAGCCCCTGAATCCGGCGTTTACCGCCATGCTATCCTGGCTGTCATCTTTATTTCGACGCTTGCTTTTACTGCGTCGTGGTTTTCCATTGCCGTCCCTGACTTCGGATGTGCCTGGGTCGCTGGTGCTACTACGGGCTAGCCAGCTATCTTCGCCCGTGCAAAACCGGGTCATGAGGCTTGTCAGGGCTGCCATTGTTCTCGGTTTTTCTTGACCGAGATGTCTGGTGAGCCATTCGTCCCGGACGCTGTGCTTGAAAGCTGTTAAGGCTTCTGCGTCCGGGCAGTCAACGATTTGGTTCTTAGTGAGAGCTTTCGGGCTGACTCTCCGGGCTGTTGTATTATATGACTTAAATCGTCTGCATCCGGAGGTCGGACATAGGTCCCTTGAAAATTAGCTTGGAAAGCATCCTTGAGCTCCTCCCAACTTCCAATTGAGTTTTCGGGGAGGCTTTTCAGCCAGTGCCGAGCTGGTCCTTTAAGCTTGAGGGGCAAGTATTTGATGGTGTGGAGATTCTCTCCGCGAGCCATATGGATATGGAGGATAAAGTCCTCAATCCAGACCCAGTGCATGTAGTTTCGTCGTGCGCCTCTATGTTCACCGGTTTGAATCCTTATGGAAATTAGTGGTCCGACACCTCATCGGTGAAACATAGGGGTGTGGCACCCTGTATGTTGGATGTATCATAGCGTTGAGACGGTTGTAGTATTTGGTTTTGATTTTGTGCGAGGCGCCGCTTCCTAGATCCATAGATGGATCTCGCGCGCCGATCTTGATGCAAGTCGTCATGTGAAGCATGTGCTGACTTATGTGCGGCCTTGTTAGCCGCTCTATCGCGGCCACCAGGTGGTTGATCCGGCCGGTTGGCCGTTTTATTTTTCGGCTGTGTAGGCTCTAAGGCCTCATCGTCGAATTTGGGCAACAACTTGCGCTTTGGATAGCTCTTTGTGTGGTAACTACCACCATACTTTTCTTCATTGTCGAGCACTTTGTTCTATCTATTATTGAGCGTATTCTGCACGGCCTTAAGCCTTTGCTTCTGCTTCTTCAGACTCCTCGCGGTGGCAATAAGCCTTCTGCGGAGGTTCTCTTGTTCCAAGTGCCTTTCCGAGATGATGTGTGCATCTTCGTCCGGACTGTTTTCCTCTCCGGAGGGAGGTTGATGAGCTTTATCCTCGGTGTTGCCGTGTTCGGACATCGGATCCATACTATGTTTGCCGGTTCCTGGTTCATCCTGCTCTGCCGCTGGGTCAATGTGGTCGTCGTTTCCTCTGGAGTCGACTGGGGTTTTATTTTCTCTTTCGCTGTTATCGCTGTTTTTGCCGAGGCGGGATTTGGAGCGGCGCCTACGCCGACGCTTTGTTTGCTTCTCGATGGAGCTGTTCTTCGCTGCTTCCTTCCGTTCCTCGTCATTGTTTTCTTTGGGTGTATCCACCATGTATATGTCATGTGATGAAGTGGCTGTCCAGCGCCCTGTGGGCGATGGTTCCTGTTCTTCTCCTGCATCGTCGTCCATGCCGTCGATGTCTTCGGAGGCGAAATCGAGCATGTCGGTTAAGTCATCGACTGTGGCTACTAAGTGGGTGGTGGGTGGGCAGCGAATTTCTTTGTTATCCGCATCCCATTCTGGCTGGTCATAGTTCGACCAAGGTTCTCCTGACAAGGAGAGAGACCTTAACGAATTCAGCACGTCACCGAAAGGCGAGTGCTGAAAGATATCCGCGGAGGTAAACTCCATGATCGGCACCCAGTCGGATTCGATAGGCATGGACGCGGGCGGCTCAGAGTCTGTGGCCGGAGACGAATCCAGTGGTTCGGCAACACGACTCTTGTAACGGGTGAAGTCAGTATCTGGCTCTATCGCCACTGAGAGTGCAGCCTCCATGGCAGGGTCTACCCCCCCGTCCTTGGATGGTGCAATTTGCTTTGAATTGAGGGCCAGAGTAGTTGCAGGTGTGATCTCCCGAACACAGTCCGACGGCAGAGCTAAATCATGCTTGTCGTGATCGTGCGGCGCACCTGACATGGGCTCGAATCCGTCGAAGATCAAGTCTCCGCGGATGTCGGCAGTGTAGTTCAAGTTTCCGAACCTGAATTGATGTCCAGGAGCATAGCTCTCGATCTGCTCCAGATGGCCAAGCGAGTTAGCCCGCAGTGCGAAGCCGCCGAATACGAAGATCTGTCCGGGGAGGAATACCTCACCCTAGACCGCATCATTACCGATGATCGAAGGAGCCATCAAGCCTTATGGTGACGGCACAGAGGAACTCTCAATGAAAGCACCAATGTCGGTGTCAAATCCGGCGGATCTCGGGTAGGGGGTCTCGGACTGTGCGTCTAAGGCGGATGGTAACAGGAGGTGGGGGACACGATGTTTACCCAGGTTCGGGCCCTCTCGACGGAGGTAATACCCTACTTCCTGCTTGATTGATCTTGATGATATGAGTATTACAAGAGTTGATCTACCACGAGATCGTAGAGGCTAAACCCTAGAAGCTAGCCTATGGTATGTTTGTTGTTGCCCTATGGACTAAACTCTCCGGTTTATATAGACATCGGAGGGGGTTAGGGTTACACAGAGTCGGTTACAAGGTAGGAGATCTACATATCTGTATTGCCAAGCTTGCCTTCCACGCCAAGGAGAGTCCCATCAGGACACGGGACGAAGTCTTCAATCTTGTATCTTCATAGTCCAACAGTCCGGCCAAAGGATATAGTCCGGCTGTCCGGAGATCCCCTAATCCAGGACTCCCTCAGTGGGCTTGTCTGTTTTTGTGTTGAGTGCAGTCATGAAGGAAATGTGTGGTTTTGCGGCTTCGTACGGTCCGAAGGACCAAAAAATGCTGTGGCACCAAGGTTAAGAGACATAAAGTAGATTTAATGTTTCAGTGGAGAGACGCGCGCTGCATGTGTAACCGTGCTGTGTTGTATGTACGACGGTGCCGGTCTTATATATGTACCTGTCATGCACACAATGCATGCACAACCGTGCCTGTGTTGCAGGTAGAGCGGTGCTTCTCGGATGTACCTGCCATACACACTGAGGAGCTGCAGTTGAGCCTTGCACCGATGGAGCTGCATTTGAGCCGCTGCACTGTTTCTGTTCCTCGTACTGTGGTTATAAAAAATGGCTTGTAAGTTTATTTGGTGCAGTTGTAGAAACAAAGCAAATGTAAGCATAACAGATTTTGCTTGTTTAGGTATTGTTATTACTCAGCTGGGAAAATATTATAAGGGCGATAGGTTTGTTTGTAAATGTTTGTAGCCCTTTCTTTATGAAGTTGGATGGTGTAACAATACAACCATGCATCTCTGCTGCGACACAGGAGAGATGAAAAGAGCTGAAAGCATAGAGAGCCACCACAACGGTGAACCAAACCTGTTTTGCGGGGCGTTACGTAGTGCTTCTAGTTACCACACAACCGAGTTTCTACTCAACAGGCCACACCGAAATGCGTCTCGAGGATTCTAGCCGTGACACTGCAGACTCACAAACATGCTTTTGACCTTGTCCTGGCATCGTGATGTTCGTTCTCTGCTTGAATAACGTGCCTTCCACAGCCACCCTCATGTCGCGTAGCAAAGGAGCAACGCCAGCTGATAAAGTGCTTTTTCTACTACTAAAAGTGTGGCCCTCGTTGCATGACTTCCATGCATTTGACAGTGGCTCTTTGGTACAGAACTGTGGTTGCAGAGAGTTCTTGCCCGTGCTTTTAAGGACAATGTCTCTCGGATCGGTCATTCATTGCCTCACAAAGTAAACAGTGAGGGTTCACATCTGAATCCAATTCTGTTATGTTTCTGCAGTAAACGCACGAACGTGACTCTGCCTAATACTCAAGTATGCCTCCATGGGCTTCTCGTCCGTGCCTCTCCGTCTAAACGAGTCGACGGAATCATTCGGAAAACAGACACAAGCGAACATGACTCTATATAATACCACATGATGCCTTTGTGGATTTGATGCCCGTGTCTACGACCCTTATCACTAAAATACAGAAAGTCACAAACGCACATAACCGTGGCTGCAGAGACTTCAAGCCCGTTTAGCTAATGAAATGTACGGCTTGCACAATAAACGAATGAACGTGACTCTGCCTAATACTAAAGTATACCTCCATGGGCTTCTCGTCGTGCCTCTCCCAGATCCAGCGAACACTTTTCGTAGGCGGCGCCACCGCAACAATGGAGGTGAAGATGGAATGCGCTGCTCGTGGTGTGCCGCCAAGAGGTCCAGAGTGTCTCCACCGGCGATGCCGCCTTCTCGTGGTGTGCTTGTCATCGGAGCGGAAGGAAGCGGCGACCGTGCTTCCTCTCGATCCGTGAGCATGACTCCATGTAATACCACCGGGCATGCCTTTGAGCGTTTTATGCCCGTGCCTGTGACCCTTAACACTGAAACACAGACAGCCACGATGTCCACGCCTTTATCGAACAATATACGTAACATCAAGAAAGAAGAGTGACACAGCTCAATAAGGAACCGTGTCCGTAGGGAGTTCACATCCGTTCTTTTAAATCGAAGGAAATAAACTTTTAAAAACAGGCTATCTCACATAGGTCATTCCGTGCCTCATAGAGTAAACGCAACGACCATGCCTTTGAGCATTTTATGCCCGTGCCAGTGACCCGAAACATCGAAACAAAGAAAGGCATGAACATCCACGTCTTCGTGAGTGCACAAGACATGACTGTAGCTGGTACAAAGAACCTTGGCTACAGAGACTTCACGTCTGTGTTATTAAAAACATCGTCTCTCGAATGGGCCATTACGTTACTATTCACATATGTACCCATAAACTTGGAATGAACGTGACACAGGAAAGCAAAACTATCAAAGTTACTGACCACATGAGGTAACACATGACAAAATAAGAAACTTTAAGTGCCTTTGCTTAGTAGCTTCGAATCTGACGATCGTGGTCGCTGCTGTCTACTTAGTCCGGCGAGACTTCTTTTTGGTTGCTCGGTGCGAAGATCCTCTATCTGTTTTTTCATAACGTATGATTCCAGCTTCAGCTGGTCGCGCTGAAGGACGAGCTGCGCTTTGTCATTCATAAGACGTGCAATGGTGGCTTTGTTCTCCTCGTCCAACTTCGTGGCTCTCTCCTGGAGATCCTCGAGCATGTTCTGCACCTCGTGTCAGGACCCCAATTCCAAGTCACATCGACCTAGCCGGTAACACCTCATATCACTTTGCGGCCTCACGCACGGTATTCCCACGGGTGTCGCCTTACCATGGCCCGGGACCGTTTGCGCCTTTTGGCACACGTATATGATAGTGTCGCTAGCATCAGCATGACAGAGAACCCGGGCCGACATGGCTAGTCGTGAACCCAAAGCGGCACTAACTTATGGGAACAGGCATACATGAATCACATCGAGCATGTCGGTCATCAACGTATAAATTCGGGCTGTAGCACTGGGCTAACAGGACTCCGGTATCCCGGGCTGTAGCGAGCTAGGCAGGACTCGAATAACACCGCGCAACATTTCCCGAAGAACAGACATAGGAACGAAGTGAAACACATGCCCGGCCGATCAAGTGTCCAAGCGGTAGTCTTTGGGCTAGCAGGACTCCGGTGAACCGGCTGTAGCGGACTACTATCGCTCGAAGCACGAGACTACATTTCCCCATATGAAAGGCTGCCAGGGGATAAACAACTAGTTTGTCGGATCCCACACATACCAAGCATTTCAAACATACACACAATATGCTCAATATGTGTAGATACAACATGGCATCACAACATAACTCTACGACTCAAATATTTATTCATTAGGCTCCGAGGAGCGAGATATTACAAACATGGGTCTCATGACCCAACACCCAGAGGATACAAGTCAAAGCACAAGCGGAAGCTAAACATGTCTGAGTACAGACAACTATAAATGAAGAAGGCTGAGAAGCCTGACTATGTACCAGATCCTGCCGAGGGCACAAGATCGTAGTTGAGGTATCAAGCTAACCGTCAAGTCCAAGCGGAACTACTAGCGAGACTGAAGTCTCTCCGCAAAGCGTAAAATAAGCAAGCGTGAGTACAAGCGTACTCAGCAAGACTTACATCGTAACTAGCTACATATGCATCATTATCAAAAGGGGTGGTGGAGTTTGACCGCAGCAAGCCAGCTTTGACTCGGTGGCTATCCTGATCTAAGACTGCAAGTAACTCTTTTGAGGTGGCGCACATGAGTCCACATATTCACCATATCAATACACTACTATGGACCCGCTCCCGTCTCCCTACGAGAACGCCATCCATAGCACTCACGCTTATCTTGCGCATTTTAGAGTATCCACTTCCACTTGTCTATGAACTGGTATAGGTAACCCAGAAGTCCTTTACCGTGGACACGGCTATTCGAATAGATCATATTAACCCTGCAGGGGTGTACTTCTTCACACACGCTCTCACCACTTACCGCCGTTTACGACATGTACTCGGCAACCTTCAAGCGGAAGCCCAACGTGGGTGTCGGCCACGACCTACCTAAACACACAAGTCCCAAGTCCAGGTTTATCGCCTATTCGGGTTCCATCCGTAGGGAGTCCGGCCGAGGTTTCCCATACAGCCCCGAACGATGTGTACAGGGTTCCCGAGACACCAAACGGGCGAATCGGTACACCGGGCCACGGTGCCTACCGCAACACAACCCACCCCTACGGCTAGCGTTGCGTGCGCCCCCCAGCATACTACAAACACCAGAAACTACTTGCAACTCCCGGACTGAGGACAAGGGTGGTTAAGAAGCCGAGAGGGTCCATTGGTTTCGGGCCCAATGCGTGGTAGTAACTATTTCATGGATCACAAACACAGAACTCAGTTCCTAAGGACGGCTGCAATGAGACAACCCACCATGTACTCCTACATGGCCTCTCACCGCTACCTTTACCAAATCGTGTTCACACACTTAGCTCACACACAGTAGGACATGTTCACACAACCATTCCAATTCATTCCCGATGAACCAGACCTGACTCAACTCTGAGCAGTAGCAGGCATGACAAACAAGCATGAATGAGTAGGCACAACATGGCTCAAACAACTCCTACTCATGCTAGTGGGTTTCATCTAATTCTTGTGGAATGACAGGTCATGCGAGGAGGATAAAGGGTTCAGCTACCGCAACAAGTAACACATGAGTCGTTGTTGTCCTAATGCAATAAAATAGAGCAGGAGCGAGAGAGTGGGATTATATCGGAATGAACAAGGGGGTTTTGCTTGCCTGGCACTTCTGAAGATAATATAGTTCTTCATCGGTGTCATCGAACAATCGTCGGAACATCGTCTACTGAGAGGGGGCAAACACCGGCAACTGAGAAAGAACACATTCAATGCAATGCACATTCACATGAATGACATGTCATGTTAAGGTACTAAATTCACCTAATGCAATGTCTAGCCAAGTTAATTGAAGTGGAATTAGGACAAGAGTAAATTCCAACTCCAAATGTTATTTCATAATTTGCCCTAATCATGATTCATCCTATTCAGTGAAGTTAACTTGTTCAATCATGCATGAAAGTGCCATAAACAGATTCTTCATATTTTACGATCATTTTCATATATAAATTATTTAATTTGGAGTTACAGATTAAAAGTTATGAATATTTGAAGTTTGGGGTGTTTTCTGAAATTTCCTGAATTATAATAAATCCAGAAAAGGGTATTACTGCGTCAGCCTGACGTCAGTGGTCCACTAGACATGGTCCGGGTCAAACCTAACAGTGGGTCCCGCGTGTCAGAGTAATTAGCTTAACTAAATTTTAATTAAACTAAACCTCTTTAGTTACTGTGGGCCCCACCGTCATTGACTTCGGGAGAGTCAACCAGGCCCACCTACAGTCAAAGTCAACGCCGGCTACCGGCGTCAGCACTGGGCGAGCCGACGCTGGCGGGCGCAAGTGAATTTGCCATTCCGGCCACCAAATGGGTCGTGGAGGGCATCTACGATGTCGGAGTCGAGCCGCAGCTCTTGGTGGAGTCGGTGGGGTCGGCGGCCGGGATCGACGGGCGAGCTCCAAGGCGGCGGCCGGAGTTCGGGTTCGAGCCTTGAGGCCACGAGGAGACGGGAGGGCTGGCTAAGGGGCTCACCGAGCTCCTGAAGATGCTAGGAGCACGATGCCGTGCTCGGTTTGAACTTTACATGCCGCTTGATGTGGCGACATCGCCCGGCGGCGTGGGTTTCTCGGCCAAGTTGGGGCTCGGGCCTAGAGCATGCAACCGCGTGGGGTAGAAGTGGGTGTCGGGGCTGGGGCTCACAGCGAGTCCAATGAGCGCTAGATCGAGGTCGGGGACAGCCGGGGTGACGCGAATCGGCGCCGGCGATCTCGGTGGCCCGAGGTAGAAGACGACGACGTCGAGGCGTTGCGGTGCTTCCCAGCTCACGTGGCTCGATGGGGTATACAGGGATGACGTGGCGGAGCTCTCGAGCACGCTGGATGGGCGAGGGAGGACTGGTGGCCGTGGCAACACCTAACGGCGGCGATGGGCGTGCTCGGTCATGGGGGGAAGCGGAGGAGCGAGGGAGGGAGGTCCAGGAGCGAGGGAGAAGTGAGAGGGGGTCGGGAGGCGTGGGCGTCTCCGGGCGTCGAGGAGGAGCCAGGCAGGCTGGGAGGGAGGAGGTGGAGGCTTGAGCGCTGTTGGCGTCGACACGCCTCGCCCTCTTGGCAGAGGTTGAAGACGGTGGGGAGTTGGGCTGGGCCTCAGCCACAGTGCTGGGCCAGATGGGGCGCTAGGTGGCTGCAGGTAAGTTATTCTCTCTCTCTCTCTCTCTTATTTGTTTCAGTTTTTCTATTTTGTTCTGTTTTGTTTTGGTTTATAAACCAAATCATTTAAATAAATCCTGAAAATAATTGTGGGCATTAACTGAATTATTACAGAGGCCCTTAACTATTTTCAGAATTGTTGGAGCATTTAAAAATATTAATAGTATTTAAATGCCCCAATTCAAATACAATATGGTTTATTCAAAAATCCAAAAATGTCTTGGAAAAATATCCATCATCTCTGGATATGGTTTTCACCTTCTCCATTAATCATGAACATTTTTGCAAACCAATTTGGGTTCTTTGAAAATATCTTGAAGTTGAACCTATTTGCATTGTTTTAGTGCTAGGGCTTGGTCATCCCCATTTCAAATTTTCTTAGGAATTTAAACATGATGCATGGATGCAATGCCACTAGTTACAAGCAAGCTCTAGGGCTGTGACAACTCACCCCCACTAAACAAGAATCTAGCCCGAGATTCAAGGCGTGAGGAAAGAGGAAAAGGGAAGTCACAAAACTATCACAATCTTCATGATCCATTTGCCCTTCTCGAAGATGTTGATTCACTCCATCATCTTGGTCTTGACGTCTTTGCTTTCGAGATCTTCACTTGACACGACAACAGAAAGAAGGGGAAACCCTACATGATTTAATCTTCTTGAAGATCGAGCAACTCAAGATCAGTTCATGGAGAGACGTAAGAACAACTCTTGAGTTGAGACACCAAACACACATTAGGAATGATGGAGAAGCAATGGATGACGAAGGTTCAAATTGGTAGGCAACCATTCCACGCTTAAGTAAAATGGTGCATGTTTCAAAGTAACAAGGAGATGATTGCCATGATTCCATAACGGGACACCTTAGGAAAGGTGACGCAAAGAACTATCCCCTTAAGTGGCAAAAAGAATTACTTTTGAATCAGAGATCATTGAAACTCTTCATACCAGCCTAAGGCAATTCACAAAGATCGTTTGGTGGAGTGCAAGGAATGGCATACCCAGACTAGAATGAATGATGTGGACTACCTTGTTGAAGACGACGCAATGGATGAATTTTGCTTATCATTGGAGGTGGAGGGGACCCTTGGTAGGACCACTTTGAAGATGATCCTGTACAACAACTGCTGAGAAGGCAGCCCATGGAAAATTGGCATGATGGCGGTGCGAGCTGGGAACAACATGCAATTGTTGGGAATGTTCCAACCATCATATCTGCCTGAGATTCATATCTGGTTGGTGTTAGGATATTCCAGACTCATTGAGTCTAGAAAGAAAAATGAAAGTTTGCAACACAAATCGACGAGAGGATGTTGCGAGATTCTCGGGAATGAACTACGATAGCAAGCTCCAAAACATGAGCTGATTCTGCTACATACATGTGAGCATGACGTCCAAGACAAGTATGACCACATAGTAGTCTTATCATCAAACACTACCGAGTTCAGGTGGGGAACCATCATCGAGGATATCGAAGTCCTTGTATAAGCCGCGGTCTTAAGAAGGAACTTCTTCTCCTTGAACAAATCAATCAGTGGCTTGGTGTGCTATGGAATTCATATGGAATGAAGATGATCGATCTATCGAGACCATAGAATACTTATGCGTGCATGACTGACTTGGGATGATTCAAGGGAAACAAAACAAACCTTTCTCAAATTCATGGCGGCAACTTACACCTAAAGCACATGAATTCGAGGAAGTCACTACTTCCATCCGAACATATGCTTCATGAACGAAACATGAAGAAATGCTTACACAAGTTTCCAATACTAGGTTGATGTTCAACATGACTCATGGGGGAGACAAAATGCTGCTGATGGGCTCAACAACAACTCATCGGAATTTCCATATCACTGGACTTGCACCATCATGTGAACACGGTGATAGCATTGGTCAGACCAAAAGATGTAATGGGGTATGCTCGAGGGATCAACCACGAGTAAGAAAACATTACGAACATCGTTGGTACTGATTTGATTTGACGATAGCCCACACTCAAATCAAAGGATTGATAAGACAATAGGTCCGATGGCGATCACGAGGACCAATCGATGAAGATATCATCCTTCTTCAACACACACTACACAAAAGTATCCTTTTGGAGCGAACTAAGTTAGGCAAGCTTTTATCTTCCAACTCTCCAAGTTGTTGTCTAGCTTAACCAACTAGCTCAGGGATATCCAACACAGATTCTTGGAGAAATGATGGTTCACAGGAAACCAACTTGATCACGAGCTCAACATAACAGTCAGAAGACAACCCGGTAACACTTTTAAGAAGATATTTGGAAAGTCACGGACCACCGGTATGTTACTAAGTTCGAGAACAATCTTGCTTTTGAGGGCAAGACGATATGATCAAATGAGTGAGGACTTGATATAATCCTAACTCATCAATCGAAGTGTGCACGAAATAAGGACTAGGTAGCACGATCAATCTTAGGATGATGATTTAATAACCAACACGCTAAGAATGAGGATATTGTCCATTAGCTACCAAGCAACGAGTTGCTCGGAGTATTGATTTCACACATCACAATTCACCTGTCGGCATTCCGGTTGCATCAACACGGGACCGAGGAATGAATAATGATAGCAAGAAGTATCACTACGTCAAGAATTCATAAGAGAAGGTGCGATTCTCATGACATTCCTGACATAAAGTGGGTAATACTTCAGGGTAGAACAGAACAAAAGCCGAATTGACATTTTGATCTGCGGAATACAACTACTTTCACCCAATCCTAGAAATGGATGAGGTACTGGAGTTTGTTTCTCCTAGTCATTCCAGAACAGAATGGCTTGACGGACCACAAGGATAATAGACATCGATAAACGAATGCACACCTACTCTTGGTTATCAACTGATAGAGGGTGGTCGGGATACAACTAAAGAGAGCAACTCAAAGGAACATATAATTTTTCGAGTTGTGGATGCATAGATTAGTATGTTGAACCAAGTTCAACAGGTTTCTTCCGGATAACCCATGCAGAGAGGTAGGACTGGCAGATTCACAATATAGAATGGAGAACTCCTCAAGAGCACTCTTATTGTGATCTTTTGGTTCAAAGAACTTCTTCCATAACTAGTTCATGGTATTTGGAAGAAGGAAATACCACGGACCTCGAGGACTATCGCAAAGGTTGCAAATATCCTAAAGGAACTAGCAAATACTAACAACATGAATTAGGGTGAATCTCGGGTTCAGAAACCCAGGAATAGGATGCCTACTAACTAATAACATCACGGGATGCTTTCAAGAATAATGGCCAGAAACATCACACTGGGAATACAAAAGCATTGCTAAATTGCTAGATGACTTCCTAAACAACTAGGGTCATAATAGTAGCTCCAACATCTATGCCGAGGCAACAAAGTACCTCAACTTACCGATTAGTGTGCTTATTCTGACCAAAAAGGACATCGGGAACGGAGGAAAAGGATTTGCAAATGCATCAGACTATTTAGAGACACAGGATGACTCGGACAGCATAACGGCTGTAAATGCTCAAAATGATTTGAGACATCCTGCAAAAAGGGTGGCATAACCACTCAACATCACAATATCAAAGTTCTGAGATCAACAATTATCTTACAGAAATAGTAGGAACTTAACTGAGGCTTAAAACCAACAATCTCAAAGGTCTATGGATTAGTAACACGTCATCCTGATAGATAGATGAGAAGCCTAGTTCTTAAACCCGTGAGAAGAGAAGAGGTTGACTCGGATCGAGAAGGCCATGAGGTGTAAGGAGTAAAAAGAGCTTTCGTTCCCTTCCACAATCAATTCCCTTACATAGCTAAAGCATTTTTAGACACAACTTGACCAGTTTGGCTTGGTAATCCTCTGGTGATCGGGGCTCTGATACCAACTATCGAGGCCCCGATTCCAAGTCACATCGACCTAGCCGGTAACACCTCATATCACTTTGCGGCCTCGCGCACGGTATTCCCACGGGTGTCGCCTTACCATGGGCGGGACCGTTTGCGCCTTTTGGCACACGTATATGATAGTGTCGCTAGCATCCACATGACAGAGAACCCGGGCCGACATGGCTAGTCGTGAACCCAAAGCGGCGCTAACTTATGGGAACAGGCATACATGAATCACATCGAGCATGTCGGTCATCAACGTATAAATTCGGGCTGTAGCACTGGGCTATGAGGACTCGGTATCCCGGGCTGTAGCAGGCTAGGCAGGACTCCGAATAACACATGCGACATTTCCCGAAGGACAGACATAGGAACGAAGTGAAACACATGCCGGCCAGTCAAGTGTCCAAGCGGTAGTCTTTGGGCTAGCGGGACTCGGTGAACCGGGCTGTAGCGGACTACTATCGCTCGAAGCACGAGACTACATTTCCCCATATGAAAGGCTGCCAGGGATAAACAACTAGTTTGTCGGATCCCACACATACCAAGCATTTCAAACATACACACAATATGCTCAATATGTGTAGATACAACATGGCATCACAACATAACTCTACGACTCAAATATTTATTCATTAGGCTCCGAGGAGCGAGATATTACAAACATGGGTCTGATGACCCAACACCCAGAGCATACAAGTCAAAGCACAAGCGGAAGCTAAACATGTCTGAGTACAGACAACTATAAATGAAGAAGGCTGAGAAGCCTGACTATGTACCAGATCCTGCCGAGGGCACAAGATCGTAGCTGAGGTATCAAGCTAACCGTCGAAGTCCAAGCGGAACTACTAGCGAGACTGAAGTCTCTCTGCAAAACGTAAAATAAGCAAACGTGAGTACAAGCGTACTCAGCAAGACTTACATCAGAACTAGCTACATATGCATCATTATCAAAAGGGGTGGTGGAGTTTGGCTGACAAGCCAGCTTTGACTCGGTGGCTATCCTGAACTACATTTGCAAGTAACTCTTTTGAGGTGGCGCTGCGAGTCCACATATTCACCATATCAATACACTACTATGGACCCGCTCCTGTCTCCCTACGAGAACGCCATCCATAGCACTCACGCTTATCTTGCGCATTTTAGAGTATCCACTTCCACTTGTCTATGAACTGGTATAGGTAACCCGAAGTCCTTTACCGTGGACACGGCTATTCGAATAGATCATATTAACCCTGCGGGGTGTACTTCTTCACACACGCTCTCACCACTTACCGCCGTTTACGACATGTACTCGGCAACCTTCAAGCGGAAGCCCAACGTGGGTGTCGGCCACGACCTACCTAAACACACAAGTCCCAAGTCCAGGTTTATCGCCTATTCGGGTTCCATCCGTAGGGAGTCCGCCGAGGTTTCCCATACAGCCCCGAACGATGTGTACAGGGTTCGAGACACCAAGCAGGCGAATCGGTACACCGGGCCCACGGTGCCTACCGCAACACAACCCACCCCTACGGCTAGCGTTGCGTCGCCCTGACATACTACAAACACGAAACTACTTGCAACTCCGGATGAGGACAAGGGTGGTTAAGAAGCCGAGAGGGTCCATTGGTTTCGGGCCCAATGCGTGGTAGTAACTATTTCATGGATCACAAACACAGAACTCAGTTCCTAAGGATGGCTGCAATGAGACAACCCACCATGTACTCCTACATGGCCTCTCACCGCTACCTTTACCAAATCGTGTTCACACACTTAGCTGACACACGATGGGACATGTTCACACAACCATTCCAATTCATTCCCGATGAACCGGACTGACTCAACTACGAAAGCGTGTGCATGACAAACAAGCATGAATGAGTAGGCACAACATGGCTCAAACAACTCCTACTCATGCTAGTGGGTTTCATCTAATTCTTGTGGAATGACAGGTCATGCGAGAGAGGATAAAGGGGTTCAGCTACCGCAGCAAGTAACACATGAGTCGTTGTTGTCCTAATGCAATAAAATAGAGCAGGAGCGAGAGAGTGGGATTATATCGGAATGGACAAGGGGTTTTGCTTGCACAGCACTTCTGAAGATAATATAGTTCTTCATCGGTGTCATCGAACAATCGTCGGAACGTCGTCTACTGAGAGGGGGCAAACACCGGCAACTGAGAAAGAACACATTCAATGCAATGCACATTCACATGAATGACATGTCATGTTAAGGTACTAAATTCACCTAATGAAATGTCTAGCCAAGTTAATTGAAGTGGAATTCAGACAAGAGTAAATTCCAACTCCAAATGTTATTTCATAATTTGCCCTAATCATGATTCATCCTATTCAGTGAAGTTAACTTGTTCAATCATGCATGAAAGTGCCATAAACAGATTCTTCATATTTTTCTGATCATTTTTCATATATAAATTATTTAATTTGGAGTTACAGATTAAAAAGTTATGAATATTTGAAGTTTGGGGTGTTTTACGAAATTTCCTGAATTATAATAAATCCAGAAAAGGGTATTACTGCGTCAGCCTGACGTCAGTGGTCCACTAGACATGGTCCGGGTCAAACCTAACAGTGGGTCCCGCGTGTCAGAGTAATTAGCTTAACTAAATTTTAATTAAACTAAACCTATTTAGTTAACAGGGCTGGGCCCCACCTGTCATTGACTCAGGAGAGTCAACCAGGGCCACCACAGTCAAAGTCAACGTCGGCTGCGGCGTCTAGCCGCCAGCGAGCCCGGCAAGGCGCAAGTGAATTTTGCCATTCGGCGACCAAATGGGTCGTGGAGGGCATCTACGTAGCTGAGTCGAGCCATGACTCTTGGTGGAGTCACCGGGTCGAGGCGGCGGGATCAAGGCGGCGAGCTCAAAGGCGGCGACGGAGTTCGGGTTCGGCGGCGCGAGGCCACAGAGGATGGGAGGGCTGGCTAAGGGCTCACCGAGCTCCTGAAGATGCTAGGAGCACGATGCCGTGCTCGGTTTCGAGCTTTACTGGCTGCAGTGACGGCGGCGACATCGCCGGCGGCGTGGGGTTCTCGGCCAAGACGGGGCTAGGGCCTAGAGCATGCAAACGCGAGGGGGAGAAGAGGGGTTCGGGGCAGGGGCTCACAGCGAGTCCAATGAGCGCTAGATCGAGGTCGGGGACAGCCGGGGTGACGCGAATCGGCGCCGGCGATCTCGGTGGCCCGAGGTAGAAGACGACGACGTCGGCGTTGCGGTGCTTCCCAGCTCACGTGGCTCGATGGGGTATCTGAGGACAACGTGGCGGAGCTCTCGAGCACGCTGGATGGGCGAGGAGGACTGGTGGCCGTGGCAACACCTAACGGCTGACAGGCGTGCTCGGTCATGGGGGAGGGGGGGAAGCAGAGGAGCGAGGGGGAGGGAGGTCCAGAGAGCGAGGGAGAAGTGAGAGGGGGGTCGGGGAGGCGCGTGGCGTCTCCGGGGCATCGAGGAGGAGCCAGGCAGGCAGGGAGGGAGGAGGTGGAGGCTTCGAGCGCGCTGGCGTCGACACGCCTCTGCCTACTGGCAGAGGTTGAAGACGGTGGGGAGTTGGGCTGGGCCTCAGCCACAGTGCTGGGCCAGATGGGGCGCTAGGTGGCTGCAGGTAAGTTATTCTCTCTCTCTCTCTTATTTGTTTCAGTTTTTCTATTTTGTTCTGTTTTGTTTTGGTTTATAAACCAAATCATTTAAATAAATCCTGAAAATAATTGTGGGCATTAACTGAATTATTACAGAGGCCCTTAACTATTTTCAGAATTGTTGGAGAATTTAAAAATATTAATAGTATTTAAATGCCCCAATTCAAATACAATATGGTTTATTCAAAAATCCAAAAATGTCTTGGAAAAATATCCATCATCTCTGGATATGGTTTTCACCCTTTTCCATTAATCATGAACATTTTTGCAAACCAATTTGGGTTCTTTGAAAATATCTTGAAGTTGAACCTATTTGCATTGTTTTAGTGCTAGGGCTTGGTCATCCCCATTTCAAATTTTCTTAGGAATTTAAACATGATGCATGGATGCAATGCCACTAGTTACAAGCAAGATCTAGGGCTGTGACACCTGGACAAAGCAGAAGGTGTCAGATTGATGGCAGGAACCACCTTGATCAACTTTGGAGGAAGCTCGCCACAATAATCCATGTTTCACAACTAAATCAAGCAGCGGATAGAAAGAAAAAAATGGATGAAGCGGAAGCAGAGAGAACTTACAGATGAGATAGCCTCGACAGCTGAGATCTGCTGAGTTGTGTCATCCTGCACAGCCATGGCTGATTGTGTCAGGAAAGAGAACAGCTAGAGGAGTGGATGTCCAGGAGGCGGACAAAAAGTATGAAGGGGATGTGGCTAGGGTTTCGAGATTCCTTCTGGCTTATTCATGTTTCACAACTCAATCAAATAGCCGACAGAAAGGTAAAACGAATGAAGCGGAAGCAGAGTGAACTTACAGATGAGGAACGCTTTCCATTCTTGATCTCATCCGATTAATGCGGACAAGGGTTCCTTGATAGTCTCCTCGACCAGCCATGGCGGAGAGGGTCAGGATAGAGAGCAGCAAGAGGAATGGATGGCCTGGCGGCGGGCAGAGGGGGGAAGAGTGTGTGTTTAGGGTTTCGAGACTCCGTCCGGCTTAAATAGCCGGAGCTGGCTGTCGGTGTCAAAATTGGCGGATCTCGGGTAGGGGGTCCCGATCTGTGCGTCTTAGGCTGATGGTAACAGGAAGCAAGGGACACAATGTTTACCCAGGTTCGGGCCCTCTCGATGGAGGTAAAACCCTACTTCCTGCTTGATTAATATTGAAGATATTGGTAGTACAAGAGTAGATCTACCACGAGATCGTAGAGGCTAAACCCTAAGAGCTAGCCTATGATGGTATGATTGTAATTGTGATCGCCCTTCTAAGGACCAACCTCTCCGGTTTATATAGGCACTGAAGAGGGCTAGGGTTTACATGGAGTCGGTTACAAGGAAGGAAATACAATATCTGGATCGCCAAGCTTGCCTTCCACGCCAAGGAGAGTCCCATCCAGACACGGGTCGAAGTCTTGAGTCTTGTATCTTCACACTTTAATAGTCTGGACGATGTATACAGTCCCGCTGTCCGGATACCCCCTAATCTAGGACTCCCTCAGTAGCCCCTGAACCAGGCTTCAATGACGATGAGTCCGGCACGCAGTCTTGTCTTCGGCATTGCAGGGCGGGTTCCTTCTCCGAGTACTCCAAAGTAATTATCGAACACTTGAACCGTGTCCGGATCCACAAAATGATCTTCACATGCCACCGTAGAGAGAATGGTATTTCACAAATGGAACCTGCTGACAAATTTTTAGGCAACGCGACGTGTCATTACGGTTGGGTCATTATTTGAACCGTTTTCCCACAACCAGCCACAACGCATATTGCGAGGTGGTTTCCTTGACACGTCTTGTCAAAGCAGAGATCGTGTCCCCTTATCACAGGATTCTCATCAATACGAGTATGGGAAATCCCACCACGCCATCAATCGTGGCGCTTGGGAAGCAAGCGATTCCCAATGAGCAAGTGGGGAGGCACACCGCTTTCATCGCCTCTATAAAGGGATAAGAGTTCCCCATTTTTACCCACGCCTTCTTCCTCCTTTGCCCTCTTGCCCCTCGAGCTCCAGCGCCCAAGCCCAAGTCTTCTCCGCACAGCTAAACATGTCCGGAGCAGGAGGCAAGTGGGTGGCTTCCACCGTGAGGGAGAAGCACATCGCAAATCTTCGGGCGGCCGGATACTTGGCCGCAGACATTGCGCACCAGCTACCGGATGCTGGGCAGATCATTCCGACCCCGGGACCCCACGAGAGGGTCGTGTTCGTCGCCCACTTCGTCCGTGGACTGGGGTTTCCACTTCACCCCTTCGTCCGCGGGCTCATGTTCTACTACGGGCTAGATTTCCACGATCTAGCCCGAATTTCGTCCTCAACATCTCGACGTTCATCATCGTATGTGAGGCCTTCCTCTGCATCAGGCCTCACTTCGGCCTGTGGCTGCAAACCTTCTGCGTGAAGCCGAAGATCGTGAGCGGCCAGCAACCGGAGTGCGGAGGGGCCATGGTGGGCAGGATGCCCTAATGTGACATGGCTTAGCGGCTCCTTTGCGGAGACCGTGAAAGGGTGGCAATCGGGGTGGTTACAGATCACCGAGCAGCTGGCGCCAAGCGGGCAGCGGCCCCGAGTTCGATCCGGAACCCCATGCGGCTCACCTCACAGGAAAAGAAGGGCCTGGCACAGGGTGAACCTCTGAGCTGACCGGACTCCAAAACTGCATCAAGAGCATGAAGGACAAGAACATCAAGCTTGTCATGTGATCCAGGTCATGCTCGTTCGCCGGATCCTGCCGTGCCAAAGGCGGGCATTCAATCTGTGGGAGTTCGTGCCTGCCGAACACCAGATGCTTCGGAGGCTTTATGACATGACGCATAAAGGCGCATGGAAGGTGTTGTTCAAGGCCTCCGAAGTACCTCCTCCCACATCCGAGGACCGCGGACTTCATGCAGCTGGCCCCAGCGTCCGGTGAGTTTTGGGACTACCATCGGATTCAGTTTTCCCAATACATTCATGGGGAGTCTTAAGTATTTGTGTATATTTGATCAGGACTATGTGGAGATAGCGGAGCAGATTGTTGTCGGCTCCGCTGCCAGGAAGATCCGGTGATGCTCTCCTAACGGAGATCTTGATCCGGCGCCCTATAAGGCACCGGAGAAGAAGGCTGAAAAGAAGGCCGGGGACGGGAAGGGTCTCCGGCGTAAGGTGTCTTAGGAAGCCTCGTCCGAAGACGACGAGGTACACTCCTCCCCTGAAGAGGAGGAGGAAGAAGAAGAACCCGCCCCATCCGGAAGGATGAGGGGCCTGAGGAGACGGGCCATGGGGCCGGGAGAGGCCCTCGACGCAAGGCCGTCATACCCACATCGTCCGATGACGACGAAACAGATTCCTCCCGTGGAGGCGGGGGGAAGCAAGAAGAAACTCTACCTCCCCACGCCGGGGAGGAGAAAAAGAGGAAAGCCGCCCCGGAGCGGGAGGCTGGGACGCCCAAGAAGGGAAAGACGTCCCTTCCGGACTACTCCACCATGACCGCTCATAGCGAGGAACAGTGGCTGCCCAGGGGGAAGCCCCTAGCGCGATCGTAAGTGTCCGCACTCTATCGTGATTTTACTTCATAGTTGTTTAATAATGCCGAACATATATGCAGTCCGGCCAGGGCTCATCTGGAGGTGTCGTCTTCGGATGGGTCTCTGAGCGCTTCAGAGATGAACTCGCTCCCGACGGCCACCACTCCTCAGCCTGCGGATGACACGGAGGTGTTGTCCCGAAGGTTCCCCGAGCGGGGGGAGGTGACCCTGGAGACGCCCCAAGGCGGAGTTCCAGATGTCGGACACGCGGGGTTCAAGATCCCCGCGGATCGCGTCGATGAGAGCCGCAGCAAGGCGGACTCTCGACTGAACACTATTCCGGAACCCTTGGCGGTTCTGGATTTAGGCGGGCAGCCCCTCATTAGGGAGGGCAAGCCGTCCGTGCCGAGGACTTCCGTCGCGCCAGCGGTGCCGGATAGTCTGGTGGAAGCGCTTCAAGGCGCTTCCATGGATGACGAGCACCATACTCTTATGAGTGCGGTGATTCAAAATGTTCTATCTGCCAAAAGCAGACTGACCGAAGCCTGCATAAGCCTCCTGACGGGCTTTGAGGTAAGTAATAAAAATGTGTGAAATTACCACCCGATAGGTAGTAGCCCCTGATACTCTGTTTGGTGTTCGGAAAGAAAAGCCAAACGAAGGGTTAATTATAATCCGCAGGAGTCTAATAAGCATTTATGTGAATAAGCAGGCCGTCTTTGCTTGCATTCTTGCCCACACAGCCGAGGTTGCCGAACTAAAGCGGGACCTGGAGCAGGCGCCGGGAGAGCTCGACCTCACGAAGAGGCGGCTCGAAGAGAGCAAACGTGAGTGATTCTCCGCTCTTATGTATATAAACATAGATGAAATTGTTTAGTCTGACGACGAAGCGTCGTGACTGTGTAACAGGGTCCACCGCTGAAGTGGCGTCCCTGAAGAAAGCGCTATCCGAGGCCGAAGACAAGGTTGCCTTGGAATGCAAGGAGCGCGAGAAGCAAAGTGCTAGAGTGGGCGAGGTACATCAAGAGCTCCAGGACCTCGGCAAGAAGTTCGAGTCCGTGGAGCATGATTTGAAGATGAAAGAAGCCGAGCTTGCGAAGGCCCTTGTGAGTATGAGAGACGCCAAGGCCGAAGCCGAGAAGGCACAACAGGAAATCTAGGAGGCCAAAAAGATAACTGCGGGTAAGAAATTCTTTATGCAAAGCAAACATGTGGAGGAGGCATTTATTTTACTTACCTGAATTCGGAGCTCTCCAGGGGCATTCACAGATCTGCCACGCAGCGTCTCAGATGCCACGGAGTTCTACCGTGCCAAGGAGGGGAGCTCAACGGAGAAGCTGTTCTGGTCCCAGTATGCTGGGGCCGAACATCCGATGCCTCTGAGTGACCAACTGAAGCAGTTGGTCGAACTCCTGAAGGCGGCGAAGTGGCTATGAAAGATTTCATAGTCCGGATGTGGCACAGTGAGCCCTACCCACTAGCTACTTCGGCTGATCAGCGGATGGTGAATGCTGTCCGCGGCTTGAAGTAATCAAGCAATCCGTTTGCATTGAGGGTGCCGCCGGGCCTTTGCCCGTGTGAAGGTGCATTGGGGCAAGCTGGATGCGAGAGAAGCTGGTGAAGGGCCAGTCATTTGGAGGGCAAGGCGCATCGCCATCCCAAGAAGTACTATGATCGCGTTATGAAGGGCGCTCGTCTCGTGGCCGACGAATGTACTAAAGACAAGATCTTTGACTAAATGTACCTCTGTCGCTGTTGTAATTTAAGGACGGAGTTGCCTGTGCTATGTAGCACTGTTTTGTATTTAAAATATTACCATCTGTGCGGCCGTTTATAAAATTCTGAAAGTAGGCCAGTCGTCGGCTTCCGCCCCCACGTACCTAGTACCGGGGTGTTCCTGGAAAAACCCGGATACTCTTTATCCAAATGTTTGGTCCCTTAAGGAGATATCCGGTGTAGCGAACAAGGCAATCGGACTATGTGGCTTTATAACTTTCACTTAGCCATAGAAGTCTATAATTTTAAATTTCGGCGAAGCCCCTAGAATTCGTAGGGCCGAATTGGGGCGCTATATACGCCTAAATCGGACAAGGCCGATTCATCGCCTAAAGCGGAAAAATCTTTAATGATTTTAAGACCTCTCGAACAGCGACCAGCTCTTGCCTCATCATGCCGGTCAGTTTTCGGCTTTCTCTGCTGAGGTGCTCGTCCGGAAGAACCTGGACACAATCGCAGTAGTTCTCCCTGCGCTACCTTAGCCGATATAACGGAACATAAGGTACCAAAACAAGGGAGCCGGGCTAACCCAACTGTAGACCCAAGACATGATTTGGAGCTGATGCATATAGTGCTATAAGTTCGGGTGCCGCCTTTGTTTAAAGTGTTCGGACTTTATTTTCTGTAGAACGGGGCACCATAGGAAGCCCCTCGCAAACGGACCGTACCAAAGTGTACGGATGCAATATCAAAAAGAGACATTTGTAAGAAAAATGTTCAAATAAGAATAATGAGCTGACGCTATATATAATCTCCCATTGATGAAATACGTTTAAGCATATGTTTACAATGAATGCATTAAGCAGATATAAATAGGACTATTTAACATGTCCTATCCAGGGGGAGGCCGCGTATGTATATATAAAACCGGTATAACGATCGTAAATAGATTCCACCTGGGTGTTTCCTTCTGTGCGCGAAGCTTGTTGCCTCATTGGTTTTCTCTCCTATGTAAGTCCGACAATCTGGCTCTTCTGAAGAGGCTGCTCTAAAGCAATGTCCTGAAAAAGAAGAAGGACGGGTTATGAAGGTATGTGGCGGTTATCCTGCACTATTGACTGAGTCGTTGTTGTGCCTCCGCCTACGCCCATGGTATATTGAGTGCGTAATGTGTACGCGTGGCACGAATGCTGCTTTGATGGGGCTTAAGCAGATGCCAGACTGCTAGTCGCGCTCTTGGCGTGCCTGATGATCCTGTTGCGGGGTGCTCCGGACTCTCTTGACGGTGCTTGAAGTTGTTGTCGCCGGATTGGTTTGTCGGAGGAGGCCACATTGTACTTCCGCCGCGAGGGCTGCAGTATGCTCTTCTGTTCGGAGAGAGCGGTCCATATTTCCGTTCCTTTATTATGACCCCAGCAGTCCACGGCATCTTGAGCTTGAGGTATGCGTAGTGTGGTATCGCATTGAATCTAGCGAATGCGGTTGTCCGAGCAGTGCGTGGTAACCACTGCGGAAAAGGACGATATCGAAGATTAACTCTTTGCTTCGGAAGTTATCCGGAGATCCGAAGACCACTTCCAATGTTATGGAGCCCATGCAACGGGCCTCTACTCCAGGAATCACACCTTTAAAGGTGGTTTTGGTGGCCTTGATCCTTGAAGGGTCAATGCCCATTTTGTGCACTATGTCCTGATAAAGCAGGTTCAGGCTGCTGCCACCGTCCATAAGGACTCGCGTGAGGTGGAATCCGTCGATGATTGGGTCTAGGACCAATGCGGCTGAGCCGCCGTGACGGATGCTAGTAGGGTGATCCCTACGGTCAAAGGTGATCGGGCAAGCTGACCATGGGTTAAATTTGGGGGCGACTGGCTCCATCGCATAGACGTCCTGTAGTGCTCGCTTCCGTTCCCGCTTGGGAATGTGCGTGGCGTAAATCATGTTGACCGTTTTCACCTGGGGGGAAATTTCTTCTGTCCCCCCGTGTTCGGACGCCGGGGCTCTTCGTCATCGTCGCTGTGTAGCCCCTTGTCCTTGTTTTCGGCGTTTATTTTGCCGGCCTGTTTGAACACCCAGCAGTTGAGGGAGTCCTGGATTAGGGGGTATCCGGACAGCCGGACTGTATACGACGTCCGGACTATTGAAGCCTGAAGATACAAGACTCAAGACTTCGGCCCGTGTCCGGATGGGACTTTCCTTGGCGTGGAAGGCAAGCTTGGCGATCCGGATATTATATTTCCTTCATTGTAACCGACTCCATGTAAACCCAAGCCCTCTCCGGTGTCTATATAGACCGGAGAGGTTGGTCCTTAGAAGGGCGATCACAATTACAATCATACCATCATAGGCTAGCTCTTAGGGTTTAGCCTCTACGATCTCGTGGTAGATCTACTCTTGTACTACCCATATCATCAATATTAATCAAGTAGGAAGTAGGGTTTTACCTCCATCGAGAGGTCCCGAACACAGGTAAACATCTGTGTCCCTTGCTTCCTGTGACCATCAGCCTTGGCCTTGATCGGGACCCCCTACCGAGATCCGCGGTTTTGACACCGACATTGGTGCTTTCATTGAGAGTTCCTCCGTGCCGTCGCCGTCGGGCTCGATGGCTCGTCTCATTGTCCGGGGCGACATTACTTGAGGAGGGCTCTGGCTGTAGGCCGACGCTCCGGCTCGGCGGCTCTATCATGGCTGCCCCATCGGCGGTGGGGCCGACGATGACTTCTCGGGTCATCAATCATAACCTTCACGTCAGTTCGGAACTTGCCGAACAGATGGATCCAAGGGAGCTCTCCTCCCTTAACAAGCTCTTGGATCACATTGCCGCTCTGGGGGTCGCTACAGACTACGACCGGATTGTGCTTAAACCCGACCAAAGGGACATCAAGTCCCCGCCGGCCACCCATGAGACAGCGATAGTGGAGGAACCACACGCGGATTGCCCCTCAACTTTGAGGACAAGCTGTGTTCGGATCACCGAACTCCTTGAGCCAAAGACCTGCTCAAAGGAAAACCTGACCTAGGTCCCGGACTTAGAATCGGGCATCGGGCCGAAGAAATTGGGCACCCCGAATCCTGAGCTGTTTAGCTCGGGACCGCCCGCGCCCTTGGGCGTTAGATCGGATAAAAATCCGAACTTTAAACTAGACCTAAACTGTCTCTCCCGCACCAGGCAAGAGCCCCAGGAAACCATACATCGCCATCGCGCTGATTCCTCCTTGCGCTTAACAAGGTCGGGGACTGCCCAAGAGGACATGGTCTCACTTTTCTGCAAAAACTGCACGGACGAAGGACTCCTCAATGCTATAAGCCGCGCGACATAATGCGCCAGCGGACTTGGCAACCATAGTACGGAAGTACTGTGCGATGGAGAGCGCTTGGAAGACCCAAACAGAATTTTGGGATAGTACTGCTCTCGCCAAAACCTTTGTCCGAACTAAACGGACGAACTCTCGTGATTCGTCTGACCCAATCCCCAAGAAACCAAAGCCCACGCTAGGGCGGAGATCCGTATTGGAAGAATGGCTTGACGGGCCATGTAAGCTCCATAGTACTCCGGATACAATACGTACTCATAGCCTTAAGGCATGTTGGATACTCCGGCAGGTGGCAAAAAGTGGCGAGGATCTTCTTGTGGGCCATAAAGTGGAATAACATCCCGCCAGTGAACACAATACGGTACTAACACTCTTCGAGACTTTTGCCTCGAACAATAGGCGCAAGCGAGCTCGTCGAAGCTCCGCTGAAATTCACCATGTGGCAAAAATAAACCCTTGGAACGACACTGCTATAACTTTTAACGCCAGTGATGAACCTCGATCCCGGACTGTCTGGGCGCCAGCCGCTCTGGTTCTTAGCCCAAATCGTGGATGGATTTTGGCTCACCAAAGTGCTCATGGACGGTGGAAGCGGATTAAATCTGATCTATGAAGAGACACTCAGCAAGATGGAAATTGATAAAGGCCGCATTGAACAGAGCGGTACAACCTTCAGGGGAATTATCCCTAGTCGGGAAGCACGGTGTGCGGGAAAAATCACACTTGACGTAGTATTCGACACCCCGGAGAATTATAGGTCCGAAGAAATCACATTCCAAGTAGCCCCTTTCGAAGCGGATACCATGCCCTTTTAAGGCGGGGACGCGTTGCAAGCTTTCAGGCTATACCCCATTACGGGTACATGAAGCTTAAAATGCCGGGCCCAATGGAATCATCACTCTAGCCAGTGACCCGGACGTCGCACTTCGCGCCGAAAACAAAACCGCAGCACTAGCCCTGGAGGCACTATCCGAGGCCCTAGCAGCCGAAGAGTTATCTACACTGCGGGCCACCGTGGACAGGGACGACGTGATACTAGACAAGCGACCCGAGTCCGCCTCTTTTAAACCCGCAGACGAGATAGTCAAATTCCAGGTCCATCTAACGGACCCCATGAAGACAGCTTCCATCGGGACACAACTGAGCCAGCGATTGGCCTTGCCTTGCGAGATTTCTTCTGTAAAATCGGGACACTTTACTTTGGCACCCATCGGACATGCCAGGCATCCCGCGCAGACTGGCCGAACACATCCTCAATATTCTAAAAGGGTATAAACCAGTCAAGCAAACCATAAGGCAATTCTTAGAGCCCAAACGGCAGGCAATGGGGGAAGAGTTAGCCAACTTACTCGAGGCAGGATTCATCAGAGATATCAAACATCCAGAGTGGCTGGCAAATTTGGTGATGGTACCAAAGAAGGACAAATCCTGGCGCCTATGCGTCGACTTCAAAGACCTCAATAAGGCTTGCCCCAAGGATCCTTTTCCCCTCCCTCGCATCGATCAAATCATCGATGCCACAATGGGACACGACTCGCTGTGTTTTCTCGACGCATACTCTGGATACCATCAAATAAAGATGGCAGAGTCTGACCAATCTGCAACAGCTTTTATAACGCCATATGGCCCTTTTTGCTTCAACACCATGCCCTTCAGGCTCAAGAATGCCGGCGCAACCTATCAACGCATGATTCAAACATGCTTGGAAAAATAAATCGGCAAAACAGTAGAAGCATATGTGGACGACGTGGTCATAAAAACTATACACGTCGAAACCCTGATAGATGACTTGAGGCTCACATTCGAAAACCTCCGGACATACGACATCAAGTTGAACCCGGAAAAGTGCGTCTTCGGTGTCCCATCGGGGAAACTGCTGGGCTTCATTGTTTCCAATAGAGGAATTGAAGCGAACCCGGCAAAAATCCGAGCTCTGTCACAGTTGGCTATACCAAGAGACCTCAACCACATCCAAAAGCTAGCCGGATGCGTGGCTGCTCTCAGCCGCTTTATCTCCAGGTTAGGAGAAGAGGCACTACCGCTTTATCGCCTTCTTCGGCACACCGAACACTTCGTATGGATGGAGGCAGCCGTGGCCGGACTGGATGAAATAAAGACCCTATTGGCCAGTAATCCAGTATTAACAACACCGAATATCGACGAACCTATGTTGTTGTACATAGCTGCAATGCATCAAGTCGTAAAGCCTTGATTGCTAAATCGAGCGAGAGCGGCGGATACAAATACCCGCTCCAGAAGCCGGTCTACTACGTGTCCACGGTCCTAACCCCATGCAAATCCCGATACCCACACTATCAAAAAATAGCATATGCGGTGTTCACGACATCCCGGAAGCTACGACACTACTTTCAAGAGTGTTCGATTACGGTGGCCTCCGAAGTACCACTTGATGACATAATAAATAACCGCGATGCTACGGGCCGGATTGCCAAGTGGGATATTGAGCTCCTTCCATTTGACATAACGTACAAACCACGGCGGGCCATCAAGTCGCCAGTGTTGGCTGACTTCGTCGCCGAATGGACAGAAGACGAACTCCCTAAAGGGTACGGCGCATACTCAAACTGGATCATGCATTTCGACGGCTCTAAAATGCTGGCCGGATTGGGAGCAGGGGTAGTCCTGACATCTCCCACCGGCAACATGGTCCAGTACGTCCTCCAAATATTATACACAGACTCCAACAATGCAGCCGAATATGAGGCTCTGTTGCACGGTCTTCGGATGGCAGTCTCTATGGGCATTCAACGCCTAGAAGTGCGCGGGGACTCGAACCTCGCAATATCACAGATAAACGGAGATTTTGATGCCAAGGACCCGAAAATGGCGGCCTACCGTAATGCCGTCCTCAAAATGTCATTTCGGTTCGAGGGCTCGAATTCCACCATGTGGATCGAGAAAACAATCAAGCGGCGGATGTCCTCGCTCGCATCAGCGCTAAACGCGACCCTGTCCCACCTAACATATTCTTGGAATGGCTATTCAAGCCATCCGTAGTATGGGAAGGGGAGTCCGGCAATATTAGCACGGACCCGAATACACCGCCAGATTCCGAACCATCAGACATAGTCAGAGGTTCTACCCTCGAAATAACGTCCTCGGCCCACGAAATCATGGCTGTAATCGCCCCGTGGACCGAGCCCTTCTTGGCCTACCTAAATAGGCAGGAGCTCCCCGAAGACCAAAATGAAGCACGCTGCATTGTCTGGCGCTCTAAAGCTTACAAAGTCTATATGAAGGGGAACTCTACAAGAAAAGCGTTACCGGAGTGCTACAAAGATGCATCTCCAAAGAGGAAGGGCGGCAGCTCTTGGCTGAAATCCATGCCGGCCTGGGCGGGCACCACGCCGCGGCTCAGACATTAGTCAGCAAGGCCTTCCGTATAGGCTTCTATTGGCCGATTTCCCGAGCGGACGCACAAGACCTTGTCCAACATTGCATCGGTTGCCAGCTCTTTGACAATCAGAGTCACATGCCCCCTACCGCTCTCTAAACAATCCCCATAATGTGGCCCTTTGTGGTCTAGGGGCTGGATATGGTCGGACCTCTTAAAGGGGGAAGCCATAAGAAGAAATACTTATTGGTCATGGTGGACAAATTCACCAAATGGATAGAAGCTAAACCAGTCAAAACGGCTGAATTCGGACCAGTAATAGACTTCATATCCGGGGTCGTACACCGATATGGTGTCCCCCACAACATCATGACTGATAATGGCTCAAATTTCATAGCCGACGAAGTGAAAACTTGGTGCGCAAAAATGGGCATCAAGCTTGATTACGCTTCCGTCTACTATCCACAAACTAACGGCCAGGTAGAGCGGGCAAATGATCTCATTATGAGCGGTATCAAACCCAGGCTAGTGCAATCCTTGACAGAGTTGGATACGCACTGGGTGGAGGAGCTCGACTCCGTACTCTGGGGGCTACGGACCACGCCAAATCGCACCACCGTATACACACCATTTTTATGGTGTATGGCACAGAAGCAGTATTACCTTGTGGCATAATACATGATTCGCCACGCGTACGCATGTACAAAGAGAAGGAAGCCGAGTTAGATCGGCAGGATAATTTGGATGCCCTGGAGGAGGAGCGCGATATCGCAAAAGCCCGTTCCGCATTCTATCAGCAGCAGGCTCGACGATACCAAAGCAGAGAAGTGCGGGCCAAAACATACAATATTGGCGAGCTCGTTCTACGACTACCGGAGAAGAAGAAGGATAAACTCAAACCCAAGTGGGAGGGTCCCTTCGTCATTGACAAAGTTCTCACCGGAGGAGCGTACCGCTTAAGTAATGCATCCGATAATAGACTCGAGCCGAACCCATGGAAGCGGCAAGACAACGGAGATTCTACGCCTAGCGCCGAAGACAGTGTTCGTCTCCTAACCCCTCCCTTTTAATTATGCCCCATCCCCTTTTCCTTTCTCGACCCTTTTCTATCTTCACACAAAGTATTCAATACAGTGCGGATTTCCGGATCGCTCCGGCCGCACTAAGTGTGTAAGCAATACATGGGGGCTTCCTATACGGAAGCTTAAAATGATTACTCACATGGCTTTTTGCCCGTCGCATATGCATTCTTTTTCCATATGTGCCTTTTCTTCACCATTATATGCATCGATATGACTTCAGATGTTGCCAAGCTGGGTTGCCCGACACTTGTGTTTATGCCCTACGTTCCCGTTAATTTGGCTAGGACATAATGGGAGCACCTCTGCGATTGTTACTGCCGATTCAGCCGGATGTGTACCTCAGACTGGGTGAAGCCGAAAGCTAGCTTCCTTAAGAGAATATTTGGTCGGTGAACAAAAGATGTATTCGTTTATCATAACATAAATCCCCAGAAGTCTTGTATCCTGCGCCATCGTTCGCAGTCCGGACATGTGCATCGTCGCATGCGTACCCAGGGAAAGGAACCCCTAACGGAACTATTCTCTCTGGAAGATGTTTCTTACTATCCATGTAATATAACATAACTAGCTGGGTACTTGTCTGTTCAAGCACTTATGACCCCAACGACTTGTTTCCATGCATACCCCGGTTTTGTATAGCTGAGCGGGTATTCGAACACACCCCGGACTATAGGACCCGGGGGCTGAAGCGAAAAGGTCCGCCATGACATATGATTTTAATCCAGCTAGGGGCTAATCATGCCCATTAATTTACGATCATTTGGACTGATTACATTCCTCTTCTATACCGCATAACAGGCTATCCAGCTTACAATCCTGTTGTGAATACTTGGCAGCTAACTCTACCTGGTCATACACCGGACTAACGGGAATTTCTTGCCCATCGGGCCCCTTGATCCCACTTGACCATATGGTTCGGGTCCAGCTTGGTGTAGCGTGTCTTCACCATTGCCCAGGCTTCTCTTGCTCCTTGCCGGCACACTGATATCTTCCATAGACGGAAGCGCCGCCGGGCTCCTTGAAGCAGGTCCACAAGTTCCCCCAGGCCATTCGGCAGTAGGCTTGATGGCCACAAAGCCTGAGCAACACCCTGCATCACTTGCCAAGCTCGCTCATGGAGTCGCGAAAGGTCTTGCAGTAAATCATTTTCAGATGAGGGCATCTCCTCCTCGGTGCGACCCGTTAACATTCCTGCAAGCAAAATTCTTTCAATATACTTCCTTGCCAAACTGTACAACAGTTCGTCTAGGCACGTACTGTAAACGCCGCGTCGAAGTCTCTTGTTCTCCTTCATGGAGTCCGCCAGCTGAGCACGGAGATCTTTTTACTCCACGTTCAGCTGGACTTTGGCATCTTGAAGGTCGTTCTTCTCCCGCCTAACTCGCGTAAGAATGCGCTCGCCAGCCTCTAGCTGCTTTTTGAGATGCGATGCATCCTCTCCTACGCCCTCCGGATTCACCCTGGGATTGTCTGCAGAATTTTTTGTTAGACTTGTCATATTATCCATTTACTAACTGGTGCATCTTTGCACAATTGTGATAATTGTTACCAGATGAGGGCCTTTGGGGGTTCCTCTAACTTGGCAATTGCGGCCCTCAGTTCGGCCTTGCAGTCCTCCAGCTCCTGAAACAATTGCTCGTTCTTCTCTACAAGGACTCACATAAATTGATCCTTAAAACTGTTGTTTCAACCGTTTCAAGTCTCAGGGGCTACTGCTATACATACTTATCAAAATTTCTCACCCGTATGTCTTTGGTATACTGGTTTTTCGCTTGGGCAAGCCCGCCCCGAGCAGTGTGGACATACGCGTCCGAATTGAAGGCATTAAACGCCTCTTTGGAAAATATGTTGTTCCGAAGTATGGCCCGTCGGCGCCTGTGATTCATGGCGCTCTCTACTTCAGAATTCGTGGCTGAGAGCATGTCCGCACTCTCTGTTGGAGAGCCATGCGGTGCTGGCCTCGTGTCCACATCCACCCATGAAGCCTGTTCTGCAACCCGGCTAGTGGAGGCATGATGGGTAGGGTCTCCGGATATAGTCCGGTTTTCTTCCTGCGAGACACAAAGGGCGTTGTCATATTTTAAATTCTATAATTACAGGACAGGTTATTATTTTACCTCTGTAGCGGTGTGTCAACCCTCACCGCCTTCCTCTTGAGCCTGCCCGATCTAGACGCCCGTGGTTGACGAGTCCCTAGGGGCTCGGCCCCTTGCTCATTGTTGTTTACGCAAATAGAACAGCGCCTCAAAGGTAAATTATAACACACAGGGGAGTCCTTGAAGGATACGGCTTTCTAGTTCGGCTTACACGAAGCGGGGAAGCAGTCAGGGTAGTCGGCCGTAATGGCCACTAGGGCGCCATCGGCTACCGATAAAATACCCGTTGATGAGCTCCACGGTGATATCCGGATCCACTTTAAGTCCGGATCTAGGGCCCTTCGAGGTCCTCACGGTTGTGGGGAGGGGCTGAAGATTCCTTCTACGGCCCTCCTTAATTCCTGCCCAAAAGCATTGATGCAAGTAATCTTAGCAGAAGAACGCTAGAGTAAAGCAGGGAAAAAGAATGGCAACTTACCCACGCTGGGGGGTTGTGCATGGAGAATCCGTCCCGCGTTTTTATGCGAAGGAATTCCTCCTCTTCCCCTTTGTACAGATCGGACAATATCCTTGCCAGAGCGGCAGCGGAGTCCGGACCTTTACGGCCGCAGCAGGTGGCGTCGTCTTCCCCGTTGAAATGCCACATGGGCTTCCCCCGATATTGGAGCGGCTGCACTCCCCGTCTTATGCATATCGCCATAACCTCAACTATTGTCAGTCCGGATTTGGCCAGTAACTTTATCCTGTCCATCAGGAGGAATATTTCCCTTGTGTCTCTTCTTGAGAGCCCCGGGGGCGCCAGCTTAGGCGTGCCCTTGGCGGGGCGTTGCTGAACTTGCGTAGACCTGTCCGGACTGGATTCGGAAGGGGGACGTCGTTTATATAGAACCACTCTGAAGGCCAGTTTTCTGGTGACTTCTCAGGAGTGCCGGACAGGTATCCGGTCTCGGCTATGCGCCATACTTCGCCCGCCCACTTGACATAGGGACTCCCCACAGGTGCGGGGACGAGGCGAAACGACTTCCGCCATAATCCGAAGTGTGGTTCGCAGCCTAAAAATAGCTCGCGAGGCAACATTCCCCGCTATGTGCGAGAATAGAGGAAGGGTAAGATCGTTATGGCGGAGGCCGTAGAACTCCAGGAGCCCGCGAAGAAACGGGTGGATAGGGAACCCGACGCCCCTCAGCAGATGAGGGATCAGACATATACGCTCCTCCGGAGTTGGGTTAGGGGATCCCTCAGCCTGGTCTCCTCCGTCATAGGTGGCTATACTAGATCGGAAGGAGACCATGAGCATGATGGGAGAAACCCTTGGGTTTGTAACTTTGTCAAGCGGCTATGAGGAACTGAACACTCTCCCCAATCCCCCGACTTGGAACGAGAAGGGCAAGCAGAAGAGCTGCGACGGCCGGCCATGTTGGAATGGCTTTTTGCGAAGCGCTCTGTTGGATGCTGGCTCTGGGAGGGAGAGTGAGGTTTGGATCTGAGAATCCCCGTCCCTTCAAATAGACGGTTTGCCCGGAGGACCGAGGGTGGCAAATGCAAAAATGCCTCGACTCCTCGCATTCGCTCGACACGTGGAGATGGTCATTACTGAGGCACCGAAGCCGAGGAGCACAACATTGATTGAAGGCCGGACACTATTCGTCGTAACAAGCACTTTGGAGTATTCGGAGAAGGAATCCGCCCTGCAATGCCGAAGTCAAGACTGCGCGGCGGACTCATCGTCATTGAAGCCTGGTTCAGGGGCTATTGAGGGAGTCCTGGATTAGGGGGTATCCGGACAGCCGGACTATATACGACGTCCGGACTATTGAAGCGTGAAGATACAAGACTCAAGACTTCGGCCCGTGTCCGAATGGGACTTTCCTTGGCGTGGAAGGCAAGCTTGGCGATACGGATATTATATTTCCTTCCTTGTAACCGACTCCATGTAAACCCTAGCCCTCTCCGGTGTCTATATAAACCGGAGAGGTTGGTCCTTAGAAGGGCGATCACAATTACAATCATACCATCATAGGCTAGCTCTTAGGGTTTAGCCTCTACGATCTCGTGGTAGATCTACTCTTGTACTACCCATATCATCAATATTAATCAAGCAGGAAGTAGGGTTTTACCTCCATCGAGAGGGCCCGAACCTGGGTAAACATCTGTGTGCCTTGCTTCCTGTTACCATCAGCCTTGACGCACAGATCAGGACCCCCTACCCGAGATCCGACGGTTTTGACACCGACAACAGTCTCTATTGGTGTGGTTGGCTGGCTTGTCCGGGGTGCCATGAATTTGGCACGAGCGCTCCAGTATACGGTCTAGACTGGATGGTCCCTGATTATTTCTTTTGAACGACTTCTTCCGCTGACCGGACTTGGATCCGCTGAATCCGGCGTTGACTGCCGTGTCTTCAGTGTTGTCGCTGTTGTTCCGTCGCTTATGTCTATTACGCCTTGGCTTGTCGTTATTGCCGCGGCCGTCCGGAGTGCCAGAATGTGGCGTAGTGCTGCTGCGAGCCAACCAGCTGTCCTCGCCCGCGCAAAAGCGGGTCATTAGTGTTGTGAGAGTTGCCATTGACTTGGGTTTTTCCTGGCCGAGGTGTCGGGCGAGCCACTCGTCACGGATATTGTGCTTAAAAGCCGCCAGGGCTTCAGCGTCCGGACAGTCGACTATTTGGTTATTTTTAGTTAGGAACCGGGTCCAGAATTTCCTGGCCGACTCTCCGGGTTGTTGAGTAATGTGGCTCAGTTCATCGGCGTCTGGTGGTCGCACATATGTGCCCTAGAAGTTGTCGAGGAATGCGTCTTCCAGGTTTTCCCAGCTGCCAATGAAATTAGCTGGCAGACTGTTTAGCCAGTGCCGGGCTGGTCCTTTGAGCTTAAGGGGGATATACTTGATGGTGTGTAGATCGTCTCCGCGGGCCATGTGAATGCGGAGAAGGAAATCTTCAATCCATACCGCGGGGTCTGTTGTGCCATCGTATGATTCAATGTTTACGGGTTTGAACCCTTATGGGAATTCATGATCCATCACTTTGTCGGTGAAGCAGAGGGGGTACACAGCGCCTCTGTGCCGGGCTATGTGGCTACGCAGTTCGAATTGCTATGGGTGGCTATGTTCGGCCCGACCGGACTTGTTGAAGGTGTATCCGGCGTGACGGTCGTCGTCGCGTGCTGAGGCGCGCCCCCGCGATCCGTAGACCGATCTTGGCTGTCCTACTCTGTTTTCCAGTATATCTTGCAGGTCCTGCCTATTGCCCCGGGCCGTAGTGTGTTGGCATGGGGGTGCTGGCTGGTATGCGGGCTGATATGCCATTTTATCCCGGCCACGAAGTGGCCGGTCAGCTGTATGGCGCTCGAGTCCGTATTCCTCGGCTACCAGCACTTCAGTCCATTTGTCTGTGAGCAGGTCTTGATCAGCTTGGAGTTGCTGCTGCTTCTTTTTCAGGCTCCTCGCAGTGGCTATAAGCCGATGCTTGAAGCGCTCCTGCTCTACGGGATCCTCAGGCACGCCGAACTCATCGTTGCCGAGGCTAATCTCGTCTTCGGAGTGGGGCATGTAGTTGTCCTCCTCCGGGTATTCGTCCGTCGCTTGTTCTTCTGGGCTGACCTGCTCATCTTCCTGTTCGGCCTGCTCGAAGGCGGGCTGATCAGGGTTGTATTCTTCTTCGGCACCATTCGGATTGTTTTCGTCTCCTGGGCCGGTATTGCTGTGGCGGGGCTTGGAGTGGCGCCGACGACGCCCATTCTTTGCTTTTTTCCCTGAGGTTTTATCCTCCGTTGCCTCATCGCCATTTGTTTCCTTCGGAGTGTCCACCATATATCATAGGAAGAGGTGGTTGTCCACCGCCCAGTGAGCGGTGGTTCATGTTCTTCTCCTGCATTGTCGTCCATACCGTCGATGTGTTCGGAGTCGAAGTCCAGTACCTCGGTTAAATCATCGACCGTGGCAATGAAGTGGGTGGTGGGTGGACAACGAATTCCTTCATCGCCTGCCTCCCGCTCGAGCCGGACATAGTTCGGCCAAGAGTCTCCTGACAAAGAGAGATACTTTAATGAGTCCAGCATGTCGCCAAAGGGCGAGTGCTGGAAGATATCCGCAGCGGTGAACTCCATTACCGAAGCCCAACCTGGCTCGACTTGGCTCGGAGTGCTGGGATTTGGAACCAACGTCCGGATACGAATCCAGGGGTCCGGAGTCACAGGACACCACAGAGGTAAGACCCGTGTTCGGCTCCACCGCCGATGAGTGTGCGACCTGTGGGGCGGGGTCCATCCCTCTGTCCTTAGGCAGCGCAGCCTGCTCTGGATTTAGGTCCGGGGCTACTACAGGGGTGATACCCCGAGCTTTGTCCGACAGCGGGTCTAAGCCGTGCTCGTCGTGACTGTCCGATGCTCCTGGCATAGGCCCGAATCCGTCGAAGATCAAGTCTCCGTGAATGTCCGATGTGTAGTTAGGTTTCCGAACCTGATCTGGTGGCCAGGGGTGTAGCTGTCGATTTGCTCCAGATGGCCAAACGAGTTGGCCCGCAGGGCGAAGCCGCCGAACACGAAGATCTGTCCGGGGAGAAAGGTCTCACCTGGGATCGTGTTGTTGACGTTGACTGGAGGAGCCATCAAGCCCTGTAGCGGCGACGGCTACGCAGGAACTCTCAATGAAAGCATCAATGTCGGTGTCAAAACCGGCGGATCTCGAGTAGGGGGTCCCGATGCATGCGTCTTAGGCTGATTGTAACAGGAAGCAAGGGACACAATGTTTACCCAAGTTCGGGCCCTCTCGATGGAGGTAAAACCCTACTTCCTTCTTGATTAATATTGAAGATATGGGTAGTACAAGAGTAGATCTACCACGAGATCGTAGAGGCTAAACCCTAGAAGCTAGCCTATGATGGTATGATTGTAATTGTGATCGACCTTCTAAGGACCAACCTCTCCGGTTTATATAGGCACCAGAGAGGGCTAGGGTTTACATGGAGTCGGTTACAAGGAAGGAAATACAATCTCCGGATCGCCAAGCTTGCCTTCCACGCCAGGGAGAGTCCCATCCGGACACGGGTCGAAGTCTTGAGTCTTGTATCTTCACACTTCAATAGTCCGGACGATGTATACAGTCCGGCTGTCCGGATACCCCCTAATCCAGGACTCCCTCACTGGCCTCGGGCGACGAGCCAGAGCGGCGTCACGGGAGGAGACGCTCGTCGGACCCTTGGGTTTCCGGAGCGGGGCCACGTGTCATTCACACCCGAATAGGAGGAGACGCTCGTCGAAACGTTGGGTTTCCGCAATCAATACACGAACGTGGCTCCGCGCAAAACACAAGCATGCCTCCCCCGGCATCCCGATCGTGCTTCTCCTGGTGACACAAACAGACACGAAGGTGACTCTGAATAATTACAAGTCATGCGTTTGTGGGCTTGACAACCGTGCCTGTGACCTGAAACACTGACACACAGAAAGTCATCTTCATGCGTAAAGGACCGTGACGGTACTAAACATATAAAGTCGCCTTCGTGCATTTGAGTTAAAATCTTACAACGAAAACAATTGTAACAATGACAGTCCCCCGATTCCATTGGGTTTCCGTTATAAACGCACAAACGTGACTTCGGGTAAGAACAAACCATGCCTCCGTAGGCTTGACGTCTGTGCCTCTCCGACTGACCGAGTCCATCGACTCATTCGAAATGCAATTAGAAAACCTCTGTGCGTGACTCTATATAATTAGAAATCCTTTGAGGGCTGTATGCCCGTGCTTGTGACCCTTGACACTGAAGAACAGATAGTCACGAACGTCGACGCCTTTAACAAGAAAGAAGCATGATGAAACTCAGTACAGAATCGTGTCTGTATGGACTTCACATCTGTGCTTTTAAATACAAGGAAATAATCTTTTAAAATAAGCGTCTCTCATATAGGAAATTCTGTGCTTCACAGAGTAAATGCCCGTGGCTGTGCGTAAGACAAACGTTCAGTTCCGTGGGCTAGACGCCTGTGCATCTTCGTCTAATCGAGTCTCACAGGCGAGCATGACTCTGTGTAATACCATCGACCATGCAAAATAAACGCATGATTGTGACCCTGCCTAATACTAAAGTATGCCTCCATGGGCTGCTCGTCTGTGCTTCTCCGTCCGAATGAGTCGACTGAATCATTCGGAACACAAACACAAGTGTACATGAGTCTATTTAATACCACACGATGCCTTTGTGGATTTGATGCCCGTGGTTGTGACCCTAATGACTAAAACACTGAAACACAGAGAGTGCAAGCCCGTGCTTTTAAAAAACGCGCAACTGCGGTGACATCTGCAATTACGTCCCTGCACTGTGCCTAACCGTACCTCATGTGCATAACCGTGCTTGCGATGCGTGTCCAACCGTACTTCATGTGCCTTCATGCGGTGCTTCTGTGATGCAAAGATTTCAAACACAACGGGTCACAGTTGTGTTTGCGTTCTATTTACAAATGGATATAGTGCCCAGCGGTAGGTTCCGGCGTTTCACGTGAAAGAATTACGTCTTTACGTGCTCTTTGAAGCACGTGGAATCACGGGCGTGCTGTGTGGCATGTAGAAACGATTGCACGTCGTATCACTTCACGGCCGTTGTGTGGTTCGTGGCAACCGTGCGTTTGCCATGGTCGTACTCGTGGTGATGTAGAACAAAGGCGTCTCGAGTCACTTTTCTACGAAGGCATGATCGTCTGTGTGTTTGCTGACAAACCGTGGTTCACTGAATCATTCGGAACACAAACGCTAGCACAAGCGAACATGACTCTATATAATACCACACAATGCCTTAGTGGATTTGACGCCCGTGCCTGTGACCCTTATCACTTAAACACAGAAAGTCACAAATGTACATAGCCGTGGATGTAGAGACTTGAAGCCCTTTTAGTTAATGAAATGTACGACATGAGCAAAAGACCGTTTAGCCATAGACCGAAATACCGAGTTTGCTGTTGGCAAGGTTACAGATTGAGCAAAAAAGATACGGGCATTGTTTCACCACACCTACGTAAATTCCAAACTGAAAAGTGGCGGCAACATCTCACTCTAGCACTGTTTTCAGCACTTGCAAGTGAATGGATCCTTTAAATCCAGGTGCTCAACACATGCGTGCCTTAGATCCAAGTTCCCGTGGTTGCAACTTGGCGAACACCTAAGGCAAGCATGTTTAGAAGCCTTTTTGTCCCACTGAAGCACGTCTTGTTGCTGTTTGTAGAATTATTCTGTGAAGTCAACCTGAAGAAGAAACTTGATCGTCATAGTCTGCAGCTGTGTTGCGTTGAGAATAAAGAATGTCGCAAATCGAATGCTTTTCTCGCATTGAACATAGCTTTCCAGCATCAGTGACTTCAAACAAACGTCATGATGGTGCTTGCAAGAACAGTTGTTCGCAAGATTTTCTTCATTAGAGGCTATTTCCTGATTAAACATGAAGATTTGAAATGGTTAAGCTCCATAAAGAGTGATTCTGCTGGGAGAGCAAGTGAAGGAATAATTCTATAACCTCTGTTGTAATAAAAGTTTTTTTTAGTTTTGTCCTAATACTGGTCCATGACTATATACACCTTTGTCCATTACATACAAATGTAAGTGATGTTTTTTTTGTTGAATGGAGTTCTACACCATGCATGGTATGTGTTTTACAATTTGTGTGAGAAGCATCGCCTCGATATACAAGTTCTCCAAGCTTCGGAAGTGTTCCACCAAGGAAAAGACTGCGTGCATGTCATAATCCATGCTGATAGACACCGTTTTGATAGAATGAACCGCTGTGGATGTGCTGACTGTCAGCAAACACTTCATGTAGAATAAAACGTAATATTAGTAGAGTAAAGGTTGAATTGCATGGAACTTGTTCGTACCAATGAATGGAGGTGAAAGTATTGTTGAAAGTCAGTACCTGAATAATTATACGGTCATTTGTGACGCCGGATTCACAGAAAATATTAGATAATTTGCCCATGACCTACAGTTTAGGTGCAGAGGTGATAACTATCCGCAACTTCTTGCAATCACCATCACAAAGCAACCATTGAAGTGACGAGGCATCTTCCATCACAATTTTCCCATAGTAACCAGAAATGCCGATGCTTATAAGGTTAGGTGAGTTTATTCTGATGCAATGGTGCCTGACTGTCCAAACAAGCAACAGAGGCTCAAGTGTAGGAGAAGTAGAGCTGATGATGCTTTGTAATGAGACGTCTGATACATCAACATCTACTAGCGAGAGTCTCCTGAGTAGTGGTAGTTTAAGAACCCGTACATAATTGTCTGGTAACTTGCAAAGAGCAAAGGCGATGGTTTGGAGAGAGGAGGAAATCTGAGGGTTTAATCTTTGGTGGTGATGGCATGAGCGAAGGGCATGAGAATGGCCCTATGTCATGTTGTCTCAAGCATGGTGGGAACAGGTAGTAAAACTCAAGCACCTGGAGACTGTTCAGTCTTGGGGATCGAAGCCAGTCATTGACTGTGGATTGCCTGTAGTGGAGGTAGGACGCCAGAATGCAGAGGCGGCGAACTGTGCTCTGACGCCCGGAGAGGATGGCCTCTGGAAGGTACGAATCATCATAGGAATTATCTTCACCGACATGTTCTCCTCTAAAAAAAGTTCCAGTGTATGTTACGCGGACGAGTTCCTCCGGTGTGGCGGAGTTCGCGGTGACCAACTCGAAATGTACTTGATCTAGAGGGTTAAAAAGACGTGGGATAGGGATCTCACAGCAGTCCAGATTCAGAGGAGCGGCGCGCCAAACAGGGCGCCACCGACGTGCGAGGATTTGAGTGCGAACACCTTCCTTAGTGGACAGACGGGATATGATCTCACCGAGGACACCGTCTGGGAGGTCGTTGATGCGGTCCAGACCAGACTGCTCTTCTTGATCCTCGGATCCAGTAGTCGCACCCTCGTCGCTTCCAGCCGCTACCGCCAAACCACCAGAGGAAGGCGTCGGTGGTGGCGCGTGATGACCCACAAGTATAGGGGATCTATCGTAGTCCTTTCGATAAGTAAGAGTGTCGAACCCAACGAGGAGCAGAAGGAAATGATAAGCGGTTTTCAGCAAGGTATTCTCTGCAAATCTTGAAATAAGTGGTAACAGATAGTTTTGTGATAAGATAAATTGTAATGAGCAACAAGTAACAAGAGTAAAGAAAGTGCAGCAAGGTGGCCCAATCCCTTTTGTAGCAAAGGACAAGCCTAGACAAACTCTTATAATAGGAAAAGCGCTCCCGAGGACACATGGGAATATCGTCAAGCTAGTTTTCATCACGTTCATATGATTCGCGTTCGGTACTTTGATAATTTGATATGTAGGTGGACCGGTGCTTGGGTGCTGTTCTTACTTGAACAAGCATCCCACTTATGATTAACCTCTATTGCAAGCATCCACAACTACAACAAAAGTATTAAGGTAAACCTAACCATAGCATGAAACATATGGATCCAAATCAGCCCCTCACGAAGCAACGCATAAACTAGGGTTTAAGCTTCTGTCACTCTAGCAACCTATAATCTACTTATTACTTCCCAATGCCTTCCTCTAGGCCCAAATAATGGTGAAGTGTTATGTAGTCGACATTCACATAACACCACTAGAGGCTAGACAACATACATCTCATCAAAATATTGAACGAATACCAAATTCACATGACTACTAATAGCAAGACTTCTCCCTTGTCCTTAGGAACAAACGTAACTACTCACAAAGCATATTCATGTTCATAATCAGAGGGGTAATAATATGCATAAAGGATCGGAACATATGATCTTCCACCAAATAAACCAACTAGCATCAACTACAAGGAGTAGTCAACACTACTAGCAACCTACTAGCACCAATCCCGGGCTTGGAGACAAGAATTGGATACAAGAGATGAACTAGGGTTTGGAGATGAGATGGTGCTGGTGAAGATGTTGATGGAGATTGCCCTCTCCCGATGAGAGGAGGCGTTGGTGATGATGATGGTGATGATTTCCCCCTCACGGAGGAAGTGTCCCCAGTAACAGCCTCTACCGGGAGCCCTAGATTGGTTCCGCCAAGGTTCCACCTCGTGGCGGCAAAGTTTCGTCCCGAAAGGTTGCTTAATGTTTTTTCTCATCGAAAGACTTCATATAGGAGAAGATGTGCGTCAGAGAGCCACCAGGGGTCCCACGAGGTAGGGGGCGCGCCCCAGGGGGGTCCCACCCTCGTGAGCAGGGTGTGGGCCCCCTGGCCTTCATCTTTGGCGATGATTTTTCTTTATTTATTTTAAGAAATTCCGTGGAGTTTCAGGACTATTGGAATTGCGCAGAATAGGTCTCCAATATTTTCTCCTTTTCCAGCCCAGAATTCCAGCTGCCGGCATTCTCCCTCTTAATGTAAACCTTGTAAAATAAGAGAGAATATCCATAAGTATTGTGACATAATGTGAAATAACAGCCCATAATGCGATAAATATCGATATAAAAGCATGATGCAAAATGGACGTATCAACTCCCCCAAGCTTAGACCTCACTTGTCCTCAAGCGAAAAGCCGATAACAATAAATATGTCCTCATGTTTAGAGGTAGAGGCGTCGATAAAGATAAAATACGGACATGAAGGCATCATGATTATTCTCATAACAGCAACATATATAGATTTTGTCATATGATTACTTATGTTCAAGTGATGATCTTTTCACAATGCAGAAGTATGAATCAGAAACCTTATTGAGCACCAACAAATTATAACCTCAGTCATTGAAGCAATTGCAATTTATCATAACATCGGAAAGAGTCTATGTCAGAGATGAAAAGCAAGTCCACATACTCAACTATCACTTAGTCCTTCATAATTGCTAACACTCACGCAATACTTGTGGTTACGGAGTTTTAATGGAGACAGAGAAAGATAGGGGCTTATAGTTTTGCCCCACAACCTTTACCTCAAGGGTAATGTCAACAATAATAATTCATGCCCCTACATCCAATTAGATATATATATATATCATGTTCTTTCCAACATGCTGGGCTTGCCAAAGGATAAAATGAAAAAGGGAAAGGTGATGATCACCGTGACTCTTGCATAAGTTAGAGGATAATAATAAAAGACAGGCCCTTTGCAGAGGGAAGCAGAGGTTGCCATGCGCTTTTATGGTTGGATGCACAAAATCTCAGTGCGAAAGAACGTCCCTTTAAATTGCCCCTTGTGATACGAACCTTTATTATGCAGTCCGTCGCTTTTATTTCTTCCATATCACAAGATCGTATAAATCTTATTTCTCCCACACCAATCAATCATACATATTTAGAGAGCAATTTTTATTGCTTTTCACCGATGACAACTTACTTGAAGGATCTTACTCAATCCATAGGTAGATATGGTGGACTCTCATGGCTAAACTGGTTTAAGGGTATTTGGAAGCACAAGTAGTATCTCTACTTGGTGCTGAGAATTTGGCTAGCATGAGAGGGAAAGGCAAGCTCAACATGTTAGAGGATCCATGACAACATACTTTATCTCAGATATAAGAAAACATAACTCATCACGTTGTCTTCCTTGTCCAACATCAACTCTTTAGCATGTTATATTTTAATGAGTGATCCCAATCATAAAAGATGTCAATGATAATATATCTATTTGTGAAACCTCCCTTTCCCTATTACTTCCTATTAATTGCAACGATGACCAAAGCTATATTTGCCAACTCCCAACAACTTTTAATCATCATACTCTTTCTATGTGAAGTCATTACTCTCAATAAGATCAATATGAAGTCTTTGTTTCTTTTTTTCTTCTTTCTTTTCTTTTATTCACCCAAGATCATGGCAAAATAATCAAGCCCTTGATTCAACACTAAACTTTATTATATATATAGCTCACAGACTCGATTACATAGAGGGATCATAAAGCAAAACTCAAAACTAGATCATGCCATAAACTTTATTCTACTAGATCAAGATACTACTAAAAGGATCGAACTAAGAAAAACGGTAAAGATAGGAGTTGTGATGGTGATACGATACCGGGGCACCTCCCCCAAGCTTGGCAGTTGCCAAGGGGGAGTGCCCATACCCATGTGATTATGTCTCCTTCTTCGGGGTTGGTGAAGAAGGTGGTGGTGATGTTGACTTAGTTGATGGCATAGACTTCTTCCTTAATTTTCGCTTGAGGATGGAATTTTGGTCCCTCAAATCATCAATCTCCCACCTGGGGTTAATATCTTTTGCATAAGTCTGCTTATTTTCCTGCAAGAGGCGAAAAGGGATAAACTTCGATCTTTGGTTTCTTTACCCTATCAGGGAGACTTGACTTTTTGAACTCCACATGCATGTCCCCAGGTTGAGGTAATGGGGCTTCATCTTCATCTGAGCTCGTCTCCTCCTTCCCCTTGGGTTCATAGTCCTCTTCTTCCTCCGTGGTCCAACCATCGTGCTCCACATCTCCATAGACCTTAGGATTTGCTAGGTAATCGTCCACATAGCTTTCTCCTTCCAAATCCTGGGATGACATGTTGATCTAATCTGCAGTAGGACAGCTCGAAACAAGAACAGAGGATATTTGCATGATACGGGAGTCAAAACCTTCGGGAGAGTATATAATGATTTTTTATCGACAAAAATACGTAACGTGCAAGAAAATGGAGTCCGGAGGGCACACGGGGTGCTCACGAGGTAGGGGGCGCGCCCAGGGGGGTAGGGCGTGCCCACCACCCTCGTGGGGCCCTCGTGTCCTTCCCGGACTGCTACTTATTTTTCTATTTTTCTAAATATTCCCAAATGGAGAAATATTGCCTTAAAAATTGTTTTGGAGTCATTTTACTTACCGTACCACATACCTATTCCTTTTCGGAGTGCAAGCAGTGCAGAAAGTGTCCCTTATGTATTCCTCCGGGTTACGGTTTCAATAATATTGGTTTCAACATTTATGGGATTACCTGAGATATAATGTTTGATCCTTTGACCGTTTACCACCTTGGATTTGTGCCTTGAAGTTGTTGATTTTTATGGCACCGGAACGATAGACCTCCTCGATAACGTAAGGACCTTCCCATTTAGAGAGAAGTTTTCCTCCAAAGAATCTTAAACGGGAGTTGTATAGCAATACATAATCACCTACATTAAACTCACGCTTTTGTATCCTTTTGTCATGCCATCTTTTAACTTTTTCTTTAAACAACTTGGCATTTTCATAAGCTTGGGTTCTCCATTCATCAAGTGAGCTAATATCAAATAACCTCTTCTCATGGCAAGTTTGAAATCATAGTTGAGCTCTTTAATAGCCCAATATGCCTTATGTTCTAGTTCGAGAGGTAAGTGACATGCTTTTCCATAAACCATTTTATACGGAGACATACCCATAGGATTCTTGTATGCAGTTCTATAGGCCCATAATGTATAATCAAGTTTCTTGGACCAATTCTTTCTAGACCTATTAACAGTCTTTTGCAAAATTAATTTGAGCTCTCTATTGCTCAATTCTACTTGACCACTAGACTGTGGGTGATATGGAGACGCAATTCTACGATTAACGTCATATTTAGCAAGCATTTTACGGAAAGCACCATGAATAAAGTGTGAACCACCATCAGTCATTAAATATCTAGGGACTCCAATCCTCGGAAAAATTACTTCCTTAAGCATTTTAATAGAAGTGTTATGATCGGCACTACTAATTGGAATAGCTTCTACGCACTTAGTAACGTAATCAACAACAACCAAAATATGTGCATATCCATTAGAGGCAGGAAAAGGTCCCATATAATCAAAGCCGCAAACATCAAATGGTTCAATAACAAGTGAATAATTCATAGGCATTTCTCGACGTCTACTAATATTACCAATTCTTTGACATTCATCGCAAGACAAAACAAACTTACGGGCATCCTTGAAGAGAGTGGGCCAATAAAAAACGGATTGCAATACCTTATGTGTAGTTCTATCTCCAGCGTGGTGTCCTCCATAAGCTTCGGAGTGACACTTGCGTAGGATCTGTTCCTGTTCATGCTCAGGTACACAACGTCTAATAACACCATCTACTCCTTCTTTATAAAGATGTGGGTCATCCCAAAAGTAATGCCGCAAATCATAGAAAAACTTTTTCTTTTGTTGGTATGTGAAGCTAGGTGGTATAAATTTAGCAACGATATAATTAGCATAATCAGCATACCATGGAGTATTATGAGAAGTGCTTATGACATTTAATTGTTCATCAGGAAAGCTATCATCAATAGGTAGTGGGTCATCAAGAACATTCTCTAACCTAGATAAGTTATGCGCAGCAGGGGTTCTCAGCTCCTTTTCTATCAACAATATGCAAATCAAATTCTTGCAGCAAGAGAACCCATCTAATAAGTCTAGGTTTTGCATCTTTCTTTTCCATAAGATATTTAATAGCAGCATGATCGGTGTGAATAGTTACTTTAGAATCAACAATATAGGGTCTGAATTTATCACAAGCAAATACAACTGCTAAAAGTTCCTTTTCGGTAGTAGCATAATTTCTTTGAGCATTGTCTAGAGTCTAACTAGCATAATGGATAACATTTAGTTTCTTATCAACTCTTTGCCCTAGAACAGCACCTACAGCATAATCACTAGCATCACACATAATTTCAAAGGGTAAATTCCAATCAGGTGGCTGAACAACAAGTGCAGAGACTAATGCTTTCTTAAGTATTTCAAATGCTTCTACACAATCATCATCAAAGACAAATGGTACATCTTTTGTAATAAATTAGTCAGAGGCCGAGAAATTTTTAAGAAGTCCTTAATGAACCTCCTATAGAATCCAGCGTGACCAAGGAAACTTCTTATACCTTTGATGTCCTTGGGACATGGCATCTTTTCAATAGCATCAACCTTGGCTTTATCAACTTGAATACCTCTTTCAGAAACTTTGTGCCCCAAGACAATACCTTCATTAACCATAAAGTGGCACTTTTCCCAATTCAAGACACGATTAGTTTCTTCACATCTCTGCAAAACTCGATCAAGATTGCTCAAGAAATCATCAAAAGAGGAACCATAGACGGAAAAATCATCCATGAAAACCTCACAAATTTTTCACAAAAATCAGAGAATATAGCCATCATGCATCTTTGAAAGGTAGCAGGTGCATTACGTAAACCAAAAGGCATACGTCTATAAGCAAAAGTACCAAAAGGGCAAGTAAAAGTAGTCTTTCATTGATCTTTAGCCGACACAGGTATTTGAGAGAAACCAGAATAACCATATAGAAAGCAATAATGTGTATGTTTGCATAATCTTTCTAGCATTTGATCAATAAAAGGTAAGGGGTAATGATCTTTCTTAGTAGCTTTATTTAATTTGCGGAAATCAATTACCATCCTATAACCCGTGATAATTCTTTGCGGGATCAATTCATCTTTATCATTAGGAACAACAGTAATACCTCCCTTCTTAGGGACACAATGGACATGACTTACCCACTGACTATCAGCAACGGGATAAATTATACCTGCCTCATGAAGCTTGAGTATTTCTTTTCTTACCACTTCTTTCATTTTAGGATTCAAACGTCGTTGAGGATCACGAACTGGTTTGGCGTCCGCTTCCAAATTTATTTTATGTTGACATAAAGTGGGGCTAATGCCCTTAAGATAATTAAGAGTATATCCAATAGCGGCACAGTGCTTCTTCAGAGTTTTCAATAGTCTTTCTTCTTCATGCTATGAAAGGTTAGCACTAATAATAAGAGGATATATTTACTTTTCATCAAGGTAAGCATATTTAAGATTATCAGGCAACGGTTTAAGCTCAAACACGGGATCACCCTTGGGTGGACGAGGATCCCCTAGGATTTCAACAGGTAGATTGTGTTGCAGAATAGGTTCCTGTTTAAAGAATACTTCATCTATTTCCCTTCTTTCATTCATGAACATATCATTTTCATGGTCTAGCAAATAGTGTTCTAAAGGATCACTAGGAGGTACGGCAATAGAAGCAAGACCAATAATTTCATCCTTACTAGGAAATTCTTCCTCACGATGTTGTTTACTAAATTTAGAGAAATTAAACTCATGAAGCATATCATCCAAGCCAATAGTAACAACATTCTTTTTGCAATCTAGCTTAGCATTAACAGTATTCAAGAAGGGTCTATCAAGTATAATGGGACAAAAGCTATCTTGTGGAGAACTGAGAACAAGAAAATCAGCAGGATAATTAGTTTTCCCACACAAGACTTCAATATCTCTAACAACTCCCATTGCAGATATAGTATCTCTATTGGCAAGTTTAATTGTAACATCACTATCTTCTAACTCAGCAGGTGCAATTTCATGCTTAATTTCTTTATATAAATCATAAGGTATAACACTAGCACTAGCACCCATATCACATAAGCCATGATAACAATGATCTCCTATTTTAACAGAAATAACAGGCACGCCTACCACAGGTCTATGTTTATCTTTAGCACAAGGTTTAGCAATTCTAGCAGTTTCACCATTGAACTGAATAACATGCCCATCAATATTATCAGACAAGAGATCTTTAACAATAGCAATATTAGGTTCTACTTTGATTTTTTTCAGGAGGTGCATAAGTTCTAATATTGCTTTTACGAACCACAGTTGAAGCTTTAGCATGATCTTTTATTCTAACAGGGAAAGGTGGTTTCTCATCATAAGAGGTAGGAACAATAGGATCATTATAAGTGACAGTCTTTTCTTCAACTTTGATAGGTGCAGCTACTTTTACTACTATGGGAGGATGATATTTAAACCACTTCTCCTTGGGGAGATCAACAAAAGTAGCAAAACATTCACAGAAAGAAGCTACTATCTCAGAGTCAAGTCCATATTTAGTGCTAAACTTATGGAAAATATTGGTATCCATGAAAGATTTAACACAATCAAACTTAGGTGTCATACCTAACTCCTTACCTTCGTCGAGGTCCCAATCTTCAGAGTTGCGTTTAATTCTATCCAATAAATTCCATCTGAATTCAATAGTCTTCATCATAAAAGAGCCAAAGACAAGAAGTATCGAGCATGGTGCGATTGTTATCAGAAAGCCGAGCATAAAAATTCTGAAGAATTGTCACTCTTGAGAGCTCATGATTGGGGCATGAATATAACATTGATTTAAGCCTCCCCCAAGCTTGAGCGATGCTTTTTACTTCCTGAGGCCAAAAATTATATATATAATTGCGATCACGATGAACAAGATGCGTAGGGTAATTTTTTTGATGAAATTCCAATTTCAATCTTTTATAGTTCCATGATCTCGTATCATCACATAGCCTATACCATGTCAATGTGTCTCCCTTCAAAGATAAAGGGAAGACCTTCTTCTTAACAACATCATCGGCTATACCTGCAAGCTTAAATAGTCCACAAACTTCATCCACATAGAGGAGATGTTCATCAGGATGCTTTGTTCCATCTCCTGTAAAAGTATTAGCTAGCAGTTTTTCCATCATACCCGAAGGAAATTCAAAAGGAGTTTCATTTTCAATAGGTTCAGTAGGTTGAGGAGCAACTCTTTTCTCTACTGGACGGGGTGAAGATACCCCGAACAAGCCCCTCAGAGAATTACTTTCCATAGTAACAAGTGACAGTAAATTTCAGCACACTATATAAATTTTTCCTTACAAAATTCCACCTACCAAAGGCGCTACACTCCCCGTCAATGGCGCCAGAAAAGAGTCTTGATGACCCACAAGTATAGGGGATCTATCGTAGTCCTTTCGATAAGTAAGAGTGTCGAACCCAACGAGGAGCAGAAGGAAATGATAAGCGGTTTTCAGCAAGGTATTCTCTGCAAATCTTGAAATAAGTGGTATGAGATAGTTTTGTGATAAGATAAATAGTAACGAGCAACAAGTAACAAGAGTAAATAAAGTGCAGCAAGGAGGCCCAAACCAATTTATAGCAAAGGACAAGCCTGGACAAACTCTTATAATAGGAAAAGCGCTCCCGAGGACACATGGGAATATCGTCAAGCTAGTTTTCATCACGTTCATATGATTCGCGTTCGGTACTTTGATAATTTGATATGTGGGTGGACCGCTGCTTGGGTGCTGTTCTTACTTGAACAAGCATCCCACTTATGATTAACCTCTATTGCAAGCATCCGCAACTACAACAAAAGTATTAAGGTAAACCTAACCATAGCATGAAACATATGGATCCAAATCAGCCCCTCACGAAGCAACGCATAAATTAGGGTTTAAGCTTCTGTCACTCTAGAAACCCATCATCTACTTATTACTTCCCAATGCCTTCCTCTAGGCCCAAATAATGGTGAAGTGTTATGTAGTCGACATTCACATAACACCACTAGAGGCTAGACAACATACATCTCATCAAAATATCGAACGAATACCAAATTCACATGACTACTAATAGCAAGACTTCTCCCTTGTCCTCGGGAACAAACGTAACTACTCACAAAGCATATTCATGTTCATAATCAGAGGGGTAATAATATGCATAAAGGATCTGAACATATGATCTTCCACCAAATAAACCAACTAGCATCAACTACAAGGAGTAATCAACACTACTAGCAACCTACTAGCACCAATCCCGAACTTGGAGACAAGAATTGGATACAAGAGATGAACTAGGGTTTGGAGATGAGATGGTTCTAGTGAAGATGTTGCTGGAGATTGCCCTCTCCCGATGAGAGGAGCGTTGGTGATGATGATGGTGATGATTTCCCCCTCCTGGAGGGAAGTGTCCCCGGCAGAACAGCTCTGCCGGAGCCCTAGATTGGTTCTGCCAAGGTTCCGCCTCGTGGCGGCGGATTTTCGTCCCGAAAGGTTGCTTAATGTTTTTTTCTCATCGAAAGACTTCATATAGGAGAAGATGGGCGTCGGAGAGGCACCAGGGGGCCCACGAGGCAGGGGGCGCGCCCCAGGGGGGGCCCACCCTCGTGAGCAGGGTGTGGGCCCCCTGGCCTTCATCTTGGGCGACGATTTTTCTTTATTTATTTTAAGATATTCCATGGAGTTTCAGGACTTTTGGAGTTGCACAGAATAGGTCTCCAATATTTGCTCCTTTTCCAGCTGCCGGCATTCTCCCTCTTCATGTAAACCTTGTAAAATAAGAGAGAATAGCCATAAGTATTGTGAGATATTGTAAAAGAACAGCCCATAATGCGATAAATATCGATATAAAAGCATGATGCAAAATGGACGTATCAGCGCGAGCCTCGCCCTCTTGGTGCTCGCGGCACCGGAATTGACCTCCATCTCCATCTCCATTGCTAGGATCGCGCCGCCTGCGAGCGCTGCTTTATGTGGCGTGGATCTGGACAGTCTAAGAAAGAGGGTGTGGCTAGGGTTTCAAGACACCATCCGACCGCCTTAAATAGCCGGAGCCTGGCCTCGGGCGACGAGCCAGACCGGCGTCACCGGAGGAGACGTCCGTCGGACCCTTGGGTTTCTGTAGCGGCGCCACATGGCGTTCACACCCGAATACATGGTGAGGGAGTCCTGGATTAGGGGGTATCCGGACAGCCGGACTATATCCTTTGGCCGGACTGTTGGATCATGAAGATACAAGATTGAAGACTTTGTCTCGTGTACGGATGGGACTCTCCTTGGCGTGGAAGGCAAGCTTGGCGATACGGATATGTAGATCTCCTCCCATTGTAACCTACTCTTTGTAACCCTAGCCCCCTCCGGTGTCTATATAAACCGGAGGGTTTAGTCCGTAGGACCAATAACAATCATACCATAGGCTAGCTTCTAGGGTTTAGCCTCTACGATCTCGTGGTAGATCAACTCTTGTACTACTCATATCATCAAGATCAATCAAGCAGGAAGTAGGGTATTACCTCCATCGAGAGGGCCCGAACCTGGGTAAACATTGTGTCCCCTGCCTCATGTTACCATCTGCCTTAGAAGCACAGTTGAGGACCCCCTACCCGAGATCCGCCGGTTTTGACACCGACATTGGTGCTTTGATTGAGAGTTCCACTGTGCTGTCGCCGTAAAGCTGGATGGCTCCTCCGATCGTCAATAACGACGCGGTCCAGGGTGAGGTTTTCCTCCCCGGATAGATCTTCGTATTCGGCGGCTTCGCACTGCGGGCCAACTCACTTGGCCATCTGGAGCAGATCGAGAGCTACACCCCTGGCCACCAGGTCAGGTTTGGAAACTTGAATTACACTGCCGATGTCCGCGGAGACTTAATCTTCGACGGATTCGAGCCCATGCCAGGTGTGCCGCACGATCACGATGAGCACGATGTAGCTCTACCGTCAGACAGTGTTCGGGAAATCACGCCAGCAACCACTCCGGCCTTCAATCCGGAATGGACTGCGCCATCCGAAGACGGGCGGATAGACCCCGCCTTAGCGGCTGCACCCTCAGTGGCGATAGAGCCGAATACTAACCTTACCCCTCACGAGAACCGTGACGCCGAACCGCTGGACTCGTCTCCGGCCACGGACTCCGAACCGCCTGCGCCCATGCCTATCGAATCCGATTGGGCGCCGATCATGGAGTTCACCTCCGCGGATATCTTTCAGCACTCGCCCTTCGGTGATGTACTAAACTCGTTAAGGTCTCTCTCCCTGTCAGGAGAACCTTGGCCGAACTATGTACGACTAGAATGGGATGTGGATGATGAAGAAATTCACTCCCCACCCACCACCCACTTAGTAGCCACTGTCGATGATTTAACTGACATGCTCGAATTCGACTCCGAAGACATCGATGGTATGGACAACGATGAAGGAGACGAACAGGAACCACTGCCCACGGGCCACTGGACCACCACCTCATCATATGATATATATATATATGGTGGATACACCCAAAGAAGGCAATGGCGACAAGACAGCGGAGGATGACCCCTCCAAGAAGCAACCCAAGTGCCGATGTCAGCGGCGCCGCTCTAAGTCTCGTCACAGCAAAAGCAGTGATACCGGCATAGGAGATAACAGTACTCCGGATAGTGCCGAAGATGATGACAATCCCCTCCAGCAAGATCTAAAGCCGGAGGATGGACAAGCCAGCCCTCCTGAGCGAGCGCAGAGGGAGAAGCGGAGGATGACAATTACATGCCTCTCTCCGAAGACGAAGTGAGCCTCGACGATGAAGAATTTGTCGTACCCGAGGATCCCGTCGAGCAGGAGCGCTTTAAGCGCCGGCTTATAGCCACAGCAAATAGCCTGAAGAAAAAACAGCAACAGCTTTGAGCTGATCAGGATTTGCTAGCAGACAGATGGACTGAAGTCCTTGCGGCCGAGGAATACGAACTCGAACGCCCCTCCAAGGGTCACCCAAAGCACAGGATGCTACCCCGACTTGAGGAGGAAGCATTGAAACCAACATCACCAGCATATGACACGGCTGATCGGCCACCTCGTGGCGAGACAGAAGAGGCATTTCAGCGAAGCTCAGCCCGCACCCCGCCGCCACTCAAACAAAAATACCAAGGCACCGGGAAACATGCGAGACCTGCGAGATGTATTGGAAGACAGGGCAAAACACGCAAGATCAATCTACGGATCACGAGGGCATGCCCCTACGCGGGACGGTGACTGCCACGCCGGATACAGTAAAAGCAAATCTGGCCGGGCCGAATACAGCAGGCAAGACTCATATGAGCTGCGTCGCGATATAGCCCAGCACAGAGGCACGGCACACCCCCTATGCTTCACTGCCGAAGTAATGGAGGATGAATTCCTAGAGGGTTTTAAACCCGTAAATATCGAATCATATGATGGCACAACAGATCCCGCGGTATGGATCGAGGACTTCCTCCTCCATATCCACATGGCCCGCGGTGATGATCTACATGCCATCAAGTACCTCCCGTTAAAACTTAAAGGACCAGCTCGGCATTGGCTGAATAGCTTGCCAGCAGACTCCGCTGGCTGTTGGGAGGATCTGGAAGACGCATTCCTCGACAACTTCCAGGGCACTTATGTGCGACCACCAGATGCCGATGACTTGAGCCACATAATTCAGCAGCCAGGGGAATCGGCCAGGCAATTCTGGACACGGTTCCTAACCAAGAAAAATCAAATTGTCGACTGTCCGGATGCAGAGGCCTTAGCGGCATTTAAGCACAACATCCGTGACGAGTGGCTCGCCCGGCACCTCGGCCAGGAAAAGTCGAAGTCCGTGGCAGCCCTCACGACACTAATGACCCGCTTTTGCGGGGGAGAGGATAGTTGGCTGGCTCGCAGCAACAACATATCAAGAAACCTTGGTACTTCGGATACCAAGGACAGTAACGGCAGGCCACGTCGTATCAAACACAAGCGCCACAACAACGGCGATAACACCGGGGATATGGCAGTCAATGCCGGATTCAGAGGCTCTGAATCCGATCAGCGGAAAAAGCCATTCAAACGAAGCACTCCAGGCCCGTCCAGTTTGGACCACATACTCGATCGCTCGTGTCAAATACACGGCACCCCCGATAAGCCAGCCAGTCACACCAACAGAGAATGCTGGGTGTTCAAGCAGGCCGGCAAGTTAAACACCGAAAACAAGGACAAGGGGCCGCCCAGCAATGATGAGGAGGAGCCACGGCCGCCGAACACGGGAGGACAGAAGAGGTTCCCCCCACAAGTGAGGACGGTGAACATGATATATGCAACCCACATCCCCAAGAGGGAACGAAAGCGTGCACTAAGGGACGTATATGCGACGGAGCCCGTCGCCCCAAAGTTCAACCCATGGCCCTCTTGTCCGATCACCTTTGATTACAGGGACCACCCCACTAGTATCCGCCATGGCGGATCTGCCGCATTGGTCTTAGACCCCATCATTGACGGATTTCACCTCACTCGAGTCCTTATGGACGGCGGCAGCAGCCTGAACCTGCTCTATCAGGATACAATGCGCAAAATGGGTATAGACCCCTCGAGGATCAAACCCACAAAAACGACCTTTAAAGGCGTCATCCCAGGTGTAGAGGCCCATTGTACAGGCTCAATCACACTGGAAGTGGTCTTCGGATCTCCGGACAACTTCCGAAGCGAGGAGTTAATCTTCGATATCGTCCCGTTCCACAACGGCTATCATGCACTGCTCGGGCGAACCGCGTTTGCAAGATTCAACGGAGTACCGCATTATGTACACCTTAAGCTCAAGATGCCAGGACCTAGGGGGGTCATCACAGTCAATGGAAACACAGAGCGCTCGCTCCGTACGCAGGAGCACACTGCTGCGGCCCTCGGAGGCACAAAGCAGCCTCTTAAGGCAATCCACCAGTTCGGCGATAAATCCCCCGGACACCGTCAAGCGCGTTCGGAGCAACCTGCAATAGGATCGCCTGGTACGCTCAGAGCTCGCCTAGCAATTCGGCCCCCGCCCTAGCCTCAGTCGAACGACAAAATTCGTGCCACGCGTACATAATTACACATTGAAAATACCATAGGCGTCGGCGGGGGCACAATCAAGGCACGTCCCACAATGCAGCTCAACTGCACTAGGGGCTTACTATCTTAATCATTCTCTTTCTTTCAGGATTTTACTCTCTGGAAGCCCTATCCGGCAGTTCGATTGCCGGACACATGATACAACATCCAAGGAGGCAGGAAGCTACGTCTTACAATGGAATCCCCAGGTGGTCTCTGATAACGAGTGAAATACCTTCTTTAAGATATAGTCTGCAGCTTGCTCCTGGATGGGACATGTCAAATAGTCCTATTATTTTGCTTACCGCACTACTTGTATCAGTATGCTTTGACGCATTTCTCGAATAAACAATGCATAACACTAGTCTATTATCTCATTCTATATTCTTTTATATATATATGTTCATTCTTGACAGTTAGCACCCATACACTCTGGTACGGCCAGTATGCCAGGGGCTTCCGTATACCCCATAACACGGCGTGAGAAGTCCGAACACTCTTGACAGTGCGGCGGCCCGAACTTATAGCATTATATGCATCAACTCCGAATCATGTCTTGGGTCAATAGTTGGGTTTGCCCGGCTCCCATGTTTTGGTACCTTACGCTCCGCTATATCGGCTAAGGTAGCCTTTGGAAGAACTCTGCGATTGTGTCCGGTTCCGGACGAGCACCTCAGTAGAGAAAGCTAAAACTGACTGTCATGATAAGGCGAGAGCTGGTCGCTGTTCGAGAGGTCTCAAGTCCCCAAAGACTTTTTCCGCTTCGGGCGAGGAGTCGGCTTTGTCCGACTTAGGCGTGTATAGCGCCCCAAATTCGGCCCTCCGAAGGCTAGGGGCTTCGCCAAAATTTAAAATTGTATACTTCTATGGCTAAGTGAGAGTGATAAAGCATTATAGCCCGATTTCCTGGTTCGTTGCGCTGAGCACCTCCCTCGAAGGACCCAAAAACGGGAAAAAGAGTGCTCAGATTTATACCGAACACCCCAACACTAGTTGCATGGGGGCCGAAGCCGACGACTAGCCAACTCTCAGATTTTATAAACGACCGCACAGAAGGTAATATTTTAAATACAAAAGCGTTGCATAGCGCACATGAACTAGTTTTCATAATATAGGATCACATGAGCAAGTTCATTCAAAAATTACATCTTTGGAACACTCGTCCGCACACGGGCACCCTTCAGGACACCCTCATAATACATTTCAGGGTGGCGATGCTCCTTGCCCTGCGGTGGCCCCTCCTTCACCAGCTTCTCGGCGTCCATCTTGGCCTAGTGCACCTTCGCACGGGCAAAAGCCCTGCGTGCACCTTCGATGCAGACGAACCGCTTTATGACTTCCAGCCGTGGGCAGGCATCCACAAGCCGCCTCACCAGGCCGAAGTAGCTGTTGGGAAGGGCATCGCCAGGCCACATCCGAACTATAAGGCCCTTCATGGCCTATTCGGCCGCCTTGTGGAGCTCGACCAGTTGCTTCAGTTGGTCGCTCAAGGGCATCGGGTGTTCGGTCTTAGTATACTGAGACCAGAACACCTTCTCCGTCGAGCTCCCCTCCTCAGCCCGGTAGAACTCCACGGCATCAGACACACTGCAGGGCAGATCTGCGAACGCATACGGAGAGCTCGAACTCGGGTAAGTAAATAGAAATTTTCTTTCACATGCTTGCTTTGCATAATGAATGCCTTACCGCCGCTATCTTCTTCACCGCCTCAATCTTACGGAGGGCCTTTTGGGCTTCGGCCTTGGCATGTTTTGCGCTTTGAGGGCCTTGGCAAGCTCGGACTCTCGCGTCTTGAGTCAAGCTCAAGGACTCTTGCTTCCACGGCGCTGGAGCTCTTGCTGCACCTCGCCTACTCGGGCTTCGTGTCTTTCTCGCTCAATGCGCTCCTTGGCCGCTTTGTTCTCGCCTCGGACAGCGCCTGCTTCAGGGTCGCCACTTCGGTCGTTGTCCCTGGCACATTCATGATGATCCTATTATCTTGCAACCAAAACTTTTTTCTCCTCGAGCTGCTTCTTGGCAATGCCGAGTTATTCCTCGGACCGCTCGAGGTCCTGCTTCAGTGCGGCGACCTCCGCAGTACGTGCGGCAGCGGCCAACGGTGAAGCCTGCATACGCAAACAGACATATTTGGATTAGACTCCTGCAATTACTATATGATCCTCTATTCGGCTTTTCTTCGCGAACGCCGAACAGAGCATCAGGGGCTATTGTCTATGCGGTAATTTTTTCCTAGACTTCGATTACTCACCTCAAAGCCTGTTAGGAGGCTGGCACAGGCTTCAGTCAGTCCGCTCTTGGCGGACTGAACCTTTCTGATCACCGCACTCATGATAGTGCGGTGCTCTTCGTTGATGGAAGCGCTATGAAGCACTTCCAGCAAGTTGTCCGGTGCCTCTGGGTGGACAGAGGTCACCGGCATGGGCGGCTTGCCCCTCTTAACAGGGGGCCGCCTGCCGGAGTCCGGGACCATTGGTGGTTCTGGTGCGGTGTTCGGCTGAGGGCCGAACTTGGAGCCCGTGGGAGTCTTGCTCCCTTTGCGCCCAGGGTCCGGAAGGTCGCCTTGAGGCGCCTCCAGGACAACCTCCCCTCGGCTTGGTGCCCTTTGAGACAACACCTCGACGTTGTCCGTAGGGCGAGGGGAGGAGGCGGTCGGAAGTGAATCACTATTCATATCCGACGAGTCCAAAGAACCGTCCGACGAAGATACATTGATGCGGGCTCGGGACGGACTGCATAATCATATTCGGCGTAAGGAGAAGCAGTGCAATAAAAGCAAACCATGAATTACTCTGGCATCCAAATACTTACGACTTCGCCAGGGGCTTGTCCCTGGGCAACCACTCGTCTTCGCTATGTGCGGCGGTCGTAGAACAGTCCGGAAGGAGAGTCCTTCCCTTCTTGGACCCTTCGGCCTCCCCGGTTGGGGCGGCCTTCCTTTTCTTGTCTCCCCCGGCTGGAGGGGGAGAACCTTCATCTTCCTCCTCCTTGTTTTCACAAGAGGAGTGCGTCTCGGAGTTATCGGATGATGAGTCCGATACCACCTGACGTCGGGAACTCTTTCGGGTCCCCGTGGTCTTCTTATTGGTCTTCTTCTCCAGCACCTCATAAGGTGCCGGAGTCAGCATCTCCGTCAGGAGGTCGTTGGCCGGATCTTCGGCCAGGGGGGCCGGGCAGTCGATCTGCTCCGATGTTTCCACTCAGTCTTGTCAAAGGCATGGGAGCTCAGATCCCGCACATGATTAAACTGGGGAAAGTAAATACCCTATAAGGTGTAGGGAACTTTCCGGATTCGCAGGGCGCTTCACGCTAAGTCCGCGGTCCTCGGTAATGGAAGGGGGGACCTCTGTAGGATCGAAAGTATATCTAGAGGGGGGGTGTGATTGGACTACTTGACCAAATAAAAACTTATCCTTTTCCCAAATTTAGTCTTTGGCAAATTTTAGCTAACTTAGCACAAGTCAAGCAATCTTAACACAATTCAATCAAGCATGCAAATAGTATATGAGCAGCGGAAAGTAAAGCATGCAACTTGCAAGAATGTAAAGGGAAGGGTTTGGAGAATTCAAACGCAATTGGAGACACAGATGTTTTTGTCGTGGTTCCGATAGGTGGTGCTATCGTACACCCACGTTGATGGAGACTTCAACCCACGAAGGGTAATGGTTGCACGAGTCCACGGAGGGCTCCACCCACGAAGGGTCCACAAAGAAGCAACCTTGTCTATCCCACCATGGCCGTCGCCCACGAAGGACTTGCCTCACTAGCGGTAGATCTTCACGAACTAGGCGATCTCCTTGCCCTTACAAACTCCTTGGTTCAACTCCACAATCTTGTCGGAGGCTCCCAAGTGACACCTAGCCAATCTAGGAGACACCACTCTCCAAGAAGTAACAAATGGTGTGTTGATGATGAACTCCTTACTCTTGTGCTTCAAATGATAGTCTCCCCAACAATCAACTCTCTGTCATAGGATTTGGATTTGGTGGAAAGAAGATTTGAGTGGAAAGCAACTTGGGGAAGGCTAGACATCAAGATTCATATGGTTGGAATGGAATATCTTGGTCTCAACACAAGTGTAGGTGGTTCTCTCTCTCAGAAAATGTAGGTTGGAAGTGTAGGTTCGTTCTGATGACTCTGTCCACGAATGAAGAGGAGGTGGAGGGGTATATATATCCTCCACACAAAATATAACCATTACACACAACTTGCCAAACTCGGTGGGACTGAATTGTTAAACTCGGTCGGACCGATTCAGCAAATCTAGTGACCGTTAGGATTTTCGGTGGGACCGACATGCAACTCGGTAGGACCGATATGGTTAGGGTTAGGGCATAACGTAATCTTGTTGAGACCGATTACACACTCGGTGGGACCGATTTTGGTAATAAGCTAACCAGAGAGTTGGTCAGGTAAACTCGGTGGGACCGATTCGCTCATTTCGGTGAGACCTAAATGTTACAAAAGGGAAACAGAGAGTTTACATTGCAATCTCGGTGGGACCGATTGCTCATCTCGGTAGGACCGAAACGTTACGAAGGGAAACAGAGAGATTACAACCCCATCTCGGTGAGACCGAGATCCCTATCGGTGAGATCGATTTGCCTAGGGTTTGTGGCAGTGGATATGACATCTGAACTCGGTGGCGCCGGATAGAAAGAATTGGTGGGGCCAAGTTAGACTTTTGGTTTAGGTCATATGTGGATGTGGGAAAGTAGTTGAGGGTTTTGGAGCATATCACTTAGCACTATGAAGCAAGAACCTCATTAAGCAACACCTCATCCCTCCTTGATAGTATTGGCTTTTCCTATAGACTCAATGTGATCTTGGATCACTAAAATGTAAAATGTAGAGTCTTGAGCTTTGAGCTTGAGCCAATCCTTTTATCCTTAGTATTTTGAGGGGTCCACTTTTCGCATCCATGCCATGCCATTCATTGAGCTTTTCCTAAAATATTTATCTTGGAATAATGTTAGCTCAATGAGCTATATGTTGTTAGGAATTACCAAAACCACCTAGGGATAGTTGCAATTTCAATCTCCCCCTTTTTGGTAATTGATGACAACATATAGATCAAAGCTTCGACAAATGATAATAAGAGTGAAAAACATTGTCGCTTTGAGAAGTATGTGAAAAGAAAGAGCTCCCCTAAATTTGTGCATAGTTTAAGATTTGCTTTGGACTGCAAATGCACAAAGAGTTAGGCTCATGGGTTACTCTTCCATGTCACATACATCTTGGTGGAGCGCTCAAAATGATAACAATAGAATACATGCACTCATCACCAAAAAAAGTGAATGATCATATAGAGATAAAAGGATAATGTCATCCAACAAGCATTAATGTAGCATATGATCAAACACATGATCATCCAAGTATCGCACAGACATAAGGTATCTCAGTCAAGCAAATAAAGTTCAACCACCAAAGCAAGAGAGAATAAAAGGCAACGCTCTCTCTCGAAGCCTGCGATCTATACATTTTTCTCCCCCTTTGGCAACAAGTTACCAAAAAATTCATAGAAAATGCATAGCACTAAATCGTCTCTCAGGCTTGATCTTTAGGTGGTGGTGTAGAGATGGCTCCTTGGACGAAGACTTCAGTAGATGTGGATGGAGCTGGTGGAGTAGGTGCTGGAGCTGGTTGCACTGGGGCTGTAGCTGGTGCAGATGAAGTGGCTCTGGTGTCTGTCACTGGCACTGCAGCTGACCTCTGAGCTCTAGGCACTCTGGCAAATGCCTCAGTGGTTGTCTTGCCCTTCCTCTCCTGCATATCATCCTGGAGTTGCTCAACAACAGACTGGATCTCAGTTACCTTCACATCCAAGTCATAGAACTTCTGCTCCATGATCCTCTCCAGGCTCTCCTGGTTTTGAGTCAAGGTGGCCAGCCCCTTCTCAATCCTCGAGTGGATGCAATCAAGTAGCCAAGCTGATCTGTTTGCTCTTCAAGAAATCTTGAGATGCCTCTTCCATTGTTGGCATCTTGGCAGCCTTCTCAGTCCTTGCCTTCTCCTTCTTTGCTTGTGCTTGCACAGAAGATGGTTCATCTTCATCCATAACCACTTGGTTGTCCTCAAAATCTAGATAGATAGGCATATGATCCTTGTCCAACAAGTATGTGCCAGTGCCTATCTTGGAGTTAATCAGCTCCTGGATCTGTGGGGCATACCCACAACTTCTCTTTTGGTCAGCAGCTGTCCTCTTGATAGTTTCAACTATAAGACTCATGACCTTGAACTTTTGTGGCACATCAAATAAGTGTAGCAGATTTATTGCATGGCCTCTGATCATGTTGTGATCACTTGACTTGGGCAAAAGAGTGTGCCTAAGGATCCAGTTGATGGTTGGCAGTCCTGACAGAAGGTAATGTACTGATCCAAACTTGTGTGTTTCAATGGCAGCATCTGAGATCTCCTTGTACATATGTGCCATAGTGTTGTGATCCATCTTCTTCTTGGCATAACATCCAAGTCATCCTCTTTCTCCTTAGGTGCATTGATCAGATTAGTTCATTCTTGAATTGATGATTGGTACCTAGTACCTTCACACATCCATACTATCCTGCCATCTGGATAAAAGTGTGTTGTGGAGTAGAATTGCATTATTAGCTCATCATTCCACTTTGTGAGCTTCTGCCCAACAAAGTCTACCACTCCACAAGCATTGAAGCTGTCATACACACCAGGATAGTGTTCTTCATTCTCCTTGATGTATTACCAGTTCACCCATCTCATGTCACACACTATTGGCTTCTTGTCCAGCAGCACTGTCTCATAGAAATCCTGCTATTCCTTTGTGTGGAACCTGTAGTCTACATCAATTCTCCTTGTGACTTCATAAGGATCAGTCAACCTCCACTGTCTGAGTCCTGCATCCTTTCTCAGCTTCATGTTCTCAGCTACAGGATGGGCATCATTATGATCTGGAATCTTAGGCTTCAATTTTCTCAAGACATGCTCTTCATCATCTTCCTCTTGACAGTTTTGAAGCCTTTGGGGCTTTGTTCTTCTCAAATTTGGAATGCTCACGGTATTCCTCTTAGGTGCGGTCTTGGGCTTGAGGCAACCTTGGGTGCTTCTTTGGGATGAAGCAGCCTCGACACGATGGCATCACCCATATGCTTCGAGCTTTGGGTGCTTTGGTGCAACATCCTCTTCTTCTTCTTCCTCTTCCATCATGGAAGGCTTTCCAACAACCACGCCATGGTCTTCTTGACCCTTTCCTTCCTCTTATTCCCTTCTGCAACAACCTCTTTGGGTTCAGCTTCCAAAGATGCTTGAGTGGAGGCTCTGGCTTTAGACATGGGAATCATTTTGGCAGGTGCTTTGGTCTTCATACCAGGCTTAGTGGCTGAAGCTGAGCCATATTCTTTCTTGAGCACCTTCTTCTTGGAAGTGGCCTCATCCTCAACAGCCACATAGTCTTCATCCTCAGATTCTGAGGTTCTCTTCTTTCTGGCCCTGGTGGCAGCTTTGGGTAGGTTGCTTGGGGTGCTCCTGCTGCCATCATCATAGCTGCTAGAGGGACTAGTGCCCTCACTCACTTGAATCTGCTCCTCTTCCCTGTTCGGGCTGTCACTTTGATTAGACATATTGCAAACACTGACAAAAGACCCTGTGAGTAGATATATATGAGATAGAGTGGATGAGCATCACAAAATACATAGGTTTTTGCAAAAGAATGAGTCAAAAACTTAGTTTTAGTTTTCCACAGAATGCATTTCGGATCTATCGATTTGTAAACTCGGTGATACCGAAGTAGCTTTTGGAACCTAAACTAGTGAACTCGGTCAGACCGAGTCACAGTTCGGTGGCACCGAGGCTGCTAGGGTTTCACAAAGTCCTGAACTCGGTCACACCGATTTGCAATTCTCGGTCGGACCGAGAATTACATGTGCAATGGCCTTAGCCGAATCGGTGGTACCGAGTTCTACAACTCGGTTGGTCCGAGATGGTTTCGGCGGAAACCTAACCCTAAATTTTCAATTCATCTCTAATCTACGGAGTGTTTTGACTAGATGAGATTGTTTCAATCGTGGCAGGATTCATGGCGAACACAATGTGCTAGGAATCAGATAGGGATAGCACAGTGATCGAGTTCATACCCTAGTTCTGCGATGAACTCGCTACAGCGGCAATGGTGGGGATGATTCCCGTTGATAGCGGTGGAGACCAGCGGCAGGAGGCAGCTGGCGACGAGGAGGACGATCCGGAGACCCTGGAGGCAGAGCGGGCTGAGCGCGGGCGAAAGAGTTCGGAGAAAATTTCCAAAGTTTTGCAGATGGGTATATATAGCCCGACCCTGTCGGTGTGACCGAGTGGAACAACTCGGTGGCACCGAGATGCATAACTGCTAGGAGTTACAACAACTCGGTGTGACCAAAAATTTCAAATCGGTTGCACCGAGATTGAAAACCTAGGTCGACTCAGTGATCTCGGTATGACCAAAATGGGAATCGGTCAAACCGAAACGCACAAAGAAGTTTTGTAAGTTTAAGTCTATGACGAATCGGGGACTCCAAGTGCTCCTCACACAGAGTGGTTCAAATCTGACTTGATCAAATTTTGTGATGTAGCATGAATAGAGTTTGAGACAAGAAAAGCATAGGTAGCTAGAGAAGGTTCTTAGGCATTCTTGTCCATCCACTTAGCAAAAGAAAAAGAAACCAATCAATCAAAACAACAAGTGGATGCAACCAACATGCTCACACAATAAAATGGCAAATGAAATATGTGGCGAAGAATGCACAACCAATTCTAGCATCTATCAAGCAATTGGCGATGACTAGGTCATCTATATATGAGTATATTGACTTAGGAGCCAAATGAGAACATTTGATCATAGGTCATACTCATTGTTTAAGCTCAAGTGGGGTTACCACTTTTACATAATGCATTGTTGTGTTCACACCATCAGAGTTGCTTTAGCTCAATTATTAGAGTAAAGCTCCCCCTAGATGTGAGATCCCCCCTTAGAGGGATGAACTAACCTTGGGTTTTGTCGATGATGACTTCATGTAGGTGTTGAAGATGTGGATGCTCAATGTTGATGTAGATCATTTGGAGAAATCCTTTCGAGTGAGTTGCACTTTCAATACCTACACGGGTTAGTCCCACAAGGAACAAACAAGGATATCCATAGACATAGAGTGATGCACACACAAGATGATGTCTATGAGAGCATTAGGTTACCTTGTCCCTTGTCTTACCAACAAGAGGGTTTGTGACTCCTTGAACTAGTGCAAGATGTGGAAGTTGATTGCACTAGTTATTTCCAAAATGACATGAGTGAAATATGTTGGCGGAGTCACCCTCAAGAACTCTCTAGTTCTTCTTCTTCGGGACCCACATCATCTTGATGGGAATCCTTGGAGTTGTAGTTGTACTAGATGAAGTAGAGCTTGACGTAGTCTTGGGAACCCACTTGACCAAGGCCTTTGGAGCTTCTTCAAATGCATCAATCTCTTCTTGAAGCTTGTCCTTGCCTTTTTGCTTGTGGTCTTGTGGTGGAAGATCATCTTGGGCTTGTCTCCCCTTGAAGGAAGTAGGATCATACTTCTCTTGTTGAGGAACAAACTTCGTCTTGGGGTATTGATCTTATTCCCACTCAACTCCATTGGCATTGAACTTTCATTCAAAACCAACACCTTGATTCTTCCGGTGCCTTCCTTGCTTGTGTACAATTTCCTAAAATTGCTTACTCCCGGCAAGGCTCTTGTAGGCACCTTTCTCTATAATTCCCTTCAATAAGATATTTTCTTGCTCAAGTGTAACTTGGCTAAGAGAATCATTAGTGGAATCAAGAGAACTAGTAGAAGCAACAACATTGGATTTAGCATGATTATTGTTACTACTAGAGGAAGAATCCTTCTTGTTCTTGTTACTAGACTTGACTTGAGGCATGTAAGTAGATAAGAGTAAACTCTTGGCAATGTAAGAAGAACTTTTCTTACGAAGATCATCATTGATTGCCTTTAAGAACTCATGCTCTTGCTCAAGGTTGAGCTTTTCAAAGCGTAACTTCGCATGAGTCGTTGAAAGTTCTCGATGATCTTGTAAGATAGTTCATGAGCTAACTTAAGAGTGTTTAGTTCTTTAGTTAGAAGCTCAATCTTCTCCTTATCATTGTTATTCGTTTTATCTTGATTAGCATGATTAATTGACGTTTCATCATAGTATTCATCACTAGAGTTGTCAACAAGTAAATCATCATCACCTAACAAGTCATCTTCATCACTATTGAAATCAATATACTCGGGATGTGATACCTTTGGACCTTTGGCCATGAAGCATCTTCCAATTCCTTCATTTGGGGAATCAAATATGTCGTAGGAGTTGGTTGACACAAGTGAAAGACCGGCAACACCTTCATCTTGAGTATATTCGGAGTCGGAGTGATAGCTTCTCTCGGAGTGATTCTCGGAGTCGGAGCCGGATACCCATTCACCAACATGAGCTTGATGTCTTCGTTTTGTGTAGCTCCTTGATGACTTGTCCTTCCTTTCTGAATCCTTGCTTCTCCGGGATGTTCTTCGATCATCTCTACTCCTCCTCTCTCTTGGTGGCGATTCTCCTCTTCTACTTCTCCTCTTAGGTGATTCTTCTCTTCTTTTGTAGGGTGTCGTACACTCATTGGAATAGTGTCCGGGTCTTCCACAATTGTAGCAATTACGCTCTCGACTAGAAGATCTTTTGTCATTGTAGGACATTGACTTGGAGCTTCTCTCTTTGCTTCTACTCTTGTAGAATTTGTTGAAGTTCTTCACCATTAAGCTCAATTCTTCATTGAAGGTTTGTTTCTCACTTGATGATGTGGGGGCTTCACATGAGGCTTTGTAAGCACCACTTGATTTGTTGTGAAGTTCCTCCTTATCCTTGAGTGACATCTCATGAGCAACAATTCTTCCAATGGCTTCCTTTGGGTTGAGATCTTTGTAATTGGGCATCATTTGGATCAATGTGCACACGGTATCATATTTTCCATCCAAGACTCTTAGGATCTTCTTGATGATGAATATGTCGGTCATCTCTTCACTTCCTAAGCCGGCGTTCTCATTTGTGATAAGAGCAAGCCTAGAGTACATTTCAGCGACAACTTCACCATCCTTCATTTTGAACTTGTCAAGTTGACTTTGAAGCACATCCAACTTGGATTCCTTGATGGAGTCGGTACCTTCAGGCATATCAATCAAAGTATCCCAAATTTCCTTTGCATTCTCAAGACGGCTGATTTTATTGAATTCTTCGGGGCACAATCCGTTGAAGAGGATATCACAAGCTTGAGCGTTGTATTGCAGCATCTTCAACTCTTCCGCGATAGCTTCACGGTTCGGTTCTCTCCCATCAAATAATTCACCTTGCAAGCCAATACAAACAATAGCCCAAACGGCGGGGTTATGTCCAAGAATATGAATTTTCATCTTATGCTTCCAACTAGCAAAATTAGTACCATCAAAGTAAGGACCTCTATGGTGATAATTTCCCTCGCTAGACGCCATATTCTCCTAGGTTGTGAAACCAAGGCTATGACTACCAAAATCTATGGAAATCAAAGAAAATGGAAACCAAAGCTCTGATACCACTTGTAGGATCGAAAGTATGTCTAGATGGGGGGGGGGGTGATTAGACTACTTGACCAAATAAAAACTTATCCTTTTCCCAATTTTAGTCTTTGGCAGATTTTAGCTAACTTAGCACAAGTCAAGCAATATTAACACAATTCAAGCAAGCATGCAAAGAGTATATGAGCAGCGGAAAGTAAAGCATGCAACTTGCAAGAATGTAAAGGGAAGGTTTTGGAGAATTCAAACGCAATTGGAGACATGGATGTTTTTTTCGTGGTTCCGATAGGTGGTCCTATCGTACATCCATGTTGATGGAGACTTCAACCCACGAAGGGTAACGGTTGCACGAGTCCACGGAGGGCTCCACCCACGAAGGGTCCACGAAGAAGCAACCTTGTCTATCACACCATGGTCGTCTCCCACGAAGGACTTGCCTCACTAGCGGTAGATCTTCACGAAGTAGGCGATCTCCTTGCCCTTACAAACTCATTGGTTCAACTCCACAATCTTGTCGGAGGCTCCCAAGTGACACCTAGCCAATCTAGGAGACACCACTCTCCAAGAAGTAAAAAATGGTGTGTTCATGATGAACTCCTTGCTCTTGTGCTTCAAATGATAGTCTCCCCAACAATCAACTCTCTGTCACATGATTTGGATTTGGTGGAAAGATGATTTGACTGGAAAGCAACTTGGGGAAGGCTAGAGATCAAGATTCATATGGTAGGAATGGAATATCTTGGTCTCAACACAAGTGTAGGTGGTTCTCTCTCTCAGAAAATGTAGGTTGGAAGTGTAGGTTAGATTCGATGGCTCTGTCCCACGAATGAAGAGGAGGTGGAGGGGTATATAGCCTCCACACAAAATCTAACCATTACACACAACTTGCCAAACTCGATGGGACCGAATTGTTAAACTCGGTCGGACCGATTCAGCAAATCTAGTGACCGTTAGGATTTTCAGTGGGACCGACATGCAACTCGGTAGGACCGATATGGTTAGGGTTAGGGCATAACGTAATTTCGATGAGACTGATTACACAATCTCGGTGGGACCAATTTTGGTAATAAGCTAACCAGAGAGTTGGTCAGGTAAACTCAGTGGGACCGATTCGCTCATTTTGATGAGACTGAAATGTTACAAAAGGGAAACAGAGAGTTTACATTGCAATCTCGGTGGGACCGATCGCTCATCTCGGTGGGACCGAAACGTTATGAAGGGAAACAGAGAGATTACAATCCCATCTCGGTGAGACCGAGATCCCTATCGGTGAGACCAATTTGCCTAGGGTTTGTGGCAGTGGCAATGACATCTAAACTCGGTGGCGCCGGATAGAAAGAATCAGTGGGGCCTAGTTAGACTTTTGGTTTAGGTCATATGTGGATGTTGGAAAGTAGTTGAGGGTTTTGGAGCATATCACTAAGCACTATGAAGCAAGAACCTCATTAAGTAACACCTCATCCCTCCTTGATAGTATTGGCTTTTCCTATAGACTCAATGTGATCTTGGATCACTAAAATATAAAATGTAGAGTCTTGAGCTTTGAGCTTGAGCCAATCCTTTTATCCTTAGTATTTTGAGGGCTCCACTTTTCTCGTCCATGCCATGCCATTCATTGAGCTTTTCCTGAAATATTTATCTTGTAATAATGTTAGCTCAATGAGCTACATGTTGTTAGGAATTACCAAAACCACCTTGGGATAGTTGCACTTTCAACCTCGGCGCCCTTGAACAGCACCCTCCAGACGTCCTTGTGCGTCATGTCAAAGAGCTCACGCAGAGTCTGGTGCTGGGCCGGGTTGAACTCCCATAAATTAAACGCCCGTTGTTGACACGGGATGATCCGGCGGAAGAGCATGACCTGGACCACGTTGACAAGCTTGAGTTTCTTTCTTATCATGTTCCAGATACACTTCTGGAGTCCGGCCAGCTCCACCGATGAACCCCAGGACAAGCCCTTCTCTTTCCAGGAGGTAGGCCGCATGGGGATTCCGGATCGGAATTCGGGGGCCGCCACCCAGTTGGTGTCGTGTGGCTCGGTGATGTAGAACCACCCCGACTTCCACCCTTTTATGGTCTCCACATAGGAGCCCTCGAGCCATGTGACGTTGGGCATTTTTCCCACCATGGCGCCTCCGCATTCCGCTTGCTGGCTGCCTACAACCTTCGGCTTGACATTAAAGGTCTTCAGCCACAGGCCAAAGTGGGGCTGGACGCGGAGGAAGGCCTCGCACACGATGATAAACGCCGAGATGTTGAGAATAAACTTCGGGGCTAGATCATGGAAGTCTAGCCCGTAGAAGAACATGAGGCCGCAGACGAATGGGTGAAGGGGAAACCCCAGTCCGCGGACGAAGTGGGTGAGAAAGACTACCCTCTCGTAAGGCTCCGGGGTAGGGATGATCTGCCCCTAGTCGGGCAGCCGGTGCGTGATATCCGTGGCCAAGTATTCGGATCCCAGCTTCTTGATGTCCTCCTCTGTGACGGAGGATTTCATCCACTTGCCTCCCGCTCCGGATATGATTGGAGCGGTGTGAGGAGAAAGATGCGAACTTGGGTGTTGGAGCTCGAGTGTGCAAGAATGGATGAGTGAGGAGGGAGAAGGCATGGGCGAAAAAAGGTGAAGCCTTATTCCTTTATAAAGGCGAACAAAACTATACACCCCAGTAGCTTGGTAAACTCGCTTACTCCCCAAGCGCCATGATTGATGGCGTGGTTGGGTTACCCACGCCCGTATTGATGAGAATCCCGTGATAAGGGGACACGATCTCTGCCTCGACAAGACGTGCCAAGGAAACCTCCTCGCAATATGCGCCAAGGCTGGTTGAGAAAAACGGTTCGAATAATGACCGGGCCATGGTATGATGTCATGATATCAAGTGCGTCTGCAAATTAGATTTGTGGAAATATTATTCTCTCTACGGTGGTATGTGGGACTTGTTTTGCAGAGCCGGACACTATCCTTGTGTTCAAAATCTTCTATAGAGTATTCGGAGGAAGGAACCTGCCTTGCAATGCCGAAGACAATCTGCGCGCCGGACTCATCGTCATTGAAGCCTGGTTCAGGGGCTACTGAGGGAGTCCTGGATTAGGGGGTATCCGGACAGCCGGACTATATCCTTTGGCCTGACTGTTGGACTATGAAGGTACAAGATTGAAGACTTTGTCTCGTGTCCGGATGGGACTCTCCTTGTCATGGAAGGCAAGCTTGGCGATACGGATATGTAGATCTCCTCCCATTGTAACCGACTCTGTGTAACCCTAGCCCCCTTCGATGTCTATATAAACTGGAGGGTTTAGTTCGTAGGACCAGTAACAATCATACCATAGGCTAGCTTCTAGGGTTTAGCCTCTACGATCTCGTGGTAGATCAACTCTTGTACTGCTCATATCATCAAGATCAATCAAGCAGGAAGTAGGGTATTACCTCCATCGAGAGGGCCCGAACCTGGGTAAACATCATGTCCCCTGCCTCCTGTTACCATCCACCTTAGACGCACAGTTCGGGACCCCCTACCCGAGATCCACCGATTTTGACACCGACACATGGAGATGCCCGTCGAAACGGTGGGTTTCCGCAATCAACGCACGAACGTGGCTCCATCGCCATTCCGACCTGCCTGTCCTAGTAATATAGTCAACAGATGCATTTAGAACACAAAGAGACACCAAGGTGACTCTGGATAATTACACGTCATGCATTTGTGAGTTTGACAACCGTGCCTGTGACCTGAAACACTGAGACACAAAAAGTCGTCTTCGTGTGTAAAGGATCGTGACGATACTAAACATATAAAGTCGCCTTTCGTGCATTTGAGTTAAAAATCTTACAACGAAAACAATTGTAACAAGGACAGTCTCCCGATTCTATTAGGTTTCCGTAATAAATGCACAAACGTGACTCCCGGTAGGAACAAACCATGCCTCCGTGGGCTAGACGTCCGTGCCTCTCCTTTTGACCGAGTCCACCGACTCATTCGGAACACAATCAGAAAACCTTTATGCATGACTCTATATAATAGCATGCCATGCCTTTGAGGGTTGTATGCCCGTGCTTGTGACCCTTGACACTGAAACACAGATAGCCACGAACGTCGACGTCTTTATCAAGAAAGAAGCGTGACGCAACACGGTACTGAACCGTGTCTGTATGGACTTAACGTCTATGCTTTTAAATAAAAGGAAATGAGCTTTTAAAATCAGCATCTCTCATATAGGAAATTCTGTGCCTCACAGAGTAAACGCCCGTGGTTGTGCGTAAGACAAAGGTCCAGTTCTGTGGGCTAGACGGTCGTGCATCTCCGTCTAGTCGAGTCTCACAGGCGAGCATGACTCTATGTAATACCATAGACCATGCGCAATAAACGCATGATTGTGACCCTGCCTAATACTAAAGTATGCCTCCATGGGCTTCTCGTCCGTGCCTCTCCGTCTGAATGAGTCGTCTGAATCATTCGGAACACAAACACAAGCAAACATGACTCTATATAATACCACTCGATGCCTTTGTGGATTTGACGCCTGTGCCTGTGACCCTAATGACTGAAACACAGAGAGTCACAAACGTACTTAACCGTGGCTGCAGAGAGTGCTAGCCCATGCCTTCGTGGGCGTCACGTGCGTGCCTCTCTTTCCTACCGAGTCCACCGAGCTTCCGGCGTCGAAGAAATTCTTCTAGTGAATGTGTGCCATAAATAATTAAAGCACTGAGGGGCACGCCTGCGTTCGGTCTGCGTGGTGCAACAAAGGCATTACGTACCTTGAAAGCGGTGGTTCTATTTAATGTTTCAAGCACCCATCTACCATTGACTTGCTACGAGTAGTACTTAACCCGCGCCCTCCTGTCTGAAAGAAAAGAAGAAGAAGTAATTAATCTGGACCCCTCCGCTCCCCGTCGTGGGTATTTAAGTCGTTTCGTGGATTGAAAGGCTATTCCATTTCTCCAGACCCACCGTCTGTCCAGATCCACGCCACATATAGCGGCGCTCGTAGGCGGCGCGATCCCAGCAATGGAGACGGAGATGGAGGTCAACTCCGTTGCCCCGAGCACCAAGAGGACGAAGCTCGCGCCACCGCCGACGCCTTCCTCTGGTGGTTTGGCAGTAGTGGCTGGAAGCTGCGAGGGTGCGCCTACTGGATCCGAGGATCAAGAAGAGCAGTCTGGTCCGGACCGCATCAGCGACCTCCCGGATGGTGTCCTCGGTGAGATCATCTCCCGTCTGTCCACTAAGGAAGGCGTTCGCACTCAAATACTCGCACGTCGGTGGTGCCATGTTTGGCGCACCGCTCCTCTCAATCTCGACTGTAGTGAGATCCCTATCGGTCGTCTTTTTAAGCCCCTAGAAACAGTTCATATCGACGTGCTGTCCATGCTCCCTAGTAAGGATGTCATCCGCATTAGATATTTTGGAACTCGGTGTAGTTTTCAACCTGACGTTGATGGTCGTGCCTTCCGGAAGCCATCATCTCCGGTCATGAGCGCCTGATTCATCGTCTACGCATTCGGCGTGCTACCTCCACTGCAGACCCTCTACAGTTGACGCCTGGCTTCGATCCCCAAGACTGAAGAATCTCCAGGTTCTCGATTTCTATTACATGTTCCCACGTTTTGTGGGAAAAACCATCACACTACCACACGAAATCTCTTTGCCCACGCCCTCACCACCGACTTCCACGCTGTTGTTTTCCTCCTCACTGCACACCGTCACATTTGCTCTTTGCCAGATACCTGATGAGTATGCACGATCATTTAAACTTCCACTCCTCAAGAGGCTTTCGTTTTTGGAAGTTGATATATCAGACGTCTCACTACAAAGCATAATCAACCATGGTTTCCCTGCCCTCGAGTGACTCCTGCTTGTTTGCAATAACTTGGACCACTGCATCAGAATAAACTCAGGCAAAGTTGAAGTCATCTGTATCCTTTGTGAGAATGGTGAACTCGTTGTTGAGGATGCGCCCTCACTTAAACGATTGATTCACGATATTCAGAGCCGGCACTTGCAGATAACTGTCTTTTCTGGACCTAAGCTTGAGTGTTTGGGTAATTTTTATGAACGATTTCCTGAATCCAAGATTGTTTTTGGCTCTCTGATTATCGAGGTACTCACCTTTTGCACTATACTCTTTACTTGCATTCCTTGCAGTGCCGAAGTTTAATGTCACGCGACCTTTTATCCAGCTAATTTTATGATATGTGCTTGACGCAGGCTTTGTCTGTAGTCAGCCTATCAATGACGGTTCAATCTGTGAAGACCCTGCTTATCCATATGTCATTAAATCTGAACAAGGTTGTTTCCTTGATGCGATGCTTTCCTAGCCTAGAGAACCTGTTTATCGAGGTAACGATTTCCAGACACATTGAAAGCACATACAATGCATAGCGTACTATATTGGAGGCATCTATCTCCCTTTGTAGTCCTTGAGTATTCTCACTCTTCATGCATTTTCAGGGAGGAGTATGCCGCGAGGAAGGTGTAACAAATAAGTGGCGCCACAAGCACCGGGTGTTTCTCAAATAGCATGACATTCGCCTGAAGAGAGTAACGCTGGAAAAATATGTACACTACAACAAAAACATTGAATTTGCAACGTTCTTTGTTCGGAACACAAAGGAGTTTGATACTATGAGGCTTAAGTTTCTCTCCCCCCAGACAACATCACTGAAGGATTTTATGAACATCAAGAAGAGGTGCTTCAATGGGGCAACATGGCTTCTAGACGTGCTCGTCTTATGTTGTCAGGGTATTGTAGGCATATGAACTTGGATTCAAAAGTACACATCTGGACAAACCAGTGTCCAATCATGGATTTGCCGGATCCAATGAACTGTGGATGTTGAAAACGGTTATCCAGCTGTCAGAGATAGGTGTTGTTGCGTGCTTTCCAGTTTGGACTTCCAGCTTGTACTTTATCCATTGTCTGTAAGGTTGACAGGAACTTGTTTTTGTGCTCTTCAGCCATGAAGCAACTCCAAGCTCAAAAAACTATCAATTTTTCATGTTTTTGTGCACTGTGTGTATGTTTGGATTTCCTTTTGTGAATAGAGCGAGCGACTAAAATAATCTGGAACACGCAGTCACGTGTGATGTGACGGTCGTGCCTCTCCAAATAACTCGTTAGCTGAAGTATTTTACAATACAGAGGCGGGCGTGCCTCTTGTACCTGTAAGACTGTGCGTCTGTTGTCACTGCACGGCACTTCCTTTGCGCATGTCTGTGACTCGGTGGTGAATGTTTTGGGTGGAAACATGCTGCACAGTCTAGAACATAGTGTCTTGTAGAACCATGACAGTGATGTTTCTGCAAATCGAGACGTGCTTGTCGTGGAACCGATGTGCTTGTGCTTTTTTTAAAAGCGTCACCATCCATCTTCTTGTACTCTGATCCAACTACCTGGCCATCAGAGCAAGAGCGAGACGGTGAGACATAGGCCATGGAGGCGATTCAGGCGACCATCGTACGTCTTATCGAGGTGGTTAGGGAGAGCAACCCGCAGCCCAACGCGCTGTAGCGCCTCCAGGGGCTGCTGATGTCCGCCACAACGCGTTCCTTCTTCAACGCCAGTGATGTCTACTACGCAACCTTCTCCTTGTAGACGTTGTTGGGCCTCCAAGTGCAGAGCTTTGTAGGACAGTAGCAAATTTCCCTCAAGTGGATGACCTAAGGTTTATCAATCCGTGGGAGGCGTAGGATGAAGATGGTCTCTCTCAAGCAACCCTACAACCAAATAACAAAGAGTCTCTTGTGTCCCAAACAGACCTAATACAATGGTAAATTGTATAGGTGCACTAGTTCGGCGAAGATATGGTGATACAAGTGCAATATGGATGGTAGATATAGGTTTTTGTAATCTGAAAATATAAAAACAGCAAGGTAACTAATGATAAAAGTGAGCGTAAACGGTATTGCAATGATAGGAAACAAGGCCTAGGGTTCATACTTTCACTAGTGCAAGTTCTCTCAACAATAATAACATAATTGGATCATATAACTATCCCTCAACATGCAACAAAGAGTCACTCCAAAGTCACTAATAGCGGAGAACAAACGAAGAGATTATGGTAGGGTACGAAACCACCTCAAAGTTATTCTTTCCAATCAATCCGTTGGGCTATTCCTATAAGTGTCACAAACAGCCCTAGAGTTCATACTAGAATAACACCTTAAGATACAAATCAACCAAAACCCTAATGTCACCTAGATACTCCATTGTCACCTCAAGTATCCGTGGGCATGATTATACGATATGCATCACACAATCTCAGATTCATCTATTCAACCAACACAAAGTAATTCAAAGAGTGCCCCAAAGTTTCTACCGGAGAATCACGACGAAAACGTGTGCCAACCCCTATGCATAGGTTCTTGGGCGGAACCCGCAAGTTGATCACCAAAACATACATCAAGTGAATCACGTGATATCCCATTGTCACCATAGATATGCACGGCAAGACATACATCAAGCACTACAAGAAACTTGTTAATACATGACGGATTTCCGATGACAGTTTCGAAATTCGTCATGAACCGCCTAATACAGACCCGCAAGCCCACTAAAGCCCGCCTAAAGCCCTAAACCTTTCCCCGTATAAAAGCAAACCCTAAGAGAATCTCGTCCCCAATCCCTTTATCCATCCGCCGCCACCACGCCGCCTCTCCTCTCTCCTCGCCTGCCCTTCTGCCTCAACCTTCCCGCCTCCAAGCGACGATGATGGCCCGAGATCCATGGCGACAGCGGCTGCAGCGGCCCGATGGGAGTCGTGGCCAACCCTAGCCGCCGTGGCGCGCCTCAGCTGCTCACAACCCATGACCTGGGCCATGGATCTACGGCAGGGACCTCCCTCCTCCGTCTCACAGGTCACAAGAACTGCCTCGCCATCCGGAGATTTGGAGCAGCAAGGGCCGGATGAGGAGAGGACGACGACCGTGACCTGCGGCAGGCCCGAGCTCGACCTCGCCGGCAACGTCGACACCCCTCACAAGGTCCACCCCCCGGTTGTCTCCTCTATCCATTACTTCCTCTTCTCTCCCATCCCCAATTGAAGTTTTTTTGCTTTGATTCAGAACAGCAGGAGCTCTCCGCCTCTCCAGTTCGATGGATGGGAACGAACGGGACCCCACGCTCGAGCCAGATGAGCTCGATGGCTAGCAGCCCCGACAACCATGATTCCCCGAGAGAACAATAAGGTCGACCCTCTCACTCTGGTTTTTCTTTTCTTTCCAAGTGACTGCTGCTCTTCTTTAGTATAGTTCTCTGTGGACTCTCCAATCTTCTTGGACTGAACCTATGCGTAAAACGTGGCCGCTTTGTTTCTGACATCAAGAAGTTACAGCCAACAATAGACTAGCACTGCTATTATTTCCTTTTCTTCTCTCACCGTATGCGTGCATTAGCAAGGTAGAGTTTGTGTAATCTGCTAGTTAATTAAGTAACTACAATACTAGTTAGACAAGTTGTGTGGTGGTTCACGTTTAGTCCCTAACCAAAAATTAGGCCATGCCCATATTACTGTTCTTCTCCTTTCTATTGTTATTAGTCTGGCATATCCCTATATTTTTATATTATCTACCACTTTACTCCCTGGCATAGTTGCAAACTACTTCTACACCGAGAAGTGGTTGTTTGGTATAGAATACCAAAGGTGTGCATTTTATTTGTAGCAGAACTAGTCTAAGTTAGATGTACTCATGTTTGTTAATATTAGGATCAAATATCAATGCTAGTTGAGACATACTACCTGCCATCTTGAAATATAAAATGTTTTTATAGGCTAAACTAGCCTACAAAAACGTATATATATTTTGAGACAGAGGTAGTACTTGTTAGTTCTGACCATGCCTAGCTTAAGGACTGATCGGTATTCTTGAAAAAAAAAATCCTGCATATGTTCGTACATTTTCCTATCTGAATTATGTTGGATGTATTTTGGTGTGTGCATGTGACATTCAAGGCACATTTTTGCAATATATGTTAGTATATGGTGCTGTGAAACTTCTACGATTGAACAACATACCACGGCAAGCTTTAGAAGTAACTTTCTTCCATCTACAAAAGCTGAGAGGCAGAGGGAGGGGCACATAGTTTTACCATTGAATAAGCTACTCCCTGAGCTAGAGTGAGGGGCGCAACATTTACCACTAAATATGTTGCTCCATTCAACATGATTGATGCTCTAAAATGAAAGTTTAACAATCTGCAGCTTTAGAGATTTAGAGGCACACACAAATAATGAAATACTGTAACAATCTGCAGCTTTGAAAATGTTGGTGTTCTTATTTGATCTTGGTTTGCAGCAAATAATAATATTTGTGTTATCATTAACTTTGGGCTCCAATGAAATTCTTGCACGTGTCAATCCTAATTCTCTGCCAAAAGTTGTTTAACAGTATGCTAATGCTTTGCCCAGGTCTATCTCATGGACACCCAGATTTTGTATGCAATTTTCCCAACACCATCGCCTTACCTCACTGCTGGTGGTAATTTTGCATCGCCACTTATTTTCTTTATTATTGTTACTGTCAAATACTAATTCTTCAGTCAGACGCTTGATAATTGTTGATGATTTCTTAGTGTTACAAGTGAAATGTATCATTGGGCAAAATGTCCACATTCTTAGATAGGTCCATTACTATCTCCTTCATAGCCTTTTGGTTTTATTATTTTCACTATATACCTTTTTTTGTTCTAAGTTTCAACTGTCAAGTGTTAACAATATATAGATATTGTTATTCAGGGTATATCCAATTTCTTAATGCTCTAATAGGGTAGGTTCTGGGGTTGGTTAACCTCATTTATGCAAATTGCTGGTACCCAAGGTGTCATTCTCATCAATATTGACAAGTTGATTCATGCCTACTTACAAGGCTGAAAAATAATGTATTACTGGACACAACTGTAGAAGTATGTAGATGTTTGTTTTCTCAACACATAACTATAATTTCTTTTTTTATCATCAAGGATCACTGGACATATGATAATTGAACGAATTTTGTGCAATGTTGTATGTATTGCCCCCCTTTGTTAGACCAGTTTTTTTTTTCTTGTTTGGATGATATGCACAAGTACCTAACATTTAAATCTTTTACCCACAACTTGGTTGTCTTAATTAATATGGATCTACATGAAACTTATATATGTAGTGGATACTATGTTATTCTCGTTTGTAGCAATCGCAAGATTTAAGAATTTTGGAGAGCATGAGTTATTCATTTTACTTTGTTAAAATTCTCATATTTTACAATCTATGCATATTTACAAATATCTAATGGTCTTGTAAATATTCTAGGTATGACTGCATCAGGCTACTTGGTGTTGCCTATCAAAATTATACGACATGATACTTTCCATCGGGAGGGCCGATGGCAAGAACTTGAATAACAACTTCACTAGTTTAAATGTTCTGTTTGTGTGAACTGGATTGTACTGTTTCCTAACTTTGTTGAGTGATATATTTTATTAATCTATGTTGTAAATTATCATCTCGTGGAGGATTTTGTAAACTGCTATGTTATAGATGCTTGCAGATGCTTGCATATATTGATTCATATGTGCACGTGAGGCACTTTGGAAATACCTTGTCTTAGCATAACGATTTGCATAACGCATCATGCTTTAAAATGTAATTGTTGAAAGTTGGGCTGAATGAAATAGGCTAACGGGTCGAACTAATGGGCTACCCCATGTAGGATATCCATGACGATTTACGTGGACGAAAAATCGTGTCCACGTAGGATGCCACGTCAGTCTAGGTTGTCAATTGAAAACTCTACGTGGCGTTGGTCCATGACGGTCTGTTCCGTCACAATGGTTTGGGCCTTGGGCGGGCCTGGCGTAGATCCTTGACGGTCAAAAATCGTCATGGACAACACCATGTCAAATTATGACGCGATATACATGACGGATTTCAAATCCGTCAAGGATAGGCACCCATGACGGATTTTGCCTGGCCTGTGACGGATTAGTACCGTCACGTATTAACAGGTTTCTTGTAGTGAAGTGTTCTCAAGTCATTAAAGACTCAATCCGATAAGATTACTTCAAAGGGAAAACTCAATCCATAACAAGAGAGTAGAGGGGGAGAAGAAACATATGATCCAACTATAATAGCAAAGCTCGCGAATCATCAAGATCGTGCCAAATCAAGAACACGAGAGAGAGAGAGAGATCAAACACATAGCTACTGGTACATACCCTCAGCCCCGAGGGTGAACTACTCCTCCTCGTCATGGAGAGCGCCGGATGATGATGATGGCCATCGGTGAGGATCCCTCCGTGAGTGGTCTTGAACAGTGGTCCCGATTGGGTTTTTGGTGGCTACAGAGGCTTGCGGCAAGGAACTCCCGATCTATTCTGTTCCTGAAGTTTTTAGGGTATATGGGTATATATAGGAGGAAGAAGTACGTCGGGAGCCACGAGGCCCACGAGGGTGGAGGGCGCGCCTGGGGGGGAGGGCGCGCCCCCTACCTTGTGGCTTCCTTGTTGCTTCTTTGACGTGGACTCCAAGTCTCCCCGGTTGCTTTCCTTCCAAAAATAACTTCTGCAGAAGATTTCATTCCGTTTCGACTCCGTTTGATATTCCTTTTCTTCGAAACACTGAAACAAGGGAAAAAACAGGAACTGGCACTGGGCTCTGGGTCAATAGGTTAGTCCCAAAAATAATATAGAAGTGTAAAATAAAGCCCATAAACATCCAAGATGGATAATATAATAGCATGGAACAATAAAAAATTATAGATATGTTGGAGATGTATCAGCATCCCCAAGCTTAATTCCTGCTCGTCGTCGAGTAGGTAAATGATAAAAAAGATAATTTTTGATGTGGAGTGCTACTTGGCATAATTTCAATGTAATTCTTCTTACTTGTGATATGAATATTCAGATCCAAAAGATTCAAGATAAAAGTTCATATTGACATAAAAATAATAATACTTCAAGCATACTAACTAAGCAATTATGTCTTCTCAAAATAACATGGCCAAAGAAGGTTCATCCCAACAAAATCATATAGTTTAGTCATGCTCCATTTTCGTCACACAATAATGCTCTCATCATGCACAACCCCGATGACAAGCCAAGCAATTGTTTCATACTTCAGTAATCTCAAACCTATAAACTTTCACGCAATATATGAGCACGAGCCATGGACATAGCACTATGGGTGGAATAGAATATGATGATGGGGGTTATGTGGAGAAGACAAAAAAGGAGAAGGTCTCACATCAACGAGGATAACCAACGGGCTATGGAGATGCCCATCGATTGATGTTAATGCAAGGAGTAGGGATTGCCATGCAACGGATGCACTAGAGAAACTAAGTGGGTGTGCATCCAACTTCCTTGCTCACGAAGACCTAGGGCACTTGAGGAGGCCCATTGTTGGAATATACAAGCCAAGTTCTATAATGAAAAATTCCCACTAGTATATGAAAGTGACAAAACAAGAGACCCTCTATCATGAAGACTATGGTGCTACTTTGAAGCACAAGTGTGGTAAAAGGATAGTAGCATTGTCCCTTTTTATTTCTCTTTTTTTGGGCCTTCCTTTTTTTGGCCTTTCTCTCTTTTTTTGGGACAATGCTCTATTAAATGATGATCATCACACTTCTATTTATTTACAACTCAATGATTACAACTCGATACTAGAACAAGGTATGACTCTATATGAATGCCTCCGGCAGTGACCGGGATATGCAATGAACCAAGAGTGACATGTACGAAAGAATTATGAACGGTGGCCTTACCATAAATACTATGTCAACTACATGATCATGCTAGCAATATGACAATAATGAATGTGTCATGATAAATGGAATGGTGGAAAGTTGCATGGCAATATATCTCGGAATGGCTATGGAAATGCCATAATAGGTAGGTATGGTGGCTGTTTTGAGGAAGATATAGGGAGGTTTATGTGTGAAAGAGCGTACCATATGACGGGGTTTGGATGCACCAGCGAAGTTTGCACCAACTCTCAATGTGAGAAAGGCAAATGCACGGTACCGAAGAGGCTAGCAATGATGGAAGGGTGAGAGTGCGTATAATCCATGGACTCAACATTAGTCATAAAGAACTCACATACTTATTGCAAAATTCTACAAGTCATCAAAAACCAAGCACTACGCGCATGCTCCTAGGGGGATAGATTGGTTGGAAAATACCATCGCTCGTCCCCTACCTCCACTCATAAGGAGGACAATCAAAGAACACCTCATGTTTCAAATTTGTTACATAACGTTTACCATACGTGCATGCTATGGGACTTGCAAACTTCAACCCAAGCATTTCTCAAATTCACAACTACTCAACTAGCAAAAATTTAATATTATTACCTCCATACCTCAAAACAATCATCAAGCATCAAACTTCTCTTAGTATTCAACACACTCATAAGAAAGTTTTTACTATTTGTGTATACCTAGCATATTAGTATTATTTAAGCAAATTACCATGCTATTTAAGACTCTCAAAATAATCTAAGTGAAGCATGAGAGATCAATAGTTTCTTTAAAACAAGTCCACCACCATGCTCTAAAAGATATAAGTGAAGCACTAGAGCAAATGACAAACTACTCCGAAAGATATATGTGAAGATCAATGAGTAGTCGATTAATTATACAACTATGTGAAGACTCTCCCATTTAAGAATTTCATATCATGGTATTTTATTCAAACAGAAAGCAAAACTAAAGAAAATAAAATGACGCTCCAAGCAAAACACATATCATGTGGTGAATAAAAATATAGCTCCAAGTAAAGTTACCGATGAACGAAGACGAAAGAGGGGATGCCATCCGGGGCATCCCCAAGCTTAGACACTTGGTTATCCTTGAATATTACCTTGGGTTGCCTTGGGCATCCCCGAGCTTAGAATCTTGCCACTCCTTATTCCATAGTCCATCGAATCTTTACCCAAAACTTGAAAACTTCACAACACAAAACTTAACAGAAAACTCGTAAGCTCCGTTAGCGAAAGAAAACAAAACACCACTTCAAGGTACTTTAATGACCTCATTATTTATTTATATTTTTGTTAAACCTACTGTATTCCAACTTCTCTATTGTTTATAAACTATTTTACTAGCCATAGATTCATCAAAATAAACAAACAACACACGAAAAACAGAATCTGTCAAAAACAGAACAGTCTGTAGTAATATGTAACTAACACAAACTTCTGGAACTCCAAAAATTCTAAAATAAATTGGTGGACCTGAGGAATTTGTCTAGTAATCATCTTCAAAAAGAATCAACTAAATATAACTCTCCAGTAAAAAGTTGAAGCTAATCTCATGAGCGCTAAAGTTTCTGTTTTTTACAGCATGATCATAAAGACTTCACCCAAGTCTTCCCAAAGGTTCTACTTGGCACAAACACTAATTAAAACATAAAACCACATCTAAACAGAAGATAGATTGATTATTTATTACTTAACGGAACCAAAAAGCAAGAAACTAGAATAAAGTTGGGTTGCCTCCCAACAAGCGCTATCGTTTAACGCCCCTAGCTAGGCATTATGATTTCAATGATGCTCACATAAAAGATAGGAATTGAAACATAAAGAGAGCATCATGAAGAATATGACTACCACATTTAAGTCTAACCCACTTCCTATGCATAGGGATTTTATGAGCAAACAACTCATGGGAACAAGAATCAACTTGCATAGGAAGGTAAAACAAGCATAACTTCAAGATTTTAAGCACATAGAGAGGAAACTTGATATTATGGCAATTCCTACAAGCATATATTCCTCCCTCATAATAATTTTCAGTAGCATAATTAATTAATTCAACAATATAAGCAGCACCTAAAGTATTATTTTCATGATCTACAAGCAGAGAATTTTTATTACTCTCCACATAAGCAAATTTCTTCTCATGAATAGTAGTGGGAGCAAACTCAAAAAAATAACTATCATATGATTGAAAATTAAGATCAAGATGAAAAGTTTCATGGTTATCATTATTATTTAAAGCATACGTGTCATCACAATAATCATCATAGATAGGAGGCATGCTTTCATTATAGTAAATTTGCTTATCAAAGCTTGGGGGACAAAAAAATCATCTTCATCAAACATAGCTTCCCCAAGCTTGTGGCTTTGCATATCATTAGCATCATGGATATTCAAGGATTTCATACTAACAACATTGCAATCATGCTCATCATTCAAAGATTTAGTGCCAAACATTTTAATGCATTCTTCTTCTAACACTTTGGCACAATTTTCCTTTCCATCATACTCACGAAAGATATTAAAAAGGTGAAGCGTATGAGACAAAATCAATTCCATTTTTGTGTAGTTCTATTTTATAAACTAAACTAGTGCTAAAACAAGAAACAAAAAGATTCGATTGCAGGATCTAAAGATATACCTTCAAGCACTCACCTCCCCGGCAACGGCGCCAGAAAAGAGCTTAGTTGACGGGGTGTGAGTGCCGCTTACCTAGCCTCCACGGCAACGGCACCAGACAAGAGCCAGCTTCGCCGCTTGGCTCAAGGGTGCACTGGAAGACTTCATCCACAAGTTCAGCTTCGCCAAAAGCAAGGTGAAGGACCTGACTGCTCGCCTCCATTCGATGCGTCGCCTCCGTAAAGGCCGAGCCTCCGCCTCGGCTTCCGCGACCCGGCTCGCCGGCCTCCATGGGAACGATCTCTTTCGTGCGCTGATGGCCCTGCAGCTCCCAGTTGGCACGCCGCCGGAGGACCAACTGGAGGTCGCTCTCGCTGCGCAGCGCCTCATCATGCATGATGACCTCGACAAGTTCAGCCAGATCTATGGATAGATTGTTTACGAGGACACCTGCAGCGCCATCCACCTCGTCGACGCCGACCCACTTCTCGTCCAACCTCTGGACCATCAAGGGCACAAGCCCGGGCGCCTTGATTAGGTCCTTGCCTTGGCTCTCCGTTCATTTGCTGCAAGCCACATCCCACATGCTTGGAGGCAAGTTCTATATATTTATGCTAGCTACTACTACTTTTGAGTTTCCAGTGACCCAGTCGATCTATCATGATCAGGACTTCTATTTATTGTGTGTGCTCTACTATAAATTTGACTCTAATATTGTATGCATGTCGTTAATTTCCATTATTAATTAATACCATCGATCGTTTAGTATTATCAACTTAGTTTATCTCTTGTAGTCCACTTTTTATGCATCTCTCTATATGTGTGTGCATGCATAATCTGTTTCATTTGTGGTGATGTTAATCTACATGCCTCCTCGTGCCTCTTGTACCTATAAGACTGTGCGTCTGTTATCACTGCACGGCACTTCCTTTGTGTATGTCCATGACCCTGTGGTGAACCTTTGGGTGGAAACACGCTGCACAGCCTAGAACATAGCATCCTGTAGAATCACGACAATGTTGTTTCTGCAAATTGAGACATGCTTGTCGTGGAACCACTGTGCTTGTGCTTTGTTTAAAAGTGTGCCGTCGCTATATTTTAAATACAAGGAAATATAGATAGCCACGAACGTCTACGCCTTTTATATCAAATAATATACGTAAAATCGCAGACTAAGGCATAGCCTAGTGGCGGGAAGGGGCTGATGCCTTCCCACCCACCCAGGTTCAAGGCATGGTACTTGCAATTTGGGTTTGTTGCACCAATTATACTGTAAGGGGTTCCCTTACAGTCTTTCTGTCAAAAAAATATACGTAAAATCAAGAAAGAAGGGTGACGCAACTCAATACGGAACCGTGTTCATAGGGAGTTCACGTCCGTGCTTTTAAATACAAGGAAATACGATTTTAAAAACAGCGCCCCTCGCATAGGCCATTCCGTGCCTCACAGAGAAAACGCCTGTGGCTGTGCGTAAGACAAAGGTTTAGCTCTGTGGGCTAAATGCCCGTCCATCTCCGTGAGCCTATGTAATACCATCGACCATGCTTTTTGAGCGCTTCAAAAACAGTGTCTCTCTAATCTGCCATTCATTGCCTCACAAAGTAAACAACGAGTGTTCATATTAGAACCCAATTCTGTTCGGTTTGCGCAATAAAAGCATGAACGTGACTCTCTCTAATACTAAAGTATGCCTCGATTGGCTTCTCACCCGTGCCTCTCCGTCTAAATGAGTCGACGGAATCATTCGGAAAACAGACACAAGCGAACATGACTCTATATAATACCACACGATGCCTTTGCGTAAGATAAAGGTTCAGCTCTGTGGGCTAAATGCTTGTGCATCTCCGTCTGATAGAGTCACAGTCTAGCGTGACTCTATGTAATAATACTACCGACCATGCCTTTGAGCGCTTCATGCCCGTGCCTGTGTCCAGCTTGAGCTTGTCATAACGTATGTCTCCAGCTTGAGCTTGTCGTACTGAAGTTCGAGCTTCGCCTTCGCCTTCTCATCCATAGGATTGTACAACCCCGTGGATATCTCCGTCTGAATGTGTCGGATGTTGGGTTCCGACAGACCCTTAAGGTTTGAACTCTGGGGTGCGCACGAAGTTCTCTCCCCTACCGATCTACGTCCGATCGCCTCGTGAGATCTAAGCTAAAGACGATGAACAACACAAGGGACACAAGATTTATACTGGTTCGGGCCACCGTTGTGGTGTAATACCCTACTCCAGTGTGTGGTGTGGTGGATTGCCTCAGGGGCTGATGATGAACAGTACAGGGGAAGAACAGTCTGGCGAGAGGTGTTCTTGAGCTGGTGCGATAAACTGCTTGGGTGAGTTCGATCGCCTCTCTCTCTCTGGCTAGGGTTCTATCTCCTCCCCTCTACGGTGGTGGCTAGCTCTATTTATAGAGGCCCTGGTCCTCTTCCCAAATATTGAGCGGGAAGGGCACCAACAACGGCCATTTCGAAGGGGAACATCTAGTGCAAGTTATCCTGACTAAAGTTGGTCTTCGGCTGCCAAAAGCGCTGGCGATGACGTTGTCTTGGGCTCCACGGTGACCTCCATCCTGCCGCTCCGCTGGTCTTGGTCTCGTTGCACTGAAATGGCAACCTTTGCCTGATGCCTCAGTACTCCACGTCTGAGCTTGCCCCCTTTGAACCAAAGAGGAAACAAGGACACTACCCGGGCCGGCGCCCTCCTGGTCTCGATCATCATGGTTTGCGTCATGAGCACCTCACGAGGTACCCTGCCTTGATCTCTCCGCCTCCTCACGAGCCTGCCTGGCGAGGCCATCCCTGAGGAAGCCTTGTGCTGTCCGCCCCGCGAGGCTTGGCCCCTCGCGAGGGTCTTGAGTCTTGTGATGATGAAGATGGGCCACGCTGGGCCACCACTTGAGCCATGCCGCAGGCCGCAGGCAGGCAAGTCTGGGGACCCCCGTTCCCAGAACGCCGACATTAGCCCCCAGGCCCAAGGCGCGCTCGGACTTGGCATAGCGGAGAAGCAAAGGGGCAAGTGCGGAGCGCCGCGGGCCCCATCAGCCTGCGGCCTTGGGCGCCGCGTGGCGGCTGATTGAACGTGGGCGTCTCCGCTCCCCCACGCTGCCTCGACAACTGCTCGACTGACAAAAGGCTGGCCCGGGGTTAGCCTTACCCTCATTACTCCCGCTCTCCTTGCTCCAGATCCCCTTCCTTGCTCTTCGCCCACCTGCTTCCAAATCTCCAGATCTGCCGCATCCTTTCTCCCGGGCGAGCAATGGCAACCCGCAAGACCCCGGCTGGGGCCGCATCGGCCTGGTACTCGCCGGCTCTGGTCTCCCCCAACGTGACGGAGAAGAACCTGGCCCTCACGTGCCAGATGGCGGCGTCACAAATCAACGAGATGGGGGAGATCGTGCTTTGGCTTGGTTCTGCCCGACCGTAGGACAAAGGGAGCACCTTCTACCACCTCTTCATGAGCGCCATTATCGCTGGTATGGTTCCTCCTTTCTCTGAGTTCTTCCTCGCCGTCCTTCGTCAATATCAGTTGCATGCTGTGCATATCCACCCCAACTCCATCCTTCTCCTGTCGATCTTCGCCTACTACTGTGAGGCGCACGTCGGGGTGGTGCCCTCCGTGGCCTTGCTGCACCACTTCTTCTCCCTCCGGGTCTCCGGCGGCAATATCTCGGCGTGCGCGAGCTTTGTCGCGTACTCCAAGTCCAACACCATCTCGAAGGCCGGGAAAAGGGCCGAGGGCTTCCGGAGTAAGTGGGTCATGGTGGACGCCAGGTGCCACAACCCCCTGCTGGAGCTGCCCACAAAGTAGCCTGAGGCTATCGAGGCGTGGTCCCGCGCGAAGCTTGATGATCGGCGGGTGAAGCTGGTGCTGGAGAAGATGAACGCCGACCTGAGGCCGGGCGGTCTGAGGGCGGCGAAGCTGACCGGGGCCTCGCTCCTGAGGGAGTTCCTGTCGCACCGGGTGGCCCCTCTTCAAGCGCACTCGCGCCCGCTAGGGAGGCTCGCGGATGCTGACATTCTTCTCAGTCTGAGCTTGGACACCCTGAACGACGAGGATCTGGCCGCAACACTACGCTTCTTGGTTGGAGAGGAAGTGGCAGGCCCGGTGGATGCTCCGGTCCCTTTGTTCCTTCATGATGACTGGAAGCTGGTGGTGGACACCATTCCCACCTTCGACGGGGTGGGGCTGGTGCTGGAGGAGGATCCCGAGGGCCAGGCGGGGACGACGACGGTGAACTTGTCCTCTGGTGACTCCAGCGGGGGAGAGGAGGAAGATGATGACGAGGACGAGGAGCGCGACTCGGAGGCGACCTTCGAGGGGACGGGAGAGACTTCCCCCCTGGCGCAATTCCAGCGCCCTCCGCTCCATGCCTGACGACGATGAGGCTGGCACCGGGCGAGAGGGAGAGGACGCGGCCCTGGTCCCAAGGAAGGACAGGTCCGGGCTGATCTCCCGAGGGTCTACACCGGCCCTCGCATCCGCCGAAGTCAGCTCTAGCCCTTCAGGTGCGCCTTCCCCTGCGGCTGGGCCTTCCGAGGCTGAGTCCCGCAAGAGGCTTTCAGGCTTCAAGCTTGCCAGGAGTCTGTGGGATCCAACGGCAGTCAATCAGTAAGTGTTCGAATTCCGCCTCGTTCCTGTCTTTTGCTGTCAAGGCCTGACATCTTTTATTGGGTAGGCTGCTACCCTCGGCGAAGAGGCTAAAAGGGGATGCGGCGACCCCACCCGGGACGGGCTCCTCATCCGCAGCTGCACCTTCACTTGCGGGAAAGGGAGGTAGCGGGGCCCGCATGTCCCCTGCCCGGTCATCCTCGCGAGGCCAGCAGGGGCGCTCCGGCAAGGAGTCAGCCGCCGTGGCCCCGCTGACTCTGGAAGTGCCTGCGCTTGACACTGTCGCCGAGGTGGCCAAGGCTCAGGAGGTCCCTTCCTCCCAAGCTGTGATCACGCTGCCATCTTCTCCTCCTACTCCGCCGGCTCCCGTCTCCTCTGCTTCCTCCGTTGCCTTGGACCGTGCCGCCGACGAACTGAGTCGGCTGCGAGAGGATCTCCGGAGCGCGGACCCCCGCCTGGTGGCCGGGCGCCTGGAGTTGGTCTCCAGCTGGGTTCGTTCTGACGCCTCCGTCCGAGCGGCGCTGAGCCAGGCTGTGACGGCTTCCGAGGAGGGGAAGCAGGCCACCTCCCAGTCCATGGCCGCTCGCGACGCGGCGTTGAAGGATGCCTCAACTGCCAAGGGCCACTGCAAGACGCTGGAGGGCGAATTGCATCGGCTACGTGATGAGCTCGCCAAGGAGATTCGCGACCGCTAGGTGAGGGAGGAGGAGATGAGGTCTCGGGAGGCTGCTGTCAAGGACCGTGACGCCGAACTCTCGGCCGACCGCGACCGGCTGAAGACGCTGGAGCAGGCGCTGAAGACGGAGAGGATCGAACTGGACGCCGAGGCGAAGGTCTTGGCCGAGGATCGCGCGGCCTTCACGCGCTACGAGGAGAGGGCTCGCGTAGCGCTGAAGACGCTGTATGACGGGGGCCTCGAGAAACCACTGGCTGGAGCCAAGGAAGGCCCCGCCAAGCTGGTTCCCTTTCTCATCGAGGCGCTTGAGGAAGTCGTGATCGGCATCGGCCCCATGGACGAAGTTGAAGCTCGCGTCCTTTCCTCCGCAGCACTGACGCAGATCCTCAGCCACGTCTACCTCCGCAACCCCGACGCCAGCCTTGACTACCTGCTGGAGCCAGTGGACCCCAGGCGCTCCGGCACCGCTGCCGAAGCCGTCAAGGGCCGAGCGGAGGTCTTGCTGGCGAAGTTCCGTGCCTTCAACACCGTGCCCAAGCGAGGCTCCGCCGACTCCACAGCTCCAGGGAATGGAGCTGACAAGCACGACTCCACCACGAGCGGCGGCGCGGCCCAGGGGTGATCTTCTCGCGACCTCTTCCTGCTTTGATTCCTGCAACACGCACCATGCCTCGTGGAGGCGTTTAAATTCGTGTCTGGTACTGTGAGGACAAACTATGGTCTGTAATATTTGCTTCTGGATTTGCTAGATTTTGCGATTTCCTTCCTGTTTGGTTGTGTTCAACATCGGAAGGGCCCGGCCCCGCGCATACCTCAGCCGCCGTTAACCCCGACCGGATCACCAGCACGGGACTAAGGAGTGAGGGGCTACGTGGCAAGTTAGGCTCCTGAGCCGCGATGCTCAGGAGTCCCCCTTGACGCTCAAACATCAAATAGGGAGGGGACAGAGGAGAGGATTGGTCGTTCTATGTCGGCAAAGCCCGGCCCCGCGCATACCTTAGCCGCCATTAGCCTTTCGGAACTAAGGAGTGAGGGGCTACGTGACCAGTTAGGCTCCTGAGTCGCGATGCTCAGGAGTCCCCCTTGACGCTCAAACGAGTCTTCATACCTTGGCTCCACTTGGGGAGGGGCGCGCGACGACCAGGTCCGAGGGACCTGGCTGGGTGGCATGTGCTCGGGCTGGCCCGGGCGCAGCCCCCTTGTCCAGCCCCCTCGCGCGGCACTCCCGAGGGGAGGCTTTGCGAGGGTGCCAGACACTGAGCTCCGGGCTCCCTGAGGTTGATACAGCCGTGGGCTGCCCTCAGTTGTTTATCACCAGCGCGGAGCATAGCGCTTCCGTATGTGTACGGGCATAGCCGCTCCTCGGCAGTGTCGTCAGCCAGCGCGGAGCATGGTGCTTCCACTGGTGCGTGGGAGGGGGCTCCCCTCCGGGAGGAGCCCCCGGGGCGTGTACAGCCCCGCCCTAACGCGTGGCTGGCACAGTAGGGCTTAAGAGAGGTGTATCTGGGCACCCGTGAGCCAGCGCGGGACTCACGGGGCCCTACCTCGAGGAGGGTTGCACCTGGCTCTGGGCCTTTATCAGTGGTATGTTCCTGCAAGGTGGTTAGAATGCAAATGCTCTACGTCCTTAGGTCCCGGCCCTCGAGCAAGCTCAGCCGCCGCTGGTATGACAGGTCGCGATGTCGTGGGTCAAGGCAAGGGGGTGAGGGCTGGAGAGCCAGTAGGAGCCCATGAGTCGCGATGCTCAGGCGCTCCCCTTTTAACGTGCAAGCGATTCGCATGAGAGAAAAAAAATAGACCCGTGGTGGGCTGCGGATGACAATCATGATGGAGCAAATCAACTTAGATAGATGCAGAGAAAGCAAACGCCACTGGGTCAGGCCCGAGCAGCTAGGGGATGATGCAGCCCGAGGGGCGCCCCCATCAAGGTAAGCATAAGACATCAGCAAAACGGATACATGTCGCAGGGACGGACCCACGCGACCTGGGAATGATGTAGCCCTGGGGGCGCTCCCAGCTGAAACAAAAACTGAAAAGAAGTCACCTGATACTGTTGCAGAACGATTGTCGGAGCAGCTGGCAGTGCGGGGTGAAGGAGTCGATCCTCACGAGCCCTCGGGACTCTGAGCCTCGGGAGGATCAGGAAGTCCGGGCGATTCACTGAGGTCCATCTCCATCTCTTCTAGGAAAGCGCGATGCTTGGCCACATGAGCTTCCAGAATGCTCCTCATCAAGCGCTGGTGGGATGCAGCTGCGTTCGGCAAGCCAAAAGGCATGCGAACGTAGCTGTGCGGCGGTCCCGAGCAATGCCCCACGCGCGAGGGCCAGAAGCGACTCGATTGAGCCCTGGGTAGTCGATGCAGACGCGTAGCCCGCCATTCTCGCCTGGATGGGGAGCTACGCTGGGCAGGTGGCGGTTGCCGCGCATGACTCTCAATTCCTCCAACTCCTGAGCGGCCTTGGTGATGAACTCCTGAGGGTCGGGTCCTCCTTTCCTTACGCCTTCCTGAGGGAAACGTGCCGTGAAGCACGCCTCCAAGTGGTGCCCAAGCGCCTCCCTCGTGACCTTGGCAAAGTCGGTGGCTCCCCAGGAGAGAGCCCCCGAGCCCTGCCCGAGGAGAGTGCCAGGCGCGCCTTCCTATGCGATGGAGGGCGGCGCCCCTTGGACGAGCGCGTGTCCGGACATGGCGCCTCCGGAGGTGCCTGCCTCCTGAGGCCTTGAGCCAGGTGATGTCTTCTTCTTCTTGGGAGCTGCTCCAGGGAGGTTTCTACTCTTGCTGTCCGGGTCCTCGATCGACGCGGCCTGGAAGGCGCGCTCGAGGGAGCACACCGCATCCTTCTCTTCACAGGGGACCGTGATGACCCCGCCACTTCCTGGCATCTTGAGGACGTTGTAGCCATGGTGAGTCACTGCCATGAACTTGGCCAGGGCTGGATACCCGAGGATGGCATTGTATGGCAGGCGAATGTGAGCGACGTCGAAGTCAATGAGCTCAGTGCGGTAGTTGCTGCGCTGCCCAAAGGTGACAGGAAGGCGGACCTGCCCTATGGGGACAGTGGAACCATCGGTGACTCCTGAGAAAGGCTTGGTTGGCTGAAGCTGATCATATGGCACTTGGAGATTGTTGAACGTCTCGACGGACAGAACGTTGAGTCCTGCTCTGCCATCGATGAGGGTCCTGGTGACTTGCACATTGCTGATGACTAGGGAACAGAGCATTGGGAGGACACCGGTCGTCGCCGCGCACTTGAGCTGATCAGCTGAACTGAACGTGATGGCGCACGCAGACCACCTGAGAGGGCGCGTGGCCTCAATCTTAGGGGGCACTGCATTCACCTCGCGAGCAAACTGCTTGAAGATGCGCTGTGAGGCTGGGGCCTGAGCGCTGCCCAAGATGCAAGCGATTGCACATGGCTCCTGGAAGCCCCCAGCCCCCTCGTCCTGATGGCGGTCTTCATTCCTTCTTAGTGGTGGTGGCAGAGGAGGAAGGCCTGTGTTGCCTTGCGGGCGATCTTCACGAGGCTGATCTCTCCAAGCTCCCTCGCGAGGCTGGTCCTGCCAGCGGTCCTCGCGAGGTCGGTCACGCCACCCCTGGCGAGGGCCACGGTCGTCCCATTGTCCTCCACCTCTTGTTCCGCCTCGGCCGTAGCCCCGATCGTTGCGCTCGGGACATTGACCGACACGGCCTTCTAGCACGGCCCTGAGCTCTTGACATTCATTGGTGTTTTGAGTGTGGAGATCGTGGTACACACAGTACCGGCTGCCCTCGGACGACTCCGGCTGGTCCCTGCCGCGCTTCGTGTCTGGCTCTACTGCGAGCACGGCTGCTCCTTTGCGCTTCACATCCTTGGCCTTGGCTTTCTTCTCCTCTGGGTCCGCCGACGGGAGCTTGAGAAGGGAAAGGCGCCCCTCCTCAGCCCTTGCACACTTGGTCGCCAGGTTGAACAACTCCAGTGACGTACACAGATCTTCATGGATCACCAGCTCCTCCTTCATCTTGACGTCGCGGACGCCATCAGAGAACACCGAAATGATGGCCTCTTCGGTCACCCTGGGAATCTTGAGGCGAGCGCTGTTGAAGCACTGGATGTACTTCTGCAAGGTCTCTCCGGGCTGCTGCTTGATGTGGCGCAGGTCACCCACGGCCGGCGGAGGGTCGCGAGTGCCCTGGAAGTTGGCGATGAAGCGGGTGCGCATCTCATCCCAGGAGGAGATCGTGCCAGGAGCCAGGTTCAAGAGCCAGGTGCGGGCGCCGTCCTTGAGTGCCATGGGAAACCAGTTCGCCATGACCTTTTCGTCTCCGTTGGCGGCTTCGATGCCCAGCTCATAGAGCTGTAGGAACTCCGCGGGGTCTGGAGTACCGTCATAGCGAGGGGGCAAGTCAGGCTTGAGCTTGCCTGGCCAGGCGACACTGCGTAGCTCGGGGCTGAAGGCGCGGCAGCCCGCGGTGGCCAACGGAGCCTTCTGCTGAGGCTGGGCTTGCTCCTGGAGATTCCCGCACGCCGCTTCCTGGAGCAGCGCAGGGTCTTGACGTGGTGGCACAGGGATGCGGTCGTGGCGCACCGGTGTCGGGAGCACGCGTACACCTTCTTGGGGACCAGTGATTTCTTGGCAGCTCCTCTCTCGTCACGCGGGCGCCGGATGCAGTGGGTCTCGTCTTGGGGCCGCGCACCTTGGAGCCAGGGCGCCCTCTTGGGGAGGAGGTGGTGGAGGCACCTCCTGATCTACGCCTCCTGCGCAGGATGGAGGGCGAGGCAGCGTGAGGGACGGCGTAGGAGATCCCCCTGCGGTGCTGCCGAGCTCGGTGATGCGGGCGAGCCAGTCCTCGTAGAGGTCGTCGACGGGACGGTAGTGCAGGAGCTCATGCATCAGGAGCAGCGCGGCATGCGCGTCCGTGGGTGCGCGACGGGCGTGGGACGACGAACCGGCCGGAGTCAGCGACGGGGTGGCGGTGCGTCCTTCCCGCTGCACCGAAGGATGCAGAGACAAGGCCTGCTGCTCGTTCCCCGCTGGGCCGGTGGCGGCGTTGGCGGCAGGCGAGGGGGAACGACGGGGACACCCGCCGAGGGGCGCCGTCTGGGCGACACGGGCGGCGAGGGCAGCCCAACGCTCGGCGCGAGCCCGGCGAGCGTCAGCCATGGACACGACGGGAGATCGAACGCGAAGTGGTGGAAGAAAGATTCCGGCGCACCCCTACCTGGCGCGCCAAATGTCGGATGTTGGGTTCCGGCAGACCCTTAAGGTTTGAACTCTGGGGTGCGCATGAAGATCTCTCCCCTACCGATCTACGTTCGATCGCTTCGTGAGATCTAAGCTAAAGACGATGAACAACACAAGGGACACAAGATTTATACTGGTTCGGGCCACCGTTGTGGTGTAATACCCTACTCCAGTGTGTGGTGTGGTGGATTGCCTCAGGGGCTGATGATGAACAGTACATGGGAAGAACAGCCTCGCGAGAGGTGTTCTGGAGCTGGTGCGATAAACTGCTTGGGTGAGTTCGATCGCCTCTCTCTCTCTCTCTGGCTTGGGTTCTATCTCCTCCCCTCTACGGTGGTGGCTAGCTCTATTTATAGAGGCCCTGGTCCTCTTCCCAAATATTGAGCGGGAAGGGCACCAACAACGGCCATTTCGAAGGGGAACATCTAGTACAAGTTATCCTGACTAAAGTTGGTCTTCGGCTGCCAAAAGCGCTGGCGATGACGCCGTCTTGGGCTCCACAGTGACCTCCATCCTGCCGCTCCGCTGGTCTTGGTCTCGTTGCACTGAAATGGCAACCTTTGCCTGATGCCTCGGTACTCCACGTCTGAGCTTGCCCCCTTTGCACCAAAGAGGAAACAAGGACATCGCCTGGCCGGGCGCCTACCGGTCTCGATTGTCATGGCTTGCGTCACGAGCACCTCGCGAGGTACCCTGCCTTCATCTCTCCGCCTCCTCGCGAGCCTGCCTGGCGAGGCCATCCCTGAGGAAGCCTTGCGCCGTCCGCCCCGCGAGGCTTGGCCCCTCGCGAGGGTCTTGAGTCTTGTGCTGATGAATATGGGCCGTGTTGGGCCACCACTTGAGCCACGCCGCAGGCCGCAGGCAGGCAAGTCTGGGGACCCCCGTTCCCAGAACACTGACAGAATGAGTTGATTGAATCATTCGGAACACAAAACACAAGCGAACATGACTCTATATAATACCACACGATGCCTTTATGGATTTGACGCCCGTGCCTATGACGCTAATCACTGAAACACAGAAAGCAACATACGTACACGGCACAAGTCACGAATGTACGTAACTGTGGCTGCAGTGACTTGAAGCCCGTGCTTCTAAAAAACACGCCCCAGTGGTGACATCTGCAATTATGTCTCGATACGGACACGGTTCTCATATAAGCAATTCCGTGCCTCACGGAGTAAACGCCCATGGCTGTGCGTAAGACAGAGGTTCAATTCCGTGGGCTAGACGCCCGTGCATCTCCGTCTAGTCGAGTCTCATAGGCGAGCATGACTCTATGTAATACCATCGACCATGCACAATAAACACATGATTGTGACCCTGCCTAATACTAAAGTATGCCTCCATGGGCTTCTCGTTCGTGCCTCGCCGTCTGAATGAGTCGACTGAATCATTTGGAACACAAACACAAGCGAACATGACTCTATATAATACCACACGGTGCCTTTGTGGATTTGAAACCTGTGCTTGTGACCCTAATGACTGAAACATAGAGAGTCACAAACGTACATAATCGTGGCTGCAGTGACTTCAAGCCCGTGCTTTTAAAAACGCGCGCCAGCGGTGACATCTGCAATTATGTCCCTGCACTGTGCCTCGTCCTCGTTTTTTTCTGAGATCTTCTCCTCCTCCTCCTCTCTTAAGCTGTTGTGTTTTTTGTACGTGCGCAATGAAGACCTAACCTAAGTGTCTATCTCGTGTTCTGTTTGTGCAGTAAACGCTCGAACGTGACTCTGCCTAATACTCAAGAATGCCTCCATGGGCTTCTCATCTGTGCCTCTCCGTCTAAACGAGTCGACGGAATCATTCGGAAAATAGACACAAGGGAACATGACTATATAATACCGCACGATGCCTTTGTGGATTTGATGCCCGTGTCTATGACCCTTATCCCTGAAATACAGAAAGTCACAAACGCACATAACCGTGGCTGCAGAGACTTCAGGCCCGTCCAGCTAATGAAATGTACGGTTTGCGCAATAAACACATAACCAAAACACATTTGTTAACAAATTTACTGAAAATGAAATTTCCCAACACAAAAGAAGAAACTTCTAGTCCACTGCTTAATTGCTTCAGGTACAATGATCAGGGTCACTGCTATCTACCTAGTCCCCAGAGACTGCTTGTTCGTTTGGTGGGCGTGCATTCCCTTAGTCTCCCTTTTTCATACCCTCTGATTGCTCCATCAGCCGGTCGTGCTCAATGATGAGCATGTCCTTCTCATTCATAAGATCTGCGACGGAAGCTTTGCTCTCCTTATAGAGCTTCCTCCAGTGCTCGAAAGCCCTCAACAGCTCACCATTCGCAGCCGCCTCTAGTTCGTAATGTCTCTTCGAGGACTCGATGACGTCAACCGCGTCATTCTTTTCAATTAAGGCAATGATGTCGTCGAGCATCTTATTCATCTGGTCAAATACGGAGGTCTTAGGCTGATCGTCTCCGAGATTAAACTGCTTGTGTCACTTAGTTCCTAGAGACTTTTCGTTATGTTGTTGGGCGCCTAGTTCCTCGATCTCCATTCTCAAACTCTCTGATTCATTCACCAGACGGTCGCGCTTAATGAGGAGCTTCGCCTTCTCATACCTAAGATCTGCGATGCTGGCTTTGCTCTCGTCGTACAGCTCCTTCCAGCTGTAGAGGTTCTTCTCCAGCATCGCTATCTCACGACGGCTCTCCTCACGGAACTCCCTGCAGTTCTCAACGACTTTCAACAACTCATCATTATAGGTCTTTTCGCGCTCGTAGTGCTTCTTCCAGAAGTTGATGATGTCCACTGGATTATCCTTCTGAACTAAGACCCAAAAGAATGGCCCAAATAATTGACCGTCGGGGTGGGAGCTCTTATATCTTCCTGGCGGCACCCCGCTCACCGCTCCCTTCCTTTTTCTTGACCTAGAGCTGGTCCTTAACTGTATGGCAGGGGAGTTCTGTAGGAGTTCGTGATGCAGCCTAACCCTAGCTCCAATTGACTGAAAATCAGCATCAGCAAGACACACCCTCATCAAAATATGAGAAAGAAAAAATGAATTGACTGTTGAAGACCGTGAGGCAGCCTAACCCTAGCTCCCATTGACTATAAATCAGTATCAACGAGACACACCCTAAAGAAAGGAAAAACGACTGAAGCAGAAGCAGATCGAACTTACAGATGAGGAACCCCCGTTGGTCGGGATCTCCTCCCATGTCTAGAGACGGCGCTCCGGAGTAGTCTCCTTCTGCCCAGCCATGGCGGATATGGTCAGGATGGATAACACTAAGAGGAATGGATGGCCTGGCGGCGGAAAAAGGGAGGAGTAGGATGTGGCTAGGGTTTCGAGACATCGTCCGGCTTAAATAGTCGGAGCTTCTCCTCGGGCGATGAGCCAGAGCGGTGTCACCAGAGGAGATGCCCGTTGGACCACTGGGTTTTCGGAGCAACGTCATGTGGCGTTCATAGCCGAATCCGAGGAGACGCCCGTCGAACCGTTGGGTTTCCCCAATAAAGGCACGAATGTGACTCTGTGTAAAGCATAACCATGCCTGTCTGGGCTTCATGGCAGTGCCTGTGCTCATGGACAGTTCAACTGATTCATTTGGAACACGTAGACAAACTAACGTGATTCTACACAATGGCACATCGTGACTTTCTGGGACTCACTACCGTGCGAGCAATATACCAGACCAGCGTCTCTCGAATAAGCCATTCCGTGCCTCACAGAGTAAACAATGGGTGTTCTCATCTGAACCAACAATTCCGCTGGGTCCCCGCAATTAAAGAACAAACGTGACTGTGCGTAAGACAAAGCTTTGCCTTTGTGGCTTAACGACCGTGCTTCTTCATCTGATCGAGTGGACGGAATCATTCGGAAAACAAAGACAGGCGAGCGTGACTCTATATAATACAATACCATGCCTTTGAGGACTGTACACCCGTGACTGTAAACCTTAACACTGTGACACATACAACAACAAACCTCCATGCTTCTATCGAATAATATACGTAACATCAAGAAAAAAGCGTGACCCAACTCAGTACGCAATTGTATCCGTAGAGAGTTCATATCTTGTGAACTTTTAATAACAAGAGTTCGTGTTCGTAATACCACCGACCATGCCTTTGAGTGTTTTATGCCCGTGCCTGTGACCCTTAACACTAAACGCCCGTGTGTCTCCGTCTGATAGAGTCACAGGCTAGCGTGACTCTATGTAATACCACCGACCATGCCTTCCTGTGAACCGAAACACTGAAACAAAGAAAGGCAGGAATGTCCACGGCTTCATGTGTGCATAAGACATGACTCTAGTTGGTTCAAAAACTTTAGCTGCAGAGACTTCACGTCTATGCTTTTAAAAACAACGTCTCTAGAACTGGCCGTTACGTTAATGTTCATCTGTACCCATAAACTTGGAATGAACGTGACCCAGGAAAGTAAACACATTTGTTATCAAAGTTACTAACGGCACGAGGTAACGGAAGACAAAATAAGAAACTTTTAGTGCACTGCTTAACAGTTTCAGATACGAGGATCAGGGTCGCTGCTGTCTACTTAGTCCGGCGAGACTTGTTTTTAGGTTGCTCTGCGCGAAGTTCCTTGATGTGTTTCTTCATAACATATGATTCCAGTTTCAGCTTATCGCGCTGAAGTTCAAGCTGCACCTTCTCATCCATAAGAAGTGCAATGATGGCTTTGTTCTCGTCATCCAACTTTGTGGATATCTTCACGAAGTCTTCCACAGTATTGAACAGGTTCTTCAGCTGGTCAAAGGAGAAGATGTCAGGTTGATGGCAGGACGCACCCTCATCAACATTAGGATGAAGCTCACCATAATGATCCATGTTTCACAACTAAATCAAGTAGCCGAAAGAAAGAAAAAACGAATGAAGCCGAAGCAGAGCGAACTTACAGATGAGGAACCTCGCCACCGAGATCTTCTCTCGCGACCGGACACGGCGCCTGGAGGAGTCTCTTCGCACACCGTGGCTGAGAGTGTCAGGATAGAGAACAACAAGATTACTGGATGGCCTGGACGCGGACAAAAGGACGAACGGGATGTGGCTAGGGTTTCAAGACTCCGTCTGGCTTATTCACGTTTCACAACTAAACCAAGTAGCCGAAGGAAAGCAACAACGAATAAAGCGGAAGTAGAGTGAACTTACAGATGAGGAACCCTTGCCAGCCTGGATCTCCTGCAGTATCTGGACACTGGGTTCCGCAGTAGTCTCCTCCTGACCAGCCATGGCGGAGAGGGTCAGGATAGAGAGCAGCGAGAGGAATGGATGGCCTGGCACTGGGCAGAGGATGGAAGAGTGTGTGGCTAGGGTTTTGAAACCCCGTCCGTCTGCCATAAATAGCTGGAGCCTGGCCTCGGGCGATGAGCCAGACCGGCGTCACCGGAGGAGACGTTCGTCAGACCCTTGGGTTTCCGTGGCGGCGCCACGTGGAGTTCACACCCGAGTAGGTGGAGACACCCGTCGAAACGTTCTTTTTCCGCAATCAACGCACGAACGTGGCTCCGCATAAAACACAAGCATGCCTCCCTGGACATCCCGACCGTGCCTATCCTGGTAATATAGTCAACGGATGCATTTGGAACACAAAGAGACACGAAGGTGACTTTGGATAATTACAGGTCATGCGTTTGTGGGCTTGAGAACCGTGCCAGTGACCTAAAACACTGACACGTGTAAAGGACAGTGACGCTACTAAACATATAAAGTCGCCTTCGTGCATTTGTGGGCTTGACAACCGTGCCTGTGACATGAAACACTGACACACAGAAAGTCATCTTCATGCGTAAAGGACCGTGATGCTACTTAACATATCAAGTCGCCTTCGTGCATTTGAGTTAAAATCATACAACAAAAACAATTCTAACAAGGACAGTCACCCGAATCTATTAGGTTTCCGTAATAAACGCACAAACGTGACTCCGAGTAAGAACAAACTATGCCTCCGAGGGCTTGACGACCATGCCTCTCCTTTTGACCGAGCCCACCAACTCATTCGGATTACAATCAGAAAACCTTTGTGCGTGACTCTATATAATAGCACGCCATGCCTTTGCGGGATGTATGCCCGTGCTTGTGACCCTTGACACTGAAACACAGACAGCCACGAACGTCAACGCCTTTATCAAGAAAGAAGTGTGACACAATTCAGTACGGAACCTTGTCTATATGGACTGCACGTCCGTGCTCTTAAATACAAGGAAATAAGCTTTTAAAAACAACGTCTATCTTATAGGCCAATCCATGCCTCACAGAGTAGACGTCCGTGGCTGTGCGTAAGACAAAGGTTCATCTCCGTGGGCTAAACACCCATGCATCTTCGTCTGATAGAGTCACAGGCTAGCGTGACTCTATGTAATACCACCGACCATGCCTTTGAGCGATTCATGCCCGTGCATGTGACCCGAAACACCGAATCAAGGATGAGGTGGCTGCTGCGGATTTCTGCTATAAACGCACGAACGTGACCCCACGTAAAACACAAGCATGCTTGTCTGGGCCGCCATACCATGCCTCTCCTGGTGATAGAGTCAACGGAATCATTTTGAACGGATCCCTCCACTCTTCTCCCCTTCCCTCCCGTCCCCAGTTATGTTCCAACGGGTGTCTCCTCGTATTCGGGTGTGAACGCCATGTGGCGCCACTCCGGAAACCCAAGGGTCTGACGGGCGTCCCCTCCGGCGACGCCACTCTGGCTTGTCGCCCAAGGCCAGGCTCCGGCTATTTAAGGCGAACGGACGGCGTCTCGAAACGCTAGACGCACCCTTTTCCTTGGTCTTTTCAGATCCACGCCACATATAGCGGCGCTCGCAGGAAGCGCGATCCCAGCAACGGAGACGGAGATGGAGATCCACCCCGGTGCGCCATGCACCAAGAGGGCGAAGCTCGCGCCACCGACGATGCCGTCCTCTGGTGGTTTGGCGGTAGCAGCTGGAAGCGGCGAGGGTGCGCCTACTAGATCCAAGGATCAGGAATAGTAGTCTGGTCGGGACCGCATCAGCGACCTCCCGGACGCCATCCTCGGTGAGGTCATCTCCCGTCTCTCCACTAGGGAGGGCATCCGCACTCGGATGCTCGCACGTCGTTGGTGTCCTATTTGGCCGACCGCTCCTCTGAATCTTGACTGCCGTGACATCCCTGTCGCTCGTCATTTTAATGCCCTAGAAATAGTTCATGTCGAGATCATCAGTAGGGTCTTTGCCTACAGCGAGGAGCTTGCTCGCATACGATACATCGGAACTTGGCATCAGGGAAAAACAGTTCCTGGTGATGGTTCTTGCCTTCCAGAGTCCATCCTCTCCAGCCATGTGGGCGGAGTTCTCTGCCTTTGTATACCGGCGTGCTACCTCCAATGCAGACCCTCTACTGTCCACACCTGGCTTGAGTCCCCCAGATTGAACAATCTCTAGGTGCTTGAGTTTTACTACCTGTTTCCACGATTTGTGAAAGAAACTGTCAAACTATCGCACACATGCTCTTCATCTACGCCCTCACTACCGAAGTCCGTCTTTCGGTTTTCCTGTTCTCTACGCACTGCAAGCTTCGCGTGTTGCCAGATACCAGATCATTATGTAGAGGTACTTGAACTACCACTAGTCAAGAGACTTTTGCTTGTTGAGTTTGATATATCAGACTTCTCGTTGCAAAGCATGATCAACTCTAGTTGCCCTACACTCGAGTGCCTGCTGCTTGTTTGCAATAGAGAAAGGCATCGGATCACAATAAATTCCCCTAACCTTGTAAGCATCGACATCCGTGGTGAGAAAGGAAAATTCATCATCGAGGATGCCCCCTCACTTCAAAGATTTATCCACGATCTCTAGAGCAATAACATGGAGGTATTCATCGTCTCTGCACCCAAATTGGAGACATTGGGAAAATTCAGGATCTCGCTTGACTCCACAGGTCTTATGGTACTGACATTTCACAATAATTTCAGCTGCATTTCCTTGAGAAAGTAGTTTCATGTCATCCAACCTTTTGTTCTAATAATTTTATGTTTTATTTTCCATGTTATGTGAAGGGTTAGGCGACGGCCAGCCTATCTACAATGCGGCAATCTGTCAAAACCTTGTTTTTAGCCATGACTTATAAAGTGGACCTGGTCATTCACTTGCTTAAGTGCCTTCCAAATCTGGAGAACTTGTTTGTTCAGGTGATGATTCTCATGCCCAATGAAAAGGTCATACCGTGCATAGTGCAGCACACCTTGCATCTCAAAAAGCTTATCTTACATTTTGTTTGCAATGGATACACCCTATGTCTAGGCATGTATTTATTATTATTATACATACATCCGTATCTAGGGAAATGTTCGACGAACTGATTGGGACGGGGGTCATGGAATTTATCGTTCATTTTGTCCTTCCATAGATCTTGAGTATCTTTCAACCTTTATGTGTTTTCAAGGAGGAAACATTCCTGATGGTGCAAGAAATTTTTGTCGTCGCAAGCACCGTGCGTTTCTCAAAGAACACATCATTCATTTAAAGACAGTAACGCCGGAAGATTATGAAAAAAGCGGGAAGAACACTGAGTTTGTGAGGTTCTTTATTCTAAATGCAACGGAGCTAGAGACCATGAGGATTAAGTTTCGTTTTCCCTCAGCAAGAATTTTACGAACAGCAACAGAAGTTGTTCCTGTGGGAGAATAAAGTTTCCAAACATGCCCATCTCAAGTTATCAGCATGCTGCAATCATCTGTGCTTGGATTTGAAACACAGGCGTGTTGAATGCCTGGATTTGTCAGATCCGTTCACTTGTGCCTGCTGGACACAGGGCTGTAGTTAGTTCCTCAAGCTAGTACAGTTAGATGTTGTTGCACCAATCTGATTCTGTGTTATGTCTAAACATGGCTGAAGCCTTTTGCACTGTTTTGTAAGCTTGTTATAACAATGCTTTTGTGCTATGCACCCGCTGTTCTAAAAATTTGATAGTTTTATGTTACTATCGTGATGCTACAAAAACATTCGTGTGCAATCATCGACCAGGGAACAAAAACATTTGGAAGAGAAGAGGCACTGCCTTGCTTGTTCTTCAAGGAACGTGCATCTAGTGCATGTAAACCAGTGCGTCTGTATTGACGGGCACCTTGGCTCCTTTCGTGGGCGTGCATCAGACGCACATGTCCATGGCTCGCTTAATCTCAAATCGTGCTCCCAGCGACCTCGGACATCAGACGTGCCTTTCGTGTAAACGCATGTCCGTGGAACGAAGTTTATGTCCGAGTACAAACAATCAAGTCAAGATCTTGGCGCAAGGCCGCTTCGTGGGTAAGCGTGACTCTGTAGATTGTAGATTTTATGTGTGTCAGTGCTAGTGCAGTGCTCCTGTCTGACATTGGACCGTGCCTTTGACAAGTCAGTGCCACGTCACTAGAGGAATGGTTCCCCATGCCTGCCAAAGCGACATTTGTGCCTTGCTAGATTACAGTAACCCATGTCTCGTGGTACGATCCAAGACAAAAGATTGCCGGATGCGCCTCGCTAGCAGCACGTTTCTTTGAAATATAAAAATATTCAGGAGATCAATATTTGATGTGTGTGACATAGGACCGTCACACACCCTCTGAAAGATTGCAAAAAGTGACATACATGCCTTTAGTCAAGTAACCATGTCCAAGCATAAACTTATACCAGACGAGTATCCCTTGCAACGTTTCAAAAGAAGGCAACTGTTAATTATCATTCTTCGAGGATTTCCTTGATCATCACGAGGTCATCAGTGTTCGCAAACCCTTGCCCCAAAAGATCACAGATGACGCTTTGCATCTTCTTTCTATTCTCCTTCAGCTTATGCACCTCCTCCGTCAGAAAATATCTATCCAGCTTAATCTCACCCTTGTCGTCCTTAAGATTATGAATGGCACTTGTGAGAGACCTCTGAATGAGCTTGACATCTTTATCAACGATACCCATCTGCTTCTTCTGCCTGTCAATCTTCATGGTAGTTACATTAGTTCTTTCCATAGCTGCAACAAGATTCTCGAGCTTAAGGTTCACTTGTTCAATATCCATTTTAAGCCTGCTTATCTCTTCATCATTTGCTTGCCTATCATCATTGCTCTCATCTAACATCCCCCAGAGCTTGAGTAGGCACCTCTGCATAATGATAGGCCATAGGCGGTCAACCCATTCGACGACTCCACAGTTCACGCCTCTCTGCGAACAAAAAAGGAACAAAATAAATAGAGACTATTAATACAAAGCTGCAGAAGCTCTGGAATATAATAAAGTTCACATATACTTGGTTTATAACCTCATTCAACTAACTATGAACTGTGTTTGTACAATGTGGCACTCCAATGGTTAGGTACCCACAACACTAATTATGGTGCTTCACCACCCCGTCTCATGGAGTTATTTCATAATTGTACTTAGTTTCTTTTAAGCCAGCTTGAATTAATCTGGAGCTACCTCTGCAGACAACTTATTTAGAGAGTTTTTTTTGAAGAATATACTGACTATTAAACAGAAGTCCCATTTGTAAACAAACATGATAGTGTCTAGATCACTTCTTTTGTGTTCAATGATGTAAAATAAGTAGTGACCTTTACCCTTTTATGTAAAGTAAAAGGACTGCACAATGTTTCCTACAATCAACTGGAAAACACAAGAAGAAATCAGTCTTCTTTGGTAGACTACAAGTCCTATATCCAAACAGTTTGATTCAACAAGAAAGTACCTCGGACTTTCGAAAGTGACTAACTTTCACAGCACAACCGTAGAACCTCCTCCCCGTGTCACTTCCTTCAAAAGCCACACGCCTGAGAGGCTTGGTATCGTGGAGAACACAGTAGAGAGGACGGTCGAGCTCTTTGCCACAGAAATCATGGTCTTCGATGGTGTCAGGGTTCTCCTACAAGGAGACGTGAATGTTTAGAGCTCAGATCTTTTATTTGGAAAACAAACCCCAGTTCAACGCTCCGCATGTAGCAGGAAATCACCTACATAGAAATCAAAATCCAGTTCAAGGAAGTTCAAGCCTTCCTTCCTCCCCTCTTGCACGAACTTCTGTGTCGACATGGCCCGAAGGATGTGAGCAGATGCAATGTCATACATGGCGTCGAATTCAAGAGGAGAGAGAGAGGGAGAGAGAGAGGGAGAGAGATTGGGGAAGAGATATAGTGAGAGAGGGAGAGGGGAAATGAAAGCGAGGGACTTCGACATGGTCCGGCTTGACCAAATACTCCACCTACTCGCCAGACCCACCAACCCCCACCCCCTCCAACGCCCCTTTTTTTGCGCTGGGATGGCAAGGAGCCATTTACTATTGTCAGTAGTTTCAACTTTGGCGAGCAAGTACACAAAATTACTTCCCTCTCCATAACTACTCCATAAATACATCGTTTTGTGCGTCTTCCCTCCCGAGTCATTTGCTCTTCCGCTCCCCTTCTCCGGTTCCTTCCATCTTTCTTGCTTCGTCTTCCTCACTCTACAGTCCACATAGATGGATCTACGATTCTCCCACTTGCTCTGAAATACAGTAATTTTTCCCCTCTGCTTAATACTTACGCGTTGTGCACTATATTTTTTTAGATGGATTCTTGTTGTATGTTACCCTTTTAATTTTAGTTTTTGTGTTAATATCTTACCCCTTTGAAGAGTTTCTATAGGGGAATAATCTTGGAGGACAAAATTTGATTTTTTTTCAGCTAGTCCGCTGCAAGAGCTTGTAGATTTGAAGAGGTATGTACGTGTTCTTTCATTTTTTACAGAGACACTAACATCAAGGGATATCACCATATCAGCATTCGCTCCGCTCTGTCTTACTCGTTCAAACAAGCTTGTATCAGTGATATACAGTCCTTTAATTCTTTGTACCATTAGCGGAGTGTTGAAATAAAATTTTCTTTAATAATTAATGAACCCGAGTCTTATATATTGTTACATCTCGCAGACAAAGATGGCATGTGATGTTTGCAGGAACCTCAACTGTCCCGGTGTTGAATCTGATGTTGCCCAATCTTTCTTGATTGTGTCTTTGCGTCGTTGTTATGAGTCATGCCTGGTAAGTTTTGCTACCAAATCACGCGTGGCCAGTAAAAAAACCTTAAATCCTTGTATTTGTTGCAGTTATCTTTATTCCGCAGTCAGCAACCACACGTATTCCTTCGGAGCAAACTATACTGCATGCTTGTTTTTATTTTATAGGCCTTGATGTAATTAGAAGTTCAGTTGTTTTGTATAGGTTTAATTAAATGTCATAGTTGGTGCCTGTGCCCGTGCCTGAAAGCCAAGAAATTTCAAGGAAAAAATCTTTCATGCATTTTTCTTTTGAAAATCAGTAAAACATTTATATACCTTTGTCTTAATTTTACTTTTATGCAGTATGTCCCATGCTACTACCGGAACCAGGTCCTTTCTTTGATCTCTTTATGGAAAGATGAAGCTTTCGAGGATGGTTTTGAAGACGAAGATTTTGACCTTGTGTTCGGCACTACTGAGGAATTGTCTTACAAGATTAAGTTTATAGATGGCAACCACAGGTCTAAGTTTCATGGACCTGGATGGGAAAAGTTGATACGTGACTATGATCTATTTTATGGTGATATTATACAATTGGATTTGCAAGCAGAAGATTTCTTCTTTCCCATTGACTTGATGTTGAGTGAATCTTGAGGAGGTGACAAAGCGTTTCCCAAACCTTCCGTTGGTATGTTCTGATCGCTTATCAATATTTGTTCTGGTTTAACATTTATCTATTATAATTTTACTGTGGCATGCCGTTGATATTTATGTGCTTAATCTCTGTGATATAATGTATTAAATCTTTCTTTGTACTCACAATGTAGTTTAAAACTGTAATTTCCCTTTTAAAAGCCAATATTCATTTATTTTAGTTTTAACTGCTCTATTCATTGCTTCACACATAGTGGCTAATACATGGTTGTATTTATTTAGCCCTTGAAGGCCTCAGTTTATCGGAAAGGATCTACATAGACGAGATAGTCTACACCCGGGGCATAAAACTTTCCTATATCGACATGGCTTGCATGGTTAAACTAGTCCTAAATGCTAAACACATCCCTGCCATTACCTTTGTGCACCGTCCATGTTTCACCAACGTTCACACAGAACATTTGGTACGTCGTTGTTTCTTTCTCTAAACCACAGTCAACATGCGTGTCTTCGTAATCTAATGCCAGAATAAATTTTTATTGTACAGAAAATCCCAGCTATTGTTACCAATGATCTTAGGATGAAGCTTGGATATTTTCCTCTCAAGGGCAGCATCAAGCTTGTACAAATTTTCAGCAGTGTTGATTTTCCTGGCACCTACTGTATACACAAAGATGGAAGGATGGCGATCACCGGGATTTCTACTTTTGCAGATGCAGCTAGGCTGACAGTTGGTTGTGTTGTACTCATCAGTATCCAGTGGCACACTGTGTGCGTGCAGGACTCACTCTCACTTGTGATCACCGGTCTTTATAAAAAAACCGGAATGACGCGATATGTGTACGGTGATGGAGGGATGGCATTACACCACATAAATTTAAACTACTATGGTATTAAGTTAAGTATCGTACGTCTGTTATTTCAATCTATGAGTGCAGTTCAAATCCTCATAGTACATAACTAATAGAACTTATCAGTTCAAATTCTTATTCAGACTATGGTACTGAAAGCAGATGCGATCCTAAACGTGATTGTCGTCGCTGTTGTTGTTGTTGTGGGTGTGTCTCTCGGTTCGACATGTTTGCAGAAACAGAGAGGCAATTGAACCTAGTGCAAGTTCAGTCTTGTGTTAAGAAGACTCATGGTCATGCCTCTGTGCTATGATTAGCTTAGCTGACTTTGTGCAGTAAGAGAGGCACAACCATGAAGTTAGTGAAGGCACGGTCATATATTATAAGAGAGGACGGTCGTGCCTCCTAGTTGTCATTATTTCGGCTGAGTCGTGTACTCAGATAGGCACGTTGGTCGAGCAAGCGGAGGCACGGTCCCATATTAGGAAGAAGACTTGCGGTCGTGCGTCCCATGTCAAAAAGAAGAGTTGCGATCGTGCGTCCGTGTTCAGTATGTTTGTAGTGACACGCTGCTCGGAGAGGCATGTGCGTGAATCAAGTGGAGGCATGGAGTATGAGTTGTTGCCACTGTCCGATGCCACTGTTCTCGCAATGACATCACTTAAAAAATACTACTTTTTTTTTATAAATGGTGTTTTGCAACACCGCCGTCCTCCAAACCGTCTTTCTAGATCCACCGCACCCGTCGCTCCTAGATGGAGTCCGGTGCTTCTAGTACCAAGAGGGCGAGGCTCGTGCCACCGATGACGCATTCCTCTGGGTGTTTGGCGGTACCGGCAGGGACCGTTGAGGGTCCGCCCATCGGATCTGAGGAGCACGGGAGAAAAACTCGTCCGGACCGCATCAGCGATCTCCCGGACGTCATCCTAGGTGATATCATCTCTCGTTTCCCCATCAGGGATAGCATCCGTACTCGCATCCTCGCTCGTCGATGGCGTCCTTTATGGCCCAGCGCTCCTCTGAATCTCGACTGCCGTGAGATCCCTGCCAGTCGTCTTTTTAAGCCTCTAGAAATAGTTCATATCGAGAAAATCTCCGTGGCGCCTCCTACCTGGGAGCTCGCCCGCGAAAGGCACTTCAGAACTCGGTGCCCTCGCAAATCTGGCACTAACGATACGACCCTTCCAGAAGCCATCCTCTCCGCATACCGGCGTGCTACCTCCAGTCCAGACCCTCCGCCGTCGCCGCCTGGTTGAAATCATCCAAACTGAACAATCTCCAGGTGCTCGAGTTCTATTACATGTTCCCAGATTTCGTGAGAGAGTGTGTCGTATGACCACTCACACACCCATCATATGCGCCTTTTGCACCGGCGTCCTTCTCTCCGTTTGCATCCTCCCTACACACCGCCACCTTTTCTCTTTGCCAAATACCAGACAGTTACATTCAGGCTCTTAAACTACCACTGCTCAAGAGACTTTCACTTGTGGACTTTCGTATATCAGACATCTCGCTTGAAAGCATCATCCACTCTAGTTGCCCCGCACTCCGGTGCCTACTGCTTACTTGGAATATGGAAAGCCACTGCATAAGAATAAACTCACATAACCTTGTAAGCATTGGAATTCGTTGTGGACATGGCGAACTTGTTATAGAGGATGCCCCGTCACTTCAACGGTTGTTTAACATATTCTCAGCAGCAACTTGCAGATAACTATCATGTCTGCACCCAAACTAGAGACTGTGGGCAAATTCCATGATTTTTTCTCTGAATTCAAGGTCACACGTAACCCTACAGTTATCCAGGTACCTAGTTTTCAGATGCATTTGTCCGAGTAAACAAATTTCATGTAATAGAACCTTTTGTTCAATTTTTAAAATCGTTGTGCGTGCACCATGCAGGGTTTGCCGGCAGTCAGCCTGTCAAGAGTGCTTCAAACGGTCAAGACTTTGCTCATCAAGATGTGTTTTGAAGTGGACGTGGTCGTTTCCCTGATGCAATGCTTTCGAAGCCTTGAGAACTTGTTTATCGAGGTGATGATTCTCACACACATTGAAAGCCCATAACATGCATATTGTACTACTTCTACTGTATGTCTTAAAAGGCTTGTCTTACATTCGTCTGTAAATTGATACACCAGTGGCTAGACATGTTTTAGTATTACATACACCCGTATCTACAAAAAAAAATCAAATAAATACCTTACACTGGATGCTCTTTCGACAGAATCTCTGTTTTTAGAGCTTAAGTATTTTCATTCTTCATGTACATCTAGGGAGGACTCAGTTGTAGAGAAACAAATACATGGCGTCGTAAGGACCGACCGTTTGTCAAACGAGATGACTTTCGTCTGAAGACAGTAATGCTGGATGACTATGAACCTTGCTTGGTAAACATTGAATTTGTGAGATTCTTTGTTTTGAGTGCAGGCAAGCTTAAGACCATGAGGCTTAACTATCGCTTCCACCAAGACTTCACGGAAGAATTTTACGAAAAGCATCAAAAGGATCTTCTGCGGCACAAAAAGGCTTCTGAACGTGCTCGCCTTATATTATCAGGAGCGTGCAAGCACCAGTTCTTTTATTTAAAACTCACGCGTGTTGAATACCTGGATTTGACGGGCCCATTCAGATGTGACTGCTGAACACAAAGCTGGAGTAAGTTGTCCAAGCTTGCAGGGTTACATGTTGTTGCGCCCTTTTGAACGTGCGTTTAAATACGAACATGAACAGACAACCCTTGTAATTTTTTGTACCGTCTGTAAGCTTGCCATAACAATCCTTGATTAGAAAGTGTTGTAACTGTGCAAACGAAAGTGTTGTAACTGTGCAAACGTCAATGTTTCGGCGAAAAGACTCTGAGTATTTTACCGTCATGACACTGACTCTTTGTTAGTATAATACCATGTTCTCACTGATAATGAAATCGTCAGTGGGATCCTTTCCAATACCGAAGCAAGTATGTGATTGGTAGGCCAATAAAACTGTGTGTCTCGTGACATGACGGCTGTTCTTCGTCTTTAGGTCAGACTTTGTCTAGAAACTTCACAACCGTGCTTTTCTAATTGAGTATCAAGAAGATTGGTACACGTGCATGTAGAGCCCTTACTTCGGCTCCTTCTGCGCACACTTTTCTGCACCTAGAGAAGGTTAATGCTGAGTCAGGCCTGCAAAAACGCCATGCCCGTGCGTGTAGTGACTCCCCAACAGTGCCTCCGGCGTGTGCATCTATGTGCTTCCATGGCTGACATAAGCCGTGACTGTTAGGTGCCCGTGGAGCCAGACGCCCGCGGGTCCAGAGAGCTCACAATGGTGCCTCTCCAGCAGAGCATTCTCACCCATGCCTCTGCCACCACACTTTTGTGCATCCATTGGGCTGACACTCGTGCCTAAGAGGCTTCATTTCCGCGCCTCTGGTGTTTCAATACACTTGCCTCACATGACACTTGCTGTGACCCTTGTGATTGCAGAGAATACACACCCGTGCCTCCATAGCTAAGTATTCTAATCCATGCCTCTGGCACCAAATTTTTTTGCATTCAGAGGGTTGACAATCGTACGTTCTTGTAGAGGCTAGACTTCGCTGCCTCCGGAGCCTGCACCCTTGTGCCTCACGTGCCACGAGCCGTGGCTTTTATGTTCCCCTGGAGACACACTACTGTGGATCCAGAGACTTCACAAACGTGTCTTTTCAACTGAGTGTTCTCAGCCATGCCTCTGTCACCACACTTTTGTGCATCCAGGGAGTTGATAGCTGGCTCTGTGGAGGCTTCAACGAGGTCCGTGCTTGTACAGACTGCAATTAGATGCCTCCACCGCCTGCACGCACGTGCCTCACATGACATTTGCCCCCGTGTCGTGGCGCCACACCCCCGTGTCTCTACAGACCGCGCAACCGTGCGTCTCTAACTGAGTATTCGGACACATGCCTCCCCCACCAAACTTCTGTGTATCTGGACAGTTGATACCCGTGCCTCGTGAAGACGCACGTCTATCGACGCCGTGACTATTCCACCACGTCTGTCGAAATCTTCTAGATTAGGTACGTGTATATATATATATATATATATATATATATATATATATATATATATATATATTGCCGTCTTTATGGATCGTAAAACCCTAACCCTTTTCCCAGATCCACCGCACTGAGACCTGCAATGGAGGCGGCACGAGCTTGGCAATGGAGATGAAGAAGCGTGCATCTAGCAACAAGAAGACGAGGTTCAAGGGCTGTACCGTGCCCTCTAAGCTCGTTAAGAGGAGCGGCTGTGGCTCGCCCACTGGATCCGAGAACCATGTTGAGTCTGGTCCGGACCGCATCAGTGATCTTCCCAACGCCATCCTCGGCGAGATCATCTCTCGTCTGCCCATAAAGGAAGGCATGCACACACAAGTGCTCGCGTCTCGGTGGCGCCGCATATGGCGCACCGCACCACTCGATCTCGACTTTCGTGTGATCCTGGATACTCGTTCTACCAGATCTCTGGAAAAAATCTGTTGCCAAATCATCCGCGTTCTCCCGGGCAAGCAAATCGTCCAGGAAACATACGTCAGAACTCAATGCTGACATCTTAGTTGCAACTGGCGCGGAGAATCTGTCACGATGGCTTGATCTTCTGTATCTGTCCTCTCCGATCACAAGGGCCCGATTCGCCGCCTCTGCATCCCGACAAGCTACCTCCAGTGCGAACCTTATGGCGTCGATGAGTTGTTCCTGTCTTGGAATCTGGACCAACTCCAGGTTTTAGAGTTCTATCATATATTCCCAAAATTCTTCTACCCAGGTCCAGGGAAGCACGCAGAATCCCTTCTTCTATGCCGTCTCCACCGGCATCCATCTCGAGATTTCGCTCGTCTCTCCACACCATCACCTTCTCCATGTGCAAACTAGAAGACAATCTTGTAGAAATGCTTTGCCTCCCACTGCTCAGGAGACTTTCGCTGGTGGAGGTTTATATATCGAATGTCTCCTTGCGGAAGTTCATCCACCACGGTTGCTCCTGCATCAAGAAGCTCGCTGCTTGTTTGCAACAAGAAATTCTACTGTCTATGAATAAACTCAGCTAGGCTTGTAAGCATTTGCATTCGTTCCGACGGAGGAAAACTGATCATTGAGGATGCGCCTTCCCTCCGAAGACTGCTGCATGATTCTGTAGATGCACAACTATGTATAATAGCTTTTGTCCGCACCTGTGTTGGACACACTGGGAAAAATTTCTGAATTACACAACGAAACAAATATCGTCATTGGGACTACAGTTATTCAGGTACTGCCTCTGCACGTTACTTTGACCTGCGTTATTCAAAAGCACTTGAGATTCACATCGACGAGCTAATAATATCACGTTATGTGCTCAATGAAGGGTATCTGCATAAGTAGCCTACACGCGGTGCTGGAATCCGTCAAGACCTTGTTTATCTCACGGACATGCTTTAATCTGGATGAGATTGTTGACTTGTTGCGATGCTTTCAATGCTTGCAAAACTTGTTTATCGAGGTGATGATTTCACACACATTGAAAGCCCACGCATAATATACATAATATGCATAATATACTGGCACTAACTCTTAAGTTTGCTCTTCTCGTGTGTTTAGGGGGGAGGATGGGATCAAAGAGGTATAACAAATGAATGGCGCCAAAAGCAGCGGGTGTTTCTCAATAATCACGACATTTGTTTGAGGACATTAACGCCGGAAGACTATGAAGTCACAGATGCAAACACTGAATTTGTGACTTTCTTTATTCTCAATGCTAGGATGCTACTGACCATCAGGCTTAAGTCTGGCCTGCGCAAAGATTTCACTCATGAATTTTACAAATGACAAGAAGAGGTACTGCAGATGGTCAAAAGGGCTTCTAATTGCGCAGTGCTTAAACTAAAAACAACTTGCGATCATATGCACATGGACTTAAAAAACACAGCTGTTGAATATCTGGATTTGCCAGATCCATTCAACTGTGGATGCTGAAAACAGGTCTGAAGAGATGTACTTGCTATATTGAATGAGTGCATTGTGTAAACATGGTCAAGCAATTATGTACATGCTTTTTGTTTTCAATATCGATCATATGTTTCTGGACCCTATGATAAAAGAAATCAGCTCACACAGATGCTCAAAAATCAAACTAGTATCCTCTTGTTTATCTCAGTTGCTTGGCATGAAATTATGTCTTTTAAAAGCAACATGCGTCCACTGCAAACCTGCAACTATTACAACCGCGCCTCTCCGAAGTACGTCCGTGCACCCCACAGGAAACGAAGGTGCATCAAGAGGTTGTGAAAATCATACTTCCGTGTGAACACGTCTCTGAAAACATTTGGAATGCTGTGATAATGACTTAAGGTCAGCAACGAACCTCCAATCACTTTTTAGATGCTGGGTTTCCATTCTCATTATCATATTGAACAAAACTCATGCATCCGAAGAATTCGTCAAAGCGAAAGATTACGTGCCCATTTTAATTGCAGACACCGTGTCCCTCCGAGAGACCGTGTCAGAAATGAACAATTCAGAAAACAGTAGCACGGTCTTGCGTCATTTAAACATACACCCGTGCCTCTCTCAGTGAACAAGCAACTTGGAGAACACAACTAGGAGTGGCCGTGTCATGCGAAAACAACTCGGAGAACACAAAAGACGTCTGTGCATCGTCCGCATGTACAACCGTGCGCCAACTCCTTAAAGACCACGCGTCTGTCAATGAACACGTCACTGAGGATTGATTGGAAAGAATAACTTTGAAGTGGTTTCGTACCCTACCATAACCTCTTCATTTGTTCTCCGCTATTAGTGACTTTGGAGTGACTCTTTGTTGCATGTTTAGGGATAGTTATGTGATCCAATTATGTTATTATTGTTGAGAGAACTTGCACTAGTGAAAGTATGAACCCTAGGCCTTGTTTCCTATCATTGCAATACCGTTTACGCTCACTTTTATCATTAGTTACCTTGTTGTTTTTATATTTTTAGATTACAAAAACCTATATCTACCATCCATATTGCACTTGTATCACCATCTCTTCGCCGAACTAGTGCACCAATACAATTTACCATTGTATTGGGTGTGTTGGGGACACAAGAGACTCTTTGCTATTTGGTTGCAGGGTTGCTTGAGAGAGACCATCTTCATCCTATGCCTCCCACGGATTGATAAACCTTAGGTCATCCACTTGAGGGAAATTTGCTACTGTCCTACAAACATGTGCACTTGCAGGCCCAACAACGTCTACAAGAAGAAGGTTGTGTTCTAGACATCATGCCTCGACAAGAATAACGACCGTGCTTGTACCAGTGCATTGTTACAGGTGATACATTCAGGACACATTAGGGACCACCCTGCCACTATTTCAGACATGACCGTGCATGTTCCGTCGTCACATTCATGCCTCTCAAAGTTAATTGAAAAACATCCCGGAAAAACAGTAACGGACGCCTATTGTCAATCCTCACGTCACGTACATTCGACGTTCATTCCTTCGTCTCAAAAGTAATTGTCGTGCCTCTGGCACAGAACATATAAGTGTAAAACGATTATTCCTACACATGTAAAACCCGGAATGCCCTGGATAAATGTCAAATCCCACCTTGAGGCAAAACCATGGAGGCCGGTGCTTCTCAGGAACACATCTGTGGCTTTTTGCGCATGTAGTTGAGTGCACGGTTATTTGTTCGTGCCCGTGCCTCACGTAGCACCATAGCACGAATTGACGTCCGTGAATCACGTAACTTCATTTCCGTGCCTGACATAGCATCATATCTATGCCTCTACTTGCGCCTCTTGTTGTATAAGTGCTTCTTGCAGCTGCATATCCACGCCTGTCGTTGCTTCTCGTTCTTTCTGTCCATCTCGTAGCATCAGCTGCAACAGTGCCTCTGAAAAAACACAGCACTGCTCCTACCAGCAAATGTATCACTGAAAACAATTGCCACTCCCAATGAATGTACCACCCCCATGTGTCTGAGAGTTAAACCAGCCACTTCAAGCATGCTTCTCTTGGTGAGAGACTTGTGCCTCTACATATTACCCCTGCATGCCTCACGAGATAAATTGTAAAAGTTAACATTTGACAGCAAACTACGCAAGACAATGATCATCTCCTCGACTTGCTGGAGATACGACGGTTGCTAAAAAAATAACTGCTGATTTTATTATCATTTTTTATATAAAGAAAAACCACGATCAAAAACCCAGGATGTGCACAACCGCACCTCCAGGGAGATGAAACCACGATCCAGAGCCCACGATGTGCACAACCGCATCGACAGTGAGATCGTGCACTCCTTTGCCGCTTCACCGCCCTTAAATTTAGGCTTTCGCCAAGAGCGGCCCTCGCCAAAGGATGTAGAACCACCCCGAGGGGGTGTCCGGATGGCTGGACTATAGCCTTTTGCCGGACTCCTGGACTATGAAGATACAAGATTGAAGACTTTGTCCCGTGTCCGGATGGGACTTTCCTTGGCGTGGAAGGCAAGATTGGCGATACGGATATGTAGATCTACTATCATTGTAACCGACTCTGTGTAACCTAACCCTCTTCGGTGCCTATATAAACCGGAGGGTTTTAGTCCGTAGGACGAACAACAATCATACCATAGGCTAGCTTCTAGGGTTTAGCCTCTCTGATCTCGTGTTTGATCTACTCTTGTACTACCCATATCATCAATATTAATCAAGCAGGAGTAGGGTTTTACCTCCATCGAGAGGGCCCGAACCTGGGTAAAAACATCGTGTCCCTTGTCTCCTGTTACCATCCGCCTAGACGCACGGTTCGGGACCCCTACCCGAGATCCGCCGGTTTTGACACCGACATTGGTGCTTTCATTGAGAGTTCCTCTGTGTCGTCATCTTTAGGCCTGATGGCTCCTCCGATCATCAACAACGATGCGCTCCAGGGTGAGACCTTTCTCCCCGGACAGATCTTCGTATTCGGCAGCTTTATTGGCTATGGGCGATCAGCCATCTGGAGCAGATTGAAAGCCACGCCCCTGGCCACCAGGTAAGATTTGGAAGTTTTAACTACACGGCTGACGTCCGCGGAGACTTAATCTTCGACGGGTTCGAGCCACAGCCAAGTGCGCCGCACTGTCACGATGGGCATGATCTAGCTCTGACGCCGAACAGTGTCCTGGAGGCCGCACCAGTGTCCGCTCCGACCTTTAGCTCGGAGCCGATCATACTGATCGAGGACGGGTGGCTGGACACCGCCTCGGGGGCTGCGATCTCTACGGCGATTGAGCCGTACACCTACCCCGTCCTTTGTGAAGCTCATGACTCCAAGGTGCCGGACTCCTCTCCAGACTCCGAGCCTTCCGCGCCCCCGCCAATTGAATCCGATTGGGCGCCGATCATGGAATTCACTGCCGCGGACATCTTTCAGCACTCGCCCTTTGGCGACATCCTGAACTCACTAAAGTCTCTCTCTTTATCAGGAGAGCTTGGCCGAATTATGGTCAGGAAGGTTGGGATGCGGACGACAAAGAAATTCAAAGCCCACCCACCACCCACTTTGTAGCCACTGTCGATGATTTAACCGACATGCTCGACTTTGACTCCGAAGACATCGACGGTATGGACGACGATGTAGGGGAGGAACATGAACCAGCACCTATAGGGCACTAGAGAACCACCTCATCTCACGATGTATACATGGTGGACACACCTAAAGGAAGCTACGACAAGGAACAACGGGACGCTACAAAGGATCATTCCCTCGAAAAGCAGTCAAAACGGCGACGTAAGCGCCGCCCAAAGTCCCGCCTCGACAAAGACAACAGCCATATAGACCTAGCCATAGAGCAGGGCGAACCGGTGGACGACGAACATGCCATCGAGCACCCGTCCGAACAGGACAACCTGGATAAACAACCCGTCCCCGGCGAATATAACAGTCCGAACGATCTCACGCCGGACAAGTTGCTGGAGCAGAAAAACCTCCACAAAAGGCTCGTCACCACTGCACATAGCCTGAAAAAGCAGAAGCGGAAGCTCAAAATAGCAGAAGATGCACTCAGAATAAGATGGAGCAAAGTACTCAACACCGCAGACAAATACAGCGATAGTCGCCAAACAAAGAGCTACCCAAAGCGAAAACTACTGCCCGAATTTGATGAGGAGGCCGTAGAGCTCCCGCAATCAAAAAACAAAGAGGCCACCCGGTCGGATGGACGACCCCATGGCAAACAGAGAGCGGCAAACGGCGCCAAGACACAAGCCGGCACGCGATCCGCACAGGGATTCGCATCAAAAAGATGGCCCAGTTAGATCTATCTACGGGCCAAGAAAGCGAGCCCTAGTAAGCAATGCAACACATCAAGTATCCGAACATCACGGTACACCTAAATATAGGGTTGCCGCACACCCCCTATGTTTCACCGATGAGGTGCTGGATTATGAATTTCAATGGGATTCAAGCCCGTAAACATAGAGGCATACGACGTAACAATGCACCACGAGTCTGGATTGAGGATTACATCCTCCACATACACATCGCTAGAGGAGATGATCTCCACACCATAAAATACTTACCCCTCAAGCTCAAAGGGCCAGCCCGGCATTGGCTTAAAAGCCTTCCCGAAAACACCATTGAAGTTGGGAGGAGCTCGAGGATGCTTTTCGGGTAAAGTTTCAAGGGACCTATGCCCGACCTCCAGATGCCGACGATTTAAGTCACATAACTCAACAACCCGGAGAGTCAGCCCAGAAATTTTGGAACAGATTCCTTACTAAAAAGAACCAAATAGTCGACTGTCCGGACGCCGAAGCCTTAGCAGCTTTCAAACACAACGTCTGAGACGAATGTCTCGCCAGACACCTCGGCCAAGAAAAGCCAAGAACAATGGCCGCATTAACAAGCCTCATGACCCACTTTTTATGCTGGAGAGGATAGCTGGCTGGCAAGATGCAGTACCAGCGACCCAAGTACATCCGAAGTCAGGGATGGAAACGGGAAACCACGACGCAGCAACTACCAGCGTCGGACCAAGGGAAACAACCCGAAGAGCACGGCAGTCAACACCGGATTCAAAAGCTCTCGGCAGAATCATAAAAAGCTGCCCCTTAAAGATAACAGGGACGAGCTATCTAACTTAAAAAAAATATTGGACAAGATATGCCAAATCCACAGTACTCCCGGGAAGCCTGCAAACCATATCCGCAGAGATTGTTGGGTCTTCAAGCAGTCCGGCAAACTCAACGCCGAACACAAGGGGCTCGACACACCAAGCGAGGACGATGATGAACCCCAAAAGCAGAGCCCCGGAAAACAAAAGAATTTCCCACAAGAAAGCAAAACAGTAAACTCACTTCACGTGACAAAAGGGAAAAATAGAGCGGCACCCATAGAGGTACGCGCCATACGGCCTATCCCGGAGGAGTCCAGCCACTGGTTGTTAAAACCAATCACCTTCGACCATCAGGATTACTCCAGAAGTATACGGAATGCAGGTTGGACTGCCTTGATATTAGATCCGGTAATTGGCGTACTCCAATTTACACAAGTCCTAATGGACGGCGGCGATGATCTAAACCTGCTATATCAGGACACAATCCGCAAAATGGGGATAGACCCAACCAAATTTTGCCATAGCAACACTTCCTTTCAAGGGTAATGCCAGTGCCCATATGCCCATTGTACGGGCTCTCTCATCGCTAGAAGTTGTGTTCGGCTCACCCGACAACTTCCGCCGAAAAGTTAACCTTCCACCTCGCCCCATTTACAAGTAGCTATCAAGCACTATTGGGACGCGAAGCTTTCACCCGCTTTAACGCAATACCGCATTATGCATCTCTTACACTTAAAATGCCCGGTCCACGCGGCATCATCTCGTTAACAGGAAACATCGAGGGTTCCTCGAGTCCGGAAAATCGTGCGGTTGCCTTGATAGCCACACAATAAACCGGCTTCACCAATAAAAGCACTTAGACAGGTCGTCCAGACCCCGGACACGGCTGGACGAGTCCGGCGTAAACACAGAAGGGCTTACTAGACGCATACCCCGCATAAGGGCTCCACGCATGCACAACAAGAGACAATAAAGCTCAATTTTATTCACTTTTTGAATTGTACTTCGTTTATTTATAACGTACATTTTTGCACGACCTTTTTCAACCAAGTTCCTCTCTTTTAAAGATGAACACCGTGCTACACCCGTCCAGGATGCGACACAACGGAGACACAGGCGCAGACGTGCAGTAGGGACCCGTTGCAAGGATTCTTTTCAGATTAAGACCCTGCGTAAACATTTTTTACGGTCTCTTGTTGATACACATCCCCCGGTTTCTTGCTATAACCGAGGAGGAGGCTGGCGTTTTGGCATAGGCCATGTCAGAATTTTCGCGTGCACGGACAATTGGGCTTATTACCAAGGGCGATTGTTCGACCCGTTTTCATAAAGACCGAATACCTTAGGGAGTGTTCGGCGTCTCGAAGTTGGGCCTTATATGCATCAGCTCCGAATCATGTCTTTGGTCAAATGTTGGGTTTGCCCGGCTCGTGTTTTGCTGCCTTACGCCCGCTCTATCGGCTAATGCGGCACCAGGAGAACTATCGCGATTGTGCCCGGTTCGCCAAAGTAGCACCTCGAGAGAAAGCCGAAAACTGATTGTCATGATATAGCGTGAGACTGGTCAACCACTCGATGACCCGCTGAAATCTTTAGAATTCCTCCGCATTGACGAAGGGCTGTTTCTCGGTCAGGCACATACGCGCCCCGAATTCGGGTGAGCGCGGTGCCCCTAGGGGCTATATAGTAGCCCCACTGTCGAACTCCTATGGCTAAGTGAAAGTGATAAAGCATTATAGTCTGGTTCCCTAGTTTGCTACGCTATCACCTCCTTTGTAGGACCAAGACGTTGGATCAAGTGTGAAAAGGCGCTTTCTGCAAACACCCCCGCATTATATGCGTGTGGGCTGAAGCCAAAGACTGCCATCTTTCAGGTTATATACACATATACATTAATGGCCGCACAGGAGGTATTTTAATTCTTGAGGGCACAAGTATAAAAAGCTTTTATATTCCATAGAAACATTGTTTCACAATAATACATGTTATTCGAACATAATATCCTTCGAGCACTGCGTCTCTATTAAACGAGCGCCCTGCAGAACTTCCTGAAAATAGTGCTCGATAGGTACTCGACTTCCGTCCGAATCTTGGGATGCAACATCGGTGGCCTTCATCTCCGCCCAGTATGTCTTGACACGGGCAAGAGCCATCCGCGCACCCTCTATGCATGCTGACCGCCTCATTGCTTTGATATGCGGCACCGCACCAAGGAACTGTTGCACCAAGCCAAAATAACTCTTCGGCTCGGGCCTTTTCGGCCACAAATGAGTCACGACATCCTTCATGGCAAGTCCGGACAACCTATTCAGCTCCGCCCATTCGGCCAAACGATCGGTTAATGGAAGTGGACGCTCTGGATTACGGAACTGCGACCAAAAAAGCTCTTCCATCTCGTGGTCCTGTTGATCTCCGAAGTGTTCGGCCGCGTCCGTGGCACTTGCCGCCAAGTCCAGATAAGCATCCTCACTACTCCACAGCCGGTCCAACTGAGCATATTTAGGATTCGTGAACTTCCTCCGCAGAAGAAAGGGCTTTCCAGCCGCGATATCTCCGGCCAGACGTAGCTCCTCCTTCATAGCTCTCATCGCAGAGCGAGCATCCTTGGCCTCGGTGGTGGCCTTCTTCAGGTCCTCTTGCTCCGCTCGACCTTCCTTTTAAGAAGCTCGCAGCGGTCGGTAGCATTCTTCAACTTCACGGCCATCTCGGTCATTTCCTTCTTGCTTGACCGAGCAGCATGTTCGCTTTTTAGCTCTTGACGCCTTTAAGGCAGCCGCATCACTTTTCTGGCCTGCTCCTTGGCTCGGGCAAGCTCCGCCCAAAGGTTCTCCATGGCAGCGGCACCATCCGCATCAAGCATACATGTTGTAAGGCACGGGCATCAAGCTCCCTTACCAGTGTCCGCGGAGACACCGTGATACCTTGTGACTCGTCAAGCCGCTTATTGACAAGCGCGATGTCGGCATCCGCCACGTCAAGTTGCCGCTTTAGCTCGGCAAATTCATCAGTCCGGCTAGCCACCGGACGCCCCGCCACCTACATAGGAAGGGCGACATATTATAGCTGGGATTATGATCCTCGGCACGCTGTCATTTTTGACAACACACCGAGTCTCAGGGGCTACTATCTACACAGGGCGCATCTTATATATGCGGAACCGTCAAAAGGTACATCATTGCACGTACCTCAAAACCCGTCAGTAAACTCCTGGCGGCCTCGTACAACCCGCTTTCCACGAACGAAATTTTTTCAATCACCATACCCATCAATGCATGGTGATCCTCTGAGATAGACACTCGCCTGAGCAGATCCTTCAACTCCTCCGACCGTGCACCAGGAGGTGCCAGACTCGTCTGATGGCCTTTTTCGAAGGCCGGACACGGAGGGCTCTGGGGGGCCCTACGACCGTCCTTTGCCCCTGCTGGATTCGGAGAAACCCTCCGCGACGACACCTCAGGATCGTCCGCCTCGCTAGGCGGTACGGTAGGGGGAGGCGTTCCGCTCTCCATCATCTCCGGACGAAGATCCTCAAGACGAGCTCACGAGAAGGGCTGAGATAAGAACTACAAGGTAAAATTTCGGTCATCTTCAGAAATAAAACAGGGATGTCTCTTATTTTAAAACTCCCCTCTCTACTTACGGCTCGCTGGAGGGCTGATCTCCTTGGGGAAATTATGCGGACGGGGCATCTCCCGATGCAGGACCCTCTATCGAAGATTTCTTGCCCCGCTTTGAGGCCTTGGTCTCCGGATCTTCAGAGGCGGTCCTCTTCTCCCCTTGGATGGAGGGATTCTCGGTCCCTCCTTTCTTGATAACCTCCTTTGTGGAGGCAGTAGCTTCCTTGTTCCCCCCTTCGCCTTCTTCCAAAGGCGCAGCCTCTAGCATCTTGGTTAACACGGGATCCGGCGTGGTCTCAGGGAGGGGGGCCGGACACTTGATCAGTTTTGCTTTCGCTATCCACTCCTGTTTAAGGGACGGCTCTTTTAAGGGCAAGTTTATGATAAATATACGGATAGCGTGTCCGGGTACGGGACTACTTACTTGAGCATCCGGGAGATTGCAGCTCAGACCTGCGTCCTCGGGCGTTGCGTCCATAAAATGTTGCGCCCATAAAATGTGATCTGAAGACATTGCTTGTGATCCGAAGAACAGTTTGTACATCTCCACGGGCGTTGCGCCCATAAAATGTTGGAGAGCTCGTGGTCCCTCCGGATTGAACTCCCACAGGCGGAGGGGCGACGTTTGCAGGGCAGGATGCGACGAATCAGCATGACCTGCGCTACTACGACCAGATTGATCTCTCTCTCTAGGAGGTCTCGAATATGGCCCTGCAACAAGGGCACGTCCTTGGACGGCCCCCAGTCAAGCCCTTTATTGACCCATGACGCCAGCCGCGGTGGAGGACCTGAGTGAAAGGCAGGTGGCGCCACCATTTGGTGCCCCTGGGAGCTGTGATATAAAACCACTCTTGTTGCCATAGACTGAGATCCTCTTGAAAAGAGCCCTCGGGCCATGAAGCGTCAGCATTCTTGCTTATAACAGCCCCTTCGCACTCTGCCTATTGCCCCTTGATCATCTTCGGCTCCACCTTGAAGGTCTTGAGCCATAATCCGAAGTGAGGGGTAATGCGGAGGAAGGCTTCGCATACGACGATGAACGATGAGATGTGGAGGATGGACTCCGGATCCAAGACGTGAAATTCCAGCCCGTAATAAAACATGAGCCCCCTCACGAAGGGGTCCGTCGGGAAGCCTAGCCTCCGAAGGAAGTGAGACGCGAACACCACGCTTTCACCGGGCTTGGGAGTGGGAATAACCTGCCCTTGGGCAGGCAGCCTATGCGAGATTTCGCCGGTTAGATACCTGGCATCTCTTAGCTTTAGGACGTCTTCTTCCGTGGACGGAGGAAGGCATCCACCGCCTTGAAGGTCGGAGCCGGACATCATCGAAGGTCCGAAGCGCCTGAATATGGAGCTTTGGGTGTTGGGACTCGAAGCGAGGGGCGGATTCGATTGAGATTGAGAAAAAAGAGCGGGGCCTTGGTCTCTTTACAAAGAGGTTGAATACCAGGAGCCCTCCCCATGACTGTTCGGGACTCGCCTTCGATAGAGGAGGCGTGCCAACGGGCACGACTGGGTTACCCACGCCCGTATTGATGAGAATCCCGGAATAAGGGGACATGATCTCTACTTTGACAAGACGTGCCAAGGAAACCGCCTCGCTAAACGTGCTGAGGTGGGACAGTAAAAACGATTCGAATAAAGGCTTGGCCGTGGTGTGATGTCACGCTGCGGAATACGTCAGCAGATTGAGTTTGTGTAAATAGTATTCTCTCTACGGTGGTATGTGGAACTTATTTTGCAGAGCCGGGCACTATCCTTGTGTTCAAAATCTTCTAGGAAGAATTCGGAGAAGGAACCCGCCTTGCAATGCCGAAGACAATATGCACGCCGGACTCGTCGTCATTGAAGCCTGGTTCAGGGCTACCGAGGAGTCCTGGATTAGGGGTGTCCGGATGGCCGGACTATAGCCTTTGGCTGGACTCCTGGACTATGAAGATACAAGATTGAAGACTTCGTCCCATGTCCGGATGGGACTTTCCTTGGCGTGGAAGGCAAGCTTGGCGATACGGATATGTAGATCTCCTATCATTCTAACCGACTCTGTGTAACCCTAACCCTCTTCGGTGCCTATATAAACCGGAGGGTTTTAGTCCGTAGGATGAACAACAATGATACCATAGGCTAGCTTCTAGGGTTTAGCCTCTCTGATCTCGTGGTAGATCTACTCTTGTACTACCCATATCATTAATATTAATCAAGCAGGAGTAGTGTTTTACCTCCATCGAGAGGGCCCAAAACTGGGTAAAAACATCGTGTCCCTTGTCTCCTATTACCATCCGCCTAGACGCACAGTTCGGGACCCCCTACCCGAGATCCACCGGTTTTGACACCGACACCCGCCCTTAAATTTAGACTTCCGCCGCGGCCTTCTTACACACAAACAACAGAAATCGCCATTGCGCTCCCACTCATTATTCCCCACCAAAAACCAGGTTGCAGGAGGACCAACTGCTCTAGGCCATGGGATTCATCAAGGAATTCATGGAGGTGCAGGCCCACGGCAACACCAAGTTGCACGTGATCCACACCAACGACTTGCACAAGGCGGCGACCACCATCGAGCAGTACGAGCGACACCTCGAATTCGAGCGCCACAAGATCGTCGGAGTTGATGTGGAGTACACCAACGATGTTGGCGAAGATCAGAAACCGGCCCTCGTCCAGCTCTCCATCGGCAAGGATCATCCGGTGCTGCTCTTCCAACTGAGCGCCGCCGACAAGAACTGCACCAGGTTCGACAACTTCCTCGCCGACCCCAGATACACGTTTGCTGGCTTCTCCATCGACGGCGACATAGAGATGCTCGGGCGCGTCGGACTAGAGATCGCCCACTTCGTCGACATCCAGAAGGAATGGAGGGTGCCTACAGCTACCAAGCCTCTGGACTCCCTTGGGGATGTCTCAGGCATCCTTGTCCACGACTACTACAACAACATGAAGAAGAAGCTCACCAACGCAGAGCACCAACGCTGGGCGCGCATGCCCCTATCCATGAGGCACATCGAGTACGCGGCAAAAGATGTTTACGCTGCGTACGAGATATGGAGCCACCTCACCATCATCTAGTAAGGCCTCCGCCGGGCAAAACTCGAGAAGGAGCAGACCAGGAAGCGCGCAAGGTCCTGGGGCGACTACGACTATTGAAGCAGGTGTCCCGGCCAAGAAAAGTAACTAGAAGATTGCTCATGCCATTCTAGATTTCCCGTTAGATTTGCTTTCTCTCAAGACTGCCGTTTGCTTGTTCTAAATTTAGATTTGCTTGTGTCGCAGTTAACCTTGTAGTTTGCTTCCAGTTTACATATCTTCTGAACAAGTTTATTTCCAGTGCAATGTTGCAGTTTTCTATTATTAGAATATATTGGCGTGAACTGAAAAATATAAACACAGTACAGATACTATACGATTAGCGTAACGCACAGAGCAGGTACACATAGCAATCCACAAAAATGACGAGCATGCAACACACTAGTACCTTTGTGGATGCAGCGTCGAAATGCAGGGACAACAATTACAGAATGCTCCTAAAAGCAGTGCACAATGTTCTAACAAACCATTGCACACACAAATATTAAAAATCGTTCGTATGGAACACTTTGGAAAAACATTTTGAATACAGAGGTAGTTAGGTGTTTATTCCCCTTGGAAAACATTGCTTACGCCCGTGACCCTCAGAGAAGAACACTACAGAGGCACGGTTGTCCGTCAATAACACCAACTACTTAAAACACCCACGAAGGCACTTCGGTGCCTCCACTCCTATGGAGACCGTGCGTAAATTGACTTCACGTCCGTTAATGAGGCCGAATGCCTTCGAAGACACATGAAACTCATAGGCCATGGCCCCCGCAATGAAAACGTGTCAATGAATGCTTCTTGAAAACAGAGGCACACCTTCACGTGCTTGCATCACGATCATTCGCGTCCCTACCTCCCTTAGAATCACGTCCGTGCCTCCAGTTCGTCAGTTCAAACCGTACCTCTGTCGTGCGTAACATGTTAAGAAAGTTGCTAACAACAAAAACATCAGAAAACCAAGCATTACGTCGACCCCGCTGGCACTAAACGTGACGTCACCGAAACGCAGAGGCAGGAGCGTGCCTTACGGCCAGCTTCCGACGTATCGGGTCTATGAAGATCTACTTCCTTCTTAATATGGGAGGTGAATATCGCAAAGGCATAGGCTCCATCATTCACCTCCGTGCCTCGGCAAGAACGACGACTGTGCTTGTAACTGTAAAGCGTATAGGACACCTTAGGGACGACCTTGCAACTATTTCAGAGATGACCGTGCCTATTCCGTCGGCACATTCATGCCTCTCGCAGTTAATTGAAAAACATTCCGGGAAAACAGTAACGGACGCCTATTGTCAATCCTCGCGTAACGTACATTCGACGTACATTCCTTCGTCACACAAGTAATAGCTGTGCCTCCGCCACAGAACATATAAGTGAAAAACGATTCTTCCTACACTTGTAAAACTCGGAATGCCCTGGATAAATGTCGAATCCCACCTCACGGTAAAACCATGGAGGCCGGTGCTTCTCAGAAACACATCTGTGGCTTTTTGTGCATGTAGTTGAGTGCACTGCTATTTGTTCGTGCCCGTGCCTCGCGTAGCACCATAGCACGAATTGGCGTCCGTGCAATCACGTAGCTTCAACTCTGTGCTTCACGTAGCATCGTATATGTGCCTCTCGTTGTATGAGTGCTTCTTGCAGCTGCATGTCCATGCCTCTCGTTGCTTCTCGTTCTTTCTGACCATCTCATAGCGGCAGTTGCAACACGGACACACAACAGTGCCTCTGAAGAAACACAGCATTGCTCCTACCAGCGAATGTATCACTGAAAACAATTACCACTCCCAATAAATGTACCATGCCCGTGTGTCTGAGAGTTAAAGCAGCCACTTGAAGCATGCTTGTCTTGGTCAGAGACTTGTACCTCTACATATTGCCCATGCATGCCTCACGAGATAAATTGTAAAAGTTAACATTTGACAGCAAACTACGCAAGACAACAATCATCTCCATGACTTGCTGGAGATACGACGGTTGTTAAAAATATAACTGCTGGTTTTATTTTTATTTTTTATATAAAGAAAAACCACGATCCAGAACCCACGATGTGCACAACCGCATCGACAGTGAGATCGTGCACTCCTTTGCCACTTCCTCGCCCTTAAATTTAGACTCCCGCCGCGGCCTTCTCACACACAAAGAACAGAAATCGCCATTGCGCTCCTACTCATTGTTCCCCACGAAAAACTAGGTTGCAGGAGGACCAACTGCTCCAGGCCATGGGATTCACCAGGGAATTCATGGAGGTGCAAGCCTATGGCAACACAAAGTTGCACGTGATCCACACCAACGAGTTGCACAAGGCGGCGACCACCATTGAGCAGTACGAGCGACACCTCCTGTTCGAGCGCCACAAGATCATCGGAGTTGATGTGAAGTACACCAACGACCATGGCGAAGATCAGAAACCCACCCTCGTCCAGCTCTCCGTCGGCAAGGATCATCCGGTGTTGCTCTTCCAACTGAGCGCCAGCGACGTTACAGCCATATTTGGTGAAACAAACCAAGTAATGTGCGAGGAACTACCTGGAAGAATCAAAGAATTCAAACCAGAAACTTCAAAGTTCTTTTCCACCAACAAAGGTAAGAAAATCATTTCTTCTTATCTTTTCTTGTAATAACCTACCCATCCCACGGTTCACCAATGCCTTTCGTATCACAAGAGCTTACATATTACATATCTGCTTCCGCTGACAGAAACAGATGAAACTAAAAGGGAAAAAAGATGAAGCACCCATCCATACCCAAAACATTCTCATTGCTTCCAACACACAACGGAGGCGTCCGACCTCTTCCATCTAGTCATGAGCGACAGCTGGCAGGAGGAATACAAAAAGTGAGTTGTTTTCTATTGCACCTCAAAATAGTTGGACAGAGGCCAAAAATAATGTAAAAAGTTGTTTCTCACTGACCGTGACCTCCAAAATTATTTTATCTCCCTGTCGCAGCAAAACTATATTTAGGCGCATCCGCAGGGACAATGAAAGCACGCAACTTACTGGAGCCCAACTAAAGGCAGTATTTGGTCCAAGACCAGCATGCATTTAACATACCACATCATATGGAAAAGAGGGTCCTCGATGACATAGCAGAAATCTGGGAAAGCAGACAAGATTCAAAACAGAGTGACAGAGTAATATTAGGCCCAAACTTTGCAGAGGTAAACTTTTAAAAAGCAAAATCTTGTCTATATTGCAACACCTACTCTTTTTATATTGTTACACAACTCTTTTTTCTAACAGTTTTTTTCATCATAAATATTCTTTGCAGCATATATTGGATTTAAAGAAACACAAAACTAGTATTACAAAATTTAAAAATGAATTACAAAAAACAAAGAATCAGCTGGTTCCCATGTATCTCAAGGAAAATCAATGCAAAAAGCTCTCAACAGCAAACATGGTAACAACCCTTTCCTCCATGACAAAATCTCAAAATATGCGTTCTATTAAATTACTTTATATTAAACTGTCATCTAAGCAACAAGTATTCTGTACGCAGATATTCATTCCAATGAAGAAGGATGACCGCTGTGTACTATATGTGCTGGACAAATACAAACACAAAGTTCACATTATTGATCCTCGAGAAACGACTCCAGAAGAATTTGAGAAAGAAAAGATAGACATGGATAAATTGGATCAAAAAGAAGCAAGTTGAGTTCTTCAGGAAAATGAAGATGCTGAAAAAGAAAGAGAAAGACAGTTTCAGGAATATCATGTTCATAAGTCGGCAATTGTAAGCATTTATACATAACAATTTTTTCAGTTTTACAAGTTGAAATATTAAAACAATTAATTACAAAATGCAATATTCCCAGCTACCTAGGTTTAAAGAAGTCTTCAACACCATACTAGGACAAACAATGAATGCCAAAGGTACAAGATGGCAGATTCATACCATGCAAGATGTTCCAGTGGTAGAAAAGGGAGAATCAACATTTGCTGTTTTAAAGCTTGCATTCCTCTACAATGGTGAAAAGTTTGTCGAAGACCTGGAAGATTTGACAATAAGTTTATATAGATTTACTTATAAACAACTTATATGCACAAACTCTAATAATATACTTCTCTTCTCGGCAAAATTTCACAGGATAAGGTCGAAGACTGGAGGGCAGAGGCAATGTACATTCTCTTAAGTAGCGAGATGAATCAAGTCAAAGCTAGTGAAATGAGTGACTAGATTAGCAAGATCTTGAGCAAAAATGAAGATTAAAACTTTTGATTTAGCTCGCGAGGCTAATTCTATCTAGACGTGACAAAAAAGTTTATCAATAACTCACATTTCTATGTAATGTAGTTAGAAATTGCGTGTTCATGTTGAAAACAGAACTATTTCGACAACAGTGCCTCTTACATCATCAGAGAGTGTCAGTAAACTATAAACAACAATGCCTCTTCTTATTTGTACGACAGCAGTGACTCCCAAAACAAACCCTTACGCGTGACTCTGGAAACTACCCTCCCGTGCCTCCAGAGGCGACATGGCCTTGTGCCACCAAACCCTGGGTCACCATGCCTCCGGGCAATATCCACACATACACATACCCTTACGCGTGACTCTGGAGACCACCTTCCCGTGCCTCCATAGGTGACATGGCCTTGTGCCACCAAAGCCTGGGTCACCATGCATTCGGGCAATATCCACACACAAATACCAAGAACGCCTCAACCGTGACTAGCTCCTACGCACATGTGACTTCACATGCTTCAAACCCGTGCCTCTGCAGGCAATACCAATGACTTCACGTGACTTCACATGCTTCAAACCCGTGCCTCCGGAGGCAACATACCAATGCCTTCGTAGTATGCACACATGTGAATGCACGCACAAACCTAGCTCTTAAGAAGACGTGACTGCAGATGCTTCAAACCCGTGCCTTTCGAAACAAAGCAGCTTGCCTTTTGCACAACCTGCTATATAAAAATTAAACAAGCAGGTTCCCTCGCGCCGGAGGCGCCGTGTCACACCACGACGTACAACGCGCCGCACGAACCAGCACGCCGCACGACCAACACACACTTCGACCTATGCCCCCCCTTCAAGATGTTTATGAAAATTAAACGAGCCGAAGGCGAGCCGGAGGTTCCCTCGCGCCGGAGGCGCCATGTCACACCACGACGTATAACGCGCCGCACGAACCAGCACGCCGCACGACCAACACACACTTCGACCTATGCCCTCCCTTCAAGATGTTTATGAAAATTAAACGAGCCGAAGGCGAGCCGGAGGTTCCCTCGCGCCGGAGGCACCGTGCCACACCACGACGTACAACGCGCAGCACGAACCAGCACGCCGCACGACCAACACACACTTCGACCTATGCCCCCCTTCAAGATGTTTATGAAAATTAAACGAGCGAAGGCGAGCCGAGGTTCCTCGCCGGGGCTCCGTGTCACACCACGACGTACAATGCGCCGCACGAACCAGCACGCCGCACGACCAACACACACTTTGACCTATGCCCCCCTTCATGATGTTTATGAAAATTGAACGAGCCGAAGGCGAGCCGGAGGCGCTTTCCTTCAATTTAATAAAGTTATACACCCGTGCCTCTCCTAGTGTTCACCTGTGCCTATAAAGAAGTCACACGATTGAACGATTCTGGAGACTGCCGTTTTACATTAAAAAGTTGCTTTTTTTCTTTACTTGAAAGGTCACATTTGATAGTGTTGGTAGTCCTCGCCCGTAACTGCCTCATAAATCTCCATTACCCGGAAATATAATGAGAACAAAAAGGGAAATGAGAAAGGAAAACAGGGAACCAACCGCGCGAGCTGGTATTTTTCTTTGTGTTTTCGCGCGGAAAGGAAAAACGGAAAATTCTGATAGTTTGAGGGTCAAACTACAAAACGCACCAAACCACAAACCGGAAAGGGAAAACCGGGAACCAACGGCGCAACTGGTTTTCCCTTGCGGGAGCGCTCCGCGCGCGACACTTGTCACACGCGGAGTGCTCCCGAACCGCTCGTTAACTAGTTGCTCCCCCAAACCTTTCGCGATAAATGAAGTGTAGTACCTAAATGGGCTGAAAGCCCTATAACCGACGCCTTAATCACATAAAAAAAATTGCTAGCTGTTTTCCTTACACCTGACTCCCATCGCGAACAAAACTCAAGGCCTATCTTGCCCAGTTCTGACCTTCAAGCTAACCTGGCATTCGGCTCGCTCTAACGGGCCAGATCAATAAACACCAGTTGCTCAAATGTCCTGACACGTAGGATTTGAGCACGGGAAGCCCTACGTGTCACTTAGTGCAGCACAGTCGTTGAATCGCACAGGGGAACGGCCCTAGAGACAAGAGGTGGGACAGCCCATACTGAGCATAATACAATGTGTGAGCCAACTAGTTTTGTAAACCTTCTAAAAGGTTCGTTGAATCAGTTTTTTCTGCCTGTTTTTTCATTGTTGCTTCTGTTTTTATTTTTGGTTTTATTTGCTTTTATTAATTTCTTCACTTTTTAAAAATTTGACAAATTCAAAGAAAGATCTCAGTTTTAAAAAATTGTTTGTGTTTCTCCAAGAAATCACAAATTTGTTTGTTTTTTAAAAATTTCTTAAAATCTTCTGTAGTTAAAAAAATGTTCTTCTTGTACAAAAGGATGTTCGCAATGTTATAAAAAAAAGTGTTTACATTTATTAAAATTTACTGATGTTTTACAAAAACGTTCGCATTCTCACAAAATGTTAAAAGTTTTGATTTTTTCGCTTTTCCAAAAACGTTCGCAATTAAAAAATATTAGAAAATTTTAATTATTTAGTTTTTTAAAAAGTTGCTATTTAAAAAAATGATATTTTCAAAAACTGTGCACAAATTTTCAAAAAAGTTCTTAACATTAATTTTCCCATATTTTTTAGAAAACCCGAAAGAAAAGTACTAAAACCTGACCGCAAACACGGCAATGTTCGGCCCGCAACGAGCCCTACCACAGGTAGCCAGCAAGGGCAGCGCGTATTGCGCCGGCCTAGTAGCCGCCACTCGCCTGCTAACGTCATGTTACTTTTTCTGTTTTGTTTTTTCTTCCATTTTTTTATTCATTTTTTCTCCTTTTGCTTTATTTTTCACTTTGTTTATATTAAGAAATATTCTCTCTATATATAGCGGCGGCGACATTGAAGGAGAAACCCTAGCTGATGGAGGTATCGGGGGTCAAAGGGAGGGGAAGAGAAGTGATGACCTAGGTGGCGGGAAGCTTGGCTGTCCGGGGTTGGGCGCGCCCCTGATCTGGGAAGCTCTCCCCTTTGGGAGAGGGGGATTTGGACTTGGCCAGGGAAAAGATGCCTGAAATTTCACGCACTTTTCTCGCTGCATGTCATGTCTCACTTTCGCTGATAAGTGTACTCAATGTGTGCTGAACTAAATAAATGGCGCGGGGAAGCCAAACATATGTCGCGCTGGCTACCAACCTTAGTTGAATTTGTTCCAAATTCTTTTTTTGCCAGAAAATTATATTTCCCTAGGGTATCCTGTTCATGCCTTTTCTTTCCCTTGAGGAGGCCAATGAGCTCTAGGTAAAGACCTAGGCCCTAGGTAAAATAATATAGTTTTTAGTAGTGTAAATGTGTCCGGTTATGCTACATTTCCTGATTTTGTTGTATAATCAACGCACTGATCCCTCTGGTCACAAGTTACTTACTTAAATATATATTGACCAATGCATATATATTGCATATATGGGGCTAATTAATGTTGATATGTCATATGCTAGCGAGCGCATTGTTGTGATGATATAATCGAATTAATACAAAACATATATCCTTGTCTAAGATTTGACTGATATATTTTGCTTGCAGGAACTAAATTAATGGTTGACAGTTTATGTAGAACGTGGGACCAAAATGTTAGCAGCCGTTAAATAGAGGTTAACCATCAGACTGAAAGCCTCCCTCTATCTGGGATCGACTTGATCTCTCCGCTATCCTTTGTATTTGATTGCCCTTACAATGTTGTGCCAACGTCATTGCCTACTTGTCAACTCGCCCTCCAGAAAAGAACACATCGAACACCCCCTTGGTGGCACCTTGCGGCATCCTAAATGTGTTTCTTTATTCTATCTTTTCTAACTTTGTCGTACGACGGATGCGATGATCACTCTATCTCAAACCAAATGGAAGTAATTAATGTTGATCACGAGCGCATTGTTGTGGTGATATAATTATACAATTAATTCAATACATAAATCTTTCGGGTCGACAGTTCATAACTAGAAACAACATTAACATATACTACCTTTGTTCTTAAAAATAAGACGTTTTTGCAGTTCAACCGAATTGAACTGCAAAAATGACTTATATTTAGAAACAGAGGTAGTATATATTTGGAAGTGTACAAATATTACTTATTGCCATCTTTAACTAGTATTTCTTAGCCCGACCGCTTCAGCGGCGCTTATAACTAAGCAATAGGGCAGCAACAGTGGTTTTTGTCGATACAGACAGCTCCGGGGAGTGGCTGGACGCAGAACTTCTTGCACCGCGGCTCGGTGCAGTTTGCGAAAAACCTCGAGAAGCACTTCCCCGCCACGAGGAAAGCGGTGGGCTTATCCTTCTGCATGTGTACACACAAAAAAGATAAAAAATATTATGAGTTAGTTTCAAATCACCCATCCGATCTCAACAACGTACGTCGCGAATAAATAGCAAAGTTAATCAACTGACCACTTTGCGGGCGTCGCATGAGCAGAGAAGGGTGGCAGCCATGACCACCATGAGGGCGGCCATGACGAAGCTCAGGGAGCTCGTGTTCTTCTTCAGTATCGCCATCGTGTGCAGTACAGGAGGAGGCTAGCTACACTTATCGTACGTACGTACTACAGTTCTTGCCTTCTTTGTGTGTTGATATAGGAGTATTGCTCGCGTCGCTCTTCTCTCTATATATATAGTACTTGGCGAAGAGTTCTACTCGATCATGAGCATGGCATGTTGCCTAGCTGTCGTTCCTTCCAAGTTTCAATCATCCTCACACCAAATGCATGGTCCAAATCTGTTTTTCTTTGAACAGTGATCCAAATCTGGGGGGCTCCTAACCGGCGCCTGAAATGGAAAGCTAGCCCATGGCCGGCCCATGTAGCTCTCGGTCGCTAGTCAATTTCGTTAGTTTTTTCATCTCCTCGTACACTTCACCTCGGCTCTTCTTGTCTGCTCGGTAAGGGAGAAAACCATCTTTCGCCTTCTTTGATTTTGAAATAGTTGAACAAATAGAAGAAAAAGTTGGTTATCAAAATGTTAGCAGTTTTTTAAGACTTCCATAAATTTGAAAAAAGCTCATGATGCCAAAAAAAGTTTGTGAATTTGAAAAAATTCCTAAATTTAAAAAGTCTGTGAAAGCAACAAAAAAGTGAATTCGGAAAATTCTGCAAAGTCACAAAAAGTTCACAAATTCTAAAGAATTTCACAGAAAAGTTCACGAATTTAGAAAAAGATTGAGAATTTAAAATAGTTCAATTTAAAAAATTATGTGAAGTCAGAAAAAGTTCACGAATTTAAAAAAAATCAAAAAATTTAAAATGGACCGTGAATTTTAAAATTGTTTGCAATTCTAAATAAAATTCATGAGTTTGAATAAAAATTTCATGAAATTAAAGATAAAATAAAATCCACCGCCCTGACAAGTCACTAATGGGCAAATAAGTTTTCGAGTCTCTGACCACTTGATGTTTCAAAAACAAATTCAGCTTCTGCGGAGACTTTATCATTTAGGCTTAGACGCTTGCGGTGATCAGCACGCCATTCATTGTTGCGCCAGAGAACGCCAAACCTCATTACCTTGAGCACACTTGCCTCCAGAACAAAGAACCTGACCAATTTAATCTCAGATGTGCTGCCTCGGTAGTCGATCAAATCAATTTCTATAAGATGGAGATCAAGGCATTCGATGGGATTGTCATAGTGCAGCACATTTTTCACTTTCGGGTCTTTTTTTATCTGCAAAAGAAGAGAACATATTAGAGCAGCTGGCTGCATAAGATTGCCGTGTCATCAAGAGGTACCAATATCATTCGCTCATACGATAGGGTTTGCTGGCTAGTGATATTTTTTCACTCTCTCTCTCCCTCTCTCTCTCTATCTTTCCGTTTCCTCTCATTTAACTAGGAGCACGTGAAGAGCTTGGGCATTTGTTTCCTTCCACTATGTGGCCGATGCCATATTTCGCAAAAGTATGCCACATAATACGATCGATGTCAAATCAAAAGATTTTGGCACCGCTCTCGCGATGTGAGAGAGTTGGCACCACTGTGCACACAGACCCAGATGTATAAACAAATCAATCAAACCAACTACACCAGCCTCTCACTCTCCCAAACAAGTGTTTTTTCATTGCCCCGGTCCTCTCTCTCTCCCACGCAGTGTTTTTTCATTGCGTGAGTTAATTTGGCACCGGAGCAAAGTAGGTGATCCAGATTGGGGCACCAGGTGAGCAATGGAGGGGCATCGATGCCAAATGCATCACAAGTGAATTTGGCACGTGTTTTGGCCTACATAGCCCACTTTTGTACTCCCTCCATCCCAAAATTCTTGTCTTAAATTTGTCTAAATACGGATGTATCTAGTTACATTTTAGTGTTAGATACATCCGTATCTAATCAAATGTAAGACAAGAATTTTGGGACGGAGGGAATACTACCTCGTATTTAGTATAACATTTTGACCATAGATTTACCTAAGAAAATGCCAATGCATGTCACTAAAAATTACACCATTTGAAATTATGTTCAAATACGAATCCAACGATATAGTTCTTAGTGACATGCATTAACATTTTGTCAGTTAAATCTATGGTCAAAGTTTGATACTACAAAATTGGAAGAGTAAACCAGGACGGAGGTAGTACTTGCCCTTAGGGTAACCATAGAGTTACTAGAGTAGTCTAAGTTACTTTCCACTATGACTAGCCTAGGCTACTATAGTAGTACAGCATAAAAATGATGCAGGTGATCACGTGAGAAAAAATACTAAAAACATTTCTTTCGTGCAGTGCGTAGATGTAGTTTTGAACACTACACTTGTCATCGTAATTTGGGAAAATTACGAAAAAATTGAGCTACATTGTGATTACCGTTTACTAATAGGAAAGAAGTTTCACCTCGATGAGTAGCTTCTCCGTGCATGGAAAGCATGTAAGGAATCCAACAACTTGATCCAGATTAAATGATAGATTTTAATGCTAAGATCTTCACCGTATGCATGGACCGGGTCAAGCTTGTGGGGAATCATTTTCCAAAGACGGTCGTAAATACATCAAGAAGAAATTAAAAAATGTGAATTTCAAGAAGACGGAGAAGAAGATGAGTGCTGTACCTGAAAGATTACGGATCCAATAAAGAGTTCGGAGAATTTGGCAGATGAATACACCAACGCTGTCAATTTCGGCGCGTCAATGACCCTGATTTTTGTTGGACCTTCTAGATCCGATACAAGCAATCTCTCAAGGAAAGGCGCATTGTCAATGACCATAACATGGAACAGCTGGAGTGATCTCTTCCCAATTGATGTCTTGTTGCGGGGCCAGCAAGACACATAAATCCATCGGAGATTCGTCGAGGCGATGTGGAGTCTAATGAACCCGTGGATCTGCTCAAGACGAAGGTACTCGAGCGCAGTACAGCTGCGGAGCAGGTGCTCCATAGCCTTCTTCGAGATGACAACGTCAAAGAGGTCGAGCTGCTTGAGTTGAGGGAGAAGAAGGGCGGGCGCGACATTAATCTGGGGAAGATAGCAGGAGCTGAAGCTGGCGCGGCGCAGCGTTGGCGTGAGGCGGAGCGCGGACGACGGCAGAGAGCGACATCGTCCAGCTTCAAAGCTGAGCTCCTCGAGCTGATCTAGGGCGGGGGATAAGAACCACTCGTCGAACTTGGGTTGGACCTTGCAGTTGGTACTGAACATGCAGATGTCAAGGCGTCTGGCTGGCCTAGGGTGCGATGAAAGGATCTTGGACACCGCGCCATGCGTTGCAATCCCTCGCCGCAGAGGCAGCCGCCGACGGTGAGGTTGAGGGGGACGCAGCACCATAGGGGGCGCCACCGCTGGGAGAGCAGGGCGGTCCGCACGGCAGATTTGGTGGGGAGGAGGCTGATGATGACGAGCAGCATGTCGTCGGGGAGGCTGCTGATGAAGTCCAGGCTCGCCGGATGCGGTTTTGACTCGAGCCACCTCTACTTGTTGGCTGCCTCGCCGTCCATCTCAACCGGCGGCGACGCCGGTGTACACGTGTGATGGTGTGTGTTGTGTGCTGGGTGTGCGCGAAAAGGCCCTTCATACATGCATGCCGCCGCCAGCGGGCGAATTGTGCGCGAAAAGGCCCTTCAAGGCAAGAAGTTTGCCCTCTAGTTTACTTATTTTCACCCACTGCCACATGGGCCAGCACACCAAGATACAGAACACGAGCTGACAACGCAGCATGTGGATTGGTTGACCGGTCAACTAAACAATATACAGAGCTATACGCTGACACAGTGAGCGTATAATCCGTCGGTATAGAGAGTTCGAGTGAGAGGGGAGGCCCGTGAGAGATAGCAGAGAGAGAGAAAGAGCTACTCCCTCCGTTCGATAATGTAGTTACAACATTTTTTAAGTCAAACTTTTGAAACTTTGACCAAGTTTATAAAGAAATTACTTATATCTGGAATACCAAAGATAAATGATAGTATGAAGTAAGTACATGTTGTGATGAATCTAATGATCGTTCTAGATGTAAATGTTTTTCTCCACATATACCTGGTCAAACTTTTCTGATGTTTGACTTTTCAAAACATCCATATGCTTATGGACGTGACAGAGTCCCTAACGAGAGAGAGAGAGAGAGAGAGAGAGAGAGAGAGAGAGAGAGAGAGAGAGAGAGAGAGAGAGAGAGAGAGAGAGTGAAAAATGTGTGTGTGCGTGTGTGAAAGAGACATGGACAACACACGATGAAAGTGGAGAAAAGGCGTGCATGTCTTATGCAAACATATCACACATGCATCTTCGACAACGGAGGCAAGGTGAGGAGATAGTGTGTGGTTGTTTGGAACCGAGAGAGGGAGACCCCTAGCACGTGGCCAAGAGGGGTCTGACAAACAAGGGAGAGAGATCGAGAGAGACGTACGGAGAAAATGCAGACATGGGGAGGAGAGAGTGTATGTTTGTCATAGAGAGATCCCCTGGAGATCGTGATGGGACTACATGGGTGGGAGATCGAGTGACAAGGTGTGTGCGCAATAGAAGATGCCCCGAGAGATATCGAGATAGACGTATGGATGGAAGGAGACAATACGTGTGTTCCTGATGGCTAGTAAGAGATAATCATACTTAGGAGGGGGGGGGAGTGCTTGCGCCTATGGCCATGTTTAGATACTCTAACTCAGTTAGAGGTTAGAGTTAGATTCTAACCCTGAACTAACTCTAAGTTCAAATGTGTATGGATGGTAGGGTTAGATGGAGCGCGGATACGGCGAGGCACCTTCACGCGTGGTGCGAGTGGGAGGGAGGGAGAGGACGAGAATCTTCGAGGAAGTGGGGAGGGATCTGCTGCGGGGAGAGCGAGAGAAAAAAGTGTTTATTAGTGGTCCCGAGAAGAACTAACCCAAATAAGCACCTCTTGGATGGGTTATTTTTTTTGGATGGGTTAGATGCATCTAACCTAAATTAACCCTCCTGTTTGGATCTTTTTGGGTTAGTTGACTCCAAACTAACCCAAACTAACTCTAACCCATGGATCCAAACAGAGCCGATGATGGAGTGAGGGATTATGGTACTTAGGGGGTGCGTGTCACATGGAGAGAGAACAAGGGCGGAGAGTGTTGGATCGCGAGCGAGACATGTGTATGTGTGAACCAGGGAGATATAAGGCCAGTTTGGCCTGCATCGTGAGCATCTTTTGCATGGCCTGGGGTTGTGGCTGGATTTCATGCACGCTTGTTTGGTTGCTACCCTATGAAAAAGAAAGCCTGCCTGGGCTGGGTTCCCTTGCACTTTAATTAGCCTGGCTGAACTCCGTGACATCGCAAGTAGCCCGCCCAAGCGACCGATTTTGAACGCTCGCCTGGCCGTGCCTGGTCGTGCGGCCACGAGGCTAATAGCAACATGGATGGATATTAGCATTAAATAATTGATGCATGTATTGATTGATGGGACGTTGATGCTTTGCCTGGCCCAGGCATGAACCAAACGCTTCAAGACTACACAAGCCTGGCCAAAGAAATATTTTACATCTCACGTCCACACCAGCAAGACCGCCATCAAGGCATGAGGGTCAGGTCATGAACCAAACTGACCAATAAAGTTTGAGAGAGATTGAGGAGCCCCGATAAGGCTGAGTGGTGCGCCGATAGCTGAGAGGGGAAAGAGATATTCCATCCGCTCGATAATGCAAAGGTATGTAATTTTTTTAGAAGTCAAACTTTGGAAACTTTGATCAGGTTTACGCAAATGTTATTTATATCTACAATACCAAACATACATCATACAAAACTACATCTCATGGTGAATCTAATGGTATATGTTAGACGTACTAGATGTAATTCTTTTTCTCCACGTACATGGTCAAACTTTGTGATGTTTGACTTTTCAATAAATCTATGTGCTATGGACGGAGGAGAGTGCCTCCGTCGAGATAGATCAAGTGCATGTGAAGGGGAATGAGTAAGTGTGCAAAAAAAGTTTGTGTGTGAAAGAGAAAGTGACAACAAATGATAAATTAGAGAGAGAGAGAGTGTGTTTTTTCGTTTCTTATGCGAACATATCACACATGCATCTCCGAGATGGAAAAGCGAGGCGAGGAGATACACGAAGATAGATAGTGTGTGATTGTTTGCAACGGAGAGAGACACCCCTGTAGCACATGTCCAATAGAGGTCTGGCCAATAAGGAAAAAAGGTCGAGAGGGACACATGGATGGCATGGACGCATGGGGAGGGAGAGAGGGTGTGTTTGTGATAAAGAGATCCCCTCGAGATCGTGAGGGGACTATATGGGTGGGAGATCAAGGGAGTGTGTGCGCGATAGAAAGATGCCCCGAGAGAAATCGAGATATACCATGCACATATTTGTGATGGAGACTAAGATTAGCTAGTCATATACATATAGGGGATCATGTGTGCCTACAATTGAGTGAGAGACCATCATACTTGGCTAGCTGGGCATGAGATTGTGTGTGTGTGTGTGCGTGTGAGATGGAGAGAGAATGAGGGAGAGAGATAGAGTTTTAGATGGGCCTATCGAAGTGCAGTGAGATATGCATGTGTATGTGTGACCTGTGGATGGAGAGTTTGAGAGGGGGGGAGAGCTCCGAGATGACATAGTGGTATGTGAGAGAGTTACGGGCAAAGAGCCAAGGAATTTGTGTGCGACTGATGAGTGCACTCCAAGATATCTAGCTTGGACTAGATAGAGTATCATATATTGTGTGAGAGAGAGATATATAGATGGTGTATATATGATTGTGATATAGAAAGACCCCCCCCCACACACACACACAAAGAGAGAGAGAGAGAGAGAGAGAGAGAGAGAGAGAGAGAGAGATAAAGGGAGAGGGACCAACAAGGTTTTTGTGTCGGATGCATGCGACAAAATTGAAGATTGTCGGCGAGAGAGTGAGTGAGAGAGAGAGAGAGAACAGGAGTCCAGGAGAGGGGGAGGTCGCGTTTTATGCATCAAAGACTGATATAAACCATGTTTCGATATAAACTTGCATTCAAATATTTAAATTGGAGAACATGTTGTCTGCAATCCACACATGAACGGATATATGCGTATATCAAACAAGTTCATTAATTTGACTTTCAACATGTTCATGGAGTACTATAACACTGTACAACATGCTACTCGATTGAGGTGTTCAATTTTGGATTTAGTTCACTATTTTGACCTACTAAACGAGCTAGTTCATTGAATCAAGATATTTCATTTTGGGTTTGGTTCGCGTTTTTGATTGGGTCAACTATTTGTCATATAGTAAATCGCTAGCAACGAGCATGTAAAAACACATTATTCCCGAGCATCATCTCTCCATCTAAAAAAGAAGTGGCAAGCTAATATTTCAAAATTTGATTCGAATCGACTTGGTAAGGTAGACGTGGATGCTCGTTCTCCCAAAATTTGAACGAACCGTTAAACATCCTCTCTGCTCGGTGGAACTTGCCCGAGCAAATAAATGGGAGACGCGAAATTACCGTCCTATGTGGGACACACATCAATTGGCCCGTTGTACATCGAGGGTAGGTTCGTAACTTCATCCAAGCGTGCCCTTCTCCTCGGCCAAAATGACATGTGCCGAATAATTTATAAACCATGGTCGGCAAAACACGCTCTCCTCGCCCGAAATAGCCCGCGCCCACTATTTCAAAACACGCTCTCCTCGCCCGAAATCGCTCGCGCCCACTATAGTTCAAAACACGCCTTCCTCGCCCGAAATTGCTCCCGCCCAATATTTGGGGAGAAGCAAAGTTACTCTACTATCCCCGACCCTCAGTACAAAAACCCAGGCCGAGAAGCCTACAGGCAAGGGTAGAACTGTAACTCCCCCTCACATTTCAGACAAATGCGTCCGTACGACATGGTTCCCCGCCCCTCCCAATTCCCCCGCCCGCCCATTCATACCTCGTGGGCGCCAAATCACCTTCTCCCCGGAAGCTCCCTTCTCGAGCCACAAACCTCAGCCCCACCTCCATGGCGCCCCACCGCACCAATTTCACAGCCGCCCTCCTCCCTAATGCCGGAGACGCTGTCCAATTGCCGTCGTGCACTGGGCCGTGTGCCTCTTACTCCGTGCTGCTGGTGCTGCCTCGACGACGGCCGCGTGAACCATACCGGAGTCGATTCACCCCCGCTGTTGTTCATGATGCCGGAGCAGCTCCAACTTCGGATCCGTCCAGAGTCCTGGCGCTGCTTCCGTGTAGCCGTCGACCGTGGCGACATTGCTCTTTCCCTGCCGTCGGTCGCCACCGCAACCGCGCCGGCCTCACCGACTCGGCAGGTGGACCTGCCTACTTTCACCATGCCGCCAGATAGGTCGCACCCTCATCTGAAATCACTTTATTTAGGCGTTAGTTGTCTGAATTTTTATTCTGTGCCAATCGATTCCGAATGGGAAGCAGCACCCCTCGAGGCGGTGGAGCTCCTAGGCTGCCGGTTGGCTGGTGTCTAACGTAAGGGTGCGGGGCCGCAAGTTCGCCGCGGAAGCAGCGCTTAGATGGCTATCTTTTAGAGTTGCGTGGGTTGAAGGTACTGCCGCCACCGGATCTGGATGACAGGGAGTCTTTGTGGATTGGCGGGCGGCGCAACCACCAGTAGTGCGGTGGGGGCGGGGAGGCGGGGTTTGGCCGTGGCTTTGGGGCCGGGAGGCAGGCTGCTTTCTGTCGTTAGTCGCGGCTCTTCGGGAAGATTCGAGCGATGTCTGCGCGGGAGGCACAAGACGACCATCAAGCCATCCGCGAGATCGGACAAAGACTAAAATAAAATAAAATCGTGTGACCCCAATTTAGTCTTCACCAACAGATGTGTGACCACTCTCAGACTTTTGTTGTTGATCTCTTAGTGTATTTCTTCGGATCAAAGAGATATGTCGTTCTTAACATTATGCGTTATCTGCATCTTCGCACACACCGCCTTCCGACTCACCGCAGCTGCTCCAACAAGGGAAGCATACACCGTAAGGGAGCTACGGTCCCCACTCAACAATTCCTCAGATCGAATGCGTGTGCCCGACATGGACAACCACAACAAGCTGCAGGGCCATCGACAAGTCAGCACATGATGCTCACTCCTATGGATGGCAGCCAGATAGGTTGTACCCTCATCTTACTTGTGTGCAACATTTATGGCTTTGTTATTCATTTAAGCACGGAAAATAGATCATCACATTTGACTGTATGTTCATGCTGATCTCTTACGGGTCTTGTTCAGGAGTTCACGCTGTTCCATAGTTCAGCTAAGATACTTGTTCTTTAGGTAACGCTGTTCCATAGTTATCATCCATCAGCCAATGCTATCCCACAGGCTGATGATTATAGTATTATACCACTTCTAGTATTACCTATGTTGTTCTTTAATACTTTTGTGTGCCATCTAGTTAATCTCGAGTACAAACGATACATATTCTGTAGCTTTCATCTGTGTTCTCCCTTTAGTTTATGAGACCTGTTGCTGCTAGTTAACCCCAGTCCTACTATTTATGTCGTCTCCTACAAGCACTCATTTACATAAATCTAACTACTAGTTGTCTTCCATGCATGTCAGATATAATTGCACACACTGATATATCCACAAGAACCTCACGGAGCAATGTAAAGGCCAATAAACTTGATGTCAATGATACCCAATATGATGGAACATGTAAAGGCGGTTCTTCAGAAGACATGCAGAAAGATGATGAATCCTCTTCACCCCACAAGGTCCTTGCTCTAACTTGGCCTGTGATATGGGTACAACATGCATATAATGTCCTGAAGCGTATCTACTCTGTTGCAATGCCATGTGCTTAGCATGCTGATCATGCATGTAAATATGTCATGCCTTCCAGTTTTTCAGTACCTATTCCATTCATGATAACATGTTTTCAAATTCAAGTACTGTCATTCTACTCTACCGCAATGCCATCTGCTTAATTTGGACATCATGCTTCAATATCTTATGCATTGTTATTCATCAAGATGTACTTCATATATGTCCGCCATACCATGTTTTTTACATTGAAGTGCTGTTCTAGTGCTCTGTTGCAATGCCATCTTATTTTCCCAATCATACACGTGTATGTTGCCTTAGTTATTTTCTCAGACGTATTCCGCTAGCATATAGTTTTACATTCAACTAGTGTTTTTTTGCTGTGTTGTCCTCGTCAGATCCCTAGCTCTTACACCATACTCCCTCCGTCTGGATTACATGTTGCCGAAATGGATAAAAAGGATGTATCTAGGACTGAAATACGCCTGCACTCCATCCATTTTTTTCCGGATGGAGGGAATACATGTCAATATGCCATGCCTTTCTATTCTTCAAGACCTATTCCATCTCTCATTGTCGCATGTTTTATAATTAAAGCACCATTCTTCTATACAAGGCATGCAAGGGGAAGACGACTATGTTAAAATCTAAAGGGTTACAAACAAGGCCTTTGCAAAAGATCCAAACACCAGGAGATAATAAACCAACTCCAATTTTTATAGATACTGCTCCAGCACAGAGAAACCCAGCTCCTACTGATAATAAGAAGATTCCAGTGGCCAAAGAACTAGTCCGCTCCAAATGAGCAAAAATATGTCAACTCAATTCTAAGAAGCGTGCGTATCCTTGCATCATGAAATTTTATAGCATGCTGATCATATTTTCTACATGTTTCTTACCCATCTCTCTTTAGAAAATAAGCTTAACAGATAGAAGAATTTCTGCAATGGTATCGTTTATGAGGAAAGATTCTTGCAGGAATTCTCTATGCTCCAATGTAGATGTAAGTACCTGTTGTATATCACTATATTTTTACATCAGCAAGTATTTTGTTAATCGACGTGAATCCAACCTTTATCTGATCTAAATTTAGTTGTAGCAAAATGTATGATTAAAGGCCACAATGTTGATTTTTGTAAGGAAAACTGCACAGTAGTTTTGCATCCTGAGCTGCATGAGTGTACTATCTCATATCAGTGGGTTTGAATACTTTGGTTCTGCAGTGGGTTTTTCAGTGGGTTTTTTTTCCTGTGTTGTCCTGTCGTATCCCTAGCTCTTACATCATACTCCCTCCATCCGAATTAAATGTCGCAGAAATGTATAAAACTGGATGTATCTAGAACTGCAATACGCCTAGACCCGTCCATTTATTTCCGGATGGAGGGAATACATGTCAATATGTCATGCCTTTGAATTCTTAAGTACCTATTCCATCTCTGCTATAGCATGTTTTATAACTGAATCACCATTCTTCTATATAAGGCATGCAAGGGAAAGACGGCTATGTTAAAATCTAAAGGGTTACAAACCAGGTCTTTGCAAAAGATCCAAACGCCAGGAGATAATAAACCAACTCCATTTTTCATAGATACTGCTCCAGCACAGAGAAACCCAAGTCCCACTGATAATAAGCAGATTCCAGTGGCCAAAGAACTAGTCCGCTCCAGTCCAACAAAAGAATGTCAACTCCATTCTAAGAAGCGTGTGCGTATCCTCGCATCATGAAATTTTATAGCATTCTAATCATATTTTCTACATGTTTCTTACCCATCTCTCTTTTAGAAAATAAGGTTAAACGATAGAAGACTTCCTCCATTGGGATCGTATTCGAGGAAAAGATCTTGCGGGAATTCTCTGTGCTCCAATGCTGATGTAAGTACCTGTTGTATATCACTATATTTTTACATCAACATGTATTTTGTTAATCGGCATGAATATAACGTTTATCTGATCTAAAATTAGTTGTAGCAAAATGTTAAAGGCGCCAATGTTGATTTTTGTAAGGAAAACTGCGTGGTAGTTTTGCATACCGAGCTGCATGAATGTACTATCTCATATCACGCACATTACTGAATTGTAGTGCTTCTCTGGTTGCCCATTCATTCATTGTGTCAATTGCTTTCGTACTACCTTACCTGGCTGATGATAGTTGTGCCATATTGTGTTAATTTGGTGTAGGCTAGTTGCCCAAACGTTCGTTGTGTCAATGTTGCTTTCCTATTATCTGACTTGGCCAATGATAGCAATGCTAGTGTGTTAATTTTGTGCAGTCTTTGAAGATAAGAAGACAAACTCGAAAACAGCTAGGCAACCCCATTGTTTCTTTCCAAAGTAAATCTAGGCCAGGTAATATGGCAATAACTCATGATTAATCTGTTTGGTTCCCTGGCCCTAATTTATGTTATGATGCGGTGGTCGAGTCTCCACTATCAATAATACAAGCTCGCCAAAATCGCCATCTGAATCTGTTCAGATCCTCTCATCTCGAATGCAACGGAATAAATGTATGTTTGTGAACCAATTAATGGCTGAAGCAATGATGAAAATTGTGGATGAATCAGAGGTGCAGAGTCGCATGCGACACAACAATCGATCAATGTTTTCAGAGAAAGTGTAGCAAAGCAGTAAAGAACTTGCCAACATGCTTATGGGCGCCATCTGGCCGAGGTTGCAGATTGTGGCGTTGTAGATGGTTAGGTTCTCGCTCATTTATTTGCACCTTGTCTTTGATTGCCCAGTGGATGTAATTTCCTGTAGTATATCTTTGGATGTGCAACGTTATTCTCGTATGCCGTACCTTTGCTCGATCGGTTTTGGTTCTGTGCATAATTTCTCGTCGTAATGGGCTCAAATTATCTAATTTGGCCTAAAGACATGTCTGAACTTTAGTGGGCCCATTAAGTTAATGGGCCGTTACTAGGCCGAAGTTAATGGTCAGCCCTCTTACCTCCCGGTCGTTAACGAGCCGACATCGAAGCGGGCAACAGGTGGCCCCAGCTTTATTTCACGGGCCGTTAACAAAGCCGTTACAAAGTTTGGGCTACATATGGCCCAATCTATCTGTAGAGGCCTTTAGCAGGCCGAAGAGACAATGGCTTGTATCGACCATGAAGACCATGGGCCGCTAAGAGGCCGAAAGTCAGGTCAGATTGTAAATGGCCCAATCAGGTTGTGGGCCTTTAGCAGGCCGAAAGAGAAACCGGGCTGGTATTGGACCATGAAGGGCATGGGCCGTTAAAAGGCCAAAACTAAGGTCCGACTACAAATGTCCCAACTCATTTATGGTCCGTTAATAGGCCGAGAGGCACACAGGGCCGTGAATTGTCCCAACACTTAAATGGGTCGCTAAAAGGCCAAAACTCAGGTCCGACTACAAATGGCCCAACTGATTTATGGGCCGTCAACAAGCTGAAAGTGACACCGGGCCAGAAAATTGGCCCAACACTTAAATGGGCCGCTAAAAGGCCGAAACTCAGGTCCGACAACAAATGGCCCATCAGATTTATGGGCCGTCAATAACAGTCGAAAGACACACCGGTCGTAAACTAGCCCAACATTTAAATGGGTCGCTAAAAGGCCGAAAGATGTACATCCTGAAAATTGGCCCATCCATTAAATGGGCCGTTAACAGGCCGAAATCTCATCGGGCCGATATTGAGCCCAAATATATAACGGGCTGTTAACGGGCTCGAACTGACGATGGGCTGCAATGGTGTCAAATCTTTAACGGGCCGTTGACGGGTCGAATTGGCACATCTCGTATGGGCCGTGGGCTTAAATGGACCTGACACAAGTAGGCCTTATATGGGCTGGCCTGCTAATTTTTACTGGGCCGGCCTTTTCACAGGAATGGGCCTCTATTGGGCCGTGCCACGTGTCGATGTATCATAGACACCTTCCGTCCAATGAGTGGATGACATCTGTCCCAACGATGAGCCGACACGTGTTTCCTCCAGCCAATGATGATTTTACATGTGGAAAATCCCCATTGGTCGGGGCTGTTAACGGGTTATCGGATCCAAAACCCGACCCAATAGCTTAACGGCGTTCCGTTACGGTGGATGCCACGTGTTGGTCACCCTTGACGAAAGCACTTCTGTGACGCGCGATTTATCATCATGGAAGTGGACACTTCCGTGATGATAATTTTGGTAATGTCATGGAACACTTCTACGATAGCACAGGTATGACTATCTTGATTCTGTCATAAATTTGTCATGGATGTACATGCATAACAAAAAACGCGACCTACTGTAACAAACACGTATCATCACGGAAGTGTATTTTTTTGTAGTGTTACATGAATAAAACCTTCTTTGGTCATACACCCAAGGTGAATGGTTTATTGAATCTCGATCGTAGTGATACACATATTCATAATATTGATGCCAAAAGATGCAAAGTTGATAATGATAGTGCAACATATTTGTGGCACTGCCATTTAGGTCATATTGGTGTAAGGCGCATGAAGAAACTCCATGCTGATGGGCTTTTGGAATCACTTGATTATGAATCACTTGATGCTTGCGAACCATGCCTCATGGGCAAGATGACTAAGACTCCGTTCTCCAGAACAATGGAGCGAGCAACATACTTTTTGAAAATAATACATACTGATGTATGCGGTCCGATGAGTGACGAGGCTCGTGGCGGGTATCGTTATTTTCTGACCTTCACAGATGATTTGAGCAGATATGGGTATATCTACTTGATGAAACATAAGTCTGAAACATTTGAAAAGTTCAAAGAATTTCAGAGTGAAGTGGAAAATCATCGTAACAAGAAAATAAAGTTTCTACGATCTGATCGCGGAGACGAATTTTTGAGTTACGAGTTTGGTCTTCTTTTGAAACAATGTGGAATAGTTTCGCAACTCACGCCACCTGGAACACCACCGCGTAATGGGGTGTTCGAACATCATAAACGTACTTTATTAGATATGGTGCGATCTATGATGTCTCTTACCAATTTATCACTATCATTTTGGGGTTATGCATTAGAGACAGCTGCATTCACGTTAAATAGGGCACCATCTAAATCCGTTGAGACGACACCATATGAATGTGGTTTGGCAAGAAACCTAAGCTATCATTTCTTAAAGTTTGGGGCTGTGATGCTTATGTGAAAAAGCTTCAACCTGATAAGCTCAAACCCATATAGGATAAATGCATCTTCATAGGATACCCAAAGGAGACTATTGGGTACTCCTTCTATCACAGATCCAAAAGCAAGATATTTTTTGCTTAGAATGGATCCTTTCTAGAGAAGGAGTTTCTCTCGAAAGAAGTGAGTGGGAGGAAAGTAGAACTTGATGAGGTAACTGTACCTGCTCCCTTATTGGAAAGTAGTTCATCACAGAAATCAGTTCCTGTGACTAATACACCAATTAGTGACGAAGCTAATGATGATGATCATGTAACTTCAGATCAAGTTACTACAGAACCTCGTAGGTCAACCAGAGTAAGATCCGCACCACAGTGGTACGATAATCCGGTTCTCGAGGTCATGTTACTTGACCATGACGAACCTACGAACTATGAGGAAGCGATGATGAGCCCAGATTCCGCTAAATGCTTGAGGCCATGAAATCTGAGATGGGATCCATGTATGAGAACAAAGTGTGGACTTTGGTTGACTTCCTCGATGATTGACAAGCCAGTAAAAATAAATGGATCTTCGAGAGGAAGACGGACGTTGATGGTAGTGTTACTATCTACAAAGCTCGACTCGTAGCGATGCTTAAGTCTGTCCGAATCATGTTAGCAATTGACGCATTTTATGATTATGAAATTTGGCAAATGGATGTACAAAATGCATTCCTTAATGGATGTCTTAAAGAAGAGTTGTATATGATGCAACCAGAAGGTTTTGTCGATCCAAAAGGTGCTAACAAAGTGTGCAAACTCCAGCGATTCATTTATGGACTGGTGCAAGCATCTCGGAGTTGGAATATACGCTTTGATAGTATGATCAAAGCATATGGTCAGTTTTGGAGAAGCCTGTATTTACAAGAAAGTGAGTGGGAGTTCTCTAGCATTTCTGATATTATATGTGGATAACATATTGTTGATCGGAAATGATACTGAATTTCTGGATAGCATAAAAGGATACTTGAATAAGAATTTTTCAATAAAAAGACCTCGGTGAAGCTGCTTATATATTGGGCATCAAGATCTGTAAAGATGGATCAAGACACTTAATTGGACTTTCACAAAGCACATACCTTGATAAAGTTTTGAAGAAGTTCAAAATGGAACATTCAAAGAAGGGTTCTTGCCTGTGTTACAAGGTGGAAAGTTGAGTAAGACTCAAAACACGACCATGGCAGAAAATAGAAAGAGAATGAAAGTCATTCCCTATGCCTCAGTCATAGGTTCTATAAAGTATGCTATGCTGTGTACCAAACCTATTGTGTACCTTGCCATGAGTTTCGCAAGGGGGTACGATATTGATCCAGGAGTGGATCACTTAACATCGGTCAAAATTATCCTTAGAAATCTAAGGAGATATTTCTCGGTTATGGAGGTGATAAAGAGTTCATCGTAAAGAATTACACCGATGCAAGCTTGTACACCGATCCAGATGACTCTGAGTCTCAGTCTGGATACATATTGAAAGTGGGAGCATTTAGCTAGAGTAGCTCCGTACAGAGCATTGTAGACATAGAAATTTGCAAAATACATACAGATCTGAATGTGGCAGACCCATTGACTAAACCTGTCTCACAAGCAAAACATGATCACACCTTAGTACTCTTTGGGTGTTAATCACATGGCGATGTGAACTAGATTATTGACTGTAGTAAACCCTTTGGGTATTGATCATATGATGATGTGAAATATAGAATGTTAAATCACGTGAGGATGTGAACTATTGGTGTTAAATCACATGGCGATGTGAACTAGACTATTGACTCTAGTGCAAGTGGAAGACTGAAGGAAATATGCCCTGGAGGCAATAATAAAGTTGTTATTTATATTTCCTTATATCATGATAAATGTTATTATTCATGCTAGAATTGTATTAACTGGAAACTTGATACATGTGTGAATACATAGACAAAACAAAGTGTCCCTAGTATGCCTCTACTAGACTAGCTCGTTAATCAAAGATGGTTAAGTTTCCTAACCATAGACATGTGTTGTCATTTGATGAACGGGATCACATCATTAGGAGAATGATGTGATGGGCAAGACCCATCCGTTAGCTTAGCATTAATGATCATTTAGTTTTATTGCTATTGCTTTCTTCATGACTTATACATGTTCCTCTGACTATGAGATAATGCAACTCCCGAATATCTGAGGAACACCTTGTGTGCTATCAAACGTCACAACGTAACCGGGTGATTACAAATATGATCTACAGGTGTCTCCGATGGTGTTTGTTGAGTTGGCATAGATCGAGATTAGGATTTGTCACTCCCTATATCGGAGAGGTATCTCTGGGCCCTTTCGGTAATGCAAATCACTATAAGCCTTGTAAGCAATGTGACTAGTGAGTTAGTTGCGAGATGACGCATTACAGAACGAGTAAAGAGACTTGCCTGTAACGAGATTGAACTAGTTATTGAGATACCGACGATCGAATCTCAGGCAAGTAACATACCAATGGCAAAGGGAACAATGTATGTTGTTATGCGGTTTGACCGATAAAGATCTTTGTAGAATATGTAGGAACCAATATGAGCATCCAGGTTCCGCTATTGGTTATTGACCGGAGATGAGTCTCGGTCATGTCTACATAGTTCTCGAACCCGTAGGGTCCGCACGTTTAACGTTCGATGACGATCGGTATTATGAGTTTATGTGTTTTGATGTACTGAAGGTTGTTCGGAGTCCCAGATGAGATCACGGACATGACGAGGAGTCTCGAAATGGTCGAGACATAAATATTGATATATTGGAAGGTTATATTCGGACACCGGAAAGGTTCCGGGGGTCACCAGATAAATACCGGAGTACCGGGGAGTTACCGGAACCCCCTGGGGGGTCAATGGGCCTTCATGGGCCTTAGTGGGAATAGAGGGCAGCAAGGGAGCTGTGGGGCGCCCCCTTAGGCCCAAACCGAATTGGTTTAGGGCTTGGGGGGCCGGGCCCCTCTTTCCTTCTCCCCTCCTCTTTCCTTCCCCTCCTAGTTGGACTAGAAAAAGGGGAACCTACTCCTAGTAGGAGTAGGATTCCCCCCTTGGGGCGCACCCTATGAGGCCGCCGGCCCCCTCCCCTTGCTCCTTTATATACGGGGGCAGGGGGACACCCATAGACACACAAATTGACAGTTGTCTTAGCCGTGTGTGGTGCCCCCCTCCATAGCTTCCACCTCGGTCATATCGTTGTAGTGCTTAGGCGAAGCCCTGCATCGGTAACTTCATTGTCACCGTCGTCATGCCGTCGTGCCGACGAAGCTCTCCCTCGACACTCAGCTAGATCGAGAGTTCGTGGGATGTCACCGAGCCGAACGTGTGTAGATCGCGGAGGTGCCGTAATTTCGGTACTAGGATCGGTCGGATCATGAAGACGTACGACTAGATCAACCGCGTTGTCATAACGCTTCCGCTTTCGGTCTACGAGGGTACGTGGACAACACTCTCCCCTCTCATTGCTATGTATCACCTAGATGGATCTTGCGTGTGCGTAGGATTTTTTTTGAAATTACTGCGTTCCCCAAGAAGTAGTACTTAATTAATAACTTACCTTGGGTCGAAACCAATACATATTTTCTTTGAACGGGCCTGGAACATCTTTGATGAACCTTCGCCAAGCCCTGCCCGCCGGCAAAGAAAATGAATAAAGGAGTTATTAATTAGTTGATATCAACAAATGACGAACTAAAGAGGCCGACATATAGTTCAATAATGATTGGAATTACCTGTTGACTATCCCCTTCAGGATTGAGTAGTCTTTAGCTTCTTTAAGCAGTGAATCCAGTACTTCAATTGTTCCTTCATCAACTTTAATGATTAAGAAGATCCAGCAGTACCTGCATGCGCATACGTTTGCATGTATAAATTAAGCGAGGATGTGCATAAAACTCATCAACTAACCCTAAACCCTATACACTTATTAACATCTAGCTAGTAAAAAAACAGAATTTGTAGTACAAGGTAGTGTGACTCACTGGAAGTTGTAAGGAAGTAGTATATCTGGATTGGTATTGAGGCGCTTCAAGAACACTAGCATGTTATTTTTGGTATTTTTAGGATAAAGATGCAAAGTAAAATAAAAGCAACGGAATAGCTAAGTGTTGGAAGATTAATATGATAAAAGATAGACCCGGGGCCCATAGGTTTCACTAGTGGCTTCTCTCAAGAACATAAGTATTTTACGGTGGGTGAACAAATTACTGATGAGAAATTGACAGAATTGAGCATAGTTATGAGAATATCTAGGTATGATCATGTATATAGGCATCACGTCCAAGACAAGTAGACCGACTCCTGCCTGCTTCTACTACTATTACTCCACACATCGACCGCTATCCAGCATGCATCTAGAGTATTAAGTTCATAAGAACAGAGTAACGCCTTAAGCAAGATGACATGATGTAGAGGGATAAATTCATGCAATATGATAAAACCCCATCTTGTTATCCTCGATGGCAACAATACAATACGTGCCTTGCTGCCCCTACTATCACTGGGACAGGACACCGCAAGATTGAACCCAAAGCTAAGAACTTCTCCCATTGCAGGGAAGATCAATCTAGTAGGCCAAACCAAACTGATAATTCGAAGATACTTGCAAAGATAACCAATCATACATAAAATAATTCAGAAGATTCAAATATTGTTCATAGATAAACTTGATCATAAACCCACAATTCATCAGTCTCAACAAACACACCGCAAAAAGAAGATTACATCGAATAGATCTCCACAAGAGAGGGGAGAACATTGTATTGAGATCCAAAAAGAGAGAAGAAGCCATCTAGCTAATAACTATGGACCCAAGATCTGAGGTAAACTACTCACACATCATCGGGAGAGGCTATGGTGTTGATGTAGAAGCCCTCCATGATCGATGCCCTTCCCGTGAGCTCCTAACAGGCTCCAAGATGAGATCTCGTGGTTCTGAAGGTTGCGGTGGTGGAATTAGGTTTTTGGCTCCGCTTTCGATTGTTTGGAGTGCGTAGGTATATATAGGAGGAAGGAGTACGTCGGTGGAGCAACATGGGGCCCACGAGGATGGAGGGCGCGCCTGGTGGGGGGGGGGGGGGTAGGCGCGCCGCCCTACCTCGTGGCTTCCTGGAAGCTTCCTTGACGTAGGGTCCAAGTCTCCTGGATCATGTTCGTTCCGAAAATCACATTCCCCAAGGTTTCATTCTGTTTGGACTCCGTTTGATATTCTTTTTCTGCGAAACTCTGAAATAGGCAAAAAACAACAATTTTGGGCTGGGTCTCCGGTTAATCGGTTAGTCCCAAAAATAATATAGAAGTGAATAAAAAACCCAATAATGTCGAAAACAGAAGATAATATAGCATGGAGCAATCAAAAATTATAGATACGTTGGAGACATTTCAAGTATCCCCAAGCTTAATTCCTGCACGTCCTCGAGTAGGTAAATGATAAAAACAAAAATTTTGATGTGGAATGCTACTTGGCATAATTTCAATGTATTTCTTCTTAATTGTGGTATGAATATTCATATCCAAAAGATTCAAGATAAAAGTTCAATATTAACATAAAAATAATAATACTTCATGCATACTAACTAAGCAATTATGTCCTCTCAAAATAACATGGCCAAAGAAAGTTCATCCCTACAAAATCATATAGTTTGGTCATGCTCCATTTTCGCCACACAAGAATGCTCTCATCATGCACAACCCCGATGACAAGCCAAGCAATTGTTTCATACTTTAGTAATCTCAAACTTTATAAACCTTCACGCAATACATGAGCGTGAGCCATGGATATAGCACGATAGGTGGAATAGAGTATAATGATGGGGGTTATGTGGAGAAGACAAAAAAGGAGAAAGTCTCACATCAACAAGGCTAATCAATGAGCTATGGAGATGCCCATCGATTGATGTTAATGCAAGGAGTAGGGGTTGCCATGCAACGGATGCACTAGAGCTATAAATATATGAAAGCTCAACAAAAGAAACTAAGTGGGTGTGCATCCAACTTCCTTGCTCACGAAGACCTAGGGCACTTGAGGAGGCCCATTGTTGGAATATAAAAGCCAAGTTCTATAATGAAAAATTCCCACTAGTATATGAAAGTGACAAAACGAGAGACTCTCTATAATGAAGATTATGGTGCTACTTTGAAGCACAAGTGTGGTAAAAGGATAGTAGCATTGTCCCTTTTTATTTCTCTTTTTTTGGGCCTTCCTTTTTTTGGCCTTTCTCTCTTTTTTTGGGACAATGCTCTATTAAATGATGATCATCACACTTCTATTTATTTACAACTCAATGATTACAACTCGATACTAGAACAAGGTATGAATCTATATGAATGCCTCCGGCGGTGTACCGGGATATGAAATGAACCAAGAGTGACATGTATGAAAGAATTATGAACGGTGGCTTTGCCACAAATACTATGTCAACTACATGATCATGCTAAGCAATATGACAATGATGAACGTGTCATGATAAACGGAACGGTGGAAAGTTGCATGGAAATATATCTAGGAATGACTATGGAAATGCCATAATAGGTAGGTATGGTGGCTGTTTTGAGGAAGACATAAGGTGGTTTATGTGTGAAAGAGCGTATCATATCACGGGGTTTGGATGCACCGGCGAAGTTTGCACCCGACTCTCAATGTGAGAAAGGGCAATGTTCGGTACCGAAGAGGCTAGCAATGATGGAAAGGTGAGAGTGCGTATAATCCATGGACTCAACATTAGTCATAAAGAACTCACATACTTATTGCAAAAATCTACAAGTCATCAAAAACCAAGCACTAAGCATACTCCTAGGGGATAGATTGGTAGGAAAAGACCATCGCTCGTCCCCGACCGCCACTGATACGTCTCCAACGTATCTATAATTTTTCATTGCTCCATGCTACATTATCTACTGTTTTGGACCATATTGGGCTTTATTTTCCACTTTTATATTACCTTTGGGACTAACCTATTAACCGGAGGCCCAGCCCAGAATTGCTGTTTTTTGCCTATTTGGTGTTTCAAGAAAGCGGAATATCAAACGGAGTCCAAACGGAATGAAACCTTCGGGAACGTGATTTTCTCACCGAATATGACCCAGGAGACTTGGACCCTACGTCAAGAAAGCCACGAGGTGGGCACGAGGTAGGGGGGCGCGCCCCCACCCTCGTGGGCCCCACGAAGCTCCACCGACGTACTTCTTCCTCCTATATATACCTACGTACCCCCAAACGATCAGATACGGAGCCAAAAACCTAATTCCACCGCCGCAACCTTATGTACCCACGAGATCCCATCTTGGGGCCTGTTCCGGAGATCCGCCGGAAGGGGTATCCACCATGGAGGGCTTCTACATCATCACCATAGCCCCTCCAATGAAGTGTGAGTAGTTTACTCCAGACCTTCGGGTCCATAGTTAGTAGCTAGATGGCTTCTTCTCTCATTTTGGATCTCAATACAATGTTCTCCCCCTCTCTCGTGGAGATTTATTCGATGTAATCTTCTTTTTGCGGTGTGTTTGTTGAGTCCGATGAATTGTGGATTTATGATCAAGATTATCTATGAACAATATTTGAATCTTCTCCGAATTATTTTATGTACGATGGGTTATCTTTGCAAGTCTCTTCGAATTATCAGTTTAGTTTGGCCTACTAGATTGGTTTTTCTTGCAATGGGAGAAGTGCTTAGCTTTGGGTTCAATCTTGCGGTGTCCTTTCCCAAAGTGATGAGGGGCAGCAAGGCACGTATTGTATTGTATTGTTACCATCGAGGATAACAAGATGGGGTTTTTATCATATTGCATGAATTTATCCCTCTACATCATGTCATCTTGCTTAAGGCGTTACTCTGTTTTCATGAACTTAATACTCTAGATGCATCTTTGGATAGCGGCCGATGAGTGGAGTAATAATAGTAGATGCAGGCAGGAGTCGGTCTACTTGTCTCGGACGTGATGCCTATATACATGATCATACCTAGATATTCTCATAACTATGCTCAATTACATCAATTGCTCAACGATGAATTCGTTCACCCACCGTAGAATACTTATGCTCTTGAGAGAAGCCACTAGGGAAATCTATGGCCCCCGGGTCTATTCTCATCATACTAATCTTCCATCACTTTATTATTGCTTTGCTTTTTATTTTACTTTGCATCTTTATCACAAAAATGCCAAAAATATTATCTATCATCTCTATCAGATCTCACTCTCGTAAGTGACCGTGAAGGGATTGACAACCCCTATTTGCGTTGGTTGCGAGGAGTTATTTGCTTTGTGTAGGTACGAGGGACTCACACGTAGCCTCCTACTGGATTGATACCTTGGTTCCCAAAAACTGAGGGAAATACTTACGCTACTTTGCTGCATCATCCTTTCCTCTTCAAGGAAATCGAACGCAGTGCTCAAGAGGTAGCAAGAAGAATTTCTGGCGCTGTTGCCGGGGAGTCTACGCAAAAGTCAACATACCAAGTACCCATCACAATCCCTTATCTCTCGCATTACGTTATTTGCCTTTTGCCTCTCGTTTTCCTCTCCCCCACTCCACCCTTGCCGTTTTATTCACCCTCTCTTTTTTTCGTTTTCCTCTTTCTTGCTTTATTGTCGTCATGGCTAGTCTTATATCTTCTCCGTTATCTCCCGAGAATGAAGTTCTAAATTTTAAGCAAAGGGAGGGAGAAAATCAAAAAGACGCTTGGTATAGAATTTGCAATGCTCAAAATAGATCTACCAGGAAGCAATCTACTTCAGTTCTTCTCCGCAATTTTTATGTAGGTGCTAATCCTTGGTATAAATATATTCTTGATACCATTACCGGAGGGAATTTCTTGGGTAGCCATACTTTTGACTCTTATAATGCTATGATATATTTATTTGGCTCACCACCTCTTTTGGTTAATGGAACTATGTTAACTTTGGAGCATGTAATGCAAAGACTTGAAATTATTGAAAATAAAGTTGCTACCGTAGAGTTGATTGAAAATCTGGATAAAAAAAATCCACAACCAAATTACCCAATATGGATCTAAGGTAGGAGTCACTTTGAAAAATATTAAGGAGAAGCAACCCATAGTTAATGAAAGAATAAATCAAGATTCCACTAGAATCGATAAACTTGAGGGTATCATTACTAATTTGGGAACTGCTTTTTCTTCCGTAAAGAATACTCCAAGTCCACCTACTAAAATTGCCAAGCTTATGTATGTTCCTAAAAATAAGGGTGAATCCTCTAGTAAGGAAACTGCGGATCTTAAATCTATAAGTATTCATCCCGATCTTTTTGCTATGATTAAGGAACCATTTTCTACGAATGAATTTTTTGATTTTGTGCCTAGAAGTTTGATAATTACTAAAAAGAAATAAATTCCTAAGGATGATAGATGTCTCATTGAAGATTGCCTACCAAAGATGGCAATACCTAGATCTATCCTTGCTTTTATGCCTAGCTAGGGGCGTTAAACGATAGAGCTTGTTGGGAGGCAACCCAATTTTATTTTAGTTTTTGCTTTTGCTTCTGTTTAGGAATAAATAATCCATCTACCTTCTGTTTAGATGTGGTTTTATGTTTTAATTAGTGTTTGTGCCAAGTTAAACCTATAGGACCTTCTTGCATGATAGTTATTTGATCTTGCTGTAATTTCCAGAAACTTTCTGTTCACGAAAACAATTGTTAAAAATCACAAGAATGTGATAAAATAGTTATTCCAATTGCTGCTGATCAATAAACAAATTTCCTAGGTCTTCCTATTTTGGCTGAATTTTTGGAGTTCCATAAGTTTGCGTTAGTTACAGATTACTACAGACTGTTCTGTTTTTCGTGTGTTGTTTGCTTATTTTGATGAATCTATGGCTAGTAAGATAGTTTATAAACCATAGAGAAGTTGGAATACAGTAGGTTTAACAGCAATATAAATAAAGAATGAGTTCATTACAGTACCTTGAAGTGGTCTTTTGTTTTCTTTCGCTATGAGCTCACGAGATTTCTGTTGAGTTTTGTGTTGTGAAGTTTTTCAAGTTTTGGGTGAAATCTTTTGATGGATTATGGAACAAGGAGTGGCAAGAGCCTAAGCTTGGGGATGCCCATGGCACCCCAAGATAATCTAAGGACACCAAAAGTCAAAGCTTGGGGATGCCGGAAGGCATCCTCTTTAAATCTACTTCCATCGGTAACTTTACTTGGAGCTATATTTTTATTCACCACATGATATCTGTTTTGCTTGGAGTGTCTTGTATGATTTGAGTCTTTGCTTTTTATTTTACCACAATCATCCTTGCTGTACACACCTTTTGAGAGATCCATACATGAATTGGAATTTGTTAGAATACTCTTTGTGCTTCATTTATATCTTTTGAGCTATATAGTTTTGCTCTAGTGCTTCACTTATATCTTTTAGAGCACGGTGGTGGATTTGTTTTATAGAAACTATTGATCTCTCATGCTTCACTTAGATTATTTTGAGAGTCTTAAATAGCATGGTAATTTGCTTAATAATCCTAATATGCTTGGTATTCAAGATTTGTATAACTTTCTTTTGAGTGCGTTGAATAATAAGAAAAGTTTGATGCTTGATAATTGTTTTGAGATATGAAGATGGTGATATTAGAGTCATGCTAGTTGAGTAGTTGTGAATTTGATAGATACTTGTGTTAAAGTTTGTGATTCCCGTAGCATGCACGTATGGTGAACCGTTATGTGATGAACTCGGAGCATGATTTATTTATTGATTGTCTTCCTTATGAGTGGCGGTCGGGGACGAGCGATGGTATTTTCCTACCAATCTATCCCCCTAGGAGCATGCGCGTAATACTTTGCTTTGATAACTTCTAGATTTTTTCAATAAGTATATGAGTTCTTTATGACTAATGTTGAGTCCATGGATTATACGAACTTTTCTTCTTTCCACCATTGCTAGCCTCTCTAATACCGCGCACTTTACGCCGGTATCATACACCCACCATATACCTTCATCAAAACAGCCACCATACCTACCTATTATGGCATTTCCATAGCCATTCTGAGATATATTGCCATGCAACTTTCCACCGTTCTATTTATTATGACACGCTCCATCATTGTCATATTGCTAGCATGATCATGTAGTTGACATAGTATTTGTGGCAAATCCACCGTTCATAATTCTTTCATACATGTCACTCTTGATTCATTGCATATCCCGGTACATCACGGAGGCATTCATATAGAGTCATATTTTGTTCTAAGTATCGAGTTGTAATTGTTGAGTTGCAAGAAAAATAAAAGTGTGATGATCATCATTTTTAGAGCATTGTCCCAAGTGAGGAAAGGATGATGGAGACTATGATTCCCCCATAAGTCGGGATGAGACTCCGGACGAAAAATAAAAGAAAAGAAAAGAAAAGAGGCCATAAAAAAAATAAAAGGCCCAAGTAAAATATTGAGATAAACAGAGAGAAGGGACAATGTTACTATCCTTTTACCACACTTGTGCTTCAAAGTAGCACCATGATCTTCATGATAGAGAGTCTCTCATTTTGTCACTTTCATATACTAGTGGGAATTTTTCATTATAGAACTTTTCTTGTATATTCCAATGATGGGCTTCCTCAAATGCCCTAGGTCTTCGTGAGCAAGCGAGTTGGATGCACACCCACTTAGTTTCTTTTGTTGAGCTTTCATATACTTATAGCTCTAGTGCATCCGTTACATGGCAATCCCTACTCACTCACATTGATATCTATTGATGGGCATCTCCAGAGCCCGTTGATACGCCTAGTTGATGTGAGACTATCTTCCCCTTTTTATCTTCTCCACAACCACCATTCTATTCCACATATAGTGCGATATCAATGGCTCACGTTCATGTATTGCGTGAAGATTGAAAAAGTTTTGAAAATGTCAAAAGTATGAAACAATTGCTTGGCTTGTCATCGGGGTTGTGCATGATTTAAATACTTTGTGTGGTGAAGATAGAGCATAGCTAGACTATATGATTTTGTAGGGATAACTTTCTTTGGCCATGTTATTTTGAGAAGACATAATTGCTTTGTTAGTATGCTTGAAGTATTATTATTTTTATGTCAGTATTGAACTTTTATCTTGAATCTTTCGGATCTGAATATTCATACCACAATTAAGAAGAATTACACTGAAATTATGCCAAGTAGCACTCCGCATCAAAAATTCTTTTTTATCATTTACCTACTCGAGGACGAGCAGGAATTAAGCTTGGGGATGCCTGATACATCTCCAACGTATCTATAATTTTTGATTGCTCCATGTTATATTATCTACTGTTTTGGACCATATTGGGCTTTATTTTCCACTTTTATATTACATTTGGGACTAACCTATTAACCGGAGGCCTAGCTCCACCGACGTACTTCTTCCTCCTATATATACCTACGTACCCCCAAACGATCAGATACGGAGCCAAAAACCTAATTCCACCATCGCAACCTTATGTACCCACGAGATCCCATCTTGGGGCCTGTTAGGAGCTCACCGGAAGGAATCCACCATGGAGGGCTTCTACATCATCACCATAGCCCCTCCGATGAAGTGTGAGTAGTTTACTTTAGACCTTCGGGTCCATAGTTAGTAGCTAGATGGCTTCTTCTCTCTTTTTGGATCTCAATACAATGTTCTCCCCCTCTCTCGTGGAGATCTATTTGATGTAATCTTCTTTTTGTGGTGTGTTTGTTGTGACCGATGAATTGTGGGTTTATGATCAAGATTATCTATGAACAATATTTGAATCTTCTCTGAATTCTTTTATGTATGATTGGTTATCTTTGCAAGTCTCTTCGAATTATCAGTTTAGTTTGGCCTACTAGATTGGTTTTTCTTGCAATGCGAGAAGTGCTTAGCTTTGGGTTCAATCTTGCGGTGTCCTTTCGGTGTGATAGGGGCAGCAAGGCACGTATTGTATTGTTGCCATCGAGGATAACAAGATGGGGTTTTTATCATATTGCATGAATTTATCCCTCTACATCATGTCACTTGCTTAAGGCGTTACTCTGTTTTCATGAACTTAATACTCTAGATGCATGCTTTGGATAGCGGTCGATGAGTGGAGTAATAGTAGTAGATGCAGGCAGGAGTCGGTCTACTTGTCTCGGACGTGATGCCTATATACATGATCATACCTAGATATTCTCATAACTATGCTCAATTCTGTCAATTGCTCAACAGTAATTCGTTCACCCACCGTAAAATACTTATGCTCTTGAGAGAAGCCACTAGTGAAATCTATGGCCCCCAGGTCTATTCTCATCACATTAATCCTCCATAACTTTATTATTGCTTTGCTTTTTATTTTACTTTGAATCTTTATCACAAAAATACCAAAAATATTATCTATCATCTCTATCAGATCTCACTCTCGTAAGTGACCGTGAAGGGATTGACAACCCCTATTCGCGTTGGTTGCGAGTAGTTATTTTCTTTGTGTAGGTACGAGGGACTCGCGCGTAGCCTCCTACTGGATTGATACCTTGGTTCTCAAAAACTGAGGGAAATACTTACGCTACTTTTCTGCATCATCCTTTCCTCTTCAAGGAAATCCAACGCAGTTCTCAAGAGGTAGCACCACTCATAAGGAGGACAATCAAAGAACACCTCATGTTTCAATTTTTTTACATAACTTTTACCATACGTGCATGCTACGGGACTTGCAAACTTCAACACAAGTATTTCTCAAATTCACAACTACTCAACTGGCACAACTTTAATATCACTACCTCCGTGTCTCAAAACAATCATCAAGCATGAAACTTCTCTTAGTATTCAACACACTCATAAGAAAGTTTTTACTATTCTTGAATACCTAGCATATTAGGATTATTTAAGCAAATTACCATGCTATTTAAGACTCTCAAAATAATCTAAGTGCTTTAAAACAAATCCACCACCGTGCTTTAAAAGATATAAGTGAAGTACTAGAGCAAAAACTATATAACTAAAAAGATATAAGTGAAGCACATAGAGTATTCTAATAATTTCCGAATCATGTGTGTCTCTCTCAAAAGGTGTGTACAGCAAGGATGATTGTGGTAAACTAAAAAGCAAAGACTCAAATCATACAAGACGCTCCAAGCAAAACACATATCATGTGGTGAATAAAGATATAGCTCCAAGTAAAGTTACCGATGGAAGTAGACTAAAGAGGGGATGCCTTACGGGACATCCCCAAGCTTTGGATTTTTGCTGTCCTTAGATTATCTTGGGGATGCCATGGGAATCCCCAAGCTTAGGCTCTTGCCACTTCTTGTTCCATAATCCATCAAATCTTTCACCCAAAACTTGAAAACTTCACAACACAAAACTTAACAGAAAATCTCGTGAGCTCCGTTAGCGAAAGAAAACAAAAGACCACTTCAAGGTACTGTAATGAACTCATTATTTATTTATATTGGTGTTAAACCTACTGTATTCCAACTTCTCTATGGTTTATAAACTGTTTAATTAGCCATAGATTCATCAAAATAAGCAAACAACACACGAAAAACATAATATGTCAAAAACAGAACAGTCTGTAGTAATCTGTAACTAACGCAAACTTCTGGAACCCCAAAAAATCAGCCAAAATGGGACGACCTAGAATTTTTTTATTGATCAGAAGCAATTGGAATCAATATTTTATAACGTTCTGGTGATTTTTAACAATTATTTTCGTGAACAGAAAGTTTCTGGAATTTTCTGCAAGATCAAATAACTTATCATCCAAGAAGATCCTATAGGTTTAACTTGGCACAAACACTAATTAAAACATAAAAACACATATAACCAGAGGCTAGAACAAATATTTATTGAATAACAGCAAGGGAAAATATTGGGTTGTCTCCCAACAAGCGCTATCGTTTAACGCCCCTAGCTAGGCATAAAAGCAAGGATAGATCTAGGTATTACCATCTTTGGTAGGCAATCCATAAGTGGCTCTCATGCTAGATTCATATGGTAATTTTATGTTCTTCCTAGGGAAGTGTTCCATGCCTTTCTTTAATGGAAATTGGAATCTTATATTCCCTTCCTTCATATCAATAATTGCACCAATCGTTCTAAGGAAAGGTCTACCAAGAATAATAGGGCATGAAGGATTGCAATCTATATCGAGAACAATAAAATCTACGGGCACATAGTTACTATTTGCAACAATCAAAACATCATTAATTCTTCCCATAGGTTTCTTAATGGTGAAATACACAAGGTGCAAGTTTAAAGAGCAATCATCAAAATCACGGAAACCTAGCAAATCGCACAAAGTTTTTGGAATCGTGGAAACACTAGCACCCAAATCACACAAAGCATAGCATTCATGATATTTAATATTAATTTTAATAGTAGGTACCCACTCATCATAAAGTTTTCTAGGGATAGAAACTTCCAACTCAAGCTTTTCTTCATAAGATTGCGTCAAAGCATCAACGATATGTTTGGTAAAAGCTTTATTTCGACTATAAGCATGAGGAGAATTTAGCACGGATTGCAACAAGGAAATACAAACTATCAAAGAGCAATTATCATAATTTAATTCCTTGGAATCCAATATAGTGGGTTTATTAACATCTAATGTTTTGATTTCTTCAATCCCACTTTTATCAATTTTAGCATCAAGATCTAAAAACTCTGAATTTTTGGAAAACCTTCTAGGTAAAGGTGGATCATATTCAGTCCCATCATTATCAAGTTCATATTGCAAAACAAAGATTTAATAGGGGACACATCAATAACTTTTAGATCTTCATCTTTATTTTCGTAGAAATTTGAAGAACACACTTTCATAAAACAATCTTTCTTAGCATGCATCCTAGCGGTTCTTTCTTTGCACTCATCAATGGAAATTATCATGGCTTTGAGAGACTCATTGATATCATGCTTAGGAGGAATAGATCTAAGTTTTAAAGAATCAACATCAAGAGAAATTCTATCAACGTTCCTAGCCAATTCATCAACTGGTAAGCAATTTCTCTTCAAGCAAAGCATTGAAATTCTTTTGCGAATTCATAAACTCTTCAACACTAGTCTCAAATTCAGAGGGCATCTTATTAAAATTTCCATAAGAATTGTTGTAGGAATTACCATAATTATTAGAGGAATTGCTAGGATAAGGCCTAGGATTAAAGTTTCCTCTATCTGGCGTTGTTACCAAAATTATTCCTACCAACGAAATTCACATCCATAGATTCATTATTATTCTCAACCAAAGTAGACAAGGGCATATCATTAGGATCAGAAGAAACACTCTTACTAGCAAATAATTTCATAAGTTCATCCATCTTTCCACTCAAAACATTAATTTCTTCTATCGCATGCACTTTTTTATTAGTAGATCTTTCAGTGTGCCATTGAGAATAATTAACCATAATATTATCTAGGAGTTTAGTAGCTTCTCCTAAAGTGATTTCCATAAAAGTGCCTCCCGCGGCCGAATCTAAAAGATTTCTAGAAGCAAAATTCAATCCGGCATAATTTTTTTGTATAATCATCCACAAATTCAAACCATGTGTAGGGCAATTACGTATCATTAATTTCATTCTCTCCCAAGCTTGTGCAACATGTTCATGATCAAGTTGCTTAAAATTCATAATATCGTTTCTAAGAGAGATAATCTTGGCGGGAGGAAAATACTTAGAGATAAAAGCATCTTTGCACTTATTCCAAGAATCAATAATATTTTTAGGCAAAGACGAAAACCAAGCTTTAGCACGATCTCTAAGTGAAAAGGGAAATAGCTTCAATTTAACAATATCATTGTCAACATCTTTCTTCTTTTGCATATCACACAAATCAACGAAGCTATTTAGATGAGTAGCGGCATCTTCACTAGGAAGGCTGGCGAATTGATCTTTCATGACAAGATTCAACAAAGCAGCATTGATTTCACAAGATTCGATGATCGGTAAGAGGAGCAATCGGAGTGCTAAGGAAATCATTATTGTTGGTATTGGTAAAGTCACATAATTTGGTATTATTTTGAGCCATCGTGACAAGCAAGCAATCCAACACACGAACAAACAAAAAGCAAGCGAAAAAGAGGCGAACGAAAAAGAGAGGGAAAATAAAACGACAAGGGTGAAGTGGGGGAGAGGAAAACGAGAGGCAAATGGAAAATAATGTAATGCGGGAGATAAGGGTTTGTGATGGGTACTTGGTATGTTGACTTTTGCGTAGACCTCCCGACAGCAGCGCCAGAAATCCTTCTTGCTACCTCTTGAGCACTGCCTTGGTTTTCCCTTGAAGAGGAAAGGGTGATGCAGCACAGTAGCGTAAGTATTTCCCTCAGTTTTGAGAACCAAGGTATCAATCCAGTAGGAGGCTACGCGAGTCGCTCGCATCTACACAAACAAATAAATCCTCGCAACCAACGCGATAAGGGGTTGTCAATCCCTACACGGTCACTTACGAGTGAGATCTGATAGATATGATAAGATAATATTTTTGGTATTTTTATGATAAAGATGCAAAGTAAAATAAAAGCAACGGAAATAGCTAAGTGTTGGAAGATTAATATGATGGAAGATAGACTCGGGGGCCATAGGTTTCACTAGTGGCTTCTCTCAAGAACATAAGTATTTTACGGTGGGTGAACAAATTACTGATGAGCAATTGACAGAATTGAGCATAGTTATGAGAATATCTAGGTATGATCATGTATATAGGCATCACGTCCGAGACAAGTAGACCGACTCCTGCCGGCATCTACTACTATTACTCCACACATCGACCGCTATCCAGCATGCATCTAGAGTATTAAATTCATAAGAACAGAGTAACGCCTTGAGCAAGACGACATGATGTAGAGGGATAAATTCATGCAATATGATAAAAACCCCATCTTGTTATCCTCGATGGCAACAATACAATACGTGCCTTGCTGCCCCTCATCATTTGGGAAAGGACACCGCAAGATTGAACCCAAAGCTAAGCACTTCTCCCATTGCAATAAAGATCAATCTAGTAGGCCAAACCAAACTGATAATTCGAAGAGACTTGCAAAGATAACCAATCATACATTAAAGAATTCAGAAGATTCAAATATTGTTCATAGATAAACTTGATCATAAACCCACAATTCATCGGTCTTAACAAACACACCGCAAAAGAAGATTACATCGAATAGATCTCCACAAGAGAGGGGGAGAACATTGTATTGAGATCCAAAAAGAGAGAAGAAGCCATCTAGCTAATAACTATGGACCCGAAGGTCTAAGGTAAACTACTCACACATCATCGGAGAGGCTATGGTGTTGATGTACAAGCCCTCCGTGATCGACGCCCCTTCTGGCGGAGCTCCGGAACAGGCCCCAAGATGGGATCTCGTGGGTACAGAAGGTTGCGGCAGTGGAATTAGGTTTTTGGCTCCGTTTACGATCGTTGAGAGTGCGTATCTATATATAAGAGGAAGGAGTACGTCGGTGGAGCAACATGGGGCCCACGAGGGTGGAGGGCGCGCCCAGGGGGGTCGGCGCGCCCCTTACCTCGTGGCTTCGGAAGCTTCCTTGACGTCGGGTCCAAGTCTCTGGATCATGTTCGTTCGAAAATCACGTTCGAAGGTTTCATTCCGTTTGGACTCCGTTTGATATTCTTTTCTGCGGAACTCTGAAATAGGCAAAAACATCAATTACGGGCTGGGCCTCCGGTTAATAGGTTAGTCCCAAAAATAATATAAAAGTGAATAATAAAGCCCAATAATGTCCAAAACAGAAGATAATATAGCATGGAGCAATCAAAAATTGTAGATACGTTGGAGACGTATCAGGCTTGAGCTCAAGCTCTACTCCTTCTGTAGTCGTGCTCGATGTGCCTTTCTGATTTGGCGATCATAGTCTGAGTCAATAGGCTTGGGAGCTGGTTTTCTTGCCATACGAATAAAGTGGTCAACAACTTTCTGAGGCACTTTCTCCTTTGGCGGCGGTGGCGGTTTCGGTCCAAAATGGGCGTCCACTTGGGCCTTCACTATGGCTGCATTTTGCTCCTTGGTCATGTCATAAGGCCTCTGAGGAAGAGGCGCGAGGCTTGGACCATATTGAAATCGCTTGCCTACACCTGTACCTCCTGTACTACCTCGACTTGTAGCGCTACGCACCATAGCTGCGGCGGCTCTCTTCCGCTGTTGCTGAGTTGGCGGCGGAGACTGCTGGCGTGGCTGACTTGGAGGAGAAGTGGGCTGGCGCAGTGCCGGACTTGGAGGAGGAGGAGTGGGCTGACGCGGTGCCGAACTTGGAGGAGGAGGAGTGGCCTGACGCGTTGGCGGACTTGAAGGAGCAGGACTGTGCCGAGGCGACGGCTGATGATCACTTGGAGGAGCGGGAGATTGCTGACGCGGTGGCGGACTTCGAGGAGGAGTCGGCTGACGCGGTGTCGGTGGCCTTGGAAAGATGATGCAATCCTTTCTCCATAGGATGATACTATGTTTGGCCTCTCCCAGTGCGTGCTCCTCGTCACCTCCAGGAATGTCAACCTCTAGCCCCGAATATTGGTCCACCACTTCATCAACCTGGACACGAGCATAGCCAGCTGAAATCGGGTTGCAACGGAAGGTTGCTCCGGGGAATTTGTATAAGCAACGCGTCCGCCACCTTCATGGATAAGTTCTTCATTTTGAATTGTAGCTCACAATTAGTCTCTCCATGATGTCATCCACAGGGTATCTATCCACCAGCTGTGCCTCGCCCGGGGCGGAACCCACGCTGCTTCTCAGCATGGAAGGGACGGTGCTATCCAATGCTGGATTATCCGCTAGCTGCTGCCACTGCTGAGACCCCCTTTCTTGGCTAAGTGAGTCGATCTGCCGCTGCCACTGGAATTGGAGTGCCAACTCCGGGTGCTTTGATTCTAGGCCTTTAAGGCGTTCTGCTTCCTGCTTCCTCTGCTCCTACTCCAGCTTCCTCTTCTTCTCCTCCTCCATCTTCCTTCTCGCACGGCTTCTGTAGTCGCACCCCTCATACCACGGAACAACGCCTTTGCCTCGTGTTCTTCCCGGGTGTTCAGGATTTCCCAGGGCGCGCGTAAGCTCGTCGTTCTCTCTGTTGGGCGTGAACACCCCCGTTCGAGCCTCTTCTATTGCAACAAGTATCTTATCTTTGACTCCTTTAAGACTTGCCCTCTTCGAAACTTTGCCTGTCGTCGGGTCCAACGCCCCCCATGCGCATAGAACCAAGTCCTGATCCTGCGGGGCCAGCTCTTAGTAACTGGAGTGACCGCTGCATCCAACATCTCTTGCTCATACTTATCCCACTTAGGCATTGCCACCGCATATCCACCTCGCCCCAGCTTATGGAATTGCTCCTTTTTTGCAGCATTGGCCTTGTTTACTCTCGACTGTTCCTTAGATAATTCCGATTCCTTGAATTTCACGAAATCGGGCCAGTGCTCTCTTTGCTTCTCTAGTGTTCCCTTGAATTCTGGAGTCTTCTTTCCTCCTTCGACGTACTTGGCCCATATATTTTTCTTGTGATTGTTGAAAGCAACTGCCATTTTCCTCAGAGCAGCGGCCTTCACTTTCTTCACATCTGCATCTGTGAAATTATCTGGTAGGGTGAAATGTTCCATGAGGGATTCCCAAAGCAGATCTTTTGCTCTGTCGTCGACCCAAGTTAGATCTGGACGTTCCTTTGCTGTCCTTTTCCATTCTTGCATGGAGATCGGGAGTTGGTCCTTCACAAGAATTCCGCACTGACGAACAAACTTGTTCACATTCTTCTTAGGCAAGATTGGTTCGCCATCAGTTTTGATGGCATCGATGTTGTACTTTACGCCCTGCTTCAACCTTTTGGACGGGCCTCGCACTGTCCTACTGTCAGATTTTCTCGATCCGGAGGGCTGAAAGAAGAAAGATCGATTAGTTAATATATCTTCAAATCATTAAAAACATGTGATTATCACCAGATGTCTGCTTATATAAATATACCTCGCCGGTCTCTGTTATTTCAAGATCAACATTTTCTTCGCCATCATAATCATAGTTCTGGACTTCATCAATTCGGTCGTCACGATCGAATATCATATCACCCTCCCTGGTATTGTTCAGATATTGGGAGCCGTCATCTGCTTCATTCTGATCATCTGGCCGGCCAGGGGAGCGTATGATCTCGAACAGGGCCTCTTCTCCTTCTCTGCCGGTATTTGATACGTCTCCAACGTATCTATAATTTTTGATTGCTACATGCTATATTATCTACTGTTTTAGACATTATTGGGATTTATTATCCACTTTTATATTATTTTTGGGACTAACCTATTAACCGGAGGCCCAGCCCAGATTTGCTGTTTTATGCCTGTTTTAGTGTTTCGAGGAAAAGGAATATCAGACAGAGTCAAAACGGAACGAAATCAACTGGAGAAGTTATTTTTGGAAGGAAAGCCACCGGATAGACTTGGACTCTACGTCAGAAGATACGGGAGCTGGCCACGAGGGTGGGGGCGCGCCCCTGCCTCGTGGTGCCCCCGAAGCTCCACCGACGTACTTCCTGCACCCATATATACCTACGTATCCTAAAACTTCCAAAACAAAAAAAATATCGGGAGTTCCGCCGCCGCAAAACCTCCAGAGCCACCAAGAACCAATCGGGACCCTGTTCCGGCACCCTGCCGTAGGGGGGAACCCTCACTGGTGGCCATATTCATCATCCTGGCGCTCTCCATGACGAGGAGGGAGTAGTTCACCCTCAGGGCTGATGGTACGTACCAGTAGCTATGTGTTTGATCTCTCTCTCTCGTGTTCTTGATTTGGCACGATCTTGATGTATCGCGAGCTTCGCTATTATAGTTGGATCTTATGTTGCTTCTCCCCCTCTACTCTCTTGTAATGAATTGAGTTTTCCCCTTGAAGTAATCTTATAGGATTGAGTCTTTAAAGATTTGAGAATACTTGATGTATGTCTTGCCGTGCGTATCTGTGGTGCCAATGGGATATTGTCGGGGCAGGCTGATCTGGCCCATGAACACCTATGGGACCGGCGGACCGAGCCCCTTTCGGTTCGGCGGGGAGCGGAGGTTGCACGAAGAGCAGATCGAGGCGAAGCACACGAGCGGTTTACCCAGCTTCGGAGCTCTCCGGAGAGATAACACTCCTACTGCTGCATGTCTAGGTGTATTGCGTTCTTGCTCAGGAGCGCTGAGTGCTACAGTACACACGAGCTGCTAACGAGACTGAGCGTGGGGGGAACTGACCGACCTCCTCTACGTTGCGCATGGGCCTCCTTTTATATGCTCAAGGGGTCTCCGACAGGTGGCAACGTAGACAAGGGTACAAATGGAAAAGTAGTGGTTGGTACACCTACTTATGCGATTATACGATGTACCATACCTAACCCTGACGGCAGGGGACAAAGGCATTAAATGCCCGTCTACGTCGCCCTAACAGTGCAAATAGGGACCATCAGGGGCGCCACCGCTTGCCACGATGGCAATCTTGTCAGCGCCGCTTGCCACCTCGCACGGCGGCTGCGACCTCTCGCCACGCAGCGCTGGAAAGGTCGAGGCGACACGTTAGTGGATGCGCTTGGGCGTGGGCTCTGAAGAGGTGGTCCGCCGCGGCAAGTGCCTTGCCACGGTTGTTGTCTTGTCGCGCCCGGAAGCTTGTCGCTCATTGGGCCTTCCCGGCAAGCTCCTCTTGCCGGGGCCTTGTCTTGTAGGTGCCTTGAGTGGCCTTCCCGGCAAGCTCCTCTTGCCGGGGCCTTGCCTCCCAAGCGCTTTGGGTGGCCTTCCCGCAAGCTCCTCTTGCCGGGGTCTTGTCTCCTTGGCTTGAATACTTTGTTCTTGAATGGCTCCAAAGGAACCACGGAGGATCTTGGCGGTCACCCGGCAAGCCATGCCGCGGAGGGCTGCAACTGCCCGTGCAAAAGTTCGGGATACTAAGGTACCCCTACTCTAGTACACCGACAGGAGCCCCCGGGCCTTGGCCACACACGGTGCCGAGCGCTGTTGGGCCAGGGCCCAAAACAGGCACGGGCACGCGGCACGGGTCACGCCGTAACTCACCCCGGACCCACCACGCCCTCCACGAACGGCACGCATCGAGTGCGGCGTCGTGTGAGAGATCGTGGGCGAGATCGTGGGGGTTTCTTTATTCAGAATAACGGAACTTCCGCCCCCTCCCTCTTTATAAGCAGGGGAAACAGGGGCAGTCCGCCCACCTTGCCAGTTGCTGTCCCATCTCGAGAAAACCTCCGCTGCTCCCCCTTCTTCCCAAGGCTGAAGAGAGCAGCGCTCCGCCCCCATCGCCACCAGCATCACCAACGCCGTCGATCTCCTCCACCGCCTCCGCCATGGCTCCGAAAGCTGACAAGAGGAAGGGCGTGAAGTCGGCCAAGGCGCAGCGGCTTGCGGCGCTGCGGAAGGAGCGGGCCATCTTCCCCCAGCTCGCGCGAGGGAGCCGAGGGAGAACTACTACCTCTTACAGTCGACAGAGATGCGGCGCATCCAGCGCCTGAAGGTACTCCCCGCCGCTGCTTCGGAATTGGCCCCGACTGGGTATCCCTTCTTCGCGCTCTTCTTCTACTGCGGGCTCTGCCCGCCTTTCTCTGAATTTTTCTGTGACATCATGAACACCTACGGGTTCCGCCTCCTTGATTTCACCCCCAATGCCGTTCTGACCATGGCAGTTTTCGCACATCTCTGCGAAAACTTTGTCGGAGTCCACCCAAATGTAGCCCTTTTCCGCCACTTCTTTTTACCCCGAGTTGAGAGAGGGGAGCCTCTTGCCGGAGGAATTGCTTGGATCTCCAGGGTCGGCAAGAAGGAAGCCTATCTGGAGGGAGAGCTCCGTAGCAAATGGGAGGAGTGGAGGGCTGATTGGTGCTGGATTGTTGAGGAGAACCCGCAGCCATTTACTTGCGCCAAACCCGATGGTGCGCGGCAACGATTGGAGCAATCGGCCCCGGAAGGCGCTAGGCTGAAGATCGCGATCACCCGAATTCTTCGCCTTAGACTTGCGGACTCACCGTAGGCACTGTTGGCAGACTTTCTTCGCCGCAGACGCTTCTTGCGGGGAGAGGAGGAGACCTGCACTGGGAGTTTGAACGCGGCAGATATCATGAGGCTGCGCCAGGCCTCAACTTCAACTTCACCGTCTTGGAGCTTGACGCGATGCTCTTAGAGCTGTTCAAGCCCGATCCTGATCATCCAGAGATGTTTAGGTTGCCGAGGGGCGTCGTTCCGCTGTGCAACAATTCCGCGCTTGACCGCATCCGTGCAATGATGCCGTCGTGCGACTCACATGGAATTGTCCCAACTTGGCAAGAGCCTGCAGATGACGTCGTCCGGCAGTTCTTTGACAATCTGGTAGAAATGCCGATCCGCCCCGATGAGCAGAGGGCCTCACCACATGACACCATCGATGATGAGATGCAGCGCGCCACCAGCTGGAAGAAGCGGCGGCAGCGCTGCGGGCGAGTTTGGCTTCACCGTGGAGGAGGCGAGAGGCAGCGGCGGCAAGCCTTGTCGGCGAAAAGGAGTTTGCGGCGAGGAGGAGCTTGCCGAGCCTGAAGCCGAGTCTAGCGAAACCCGCCGAGGCGCATCCTCCCCACCTTCAAGCAGCTTGCATGGCGGAGCCCCTAGCTCCACCAAGAAGGCGTCTTCGCAAGGCCGGAGAGCGTGGCGAAGGCGGCAGACGGGTCAACAACCGCAGCGCCCGTGTGGCCGCGCTCCACCGCGGCAAGCACTTGTTGCAGCGGAGCTCCCCACGCCGCTGCGGCAACCGGAGCGGGGCCCTCGCAGACCACCGGTTCCGCTCCCGCCAAGCGTCCAAGGGAACCCACTCCTCCGCCTCGTCGTACCGGAGGCGGGCCAGAATTTGACCTCTCCGCGCTCAGCTCCGACGAGGAAGAAGAAGAGTAAGATTCCTTGCCGTACTTGTAATTCTTCGATTTGTTGCTTTGTCTTGTATCTGATTTACTTTACTCTGAACCCATTCCTTTTCAGGACGCTGGCCCAGAGAATGTCGAAGAGAGCCAAGACCCCGGTGGTTGTCATCGAGGACGAACCCACTGCGGCAATGAGGAGGCGCGTCGAGACCACCTTGCCGGACGCGGCAACTCTTCTTCAAAGCAGCCCCAGCGTAAGTATATGGTCTACTTCTTGCTGTTACGGCATGCATGGGTGCTTTTTCTTCTGATATTTGTTGTTGATTTGTGTAGGAGCAGAGCAGCCTCATACGCTTCGACTACGCCGCCAAGGGAGGATTCCCCGGCAAGGGAGCGTTCTCCGGCAAGAGAGACTTCTCCGGCAAGGGGCAGCTCTCCGGCAAGGGACAACACCAGCGATCCCCCGGCGGCGGAGACCATGACTGCAGACCCTGGCACAGGTAATCTTCTAGCCTGAAAGCTTTCCTTGTGTTCTTCTTCTGACTTTCTTTCTGAATATTTGCTAGATTTTTCTTCATTTTCCGTTCGTTAGATCCATCTGCTGCAGAGCCGATGGAGAACGAGGCCGCCGGCGAGGCGGACGTGCGCGGCAATACTGACGACGCCGCCACGCCCTTGAAGAACAAGCTGAGCTTGGCGCTGGGTTGGAGGTGCTCGTCGGAGGAATATCCAAGGTCCACCATCCCCAGCTGCGCCAGCTCCTCGTCGATGGCTGCAGCAACATTCACGAGACCCTCGGTCCAGTGCTCCGCATTCTCCCTCAAGGCACTCTGGGCGGCAACAGCACTCGCCAGCAGCGCCTCCTCTCCCTTGATCTTCTCCTTCAAGGCCACTTCCTGCTCCCTGGCGCCGTCCAGCGTCTGAGTCAAAATAGTTAGCTTCAACTCAAGATCTGCATTGGAGTCCTTGGCGGCGCTGAGCTCCTTGCTCCTCTCGGCGAGACGGCCTGCAGCTCGCCAAGAGTGTAAGCGTCCTTCTCGGCGCTCATGCTTGAGTGCAGCAAGCTCCTCGCCGCTCTCCTTGAGATTGGCCTCCAACTGCGCCACCTTCGTCTCCAGCTCCTTCTTGGCGGCCTCGGCAGCTGCGGCAGCATCCTTTGCCTCCTTGAGAGCCCCGCCAAATGTTTGCTCGCGCATAGCAAGATCCTCCTCGTGGCTGTCAAGGTTAACCTTCCGCTGCGTAACTTCGCCTTCAGTGAGACAGCTCCTCGGCGGCAAGCCATTGTTGCTCTTCAGCCTCGGCCTTCTCGAGGAGGAAGGCTTTGCGCTCTTCGGCGAAGCTGCTCCCGCTCCGCCGCCAAGGACCGGAGAGCTTCTGGTTAAGGCCGGAGCTCCTCCGGCGCTTCTCAATGTCCGCTCCGCCTTCGCGACAAGCGCTTCCCGGGATTCCAGCTTGGCTTGCCGGGCGCGGTAGACCGACAGCAGCTTCCGCAGCAGCTCCTCCTCCTCAGGCTCGCCGCTGCTGCTTGGCGCGTCAACCAGCATCAGCCCAGCGAAGGCGATCAGCTCTTCGTCAAAAGTCTCCCCTTCGACCGGAGCCCTGGAGCTCGACGCCCAGGGGAGCTTGATGAAGACGCCAACGCCGACCTTCAAATAGGCGCCGGGCTGGGGCTCTTCGGAGCCTGATTCTGCAGCAGTGGCGGAGGGATCGGCGGTCGGCGTAGCGCCTGACGCTCCTGCAACCTCAGGGCCGTCAGTGCGATCGCCGGACCCCTCGCCGGCTTCTGCGGCAACAGCTTTGGCGGCCTCCTCGCCGGCAGGCTGCCAAAGATGTCGGGGCAGGCTGATCTGGCCCACGAACACCTATGGGACCGGCGGACCGAGCCCCTTTCGGTTCGGCGGGGAGCGGAGGTCGCACGAAGAGCAGATCGAGGCGAAGCACACGAGCGGTTTACCCAGCTCCGGAGCTCTCCGGAGAGATAACACTCCTACTGCTGCATGTCTAGGTGTATTGTGTTCTTGCTCGGGGCGCTGAGTGCTCTGATACACGAGCTGCTAACTTGAGGCCCGGCGTGGGGGGAACTGACCGACCTCCTCTACGTTGCGCATGGGCCTCCTTTTATATGCTCAAGGGGTCTCCGACAGGTGGCAACGTAGACAAGGGTACAAATGGAAAAGTAGTGGTTGGTACACCTACTTGTACAGTGTATAGTGTACCATACCTAACCCTGACGGCAGGGGACAAAGGCATTAAATGCCCGTCTACGTCGCCCTAACAGTGCAAGCGAGGACCGTCGGGCGCCACCGCTTGCCACAATGGCAATCTTGTCGGCGCCGCTTGCCACCTCGCACGGCCGCTGCCTGACCTCTCGCCACGCAGCGCTGGAAAGGTCGAGGCGACACGTTAGTGGATCTTGTTGGAGCGTAAATCTGAAGAGGTGGTCCGCTTGACAAGCGCCTGCCGCGGTTGTTGTCTTGTCGCGCCGGAAGCTTGTCGCTCATTGGGCCTTCGGCAAGCTCCTCTTGCCGGGCCTTGTCTTGTAGGTGCCTTGAGTGGCCTTCCCGGCAAGCTCCTCTTGCCGGGCCTTGCCTCCCAAGCGCTTTGGGTGGCCTTCGGCAAGCTCCTCTTGCCGGGTCTTGTCTCCTTGGCTTGAATACTTTGTTCTTGAATGGCTCCAAAGGAACCACGGAGGATCTTGGCGGTCACCCGGCAAGCCATGCCGCGGAGGGCTGCAACTGCCCGTGCACAAGTTCGGGATACTAGGGTACCCCTACTCTAGTACACCGACAGGAGCCCCCGGGCCTTGGCCACACACGGTGCCGAGCGCTGTTGGGCCAGGCCCAAAACAGGGCACGGGCACGCGCGGCCTGGGTCACGCCGTAACTCACCCCGGACCCACCACGCCCTCCACGAACGGCACGCATCGAGTGCGGCGTCGTGTGAGAGATCGTGGGCGAGATCGTGGGGGTTTCTTTATTCGGAATAACGGAACGTCCGCCTCCCTCTTTATAAGTAGGGAAACAGGGGCAGTCCGCCCACCTTGCCAGTTGCTGTCCCATCTCGAGAAAACCTCCGCTGCTCCCCCCTTCTTCCCAAGGCTGAAGAGAGCAGCGCTCCGCCCCCCATCGCCACCAGCATCACCAACGCCGTCGATCTCCTCCACCGCCTCCGCCATGGCTCCGAAAGCTGACAAGGGGAAGGGCGTGAAGTCGGCCGAGGCGCAGCGGCTTGCGGCGCTGCGGAAGGAGCGGGCCATCTTCCCCCCCAGCTCGCCGCGAGGGAGCTGAGGGAGAACTACTACCTCTTCTGGTCGACGGAGACGCGAGCGCATCCGCGCACGAAGGTACTCCCCGCCGCTGCTTTGGAATTGGCCCCGACGGGGTATCCCTTCTTCGCGCTCTTCTTCTACTGCGGGGTCTGCCCGCCCTTCTCTGAATTCTTTTGTGACATCATGAACACCTACGGGTTCCGCCTCCTTGATTTCACCCCCAATGCCGTTCTGACCATGGCAGTTTCGCACATCTCTGCGAAAACTTTGTCGGAGTCCACCCAAATGTAGCCCTTTTCCGCCACTTCTTTTTACCCGAGATGAGAGAGGGAGCCTCTTCTTGGGAGGAATTGCTTGGATCTCCAGGGTCGGCAAGAAGGAAGCCTATCTGGAGGGAGAGCTCCGTAGCAAATGGGAGGAGTGGAGGGCTGATTGGTGCTGGATTGTTGAGGAGAACCCGCAGCCATTTACTGCCCAGCGCCAAACCCCAGTAGTGCGCGGCAACGATTGGAGCAATCTGGCCCCGGAAGACGCTAGGCTGAAGATCGCGATCACCGAATTCTTCGCCTTAGACTTGCGGACTCACCGTAAACCTTGTTGGCGCAGACTTTCTTCGGCAGCAGCATCGCCTTGCTGCAGGAGAGGAGGAGACCTGCACGGGAGTTTGAACGCGGCAGATATCATGAGGCTGCGCCCAGGCCTCAACTTCAACTTCACCGTCTTGGAGCTTGACGCGATGCTCTTAGAGCTGTTCAAGCCCGATCACGATCATCGAGAGATGTTTAGGTTGCCGAGGCGTCGTTCGGCTGTGCAACAATTCCGCGCTTGACCGCATCCGTGCAATGATGCCGTCGTGCGACTCACATGGAATTGTCCCAACTTGGCAAGAGCTGCGGATGGCGTCGTCCGGCGGTTCTTTGACAATCTGGTAGAAATGCCGATCCGCCCGATGAGCGAGAGGGGCCTCACCATGACACCTTGATGATGAGATGCGGGCATCGCCACCCCGGTGGAAGAGGCGGCAGCAGCCGCTGCATGGTGAGTTTGGCTTCAACGTGGAGGAGGCAGAGAGGCAGAGGCGGCAAGCCTTGTCGGCGAAAGGAGGTTGCCGGCGAGGAGGAGCTTGCCGAGCTCAAGCCGAGTCTAGCGAGCCCGCCGAGGGCGCATCCTCCCCACCTTCAAGCAGCTTGCCGCTGGCGGAGCCCCAGCTCCACCAAGAAGGCGTCTTCGCAAGGCGGAGGCGTGGCGAAGCGAGCGGGTCAGCGACAGCCGCGCGCAGCGCGGCCGCGCTCCACCGCGGCAAGCACTGTTGCCGCGGAGCACCTCACGCCGCTGCGGCAACTGGAGCGGGGCCCTCGCAGACCACCGGTTCCGCTCCCGCCAAGCGTCCAAGGGAACCCACTCCTCCGCCTCGTCGCACTGGAGGCGGGCCAGAATTTGACCTCTCCGCGCTTAGCTCCGACGAGGAAGAAGAAGAGTAAGATTCCTTGCCGCATTTGTAATTCTTCGATTTGTTGCTTTGTCTTGTATCTGATTTACTTTACTCGAACCCATTCCTTTTCAGGACGCTGGCCCGAAGAATGTCGAAGAGAGCCAAGACCCGGTGGTTGTCATCGAGGCGAACCCATCATGACAGCAGGAGGCGCGTCCGAGACCACCTTGCCGGACGCGGCAACTCTTCTTCAAAGCAGCCCCCAGCGTAAGTATATGGTCTACTTCTTGCTGTTCGGCATGCATGGGTGCTTTTTCTTTGCTGATATTTGACTGTTGATTTGTGTAGGAGCAGAGCAGCCTCCTTCTGCTTCGACTACGCCGCCAAGGGAGGATTCCCCGGCAAGGGAGCGTTCTCCGGCAAGAGAGACTTCTCCGGCAAGGGGCAGCTCTCCGGCAAGGGACAGCACCAGCGATCCCCCGGTGGCGGAGACCATGACTGCAGACCCTGGCACAGGTAATCTTCTAGCCTGAAAGCTTTCCTTGTGTTCTTCTTCTGACTTTCTTTCTGAATATTTGCTAGATTTTTCTTCATTTTCCGTTCGTCAGATCCATCTGCCGCAGAGCCGATGGAGACCGAGGCCGCCGGCGAGGCGGACGTGCGCGGCAATACTGACGACGCCGCCACGCCCTTGAAGAACAAGCTGAGCTTGGCGCTGGGTTGGAGGTGCTCGTCGGAGGAATATCCAAGGTCCACCATCCCCAGCTGCGCCAGCTCCTCGTCGATGGCTGCAGCAACATTCACGAGACCCTCGGTCCAGTGCTCCGCATTCTCCCTCAAGGCACTCTGGGCGGCAACAGCACTCGCCAGCAGCGCCTCCTCTCCCTTGATCTTCTCCTTCAAGGCCACTTCCTGCTCCCTGGCGCCGTCCAGCGTCTGAGTCAAAATAGTTAGCTTCAACTCAAGATCTGCATTGGAGTCCTTGGCGGCGCTGAGCTCCTTGCTCCTCTCGGCGAGATGGCCCTGCAGCTCGCCAAGAGTGTAGGCGTCCTTCTCGCGCTCGTGCTTGAGTGCAGCAAGATCCTCGCCGCTCTCCTTGAGATTGGCCTCCAACTACGCCACCTTCGTCTCCAGCTCCTTCTTGGCGGCCTCGGCAGCTGCGGCAGCATCCTTTGCCTCCTTGAGAGCCCCACCAAATGTTTGCTCGCGCATAGCAAGATCCTCCTCGTGGCTGTCAAGGTTAACCTTCCGCTGCGCCAACTCGCCTTCCCGCGCAGACAGCTCCTCGGCAGCAAGCCGTTGTTGCTCTTCAGCCTCGGCCTTCTCGAGGAGGAAGGCTTTGCGCTCTTCGGCGAGCTGCTCCCGCTCCGCCGCCAAGGACCGGAGAGCTTCCTGGTTAAGGCCCCGGAGCTCCTCCGCGCGCTTCTCAATGTCCGCTCCCGCCTTCGCGACAAGCGCTTCCCGGGATTCCAGCTTGGCTTGCCGGGCGCGGTAGACCGACAGCAGCTTCCGCAGCAGCTCCTCCTCCTCAGGCTCGCCGCTGCTGCTTGGCGCGTCAACCAGCGTCAGCCCAGCGGAGGCGAGCAGCTCTTCGTCAAAAGTCTCCCCTTCGACCGGAGCCCTGGAGCTCGACGCCCAGGGGAGCTTGATGAAGACGCCATCGCCGGCCTTCAAATAGGCGCCGGGCTGGGGCTCTTCGGAGCCTGATGCTGCAGCAGTGGCGGAGGGATCGGCGGTCGGCGTAGCGCCTGACACTCCTGCAGCCTCAGGGCCGTCAGTGCGATCGCCGGACCCCTCGCCGGCTTCTGCGGCAGCAGCCTTGGCGGCCTCCTCGTCGGCAGGCTGCCAAAGATGTCGGGGCAGGCTGATCTGGCCCACGAACACCTATGGGATCGGCGGACCGAGCCGCTTTCGGTTCGGCAGGGAGCGGAGGTCGCACGAAGAGCAGATCGAGGCGAAGCACACGAGCGGTTTACCCAGCTTCGGAGCTCTCCGGAGAGATAACACTCCTACTGCTGCATGTCTAGGTGTATTGCGTTCTTGCTCAGGAGCGCTGAGTGCTACAGTACACACGAGCTGCTAACGAGACTGAGCGTGGGGGGGAACTGACCGACCTCCTCTACGTTGCGCATGGGCCTCCTTTTATATGCTCAAGGGGTCTCCGACAGGTGGCAACGTAGACAAGGGTACAAATGGAAAAGTAGTGGTTGGTACACCTACTTGTACAGTGTACAGTGTACCATACCTAACCACGGCGGCAGGGACAAAGGCATTAAATGCCCGTCACGTCGCCCTAACGGTGCAAGCGAGGGACCGTCGGCGCCACCGCTTGCCACAATGGCAATCTTGTCGGCGCCGCTTGCCACCTCGCTGGCTGCCTGACCTCTCGCCACGCAGCAGCGCTGGAAAGGTCGAGGCGACACGTTAGTGGATGCGCTGGAGCGTAGGCTCTGAGAGTGGTCTGCCGCAAGCGCCTTTTGCCGCGGTTGTTGTCTTGTCGCGCCGAAGCTTGTCGCTCATTGGGCCTTCCCGGCAAGCTCCTCTTGCCGGGGCCTTGTCTTGTAGGTGCCTTGAGTGGCCTTCCCGGCAAGCTCCTCTTGCCGGGGCCTTGCCTCCCAAGCGCTTTGGGTGGCCTTCCCGGCAAGCTCCTCTTGCCGGGGTCTTGTCTCCTTGGCTTGAATACTTTGTTCTTGAATGGCTCCAAAGGAACCACGGAGGATCTTGGCGGTCACCCGGCAAGCCATGCCGCGGAGGGCTGCAACTGCCCGTGCACAAGTTCGGGATACTAGGGTACCCCTACTCTAGTACACCGACAGATATCATGTGATTCACTTGATGTATGTTTTGGTGATCAACTTGCGGGTTCCGCCCATGAACCTACGCATAGGGGTTGGCACACGTTTTCGTCGTGATTCTCCAGTAGAAACTTTGGGGCACTCTTTGAGGTTCTATGTGTTTGTTGACTAGATGAATCTGAGATTTTGTGATGCATATCGTATAATCATACCCACGGATACTTGAGGTGACATTTGATTATCTAGTTGACATTAGGGTTTTGGTTGATTTGTGTCTTAAGGTGTTATTCTAGTACGAACTCTAGGGCTGTTTGTGACACTTATAGGAATAGCCCAACGGATTGATTGGAAAGAATAACTTTGAGGTGGTTTCATACCCTACCATAATCTCTTCGTTTGTTCTCCGCTATTAGCAGCTTTGGAGTGACTCTTTGTTGCATGTTGAGGGACGGTTATATGATCCAACTATGTTATTATTGTTGAGAGAACTTGCACTAGTGAAAGTATGAACCCTAGGCCTTGTTTCCTATCATTGCAATACCGTTTACGCTCACTTTTACCACTTGTTCCCTTGCTGTTTTATATTTTTAGATTACAAAAACCTATATCTATCATCCATATTGTACTTGTATCACCATCTCTTCGCCGAACTAGTGCACCTATACAATTTACCATTGTATTGGGTGTGTTGGGGACACAAGAGACTCTTTGTTATTTGGTTGCAGGGTTACTTGAGAGAGACCATCTTCATCCTAGGCCTCCCATGGATTGATAAACCTTAGGTCATCCACTTGAGGGAAATTTGCTACTGTCCTACAAACACGTGCACTTGCAGGCCCAACAACGTCTAAAAGAAGAAGGTTGTGTAGTAGACATCAAGCGCTTTTCTGGCTCCGTTGCCGGGGAGGCTAGGTAAGCGGCCCTCACTCACACCCCGTCAACTAAGCTCTTTTCTGGCGCTGTTGCCGGGGAGGTGAGTGCTTGAAGGTATATCATTAGATCTTGCAATCGAGTCTTTTTGTTTCTTGTTTTAGCACTAGTCTAGTTTATAAAAGAAAACTACAAAAAAATGGAATTGAGTTTGTCTCATACGCTTGATCTTTTTAATATCTTTCGTGAGTATGATGGAAAGGAAAATTGTGCCCAAGTGTTAGAAGAGGAATGCATTAATATGTTTGGCACTAAATCTTTGAATGATGAGCATGATTGCAATGTTTTTATTATGAATTCCTTGAATATGTGACCCGCGCATTCGTGCGGCTAGGATTACATAAAGTTTATGTTGCCATTTAGTTCTCTCTTGGTTCCAACATTTATTCTATTTCTGTTGCTCGTAACTTACCCGAGAATAGAAGGGTGTAGCTGCCTAGATATCTTCCAAAATTACTATATTAATCTATTCCGATGGTGGTACTAATATTTCATCAAGCTTTTGGAACTACATTGCTAATCCTAGATTTCATTAAGTGATAATCTTGATTTCCTGTATTTTACTCGAAATCATTTAGTTTTTACCCTTTCAAATACTTTATTGAGAAAATTTTCACGTTGCTTATGGTCTTCAATGGCAAAGCATACATCCTCAATCACATATCCGTAATCACATATCATTCTTAAGTACATATTCATTACCCTACTAATGAAGTTCTTTCGTGGTGTAAATCTGAGTGGTTCGTTAACGCCTCAGGATGAACCTGCTAGACCTACCTCTTTTACCATAGCCTCTAGACTTGTGGTATATGCCAACCCTGCCTTGCTAAAATACTTGTGAAATCTCCTTTGACACATGATCCTATGCTAGGTAGACCTCTTGTATTGACTCATCTTAATTACGACCTCAGCCTCGGCATGATCATCATTCGTCAATGAATTCAAGGTATCTTTCTGGATGCATAACTTTTGGTGATGTTTATAGGATGTAGCTGACCGCAGTGTGCGTGTGAGATCACGGTACCATCAGCTTTAGCATGGGAGGCACTCCAATTCTGCAGCATAGATTTGCTACTTCCTATTTTATCGGTGTATGATTGCATTGTTTGTAATTTTTTTAATGTGTTTACCCTGATACTAATCCCAAATTAGGCAGACCTATCTAGTTTTAGTTCTGTGGAGCTCAAGCTGCCCATCTCATTTTCTCGCCACCGCCACCGCTCAAGGGCTAAGTAAGTGATGATCGGAAAAAGAGGAGTGAAATTAGTGGTCTTGGTCACCGCCTCGCCGGTGCAACCTCCTATTCATGTCCGCTGCCAACTCGTAAATTTAGGAGTACAAATTCTATCAAACGTAATTTATCTTTTTGGTAGCAAAAGGATGCAATCGGTGGCTGTGTTCGTCATTACAGAACTGGTACGTGTTTTCCCTACTAAGATGATAACACTGCATGACTTTTGGATGCAGTATACTCCCTGATGCGAGGTTGGAGTACTAATTAAGCGTGACCGCTTGATTTGAGTGAACGGATGGCTCATATTTATTTACGCACTCATACAAATCAAACTACTTCTTTGCTTTAAAATGATTATAAAGTTCATCCGCTAGAGTGTATTATTTGTGTACCAAACAATCTCATTCATCTAAGCCTTTGGGACATAAAATGTAGCTTACCAGATTCCAATGGAATATACTCCTTCAATATCCATTCCACGGTAATCTAGACATGAACCAAAATCTCATTTTATGTTTCCTTTTAGATGTCCAATGCATGTGAACACGCTCTCTCTATACAGTCCATACCAACCCTCTATAATTCATGTGTTTATTTCATATGCCCTATTCGACTTCCTTTTGCAACTGACAGCATGTAGCATCAAGTTTGCACATTACATATTGCTACGTTTTCTTTCTGGTATGCAAAGAGTCACAAATTCTTCTGTGGTGACACTGGATTTTTCATATGATCTTGCATTCTAATTCTAAGGCAAAATACAATAGTATGTTTGTATTAAGAAGAAAGATATATTCACATGTAAAACATGCATATTATTATTATTCCTGCAAAATATATATATTATTATTTTTATAATTTTTTTATGTTTATGCCAAATTTCATATTTTGATTTATTTTTTTGAAAAGTGTAGCCGTGTACGTATCTTTTTTTCATATACAGAGTATACACGCTATGTAGGTTACCTACTTGGTTCGTCTCGCATATAATCCATAGTGTGAGAAAAAAAAGGGAGAGACTACAATTTTTTTTTCTTCAATAGAGAGAAGAGTCCTTATGCATCTTCTTATGGATGACGAATCATCAACGTGTTCTGAACTTTTGCTTCTGGTCGCTTGTTCGCTTTTTTTTATATCTGGGCGCTTGATCGCTTTGCCTATGGGGGAGTCCGAGTAGCAGCGTGTAGATTTGTTTTACCTTTTTTTTAACGGGAGGCTTGATATACTTGGTGCATATGGACCCGTGTAAAGTTTTGACTCTTTATTTCCTAATAAGTACACATGCTCTCTTCTTCTCTTCTTTTGAGATGGAATTGTTTAATCTACATCAATCTCAACCGGTGCTTCCCACCTTATGCATATGCATATTCATGTATATAGAGAGAGACGTGACGGCCCTAAAAAAAGACGGACGGTTCAATATGCTAAAACATACATGTTATCATGTTACGTAATTTTTTTAAAATCTCAGCCGTTATTAATATGATCAAACGGTCGTAATAATATTAGCGTATGTGGATGAACGTGATGGCTTGTTTGACTCTTGTTTTAATTATATAATAGATAATAGATAGATAGATAGATAGATAGATTCCTTGAATATCCATGATGCTAATGATATGCAAAGCCACAAGCTTGGGGAAGCTATGTTTGACGAAGATGATATTTTTTGTCCCCCAAGCTTTGATGAGCAAATTTACTATGATGAAAGCATGCCTCCTATCTATGATGATTATTGTGATGACACGTATGCTTTAAAGAATAATGATAAACATGAAACCTGTCATCTTGATCTTAATTTTCAATCACATGATAGTTATTTTGTTGAGTTTGCTCCCACTACTATTCTGCATGAGAAAAATTCTGCTTATGTGGAGAGTAATAAAAATTATATGCTTGTAGATCATGAAAAGAATGCTTTAGGTGCTGGTAATATTGTTGAATTCATTCATGATGCTACTGAAAATTATTATGAGGGAGGAATATATACTTGTAGGAATTGCAATAATATCAAGTTTCCTCTCTATGTGCTTAAAATTTTAAAGTTATGCTTGTTTTGCCTTCCTATGCTAGTTGATTATTGTTGCCATAAGTTGTTTGCTCACAAAATCCCTATGCATAGGAAGTGGGTTAGACTTAAATGTGCTAGTCATATTCTTCATGATGATCTCTTTATGTTTCAATTCTTATCTTTTTGTGAGCATCATTGAAATCATCATGCCTAGCTAGGGGCATTAAACGATAGCGCTTTTTGGGAGGCAACCAAATTTTATTTTAGTTTCATGATTTTTGGTTATGTTTAGGAATAAATAATCCATCTAGATTCTGTTTAGATGTGGTTTTGTGTTTTAATTAGTGTTTTGGGTGAAGTCTTTATGATCATGCTATAAAAAACAGAAACTTTAGCGCTCACGAGATTAGCTAGAACTTTTTACTGGAAAGTGCTATTTAGTTGATTTTTTTTGCAGATGATTAATAGACAAATTCCTCAGGTCCACCAATTTATTTTAGAATTTTTGGAGTTCCAACTTTTGATACAGATTACTACAGACTGTTCTGTTTTGACAGATTCTGTTTTCATTGTGTTGTTTGCTTATTTTGATGAATCTATGGCTAGTAAAATAGTTTATAATCCATAGAGAAGTTGGAATACAGTAGGTTTAACACCAATATAAATAAATAATGAGTTCATTACAGTAACTTAAAGTAGTCTTTTGTTTTCTTTCTCTAACGGAGCTCACGAGATTTCTATTGAGTTTTGTGTTGTGAAGTTTTCAAGTTTTGGGTAAATTCTTTTGATGGATTATGGAACGAGGAGTGGCAAGAGCCTAAGCTTGGGGATGCCCATGGCACCCCCAAGATAATCCAAGGACACCAAAAAGTCAAAGCTTGGGGATGCCCCATAAGGCATCCCCTCTTTAAATCTACTTCCATCGGTAATTTACTTGGAGCTATATTTTTATTCACCACATGATATGTGTTTTGCTTGGAGCGTCTTGTATTATTTGCGTCTTTGCTTGTTAGTTTACCACAATCATCCTTTCTGTACACACCTTTTGATAGAGCCATACATGAATTGGAATTTGATAGAATACTCTATGTGCTTCACTTATATCTTTTGAGCTTGATAGTTTTGCTCATAGTGCTTCACTTATATCTTTTGAGCGTGATAATTTTTGCTCTAGTGATTCACTTAGATCTTTTAGAGCACGGTGGTGTATTTGTTTTAAGAAACTATTGATCTCTCATGCTTCACTTAGATTATTTTGAGAGTCGTTAATAGCATGGTAATTTGCTTAATGTTAATATACTTGGTATTCAAGATATGTGAACTTTCTTTTGAGTGCGTTGAATACTAAGAAAAGTTTGATGCTTGATAATTGTTTTGAGATATGAAGATGGTGATATTAGAGTCATGCTAGTTGAGTAGTTGTGAATTTAAAGAATACTTGTGTTGAAGTTTGTGATTCCCGTAGCATGCACGTATGGTGAACCGTTATGTGATGAACTTCGGAGCATGATTTATTTATTGATTGTCTTCCTTATGAGTGGCGGTCGGGGAATGACGATGGTCTTTTCCTACCAATCTATCCCCCTAGGAGCATGCACGTAATACTTTGCTTTGATAACTTCTAGATTTTTGCAATAAGTATATGAGTTCTTTATGACTAAGGTTGAGTCCATGGATTATACACACTTTTTCCCATCCTTCCACCATTGCTAGCCTCTCTAATACCGCACACTTTTCGCCTGTATCATACACCCACCATATATCTTCCTCAAACAACCACCATACCTACCTATCATGGCATTTCCATAGCCATTCCGAGATATATTGCCATGCAACTTTCCACCGTTTCGTTTATTATGACACGCTCCATCATTGTCATATTGCTAGCATGATCATGTAGTTGACATCGTATTTGTGGCAAAGCCACCATTCATAATTCTTTCATACATGTCACTCTTGTTTCATTCCATATCCCGGTACACCGCCGGAGGCATTCATATAGAGTCATACTTTGTTCTAAGTATCGAGTTGTAATTGTTGAGTTGTAAGAAAAATAAAAGTGTGATGATCATAATTTTTTAGAGCATTGTCCCAAGTGAGGAAAGGATGATGGAGACCATGATTCCCCCACAAGTCGGGATGAGACTCCGGACGAAAAAAATGAAAAAAAGAGGCCATAAAAAAAAGAGAAAAGGCCCAAATAAAAAATAAAAAAATGAGAAAAAAAGAGAGAAGGGACAATGCTACTATCCTTTTACCACACTTGTGCTTCAAAGTAGCACCAAGATCTTCATGATAGAGAGTCTCTCATTTTGTCACTTTCATATACTAGTGGGAATTTTTCATTATAGAACTTGGCTTGTATATTCCAATGATGGGCTTCCTCAAATGCCCTAGGTCTTCGTGAGCAAGCGAGTTGGATGCACACCCACTTAGTTTCTTTTGTTGAGCTTTCATATACTTATAGCTCTAGTGCATCCGTTGCATGGCAATCCCTACTCACTCACTTTGATATCTATTGATGGGCATCTCCATAGCCCGTTGATACGCCTAGTTGATGTGAGACTATCTTCTCCCTTTTTGTCTTCTCCACAACCACCATTCTATTCCACATATAGTGCTATATCCATGGCTCACGCTCATGTATTGCGTGAAGATTGAAAAAGTTTTGAAAATGTTAAAGTATGAAACAATTGCTTGGCTTTTCATCAGGATTGTGCATGATTTAAATATTTTGTGTGGGGAAGATGGAGCATAGCCAGACTATATGATTTTGTAGGGATAACTTTCTTTGGCCATGTTATTTTGAGAAGACATAATTGCTTAGTTAGTAGGCTTGAAGTATTGTTATTTTTATGTCAATATGAACTTCTGTCTTGAATCTTTCGGATATGAATATTCATATCACAATTAAGAAGAATTACATTGAAATTATGCCAAGTAGCACTCCACATCAAAAATTATCTTTTTATCATTTACCTACTCGAGGACGAGCAGGAATTAAGCTTGGGGATGCTGATACGTCTCCAATGTATCTATAATTTTTGATTGCACCATGCTATATTATCTACTGTTTTAGACATTATTAGGCTTTATTATCCAATTTTATATTATTTTTGGGACTAACCTATTAACCGGAGGCCCAGCCCAGATTTGCTGTTTTATGCCTATTTCAGTGTTCCGAGGAAAAGGAATATCAGACGGAGTCAAAACGGAATGAAATCAGCTGGAGAAGTTATTTTTGGAAGGAAAGCCACCGGATAGACTTGGACTCTACGTCAGAAGATACGGGAGCTGGCCACTAGGGTGGGGGGCGCGCCCCCCTGCCTCGTGGGGCCCCCGAAGCTCCACCGACGTACTTCCTGCACCCATATATACCTACGTATCCTAAAACTTCCAGAACAAAAAATAGATCGGGAGTTTCACCGCCGCAAAACCTCCAGAGCCACTAAAAACCAATCGGGACCATGTTCCGGCACCCTGCCGGAGGGGGGAACCCTCACCGGTGGCCATCTTCATCATTCCGGCGCTCTCCATGACGAGGAGGGAGTAGTTCACCCTCGGGGCTGAGGGTATGTACCAGTAGCTATGTGTTTGATCTCTCTCTCTCGTGTTCTTGATTTGTACGATCTTGATGTATCGTGAGCTTCGCTATTATAGTTGGATCTTATGTTGCTTCTCCCCTCTAATCTCTTGTAATGAATTGAGTTTTCCCCTTGAAGTAATCTTATCGGATTGAGTCTTTAAAGATTTGAGAATACTTGATGTATGTCTTGCCGTGCGTATCTGTGGTGCCAATGGGATATCATGTGATTCACTTTATGTATGTTTTGGTGATCAACTTGCGGGTTCCGCCCATGAACCTATGCATAGGGGTTGGCACACGTTTTCGTCATGATTCTCCGGTAGAAACTTTGGGGCACTCTTTGAGGTTCTATGTGTTGGTTGACTAGATGAATCTGAGATTTTGTGATGCATATCGTATAATCATACCCACGGATACTTGAGGTGACATTGGATTATCTAGGTGACATTAGGGTTTTGGTTGATTTGTGTCTTAAGGTGTTATTCTAGTACGAACTCTAGGGCTGTTTGTGACACTTATAGGAATAGCCCAACGGATTGATTGGAAAGAATAACTTTGAGGTGGTTTCATACCCTACCATAATCTCTTCGTTTGTTCTCCGCTATTAGCAGCTTTGGAGTGACTCTTTGTTGCATGTTGAGGGATAGTTATATGATCCAACTATGTTATTATTGTTGAGAGAACTTGCACTAGTGAAAGTATGAACCCTAGGCCTTGTTTCCTATCATTGCAATACCGTTTACGCTCACTTTTACCACTTGTTACCTTGCTTTTTTATATTTTGAGATTACAAAACCTATATCTATCATCCATATTGCACTTGTATCACCATCCGAACTAGTGCACCTATACAATTTACCATTGTATTGGGTGTGTTGGGGACACAAGAGACTCTTTGTTATTTGGTTGCAGGGTTGCTTGAGAGAGACCATCTTCATCCTACGCCTCCCACGGATTGATAAACCTTAGGTCATCCACTTGAGGGAAATTTGCTACTGTCTTACAAACCTGTGCACTTGCAGGCCCAACAACGTCTACAAGAAGAAGGTTGTGTAGTAGACATCCGGCTCTTTTGTAGCGCCGTTGCCAGGGAGGCTAGGTTAGCGGCACTCACTCACACCCCGTCAACTAAGCTCTTTTCTGGCACCGTTGCCGGGGAGGTGAGTGCTTGAAGGTATATCTTTAGATCTTGCAATCGAATCTTTTTGTTTCTTGTTTTAGCACTAGTCTAGTTTATAAAAAAAACTACAAAAAAATGGAATTGAGTTTGTCTCATACGCTTCATCTTTTTAATATCTTTCGTGAGTATGATGGAAAGGAAAATTGTTCCCAAGTGTTAGAAGAAGAATGCATTAAAATGTTTGGCACTAAATCTTTGAATGATGAGCATGATTGCAATGTTATTAGTATGAATTCCTTGAATATCCATGATGCTAATGATATGCAAAGCCACAAGCTTGGGGATGCTATGTTTGACGAAGATGATATTTTTTGTCCCCCAAGCTTTGATGAGCAAATTTACTATGATGAAAGCATGCCTCCTATCTTTGCTGATTATTGTGATGACACATATGATTTAAAGAATAATGATAACCATGAAACTTGTCATCTTGATCTTAATTTTCAATCACATGATAGTTATTTTGTTGAGCTTGCTCCCACTACTATTCTGAATGAGAAGAATTTTGCTTATGTGGAGAGTAATAAAAATTCTATGCTTGTACATCATGAAAAGAATGCTTTAGGTGCTGGTTATATTGTTGAATTCATTCATGATGCTATTGAAAATTATTATGAGGGAGGAATATATACTTGTAGGAATTGCAATAATATCAAGTTTCCTCTCTATGTGCTTAAAATTTTAAAGTTATGCTTGTTTTGCCTTCCTATGCTAGTTGATTATTGTTCCCATAAGTTGTTTGCTCACAAAATCGCAATGCATAGGAAGTGGGTTATACTTAAATGTGCTAGTCATATTCTTCATGATGCTCTCTTTATGTTTCAATTCTTATCTTTTTGTGAGCATCATTGAAATCATCATGCCTAGCTAGGGGCGTTAAACGATAGCGCTTGTTGGGAGGCAACCCAATTTTATTTTAGTTTCTTGCTTTTTGGTTCTGTTTAGGAATAAATAATACATCTAGCTTATGTTTAGATTTGGTTTTGTGTTTTAATTAGTGTTTGTGCCAAGTAGAACCTTTGGGAAGACTTGGGTGAAGTCTTTATGATCATGCTATAAAAAACAGAAACTTTAGCGCTCACAAGATTAGCTAGAACTTTTTACTGGAAAGTGATATTTAGTTGATTTTTTTGAAGATGATTACTAGACAAATTCCTCAGGTCCACCAATTTATTTTAGAATTTTTCGAGTTCCATAAGTATACGTTTCATACAGATTACTACAGACTGTTCTGTTTTTGACAGATTCTGTTTCCATTGTGTTGTTTGCTTATTTTGATGAATCTCTGGCTAGTAAAATAGTTTATAATCCATAGAGAAGTTGGAATACAGTAGTTTTAACACCAATATAAATAAAGAATGACTTCATTACAGTACCTTAAAGTAGTCTTTTGTTTTCTTTCTCTAACGGAGCTCACGAGATTTCTATTGAGTTTTGTGTTGTGAAGTTTTCAAGTTTTGGGTAAATTCTGTTGATGGATTATGGAACAAGGAGTGGCAAGAGCCTAAGCTTGGGGATGCCCATGGCACCCCCAAGATAATCCAAGGACACCAAAAAGTCAAAGCTTGGGGATGCCCCGGAAGGCATCCCCTCTTTCGTCTACTTCCATCGGTAATTTACTTGGAGCCAGCCCGATGGAGCCCAGTCCCGGACATGGGTCCCCTGAAGCAGGGCGTCTTCGCGAACAGGTCGACAGCGAGGATGCGGGCCGAGCATCTTCGAGAACAAATACTATATGCAAACGTAACATTTTTTAAATGATTGGATTGTGAATTCTTATATACAAATTTTAAAAATGATATCGTTGCATATGTCAAAATTCTATATGCATCTATAACATCGATCATCGTCTAACAATTTGACATTAATCTAATTCATCTAGCTAAAACTAACATTTCTAAAATTTCTAACAATTCTATATAACTAACATTTCTAACATTTCTTTAACTAAAAAACAGAAAAAATTTCTAACATTTCTATAACTAAAAACATAAAAAATACTAACATTTTTATCACTAACAATGTGTGTGTGTGGCCATGGCGGGGCAGGAGCTCACTGGCGAGGCGAGGCGACGAGGACGGCGACGGGCGGCGACGACGAGGATGGAGACGGGCGGCAACGGGCCGGGGCGGCGACAGGGACGGGGATGGCGACGGGAGGCGACGTAACATTTTTAAATGATTGGATTGTGAATTCTTATATACAAATTTAAAAAATGATATCGTTGCATATGTCAAAATTCTATATGCATCTATAACATCGATCATCGTCTAACAATTTGACATTAATCTAATTCATCTAGCTAAAACTAACATTTCTAAAATTTCTAACAATTCTATATAACTAACATTTCTAACATTTCTTTAACTAAAAAACAGAAAAAATTTCTAACATTTCTATAACTAAAAACATAAAAAATACTAACATTTTTATCACTAACAATGTGTGTGTGTGGCCATGGCGGGGCAGGAGCTCACTGGCGAGGCGAGGTGACGAGGACGGCGACGGGCGGCGACGACGAGGATGGAGACGGGCGGCAACGGGCCGGGGCGGCGACAGGGACGGCGATGACGGGGATGGCGACGGGCGGCGACGGTGACGGGGGCGGCGACGGGGGGCGGCGGCGATGGGGCAGAGGAGAAGAAGCAGAGGAAGAGATGAAAACTGACGAAATTCATGAGTGCTATATATATAGGAGGGGACTTTAGTACCAGTTGGAGCCACACACCGGTACTAAAGGTCAAATTTGGCCAGCCAACTTGCGGAAGCACCCCTTTAATGCCGGGTCGTGGCTGCAACCGGTACTAAAGGGGGGGGGTGTCTTTAGTACCGGTTGCAGCCACGACCCGGTACTAAAGGGGGTGCGCTGCCACCCCGTGGTGCACAAAGTTTAGTCCCACCTCGCTAGTCGAAGAGCCGCAGGACCTGTTTATAAGCCCCGGCGCGGGCACTGCATTGAGCTCCTCTCTTATGCAGGCCTTCTGGGCCTAATACTCCTACTCTGCCCTGTGGGGCCTACTGGCCTAGAGGGCCTGCATCCTGGCCCAACTACAGTTTGGGTTTCTAGTCGTATGCAGGCCGCTGTGGCCCAGTAGGTGGGTTTTTTTTAGTTTTTTCTATTTTCTGCTTTATTTAGATTATTTTATTTATTTCTGAGTTGTTTTTTGTTGTATTTAGAGTTTCTCTGTGAATATTTTTTGCTTTAGGTACAAAAATTACAGAATTTCTGTTTGTGCCAGTAGTTTTCACATTTGAATAGTTTAAATTTGAATTATTTGAAATTTGTGTGAATCACTAGTTTGTGAATAATTTAACTTTAAAAAAAGATTTTTCAGTGATACTTTTTTCTTATGTTTAATATTAGTGTGTTTTATCATTATATTAAATTTGGTAATACTTAAGTTATTTAAAAAATGAAATGCCTTTGTAACAGATGAGTTTTCATCCGAAACCCTGATACTTCGAAAGAGATTGCCCATTTTGTACACGAAGTGCATCCAGTTTTTTCCATAACCCTCTCTACTTTTTTGCACATGTTATGGGGGTGAAATGATGACACCATGCCAACTTTCAACCTTTTCAGAGTTCATTTGAAGTGTTTTTCAATTTCAGGGTCATTTAGCTAAAAAAACAGTAAATGCATGAAAAATAGCAAATGATGTCAGAAAGGGTTGAAAATTAATGACGTGGCTTTGAATGGTGCATACTGAACGCACAAAAATCCTGGAGTTGAAATAAGTTAAAAAAAATGAAATGCCTTTGTATCATATGAGTTTTCGTCTGAAACCGTGATACATCGAAAGATATTGTCCATTTTGTACACGAAGTGCATCCAGTTTTTTCCTGTAACCCTCTCAACTTTTTTGCACATGCTATGTGGGTGAACTGATGGTACCATGCCAACTTTCAACCTATTCAGAGTTCATTTGTAGTGCTTTTCAATTTCAGGGTCATTTAGCTCAAAAAAATCAGTAAATGCATGAAAAATAGCATATGACATCAGAAAGGTACACGTTTGTCTGAAGCACAAAAGTACACGTTTCAAGTGCCAAAACACATAAGCACCCTAACTATTACAAAGATTCCCTACAGTTTGTCCAAAGTGGGACTTTCCAGATATACAAGTCCGGAAACTCACTAGAGAAGAAAGTGATGACAGTGAAGCCGATCACATCCCAGAGTGGGATCTTTGGGCCGTGTGAAACTTTTTCTTCACGTGTGTCCCTTTGCGCTGTAACCATGGAGAATCTTCATCATTTAACTGGATACTCGGGTCAATATTCACTCTGAATGGAGCAATTTCATCAAACTTTTAATAATCTTCTGATATGTCTGTCTTGTCATCCACTCCCGCGATGTTTATTTTCCCTGAAAGAACCTATGTGGCGCTTTGGCTCATCGTATGATGTATTCACTTCCTTACCTTTTCTTTTTCTCGGCTTGGTAGACATGTCCTTCACATAGAAAACCTGTGCCACATCATTAGCTAGTACGAATGGTTCGTGTGTGTATGCAAGATTATTGAGATCCACTGTTGTCATTCCGTACCGCGGGTCTTTCGTTACCCCGCATCGTGTCATATTGACCCATTTGCACCGAAACAAAGGGACGTTTAAACCAAGTCCATAGTCAAGTTCCCATATGTCCTCTATGTAAGCATAATATGTGTCCTTTCCCGTCTTGGTTGCTGCATCAAAGTGGACACCACTGTTTTGGTTGGTGCTCTTCTTATCTTGGGCGATCGTGTAAAATGTATTCCCATTTATCTCGTACCCTTTGAAAGTCATTATATTTGAAGATGGTAACTTGGACAACAAGTACATGTCATCTTCAATAGCGGCGTCATCCATGGCACGTGTTTGCAACCAACCGGCGAAAGTCCCCGTTTGTTCATGTGTAATCCAGTCGTCAGACTGCTCCAGGTGTTTGGAGCGTAGAAAATTCTTGTGTTCCTCCATATACGGAGCCACCAAGGCGAAATTCTGTAGAACTGTGTAGTGTGCTTGAGTGAGAGAATGCCCGTCCATACATATTATTTGATTCCCTCCTAGCATGCCTTTTCCACCCAGTCTGCCCTTATGCCACGATTCAAGAACACCAATCGGCTTAAGGTCAGGAAAAAGTCAATACAAAACTCAATGACCTCCTCATTTTCATGGCCCTTGGAGATGCTTCCTTCTGGCCTAGCACGGTTATGAACATATTTCTTTAAGACTCCCATGAACCTCTGAAAGGGGAACATATTGTGTAGAAATACAGGACCCAGAACGTTAATCTCTTCGCATAGGTGAACTAGGACGTGCATCATGATGTTGAAGAAGGATGGTGGGAACACCAACTCCAAACTGACAAGACATTGCACCAAATCATTCTCTAACCTTGGTATAATTTCTGGATCGATTACCTTCTGAGAGATTGCATTGAGGAATGCACATAGCTTCACAATGGCTAATCGAACGTTTTCCAGTAGAAGCCCCCTCAATGCAACCGGAAGCAGTTGCGTCATAATCACGTGGCAGTCATGAGACTTTACGTTCTGGAACTTTTTCTCTGCCATATTTATTATTCCCTTTATATTCAATGAGAAGCCAGACGTCACCTTCTTACTGAGCAGGAATTTGAAGAAGATTTCCTTCTCTTCTTTGGTAAGAGCATAGCTGGCATGACCCTGATGTATGCCGTCTTTTCCGTGCATACGTTGCAGGTCCTCCCGTGCCTCCGGTGTATCTTTTGTCTTCCCATACATGTCCAAGAAGCCAAGCAGGGTCACGCAAAGATTCTTCGTCACGTGCATCACGTCGATTGCTGTCGGAGTAAATGACCATGGGTAGCCTAGCCGGCTCCCCCTGGGGCTTCTGAAAAAATTACAAGCCAATCAAGCCATCCAACATCCAAGACGCTGGGCCGCCTTCCCCCGACCGACTGTCGCTCAGGCCGGCTGTCAGGAGAGGCCCGACCCCAAGACCTACAGAAAGAAGGCTGCGAGAGGGCCGGCTCCCAAGGAGCCGGCTACCAGGGGGCCGACTCCACGTAGCCGGCCACGAGAAGGCCGACTCCAAGAAGCCGGCCACCCTGCAGGCGGCCAAGGCCGCACCCTCAGAATCTGCACCCACATAACAGTGATGAGATGGGGCGTGGCTCTGATGAAGCCTGCCACCCCGCATCCGGAGCGCCAAGATGGCTACAAAGCCCGTCTGACGGGCAGCCATCACCCGTCTGGCGCGACACTGTTGCCATGTTGACAATGACATCACCCACGACAGGCTGTCAGTACGACCCGCAGACGGCGGGCCCCTTCGGCCAGAGAGATGCACGAAGGCGGCTCGGCCTCCCCCAGTCGGCCTGAGATATGGCCGGCTCCCCATAGCCGGTTTGTTCCCTCCCTCGAAGGAAGCGCCTCATTAAGGAGACAAGACGAAGTGAGGCTACAGTGATCGCCGCGAAGACGGCGACACTGTAGCCATGCTTACCCCGACAAAGCCCTCGTCATCAGGGTTGAGGCAATAGTAACCAGCCCCCGACAAGGCCCTCAACGGTGTTACCAGCTTGTCGACCAGGAAGCCGGCAGCCGGCGGGACCCACCAGTCAGCGGGCCCGGCCGTGAGAAGCCATGACGAAGACAATCGGCGGCTAGGGCCCATGCCTAGCCGGATTACCATTGTACCCCTGGGGGGTAGGCCTATATAAACCCCCAGGGCACCCATGCAAAGGGTTGATCTCTTAGAGTTTTAGACACCACATAGAGGGAAAGGAAGAGCTAGCCGTGCCCTTCTTCTTCCTCACACCGAACAGCTCAAGGAGCCTCTTGTAGCAACTTGTTCATCTAGTGATCATGCGGAGACCCCGCAGAGCAGCGAGGGGTGTTATCTCCACGGAGAGCCCAAGCTGGGTAAGATTCGCCGGCGTGCATGTCTTCGCCTCATCCCATTTCCAGGCACCGGCGACGTCTTATTGGCTCCCACTATGATTAGCCACCCGTTGGCATATGTCGCACCTACCACCCAACAATTGCGGAGCGGACCTCTAGGTCTTTCCAATAGGGTAGTTCCCGAAATATTGATTTCTTCTTCCACATGGGTGCGCGTCCGTCAGCGTCATTCAGAACAGGTTGTCCTACGGGACCCTTTCCAAAGATTACCTTCAAATCGTTGACCATATCATGTACATCAGCACCAGTACGATGGCGAGGCTTCGACCGGTGATCCGCCTCACCTTGAAATGCTTGCCTTTCTTTCTTACGGGATGCCTGCTCGGAAGAAATCAACGATGTCCCAGGTACACATTCTTCCTACAATTATCCAAATATATACTGCCGGTATCATCCAAACAGTGCGTGCATGTGCAGCACCCCTTGTTTGGCTGTCCTGAAAGGTTACTGAGAGCAGGCCAATCATTGATGGTCACGAACAGCAACGCCTTTAGGTCAAATTCTTCCTGTCTGTGCTCATCCCACACACGTACACCTGTTCCATTCCATAGGTGTAAGAGTTATTCAACTAATGGCCTTAGGTACACATAAATGTCGTTGCCGGGTTGCTTAGGGCCTTGTATGAGCACTGGCATCATAATGAACTTCCGCTTCATGCACAACCAAGGAGGAAGGTTATACATACATAGAGTCATAGGCCACATGCTATGGTTGCTGCTCTGCTCCCCAAAAGTATTAATGCCATCTACGCTTAGACCAAACAATACGTTCCTTGCGTCACCTGCAAACTCCTCCCTGTACTTTCTCTCGATTTTTCTCCATTGCGACCCGTCAGCGGGTACTCTCAACTTCCCGTCTTTCTTACGGTCTTCGATGTGCCATCGCATCACCTTGGCATTCTCTTTGTTTAGGAACAAACGTTTCAACCGTGGTATTATAGGAGCATACCACATCACCTTGGCAGGAATCTGCTTCTTCCCGGGGCACTTTCCCTCGACATCACCAGGATCATCGCAGTTGATCTTATAGCGCAATGCACCGCATACCGGGCACGCGTTCAAATTCGCGTACTCACCGCGGTAGAGGATGCAGTCATTAGGGCATGCATGTATCTTCTGCACCTCTAACCCTAGAGGGCAGACAACCTTCTTTGCTTCGTACATACTCTTGGGAAATTCATTGTCCTTTGGAAGCATCTTCTTTAACATTACCAGTAACTTTCCAAATCTTGTCAGATACACCATTCTCTGCCTTCCATTGCAGTAATTCCAGTGTGGTGCCCAAATTTTTCTTGTCAGCTTTGCAATTCAGGTACAACAATTTTCTATGATCCTCTAACATGCACTGCAACTTCTTCTTCTCCTTTCCACTTGTGCAGTTTCTCTCTGCATCGGCAATGGCCCGACCTAGGTCATCAGTTGGCTCATCTGATGCCTCTTCTTCAGCTTCTTCCCGCATTGCCGGCTCAGCTTCTTCCTGCACTGCCGGCTCAGCTTCTTCCCCCATTGTTGTATCATCGTATTCAAGGAACCCATGGCCAGGATAGCTATCGTCGTCCTCTTCTTCTTCATTTTCTTCAAAGATAACCCCTCTTTCCCTGTGCTTGGTCCAAACATTATAGTGGGGCATGAAACCTGACTCAAATAGGTGGATATGAATGGTTCTTGAGTTAGAGTAATTGTGATCATTCTTATAGCCAGCACATGGACAAGGCATAAAACCAACCGCCTGCTTGTTTGCCTGAGCCGCAATCAGAAAAGTATGCACGCCATCAACGAACTAGGGAGAGCATCGGTCATCATACATCCATTGCCTGCTCATCTTCATTACACAACACCGAATAGACCAAATTAATACAAGTTCATAAAACACTTATTCTCATAAAACAAACATATAAATAACTCTCTAGCTAAAGAATTTAAATGCACAACAAATGCGATCAAGATCGCAACTAAGGTAACAATTGATCCAACAACATAATGATACCAAGCCTAACTATCAATGGCATATTTTCTAGTCTTTCTAATCTTCAAGCGCATTTTCTCCATCTTGATTTTGTGATCATCAACGACATCGGCAACATGCAACTCCAATTCCATCTTCTCCCCCTCAATTCTTTTCAATTTTTCTTTCAAATGCTCGTTTTCTCTTTCAACTAAATTTAACCTCTCGACAATAGGGTCGGTTGGAATTTCCGGTTCACATACCTCCTAGATAAAAATATCTATGTCAACTCGATGGGCATAATTTGTCATAAACACGAAATGCAACAAAATAGTTATAAAATAAAATATACCACATCCGAATCATAACCCGGACGAGGGCCGACGGGGACGGATATCAAAACCATGGCACTATGAATAACAAACAACGTACAGGTAAGATAGTTATACAAGTAACTATATATGTATATCACACAAACATGAAATTTTTTATATCAAAAAGAGAAGAACAAGATGCTCACCCCACAAGGCGGACGATCGACGGTGGTTAGGACGGAGACGGGAAGGCACTAAGTAAACCACACCTACATATGCAAACTAAGAGTTATTTTGAGCTCAAATTGCATATAAATCAAATAAACTAGCTACCACATATAATTCCTCCCAAATTACTAAAACCCACAAATTAATGACTATATAAAGCATTGCAAGAGCTAATCTAGCAATGAGAGATGAAAGGACAAAGTTGCTTACCTTTGTGATCACTTGAATGGATGGGGGCCTTCAAATCTTGTCAAAATTTGGGCAAAATGTGTGATGAGCTCGAGGTAGAGGGGAAGAACAGAGAGGAGAGGGGAAAAGGGAAAAACAGAGCAAGCTCGATCGCGGGTGGACGAAGGTTTTATATAGGACGACCTTTAGTACCGGTTCGTGCCACGAACCGGTACTAAAGGAGCTGGAGGGGCCCCAGACTAACAACATCCACTAGTAGAAAGCAGGGCTTTGGTTGGGGCCTGGCAAGCCCATTAGTCCCGGTTCTGTCATGAACCGGGACCCATGGGGGCATACGTCGTCGATTCGAGGCGCCCACGGGCCGGGCCGGCCTCGGGCGGCATTTGTCCCGGTTCATGTGGACCCATTTGTCCCGGTTCTAGGCATGAACTGGGACCAATGGCCCTCGCTCCTGGCCCACAGCCATTGGTCCCGGTTCGTTCCTAGAACCGGGACGGAAGGGGGGCCTTTAGTCCCGGTTCCAGCCACGAACCGGGACCAATGAGTTGCCTATATATACCCCTCGCCCGTGAGCAGAGCACTCCACAGTGCTCTGTTTTTCCTGGCCGTCCAGTGGAGAGCTTTTTGGTGCTCTAGCTCACCTCCTATGCACATGAGGTGTTCGATGAAATGCCCGAGCAACACTAGTTAAGCTTTCTCCTCTCGAAGCTCGACCTCCAAGCTCCATTTTCCCCGAGATTTGTCTAGGTTTAGCGGTCCGTCACGTCCCGTCCCTGTCTTCACCGCCGTCGATTACCCGTGCCGATCTCGTCGCCGGCACCACCGTGGTGAGCCTCTTGTTCTTATCTTCTTCTAAAAGAAAAAAAATTCTTACTTTAAATAGATACTTGTCTAATTTTCTTACTTTTATTATAGCTTGTTATTATATAGTGCGATGGTTTTGGTATCTGCCCCCGTCGTCCCTCGTCCTGGCTATGATTCAGATGTGGTATATATTATCTTTTATAACTATTTGGTTCATTTATTGTTTATGACAATTGTGCCCATCAAGTTGACATAGATTTTATTTATCTAGGAGGTAGTTGAACCGGAAATTACAACCGACCCTATTGTCGAGAGGTTAAATTTAGTTGAAGAAGAAAACAATTATTTGAAGGAAAAAATAAAAAAAATTGAGGAGGAGAAGATAATATTGGAGTTGCATGTTGCAGATGTCGTCGATGATCACAAGATCAAGATGGACGCAATGCGGTTGAAGATTAGAAAGATTAGAAAATATGCCATTCATACCGAGGCTTGGTATCATTATGCCATTGGATCAATTGTTACCTTGGTTGTGATTATGATCGCATTTGTTGTTGCATTGAAAGGTTTTACATAGTTTCAATGTATGGTTTAATTAGATGCTCTGGAGAGCTATATGTTGTTCAATGAGAACTATGTATGTACTTTGGTTTTAATGTGATGATGAACTTCTATTAATTTGGTCACTTATCTATCCATGTGAATCTGTAATGGTTTTTGACACACATAATTATATGTAATGCACGCAGATGAACCGGCAATGGATGTACGGTGACAGACACACCTCCGAGTACGTTAAGGGCGTGCATAATTTTCTCGAAGTGGCCGAGGCAAACAAGCAGAATGGTCTTATGTGTTGTCCATGCCCTATATGTGGGAATACGAAGTCTTACTCTGACCGGAAAATCCTTCACACCCACCTGCTTTATAAGGGTTTCATGCCACACTATAGTGTTTGGACCAGGCACGGAGAAATATGGGTTATGATTGAAGACAACGAAGAAGAAGAGGACGATGACAACTATGTGCCCCCGGAATACGGTGATGCTGCAATGGGGGAAGCTGCTGAAGATCAAGAGGAACCAGAGGATATTGTGCCCGATGATGATCCCCGCTGAGTCATTGTTGATGCAAGGACACAGTGCGAAAGTGAAAAGGAGAAGCTGAAGTTCGATCGCATGTTAGATGATCACAAAAAAAGGTTGTACCCTAATTGCGAAGATGGCAACACAAAGCTCGGTACCGTACTGCAATTGCTGCAGTGGAAGGCAGAGAATGATGTGCCTAACGAAGGATTTGAGAAACTGCTGAAAATATTGAAGAAGAAGCTTCCAAAGGATAAGAATTGCCCGACAGTACGTACGCAGCAAAGAAGGTCGTATGCCCTCTAGGATTGGAGGTGCAGAAGATACATGCATGCCCTAATGACTGCATCCTCTACCACGGTCCGTACGAGGATTTGAACGCATGCCCGATGTCACGGTGCATTGCGATATAAGATCGAGCGAGATGACCACGGTGATGTTGATAGCGAGCCCCCGGAAGAGGGTTCCTGCGAAGGTGATGTGGTATGCTCCTATAATACCACGGTTGAAACGACTGTTCAGAAACAAAGAGCATGCCAAGTTGATGCGATGGCACAGTGAGGACCGTAAGAAAGACGGGAAGTTGAGAGCACCCGCTGATGGGTCACAGTGGAGAAAAATCGAGAGAAAGTACCAGTCTGAGTTTGCAGGTGACCCAAGGAACGTATGGTTTGGTTTAAGCGCGGATGGCATTAATCCTTTCGAGGAGCCGAGCAGCAATCACACACCCCAAAAATTTAACCATGATTTATTGATTAAAATTTTTCCTTGGTAAATTAAATTTTTATTTTCTGGATTTTCTTTTGGTTCAGAACCACTCTTTTCTTCTAAGTTGTGGAGTTTCCACCCCAAGTAAAAACTTTTCAAATGTTGTTGGACTTGCATACCCTCTCATGAAACATTTCTTTTATCAGTGGGAGTATTTCTACAATTAATTTTCCTGAGCTTTAATTCTTTTATGGTTTCTCATAAGCCTTAGAGCCTCTTTTGCACTACAACCCTTTGATAAATTTATTTCAAAACCCCACCAAAATTTGGGGATGACATGTGATGTTCCTAAATCACTTTTATGCAAAAATATCTTTTAGTCATTTGGAGATTTTGAGCTCTACCCCAAGTTTTCAAATCTGGTCCAGTTTGCACTTTTGCACTACAACCTATTTAAATATTCCTTTAAAACTTCCACCAAAATTAGGGGATGTTAGAACGAGTATATAATTCAACTTTATGCAAAAACAAACACTGGTGTTCTTTGAAAAATTTGAGCAAGTCATCCTCTTTTGCTCTCTGGTCCAGTTTGGCATTTTCTACTGCAACCCTATTTTATTTTGCTCTAGTGCCCATGATCTTTCTCCTGCTTATAGACCACCCTACAAAACCCTTAAGTCCAGGAGAGTGGACCGATTGGAGTATCTTTGGTCCATGCAATGATGCCCTTTACTTTCTGTCCAGAATTGGTTTTCTCAAAAACTTGCACCAACAAGTTTCTGGTTTTGCCCAAATAACCTTGCCATAATCACTTGTACCTCAAGAGGCTATGATCTGGAGTTTTTGGCCACCCCAGGAGATGCCTAGTTGACCATAGCATTCTGTCAAACACCTTGGGTTCATGAACAAAATTGGCATGAAACCTAGTTTGCTTTTTGAACCTACTTACTTTGCCTAAACAACATGTCTCAGGGCTCTACCGTAGTTTATAGCCCCACCCTGCTAAGCCTCATGTGGATTAGAGCCCCCCTGGCAGGCATTGGCATTTTGCCGAGCACCTCGCGTGCGTGCTCTGGGCGGCCAGAGCGCGCGTTTAGCAGGTGGGTGCGCCCGAGTCGCCGCGTCTCGTTGCCGCCTCACCGCGTTCGTTCTGATCTGTGCCTGCCCCCAGCCATCGCGCCCGACCCCTCCCTCGTCGTAGAGCCGCCCTGCCCCCCCCCCCCTCCTGGCACCCTACAGCGCCACCACCGCAAGCCACCACCGCCGCTCCGACAGCCTCTGCCATGGACGGCGCCGCCCGAGCCACAGCCACGCGCCCGGCTTCGCCTGAACAGCTCGAGCTCATCCTCGCCTGCCAGACCCGCCAGCCATCGCCACGCGCCCCAGCTACAAAGCGGCGGTTCACCGTTCCTATCTCGGCCGCCCGTCGAACCGACCTCGACCGCCTATAAAAAAGGCCCGAGCTCAACCAGACCCTCAGGCGACCTCCTACCATCCCCTAGTGCCCCCACAACCAGCAATCGGCGGAGGGAGGCCGTCTCCCCTGTCTCCGGCCAGTTCAGCCGCCGCCGCCCTCCGGTCCCGTTCGTCGCAAGCAGAGCCCCCACCCCCCCGTCCATCCAGTGCTCCCATCCTCTTCCCCTCGATCTTGCGGAGCCACCCAGCACGTCAGCCTCGACCGGGAGCCACCGTAGCACAAAGCCCCAAACCTCCCGAAGCCACCGTCCGCCGCGGAGCTCGCCGCCGGTGACTCCCTTCGTCCCCGCCAGCCGTTCAACCACTGGGAGGACCGCCCGAGGCTGGCGGATCCATCCCTGCCCTCGGAACCCCGTGGGGAGCCGTGGTTCATCGACAGCGATCGCTGGAACCCCGCCACCGCTCGGACAGAGGAGGAGGGAGGCGCGGGCGACTGGTCAAACCTGACCAGTGGGCCCAAGGGACCCACTGTCAGTGACCCAGCCCCGCCGAAACGTGTTTAAGTGGAAGCGTATTCCACCAAATACGCCTTCGCTAAGAGTAAAACGTAAGTACTGCTGAAACGTTTTCTTTTTCTGTTTTTTTAAACAGATTTTTGACTAAACTTTGACTGGCTATAACTTTTAAAATACAAGTCCAATTGATTTGATTCTTTTTCTGTTGTTTCTCAAATTCTGTCTAGTATATTTTTATATTTACTTGAAATTTTTCCAAAACAACTTTTGTACTGTTTTGAAACTATGTGTTAATTCAAATTTTCATAAAATAGGATTTTGATGAAGAAGGCAACTTTCAAAAAAGTGCACCCTCACTTGCATACTCTTGGAGGCAAGCATTCTGAACCCTGGCATAATATTTTTGTGTGTTGTTTGATACGGTTACAACACCATCTTGACATGGAGTATTCGTTATTTTATGTGATGATACGATCATACGCAAGAGTGCATAATGAAGATTCTTTGCTGTTGGAAAGGGATATGCTTGTGATAGTAATCACCCTCGTATGCCTTTCATGCCTATCGGAAGGAAGCCGGGAAAGTCTCTGTCTTGGGTAGACACGAGCTTGTCCCTAGTTCCTCGTCGAGACGGTTGTGTCCGGTATGGCATGATGAGGTATGATGAGTGGTGATTCTGTCTGTTGGTTGAAATATATTTGTTATGCTAATCATGCAGGGAATACTTAAACCTCCTGAGTCAACCATAGATCGAGTCTTTTTCCAGTAACCCCCATACTTGTTTCGTACTACCACTTGTCCCTGCCGCAGGTAGGGTACAGTTCAGTAAGTTGTCAGCCCCTTTCTTGGAACACACCATACAAAGAGGCCATGGTGGAAGATATCGTCTGCATCCGGTAGGCATGCCACTTGGTCCTGGGGCATGGGTGTTTCCGGTTGGGACCGAGAGGGGGGCACCCCTTAGTAGCGCGCGGTATAAATTTGATCCCATGCTAATCGAGGATGTAGCCTCCCCACTTAGAGTTTTGCTTAACAGGTGTCGTGGGTGATTCCAGACACCGGTAAGTTAAGCTGGTGTGTGCGGGTCAGGTGTGTTTTCAATTAAAAGACCGTAAATGGAATTAGTCCCGATGGACTAAAGGAATCCGTTACTCGTGGGTAAAGTGTACACCCTCTGCAGAGGTTATATATATTCGAATAGCCGTGTCCATGGTTAAGGACTACAGTCTGGGATGGGTCAAGTGTCCGTCTTAGTGTCGGTCTTTGGAGGAAAGATTGCTAAACCAGAACATGGATCATGACTTGTGACTTATGGTGATTATGATTATTATTATTATGGACTAACCATTTATATTATTTGAATTATTGAGTATCCCTGGGACGGTTCTGCCTCCTGGATATTCACTGTGACTATCCTCTTATAAGCCCTTTATGTGGTGTTGCCGAGGCCTTAATCGTAACATACTTGTTATTTATTTCACTTATAAGCCCTTTATGTGGTGTCGCTGAGACGCCCGACTATGGCATGCTTGTTATTTATTTACTTTATAAGTCCTATATGTGGTGTCGCTGAGACGCCCGACTGTGGCATACTTGTTATTTATTTCACTTATAAGCCCTTTATGTGGTGTCATTTGAGACGCCGATTGTGGCATGCTTGTTATTTATTTACTTTATAAGCCCTTTATGTGGTGTCGCATGCATCATCGATCGTGGCATGTTTGTTACTTATTTCACTTATAAGCCCTTTATGTGGTGTCGCTGAGACGCCCGACTGAGGCATGCTTTATGTTATTGTCCTTTCGAGGCGTCGCTTCAGACACCCGATCGGTGTATTCCATTTCTACTCTTTGATTGCATATTCATGTTTTATATGAACAACCTGCTTGCGTGCATCATGGATTTTTATTTCGTGACTGACGTTGTGATCATAGAATAATTTGGAGCATGATTATCATTTGTTATATTATACCCGTGTTCATAATGTTTGCGAGTACATTCAAAGTACTCATCGGCTTGTCCTCGGCTATTGTCTTGGCCAGATTTCTTGCTTGGAGAGGAGGCGTTGACGACAGCCCCGGAACCTAAGCAACGGTGATAGCAGCCTCGCGAAGATAGGAGTTATCCAGGTCAGCTGTTCCTGTGGGAAATGGAGTCCCATAGACGCTGAAGGACCACAAACCGCTTCCAACATCAGCCACTAGAAACCATTTGTTGTACTCATAGGCCAGAATGGTCTTGTACTACATATTTTGTATTTTGCTTGGAATTTCTGTATCAAGTTGGTGCCTCATCAGCTAACAGTAATCCTAGGGCTGATGAGCACAAGGACCATTTTCTGGGAAATTGATATCCCGGAAATCCGGCCCTGACAACCTTGGTATCAGAGCCAGGCTGACCATTGGCTAATCATATCTTAGCCAGGTCGATAAACCTAGGCTAACCAACCCACCAGACCTTAACCTAACCCCAGCCAAGCTTCTCGTGTAAGATAGCCACACAGTGACCCGACACCTTTTGGCAGTCGGTGCCTAACCCATCAGCCTAGCCTGTCGATCACGCGTCAGTGACCGACACCTACATAGTCTCTTTCGCAAGCGTGCGAAGGAAGACTCCGTACCCTTTTTCTATAAAAAGGGCACGCTAGCCTCAACCCAGCACAACACAACATCTACCCCAAACCGAGCTATAATGCCTGGCCCCATTGTTCACAATGAAACCACAACCAACCAACCTTGGAGGATTTGTGACCGTGCTAGCAAACCTCACCCGCCGTGCCTTTGCATTAGAAGAGCCCCCAGAGTATGTTGTGTATCAAGGGCCCATGAGCGGTGAGAGCAGTCAATTCTAGGCCACAGTACACGTCTATGGTAGGGGTCTATCGCCAGAACGCCCCTACAGGTTCACCGGAAGGACAACTTCCTTTGAGCCACAAGCCATCCAACTAGCTGCTCGAGAGGCTATAGTTCAACTCCGGCACTTGTCGCCCAGAGTTAACTGTCGCTCGTTCTACTACTACCCCAGCCGTGACGGGTATGGTAGGCCACGCCAGGTTGCCAACGGAGATTACGAGACGGATCCTGCAGTGTTGCATCTGGTGCGCTATTTATGTGCACAAGAGGAACTGTTTGATCAAATCACCCTTGATCTGATCGCAGCTCGTGGAGAACTGGTTCGCCGAGCCCCGGCAAGAGGAGAAGATGAGCCCGACGCCGACAACCCAGTCGTGTTGTTCGGACAACCGATCGAGTCCTTGAGGTCTGCCCCAGCCATCGACCAAAATACTTTGGTGTCCCCAGAAGTGCTTCGTTGCCTTTTGGGAACACACTCCAACGGGATTGTGGCCAACAACCCCCGCGATGGTCATCATCGCTACCCTGACCCTGCAATTCCTCAACCCCCTCCAGCTAACCCCGATGGTGAAACCCGTGGAGAAGCCTCAGCGTCCACAAGGCATGCCCGCTTAGATATAAACGAGGTAGACTAAAGTCACTCGAGTAGTACCGAGTCTTAGTATGTCCACGCCCTGTAATTGTGTGATCCTGTATCCCCATAATTAAATACTGTTTGCTTGTGCGCCCTATTTTAAATAGTAGCCATGCATAAGTATGTTGGTGTACGATTGCATTTTTAGTTCCGGGCGTAACTACCAAAAACCAACCCCGACGACACCCACAGTAATACGTCACTTTTGCGAGATATGTGTATTTGTGGCATTGACCCCGATCCCACAGAGCAGAACCGACAAACTAGTTACCCCTCACCATGATTAATGACCCAGCCCAGATGCTATATAAAAGGCCCCCTCATGACCTTGACAAGTACCCCTCACCTTGTGCACAACTCTCACAGCCATTCCTTGCCATGTCGAGCCCTAGTATTTATCTGAGAACCCCAGATGCCACCCCAGGTAGTTTTGTTAAAATATTGTGGGACTTTACCCGCAGTACCATGAGTACTATCCAACCACCCCAGTACGAGTTGCTCAAATCGAGGATCACTCCATCCACCTCGAAATATTGGGCAGTGGTGCACATCCCTCCCCCAAACCCAAACCAAGACCCAATGGATGTCTCCTTCGTGGGGAAATCTATGCCGACTCCGCATATGGCCATAGAAGCTGCTGCGTATGAAGCGCTTGCTCGCCTTCGATTCATGGTACCCTATGCCAGCGAACGAGGGTATTATTACTTCCCGAGTCGTGCAGCACCCGGAGAAGTAGCGTATTGCCCCCGTGGACGAATTGAGAGAGATCCAGTACTGGCCAACCTTGCACAGTATGTCATTGCTCAAGAGCATTTAACCCAGCGAGTAATGGGTTATCTCCAGAGCCTCATTGATTTAAATCCTCAGAGCTCCATCAGTAGACCACTGAGGCCCAACCAGGAGGGATGCATTCACCGACTAGGCAACCTGCTTCCCCCGATAGAAGAGGAGTGTGCCCCAATACCAGAGACGTTTTCTCAGGACCCTGTCCATTTACCGTTTTCATTATAGACATCACTGCTATGTTCATTGTCCCAACATTTATTTATGTGTTGCAGCTCATGCATTGTACTCTAAGTTTGTGCTATGAGTAAACCGTTTGGTTTCAGCTAATAGGAGTAATATTTTCAAAACAACCCTTAGCAAATCTCGAGGACGTGATTTTTTCTTAAGGGGGGTAGTGTTGTAACACCCCAAAAATTTAACCATGATTTATTGATTAAAATTTTGCCTTGGTAAATTAAATTTTTATTTTCTGGATTTTCTTTTGGTTCAGAACCACTCTTTTCTTCTGAGTTGTGGAGTTTCCACCCCAAATAAAAACTTTTCAAATGTTGTTGGACTTGTATACCCTCTCATGAAACATTTATTTTATCAGTGGAATTATTTCTATAATTAATTTTCCTGAGCTTTAATTCTTTTAAAATGGTTTCTCATAAGCCTTAGAGCCTCTTTTGCACTACAACCCTTTGATAAATTTATTTAAAAATCCCACCAAAATTTGGGGATGACATGTGATGTTCCTAAATCACTTTTATGCAAAAATATATTTTAGTCATTTGGAGATTTTGCGCTCTACCCCAAGTTTTCAAATCGGGTCCAGTTTGCACTTTTGCACTACAACCTATTTAAATATTCCTTTAAAACTTCCACCAAAATTAGTGGATGTCCGAAGGAGTATATAATTCAACTTTATGCAAAAAAACCACTGGTGTTCTTTGAAAAATTTGAGCAAGTCATCCTCTTTTGCTCTCTGGTCCATATTGGCATTTTCTATTGCAACCCTATTTTATTTTGCTCTAGTGCCCATGATCTTTCTCCTGCTTATAGACCACCCTACAAAACCCTTAATTCCAGGAGAGTGGACCCATTGCCGTATTTTTGGTCCATGCAATGATGCCCTTTACTTTCTGTCCAGAATTGGTTTTCTCAAAAACCTGCACTAACAAGTTTCTGGTTTTGCCCAAATAACCTTGCCATCATCACTTGTACCTCAAGAGGCTATGATCTGGAGTTTTTGGCCACCCTAGGAGATGCCTAGTTGACCATAGCGTTCTGTCAAACACCTTGGGTTCATGAACATAATTGGCATGAAACTTAGTTTGCTTTTTGAACCTACTTACTTTGCCTAAACAGCATGTCTCAGGGCTCTACTGTAGTCTATAGCCCCACCCTACTAAGCCTCACGTGGATTAGAGCCCCCTGGCAGGCATTGGCATTTTGCCGAGCACCTCACGTGCGTGCTCTGGGCGCGGCCAGAGCGCGCGTTTTGCACGTGGGTGCGCCCGAGTCGCCGCGTCTCGTTGCCGCCTCCCCGCGTTCGTTCTGATCCGTGCCCGCCCCCAGCCATCGCGCCCGACCCCTCCCTCGTCGCAGAGCCGCCCTGGCCCCCTCCTGGCGCCCTACAGCGCCACCACCGCAAGCCGCCACCGCCGCTCCGACAGCCTCTGCCATGGACGGCGCCGCCCGAGCCACAGCCGCGCGCCAGCTCGCCCCTGAACAGCTCGAGCTCATCCCCTCGCCCTGCCAGACCCCGCCAGCCATCGCCACGCGCCCCCTGGCTACAGAACGGCGGTTCACCGTTCCTATCCTCGGCCGCCTATAAATGGGAGCCCCGAGCTCAACCAGACCCTCAGGCGACCTCCTACCATCCCCCTAGTGCCCCCACAGCCAGCAATCGGCGGAGGGAGGCCGTCTTCGGCCAGTTCGGCCGCTGCCGCCCTCTGATCCTTTTCGTCGCAAGCAGAGCTCCCCCCCGTCCATCCAGTGCTCCCATCCTCTTCCCCTCGATCTTGCGGATCCACCCAGCACCTCAGCCTCGACCGGGAGCCACCGTAGCCCAAAGCCCCAATCCTCCCGAAGCCACCGTCCGCCACGGAGATCGCCGCCGGTGACTCCCTTCGTCCCCGCCAGCCGTTCGACCAATGGGAGGACCGCCCGGGGCTGGCGGATCCATCCCTGCCCTCGGAACCCCGTGGGGAGCCGCGGTTCGTCGACGGCGATCGCTGGAACCCCGCCACCGCTCGGACAGAGGAGGAGGGAGGCGCAGGCGACTGGTCAAACCTGACCAGTGGGCCCAAGGGACCCACTGTCAGTGACCCAACCCCGCCGAAACGTGTTTAAGTGGAAGCGTATTCCACCAAATACGCCTTCGCTAAGAGGAAAACGTAAGTACTGCCGAAACGTTTTCTTTTTCTATTAAAAAAACAGATTTTTGACTAAACTTTGACTGGCTATAACTTTTAGAATACAAGTCCAATTGATTTGATTCTTTTTCTGTTGTTTCTCAAATTCTGTCTAGTTTATTTTCATATTTATTTGAAAATTTTCCAAAACAACTTTTTGTTCTGTTTTGAAACTATGTGTTAATTCAAATTTTCATAAAATAGGATTTTGAAGAAGAAGGCAACTTTCAAAAAAGTGCACCCGCACTTGCATACTCTTGGAGGCAAGCATTCCGAACCCTGGCATAATATTTTTGTGTGTTGTTTGATACTGTTACAACACCACCTTGACATGGAGTATTCGTTATTTTATGTGATGATACGATCATACGCATGAGTGTATAATGAAGATTCTTTGCTCTTGGAAAGGGATATGCTTGTGATAGTAATCACCCTCGTATGCCTTTCATGCCTACCGGAAGGAAGCCGGGGAAGTCTCTGTCTTGGGTAGACACGAGCTTGTCCCTAGTTCCTCGTCGAGACGGTTGTGTCCGGTATGGCATGATGAGGTATGATGAGTGGTGATTCTGTCTGTTGGTTGAAATATATTTGTTATGCTAATCATGCAGGGAATACTTAAACCTCCTGAGTCGACCATAGATCGAGTCTTGTTCCAGTAACCCCCATACTTGTTTCGTACTACCACTTGTCCCTGCCGCAGGTAGGGTACAGTTCAGTAAGTTGTCAACCCCTTTCTTGGCACACACCGTACAGAGAGGCCATGGTGGAAGATACCGGCTGCATCTAGTAGGCATGCCACTTGGTACGGGGGCATGGGTGTTTCCGGTTGGGACCGAGAGGGGGGCACCCCTTCGTAGCGCGCGGTATAAATTTGATCCCATGCTAATCGAGGTTGTAGCCTCCCCACTTAGAGTTTTGCTTAACAGGTGTCGTGGGTGATTCCAGACCTTTGGTGTTAAGCTGGTGTGTCTTGAAGTCAGGTGTGTTTTCAATTAAAAGACCGTAAATGGAATTAGTCCCGATGGACTAAAGGAATCCGTTACTCGTGGGTAAAGAGTACACCCTCTGCGGAGGTTATATCTATTCGAATAGCCGTGTCCATGGTTAAGGACTACAGTCTGGGATGGGTCAAGTTTCGGTCTTAGTGTCGGTCTTCGGAGGAAAGATTGCTAAACCAGAATAGGGATCATGACTTGTGACTTATGGTGATTATGATTATTATTATTATGAACTAACCCTTTATATTAGTTGAATTATTGAGTATCCCTGGGACGGTTCTGCCTCCTGGATATTCACTGTGACTATCCTCTTATAAGCCCTTTATGTGGTGTCGCTGAGACGCCCGACTGTGGCATACTTGTTATTTATTTCACTTATAAGCCCTTTATGTGGTGTCGCTGAGACGCCCGACTGTGGCATGCTTGTTATTTATTTACTTTATAAGTCCTTTATGTGGTGTCGCTGAGACGCCCGACTGTGGCATACTTGTTATTTATTTCACTTATAAGCCCTTTATGTGGTGTCGCTGAGACGCCCGATGTGGCATGCTTGTTATTTATTTACTTTATAAGCCCTTTATGTGGTGTCGCACAGACGCCCGACTGTGGCATGTTTGTTACTTATTTCACTTATAAGCCCTTTATGTGGTGTCGCTGAGACGCCCGACTGAGGCATGCTTTATGTTATTGTCCTTTTGAGGCGTCGCTTCAGACACCCGATCGGTGCATTCCATTTCTACTCTCTGATTGCATATTCATGTTTTATATGAACAACCTACTTGTGTGCATCATGGATTTTTATTTCGTGACTGACGTTGTGATCATAGAATAATTTGGAGCATGATTATCATTTGTTATATTATACCCGTGTTAATAATGTTTGCGAGTACATTCAAAGTACTCACTGGCTTGTCCCTGGCTATTGTCTTGGCCAGATTTCTTGCTTGGAGAGGAGCGTTGCAATGACAGCCCCGGAACCTAAGCAACGGTGATAGCAGCCTCGCGAAGATAGGAGTTATCCAGGTCAGTTGTTCCTGTGGGAAATGGAGTTCCATAGACGCTGAAGGACCACAAACCGCTTCCGCCATCAGCCACTAGAAACCATTTGTTGTACTCATAGGCCAGAATGGTCTTGTACTACATATTTTGTATTTTGCTTGGAATTTCTGTATCAAGTTGGTGCCTCATTAGCTAATAGTAATCCTGGGGCTGGTAAGCACAAGGACCATTTTCTGGGAAATTGATATCCCGAAAATCCGGCCCTGGCAGCAACCCGGCAACGACATTTATGTGTACCTAAGGCCATTAGTTGAAGAACTTTTACAGTTGTGGAATGGAAACGGTGTACGTGTGTGGGATGAGCACAGACAGGAGGAATTTGACCTGCATGTGTTGCTGTTTGTAACCATCAACAATTGGCCTGCTCTGAGTAACCTTTCAGGACAGACAAAGGAGGGATACCACGCATGGACGCACTGTTTAGTTGACATAAATGTATATACCTGGACAAATGAAGGAAGAATGTGTACCTGGGCCAACGTCGATTTCTTCCGACCAACCATCAATGTCGAAAGAAAGGCAAACATTTCAAAGGCAAGGCAGATCACCGGAAGAAGCCCGCCATGCGTACCGGTGATCACGTACTTGTTATGGTCAATGATTTACACGTAATCTTTGGAAAGGGTCCCGGCGGACTATCTGTTCCGAATGACGCTGAGGGATGCGCACCCATATGGAAGAAGCAATCTATATTTTGGGACCTACCTTACTGGAAAGACCTAGAGGTCCGCTCTTCAATCGAGGTGATGCACATGACAAAGAACCTTTGCGTGAACCTGCTAGGCTTCTTGGGCGTGTATGGGAAGACAAAAGATACACCAGAGCCATGGGAGGACCTGCAACGTTTGCATGAAAAAGACGGCATGCCTCCAAAGCAGTATGAAGGTCCTGCCAGCTAGGCTCTTACCAAATAAGAGAAGGAAATCTTCTTTGAATGCCTGCTCAGTATGAAGGTCCCGTCTGGCTTCTCGTCGAATATAAAGGGAATAATAAATATGGCAGAGAAAAAGTTCCAGAACCTAAAGTCTCATGACTGCCACATGATTATGACGCAACTGCTTCCGGTTGCATTGAGGGGGCTTCTACCGGAAAACGCCCGATTAGCCATTGTGAAGCTATGTGCATTCCTCAATGCAATCTCTCAGAAGGTGATCGATCTAGAAATAATACCAAGGCTAAGGAGTGATGTGGCGCAATGTCTTGTCAGTTTCGAGCTGGTGTTCCCACCATCCTTCTTCAATATGACACACGTCCTAGTTCATCTAGTCGACGAGATTGTCATTCTAGGCCCCGTATTTCTACACAATATGTTCCCCTTTGAATGGTTCATGGGAGTCCTAAAGAAATATGTCCATAACTGCGCTAGGCCAGAAGGAAGCATCTCCATGGGCCATCAAACAGAGGATGTCATTGGATTTTGTATTGACTTAATTCCTGGCCTTAATAAGACTGGTCTCCCTAAATCGCGGTATGAGGGGAGACTGACCGAAAAGGCACGCTTGAGGGGACTCAATAATATGCAGGGACGGGCATTCTTTGTCTCAAGCACACTACAGTTCTCTGAGAACTCTACCTTGGTGACCCGTATGTCGATGAACACAAGAGCAGTCTGCGCTCAAACACCCGGAGCAGTGTGACGACTAGATTACATGTGAACACATCAGGACTTTCGGCAGTTGGTTGGAAACACGTCTCAGAGGTGACAACACTGTTTGTGATGAGGTGTACTCGTTGTCCAGGGGACCATCTTCGACTATATTGACTTACAAAGGATACGTGATAAATGGGAATACATTTTACACGATCGCCCAAGATCAAAAGAGCAGCAACCAAAACAGCGGTGTCCACTTTGATGCAGTAACCAAGAGGGGAAAGGACACATATTATGGTTACATAGTGGACATATGGGTACATGACTACGGACATGATTTTAAGGTCCCTTTGTTTAACTGCAAATGGGTTAATCTGTCAGGAGGCGGGGTACATGTAGACCCACAGTACGGAATGACAACAGTGGATCTGAACAATCTTGGGTACACAGACGAGCCGTTCGTCCTAGCCAATGATGTGGCACAGGTTTTCTATGTGAAGGACATGTCTACCAAACCGAGAAAGAGAAAAGATAAGGAAGCGAACACATCATATGATGAGCCAAAGCGCCACATAGTTCTTTCAGGAAAAAGAGACATCGCGGGAGTGGAGGGCAAGACAGACATGTCCAAAGATTATGAAAAGTTTCATGAAATTCCTCCCTTCAAAGTCAAGGCTGACCCAAGCACCCTGTTAAATGATGAAGATTATCCATGGTCACGGCGCAGTAAGCAAAGGACAGAAGCGAAGAAAAAGTGAAGACTTTCTCTCCACGACTATTATGATGATGCCTTTGATCTAGAATATCCATGATACTTCGAAATAGATTGTCCGTTTTGTAGTGATGTAACCCTCTCAACTTCTGTTGTAACCCTCTCAACTTTCTAGCACATGCTATGTGGGTGAAATGATGATACCATGCCAACTTTCAACCTTTTCAGAGTTCATTTGTAGTGCTTTTCAATTTCAGGGTCATTTAGCTCAAAAAATCAGTAAATGCATGAAATAAGGAATGAAGCTTTTATAAACCTCTAGTATTTTTTAAACTAAAATTATATAAAATTTATGCAACTAAAATTATCAGAGTATTTTCTATTCAAAAAATAAAAAGCAAAAAGAATTATCATAAATAATTTTTTGTTAGAAACTTAAATAGCAAATAGAATTTTCATAAAGAATTTTTTGATAGAAATTAAAATAAAAAAAATCTGTTATTGAATATAATGATAAAACACAGTAATATTAAATAGCAGGAAAAGGAATCACTCAAAATATATTTTTATAGTGAAGTTATTCACAAACTAGTGATTCACAGAAATTTTAAAGAATTCAAATTTAAACTATTCAAATTTGGAAACTAATGGCACTAACAGAAAGTTTATAATTATTCTGACCTAAAAGCAAAAGAATTAAAAAAATAAAGCAAAAAGAAAAGAAAATAAATAATTCAAAAAACAAAACAAAAATACTGGAAAAAATAAAAAATGCTGCCTACTAGGCCACACGGCCTGCATATGACTAGAAATCCATCTGTACATGGGCCAGGATGCAGGCCCGCAGGCCCAATAGGCCCCACATGGCAGTGACAAGGGTAGGAAAGTACTGCCTGCATATTAGAGAGGAGCTCAACACCCGAGCCGCAACGCAACTTATAAACAGGTGCTGAGCTCTCTCAGCTAGCTAGGTGGGACTAAACTCCCACCACACCACCGCTGCACCACCTTTGGTTCCGGTTGGTGGCACCAACCGGGACCAATGCCCACCTTTGGTCCCGGTTGGTGGCACGAACCGGTACAAATACACCTTTGGTCCCGGTTGGTGGCACGAACCGGGACCAAAGGGGGGCATTGGTCCCGGTTGGTACCACGAACCGGGACCAAAGCTCTGGCTATATATACAGCACTTGTCAAAATTTTCATTCAGTTCCTCCCCCGACGACGCTGACAACATCGACGCCGCCAGGCTGCCCCGACGCTGCTCTGTCGCTTCGCTCGTCGCCTCGTCTCGCCCTGTCGCCCGTCGCCGATGTCGCCCCGACCAAGGCGCCCAGCCCTGCCCCTCGAGCGCCCGGCCGTCGGTCGTGCCCCAGCCAGCCCCTCCGTTGTCACCACCGCCACCGTTGTCGCTGTCACCGTGCCCTCGCCGCCCCCGCCATCGCCGTCGCCGTGCGCCCCCGCTTATCCGCCACACTTGTCAAAATTTTATGCGATTTTTTTGGGATGATATTTTTTGTTCATATATATAATGTATATATGTATGTGTGGATGTGGCTATGTATGTATGGATATAATGTTCATAGCAATTGTTTGTTCATATATGTATTAATTTTTTTATTTAGGTTCTTAATTAGTAGATATTAATTTTTTTTCATATATGTATGGATGCATGTGGCTATGTATGTATGTATGTATGGATATAAGAAGAGGACGAGGGAGGAGAAGAAGGAGAAGAAGAGGAGAGGAAGAAGAGGAGAAATAAATAAGAAGAGAAAAAAGAAGAAAAAAAGAGGGGGGTCGATATACTGTTGGGGAACGTTGCAGAAAATTAAAATTTTTCCTACGGTTTCACCAAGATCCATCTATGAGTTCTACTAAGCAACGAGTCAAGAGAGAGAGTTTGCATCTACATACCACTTGTAGATCGAGTATGGAAGCGTTCGAGGGAGTGGTGATGATGAAGACGTTCCCAACGTGATTCCGATCACCGATGACCAAGTGCTGAACGGACAGCACCTCCGCGTTCAACACTTCACGGAGACGGACGGCGTCTCCTTCTGCCTTGATCCAGCAAGGAGGAAGGAGAGGTTGAGGAAGACAACTCCAATGGCAGCACGACGGCGTGATGCGATGGAGTGACTATTCTCCCAAGAGGCTTCCGCCAAGCCTATGCGGAGGAGGAGAGGTGTTGGGAGGGAGGGCTGCGCCTTTAATGGTGTGTGCAGCCCTCCCCCACCCCTCGATTTATAGGAGGAGAGGGCAAGGGGGGGGGGGGCGGCCATCTAGGGGAAACCCTAGATGGGGCGGCGGCCAAAGGGGAGGAGGGGAGGGTGGCTTGCCCCCCAAGCTAGGGGGCGCCCCATTTAGGGTTTCCCCTCCCAATGCCCTATCCGCATGGGCCTAGTTGGGGAGGTGCGCCCAGCCCACCAGGGGCTGGCCTCCTCCCACTTAGCCCATGTGCCCCCGGAGGGGTGGCCCCTCCGGTGGACCTCGGAACTCTCCCGGTGGCCCCGTACATTACCGTATACCCCGAAACTTCCGGAGTCCGTTTAACCACTTTCCATATATAAATATTTACCTCCGGACCATTCCGAACTCCTCGTGACGCCCCGGATCTCATCTCGGGACTCGAACAACATTCGGTAATCACATACAAGTCTTCCTATTAACCCTAGCGCCACCGAACCTTAAGTGTGTAGACCCTACGGGTTCGGGAGACATGTAGACATGACCGAGACGCTCTCCGTCAATAACCAACAGCGGATCTGGATACCCATGTTGGTTCCCACACGCCTCGATGTTGTCATCGGATGAACCACGATGTCGAGGGTTCAAGCAACCCGTATGCTATTCCCTTTGTCGACGGTATGTTACTTGCCCGAGACTCGATCGTTGGTATCCCAATACCTCGCTTAGTATCACATCGCAAGTCACTTTACTCAGCATCCGTAATGCATGATCCCGTGACCGGACACTTGATCACTTTGAGCTCATTATGATGATGCATTACCGAGTGGGCCCGGTGATACCTCTCGTTATCTGGAGTGACAAATCCCTATCTCGATCTCGTGTCAACCCAACAGACACTTTCGGAGATACCGTAATGCACCTTTATAGTCACCCGATTACGTTGTGACGTTTGGTACACCCAAAGCATTCCTACGGTATCCGGGAGTTACACGATCTCACGGTCTAAGGAAGAGATACTCGACATTGGAAAAGCTCTAGCAAAACGAACTACACGATCTTGTGCCATGCTTAGGATTGGGTCTTGTCCATCACGTCATTCTCCTAATGACGTGATCCCGTTGTCAATGACATCCGATGTCCATAGTCGTGAAACCATGACTATCCGTCGATTTAACGAGCTAGTCAACTAGAGGCTCACTAGGGACGATTGTGGTCTATGTACTCACACGTGTATTACGATTTCCGGATAATACAGTTATAGCATGAATAAAAGACAATTATCATGAACAAGGAAATATAATAATAATGCTTTTATTATTGCCTCTAGGGCATATTTCCAACAGTCTCCCACTTGCACTAGAGTCAATAATCTAGTTTACATTGTGATGAATCGAACACCCATAGAGTTCTGGTGTTGATCATGTTTTGCCCGTGAGAGAGGTTTAGTCAACGGATCTGCGACATTCAGATCCGTGTGCACTTTACAGATTTCTATGTCTCCATCTTGAACATTTTCACGGATGGAGTTGAAGCGACGCTTGATGTGCCTGGTCTTCTTGTGAAACCTGGGCCTTGGCAAGGGCAATAGCTCCAAAGTGTTGTCACAGAAGAGTTTGATCGGCCCCGACGCATTGGGTATGACTCCTAGGTTGGTGATGAACTCCTTCACCCAAATTGCTTCATGCGCTGCCTCCGAGGCTGCCATGTATTCCGCTTCACATGTAGATCCCGCCACGACGCTTTGCTTGCAGCTGCACCAGCCATCGCTTCCACCATTCAACATATACACGTATCCGGTTTGTGACTTAGAGTCATCCAGATCTGTGGTCGAAGCTTAGCGTCGACGTAACCCTTTACGGCGAGCTCTTCGTCACCTCCATAAACGAAACATGTCCTTTGTCCTTTTCGGTACTTCAGGATATTCTTGACCGCTGTCCGGTGTTCCTTGCCGGGATTACTTTGGTACCTTCCTACCAAACTTACGGCAAGGTTTACATCAGGTCTGGTACACAGCATGGCATACATAATAGATCCTATGGCTGAGGCATAGGGGATGACACTCATCTCTTCTTTATCTTTTGCCGTGGTCGGGCATTGAGCTGAGCTCAATCTCACACCTTGCAACACGTGCAAGAACCCCTTCTTGGACTGATCCATTTTGAACTTCTTCAAAATCTTATCAAGGTATGTGCTTTGTGAAAGACCTATGAGGCGTGTCGATCTATCCCTATAGATCTTGATGCCTAATATATAAGCAGCTTCTCCAAGGTCCTTCATTGAAAAACAGTTATTCAAGTAGGCCTTAATGCTGTCCAAGAATTCTATATCATTTCCCATCAAAAGTATGTCATCTACATATAATATGAGAAATGCTACAGAGCTCCCACTCACTTTCTTGTAAACGCAGGCTTCTCCATAAGTCTCAAGATAAACCCAAACGCTTTGATCATCTCATCAAAGCGAATGTTCCAACTCCGAGATGCTTGCACCAGCCCATAAATGGATCGCTGGAGCTTGCATACTTTGTCGACATTCTTAGGATCAACAAAACCTTCCGCTGCATCATATATAGCTCTTCCTTAAGATATCCGTTAAGGAACGCTGTTTTGACGCCCATCCGCCATATCTCATAATCATAGTATGCGGCAATTGCTAACATGATTCGGACGGACTTAAGCTTCGCCACGGGAGAGAAAGTCTCATCGTAGTCAATCCCTTGAACTTGCCGATAACCCTTAGCGACAAGTCGAGCTTTATAGATGGTGACATTACCATCCGCCATTCTGCCTTCTTCTTCTTAAAAATCCATTTGTTTTCTATCGTCGCCGATCATCGGGCAAGTCACCAAAGTCCACACTTTGTTTTCATACATGGATTCTATCTCGGACTTCCTGGCTTCTAGCCATTTGTTGGAATCTGGGCCCGCCATCGCTTCTTCATAGTTCGAAGGTTCACCGTTGTCTAACAACATGATTTCCAGTGACAGGGGTTGCCGTACCACTGCAGTGCGGAGCGTGTCCTTGTGGACCTACGAGGTTCAAGAGCAACTTGATCCAAGTACCTTGATCATCATCATTAATTTCCTCTTCAGTTGGTGTAGGCATCACAGGAACACTTTCTGAGCTGCACTACTATCCTGTTCAAGAGGTAGTACTTCATCGAGTTCTACTTTCCTCCCACTTACTTCTTTCGAGAGAAACTCTTTTTCCGTAAAGGTTCCGTTCTTGGCAACAAAAATCTTGCCCTCGGATCTTAAGTAGAAGGTATACCCAATGGTTTCTTTAGGGTATCCTATGAAGACGCATTTTCCGACTTTGGTTCGAGCTTTTCAGGTTGAAGTTTCTTGACATAAGCATCGCATCCCCAAACTTTTAGAAACGACAGCTTAGGTTTCTTCCCAAACCATAATTCATACGGTGTCATCTCAACGGACTTAGACGGTGCCCTATTTAAAGTGAATGTAGCTGTCTCTAGAGCGTATCCCCAAAATGATAGCGGTAAATCGGTAAGAGACATCATAGACCGCACCATATCCAATAGAGTGCGATTACGACGTTCGGACACACCATTACGTTGAGGTGTTCCAGGCGGCGTTAGTTGTGAAACGATTCCACATTTTCTTAAGTGTGTACCAAATTCGTGACTTAAATATTCTCCTCCACGATCTGATCGTAAGAATTTTATCTTTCGGTCACGTTGATTCTCTACTTCATTCTGAAATTCCTTGAACTTTTCAAAGGTCTCGGACTTGTGTTTCATCAAGTAGACATACCCATATCTACTCAAATCATCCGTGAGAGTGAGAACATAACGATATCCTCCATGAGCCTCAACGCTCATTGGACCGCACACATCGGTATGTATGATTTCCAACAAGTTGGTTGCTCGCTCCATTGTTCCGGAGAACGGAGTCTTGGTCATCTTGCCCATGAGGCATGGTTCGCATGTGTCAAATGATTCATAATCTAAAGACTCCAAAAGTCCATCAGCATGGAGCTTCTTCATGCGCTTGACACCAATGTGACCAAGGCGGCAGTGCCACAAGTATGTGGGACTATCGTATCAACTTTACATCTTTTGGTATTCACGCTATAAACATGTGCAATACTACGCTCGAGATTCATTAAGAATAAACCATTGACCATCGGAGCATGACCATAAAACATGTCTCTCATATAAATAGAACAACCATTATTCTCGGATTTAAATGAGTAGCCATCTCGCATTAAACGAGATCCAGATACAATGTTCATGCTCAAACTTGGCACCAAATAACAATTATTAAGGTTCAAAACTAATCCCGTAGGTAAATGAAGAGGTAGCGTGCCGACGGCGATCACATCGACTACGGAACCATTCCCGACGCGCATCGTCACCTCGCCCTTCGCCCGATCTCCGCTTATTCCGCAGCTCCTGCTGTGAGTTACAAATATGAGCAACGGCACCGGTATCAAATACCCAGGAGTTACTACGAGTACTGGCAAGGTACACATCAATTACACGTATATCGAATATACCTTTGGTGTTGCCGGCCTTCTTATCCGCTAAGTATTTGGGGCAGTTCCACTTCCAGTGACCCTTCCCCTTGCAATAAAAGCACTCAGTCTCGGGTTTGGGTCCTTTCTTTGACTTCTTCCCGGCAACTTGCTTACCGGGCGCGGCAACCTCCTTGCCGTACTTCTTGAAGTTCTTCTTACCCTTGTCCTTCTTGAACTTAGTGGTCTTATTGACCATCAACACTTGATGTTCTTTCTTGATTTCAACCTCGGCTGACTTTCAAAGATAGAGAACACTTCAGGAATGGTCTTTACCATCCCTGCATGTTGTAGTTCATCACAAAGCTCTTGTAGCTTGGTGGGAGCGATCGGAGGATTCCGTCAATGACCGCCTCATCGTGGAGGTTAATATTCAGCTGGGTCATACTGATTTGTGCAACCTGCAGACATCTTGATATGTGCTCATTGTAACTGTTTTCCTCCATCTTACAACTATAGAACTTGTCAGAGATGTCATATCTCTCGACCCGAGCGTGAGCTTGGAAAACAAGTTTCAGCTCCTCGAACATCTCATATGCTCCGTGATGCTCAAAACGCTTTTGGAGCCCCGGTTCTAAGTCAGAAGCATGCCGCACTGAACGAGGGAGTAATCATCGTCATGAAGTTTGCCAAGCATTCATAATGTCTTGGTTCTCTGGGACGGAGCGTCACCTAGCGGTCCTTCTAGGACATATTGTTTTACGGCAGCTATGAGGATGATCCTCGTGTTCCGGACCCAGTCCGTATAGTTGCTGCCGTCATCTTTCAGCTTGGTTTTCTCTAGGAGCAGCGTTGAAGTTCAAGTTGACATGAGCGTTGGCCATTTGATCTACAAGACATATTATGCAAAAGTTTTAGACTAAGTTCATGATAATTAAGTTCATCTAATCAAATTATTTCAATGAACTCCCACTCAGATTAGACATCCCTCTAGTCATCTAAGTGTTACACGATCCGAGTCGACTAGGCCGTGTCCGATCATCACGTGAGACGGACTAGTCATCATCGGTGAACATTCTCATGTTGATCGTATCTTCTATACGACTCGTGTTCGACCTTTCGGTCTCCGTGTTCCGAGGCCATGTCTGTACATGCTAGGCTCGTCAAGTAAACCCTAAGTGTTTTCGGCGTGTGTAAATCTGTCTTACACCCGTTGTATGTGAACGTAAGAATCCATCACACCCGATCATCACGTGGTGCTTAGAAGCCATTTAACTTTAGCAACGGTGCACAGTTAGGGGAAACACTTCTTGAAATTGTTGTAAGGGATCATCTTATTTACTACCGTCGTTCTAAGTAAACAAGATGTATAAATATAATAAACATCACATGCAATTATATATAGTAGTGACATGATATGGCCAATATCATAAAGCTCCATTGATCTCCATCTTCGAGGCTCCACGATCATCTTGTCACCGGCATGACACCATGATCTCCATCATCATGATCTCCATCATTGTGCCTCCATGAAGTTGTCACGCCAACGACTACTTCTACTTCTATGGCTAACGCGTTTAGCAATAAAATAAAGTAAGTTACATGGCGTTCTTCAATGACACGCAGGTCATACAAAATAAAGACAACTCCTATGGCTCCTGCCGGTTGTCATACTCATCGACATGCAAGTCGTGATTCCTATTACAAGAACATGATCTCATACATCACAATGTGTCATTCATCATTCATCACAACTTGGCCATATCACATCACATGACAATTGCTGCAAAAACAAGTTAGACGTCCTCTAATTGTTGTTGCATCTTTTACGTGGCTGCAATTGGGTTCTAGCAAGAACGTTTTCTTACCTACGAATAACCACAACGTGATCTTGTCAACTTCTATTTACCCTTCATAAGGACCCTTTTCATCGAATCCGCTCCAACTAAAGTAAGAGAGACAGACACCCGCCAGCCACCTTATGCAACTAGTGCATGTTAGTCGGTGGAACCGGTCTCACGTAAGCGTACGTGTAAGGTTGGTCCGGGCCGCTTCATCCCACAATACCGCGGAAGCAAGATAAGACTAGTAGCGGCAAGTAAATTGACAAGATCCACGCCCACAACTAAATTGTGTTCTACTCGTGCAATAGAGAACTACACATAGACCTAGCTCATGATGCCACTGTTGGGGAACGTTGCAGAAAATTAAAAATTTTCCTACGGTTTCACCAAGATCCATCTATGAGTTCTACTAAACAACGAGTCAAGAGAGAGAGTTTGCATCTACATACCACTTGTAGATCGAGTACGGAAGCGTTCGAGGGAGTGGTGATGATGAAGACGTTCCCAACGTGATTCCGATCACCGATGACCAAGTGCTGAACGGACAGCACCTCCGCTGCTCAACACACATACGGGACGACGGGCGTCTCCTTTGTCTTGATCCAGCAAGGAGGAAGGAGAGGTTGAGGAAGACAACTCCAATGGCAGCACGACGGAGTGATGCAGATGGTGTGTTGTTCTCCGCAGGCTTCGCCAAGCCTATGCGGAGGAGGAGAGGTGTTGGGGAGGGAGGGCTGCGCCTTCAATGGTGTGTGCAGCCCTCCCCCACCCCTCTATTTATAGGAGGAGAGGGCAGGGGCCAGCCATCTAGGGAAACCCTAGATGGGGGCGGCGGCCAAGGGGAGGAGGGAGGGTGGCTTGCCCCCAAGCTAGGGGCGCCCCTTTAGGTTTCCCCTCCCCATGCCCTAGACGCATGGGCCTAGGTGGGGAGGTGCGCCCAGCCCACCAGGCTGGCTCCCTCCCACTTAGCCCATGTGGCCCCGAGGGGTGGCCCCTCCCGATGGACCTCCGGAACTCTCCCGGTGGCCCCGGTACATTACCGGTATACCCCCGAAACTTCCCGGAGTCCGTTTAACCACTTTCCATATATAAATCTTTACCTCCGGACCATTCCGGAACTCCTCGTGACGTCCCGGATCTCATCCGGGACTCCGAACAACATTCGGTAATCACATACAAGTCTTCCTATTAACCCTAGCGTCACCGAACCTTAAGTGTAGACCCTACGGGTTCGGGAGACATGTAGACATGACCGAGACGCTCTCCGGTCAATAACCAACAGCGGGATCTGGATACCCATGTTGGTTCCCACACGCTCCTCGATGTTGTCATCGGATGAACCACGATGTCGAGGGTTCAAGCAACCCCGTATGCTATTCCCTTTGTCTGACGATATGTTACTTGCCCGAGACTTCGATCATCGGTATCCCAATACCTCGTTTAGTCTCATATCGGCAAGTCACTTTACTCGCATCCGTAATGCATGATCCCGTGACCAGACACTTGATCACTTTGAGCTCATTATGATGATGCATTACCGAGTGGGCCTGATGATACCTCTCCGTTATACGGAGTGACAAATCCTCGTCTCGATCCGTGTCAACCCAACAGACACTTTCGGAGATACCTGTAATGCACCTTTATAGTCACCCAGTTACGTTGTGACGTTTGGTACACCCAAAGCATTCCTACGGTATCCGGGAGTTACACGATCTCACGGTCTAAGGAAGATATACTCGACATTGGAAAAGCTCTAGCAAAACGAACTACACGATCTTGTGCCATGCTTAGGATTGGGTCTTGTCCATCACGTCATTCTCCTATTGACGTGATCCCGTTGTCAATGACATCTGATGTCCATAGTCGTGAAACCATGACTATCTGTCAACCAACGAGCTAGTCAACTAGAGGCTCACTAGGGACGTATTGTGGTCTATGTATTCACACGTGTATTACGATTTCCGGATAATATAGTTATAGCATGAATAAAAGACAATTATCATGAACAAGGAAATATAATAATAATGCTTTTATTATTGCCTCTAGGGAATATTTCCAACATATACCCCCTTCGTCGACATGAGGGGGGGTTGATATACCCCCTCCCTGATAACTTCGACATGAGGGGGGGGGGAGAGGGGGCCGCCGAGGATTCGAGGGGGCGAGGGTCGGGAACTAGCTAGGGTAGAGGGTCGAGGGGTCGAGGTCGCCGAGGGGTCGACATGTTGCCTTGTGTCAAAGTATTGAAGAAATCCATGGCTTCATCATTAGCCGGAAGTAACCGGGGCATGATGGTACGAAGCTCTCCAAAGTTATGCAGAGCGGAGTCCGGATAGGATAATTCGCCTTTTATACGAATTATCCTATCCAGACTCCGCCTGTAACAACTTTGGAGAACTTCGTACCACCATGCGCCTGTTACTTTCGCCTAATGATGAAGACATGGTTTTGTTGAATCCTTTGACACTAGACAATTTTTTGCACATCCAGAATGCCGCCATTTTGTTAAATCCCTTGTCGGTCCGGACGTCACACAATCAAGGGAGAGGCGGTCCGGCCCAAACCCTACAAGTGCTGCCGCGGCCACCCAAATTTACCAAGTTAAAAGAGCGTTGTCGTCGAGGCCACCCCGAACCCTATAAGCGTTGCCGAGGCCAACCCAAACCCTAGAGAAGCATCGATGCCACTGATATGATTCCTTGTTGTGATTAGCTAGCTAGGTCTACGTTTGCCACTAATATATCCACCTGCTGTCATGTTTGTATAATAATTGCCATGTTGTAATATTTGCCGAAACAATGGAGCACATACGAGACGAGGAAGCAGAAGAGGTGTTGGGGGACATAATCGCAGCCGGAGCTGATGTCTTGTCGTATCTCAATGACAGGGATGGTCTGGAAGGACAGGGTTAAGAAGCAGGCTACGGTGAATGAACAATGGAGGAGGAGGGACATGATTATGATGGCTCCGTTGACCGAATGCCCGTGGAAGAAGGACACCGTGATGACGGCTCCGGTGACCGAACAGAGTCTGGCCAAGTATATATATTAATTAAGCCTGTGCTGACTAGATGCATTCATTGTTTTGGTATGCGCACATATTAACTCTCGTCTTTCTTGTTTTTTCTAGCCCTTCGGATCGAGCACAACTTCAGTAAAGAGACGAGGCCCAAAGAGAAAATTGCGCTCGGATGAAAAGTTCACGATCACAGAAATCGCGCGCATGGCCAACCGATTGCACCCATCCGGCCAAGGAAGCATTTTCTGCTCAGTGCGGGGTTCTTGTTAGGGACATCATCCCGATCAGCATCCACCAATGGTATAAGCCTAAGGAGGAAGACCCTGAGGTCTCTTATGTCAATGATAGACAGAAAGATGATCTTTGGACCGAGCTGAAGGCAAATTTCACCCTACCGCCGGAGGAGGATCCGGAGAAGCCAGTTATAGAGCCATTGGTCAAGGCTCATGCTCTTAAGAAGATGGCGGATCTATTCAGGAGGTGGAAGACTGAGCTGAAAACAACTTTTGTTGACAAAGACAAGACTCCAGAATTCACCGGCCGGTTTGAGAAGATCATAGATCACTGGGACGCATTTGTGGCCCACAAGACACCGGACAAGAGTAAGAAGATGTCAGCGAGAAACAAGATAAGTGCTGCGAAGAAGGAGCATCACCATCACACGGGGTCAGGTGGCTACCTCAAAGCTCGGCCGTTGTGGGCCAAGGCTGAGAATGACCTGCTTGATAAACGGGTCAAACCAGAGACATTGAACTAGCAAGACCGTTGCCGGACTTGGTTCTTCGGGGTTGGCGGAACCTTGGACCCTGTAACAGGGAAGTGCGTTTGGACGAACGAGCAACTACGAATACCCATCACAAAGCTTCAAGACTATATCGCCGCAGCGCAGGAAGGGACGTTCGTTCCCGACAGAGAGAACGACGAGCTCACAATGGCCCTCGAGAATTCTGAGCACCCTGGATGGACACGAGGCACGCCAGGCTCCGTTCCATAGAAGGCGGGGTTTCCATACGTAGGCGGTTACAAATGCCAGGAGAGGAGGAAGAAAGTGGAGCAGCCCAACTACAGAAGCTGCACGCAAGGGTACACGCGCTAGAGGAACGAGAAGCAGTTTGCAGCAAGCGACCCGCCGAAGCTACCCTCGAAGCTACCCCGCCATCTCAGCGGAGAAGCAGCGTGGCTTCCACCGAGTTGCTTCAGGAGCCTGTCTTGACGGCTCCTACTAGCTACCCCGTGGATGCTATCACGGAGTCTCAACATTGCCACCTTATGACGCAATGGCAGCAATTCAAAGTCAAGGCGGTTGTCGGCTCTGTTCGACCTCCTGAACCCGGCGCAACTTTTCACTGTCGTCCGATTCCAGAAGAATATGCTAGGGTGAAGGTGGACAAAATAACGGAGGGATTTGAGGACCTCAAGCTTGACCACCCTACTGGTGAAGGGGAGACTCGGCTGGGTTCTGCTCTGAAGACTCCATGCCTATGGCGGAAGGAGCTCATCAACCTTCCGAACTGGACGCCTCCGCCTCCTCCTCCGGTGAGTTAGGGCACTCCACCTCCTCCTCCGCCTCCTCCTCCGGCGAGTGATCAGGGCACTCCGCCTCCTTCTTCAGCGCGTGGCAGCACTCCGCCTCCTTCTCCGCCTACGCCGGCGCGCCCGAGCAGCCAGCCTCCTCCTTCTCCGCCTCGTCAGCAAGGGCGGAAGAGACCCGGTGCCGCTCCGGCTGCTCCGGCGCGTCGTAGTCCTTCTCCTCCGCCTCGTAAGCAAGGAAAAAGACAGCCGCAGCTGCTCCGTCTGCTCCGGCGTCTAGCAGTACAGCCAGAGGCGGGAGGCAATACAGATTCGATCCATCTCTCAAGCCTCTAAAGAAGTTACCATACGAGAGGACCGTGGAGGAAAACAAGAAGATCGTGGAAGCCGAAGTGAGGGATTTCTTTGAAGTGGTGAAAGCAAAGAAACATCCACCTCCGGAGGACAAGATAGATCTGGTGAAAGCGAAGCGCACTATCGATGCCCTGAAGCGACCACCACCTTCTCCGCCGCAATCCAACTATGATCGCATTATTCAAAGGTCATATATCGAAGCAGAGCGGTCGGGAAGTACTATCAGTGATCAAGGGTTAGCAGAATGACGAGCTGGGAGAAAAAATGCCCAGCTCGGTGAACAAGCAAACCAATCGTGCCCCCCGCTCAAGGTGTCTAGCAATATCGCCGCTAATCATCCAGAGATTTTTCCCGGTACCAATCTTGGAGATTACCTGCCCGACGATGTAAATTATGATGCACTCGAGGTGGACGAACACAAATACCATTACGGGAAGCCTCTCGTCAAAGATGAAAGATCTATAAAAATGATGATGTGAAGATTCCATGATTGGTACATGAAAACCTGCAGAGAGTCTGGGGGGAAGGATACTTTGACGCTGAGAGTTAAGGAGGAGCATGACCTCGTTGGAATTGATCTGTTGTCTGTTCAATTTGAGGAGTTCTTCTAGTTTTTCAATCAAAAGGCCCTCGATAAATTAACGGTCACTTGCTACTGTCTGTAAGTACTACTTATGTCATTAAGTCTCTATATATAGCTCAGCTCTTTCATTGCATGTATATATAATTATCCTCGCTATATTATGCAGATTGAAGATCGCCGAATTGAAGAGAAGACAAATCGGTGATATTGGGTTCATTAACACAAATCTCATAGATGCATTTACGGTTGAATTTCATGCCAAAGATATCGAGGCCAACTTGCTATGATCGTTGGTAATAAATCAAAGCAAAGATATAATATTCTTTCCTTACAAATTCATGTGAGTGTTACTGTCTTGTGCATATTCGGTTTCCCTTATTAGTCAAGGTTATAGTAATGTAATTGATGAGTTATGCATGCGTGCGCAGGTTCCACTATATTCTCCTAGAGATTAAGCTTGAGCAGGGACTAGTAACCGTCTTAGACTCGAGACGAAAAGACCCCAGGAGTATGCGGACATGACTGAAATGCTCGAGAAGTAAGTTAAATCGATCATTGTCGCACCATATCGGCAACTTTGTTCACTTCCTGATATCAAGTAATTGTTTTCTTTGTCTCGCAGGGTTTGGAAAAAATTCACCGCAAAAGCTTCGGGACTGCCGGGGAAGCTGCGATTTACACACCCGAAAGTAAGTACTACTAGCTAGTTCCACACATCTCCTAGTGATTCAAGCGCTAGTTTCATCAATACCATTTAGCATGCTTGCTTATCCGTTTGATTGACCTCTATTTCTTGTAAAGTGGTTGTGGCAGGAAGCCGAGAATAATTATCGTGGATACTACGTTTGCGAGTCCATCCGCCACACGACCTGTGAGCGAGGCTACTCTAAAAAACAATATGAAGTGTGTAAGCAATAATATTCACAATTTTATTTTATTACCATCATTTGTGTTGAGTTTCATTTATTCATGTATATGTATTGACCCCCTTCTTCAAATTAGATGTTTCAGATGCGGGATGAACTCCTAGGACCAGATCGCATGCGAGAAATTCAAGAGGAATTGGCGGCATTTTTTCTTGACCACGTGATCAATAAAGACGGAGAATACCATGTGGACCCTGAGTTCATCTATAATTAGGGGATTATATTGTAAGAGATCTTATATTGTATATATGTAGCCAGTAGCATCGGATAGATATACGCAAACTTGTTGTTCGACCAATCTCTCGGAGAAGGAGAGGTCGATATCACTTCTCTCTGTATGCATATGTTCATGATGATCTTCTATACTTAATGGTTTCCTTCATTTGCTTACTAGCTAGCGTGTCGAGTCCTCTCTATACGTATAGTACGTAGCATCGACCAAGCACGGAGATAAGAGAGGACACTTCTCTCTATTAATTAGCTAGCTAACACAATATATGAAACACCTAAATTAACCCCCCAAACCCCCCTAAACCCACCCCCTTTAAAAAAAACCTCAGCTCCTGCAAGCTGCTGACGCGTGGATGCCTTTTGGTCCCGGTTGGTGCTACCAACCGGGACCAAAGGTCCTCCTGCCTGGGCTCGCCGCAGCGGCCACGTGGAGGCCCATCTGTCCCGGTTGGTGTAAGAACCGGGACTAAAGGTATAGGTCTTTAGTACCGACCCTTTAGTCCCGGTTCCCCAACCAGGACAAACGAGCCTTACGAACCGGCAAAATGGCCCTTTTTCTACTAGTGATCCTGCCACCACTCTCTTTAGTACCGGTTCGTGGCACGAACCGGTGCTAAAAGTTCAGCACGAACCGGTACTAATGAGAGCGGCCCGCCTAGCCGTTGGAACCGGCATTAATGGTCACATTAGTGCCGGCTCAAATACAAACCGGGACTAATGAGCTGAACATTGACCCTTTTTCTACTAGTGTGTGGTGTCCAGTTGGGAGGAGAGAGAAGAGGGGGACCATGCATGTGCAGAGAGAGAGAGAGAGTAGAGGAGGACCAGGCAGAGGCTTTTGGTTGGTCAGGTGGATGTCCGGACTCTGGTATAGCTCCCCCATATTTGTCTCCACTTTGTAAAAAAATGTACGCCCGGACCACTTCGCGGACCGATGCAAAACCGTGTTGGGTTGCAAAAGTGAATAAAAGTGCCCGATCGAACATATACCGGAGTTTTGCGGGTCTCCCTTGGAGATGCCCTCATGCCTTTTCTTTCCCTTGAGGAGGCCAATGAGCTCTAGGTAAAGACCTTGGCCCTAGGTAAAATGGTAGTTTTTAGTAGTGTAAATGTGTTTCTTTATGCTACATTTCCTAATTTTGTTGTACAACTCTAGTTACAACTTACTTATATATTGACCAATGCATATATTCTCTGCATATATGGAGCTAAGTAATGTTTATATGCCATATGCCAACGAGCACATTGTTGTGATGATACAATAGAGTTAATACAAAACATATATCCTTGTCTAAGATTTGACTGATATATTTTGCTTGCAAGAACTAAATTAATGGTTGACAGTTCATGTAGAAAGTGAAACATTTCTATTTTGATTGTAAATTAAGGTTATATGTAATTCATATCCCCTCCCCAAATAGAATAAAAAAATTGTCAATCCTTGATGAATTTATTTAGGGGCTAAATAGGAACATCATTAACGAATGTGTACTCGAAGGGAAGTGTAGAGAGACTTGCATTATGGGTGAAGTTTGAAAAAGTAAGAGAACTTGCTGCATGCTCAGGTCCATCTAGTCGATAAAAAACAAACTTGTATGCGATATTGTTGTCAACACGCAGGTAACACACCATGTTTGTTCAAGCTTCATTACTTTCGATATGTCTACTAATGAGACACACAATGATAAAATTGTTAATTTTTTTTGCCGAAAAAGCTGCTTTACAAAGATTTTAGAAAGAGTCTGATCTCTTGCTTATATTATTGGCATCTCCATTTCCTCCTAGATAACGGGACAACAACAGTTATTGCCGTCATTGCAGAAGGCCGCAGAGACTGGCGGCATGTCGTCGTCGCCGCCGCAGAACTTCTTGCACCGCTCGTTCGTGCAGTCCGGGAAGTGTTTGGAGTAGCACGAAGCCGGCAGGGGAAAAGCACGGGGCTCAACCATCCGCATATGCATGTAAATAAATGAAAGATAAAAATATGCACAGATTAGATATCTAATGAGAGAGGGAAAGAAGATGGCTCCTCCTCCTTCCTCCTCTCTCCCCTCTCCCTCCTCCCCTTCCCTGTCCCCGCTCCAGTGTCTTGGTCCGGTCCTCCCTGCTTCCCTCCCTCTGCCATCGCAGGCTCTCACCCTCGTCGCCCCCCTCGCCTCTCGGGTCAGCTCGGTGCTCGTTCGCCTCTTGATCCGGATCTGGGAACAAGTTCTGGGCCTTGTCGTCAGGCGAGGCGGATGAGGATTCCGATCTGGAGGTTGGTGCTCCCTCCCTTTCCTTGGTTTCTCCTCCGGCCGCTTCGCTGGTGTTGGAGTCGATGCCGTCTGGTCAGGTTCGGAAGTTTGCCCCGGGCGGCCGTGGTCGTCCGGTGGCCTTTGTTGAGGGGAATGGATCGGGTTGGCTCCAGGTGAGGCATGGCCGGCGACGGAAGCGCTCGGGGACGCTTTCCTCGCCGGGCCGTGCGGTTTTTGGTGGTGTTTCTTCTGGGGCGGGTGGCCCTGAGCGTTCCTCCTGCTCCCCGCCGTCCTCGCCGCCGGTGGCCTTGTTGATGCCGGCACCGCTGGCGGCGACGATGGTCGCTTTTTCTCCTTCCCCAACCCTAGATCCATCCCCTGTGCGTGAGGCTCGTGGGCCCTCTGCGCCTTTTCAGTTGGGCCTACCTGGGCCGTCTGCTCCTGCTGGGCCGCCAACGCTGTCGTCCTTTAGTGATTTTCCCCCTCCATCCTGGGCCCTGGGCCCAGCGCGGCCCTCGTGCCTTCCTCTGCCTTGGCTGGCCCGGCCTGCGTTTCCCTCCCCCCGGCCTGGCTAGCTCTGGTTATTTATGGGTCCGAAAAGGTTCGGCTCCCCCATTTCTAGGGTTTCCTGCGTCTCTTTCTGACCTACGCCGCTCCCGCTTCCGCATCCCCACCTACCGTAGATCTCCTCCCCCCCACCTCTATCCCTCCCTTTCGCGAAGGTGGTGGCCATGGATCGCTCCCGTGGTTCTTCGAGCGAGGCCGTGTCGGGCATGAAGCGGCGGCGGGAGGACGCGGGCGACAGGGCGGCTGATATGGAGCTCGAGGCTTCCCTGCGCTCTAAGCTTGAGGCCGAGCAGGCGGCTCGGCAGCAAGTGGCTCGGGAGCGCGAGGCCTGGGCGACGGGGCCTGAGTGGCTCCAGAGGGATGAGCGTGCTAGGCGGCGGCGCCGGTCGTGGCGGGCTCTGGATCTGATGCCCCCGGATCAGGTGGATCTGGGGCTGATCCATGGGAGGCTGCGGCGGCTGCTGGCGGCTTTGGTCCCGTGGCCCGTCCCCCTCCTCCTCCCTCGCAAGGCCCGGCCCCCCTGGCTCGTGGCGGCGGCCACGTCTCTGGTCCGTCGTCTGGGCATGGTGGGCATTCGATGGGTCGTGGGGGCGTCGGATCTGGCTCCCTTGGTCATCAACCCCCTGCTTTTGGCCCTGTTTCGTCCTCTGTCCCCTTGGGCGACGGGATTCTCCCTCCTCCTCCTCCTCCTCCATCGGCCCGTCCATCTCCTTCGCTCCATCCTCCTAACCCTAATCTTACATGCTTCGCCTGCCATCAACCTGGCCACTTCCAATCCCGCTGTTTCAACCCCCCGTTCTTCCTGATCTGTAGAGAGGAAGGCCACCTTACGGTGAACTGCCAAAATCGTCGCAAGTTTGCATCTTTTAAGGTCTTTGGTCAAGGTCTCCCTGGATGCTCCTTCTTCGCACTTGACAGTGAGATCCCTTAGGTGGCAGTGCCCCCTGCGCTCTCCAAAGCTGCTATCATCTCGATCAAAGACCACAAAATCTCCACTCAAACTCTCCTGGACGAGCTTAAACTTTGGGATGATGGGGGCTGGGACTGGCATATCCGACAGTTGTCCGACTTCGATTTTGCTGTGGTCTTCCCTTCCAAGAGCAGTCTTAAGATGATATCTTCATGCACAAGCTTCACTCTTCCTCTTAACCAACTGGTTGTCTCGGTGAAGGCACCTACCAATGGTGCAAAACCTATATCACCCCTCTCGGAGATTTGGGTCCTTGTGGATGATGTCCCCCCTAACTTACGCTCTACCGAGTTCGTCATGGCCTTCGGTGTTCTTATTGGCAAGCCTATCTTGGTTGATCAGGATTCCCTCTTTGTCCTTGGCCCCGTTCGCCTCAAGATCTGGGCTGTGGACCCCTTGTGCATGTCTTTCCTTCTGCGGATGGCTTCAGGCTTTGGGTGCGAGTGGAGGGCGGCGCCAATTCCCACTCCCCACCCCCTCCTCCTCCTCCTCCTTCGGCCGATAACCTGGGCGGTGAGGGTGATAATGTTGGCAACTTGAGCGGGGGATCGCTCCCTCACTTCACGGCCTCTGAATGGGATGGGATGGGTTCGGACTGCCGCGAGCTCTTCAAGGAGAATGCCCTGAAGAGTAAGGATGGTGGAAAGGATCAAAATGATGCGCATGTTTCTGCTCAGGCTGCCCCGGGTGCTCCTCCTGCTGGCACTCCGATGTCGGGGGTGTGCTCCAACCTGCCGATTAGACCGGGGTCTCCGTCTCTTTCTGGCATTGAGGACCTCCCCGCCTCCCCGCTCCGCGCTGCAATGGGGTCTCTTCCCAAGCGCAAGTCTTCTGTTCGCAAGTTCTCCGCTCGCAGTCAGGCTTCTTCAGGGACCAAGCTGTCTGCTGCGGGTCTGTGCCGCCGCCTCGATGGTGATATGGGCGATGTGGCGGGTCAGGTCTCCCCGGTGGCGGCTCGGTCTACTCCGATTCGATCTCCCTCCTCTACGGCGCGCAAAAGCGGACGGATCCGCGACAGTGGTATGCGGGTGGCTGACAAGGCGGCTAGGCGTGCGGCTGCTCGTGACCTTCCTGCTTCAGGTATTCCTCCTTCCCCTTCCCCGTTGGTTCATAACATCTCTTCACCTACTAGGCTTGTATTGCCTTCTTACTCGGATGAGAACATGACTAAGGTTCTTGCGGATTCTGGTATCTCTCTTGATCATAATTTTGGATCCCCCTCTTCTCTGATTGCTCTTATTAGGGCCAATGAGGTGGCTGAGGCGGCTTTGGCCAAGGCTAAAAAGGCCGCCGCGGCTCCTCCTGCCCCCCCCCCCCTCCCCAGTTGTGGCTGATGGGGTCATGGAGGAGGGGGGCCCTGCTAGCGATGTTGCCCCGTAGATTTCTGTGAAGAAGGGTGTCTCAAAACGTGCTAAAACCTGCTTGGCACCCTGCAGGTCGAGCTTACGCATTAAGAATCTGTCTTACAAATGAGAGCCCTTTTCTGGAATATCAGAGGTTTCGGGGCTCGGGGGCGCCGGGACCAAATTAAAGACATTCTCATGGGTGATAATATAGACATGATTGGTTTGGTTGAAACCTTCAAACCTTCCTTCTCTCCCCACGAACTTTCTTCTATTGCGGGGGCTGATCGCTTTGATTGGAATTTCCTTCCCTCCTCTGGTCATTCAGGTGGCATTCTGCTAGGGTCGAAACGTGACGTTTTCGACTTTGTTATGTTTGATCATGGTATTTTTTGGGCCAACTCCATGGTGTTTCACCGTCAGCTCAACTCGCTTTGGGAATCTATGGTCGTATATGGCCCGGCAAATCATTCCCTCTCCCCCATCTTCTTGGACAAAATCACGAACAAAGTTGAAGCTTGCACCCTCCCTCTTGTGATCGGAGGCGATTTTAATCTGTTATGCTCTCCTGCGGATAAGAACACTAATAACTTCTCTTGGGCACTGGTAGACGCTTTTAACGAGTTCATTAGTTCCTGCGCTCTTCGTGAGATCCCTAGGGTGGGTTCTAGATTTACCTGGACTAACCATCAAATCTCCCCTATTCGTTCCGTTCTGGATCGAGACTTTGTTTGTTCGAATTGGGACTCACTTTTTCCGCTTGCTACGCTCAAATCGAAGGCGATTGTGGGCTCGGACCATGCCCCTCTTATTCTTGAGGCTGGGATTCGATCTGTCCCCCCCCCCCTCAGTTTCAGTTCGACGCCTCGTGGCTTCTTGTTGATGGCTTCAGTGACCTCCTTGGCTCTAAAATTAATGGCTTTCTCTCAGCGCCACATCGTTCCTTTGGGCCCTTGGACGACTGGCATAACTGTTTGGGCTTGTTGCGCAAATTTCTCCGTTGTTGGTCCCGTAATCACTCAGCCCAGGAACATAGAGAAAAGGCCCTTCTCATGGCCTAGATTGAGGTTCTTGAGTCTCGGGCTGACCTCTCTGGTCTTTTCGATTCTGAATGGGCCCTTTGCTTCTCCCTTGAGCGCTCTCTTGTGTAGATCCACCACCTTAATGAGGTTTATTGGTGTCAGAGGGGCTCGATTAATTGGATGCTTAAAGGCGATTCCCCCACTGCCTATTATTTTTCCATTGCCAATGGAAGACGGCGTAGATGCCTGATAGATAGCCTGATCATTGACGGGGTTAGATCTTCTGACCAAGGCACCATCTTAAACCATATTCTGGCCTTCTTTTCCTCTCTCCTCTCTGCCAAACCTGACCAGGGGTTCAGGTTGGCTTCTAACTTTTGGGACCAGGGGGTCATGGTCTCCCCGGAAGAAAATACTGCCTTGATGATCCCTTACTCTGAAGAGGAGATCTTCTCCTCGATTAACAAAGCGAATCCTAATTCTGCCTCGGGCCCGGACGGCTTTTCCATCCCCTTCTTTAAAAAGTTTTGGCCTCATCTTAAGGATCTCACCTGTAACGTCATTCAAGGTTACTGTTTGGGGACAGTAGACATATCCAGGCTCAACTATGCGGTTATTTCCCTTATCCCTAAAATTAAGGGTGCTGAGCTCATCTCTCAGTTTAGACCTATTGCCCTTATTAATAACTTCGCGAAATTCCCTGCCAAGTGTCTGGCTACTCGCCTCACCCCGGTGGCGCACCGGACCCTCTCCCCTACTCAGTCGGCCTTTGTCAAGGGACGTTTCATCCTGGATGGGGTCCTTTGCCTTCATGAAATTATCCATGATATCCATAGATCCGGTAGCAGCACAGTCATTCCTAAATTGGATTTTGAAAAGGCCTATGATTCAGTTAGCTGGAGCTTCCTTAAACAAGTTCTGGTGGCTAAAGGCTTTGATAGTGGTGTGGTTCATCGTATTCTGCAGTTGGTCATGGGGGAACACACTGCCATTAATGTCAATGGGAAAGTTAGCAAATTCTTTAAGAACTCTAGGGGTCTCAGGCAAGGCGACCCGGCCTCGCCCATTCTATCTAGGGCCGTGGAGGCCGGCCATCTCGCTCCTGCCGGCTCACACCTCATCCCGGATGGGATTACTCACCTTCAGTATGCGGACGACACTATTATATTGGTGGAACTGGATGACCACTGCATTGCCCATCTCAAATTCCTGGTTCTTCGCTCAAGCTCTCTCGGTCTTAAGATTAATTTCTCCAAAAGTGAAGTTATTGTTACTGGCGTTCCGGGTACCGAGGCCTTACGGGTTGCCCGGCTTTTGAATTGTTCTCTTGGCTCGTTCCCTATTAAATATTTGGGTTTGCCTGTCACTCCCGATAAACTTCTTGCTAAAGATTTTGCTCCTACGGTGGCCAAGGTTGGTAATCGCGTTATACCCTGGAGGGGCAAATACAACACTCAGGCGGGTAAAGTGGCCTTGATCAATGCTTGCCTCTCATCTCTCCCGATGTTCTTGATGGGCTTTTACCTTCTTTCAATGGGAACCCATGCTGGTTTTGATAAACACAGAGGTGCTTTTTACTGGAACGCGGCTGATAACAAACGAAAATATCGCTTGGTCAAGTGGGACCTTATTTGTAAGCCAAAAAGCCTGGGGGGGCTGGGCATTATCAATACTCTTGTCTTGAACAAATGTTTGATCATCAAATGGTGGTGGGAGATCATGACCATCTCCCAGGACAAGCCCCTCTGGTTCAACATCCTCAAAGCAAAGTACTTCCCCTCTTCTAGTCCTATGTTTGCTCGTCCCTCGGGGGCATCTCAATTCTAGAAAAACCTTGTTAAACTCAGGCCCCTTTTTCAAGGCTCGTCAAATTCGTTGTCCGCAACGGTAGATCCACCAGATTCTGGCTCGATTGGTTGTGCGGCCCTTCCTCGCTGGCTATTGCTTTTCCTATTCTTTTTTCTTACTGCCCCGACCCTGAGATCTCAATCTTTGAGCTCACGTCAAATAATTGGGATCTGCGTCTGCGTCGCTCTCTCTCTCTCTCTCTCTCTCTCTCTCTCTCTCTCTCTCTCCCGTAGAGTTGGAAGACTGGCAGCATCTTATTGCTCTCTTCCCTTCGCTCTCGGAGGAGGAAGACACGGTCGTTTGGCCCCATTCCCCTTCTGGTCGGCTCTCGGTTAAATTCTTATATGGCAAACTCATTGCTGGGTCCATCAATTCCAAATTCAAATGGATCTGGAGGGCTCGTATTCCTCCTAAGGTCAAGGTTTTCCTCTGGCAAGCCTCTCGTGGGCGTCTGCCGATGGGTGACCAAATTCGCAAGCGCAATGGCCCGGGATCCGATAGATGTGCTTTATGTGGGTTGAGAGAAGACTCGTCACATATTTTCTTCAATTGTGTGTTGGCTAAGCTGTTCTGGTGCTGTATCAGATCATGGATGCATGTCTCCTGGGCTCCAACCTCCTTTTCTGACCTGCGCATCCTGGCCAATTATTTGGTTGGGGCCCAGAGGAGATTGTTTTGGGTGGGCTTCGCAGCCATGTGCTGGTCTCTTTGGACGACAAGGAATAAATTTACTATCGGACATGTTTTCCCCGCTAAGCCTGCTGATTGCTTATTTAAGACTTGTATATTCCTGCAGCAGTGAAGATTATTGACTAAGGAGGAGGATAGGGACGCCTTCGACGCCATGTGGCCAAGATCCGAAATTCTGCCATCTCCATTTCTTCAGTTCAAGCAGGCACTTAGGTGATGTTGGCCTCGCCTCCGTCAGCTTTTCTACCTCCGGCCTGCGTGCCGTGTACTGGCCTGGGAGCCATGTACTTAGACTATCCTCTTGTGTTATCTGGGTTGATACTCTGCATGTTTTATGTGCTGGTCCTTTTGGTCTGTGTTAACTCTGCCTGGTAGCGTTATTTATAAAGTCGGGCTGTAGCTTTTTCTCAAAAAAAAAAAGATTAGATATCTAATCTGAAAAACATGTGCTCCAACTTCCCATCTCAACGACGGCGACATTGCAAATTATATATAGCAAATTTAACTGACTAACCTGTTTGCGGGCGTCGCACGAGGAGAGAAGAAGGGTGGCAGCCATGACAACCATGAGTGTGGCCACGAAGCAGCACAGGGCGCTCGTGTTCTTCGCTATCACCATGATCGATTTATAGTAGAGGAGGAGGCTAGCTACGCTTACGTACTGCAGTTCTTTTCGCTGTGTTGTTATTTGAGATTTGTTGTGTTGTTTATATAGACCCGTAAGTACATTGCACTAGTGCAGAACCGGGCTTTAGCGTCGGTTCGTAACGGCCTTTAGTACCGGTTCGGCAACCGGCACTAAAGAGTGGGAACTAAAGGGCCCCCCTTTAGTACCAGTTTGTCACGAACCGGCGCTAAAGTGCAACCACGTGGCACGAGCCAGGCCCGTGTGCGTGTAGGACTTTAGTACCGGTTGGTTTACCAACCGGTACTAAATGTTTGGGGGGTTTTGGTTTTTTTCATTAATTTTGTGTTTTTCATTTAATTCTTTTTTGTTTGCTGGTATTTTACGATACTATAAATTGTACACGTTATGCATATATATAAATAGATTTTCATGTACATAGAACCGCATATATATATATAAATATATATCATCGAATGTCTCACAACCAACACCATTAATTATTCACACATACACATGCATGTATATACATATACAATTTCTCCTACATGTTGCCTTTGTGCCTTCGGAGCACGATGACAAGTGGTTCACGGGGCGGTAGCGGGTAATAGTATTCTCCTTTGGGATCTATGACCTGGTCGAGCAAAAATCCCGCTATTTCCTCTTGAAGTGCTAGTATGCGCTCCGCTGGTAGGAGCTGCTCCCGCACCTCTCTGAACTGTTAAGAAGGAGATCAATATGCATGTGTATTAGTTGTGTGACTAGATATCGATAATGGTGTGAATAGTGTTCTGACAAACGTACCCAGTCCTGTCTTTGAGATCTGCTTCTTTCGGAGCCATCATGCTAATGTTCTCGCAAACGTAGAATGCACACAGATCATTCCCCGGCGCCTGCTTCAGGGCCTTTACGAGAATGGAATTGAATCAGATAATGATTAATCAAGCATGATAATTAATTAATGGTATTGAAACAAGAATTAAAGAGATGGTAGCTAGCTTGCTAGCTAGCTAGTACTACTTAATTAATTACCTTTGGTCGATACCAAAACAACTTTTTTGCCCATTTGCCTGGAGTCACATTGATGAACTTTGCCCAAGCCCTGCCCGCCGGCAAAGAAAATTAATAAATGGGTTATTAAATAGTTCATATCAGGAAATGAAGAACTAAATAGGCCGAGATATAGTTAATAATGATTGAAATTACCTGTTGACTATCCCCTTCACGATGGTGTAGTCTTTTTCTTCTTTCAGTAGTGAGTCCAGTACTTCAATTGTTCCTTTGTCAACTTTGATGTCTAACAAGATGCGCACACGTTTGCATGTCTTAATTAAGCGGGCATGTGCATAACACTAATCAACTATCGTAAACCCTATACACTTAATTATTAACATCTAGCTAGCTAGTAAGAAAAAACAGAATTGTAGTACAAGACAGTGTGACTCACAAGAAGTTGTAAGGAAGTAGTATATCTTCACTGGTATTGAGGCGCTTGAAGAATTCCAGCATTCTTTCTTCTAAACTATCTCGAAAAGTTGAAAGATTCCATGTGTACTCATTAATGGTATTTGGGCCAATGAACCCAATGCCATAGCGTCCAGATTTTTTTCATTTCATACATCTTCATCCTGTATATAATACCACATAAAAGAATATATAGTGAGGATAATTACATGTAATGATTGAACAAAAATTACAGAAAGAAATCACTTACGCATAATAGCAACCGATTTATAGATTTGTCGAAAAGGCCTTGATTGTATAACTGAAATAGTTCTGAATACTCAACGGACAGAGTTTTCTCATGAAAGTAATGCTCCTCCTTGACATTCACCATGAGGGACTCTCGATTGGAAATCTTGGTAATGTTCATGTACCATTGATGCAATTCACACATTCTTGTTGGGAGGTTCTTGACCTTGTCTGGCTTGACCAAAGGTTGGCCCCGGACATATTTCCATTTTATTACCTCCTCTCTAAGCGGAGACATGGGCTCAATTTCGAGGAGTTGTCCAACAGAGATCTTGAGCATTTCAGCCTGCATTATATGCTCCTCCGTTATTACCACATCGACCAACTGGGGAACCTTAACGGTTTGCCCACAATAATATTGGGCGCGCGGCCTCCTCTCATGTGTTGTTGGCACAACAAGCGGGGGGGTCGATTGCGCCGCCTGTTCTCCCAGCTGGGGAACGGTTTTCCCGCATTTTTTGCCCGCTGCTTGTTGGCTCGAGCTCGCTTCCTTCTGTAGTCATGCTCGATGTGATTTTCTGATTTGGCACTCATAGTCTGAGTCAACAGGCTTGGGAGCTGGTGCTCTAGCCATACGAATGAAGTGGTCAGTCTTTTCCTCAGGCACTTTCTCCCTTGGCGGCGGTGCCGGTTTCGGTGCAAAATGGGCGTCCACTTGGGCCTGCACTATAGCTGTGTTTTGCTCCTCGGTCATGTCGTAAGGCCTCTGAGGAAGAGGAGCAAGGCTTGGACCATATTTATATCGCTTGTCTCCGCCTGTACTTCCTGAACTACCTCGACTCGTACCGCTACGCACCATAGCTGCAGCGTGTCTCTTCTGCGATTGCTGAGACGGCGGAGACGGCTGACGTGGCTGAGTTGGAGCAGGAGAAGTGGCCTGACGCTGTGCCGGACTTGAAGCAGGAGGTGTGGCCTGACACGGTGCCGGACTTGAAACCGGAGAAGTGGCCTGACGCTGTGCCGGACTTGAAACCGGAGGAGTCAGCTCACGCGTTCGGGGACTTGGAGGAGGTGGCGGACTTCGAGGAGGAGTCGGCTCACGCGTTCGTGGACTTGGAGGAGCGGGAGTCTGCTGACTCGGTGGCGGACTTCGAGGAGGAGTTGGCAGACGACGCGGTGTCGGTGGACTTCGAAAGATGATGCAATCCTTTCTCCATAGGATGATACAATGTATGGCCTCTCCCAGTGTGCGCTCGTCTTCACCTCCAGGAATGTCAAGCTGTAGCCCCGAATACGGGTCCACCACTTCATCAACCAAGACACGAGCATAGCCCTCTTGAATCGGGGTGCAATGGAAGTTTGCTTCGGGGGTAATTGTAAAAGCAACGCCGTCCGCCACCTTCATGGGTATGTTCTTCATTTTGGAGTGTAGCTCACAGTTAGTGTTCTCTATGATGTCATCCATAGGGTATGTATCCAACAGTGTGTCGCCTGGGGCAGAACCAACGCTGCTTCTCAAAGACGGATGGGACGGTGCTATCCAATGCCGGACGATCATCCGCTTGTTGCCGCTGCCGAGACCCCTTTCCGGCTAAGTGAGTCGATCTGCTGCTGCTGCTGCTGGAATTTGAGTGCCAATTCCGCGTGCCTTGCTTCTAGGCCTTGAAGGCGTTCTGCATCCTGCTTCCTCTACTCCTCCTCCAGCTTCCTCTTCTTCTCCTCCTCCATCTTCTTTCTTGCATGGGACCTGTAGTCCTCGTTCCATTCTGAAAAGCCCTCATACCAGGGAATAACGCCCTTGCCTCGTGTTCTTCCCGGGTGTTCAGGATTTCCTAGGGCGCCTGTAAGCTCGTCGTTCTCTCTGCTGGGCGTGAACACCCCCGTTCGAGCTTCTTCTATTGCGTCAAGTATCTTTTTTCGGCTCCTTTTAGACTTGCCTTCTGCGAAACCAGGCCTGTCTTCGGGTCCAACACCCCCCATGCGCATAGAACCAAGTTCTGCACCTGGGGGGCCAGCTCCTAGTAACCGGAGTGACCCCTGCATCCTCCATCTCTTGCTCAGACTTATCCCACGTAGGCATTCCCACCAGATAGCCACCTGGACCCAGCCTATGGAATCAAGGCTTTTTTTGCGGCATTGGCCTTGTTTTTTATCGACCGTTCCTTAGATAATTCTGATTCCTTGAATTTCATGAAATCGGCCCAGTGTTCTCTTTGCTTCTCCAGTGTTCCCGTGAATTCTGGAGTCTTCCTTTCTGCAGCGAGGTAGTTGGCCCATACAGTTTTCTTGTGGGTGTTGAATGCAATTGCCATCTTCTTAAGAGCAGCGCCCTTGACTTTCTCCACATCTGCTTCAGTGAAATGATCTGGTAGGGTGAAATGTTCCATCAGAGATTCCCAAAGGACTTTTTTGGCTCTGTCGTCGACCCAAGTAACACCTGGACATTTAGTCTTTGGCTCTTTCCATTCTTGAATGGAGATCGGAAGTTGGTCCTTCACAAGAACTCCGCACTGACGAGTCCACTTGTTCGCAATTGTTCTTAGGCGTGAGGGGTTCGCCACTAGGTTTGGTGGATTCGATGTTGTACTTTACACCCTCCTTCAACAATATGCCCGGACCTTGCTTTGCCCTGCTGTCTGTAGTAGCAGATTTGCTCGATCCGGAGGGCTGAAAGAAGAAAGATCGATTCGTTAACATGTCTTCAATAAAAAAACATGTAATGATCACCATGATGCCTGCTTATATATATATATACCTCGCCAGTAGTCTTTATTATTTGAAGATCAACATTGTCTGTGTCATCATAAACATTATTTGTGTCATCATAATCATAATCATAGTTCATGACTTCATCAGCTCGGTCGTCGAGATCGAATATCTTTTCATCACCCTCTCCGGTATTGTTCAGATATTGGGAGCCGTCATCTGCTTCATTCAGATCATCTAGCCTGTGAGGGCTGCGTATGATGTCGAACAATTCCTCTTCTCTCTCCCTCTGCCGGTATTGTCCGCCATAGCTTTTACTTAACTAATACAGAAGAAATATAAAACAATTTAGTACTCAAATTACAATGCATGGATGCAATCAATAAGGAAAAACTGAATCATATATATAGTACATAATATATGCATCGTCTCGATTAATATATAATCTTGAATACATCATCGTCTTAATATATATAATCTCAAATACATCATCTCGAATATTATATATCGAATACATCACTGGCTAGGTACCTAATAAAGATCGAGTACTACAGAAGAATCTAGGCCACTCATGTTCCTCGGGCGCCAAGGGCGGTGGACACCCAAAGAGAAGGAACCATCACAGGATCATATCTCCGGTCATCTGCCAAAGAACCTGCCAAGTATTGGAGAACCTGACGTCCATAGCAGCCATGTAGCGATGGACGTGCTTGTCCTCCTCCGTGACACGGCGACGCACCACCTCCGGCGGCGCCGGCTCCCTCTACACCGAATGTGGCCCACGCGAATGCCACCAAAGGAGAACAGGGTCGACGACGGGACCCGAGGCCGGGTTCCTCACCAAGCGGCGCGCCCCTCCAGGTAGCACGTCCCAGTGCCAGCCCGGCGGAGCCCAGTCCCGGGCATGGGTCCTCTGAAGCAGCACGTCGTCGCGAACGGGTCGACGCGAGGATGCGAGCCGGGCATATCGTCGAGAACAAATACTATTTGCCCGCAAAAAGTAACATTTTTTAAATGATTGGATTGTGATAACTAAAATTCTATATATATGCAAATTCTAACAATTTGACATTAACCTAATTCATCTAATTAACTAAAACTAATTCTTAAATTTCTAACATTTCTGATTATATAACTAACATTTCTATAACATTTCTAATATTTATATAACTAAAAAACAGAAAATTGCTAACATTTCTATAAATATTTCTATAACTAAAAAACAAAAAAATTATAACATTTCTATATAACTAACCTTTCTAATATTTCTATAACTAAAAAACAGAATAATTTCTAACATTTCTATAACTAAAAAACAGAAAAAATTTCTATAACTAAAATTTATAACAAACAAACTAATGTGTGTGTATGTAGTGTGTGTGTGTGGACATGGAAGCCGGGGTGAGCTCACCGGCGAGGCGATGTATGCAGTATGCACGGACGGGCGGCGCACGGCGAGGGACGGGCGGCGACGATGGGCGGGCGCGACGGGATCAGCGGACGGGGCGCAAGGGCATTTAGGCGGTGACGGGCGGCGGCCGATCCGGGCAAGGTGTGTGTGTCGTCGACGGAGAGAAGAAACAGAGAGGGAAACTGATTTTTTTTTCAAGTGTTGTATATATATGATGGACCTTTAGTACCGGTTGGAGCCACCAACCGGTACTAAAGGTCTGTTTTGGCCAAGCCAAGCGGCGGGAAGTGCACCCCCTTTAGTACCGGGTGGTGGCACCACCCGGTACTAAAGACACCCTCTTTAGTACCGGTTGCAGCCACCACCCGGCACTAAAGGGGGTGCGCTGGCGCAGTGCGGTGCAGAAAGTTTAGTCCCACCTCGCTAGTCGAGGGGCGATCAAGACTGGTTTATAAGCCTCAGCGGTAGCTCTCTCGAGCTCCTCTCCTAAGCAGGCCTCACTGGGTCTACCTGTTCTGTGGTTGCCTCAGGCTCTTGGGCCTTTGCAGCCGCTTTGGCCCAAAGAGGCGGGGCTTTTATTTTCTTAATTTTTTTGCTTTTTTTATTTTTTTATTTTTTTGAGTTGTTTTTTTTTCTATTTAGAGTTTCTTTGTGAATATTTTTTCTTTAGATATAAAAAATTACAAACTTTCTGTTAGTGCCAGTAGTTTTCAAATTTGAATAGTTTAAATTTTGAATTATTTGAAATTTGTGTGAATCACTAGTTTGTGAATAACATAACTTTGAAAAAAGATTTTCCAGTGATTATTTTTTCTTATGTTTAATATTAGTGTGTTTTATCATTATATTCAATTTGGTAATGCTTAGGTTATTTAAAAAATGAAATGCCTTTGTAACAGATGAGTTTTCGTCCGAAACCCTGATACTTCGAAAGAGATTGTCCATTTTGTACACGAAGTGCATCCAGTTTTTGCCATATAGTAAATGCATGAAAGAATTTGTTTGCACATATAATTTCTTCGCGTTTCAAATGCCAAAACACATAACTACCCTAACTATTACAGAGATTCCCTCCTGGGTGTGGAACACAGAAGAAAGTGATGATAGTGAAGCCGATCACATCCCAAATCTTTGGGTGTGAAACTTTTTCTTTGCATGTGTCCCTTTGCGCCGTAGCCATGGAAAATCTTCATCATTTAACTGGATGCTCGGGTCAATATTCACTATGAATGGAGCAATTTCATCAAACTTTTCATAATCTTCGACATGTCTGTCTTGTCATCCACTCCCATGATGTTTCTTTTCCCCGAAGAACTATGTGGCGCTTTGGCTCGTCATATGATCCATTCGCTTCCTTATCTTTTCTTTTTCTCGGCCTGGTAGACATGTCTTTCACATAAAAAACCTGCACCACATCATTGGCTAGGACGAATGGTTCGTCTGCATACGCAAGATTGTTGAGATCCACTGTTGTCATTCCGTACTGCGGGTCTTCCGTTACCCCGCCTCATGTCATATTGACCCATTTGCACCGAAACAAAGGGATCTTCAAACCACCTCCATAGTTAAGTTCCCATATGTCCTCTATGTAACCATAATATGTTTCCTTTCCCGTGTTGGTTGTTGCATCAAAACGGACACCACCGTTTTGGTTGGTGCTCTTCTGATCTTGGGTGATCGTGTAAAATTTATTCCCATTTATCTGGTACCCTTTTATAGTCATTATATTCGAAGATGGTAACTGGGACAGCGAGTACAGGTCATTTTGAATATCGCCATCATGCATGGCACGTTTCTGCAACCAACCGGCGAAAGTCCTCGTTTGCTCACGTGTAATCCAGTAGTCAGACTTCTCCGGGTGTTTGGAGTGTAGAAAATTATTGTGTTCCTCCATATATGGAGCCACTAAGGCGGAATTTCAGAGAACTGTAGTGTGCTTCAAAGGAGAGAATGCCCGTCCATACATATTATTTGATGCCCTCCTAGCATGCCTTTTCCATCCAGTATGCCATTATGTCGCGATTCAGGAACACCAATCGTCTTAAGGTTAGGAATAAAGTCAATATAAAACTCAATGACCTCCTCATTTTCATGGCCCTTCGAGATGCTTCCTTCTGGCCTAGCACGGTTATGAACATATTTCTTCAAGACTCCCATGAACCTCTCAAAGGGGAACATATTGTGTAGAAATACAGGACCCACAACGTTAATCTCTTCGCAAAGGTGAACTAGGACGCAAGCGCCATGATGTTGAAGAAGGATGGTGGGAACACCAACTCGAAACTGACAAGACATTGCACCAAATCATTGTGTAACCTTGGTATGATTTCTGGATCGATTACCTTATAAGAGATTGCATTGAGGAATGCACATAGCTTCACAATGGCTAATCGAACGTTTTCCGGTAGAAGCCCCCTCAATGCAACCGGAAGCAGTTGCGTCATAATCACGTGGCAGTCATGAGACTTTAGGTTCTGGAACTTTTTCTCTGCCATATTTATTATTCCCGTTATATTCGACGAGAAGCCAGACGGTACCTTCATGCTGAGCAGGCATTCAAATAAGATTTCTTTCTCTTCTTTGGTAAGAGCGTAGCTGGCCTGACCCTGATGTATGTTGTCTTTTCCGTGCATACGTTGCTGGTCCTCCCGTGCCTCTGGTGTATCTTTTGTCTTCCCATACACGCCCAAAAAGACAAGCAGGGTCACGCAAAGATTCTTCGTCACGTGCATCACGTCGATTGCGGAGTGGACCTCTAGGTCTTTCCAATATGGCAGGTCCCAAAATATAGATTTCTTCTTCCACATGGGTGCGCGTCCGTCAGTTCTTCGGAACAGGTTGTCCGCCAGGACCCTTTCCAAAGATTACCTTCAAATCCTTGACCATATCATGTACATCAGCACCAGTACAATGGCGAGGCTTCGTCCGGTGATCCGCCTCACCTTTGAAATGCTTGCCTTTCTTTCTTACGGGATGCCTGCTCAGAAGAAATCGACGATGTCCCAGGTACACATTCTTCCTACAACTATCCAAATATATACTGTCGGTATCATCCAAACAGTGTGTGCATCCACGGTATCCCTTGTTTGTCTGTCCTGAAAGGTTACTGAGAGCAGGCCAATCATTGATGGTCATGAGCAACGCCTTGAGGTCAAATTCTTCCTGTCCGTGCTCATCCCACGCACGTACACCTGTTCCATTTCACAACTGTAATAGTTATTCAACTAATGGCCTTAGGTACACATCAATGTCATTGCCGGGTTGCTTAGGGCCTTGGATGAGCACTGGCATCATAATGAAGTTCCGCTTCATGGACAACCAAGGAGGAAGGTTATACAAACATAGAGTCACATGCCAGGTGCTATGGTTGCTGCTCTGCTCCCCAAAAGGATTAATGCCATCTGCGCTTAGACCAAACCATACGTTCCTTCGGTCACCTGCAAACTCCTCCCTGTACTTTCTCTCAATTTTTCTCCACAGCGAACCGTCAGCGGGTACTCTCAACTTTCCGTCTTTCTTACGGTCTTCTCCGTGCCACCGCATCGCCTTCGCATGCTCTTTGTTTTGGAACAAACGTTTCAACCGAGTATACCACATCACCTTGGCAGAAATCTTCTTCCTGGGGCGCTCGCCCTCGACATCACCAGGGTCATCGCGACTGATCTTATAACGCAATGCACCGCATACCGGGCAAGCGTTCAAATCCTCGTACTCACCGCGGTAGAGGATGCAGTCATTAGGGCATGCATGTATCTTCTACACCTCTAACCCTAGAGGGCAGACAACCTTCTTTGCTTCATACGTACTCTCGGGCAATTCGTTGTCCTTTGGAAGCATATTCTTTATCATTACCAGCAACTTTCCAAATCCCTTGTCAGATACACTGTAACATCCCAAAATTCTAAATTTTGGAATGTTATAAACAAATAGATAGTTTTGGTTGATTGTTTGATTGATTGACTGAAAGTGAGTGAATTCGAAACTTTTGAAAGTTAAATGAGAGGGAATAAAAGGACTTTCCCAAACTTTCATTTTGCTTTTATGAACTTCGGGAATTCAAATTCTTTTCATCACAAAACCCTGGAGAGAAGATGACATGACTTCTTCCATTTATTTAAATGACAAGGGGTGTTGAAAATATTTGAGTCTCATTTGGAAAACATTTCCAATTCTGAAACTTTATGCAACTCGATGATTTTCACGAGCGAAGATAAAATGACTTCTTCAAAACATATGAAATATGAGTTGGGAGTTTCATCATTTCATATTTGGGATTTCTCAAATTTTGGAAATAGGATCATTGGATTTATTTAATTATCTTCATAAAGTTTTCCTATAAAAATCTCAAGAGAGGGAATAATATGACTTTCCCAATATTTAGGAAAAATGAAGATATTATAAATAAATCAAATTTGGTTTTTGAAAGATTTATTTTGCTTAGGCAAAATGAGCATTTAAAATTTTTTATGCATGTTTACCGTTTTTAAAGTTCATTTTGTTCGACTCATTTTTAGGAGTCGGGGAAAATTTGTTTTATTTAATTTGGAGTTAATTTGGTAATTTTTTTTAATTCTTTTGATTTAATTTTTATTTTTTAAAAAAATCTGTGTGAGCCCCACAGGCCAAGGCCCGGCCCAGCCGGCCCAGGCCCGGCCCGGCCGGCCATGCCCACCTCTCCCTCCTCCTCGCTGGCTCGCCCGAGCGGGAGCCTCCCGCCACAAGACGCCTCCCGAGTCCGCCTCGACCAGCGCCCGGCTACCCCTTCCCAAGCCACCCGACGCCTCTTTAAAACCTCTCTCTCACGCCGCCCTCACCCGCGTCCCTCCCGAGCCGCCCGCCTCGCTTGAAGGCCGCCGCCATGAGCACCCGCCGCCCTCGTCGCCCCGGAGCCCCTCACGAGCCTCGCCGCCCCTCGCCGCCGTCGCCCGACCATGGGGAGCCAGCCGAGCCCGCCGTGAGAGCCACCGGAGGTAGCCGCCCCGCGCCGCCCGATCCGGTTTTCCCCAAAATAACCGATCCGGTTTATTTAAAAAAAATGTTCGGTTTTTAAAAAAAAAACCTAGATTGGTTTTATTTTTTCGGTTTTCTTAATTAACGAACGTTCACCGAACCGTTCGTTTCAATGAACGTGTTCGTTGGATTAGTTCTGTTAACGAACGTCCGTTATTTAATCCGGTCGTCGCTTTCTTTTAAATCGGATTTAACCCGTTATTTTTGATTCGATTTACGATCCGATTTTCAAATCTGTTTTATTTCTTGCTCGTTTATCGAATCAGGTGATTCAAGCGCCGGAGTTTCAGAACGAAACCGCCGTTCGACTAACCTATTTTCACAGAGTTTTGCTACTGTGAGATTTTGACCTAATTTCAGATTGCTAAACCGAGTCGTTTCTCTCGAGTTCCGACTTTCGATACTTTGTTTGATTCGATTCTTTTGCCACCAGGGTTCTTAAGTTGAACTATCTGGTTAGATCTTTTATTCGAGATTTCCTGTGCATTAGATGAGTACTTATTGTATGCTTGTTGTTTGTCTGCGTTAGATCACCCGTGAGTGCGCCGCTTGTTACTTCAATCTCTAGGTCTCATGGATCCTCAAAGAAGGCAAGTAACACTTTGATCATACTTTTCTACTACCCAGTTTTATTGCATTAGATCAAACCCTCAAACACTTGCATGATTAGGATCTAATCAAATTGTGGGATGGGAAGTAGATTGAGGTAGTACCTATTACTGCTTACTTATGAAACCTTGGGAGTTACTTCTACGTTTGTTTGATTATGCCATGCTATGCTAGTAGACGTGGATTGGGTGAGTGAATATCCATGACAGATGTGAGATTGATAATTAATGGTTTATCTAAGGTGGCAACTTAAACACACATCTGGGTGGATTGAGGCACTGGTTTCTATCAGATTTGCTCAGTATTTCTTCGGACCGCCACCTGTGCTCTAAGGGATCATAAGATTATTCAAACTAGAAACTTCCGTGTGCAGCCACAAGCCAATTATGGGCTCATGGCGTAGTTGACTAAGTTGTGCGAACTCTTACGGGTAGGCTAGCTGATGTAGGGGATGTAGGTTGGTACGGTCTACCCACATGTAAGGTGCTAGCGCCGAAAGACTATGTCTCGGTCATCCGCTTTCTCAAACACCATGTAGTGCGAGAACCAAGCGGAGGCGATCGAGTCTTGTGGGGAAAAGTGTGCAAACCTCTGCAGAGTGTATAAACTAATCATGATTAGCCGTGTCCCCGGTTATGGACAGTTTTGAGTATCTAGTACTTGAATATCATGTGAATCTCAACACGTTACTTCTAATAATAAAGTTATTGGGTTTTTAATGAGTACTTTTTAATTGGGATTGAGGATGCTGTCAACCATTCTCAATGTTCAACAACCACCATGATAGTTAAATAAATTTATTCCTTTGAAGTAGGGAAAAATTGGCTTTTCGCAAAACCTTATAACCATAGAGCTTTCCACCAGCCATATATGCATGTAGTATAGCCTATTCTTTCATTACTCTCTATGTGTTACATTGCCAAAGATATTCCATGTGTCAATTGTTTTCGGGCTGCAACTTTTCATGTTGCAGAATTTTCGAACGACAGTAAGTGATACGTTAGGGTTACGATTTCCTATACTCAACTTTGCCGTTGGTGTTGATGGGAATCCACAACCTTGTTGCTTCCGCTATATGTTGGATTGAGGTAATAGTATTTACGCTACTTTATACATGTGATTTACCTCTGTTATAAATCCTTCGAGTACTGTGTGTGTCAGCATACCGATCCAGGGATGACACGAAAGCACAGAGACTTGATCCATTCGGGTCGGGTCGCTACATACACCATTCTCTGCCTTCCATTGCAGCAATTCCAGTGTGGTGCCCAACTTCTTTTTTGTCAGCTTCGCAATTCGGGTACAACAATTTCTTGTGATCCTCTAACATGCGCTGCAACTTCTTTTTCTCCAAATCACTTGCGCAGTTTCTCTTTGCATCGGCAATGGCCTGACCTAGATCATCAGCGGGCTCATCTGATGCCTCTTCTTCAGCTTCTTCCCGAATTGCCGGCTCAGCTTCTTCCCCCATTGTTGTATCATCGTATTCAGGGAACCCATTGCCAGGATAGCCGTCATCGTCCTCTTCTTCTTCATTGTCTTCCATCATAACCCCTCTTTCTCCGTGCTTTGTCCAAACATTATAGTGGGGCATGAAACCGGACTCAAATAGGTGGACATGAATGGTTCTTGACGTAGAGTAATTGTGACCATTCTTACAGCCAGCATATGGACAAGGCATAAAACCATCCGCCCCCGTGTTTGCCTCAGCGGCAAGCAGAAAAGTATGCACGCCATTAATGAACACGGGAGAGCATCGGTCATCATACATCCATTGTCGGCTCATCTTCATTACACAACACTGAATAGACCAAATTAATACAAGTTCATACATAAAGTTCATATACAACACTTAATTAAATGCAACATACAAATAACTCTCTAGCTAAAGAGTTTAAATGCAACAACAAATGCGATCAAGATCGCAACTAAGGTAACAATTGATCCAACAGCATAATGATACCAAGCCACACTATCAATGGCATATTTTCTAATATTTCTAATCTTCAACCGCATTTTCTCCATCTTGATCTTGTGATCATCGACGACATCGGTAACATGCAACTCCAATTCCATCTTCTCCCCCTCAATTCTTTTCAATTTTTCTTTCAAATACTCGTTTTTTCTTTCAACTAAATTTAACCTCTCGACAATAGAGTCGGTTGGAATTTCCGGTTCACATACCTCCTAGATAAAAATATATATGTCAACTTGATGGGCATAATTTGTCATAAACACGAAATGCAACAACTAGTTTTAAAAGAGAATATACCACATCCGAATCATAACAAGGACGAGGGCCGACGGGACGGATATCAAAACCATGGCACTATGTATAACAAACAACGTACGGGTAAGATAATTATATGAGTAACTGTATATCCAAATCACGCAAACATCAATTTGGTAATGTAAAACATTCATGAACAAGAGCCTCACCACAAGGTGGTGTCGGTGACGGGACAGTGCGGGCGATCGACGGTGGTTACGACAGAGATTTAGAAGGCACTAAGTAAACCACACCTACATATGCAAACTAAGTGTTATTTTTGACCTCAAATTGCATATAAATCAAATACTAGCACTTATAATTCCTCCCAAATTACTAAACTCACAAATTAATCATTATACAAAGCATTGTAAGAGCTAATCTAGCAATGAGAGATGAAAGGACAACATTGCTAACCTTTGTGATCATTTGAATGGATGGGGGCCTTCAAATCTTGACAAATTTTGGGCAAAATGTGTGATGAGCTCAAGGAAGAGAGGGGAAGAACAGAGGAGAAGAGGGGAAAGGGGAAGAACAGAGCGAGCTCGGGTGGACGAAGGGTTTATGTACGTCGACCTTTAGTACCGGTTCATGCCACGAACCGGTACTAAAGGTGTTGGAGGGGCCCAGACTGACAACATCCTACCACCACTATCTTTAGTACCGTTTCGTGGCACGAACCGGTGCTAAAGGTTCACCACGAACCGGTACTAATGAGAGCGGCCAGCTAGCCGTTGGAACCGGCACTAATGGACACATTAGTGCCGGCTCAAAATCAAACCGGCACTAATGTGCTTCACATTTGACCCTTTTTCTACTAGTGTTGGTGTGCCTGCCTAGCCAATTATAAGTATGAATTAAATGTTTTAATTAATGCTTTAATTCAAGTAAGAAATAAATGGATATATATCCTTTTTACAGGGAATGGATATATATATGTCATGTATGGACACATGCATAGATACTACTGGATACCTATGGAAGAATATACTACTCCCTCCTATCCAAAATAAGTGTTGCAATTTTGAACTAATATTAGGGGAGTAATTGTGATTAATTAGTACATATGGCCGACGATGATTTTTTATCCAAATTTAAGTATTTTTCAAATATATTTCTAGCCACAAAATTTGTTAGAGTACCTACTACTCCTTGCACTTTTTTATTTGAGATTTTTTACACTCTGCACTTGGTCGAGTGGAGAATTGAGCCCACAAATCAACACTACTGCAGCCCACTTGCTTCATAGGTTAACCCAAAAAATAAGGCCTCTCCAGAGAAACATCTGTCCGTTCACAGAAATGCAAATGGGCCGGCCAAACTAGCATGGCAGCTCTACGGGTAGAGCATAACCCAAATTAGAATTTTGTTATTTTACTATATTAAGAGAAAATAAAAGGAAATTATAATTTTTTTTGAAAAATCTCAACCCCATAAATTAATCAATTAAAATGTTTTTTTGCGGGAATCAATCAATTAACATGTTATTACAATCATTCGATACAGAAAACGCCATGCAGGATGGAAAACTATTATAAAGAACACCCTTGGACCTATTCTCAAAATTAAATTCGTAATCTGATGTGCTACCTCATCATCTATTATTAAAACTAAATATCACTCATTAGTACTAACCTTGCTTTATCTATTCTTTTCATCCTGATACTGCAAATTAGATAGCAGCATAGAAATCAGGTAATCTCTTGGGGAAGGACCACGTTAGCTATGGTTATCCCGGACAGTTGTTCAAGCAAGGATATGAATGCCATCTAGTCTTTTTTTAGCCTTCTTAATAAGGCATTTGTTAATTTTTACCTGTCTAAGGTATATTTTCACTTCCGTTGTGAGAACCGCATCTTGGTTGTATGACCCTTTGTTATATTTTACTTGTTGGATTCGTTGTGTGTGTGTTTGTTATATTTGACTTGTTGGATTCGGTGTGTGTGTGTGTGTGTGTGTGTGTAATTGTTTTGTAATACCTGTCGTTCCACCCACATGGCGTATGTGTCGTGACATTCACGGTGTGTTTGGTGGACGTCCTGGGGTCAATACTACACATTTACCACCAGAGGTGGTAGACATGTATAGTGCCACTTTTGCTCGGTTACACCCGCCCACGACATTGCATGGTTGCAGCGATGAATCATTGACGTGAAATTCTATATCATGTGACATGTAAAAAGATTGTGCAGAAACATCTCTATGTCACTCAGACTTCAATGAACGAAACCAAAAACCTGAGAAATAAATGTATACATGGTTTCACGGCTCTTCACCTACACCGCCCAGATCTAGCCCACATAATGAAATGGTCAACATGCCCAGATAAAAAAAATACAAGAAGCTCCCTGTAACTGAAAAAAGAACAGTGAATTTTCGTAATTAGCAAAAACAGAAGCCACAATATAGACAACACATACACAATCTTGCAGCTTGCTTTACCTTCTGCCGTACACATCCTCCAAAGCTTGTGGACCATAAATTTCATGAAAAAGATCTTGCCGCTGAAAATGATTCAACATGAAAGAAAACTGTATTAGAGGGTGACAGTCTGTATAAGGATCATAGCGCAGTCAATAATGTGGAGAATGACTATTTTTCGGAAAAATAATACTAAAGATCAAATGTGAGTGTCAACTTTTTGATCCTTTCAAAATAGTTTATATGCTAGCTTAGAGTCAAACTCATCAGATTTTCTAGAAGTTGAGGTTGGCGTCCCCTGCCTCCAAATAAGTGATTCTAGATCTTTGACGAGCCATCATTCCATCCACTGAACAAAGTCCGAGCAGCTTCCTTTTTAATTCTCTTGAAGCCATGTCTCACAGAAATGGAGAGTGCAACTGTCTTTCGCTTGATCCACTCGCCCAGACAATTTTTCTTTAATATTACCAAAGATTTTGGCACTCCAGATTTGAAGAGTGTTATCTTTGATGAAACTGATCTTGCGACATAGTCTGATCAGCGGGTTAGAAATAGCACAGAGGGCTGGATATGACATAGACTGATCAGCGGCTAGAAATAGCACAGAGGGCTGGGTTTGACCGCGCCAAGGAGTCTACATTTCCCTGGATAACCAACAAAATTCAAAACTTAATCTGCGACACCCAACAACTTTGTGAACTGTGGCGAGAAGCAATGGGCAGTGGTCCGATGTGGTCGAGGAAATTCCTTGGAGAAAACTGTCCGGGAAGAGATCATGCCACTCCGGAGAGGCCAACATGCGATCAATCTTGTAGAGAACCGTATATATTGTTGCGTTTGTCCATGTGAAAGCACGGCCATTAAGGTTAACATCATGCAACAGAACATCACTAACCACTTTATTGAACTTACCTATCACGCGCCTACTAAGGTTGCGATTATTCTTATCTTCCACTAACAATCAGGTGTTCTCATAGCCTGAGAAGAGCCACGGCCCTGAAGCACTTGATCTTATTGTTCTGATCTCCCGTGCATGTAGCGGCCATTGATTTTCTTGAAGATTCACATGCATTCATTGACTACTGCTTATAGTTGGTCAGACTCTTCTCTCACTACTGTTCTAGCTATGCTCCACCATCCCATGCTAATATTTCGTTTTATTCCCAAGTCTAAATATATTTTATCTTTTCAACCGGGCGTTCATTTTACCATTTGCATATTTTTGTTTATGATGACGATGACTTTAAACGAGACCACTTTTGATTATATTTCAACAAGTTTTAAAATTCATATTTTCAAACATGGTGAAACACGATGGTACACTCTGGAACACGATGCCCCCGAATGAAACTGGATATAAACTACTCTTAGTTACTAACTTTTACATACCGTATGAAACAATTTAAAACACACTAACACGTGATGAAACACTTAGGTAAACAGTGTAACATTATGATACACTATGGAACATGGCTAGCCATACTGAAACAAATAAGATTATTTATGCGGAACCGAATAAAACATTATTGATTTTTGGTAAGATCTTGCTGAAAAAGCACATTTGTGTAAACATAAAGTAAAAGAAAATTTTATTTCAAAATATATTAGGCATCTATTTGTTTGAATGAAACTCAATGACTAAAGAATAGCACATGCTAGGGGATAGAAAAAATAGTATAGAAGATACAATGGACCCACAAAGCAAGAATAGAAAATATATGCATGCATGCATGCACAGAGGTCCCGTACGTGTATGGTGGAAAATCCTCTCTCATACCTTTTGAGGACTCGCGCACGAGCACGACGTGCATGGCGTTGTTGTTGGGTGGCAGCTGCAGGCGGAGCGGCATCAACTTGCTTGTGATGGGGTTGCGGGAGCAGATGATCACGTCCTTGAGCCCCGTCTCCTCCTGCAGTCTCTCCAGCAGCTCCCCAAGGCTTGTCCCGTTGAACAGGAACGAGTGCCCCTCATCTCCCTCACGCCCGTAGCCACTGTCATCCGCAATATGGTAGTGGATGTGCCGCCCCTCCACCTTGTGCACCGGCACCGAGAAGGAGTCCGCCGACTGCATGCGTCCGCAAACACGACGCACGGAGAACCAAAATTAGCACCATTATATTGGGTTGTTGCACTCGTCCTGCAGGAACAGGTGCGCGTACGGACCTCGAGCCTGGAAAAGCCCACCGGGGGCGCCAGGGAGCCGGGGGGAGGCGGCGGGGGCTGCGCTACGAATGGAGTCGCCGCCGTACGGTGGTGCGGTGGCGCAGGAGGCCTGAGCGCCCCCGTCGGCAAGGGAGCGGGCGAGGGCGAGGGCGAGCGAGAGTGTGGTTTGTAAGGTAGAGGAGGAGAGTAGGCGGTGGTGATGGGATCGGAGCATTGAGGCGGGTGCACCAGCACCTGCACGATCTCGATGCACCAGACGACCCAGCCGGCATGCCGGTGGTGGGGCACGTCATGGGTGACGGAGTTGCGCAGCGGCGGGAGGCCGCCGTTGGCGCGGAGGAAGTTGCCGTAGCGAGTCTGGAGGCGGGCGTGCCTGCCTTCGCCGACGGGGACCCACTCGACGGACGAGTCGAGGCGGTGGGGCAGCGTCTGGATCACCTTGCGCCCGGTGACGCCCATGAGGATGGGCTCGTTGGAGGCGGTGAGGTAGCGGCCGTAGCGGCTGCGGAGGCGGATGACGCCGGGCGCGTTCGGCACCAGCTCGACGGTCCATCGCGCGTTCGGGGACGCGGCGTTGCGGTCCTGCAGGACGTGGGACTCGTCCTCGTCCGCGTACATGTACTTGTTTTGGTGGCTCCGCAGCCGCACCGTCTTGGCGCGCTCGAACAGCTCCATGCGCGCCTCGGCCCGGCGTGACGCTGTCGCGGCCGGTGACCCTCGCCTCACGCGCGTCCGCGGTTAGGGAGGGTTGCCGATGGGGACGACGGCTGCCGCGCGTGGCGATACGCCCCGGGCATTGCGCTACGCCGTGCCACAAACCATGGACTCTCGGGGACACCGAATATAGCATTTCCTAACTGATCGGAGCCCTTTGTATGTGCATGGCCCCTCTTTCTCTCTCTTCCTTCTCACACAACATATGCATGCCTACATTATCTTTCCCCTCTTCTCAAACTTCATTACTTTTAGTTTCCTTTTGACAGTTTAGATGGTTCGTATCTTTAAAATCAAAATTTTGTTTTTGAAACTTTGTATATATTTGAACTCCTAACATCAAGATCTTTAGAACAAGATCGGTCTTGGATGACTTCTAACACATATTTGTTAACTGAAATTGAAACAGTGATGAACTTATCAGTGTTTTCAGTGACGAACTTTGTTGGAAACAGTGAAGAACTTTTCTTTTCATTGTAAGGTGCTAAATAAACAGAATCAGGAGTTGAAGAACTTTCTGAACGGTGGGTTTGTACTTTGTTAAAAATATTAGAGAACTTTGCTAGAAAATATATTCAGAACCGAATAACATTATAAACAACTTGCCTGAACTTTAATGAAAAGTTTATGGAACTTGTTTGAGCCACACACAATTTAATTTTAGCTTGGGCTCGCAATTTAATTGGAAAGTTATGGTGACATATTAATTTTAAAAATTATTGATGAATTTTAAAAAATGTTCTTGGATTTCCAAAAATATTAATAAATTTTAGAAATTTCTTTAGATTTAAAAATGTTCTTGGATATCGAGTAATGCTGACGACTTAAAAAATGTTCACGAATTTCAATATTCATAGTTTTTAAAAATTGTTACTGGATTTCAATAAATGATCATGGCTTTGAAAATTATTTATAATTTTAAAATATGTTCCTAGATATCAAAAAATGTTTATGGAATTGCAAAATGTTCTCAATTTGAACATACGGTCATGAATTTGAAAAATTGTTCTCATATTTCAAAAAATTTATGCTTTAAAAAAATGGTATTTCAAAAAATTTAACAAAATTATAAAAAATAAAAACAAGACAAGAGGAAACTGGAAAAAATAAAACCCGAGAAAACCCAAAGAAAGAACACTGAAAAAACTGAAAAGCCTGGTTGAGGAAATCGTTGGAAAACCAGAGAAAAACCATAGAACATACAAAATTGGCCGACTTACTACTGCGAGCGGTGGTGCGCGCTTGGTCTCTAGATGTAGGTTCGCTACTTCACTCATCTCACAGACGACATATTATTGTGGGGCTAAATTAATGTATGTTTTCGCCAATCCTTGATGAAATTAATGTGGGGTTAAATAGAAACATCGTTAACAAATGTGTATTGGAAGTGTAGATTGACTTGCATTTGGGTGAAATTAAAAACTCCAAGAGTACTTACTCACATACTCATGTCCATCTAGTCGATAAACGAAAAACTTTTTTGTGCTTATGTTGTAAACACGCATGTATCAACCATTTTTGTTCAAGCTTCATTACTTTTGATTTGTCTCCACATTCCCTGGATAGGCCTTACTTTTTGGGCTAACCCATGAAGCAACTGGGACATGTACTCCCTAGTGCAGACCTCTACTCCCTGTCGTAAACATGGACATGTACTCCCCATCATAAACATGGACATGTACTTTCCTGATCGTGCAACACACCTGTGATGTGCGCGCTACAACATGATATGTTGAGATGACATGGTTGCATGTTGTGAGAAATATAGGTTAGTGAGTATCACCTAAATAGTTATACCGGGCATGAGCTCTGTGCAGGGCATATGATGACATCAAAATATAAGGGAGGTTTTGCCAAACAATTGATAAAAAATCTAAGGCAAACTTGTTTTGACCATAACGACTGTCTTCATAAATAGCTAAACCAAGTTGGCTCCAAAGAAAAAAATCATCCAGGAAAGACTCCAACTCGAGAACTTTAGCTATATGTAAGTTGATTGATTTTTAAATTTGGGCAACTTGATTTTCCGATCGTTCTTTTGTTCAAATGTGTGCTGTTTTCCCCCCAGTGTTGTTTAATGGCTTCTTGGGCTGAATTTTTGACTTGCCTCTGTTTAAGGTCAGTCGGTTTTCCTATTGGGGTTGAAGCACGTTACCCATTGCTTTTTTTTTTCATTTGTATGTGTTTTTGCTTTGCTTTTCTCCTTTTTAGTCAATTTTTTTGGGACCAATGCCAGAAATTGATTCTTCCGTAGAAAACTCATTTTATTTATTTATTTTACTTTATTTCATTTATTTTCTTCGTTAAGGGTAGTACAAATGCCACAAATTCATTCCTTGTTAGCATTTTATATGAAATTTCACTATTCTATGCTTATTCTTGCATATTATAAAAAATCACAGTTTTATGTGTAAATAGTGTGCAAATTTATCATTATTTAATTTTTTTAAAGGGTAATTCCAATTCCACTAATTCATTTTTCCTTATAAATATTCATTTTCTGATTTTGGTTTTTATTTTATATTATTTCTTATTTAAGGGTAATACCAATGCCTCAAATTTAGTCATTCTTAGAAAACTCCTTTTTTGCGAATATTTGACTATTATATGCTTATTCTTGTATTTTATAAAAAACCCACAATTTATCTATAAATTATCTGCAAAGTTTGCGATTACTTTTTGTTTTATTTTTCTCTTCTTAAAGGATAATACCAATGTCACTTATTCATTCTTTTTTAGAAAACTTTATTTTATTATTTTATTATTTATTTCATTTTAATGGTAATAAAAATGCCACTAGTCAATTCCTTCTTAGAAAAATTGTGTCTCATGCTCGATCGACTTATAGACATTCCTTCATGTCACTGCCAAAGGAGATTTGCCCCCAAAGGACGATAGAGAGGTTTTGCCAAAGGAGATTTACCGAGAGCGCAGTAGAGGGGGAAAACATGTGCCGAGGAAGATCTGCCCAAAAGTACCATTCTGTGCTTATATATGCAGGATTCCCATGTATTTATGGTCCATAAGGCTTGGTGTGCTTCGTCGTCCAAAAAAGATGTTCAGCGGGCGAGATCAAGTTCGTGGCAAAAAAGGAACTAGTGCTTAATGAGATTTGCGCATAATGCATTTGCCAAAGGCCAGATTTTCCCAGAGTAGAGAAGAGGGGGAAAAACATGTGCCAAAGGAGATCTGCCCAGAAGAACTACCTGTCACATACATATATGAAGGATTTGAATGTTCATAAGAGGCTCAATTTCCGGCTCTTATCTTGCTACCTAGCTTAAACACAGCCACACAGGCACGTACGATCGACAAAGCAAAGCCAGACCAGAAAGCGAAAAAGAAAATTAGGGAAGCGATGAATGCATGCATGGCATGCACAGCGCACGTACACGCTCAGTTGAGAAGCTCGAACAGTGGCTCCAGCGCCGCCTGCGCGAGGTCAGCAGCGGCCACGGCTGCCGCCGGGAAGCGCTGGTGCACGAAGGACAGGAGCAGAAGAGCCACGGCGGCAAGCCAGAGCAAGAACCCGGTGACGGCGTCGGCGCCAGCGTTGCTGCTCGGAGTCGGAGGGGGCGTGGCCCGGAGGAGGAAGGAGACGGCCAGCAGCATGTACGTGGCGGCGTAGAGGCGGATGCGGAGCTCCATGTTGTGCTGACCATCGTCGACGCCGCCGTAGTACTGCTGTGCCATCGCTAGGAAGAGGTTCCGGAGGAAAGCCGCCATTTCTCTGACTGTGTTAAGCTGCACTGTATACCAGGCTGTTGGGATTACCGGATTAGTAGACACAGTTAGGGTCAATCGTATATATGGCCCACATGATGTTGGAACGATCAAGTACAACGAAGAACATGTAGTCTGACTTGGAGCCCATTATTTAATAGAGTCGAATTGACTGTAATGACAGTTCGTACCTCGACGATAGCTGATAACTCAGTGATATCAATTGTGCAAATCAACCTGTGGTTGAACGATTAAAAGAACGGTGGTATCTTTAACTTATCAGAGTATAAGTTTTAAATTTGACATTTATGCTCGCATTTTCATGAATTTATTTCAGGTTTTTCGACGATGTTAGTTTAGTAGGACGTGACATTTTCATTAACTACGAGGTGCATGTGGTGACTTCGTCAGTTTAAAGATACTATGCGGGCTCAGTCTCTCAGAAAGGTGTGTGTGCATACGTTTATAATGTAAGTATATGTTCGTGTATGTGAGTAACTTTGATTGTACCGTGTTTTCAAAAAATCATATCAATTACAAGTAGGTTCTAATTGAAATATAACTGGGATAAGGGCATGTCCAACAGCGATCCGCAAATTTCTTTTCGAGCCGTTTGCGTATAGGGGGGACCAGTCCACGAATACGGATGTGGGAGGCCGCCTTCCAACACTACCTGCATATATTTCAATAACTTTTTAAACTATTCGAACGAAATTCGTGCAAACACGGCGGATTTCATACAGACGAGACGACATTCATGCAAACACGGTCGATTTTCGTTAGATTTTGAACATTTAGAACAAAAAACCCATTCTGACCTAACCCTAAACCTATCCTACGGCAGCGGCCGACGTCGAAGCCCTTGTCGTCCTCCATCCGCTGTCGCCATGAGTACTGGTGATAAGACCAATGAAGTGAAGCTGCGGTTTCCGGCGAGGAAGAGTAGAACACGTGAGACGGACTGGCCCACATGGGACACAAGGCCCTGCCGCCTCCCCTGCCCTACTCATCCTCGAAGGAGTCTACACCTTGTCTATCGCTGGTGGGCGTGAGGTCCACAATGGAAATGGTGGCGCTCACGATGTCCTCGTCCCACTGGGCCGCCTGATAGTTCGTCGACAGCGCGTAGGATGCGCAACTGGCTTTGTTTGTCTCATCCGTGATCTCCTGTTGTTGCGCCTCCGCGGCGGCCGCTTCCTGGCGAGTGGCGGCTTATGCGCGGACAACCTCGTAGATAGCACGCTGCTACTCGACGAAGTTGGGGTTCGTCGCGACCATAGCCGCCACGGCCTCCTCGCTCGTGCGCCGCCGTCGATCTAGCCCTCCGCCAACCGGTGCTACTCTAGGAGGAACATGTTGTACCGTTGTTCCTCCTGCGCCTGTTGGACCGTGCGCCGGCGCAGGCCGCACCTCTGCCATGGCGTCATTGTAGTGCGCATGCGCCTACTCCATGATGAAGCCTGCGTGCATAGGTGCGGGCTCCGATGCGGTATCGTCGGAGCCCGTCTCCATCATGGGGTTGTTGTCGTCGTCAGAGACCTCGTGTGAGCTGGCCAGCATGTCGACCTCAACCAGCCTGGCACGGCGGCTCTGCCAGGCGGCCGCAAGGGCGGCTGCCTCGTGCTTCATCTCCGTGGAAAGACTCTCGCACAAATTGTTGACGCATGCAGTCATGGCAGATACGGTACAAGGAAGAAGGATGTGGAGCGGCTTGTATTGTGGCTTGGTGTAAGCCGGGTATGGCTGCCTTTAAATAGCGGATTCCAGTGAGGCCAGGCATCTGGGTGTGTAAATGCGCGACGTTGGTGTGGGTTTCTCAACAGGCGAGCCTTCTTAATGGCGGCATATAGACGGGCGGGCATTGAACGGGCATGGTAGATAGATATCCGTCACGTCCCGTCCAGTAACGCGTCGCAGGAGACGCCCTCGGCCGGCACGCCGCTTCAGTGACGAAGCCAGTGAGAGGTCACGTCCGTTCTGGGCCGACTTCAATATGGAGCGGCCGCTCTACGGTATCATGAATACGGGCAGCTGACGCTGGATAGGAACATGCGGGGCGAGGAAGGATGGTTTGGATGGGCGAGATGGCCAGAAGCGGGCATGAGTGTTATACGGACGCCCGCAAATTCTTCACATTTGTCTTCAATTTACGGAAGAAAATGCTTCCGAAGCGTCCTACGGACCGATGCAGAACCATATACGACACGTCACGGTGCGAACAGTTGCGAACAGTTTGATGATTCGTGTTGAAGATGCCTTAAACAGTGATCAAATATTTATTTTTAAAGGAGAACATCTCATGCTGGCCTATATATAATATAAACCATACGGACACAGTTGTCAATTTGATTTGTCTGCTTAAGATGCCCTCGATCGGCGGTCCATCTGCTCTACGCAAGCCTGTGTGGGGAAAATTGGAGTGGGTGTGGGCGCGGCCGTCAAATCCCGAGTGCTATGTCATGGAATACGTCATGTTGATGCCGGACCGTGCATGAAGCGTCGTGATGGCTAGTTAAATAATTATTACTATACTAGCAAAAACGCCAGTGCGTTGCAACGGGAGAAAAAAATTCATTCATATCTCTAGATGCAGTTGGACAAATTGTGCATGACCGGTTGGCAGGTTATGAGATCGAACCGTCCCATTGCAATTTTATTTTTCTCCGGACCTGGACACAGTGCACCACCGTTAGATGGGCTTCCTCCGTTGGGCTAGAACGGATGGCAAGTAACGAAAGCAAATAGCGTACGTGAAATTAATTAAAGCAGAACCAAATGAAACGGGACCAAACTAAAAATATCACCTCCCTTTAATAATAGGTATAAATTTCCATCCTGGTTTGTTAGTCCCTTATATATTCTGACTCAAATTTTGATCTTAAATTTAACTAACAAAATATTAATGATATCATAAAAAATATAATTGGAAACTATGTTCAGATGCGAATCCATTGATATAATATTTTATGATATGCATTAATATTTTGTTAGTTAAATTTATAGTCAAATTTTGACACAAAATATAAAATAGACTTATAAACCAGGATGGAGGTCGTAGTATTTTAGTGTGGCTAGTTAAATAATTAATCTGACGCTGAATTGTCCCAGCAAAGTCTTTAACCTATATCTATGTGTATATGTATACTTATACTTAATGAAATACAAGTAAATATGCCCATGCGTTGCAACGGGCGAACAGAATGTGTCAGGCCTAGGATAAGGCTTGTAGATGTGGTAGGGATAAAAGAACTTTCGACAATTATTGAGCGTGAGCGTTCGTCGGCCTATCTTCCAATGCATTGTTTTCCCGCAACAAATTGACTTGTGCCATTGTGTTTGTTTCTCTACAATTAATTGTTCACTTAACACATCATTGAAAATATGTCTGTGCGTTGCAACGGGAGAAACAAATCCTCGCACGCCTTAGGGCCCCAAGATATGAAGATTGTCCAGATCTCACTCTAGAAAACAAATTTCTCATCGAGAGACAAAATGTAGACTAATAATGTTGTTAATCATGCTACATGTCAGCAATCATACATGGTAGTGAGCGTAAGTCCTCTAACGATATCTCACCGACACGAAGGAAGGTAATATGGAATTAAATTATGTTCTTAAAGGAGGTGTCCACAAGTACCTTCTAGCCCCGCAGAAGCTATAATTTACATTGGTTAGAAATCTTGGACCTTATATTCCGAGTGATATAAATCAACTTGTAAGGGATAACGACTGGGTGGGCTATAAAATTTGTTGTGGCCTATTTGCCACATAGAGCGTCATGGCTGCCTCGACATAAGGTGGCAACTAGAACAGGAATGCGCGCGTTGCAGCGCCCGTCAGTCTCAAGGAAAGAATAATATAAATGTGTAAGGAAATTAAACCCGCAAATACAACTGGTTTGTGAATGATTTTATTTGAGTGACATCCAGCAAGCCCTACTATCTTTGGGGCATTCATAAACATTTAAGTAACTTAGAATAAACAATTAGACATGGTAAATAATACACGCCTAATCATGTTAGGTGGACATAATAGAAATACCTAAAGATATGTAAATCAATAGAATGTATTGATGCCACTGGAGCAAACACAACCTTAATTAGTTGCACGCTTAGCATTATAAGAGACAAAGACCTTCACTTGAATTATTGCCATGCTCTTATCTACGAAAACATGTGGTTCTGTCATATTTTCTACATGCTCGTAATGAATCTGCAGAGATATGTTCATTGAAAGCCTGATGTACAATGAATTGTCTTACAGTTGTGCTTTTTCTTAGTCTGTACACACAGTTGTGCTTTCTACATGCTCGTAGTGAATTTGCAGAGATCTTTCTTAGTCTGCACACACAGTTGTGCTTTTTCTTACCATATGATAGTATTTATGTCTTACAAAATCGAAGATGCCACACCAAAACTGAGATAAGATGGTTACCTTTGAAACATTTGTCACTCAACAACTGGATAGTATCAATATAGGTATTTGAAGCATGCATGAAGGAGTAAGCAAGCAACAACAAACATGAGAGGAATGTTGAAACAAGAAGTGTTCTGAAAGTCATTAAAGAAGTAGGCCTAGAAATATATATATTCGCACTGTTACTCGCAACAACCAATTTGTTGGTCGAATAATTAATAATCTGTCCAACCTGTATTTGAAGGTTCTGTATTTATTAGTGAATTATGCAAACAAAAACTTCTTCCTAGAGAACTTGATGCCACAAAAACATTGGAAATTTATTGCATCTATATTGTGAGGCCCCGCTCACTAAAATCTATGAGTCCCTGAATCAAGCTCTAAACAAAAGTCCAAGTTGAAAACAAAAAAAATGGAGACCAGAGTTAGCGAAAAGCATATCTTGCCTCTAAAACTTCTTGAATGAAACTATTCGTAGTGAAATAAAAGGCACTGTAATACCATACAAAAAAATTATACAATATTAAAAGACAAATTTGGGTAGGAGGCTAATCTGATAAACAAATCCTCTTAACTATGTTCAGTGCTATCAACATTCAATCTTCACATACAGTAATACCAACCACTGCCTTGTGAGTGACCTGCAAAGAATAGTTGAATCCCATTAGTATGTATGGCATCAACTGTAATAACTGTTAACTTGGTAAAAAGGACACCGTACAGAGAAAACTGCTTACGGTCTCTAAAATAAAATCATTAGTTCGTGTTTGCCGGGTCACCTTCAACTCCATTGAGATTTATCAGCAACCCAGGAAGCCAAAACTTTCATCAAGTACAACTTTATCAATTGTGATCCTAACCTGCAGATTTATGTAGTACAATGTAAAGAACTAATATGCTGTTGGGGAACGTTGCAGAAAATTAAAATTTTTCCTACTGTTTCACCAAGATCCATCTATGAGTTCATCTAAGCAACGAGTCATGGGAGAGAGATTGTATCTACATACCACTTGTAGATCGCGTGCGGAAGCGTTCACTAGAACGTGGATGATGGAGTCGTACTCGCCTTGATCCAAATCGCTGATGACCGAGTGCCGAACGGACGGCACCTCCGCGTTCAACACACGTACGGAGCGGATGACGTCTCCTCCTTCTTGATCCAGCAAGGGGAAAGGAGAGGTTGATGATGATCCAGCAGCACAACGGCGTGGTGGTGGATGCAGCAGAACTCCGGCAGGGCTTCGCTAAGCAACTACGGGAGGAGGAGGAGGTGTTACAGGGAGGAGGGAGGCGCCAGGCTTTCAGGGACGGCCACCCCTCCCTCCCTTTATATAGGTGCAAGAGAGAGGGGAGGGCAGCCTTGCCCCTTCCCTCCAAGGAAGGGTGCGGCCAAGGGGGAGGAGTCCATCCTCCCCAAGGCACCTCGGAGGTGCCTTCCCTTTAGGACTCTCCTCCCCAAGTCTCCTTGGCGCATGGGCCTCTTGGGGCTGGTGCCCTTGGCCCATATGGGCCAAGACGCACCCCCTACAGCCCATGTGGCCCCCGGGCAGGTGGACCCCCCCGGTGGACCCCCGGACCCCTTTCGGCACTCCCGGTACAATACCGATAAAGTGTGAAACTTTTCCGGTGACCAAAATAAGACTTCCCATATATAAATCTTTACCTACGGACCATTCCGGAACTCCTCGTGACGTCCGGGATCTCATCCGGGACTCCGAACAACTTTCGGTTTGCTGCATACTCATATTCATACAACCCTAGCGTCACCGAACCTTAAGTGTAGACCCTACGGGTTCGGAAGACATGCGAACATGACCGAGACGGCTCGGGCAATAACCAACAGCGGGATCTGGATACCCATGTTGGCTCCCACATGCTCCTCGATGATATCATCGGATGAACCACGATGTCGAGGATTCAATCAACCCGTATACTATTCCCTTTGTCAATCGGTATTTTACTTGCCCGAGATTCGATCGTCGGTATCCCAATACCTCGTTCAATCTCGTTACCGCAAGTCACTTTACTGCATACCGTAATGCATGATCCCGTGACCAGACACTTGGTCACTTTGAGCTCATTAAGATGATGCATTACCGAGTGGGACCAGAGACACCTCTACCTCATACGGAGAGACAAATCAAACTCTAGATCCGTGTCAACCCAACAGATACATTCGGGGATACCTGTAGTGCACCTTTATAGTCACCCGATTACGTTGTGGACGCTTTGGTACACCCAAAGCACTCTTACGGTATCCGGGAGTTACACGATCTCATGGTCAAAGGAAAAGATACTTGACATTGGAAAAGCTCTAGCAAAACGAACTACACGATCTTGTGCTATGCTTAGGATTGGGTCTTGTCCATCACATCATTCTCCTAATGATGTGATCCCGTTATCAACGACATCCAATGTCCATAGTCAGGAAACCATGACTATCAGTTGATCAACAAGCTAGTCAACTAGAGGCTCACTAGGGACATATTGTGGTCTATGTATTCACACGTGTATTACGATTTCCGAATAATACAATTATAGCATGAATAAAACACATTTATCATGAACAAGGAAATATAATAATAATACTTTTATTATTGCCTCTAGGGCATATTTCCAACAGTCTCCCACTTGCACTAGAGTCAATAATCTAGTTACATTGTGATGAATCGAACACCCATAGAGTTCAGGTGTTGATGATGTTTTGCCCGCGGAAGAGGTTTAGTCAACGGATCTGCGACATTCAGATCCGTATGCACTTTGCAAATTTCTATGTCCCCATCTTGAACATTTTCACGAATGGAGTTGAAGCGACGCTTGATGTGCCTGGTCTTCTTGTGAAACCTGGGCTCCTTGGCAAGTGCAATAGCTCCAATGTTGTCACAGAAGAGTTTGATCGGCTCCGACGCATTGGGTATGACTCCTAGGTCAGTGATGAACTCCTTCACCCAAATTGCTTCATGTGCTGCCTCCGAGGCTGCCATGTACTCCACTTCACATGTAGATCCCGCCACGATGCTCTGCTTGCAGCTGCACTCCATCGCTCCACCATTCAACATATACACGTATCCGGTTTGTGACTTTGAGTCATCTAGATCTGTGTCGAAGCTAGCGTCGACGTAACCCTTCTGACGAGCTCTTCGTCACCTCCATAAACGAAACATGTCCTTTGTCCTTTTCAGGTACTTCAGGATATTCTTGACCGCTGTCCAGTGTTCCTTGCCGGGATTACTTTGGTACCTTCCTACCAAACTTACGGCAAGGTTTACATCAGGTCTGGTACACAGCATGGCATACATAATAGATCATATGGCTGAGGCATAGGAGATGACACTCATCTCTTCTTTATCTTTTGCCGTGGTCGGGCATTGAGCCGAGCTCAATTTCACACCTTGCAAAACAGGCAAGAACCCTTTCTTGGACTGATCCATTTTGAACTTCTTCAAAATCTTATCAAGGTATGTGCTTTGTGAAAGACCTATGAGGTGTCTCGATCTATCCCTATAGATTTTGATGCCTAATATGTAAGCAGCTTCTCCAAGGTCCTTCATTGAAAAACTCTTATTCAAGTAGGCCTTAATGATGTCCGAGAGTTCTATATCATTTCCCATCAGAAGTATGTCATCTACATATAATATGAGAAATGCTACAGAGCTCCCACTCACTTTCTTGTAAACGCATGCTTCTCCATAAGTCTGCATAAACCCAAACGCTTTGATCATCTCATCAAAGCGAATGTTCCAACTCCGAGATGCTTGCACCAGCCCATAAATGGATCGCTGGAGCTTGCATACCTTGTTAGCATTCTTAGGATCGACAAAACCTTCCGGCTGCATCATATACAGCTCTTCCTTAAGGTAACCGTTAAGGAATGCCGTTTTGACGTCCATCTGCCATATCTCATAATCATAGTATGCAGCAATTGCTAACATGATTCGGACGGACTTAAGCTTCGCCACGGGAGAGAAAGTCTCATCGTAGTCAATCCCTTGAACTTGTCGATAACCCTTAGCGACAAGTCGAGCTTTATAGATGGTAACATTACCATCCGCGTCCGTCTTCTTCTTAAAGATCCATTTGTTTTCTATCACCCGCTGATCATCGGGCAAGTCTGTCAAAGTCCATACTTTGTTTTCATACATGGATCCTATCTCGGATTGCATGCCTTCAAGCCATTTGTTGGAATCTGGGCCCGCCATCGCTTCTTCATAGTTCAAGGTTCACCGTTGTCTAACAACATGATTTCCGTGACAGGGTTGCCGTACCACTGCAGTGCGGGCGTGTCCTAGTGGACCTACGAAGTTCAGTAGCAACTTGATCCGAAGTACCTTGATCATCATAATTAATTTCCTCTCTAGTCGGTGTAGGCACCACAGGAACATTTTCCTGAGCTGCACTACTTTCCGGTTCAAGAGGTAGTACTTCATCGAGTTCTACTTTCCTCCCACTTACTCCTTTTGAGAGAAACTCTTTTTCCAGAAAGAATCCGTTCTTGGCAACAAAGATCTTGCCTTCGGATCTAAGGTAGAAGGTGTACCCAATGGTTTCCTTAGGGTATCCTATGAAGACGCATTTTTCCGACTTGGGTTCGAGCTTTTCAGGTTGAAGTTTCTTGACATAAGCATCGCATCCCCAAACTTTTAGAAACGACAGCTTAGGTTTCTTCCCAAACCATAATTCATACGGTGTCGTCTCAACGGATTTAGACGGTGCCCTAATTTAAAGTGAATGTAGCTGTCTCTAGAGCGTATCCCCAAAATGATAGCGGTAAATCTGTAAGAGACATCATAGATCGCACCATATCCAATAGAGTGCGATTACGACGTTCGGACACACCGTTACGCTGAGGTGTTCCAGGCGGCGTGAGTTGTGAAACAATTCCACATTTCCTTAAGTGTGTACCAAATTCGTGACTTAAATATTCTCCTCCACGATCTGATCGTAAGAACTTTATTTTTCGGTCATGTTGATTCTCTACCTCATTCTGAAATTCCTCGAACTTTTCAAAGGTCTCAGACTTGTGTTTCATCAAGTAGACATACCCATATCTACTCAAGTCATCAGTGAGAGTGAGAACATAACGATATCCTCCATGAGCCTCCACGCTCATTGGACCGCACACATCGGTATGTATGATTTCCAATAAGTTGGTTGCTCGCTCCATTGTTCCGGAGAACGAAGTCTTGGTCATCTTGCCCATGAGGCATGGTTCGCATGTGTCAAATGATTCATAATCGAGAGACTCTAAAAGTCCATCAGCATGGAGCTTCTTCATGCGCTTGACATCAATGTGACCAAGGCGGCAGTGCCACAAGTATGTGGGACTATCGTTATCAACTTTACATCTTTTGGTATTCACACTATGAACATGTGTAACATTACGCTCGAGATTCATTAAGAATAAACCATTCACCATCGGAGCATGACCATAAAACATTTCTCTCATATAAATAGAACAACCATTATTCTCGGATTTAAATGAGTAGCCATCTCAGATAAACGAGATCATGATACAATGTTCATGCTCAAACTTGGCACTAAATAACAATTATTGAGGTTTAAAACTAATCCCGTAGGTAAATGTAGAGGTAGCGTGCCGACGGCGATCACATCGACCTTGGAACCATTTCCGACGCGCATCGTCACCTCGTCCTTCGCCAGTCTCCGTTTATTCCGTAGCTCCTGTTGTGAGTTACATATATGAGCAACGACACCGGTATCAAATACTCAGGAGTTACTACGAGTACTGGTAAGGTACACATCAATTACATGTATATCAAATATACCTTTAGTGTTACCAGCCTTCTTGTCTGCTAAGTATTTGGGGCAGTTCCGCTTCCAAAGGACCCTTCCCTTTGCAAGAAAAGCACTCAGTCTCGTGCTTGGGTCCATTCTTTGACTTCTTCCCGGCAATCGGCTTATCGGGCGCGGCAACATCCTTGCCGTCCTTCTTGAAGTTCTTCTTACCCTTGCCCTTTTGAACTTAGTGGTTTTATTGACCATCAACACTTGATGTTCTTTCTTGATTTCAACCTCTGCTGACTTCAAAGATTGAGAATACTTCAGGAATGGTCTTCACCATCCCCTGCATATTGTAGTTCATCACAAAGCTCTTGTAGCTTGGTGGGAGCGACTGAAGGATTCTGCCAATGACCGCCTCGTCCAGGAGGTTAATGTCCAGCTGGACAGGCGGTTGTGCAACCTAGACATTTTGAGTATGTGCTCACTGACAGAACTGTTTTCCTCCATCTTACAACTATAGAACTTGTCGGAGACTTCATATCTCTCGACCAGGGCATGAGCTTGGAAAACCATTTTCAGCTCCTCGAACATCTCATATGCTCCGTGTTGCTCAAAACGCTTTTGGAGCCCCGGTTCTAAGCTGTAAAGCATGCCGACTGAACGAGGGAGTAATCATCAGCACGAGACTGCCAAGCATTCATAATGTCTTGGTTCTCTGGGATGGGTGCATCACCTAGCGGTGCTTCTAGGACATATTGTTTCTTGGCTGCTATGAGGATGATCCTCAGGTTCCGGACCCAGTCCGAATAGTTGCTGCCATTATCTTTCAGCTTGGTTTTCTCTAGGAACGCGTGAAGTTCATGGTGACACTAGCGTTGGCCATTTGATCTACAAGACATTTTGCAAAGATTTTAGACTATTGTTCATGATAATAAAGTTCATCTAATCAAATTATTTAATGAACTCCCACTCAGATTTGACATCCCTCTAGTCATCTAAGTGATACATGATCCGAGTCGACTAGGCCGTGTCCGATCATTACGTGAGACGGACTAGTCATCGTCGGTGAACATCTCCATGTTGATCGTATCTTCCATACGACTCATGTTCGACCTTTCGGTCTCTTGTGTTCCGAGGCCATGTCTGTACATGCTAGGCTCGTCAAGTTAACCTAAGTGTATTGCATGTGTAAAAATGTCTTACACCCGTTGTATGTGAACGTAAGGATCTATCACACCCGATCATCACGTGGTGCTTCGAAACGACGAAATTTAGCAACGGTGCACAGTTAGGGAGAACACTTTCTTGAAATTGTTATGAGGGATCATCTTATTTACTACCGTCGTTCTAAGTAAACAAGATGCATAAACATAATAAACATCACATGCAATTATATAGTAGTGACATGATATGGCCAATATCATATAGCTCCTTTGATCTCCATCTTCGGGCTCCATGATCATCCTGTCACCGGCATGACACCATGATCTCCATCATCGTGTCTTCATGAAGTTGTCACGCCATAGCGACTACTTCTACTTCTATGGCTAACGCATTTAGCAATAAAGTAAAGTAATTTACATGGAGTTCTTCAATGACACGCAGGTCATACAAAAATAAAGACAACTCCTATGGCTCCTGCCGGTTGTCATACTCATCGACATGCAAGTCGTGATTCCTATTACAAGAACATGATCTCATACATCACATATATCATTCATCATTCATCACAACTTTGGCCATATCATATCACAAAACACTTGCTGCAAAAACAAGTTAGACATCCTCTAATTGTTGTTGCAAGTTTTACGTGGCTGCAATAGGGTTCTAGCAAGAACGTTTTCTTACCTACGTGAAAGCCACAACGTGATTTGTCAACTTCTATTTACCCTTCATAAGGATCCTTTTCATCGAATCCGCTCTAACTAAAGTGGGAGAGAGAAACACCCGCTAGCCACCTTATGCAACTAGTGCATGTCAGTCGGTGGAACCAGTCTCACGTAAGCGTACGTGTAAGGTCGGTCCGGGCCGCTTCATCCCACAATACCGCTGAAGCAAGATAAGACTAGTAGCGGCAAGAAATTTGACAACATCTACGCCCACAACAAATTGTGTTCTACTCGTGCAATAGAGAACTATGCATAGACCTAGCTCATGATGCCACTGTTGGGGAACGTTGTAGAAAATTAAAATTTTTCCTACGGTTTCACCAAGATCCATCTATGAGTTCATCTAAGCAACGAGTCATGGGAGAGAGATTGTTTCTACATACCACTTGTAGATCGCGTGCGGAAGCGTTCACTAGGACGTGGATGATGGAGTCGCATCGCCGTGATCCAAATCACCGATGACCGAGTGCCGAACGGACGGCACCTCCGTTCAACACACGTGACGGAGGCGGATGACGTCTCCTCCTTCTTGATCCAGCAAGGGAAAGGAGAGCTTGCTGATGATCCAGCAGCACGGCGTGGTGGTGGATGCAGCAGAACTCGGCAGGCTTCGCTAAGCAACTACGGGAGGAGGAGGAGGTGTTGCAGGGAGGAGGGAGGCGCCAGGCTTTGAGTGCGGCCACCTCCCTCCCTCCCTTTATATAGGTGCAAGAGAGAGGGGAGGGCGCAGCCTGCCCCTTCCTCCAAGGAAGGGTGCGGCCAAGGGGGAGGAGTCCATCCTCCCAAGGCACCTCGGAGGTGCCTTCCCTTTAGGACTCTCCCTCCCCAAGTCTCCTTGGCGAATGGGCCTCTTGGGGCTGGTGCCCTTGGCCCATATAGGCCAAGGCGCACCCCCACAGCCCATGTGGCCCCAGGCAGGTGGACCCCAGGTGGACCACCGGACCCCTTCGGCACTCCTGCACAATACCGATAAAGTGCGAAACTTTTCCGGCGACCATAATAAGACTTCCCATTAATAAATCTTTACCTCCGGACCATTTCGGAACTCCTCGTGACGTCCGGGATCTCATCCGGGACTCCGAACAACATTCGGTTTGCTGCATACTCATATTCATACAACCCTAGCGTCACCGAACAACCTTAAGTGTGTAGACCCTACGGGTTCGGGAGACATGCAGACATGACCGAGACGGCTCTCGGGAAATAACCAACAGCGGGATCTGGATACCCATGTTGGCTCCCACATGCTCCTCGATGATATCATCGGATGAACCACGATGTCGAGGATTCAATCAACCCCGTATACTATTCCCTTTGTCAATCGGTATTTTACTTGCCCGAGATTCGATCGTCGGTATCCCAATACCTCGCTCAATCTCGTTACCGCAAGTGACTTTACTGCATCGTAATGCATGATCCCGTGACTGCACACTTGGTCACTTTGAGCTCATTATGATGATGCATTACCGAGTGGGCCCAGAGATACCTCTCCGTCATACGGAGTGACAAATCCGATCTCGACCGTGTCAACCCAACAGATACTTTCGGAGATACCTGTAGTGCACCTTTATAGTCACCCGATTACGTTGTGACGTTTGGTACACCCAAAGCACTCTTACGGTATCCGGGAGTTACACGATCTCATGGTCAAAGGAAAAGATACTTGACATTGGAAAAGCTCTAGCAAAACGAACTACACGATCTTGTGCTATGCTTAGGATTGGGTCTTGTCCATCACATCATTCTCCTAATGATGTGATCCCTTTATCAACGACATCCAATGTCCATAGTCAGGAAACCATGACTATCAGTTGATCAACGAGCTAGTCAACTAGAGGCTCACTAGGGACATATTGTGGTCTATGTATTCACACGTGTATTACGATTTTGCGGATAATACAATTATAGCATGAATAAAAGACAATTATCATGAACAAGAAAATATAATAATAATACTTTTATTATTGCCTCTAGGGCATATTTCCAACATATGCATGTAACGGCTTCAATCATATACATGGAACCCAGAATTTACCTGCTATGTCATGTCAACTGGCGGAAAATTCAGAGAAGAAAGGTCAATGAAAACGTGGCTAACTCCTTTAATCAAAGAAAAATCGTGAAGTTGGTAAATTGCTTGAAATGAAAAATGCATAACAACCTGAATCACCTTAATTTAACAAAAGCAAACATCACACAATGAAAGTGTGGTGTACTGTGAGGATGGTAGTGGTTATGTGGATGAGGTTAGTATACCTTTGGAAGTGCCAGCAGAGTAGATCCATGGCAACAAACGGCAACAGGCTCGCAGCTGTCCCGACGGTGTGGAGGGCAACAACTCACGAGCAGTCCATGAGAGTTAGAAAATAGGGATCAGTGATGGAGGTGGTGCCGTGGACGGCTTGGCGGGGCCACTTGCCGGAAGAGACAGCGCCGGCGGTGGCTCGTATGTTCCTCGGCAGTGAGAGGACAGAGGTAGCGAGGCAACGACATGAGGCGGTGACTGAAAAGGGTTGTGAGAGAGTACGGGTGAAGAGGAGGAGAAGATCACCGTGAGGGGAGCGCATGGTCGTGCTCAGGGGATATAGGATCCGCGGCCGCAGGTGAGGGGAGAAGAGGCGTCATCGATCGATGGGGTAAAAAGGGGAGAGATAGAGCAACGAACCAACGAAGTTGTGCTGGATTCACAACTTCCACTGGACCTGGGCCTTTACAGCCCGATTACGGACAGAAACCGCAGGTTACTCTACGGAGCAGCGGCCCGCGAAACGTTGGGGGAAGGTCTTAAACGACCTGCGGGTGACCGAGCTGATCTAAAACGTACGTTAGAGCGATCCGACGAGCGATCCGACGGATGAGAGTGCCAAATCACTGAGAGGCTTCGTAGGTGGCTCTATTATACTGTTTCTCAATAGGATACATTACAAATCCCGAAACTCCCTTTTGGGTACTAATTATTCAATCGTTGCTAGTATGGAAGAAAAAAACAAACAAAGGAAACATTTACTTTATTTCAGGGTGCCCGAACCAAACTATATACATTCCATGGCTATATGGCAAACCATTAGTTAGAGTATTTTACATTAAAACATTGAGACTAATTAACACTACAATGATAGCATCTTAAGAAACCAAATTAAATAACAAACATTTTCAATTAACTACAACAACAGAAAGTACAAGTGTGTATAAGTAAGCACCTAGGTGGAACAGATGTTTGCATAACTACCTAGTAGACAACATATGTGCATCCGTAAGCCATGGTATAGAATTATTTGATTACTTCATGTATTGACATTCAGGTCCACATTTTTCTTTGTTTTTATTAGTCCATTATTGTAGAAAAGGCTTATGATTTGAATTCCTATGCTTTCTCGACACTCTTATCCTGTGCATCTAAATCTCAATGAAGATGTGCGGTTTCAGCCACAACCATCCGTCATAAAAAAAATACCTGATGAATGCAGATGATAATGTATACCCTTGATCTATAAAGGATATCTATAAAGACTGCAGCTTCATGTATTACCAAGCATGAAGTCTGATTTTTGTGGAATATTCATGGTGGTGGAAGCCCTTTCTTTTCGACAAACCACAGAAGATTGGAAACCAACCTTACTTCCAGGACCGGCCCTACCATTTCGGAGGCCCTAGTGCAAGGTAGGTTTAGTGTGCCTAACGGACACGGACATGCAGGTCTTCGCGAGCACTGCCGCATGCTGCCAGCACAAGTTCAACGAAGTGTAGATATGACTTGTTTTTCATGATAATGTGATAATGTCAAAATTTATAATCCTCGCCATATTTTACAATGTACCTACACATAACATTTTTTGACAAAAGCACAGACGCCTTCTACGCAAGTAGCTACAGAGAAATCCGACAATATAATAACAAAGCAGTATCTAATCATCATGTGTTGATTTGATGATACTTGATCACCATTAATATGAGGCAACCACTCGCACAACAATTTCATGCAAAGTAATCTTCCACAACATTCGCAATCAATAAGGAAAGATGGGCAATCGAGAGGAGAAACAACTAAGACTATCCATAGTGGGAGTAACCTCAGCAGTAACGTAAGGTCCAACTCAACAAATTTGCTTATGTAATAATGATTTAATGAGAATAAAGATGAATTGAGTAATATAGATATTTTACTCATACTATAAGGCTGGTCATAGTGGGGAGTAACTTAGACTAGTAACATGCATATGTTACTAGTCTATATTACTACCTTCATAATGGGCAGTAACATATGGATGGTAACATGTAAGCCTTAATTAATTGAAATATAAACTCATTTTACCTCGGGATGTGTTGTTACAGTAACATATTATGTTACCACAAGCATCTCTCTTCTCATTAACTTCATGCCACATAAGTAAATTTTTCTTGGGATGTGTTATGTTACTACCTAAGTTAGAGGGTGCTTGGATACGTTTTAGTCTCATGACTAAAAGTAGTGGGACTAAAACTTGCTAGCCTCATCCATGCTTGGATCCAAATACTAAAAAGACTAAAATCAAGTTAATGGGCATTTATTATCCTCCAAACCCTCCAATTCAGAACTCGCCTGTGTTAAAGGAGAGGAGTTAAATGATGAGAGAGAGGACTAATCCATATTTTAGTAGGGGTACCACTGACTAAAAAATTTTAGTCTCAAGACTAGTTTTAGCCCCTCTTTAGTCAGGGGTGCTTGGAACTTTAGCCTCTTAAAGAGACTATTTTTAGTGAGACTAAAATAAGTCCCTTGGATCCAATCACCCTCTTACTCCCACTATGACTAGCCTAAGTAACATCACATATATCAAGACAAGACAAGTCTACAAGCTAATAAATGAAGTGTTACATAACACCACACGACTAGTAACATATGTACAGTATGTTATTAGTCGAAATTACTCCCCACTGTAAGTAGTCTAACTTGTGGACATGGGCTGTTGTCAACGCCTCACCGGACAATCGCCGAACATGTTGCTTCCTCAGCTCGTCGCCAAAGCTTGCCGGGGCCTTGTCTCCTTGAGATACTTTTACCAATATGTTGTCTCCTCAGCTCGTCGCCAGAGCTTGCCGGGGCCTTGTCTCCTTGGGATACTTTTAAGATGGAAGAACAAAAGGTTGGTGTCCTGCTTGGGGCAATGAAGAGGTTAAGGTAGTGATACATAAATATTTTCATTCAATTAGCATCGGTTTGGGGGCCCAGCCTCTTGGGAAATTGGTTCAGTTAATTAGCAAATAAAGGAGACGAAAAGATTGGGAGATGAACAAGCACTACTTTATTTTATTATTTTATTTCATTTTAATAGTAATACAAATACCACTAGTCAATTCCTTCTTAGAAAACTTGTGTCTCATGCTCGATCGACTTTTATAGACACTGGGTAGGAAGTGCGGCTTGCCACACCTGACGGCGGTGCTGCCGGGTATAGTCATATCCAACCCGGCAATATAGTCACTGAAGCATTGCAAATATAAAAAATAGCATAATGTAGCGAAAGTGCATAGGAGCACACGGCGACGCTCCCCAGTGGAATCCTATCTATCCATTTGTCTTGGGATCCTCAACCACTATATTAGCTACGCCGTACTGCAAACTTATCATCATGTATTCTCATTTGCTTTGGTGTATATCAGTCTTTAATTCTACGCGGTTCCGTACTCACTGGTCTGCAGCAGCCAGGGCCTATCCACCTCAACTAACAGCGGCCAACTACATCCATTCAATGCATCTGGTCCCCATCCTCCCACCTACCCCATCTCTTCTCCCCGGACGCCTTGTTCTTCCCCATTAGCTCCTAAAGAATCCTCACCAAGTCACCAAGTGTTCGTCATGTTCTTCTTAATCTCGCTCCTTTTATGGTTCCACTAGTAGAAAAGGGGGCAAAGGTCCAGGTCGGGTCAGCCCATTAGTCCCAGTTCAGTCCAGAACCGGGACCCATGGGGGCATTGGACCCGATTCGTGAGCCCCGAGGGCGGCAGACCACGCGGCCATTGGTCCCGGTTAATCTGGACCTTTGGTCCCGGTTGGTGAGACGAACCGGGACCAATGGGCCTCGCTCCTGGCCCACCACCATTGGTCCCGGGTTGGTGGCTTGAACCGGGACCAAAGTTCTGCTTTAGTCCCGTTTAATGCCACCAACCGGGACCAGTGATATGCCTATATATACCATGCCAAAATGAAAGAGAGGCGCAAAAAGAATTCTGTTCAAAACATTAAAAGCAAAAAGAATTATCATAAAAGAAAATAAATAAGTGATTAGAATTTTGTTACAAACTTTAATAGGAAAAAGAATTATCATAAAAGAAAATAAATAAGTAATTAGAATTCTGTTCAAAACATTAAAAGCAAAAAGAATTATCATAAAAGAAAGTAAATAAGTAATTAGAATTTTGTTACAAACTTTAATAGCAAAAAGAATTATCATAAAATAAAATAAATAAGTAATTAGAATTCTGTTCAAAACATTAAAAGCAAAAAGAATTATCATAAAATAAAATAAATAAGTAATTAGAATTTTGTTACAAACTTTAATAGCAAACAGAATTATCATAAATGAAAATAAATAAGTAATTAGAATTCTGTTCAAAACATTAAAAGAAAAAAGAATTATCATAAAAGAAAATAAATAAGTAATTAGAATTTTGTTACAAACTTTAATAGCAAAAAGAATTATCATAAAAGAAAATAAATAAGTAATTAGAATTCTGTTCAAAACATTAAAAGCAAAAAGAATTATCATAAAATAAAATAAATAAGTAATTAAATTTGGTTACAAACTTTAATAGCAAAAAGAATTATCATAAAAGAAAATAAATAAGTAATTAGAATTCTGTTCAAAACATTAAAAGCAAAAAGAATTATCATAAAAGAAAATAAATAAGTAATTATAATTCTGTTCAAAACATTAAAATCAAAAAGAATTATCATAAAAGAAAATAAATAAGTAATTAAAATTTTGTTATTACAAACTTTAATAGCAAAAAGAATTATCATAAAAGAAAATAAATAAGTAATTAGAATTCCGCTCAAAACATTAAAAGCAAAAAGAATTATCATAAAAGAAAATAAATAAGTAATTAGAATTTTGTTACAAACTTTAATAGCAAAAGAATTATCATAAAAGAAAATAAATAAGTAATTAGAATTATGTTCAAAACATTAAAAGCAAAAAGAATTATCATAAAATAAAATAAATAAGTAATTAGAATTTTGTTACAAACTTTAATAGCAAAAAGAATTATCATAAAAGAAAATAAATAAGTAATTAGAATTTTGTTACAAACTTTAATAGCAAAAATAATTATCATAAAATAAAATAAATAAGTAATTAGAATTTTGTTACAAACTTTAATAGCAAAAAGAATTATAGTAAAAGAAAATAAATAAGTAATTAGAAACAAAAAAGAAAGAAAAAAATGGAAAAAAAATGAAAAAAAGTGCCACCTACAAGGCCACCACAGCCTGCATACAACTAGAAACCCATTACTAGGGCCAGGACGCAGGCCCGCAGTAGGCCCAATAGGCCCACAAGCACAGAGAATGATTTTACGCTCGTAAGCCTGCAGTAGAGAGGAGCTCGAGAGGGCAGCGGGACTGGGGCTTATAAACCACTCTCGAGCTCCCTCAGCTAGCGAGGTGGGACTAAACTTTCGTGCCGCAACGCGTGCAGCACAAGGCCTTTAGTCCCGGTTGGTGGCACCAACCGGGACCAATGACCCCCCTTTAGTCCCGGTTGGTGCCACCAACCGGGACCAAAGACAAGCAGAGGCCTTTAGTCCCGGTTGGTGGCACAAACCGGACTAAAGGGGTGCATTGGTCCCGGGTGGTCTCACGAACCGGGACCACTGCTCCGCCATATAAGCAAAGACTCGTGAAATTTTGGTTCGATTCGTTCTTCCCGCCTACCGACGCCAGGATGCCCGCCAGATCCGCCTCGCCGTTGCCGCCCCACGCCGTCCCGCCGCCCGATCGACGCCTGCCGCCGCCCCACGATGCCGCTGCCCTGCCGCGTCGTCGCCCGCCCGCCTGTCGCTGCACCTCGCCGTCGCCGTCGCCGTCCCCGTCCCCTACACCGTCGCCGTGAGCAACTAATTTAATTTGATGTTAGTAGTAGTTAATTGAGTTAGATTTTGTTAGATTTTTTTGTAGATTTTTTTGTTAGATGTGTAGTTCATAGATTTTTCTGTTAGATTTTTTTTTCATATTGTGTAATTAATTTGTTCATATTGTGTTAGATTTTTTAATGATTTTTTCTGTTGTAATTTAGATGTCAAATTTTTATGATCTTTTCTGTTGTAATTTAGATGTCAATTTTTTTCATATTGTGTAAGTAATTTAGATGTCAAATCTTTATGATTTTTTTCTGTTCTTAGAATTTTTATGATTTTTTTCTGTTGTAATTTTGTTCATAGAATTTTAATGATTTTTTTGTTCATAGTATTTTCTTTGTCAATTTATTGTGTATGTATAGGAAAATTGTGAATGATATAAGTCATTTATGAATATGTTCATATTTAGAATAGAGGAAAAAGGAAAAAATAAGAAGAGAAAGTGTTTAATATATTTAGTTAGAAAAATAATAGAACTATAGTTAAACTAGTTTATTTTTAGTAAGTACTACTTTATTTTATTTATAGTAAGTGCTTCATATATAGTTGAACTAGCTAGTTGATTTAATAAACTACTTTATTTAACTATATATAGAAGTAGTTCTCAAGATCGACGCCGACGATGCCTATCCCGCATCCTCGCTGCCGCCGACTCGGGCGGTGGAGGCCTGTTTTATCGTGGCCATGTTCGGGACTAGGCTCCGCCGGCTGGTATTGGGAGGTGCTACCTTCCGGGGACGAGGGTTGGTGAGGAGGCAGCCCGTTGTTGACCCGATTCTTGTTTGGTGGCGGTCGCGTGGGCTGATGTGGTGCCGAGGCTTCCGGACACCGCGGAGGTGGTACGTCACCGTGTCAGCGAGGAGGACGAGCACGTCCGTCGCTACATGGTTGCATTGGAGGGCAGGTTCGACAATACCTGGCAGGTTCTTCAGGGATCTCACTGGAGCTATGATCCTGTGATGGTTCCTTATCTTTGGGTGTCCACCGCCCGCGACGATACCCGTCGGGCGCTACGGTTCTAGCTGTATTAGTGATGCTATATGTATGATAGTATTCGAGGAGTATTAGTGATAATATTTGATGATGTACGGACACAAGAGATGATGTACTTTTGCTTATAATTGAATGCATGCTAATTTGAATACTTTATTTTATGATTTAATTTTGCTTATTGAATGCTCATATTGGAAAAGTACTCCTATTTTGAATGCTAAAATCGTGGGGGTAGCTTCTCCTTCATTCCCATGTGCTATACAATTTGGTGTAATAATGCACTCGGGAATGAAAGGAGGAGCTACGTACCATCACCGATAGTCAACCTGTGATTAATAATAATGATCTAATTTAGGTTTTTAGTACATATATTTAATTGTACAAGTTTAATATTTGAATTATGAACATAGGCCGGAAATGTCGTACTCGGACGATGAAAACCGCCTGGGAGTGCGTTGGTGCCATGACGACTGAGGTATGTGCGACAGGTTCATTGAGCTGGACGAAGATCGACGCTTCAGCATTAAGCTCGAGGAGACCTTCGATGTTCATACGGTACGCAACGACGACAATAGTTTTTTCGTAATTAAGCACGACTTCAACTATTTTAACGTGTATTTTTCATCTTTTCCAATTCGACTAGCTTATCCCATGCTATGCAAGACGCTATGTCTTGGAAAGGATGGGTTTTGAAGACCATGAAAGTATCGAAACCAAAAAAATTCTCCATGGATCTTGAAGATCCATCATGGTGTGGATTTTCAGGTAAAGCTGTACAATGCTGAGAGTGTAACCCATTTTGGTTGCAAAAATTGAGAAGCACTTTGCAAGATGTAGGGTTTTGATAAAGGTATACTTGTCATCATGGATCTTGGTGATCCTACAATCGAGCAAGACAATATGAAGATTTGGGTCCTTGTGGATACACCTCCAATTCTTCCCCATGTGAGCTCCTGTTGTACTTGTTCAGCAACGTGGGTATTGAAACAAATCCAGAAGGAACTAGGAGGACGACGAACAAATCGAGGAAGCATCAGCTTTGTTCCGTCCTCTGCAACCACGTCCATCGATACCACCTCTGCCGACACCAAGTCTTGTGTCCTCATGGCCAGCGAGTAGAAAGCCTGTGTCGTCGATGATAAAGCTTGCCGCATCCTGCGCGACGCTGCGGCCCCGTGGTCCGAGGCTCCGAGTTTGCATTATCCTAAGCAAGGTTTTGATTTTTGGATTACGTTTTTTTTTCATGCCCTGAACGAGTGACACCACATGCCCTTGGAAGCTAGCACCATGTCTTGTGTTCTAGTAGCAGCCACGAGTGCCCAGAACGCCTTGCAGGAGAGTACAGGCAGCCTTCTCTCTCTCTACTGTTTGTTTTCTCATGAGTCCAAACGAGGCCACTGTTCCTCTTCCCCAGCGTCACAAAAAACACGCTATGATCCAGAAATACAGCTCGCTCCATAGAGAAGAATCACTAGGTCCAGTCTCACCGATGTAGACTCGCCGGGCTCTTTGTGTCGGAGTTCTGCAGCTGCATTCTCTTCTCTCTCTCTCTGTCTTCACTCACAGAAGCAGATTGCCATGGCCAGCATCTTGTTCATGAGTCCTCTTCACGTCAGAAGCACGCGGTACTTGTCCCATGATGGCGCCCATCCATTTCGGCAGAGGTGGAGCGGCAGCTCGCCGGTATGCCTCGGTGCCATGGCCGCACTGGCTCACGGTCTATGTACTGACTTGTCAGTTCTTTTGTGCATTTAATGTCAACAAACAGGTACGCACTGTGCATCTACGATGGAGCGGTGTATTGAACAACATCTATTCCTTTCATCCAATTATGCACTGATCCCTATACAACCAAGCAGCGGTGATATTTCAATGAGTGTGGTCGCCGAGTGCTCTTAGTCCGCGTCCCATAATGTAGTTATGTTTATCAATCTAATATATCAAGTTTAGATCAGAAGCATTGTATCGATACATACACATTCAATACACAGCAATTGATCCAGCAAATAACAAAGCACTTCAGTCCAAAAGCAATCTATACATATTTAGAACATAGCAGTTTGGTTCAAGCAAGTACAAAAAGTCCTCGACTTCCTTATAATTACATACCATATTATAGGTAAATAAAGTACGAACTGAATCCTGGGTAGCAATTCAAATAACTCAGTACCGGGTTCCATGCATTTAGACAAAGGTCGACGTGATTCGTTATTACATACCGCGTCTACCAAAAGAGAGCACAAATTCAGGTTTTTACCTATAGAGAGGATAGTTTTAGCAGAATAGATAGTGTTACATAGTCCTAATAAAGGCGAAGTGCATATGGCAACCGGCTTATAAGAGGCATAAGACTGAAGCGTGTCTTTTGAAATCCGCAACGACAGTCGATAGCTGCAGAGAAGAGCACGTATGTTGCTTAAATACTGATATATTCTATAGCTGCCATAGGAAAAAATCAGGAACGCATGCAACACCATTTATCTATGCTTGATCTTCTTTTGGAGGAGCTTGGGTTTCCCGCAGCCCGTTACAGTCAAAGGGGCTATTTAGTAACACCATGAGTTTCACCACTCTGTTATGGACCTCTATTCACAACAACGGATCCTGTGGAACACAAATGTCAGTTACTGGTGTTCGATCCTCCGATGAGGCAGCGGCGGAAGACTCAGCCTCTTTCGAAGCCATCAGGACCATTGAAAATGCCACAAACACTATGGTCAAAGATCTGAATTATGGACGCCTAAACAGGATGTGGGTATTATAACCTAAAAAAGGGGAGAAGAAAAATATGTATATTAGGTCGGCTACAAACTGTGAATGTGGTTGCTACATAAACAGCGCACAAAGACACACTACTTGCACATACTTGATCTGAAAGTATATATAAGAAAATTAATGCAAGGAGACATTACAGTATCCCAACTACGGTTCAGTAACAACAAAATGTCCTCGTGTATTCAGTTCATCCTATTAAAGCGCCTATGAGGTACTTCACGAAGCATAACAAAAGGTAGTGGACCCCACAAACATACATAGGAATGCGTATATCACTGGTGACCTAGACAACAAGAGAGGTGGCCGCCTGACCTGCACATAATTCGCAGTTACAAAGCTATCATCCTTTATCTTCTGCCAATTATCGTACCAATTAAAAAGTCTATTAAGCTGATCATCTATTCGTTGCTAGCAGCTTGAATCTGATTGGGAGTTGCAAAAGTCGTCTTCTTTCTAGCAAATTCACCATTTCAATCACTCGTGAAACAGGAAATATTAAGCCCATCATATATTCATGCTAGCAGTTTGACTGTGCTTTAAAAAAATAGTGACTACCGAGTCCGAAACATGAGAATTGCCTGCATGCACACAACCTAGATATCCCATATCCTCTTGTACTCGAATGCACACACACACACACACAGATTAGCATGAACACTGGCCACCTAAACAACTCTCAAAACTCTACATACTAATGCAATGTACCTAACCCGTTTTGAGATGCCATGCGTATCAACACATACATATATACATAACTTGTCGATCAACAGAATTGAGAGTACATACCTTACCAAGAAATTCAGCAACAACCATCCAGAGACATTCTTTTCAACACTCCTTAATTTTTCATAATAATAATAAAAACCTATGGCTTGAAATATCAATAAACGATCTCTCCTAGTAAAAACGGATCGAAGACAAATTATGCAAAGGCCCTGCTAAATTTTGTGTGTTGCTCCCCATTCTTGTAAGTTAGAAAGGGAGTGTACCATAAATTCCTTGATCAGAAATAGCCAATATATCAAATACAGTTTGGAGGCTTGTCTATGACATTGGCTATCTTGCTATGAACACTTGAATAGAGCAAGCACAAACTAAGGTAGAGAAAAAAGAACAGAGAAGCTACCTACATGTCACCGCAGCTAGAGCACAGAGGCAGCTGTCCGTATATACGAGTTCACAGCAGCAGGGCAGAGGAGGTCCAAGGCAGAAGAACCCTCGATGGTAGCACTGAGAGGACCACGCCGGCTGTATATAGGGGACCCAACTGGACCTTGTTTCAACCCTTAGAGCATCTCCAGCCGTTCGGCCCTCCAGGGCGCCGAAAAAGAGCGGACCGGGGCCGAGCCGACTCTAGATCAGCCCTTGGGGTTCGTTTCTCCCCAGCCACGCCCCCTGGTGCCGCCCCCCAAGGCGCCTCATATTCGAACTCCATCGTTCCCGCTCAAAGAAAAGCGATCATCGCAATAGTTCGGCGATTCAGTGCCACAGTTCGGCATCGAATAAAAGGACACGCAGTAGTTCGGCGTACAGAAAAGGAAGGACGCGGAAGGAGTACATCAAAGGTCGAGTTCAACCTCCGGCGGCGTCGGCGGCGGCGCACGCGGGCTGGAAGGAGTCGGCGCGGCTTCCGGGCTGGTTGGCATGGCTTCTGTGCTGCCGGGCGCGGCGGAGGCATAGTCGGTGGGGCTGGGCGTCGCGGAGGCATCGTCATCAGCCGCCGGGCTGGGCGGCGGTGTCAGCATCGGCGTCCCCGGTATCTGATTCAAGATGAGGCCGCGCCCCGTCAAGAACCACACCTTGAGCTTCTCGTCGCCGCTTTGGAGCATGTCAGCGCCGCCCATCAAGAAGGCGAGGTCGTTGTTCCTCTTCTTCGCGTCTTGAGCTTTGAGTTTCGCGCCGGCGCTGTTCGTCATCAAAACAACCCACCTCGCCTCAGTTTTCTCTTCTCGCTGGGCGGCCCTGGTCTTGGCGTCGGCGAGGCAGTGTTCGATGGACTCTTGCACGCGTGAGGCAGCCGACTCGGCGTATTTTGCCTTCTTGGGCATCCCCATCGGCATAGCCCGGCGACGACGTGCTTCATGGGTGCGGCGACGACGAGAACCCGGCCGGAGAGCCGACGCTTTGCTGGCTCCAGGCCGCGTACGGGTGCCCACCGGGTGGATTCATCATCGCCGCGCGCGCCGCCTCCGCTTGTTCCGCCGCCGCCGCAGCCGCAGCGTGCGCCACTTTTTCCCTGGCCTTCTTGGCCCTGTTGCGCCTGTCGGCGGTGACGGCCTACCACGCTCCACATCCGCCTTCCACTCGGTGTTGCTCATGCCGGGGGGCCTGGATAGCGGCGCCCTCGGCTTCCTTTGCTTCGGCTGGGCGGTGGCGGCTGTGGGATCCGTCGCTGCGCGCGGTATCACGTACTTCTTCGGCGGCATGGCGGGCGTTTGGCGGGAGGAGCCGAGCGTTTGGCGGGAGGAATGGAGAAGAGAGGGGAGCCTAGGGGGAAAGAGGGAGAAAACGGCGGAAAGGGCTTTAGTCGCCGATGGAGCGGCCCCATGCTGCTTTTCGCTTGTGCCGGCGCGACCAGGCGACACCCGGCCGCTTGGGTTCGGGGCGGGATCGCCGGCTCTGTATTTCGCCCAAACCGGCGCTAAATGAGATCATGGGGTCGCGACTGGGCCGATTTTCGGCCACCGACGCTAAAAATTCGCCTGGGGGCACTACTAGGGAAAACCTTATACACAGAATCTTACCAGTAGCGCGTGTTAAAATGAGGCGCTACTGCTACTTAGCAGTAGCGCGTCTTCTAAAACCGCGCTACTGTTACCCACTTAGCAGTAGCGCGGCAGGAAAAGAACACGCTACTACTATAATTGCCACACCGTTCCCGACGTGCTAGGTATAGTAGTAGCGCCCTTCTAGAAACAGCGCTACTACTACGGATTTTAGCAGCAACATGTTTTCGCTCCCCATGCTACTGTTAAAGCTATTTTCACCTAACCCCCCGAGCGGCCTGATTCCCTCTCCTCTGTTTCCTCCCCAATTCCCCACTCTCTCTTCTCCCCCTCGTCGCCTCCGTCGGAGCCCCTCCTCGCCCTCATGGGAGGCCTGCCCTCGCTCTCCATGAATCGCCTCGACGTCGCCGTGCCATGCCTCCTCCTCCTCGACCTCGACCTTGCCGGAGTCCCTGCCCTTACTCTCCGCCGCCGTCTCCCTCGACCCGCCTCGCCGCCGTCTCCCCCGACCCCGCCTCGCCGCGCCTCGGTGCCGCCTTCTCCCCCGACCCCATCTCTCTCTCTCCCGCCCTCTGTAAGCACTCTCCCCTTCCCTCTGCTCTGCTTAGTATGAACCCTAGCTATTTAGTGCTAGTTAGTATGAACCCTAGGCTATTTTTAGTGCTAGTTAGTTAATTACAATTAGTATTAACCCTATTTAATTAGGTAGTACGAAACCCTAGTTAAAAAATGGATACTTATATGGTAATTAGGGTAGTAGTTCCTAGGTACTAATTAGTTAGTAAGAACTAGGTACTAATTAGGTACTAGTTTATTTTTAGTAGGAACTAATTGAATTAATAGAACTAGTTAGTAAGAACTTGTTGCTATTTTTTTAGTTAAAGCATTTTTTTCCGCATCGACTTGGACGATGCCTATCCCGCATCCTCGTCGTCGAGTCGGCGGAGGACGACACCTGCTTGACCAGATGGGCCATGTCCGGGACTGGGCTCTGTCGGGGTGGTACTGGGAGGCCTTACCTACCTGGGGGCGCAGGTTGGTGAGGACCCAGCTTGTCGTTGACCCGAACCTTCTTTGGTGGCGGTCGCATGGGCTAGTGACGGTCCAGAGGCTCGAGGACCCCGCAGAGGTGGTGCGTCACTGTGTCAGTGAGGAGGATGCGCACGTCCGTTGCTACTTGTTTGCGTTGGAGCACAGGTTCTCCAATACCTGGCAGGTTCTCCAGGGATCTCACTAGAGCTATGATCCCGTGATGGTTCCTTCTCTGTGGGTGTCCACATACGCCCGATACCCGTCGTGTGCTAGGGTTTTAGTTGTATTAGTGATGTTATATGTATGACACTATTCGGGATGTATTAGTGATAATATTCGACGATATACGAACGCCTGAAATGATTTACTTTTGCTTATTGAATGCATGCTAATTTGAGTCCTATAAGATATTCTGAAATGTATATCTTGTGTTGCTCAAATAGGATATGTGCTTGCCCAAGTGGCCGGTCATGTTTGCAGGTTACACCTCCGAGTGGCCTATGTTTTGCCGGAGTGTTGATTCATTTCTGTTCCGGCAAATTTCAGGCGCTCGATATGTCCTATTTTAGCAAAGGTCATGCCGGATTTTTCCGTGAATTTTGGCATGATTTGTTGTGACGCCCCCGATTCAATCGTACACTAATCATGCACGTAAACGTGTACGATCAAGATCAGGGAATCACGGGAAGATATCACAACACAACTCTAAAACATAAATAAGTCATACAAGCATCATAATACAAGCCAGGGGCCTCGAGGGCTCGAATACAAGTGCTCGATCATAGACGAGTCAATGGAAGCAACAATATCTGAGTACAGACATAAGTTAAACAAGTTTGCCTTAAGAAGGCTAGCACAAACTGGGATACAGATCGAAAGAGGCGCAGGCCACCTGCCTGGAATCCTCCTAACTACTCTCGGTCGCTGCCGGCTGCACGTAGTAGTAGGCACCTCCGGGATAGTAGTCGCCATCGACGGTGGCGTCGCCCTGGGCTCCATCGTCTAGTTGCAGCAATCGGGTAAAGAAAGGGGAAAAGGGGAACAAGGCAACCGTGAGTACTCATCCAAAGTACTCGCAAGCAAGGAGCTACACTACATATGCATGGATATATGTGTAAAGGGCCATATCAGTGGACTGAACTGCAGAATGCCAGAATAAGAGGGGGATAGCTAATCCTATCGAAGACTACGCTTCTGGCAGCCTCCGCCTTGCAGCATGTAGCAAAGAGTAGACTGAAGTCCTCCAAGTAGCATCGTATAGCATAATCCTACCCGGCGATCCCCTCCTCGTAACCCTGAGAGAGAGCGACCATCGGGTTGTATCTCGCACTTGGAAGGGTGTGTTTTATTAAGTCTCCGGTTCTAGTTGTCATAAGGTCAAGGTACAACTCCAAGTCGCCCTGTTATCAAGATCACGACTATTCGAATAGATTAACTTCCTGCAGGTGCACCACATAACCCAACACGCTTGATCCCATTTGGCCGGATACACTTTTCTCGGGTCATGCCCGCCGCGGAAGATCAACACGCCGCAGCCCCACCTAGGCACAACAGAGAGGCCAGACGCCGGTTCAAACCTAAGCGACAGGGTGCGGGCCCATCGCCCATAGCACACCTGCATGTTGCGTGACGCTGCCGAAAGCGTAACTAGCCCCTTAATACAAGAGCAGGCTTACGTTCCAATCCGGCGTGCGCCACTCAGTCGCTGGCGTCACGAAGGCTTCGGCTGATACCACGATGCCGAGTGCCCATATCTTTCCCACGTAGTTGGTTAGTGCGTATAGGCCCGTAGCCAGACTCAGATCAAATACCTAGATCTCGTTAAGTGTGTTAAGTATCCGCGAATGCCGAACAGGGCCAGGCCCACCTCTCTCCTAGGCGGTCTCAACCTGCCATGTCGCTCCGCCACAAAGATCCACTCGCGGGTGCTCCACAAGCCGAATTCGTCTTTAGTCACCACATGTATCATGTATAAGTATATAGTATATACCCGTGATCACCTCCCGAGTGATCACGGCCCGATAGTATAGCACAGCAGACGGACAAGAATGTAGGGCCACAGATGGAAATACTAGCATCCTATACTAAGCAAGTAGGATTGCAGGTAAAGGTAACAACAGTAGTAGCAAGGACAGGCTATGCATCAGGATAGGTATAACGGAAAGCAGTAACATGCTACACTACTCTAATGCAAGCAGTATAGAGTAGAATAGGCGATATCTGGTGATCAAGGGGGGCTTGCCTGGTTGCTCTGGCAAGAGAGAGGGGTCGTCAACTCCGTAGTCGTACTGGGTAGCAGCGGCGTCGGTCTCGGTGTCTAGCGAAGAGAAGAGGGGGAAGAAACAATAAATATTTAAGCAAACAGATGCATAGCGATGCATGACATGAAGTATCGGTGCTAGGGGTGCCCTAACGCGGTATGAGGTGATACCGGTGAAGGGGGGAAGCATCCGGGAAAGTATTCCTGGTGTTCCGCGTTTTGAGCGAAGAGAGCGGTGGGGAAAGTTGCGAGTTCGATAGGTTAGGGGGTGTGGCGGACGAACGGGTTGCATATCCGAAATCGTCTCGTCGTTCTGAGCAACTTTCATGTAGAAAGTATTTATATCCGAGTTACGGATTAAAAGATATGATTTTCTAAAGATTTAAATCATTTTCTGGAATTTAATTAATTATTTAATTTAATTCGAAAATGGAATTATGACATCAGCATGATGTCATGCTGACGTCAGCAGTCAACAGGGGTTGACTGGTCAACCTGACCAGTGGGTCCCACTGGTCAGTGACACATTTTAATTAACCAGTTTAATTAATCTAATCAAAATTAATTAGGGGGGTGGGCCCCTCTGTCATATTAATTAATTAAATAAATAACAGTAGTTAATTAGGTTAATTTATCACTAGGTTAATTATCTTAATTAGTTAATTTAATCAGAATTAATTAAGTCTATTAATTAATTAATTAATTAATTAATTATTTTCATTATTTATTATTATTATTATTTTTTTAATTCCTTTTTTTTAAACGTTTTGGGGGGCACCGTTGTGATCCATCCGCCACCGGAGTGGGCTATCGCAGAGCGGGCGCCGCCTCGAACGGGCACGAGCGTAGTGGACGCTTAGGGGCGAGCCGTGGCACACTGGCGGGCTCGTCGGCCGCTTCCGGCGACGGAAGCCGTGGCAAGGGCCAACAGACGGGCGAGGGAGCCCGCAGGCGCGAGGAAGGCGGGGGCGTCCGTCAATGGGGCACGAAAAGGTCGTGGGTGCTCGGCGCAGACAGAGCCGTGGCTGGGGCGCAGCCGAGCAAGGCGGCGGGCGGGCGCCGGCCGCAAAGAAGGAGGCCGGCCAATGAGTGGAGGGGAGAGCGGGTCGCGGCCGAGCCGGGCGAGGGTAGTCGCCCGGCGTGTGAAGGCGGGAGGACGGGCGTGGCCCACGGCAGATGCGGGGCTCACGGCGACGGGCGCGACAGACGCTGGCGAACGCGAGCCCGTCCGAGCTCGGCTGGGTGCGTGCGCGTGGCGAGGCCAACAGCACGCGACGTCGGGTGCGGCGGGCGGCGCCAGCTGGCGACCACGGCGAGGGAGCAGAGGGTGCGAGAAGGCGAAGCCTCACAGGATTTCGTAGAGGGCACGGGCGGTTCGGGTCGGCCGGTGAGGAGGAGACCGTCGACGGGCGGCGAGACGGGAGGCGGCGCCGACGACGGCGGGTAGCTCCGGCGGGGTGGTCCAGCGTCGATGCAGGGCGTCGGGGGCGTCGATTGCCCCCGACCGGATCCACGTAAGAGGGAGGGTGAGGAGGCTGGCCGGTGGGGGAGGGCGCCGGCGAGGACGAGCTCCGGGCGGCCAAAGATCCCGAAAGCGGGCGACGGGCAAGGGGAGAGGCGAGGATCGGGATCCTCCGATCCAGATCTGCACGAGGAGGGAGTGGTGCGAGGAGTGGGGAGTGGGGGTGCTGGGTCACTAGGGTTCGGTCGCCTCAGGGCTATAGGCGCTGGCCGGCTGCCTGTTGGCTCAGAGGCTACTGGCTGTGGCCCAAAGGGGGGGGGTCTTTTTCTCTTTATATTAGTTAGCTTTGTTTTACTGTTTTTATTCCTCCCTTGTTATTGATTTCTTTTCTGTTTTATTTTAGTTACTTTTTATTTTAGTTTTAGTAAAAATTATCACTAACACCTAAATTGGTACTTTTTAAATAAACTACTGCCACATTACTTTTCATCCCAATTAAAATAGTTTAATATTTTATAAAATTCCAAAGGCATTTGTTTTATTATTTAACCCATAGTTTTAATTATTTTGAACACTTAAACATTTTATTAAATTTAGGTTTCTCCACCATTATTACCTGTGATTTATTTAAAACATTTACAACATTTTAGTTTTCACTTTTGAAAACTTTAACTGCTTGACTTGATCTTAAATTTGAATTTGGATCGGTTTGAACTAACGCGAGATTATCAACAAGAATTGAGGTGGCGTGGCATCATTAGCAGGGGATTACTGTAGTCTAATTATCCGTGCGTCACAATTCTCCTCCACTACAAGAAATCTCGTCCCGAGATTTAAGAGGGAAGTAAAGGGGGAAGGTTCGGGTTACGAAATTCTAGGGAGTGTTCTTGGTCTTGTTTGTTCTTCTCGGAGAGGTTGATCCATTACATTGATGTCTTCATTCTGCTGTTTCAGATCATCATGATGAAGTTGTCGTCCTTTCTTCGGGAACTCCATCGTACTTACTAATAGGTAAGGGGCAGCTTTACAACAATTGAATGTATAAGGGAAAATCATCTTGGGGGGTATCCCAAGAATGATCATAAGCGTATCTCTCGAGTTGAACAAATAAAACACATCGAGAGCAAAGTAAGAAGGTACCATAAGAAGTTTGAAATGGATAGACAATCATCATTGCCTGAAACAAGGCAACGGGTATAGGTATTGTGTTTAATACCAGAGTTGATGATCACACGGAAGGTGGCTCATGAATTACATACGAGGCCACGCGGGAGGAATAACTTTGGAAACAGGGGTGTACAGGAGAGTCAGGTTTCGATCCTGTGGAACTGTGGGTTATGGGCCCACAATGTGTGTTACAAGCAGGAAGGGCGGTGACGTCTTGCACGACCATGTAAGGAAGGCATGTGAGAGGATTGTCTGACGGTTATGTCGGCAAAAACATCGGTACCAAGGGCGAGGGACGAAGAGAACCATTTTTCCTGCTCGTTGAACGAGGCGGACCAATAGGCAAAGTTCTCATCCATCGGTGGTTACCGGAATGTCATCAACAATAGTGATAGGGCCTTACTGGCAGAGTTGTACACCGAGGTGTTTACATAAGGTAAGAATACTACTGCTTATATAATAAAGATCACAAGTAGGGCTAAGCAATCCAATGGAAAGGAAAGGTGATTACCAGATTTAATCAGAACAATGGAAAGAAATATGTGTTTAAACACATAATTCAGGGTTATATCCTTCCCAAGGACAAGTAGGGCACGATATCCATAAGAGGATAGAAGGTAGAAAACCCTCTAGGTAAGGGGAGAGAAATTTCATGACATTACCCATACAAAGGTGTTTGGATAATTGAGCAAGAAAACATTTAGCATTGGGCTTCAAATGTTCTTGTCGAAAATCAGTACCACGTACATGCTTCGAGATAGCATTGACATGGTCAACAGGAAGATCAAACTTTGAAAACAAAAAGGATCCACGAGGAACAACTTATAAAATAGGTCTTACAATTTCCATCAGGATGAATGGTTGTCCTTGCAAAAGAAATTATAACGATAGGTCCTCCACCCAGGGGGGGGGGGTGCTAGGCATGACATCATGTTACCGGGTCATAAAAGACCAGTGTTATAACTCTTGGAAAAATGTTCCAACCATCATATCTGACCGAGATTCAGATCTGATCGGTGTTAGGATACCTCAGACTCAGGATGTCCGAGAAGAAAAGGTGCGACACATATCGGCATTTAAAATGACATTGCAAGATTCTCGGGAAATGAACTATGGGAGCGGGTTCCTGAAACAATAGTTCATCATTAAACCAAGGAGAGGATGAGGAGGTGGCTGATGGGCTCAGCGATAATTCATCGAGAATTCCAAACGGATGGATTTCCACAATAATGTGAACAAGAAGATGACACTTGTCAATTCAAATGATATAATGTTGTATGCTCGAGGAAAACATACACCATTAATCATTAGTTGAAAGGTGTGCCCGAATATGACCTTAGGCAGCAAGATCACTGTTAGAGTGACGATTCAATAACCAACAGCCTAAGAATGAGCTATTGATCATTAAATTCAAAGCAATAGGTTTGCTAGAAGTTTTGAAGTCGCACAACATAATTCAATGGTCGGTTTTTTTTCCGGTTAGAAACAACACGGGGACCAAGGTATGAACGCATATGGCAAAAAGTATCACCTGTATCAAGAATTCTTAGGAGGTGGTGAAATTCTCACGACAATCTTGACATTAAAGATGGTAATACTTCCAAGGTAAAGAAGAACAACTGCTGGGTAGCAAGGATCTCAAGGTATAACACAAAACACGAACAAGTTTGTGTTGAACGGAGGGCAATAAAGTGGTCGATGATAACACGAATCATCGAGGGGCAAGGATGGTATTACCCATCAAGAATTCGATATATATCTTGGAAGAGCTTAGGATGTTGATGATGATCACGATACAGTTGTCGAGAGATTTCATCAAGATGTAATCGATCGACGATGACATCAAGTCAATAGGAATGATGAAGCGAAAGGTTATTGGAACCACGTGTTTGACACAAACTCGAAATCAAGCTTACTGTTCAAGGCGAAATGATATGACGAGGAAAATCGACGTAAGCTTAGCTCATCGTCGAAAATTGTGCTCCGAGAAGAAGGACCGGGTAGCACAGTTAAAATCATCACGACAATGATATAGCCAAACAGGCTTGGAATGGCGTGATCGGGTACAAACTCGTACTTATAGAAGCTTACTGAAGAGTTGTTGAACCGTAGTGCGGACTTGGTTCAGTTATCGGTGTCTTTGAGTGTTTAATAACTCAGAGCCCGTGAAAAATTGGAATCAGTGGGAAGGTAGCACTTGATGAAGAACTCATAAGAAGTTATGCAGTTCCATGATAATCTCGAGATACCAGGGGGTAATACTCGACACAAGATCAAAGTAAAGGTTGGACTGGTGTATTGATCCATAGAAGACAATTGTTTTAACTTGTCCGAGAAATGGAATCAAAGAAGAACAATCATGGTCGGAACCACGGTTGCAAGGGATCAATTCACAGATACCATATGTTAGTTATCAAGGAAATAGTTATTATTACAAGAAGCTTCCATGATAGGATATACATCACCTCCATGGGCATGAACACAAAGTTCAAGGTCGACTCCCACTTCCTCAATGCATAATCTTCCATTCACCTCTCAGATTTCAAGATGACATTAGTTGTTGAAGATTTTACAGTGCAATACCAGATAAGTATGACTCGTGAAATCTTTCGGGTTCACACCGATGAGGGAAGGCGTTGGTTCAATCCCATCGGGCTTCTTAAGTAACATATACCATAAGCTTCAAGAGTAAGTATCACCAGCTCGAAAGCGAGCATGGATGACAAAAGGAAAGGATACAATTTAACAAAGGCATTATGTATCGGAGAAGGACTCACAAGGTGGTTAATTATGAAGGACACCATCGGATATAATAATCCAACAAAGGATAAGGCGATCCACAGTGGAGCCGAGGTGAGTATTGATACCCAATCAGAGGAAGAAAGAATGCGAATGCAACAGGTTATGGAATCATCTGAATAATTCAAAGCTTAAATGCAAAGGAATTATGATTTCCAAAACAAGGGACCAGAAGCAGACGTTCTGATCAAGGATGGATCAATTGAATATACCAGAGGCACAATCGACGACAGATAGTTTGGTCGAGAACCAGCTCATGTTCAAAATGACGTCTGAGCCAGAAAGATAATCCTAGGACTCGACTGATGATTGTGAACATTCACAACATATTGAATCAACGGACTAAAAAATGATGGTGACGAAGGATGCCAATATGATTACTCTACTTATGGGATTAATCATAATGAAAGCAAACAAGAAATTCCAGAGAAATAGGTTGTTGAGGATTTTCGGAATATCGAATGGTATTTCGAAGACTTTTGTGTAACACATGAACAACTGGGGGGATGAGCTGATACTCAACAAGTGCGAGAATTAACCGGAGGGGTATTCAGGTGTCAATGAACAGCGAGGCAGTAAGCTGAAAGGATTATCGAAACAACGACGAGTGTTTCGGGGTATCTTGTAATAACAAGACCAATCGGGATGAATGTAAGAATAACAACTTCAAGTAGTTATCCATAAGGGTTGACGGTGGAAGGGAATTGCAAACGCGATGAACACAAGTTCTCGGGTTAACAGCGGAGACTATCTTCGGGGTCTTCTGGTGCAGCAGACGATCATCAATAATTAGGGGCTCTCCGGGGTGAAAGTGACAACGAGATCCTAATGTTAGATTTTTAGCATAAATCGTTTAACCCGAATAGAAGAGAGTTCAGAATCCCAGACTAAAGATCGAGGAGTAAAAGATCCTAATACCACCCAATGGCGACGTGGGCCCATGGGCCGCACAGCCATGTTAGTAAAGGTTTTGTAAAGTCTAGACTCGACTTAGGCCAAGGAGTGTGGAAGGGGGATTCCTACAGCAAATGGCTCGATACCAACTCAGACGCCCCGATTCAATCAGACACTAATCATGCACGCAAACGCAGTACGATCAAGATCAGTGGACTCACGGGAAGATATCACAACACAACTCTAAAACATAAATAAGTCATACAAGCATCATAATACAAGCCGTGGGCCTCGAGGGCTCGAATACAAGTGCTCGATCATAGACGAGTCAGCGGAAGCAACAATATCCGAGTATGCATACACAAGTTAAACAAGTTTGCCTTAAGAAGGCTAGCACAACCGGGATACAGATCGAAGAGGCGCAGGCCTCCTGCTCAGGATCCTCCTAACTACTCCCGGTCGTCGCCGGGCTGCTGCACGTAGTAGTAGGCACCTCCGGGTAGTAGTCGCCATCGACGGTGGCGTCGCTCTGGGCTCCATCGTCTGGTTGCGACAATCGGGTAAAGAAAGGGGAAAAGGGGAACAAGGCAACCGTGAGTACTCATCCAAAGTACTCGCAAGCAAGGAGCTACACTACATATGCATGGATATATGTGTAAAGGGCCGACAAGGACTGAATCGCAGAATGCCGTAATAAGAGGGGATAGCTAATCCTATCGAAGACTACGCTCGGCAGCCTCCGCCTTGCAGCATGTAGCAAAGAGTCGACTAAAGTCCTCCAAGTAGCATCGTATAGCATAATCCTACCCGGCGATCCCCTCCTCGTAACCCTGAGAGAGAGCGACCACCGGGTTGTATCTGACACTTGGAAGGGTGTGTTTTATTAAGTATCCGGTTCTAGTTGTCATCGTGTCAAGGTACAACTCCAAGTCGCCCTGCTATCAAGATCACGGCTATTCAATAGATTAACTTCACTGCAGGGTGCACCACATAACCCAACACGCTTGATCCCATTTGGCGGACACACTTTTTCGGGTCATGCCCGCCGCTGAAGATCAACATGTCGCAGCCCCCACCTAGGCACAACAGAGAGGCCAAGACGCCGGTCTAAACCTAAGACAGGGGTCCGGGCCCATCGCCCATAGCACACTCAAGACGCTATGACGCTGCCGAAAGCGTAACTAGCCCCTTAATACAAGAGCAGGCTTACGTTCCAATCCGTGGCGCCACTCGATCATTGGCGTCACGAAGGCTTCGGTGATACCACGACGCCGAAAGTGCCCATATCTTTCCCACGTAGTTGGTTAGTGCGTATAGGCCCGTGAGGACTTAGATCAAATACCGGATCTCGTTAAGCGTGTTAAGTATCATGAACGCCAAATAGGGCCAGGCCCACCTCTCTCCTAGGCGGTCTAAACTTGCCTGCTCCGCCACAAAGATCCACTCATGGGTGCTCCACAAGCCGACCGTCTTTAGTCACCACATGTATCATGTATAAGTATATAGTATATACCCGTGATCACCTCCCGAGTGATCACGACCCGATAGTATAGCACAGACGCGGACAAGAATGTAGGGCCATAGATGGAAATACTAGCATCCTATACTAAGCAAGTAGGATTGCGGTAAAGGTAACAATGAGTAGCAAGGACAAAGGCTATGCATCGGGATAAGTATAACGGAAAGCGGTAACATGCTACACTACTCTAATGCAAGCAGATAGAGTAGAATAGGCGATATCTGGTGATCGGGGGGCTTGCCTGGTTGCTCTGGCAAGAGAGAGGGTCGTCAACTCCGTAGTCGTACTGGGTAGCAGCGGCGTCGGTCTCGGTGTCTAGCGAAGAGAAGAGGGGGAAGAAACAATAAATATTTAAGCAAACAGATGCATAGCGATTCATGACATGAAGTATCGGTGCTAGGGGTGCCCTAACGCGGTATGAGGTGATAGCGGTGAAGGGGGGAAGCATCCGGGAAAGTATTCCCGGTGTTTCGCGTTTTCGGGCAGAGGAGCCGGAGGGGGAAAATTGCGAGTTCGATAGGTTAGGGGGGTGTGGCGGACGAACGGGTTGCGTATCCGGAATCGTCTCGCTGCTCGAGCAACTTTCATGTAGAAAGTATTTTCATCCGAGTTACGGATTAAAAGATATGATTTTCTAAAGATTTAAATCATTTTCCGGAATTTAATTAATTATTTAATTTAATTCGAAAATGGAATTATGACATCAGACATGATGTCATGTCGACGCCGAGTCAATGTGGGTGATCGGTCAACTCGACGATGGGTCCCACCGTCGATGACACATTTTAATTAACCAGTTTAATTAATCTAATCAAAATTAATTAGGGGGGTGGGCCCCTCTGACATATTAATTAATTAACTAATTAACAGTAGTTAATTAGGTTAATTTATCACTAGGTTAATTAACTTAATTAGTTAATTTAATCAGAATTAATTAAGTCTATTAATTAGTTAATTAATTATTTATTTATTTATTTTCATTATTTATTATTATTATTATTATTATTTTTAATTCCTTTTTTTAAATGTTCTGGGGCTGGTCTCACCGGCAAAGGGCCTATCTCAGCCACTGGAGCGGGCTATCGGGGCTGCAGGAGCGGGGCGCTCGCCCGAACGGGAACAAGCGAGAGGACGCTTAGGGCGAGGCTGCACACGGCGGTTTGCTGGCCGCCGCTTCAAGAACGGAAGCCGGCGCGCGGGAGGCGGTCAAGACGGGCGAGGGCAGTAGGCGCGCGAGGAAGGCAGCAGGGCGCCGTCAACGGGCACGACAAGGTCATGGGTGCACCGGGCGCAGACAGAGGTCAGGCTGGGCGCAGCTGCCGGAGTAAGGCGGCCAGGCGGCGGGCGCCGCGCAGTAAGGAGGCCGGATAGCGAGTGGAGGGGAGAGCGGTCGCGGCCGGAGCCGGGCGAGGGTAGCCGCCGGGCGTGTGAAGGCGGCGAGGACGGGCGTGGCTCATGGTAGAGGCGATACTCACGGCGACGGGTGCGGCAGACGCTGGCGACGCGAGCCTGCCCGGAGTTTCGGGCGGGTGCGGCGCTGGCGTGAGGCGTAACATGCACGCGACGCCGGGGTGACGGCGGGCGCGCGGCCGGGCGACCACGGGCGAGGGAGTGAGGGGTTCTGAGAATGGCGAAGCCTCACAGGGATTTCGTAGGGCACGGGCAGCGGACTCGAGGTCGGCCGGTGAGGAGGAGACCGTGGACGGGGCGGCGTAGACGGGGAGGCGGCGCCGACGACGGCGGGTAGCTCCGGCAGGGTGGTCCGGCGTCGATGCAGGGCGTCGGGGGCGTCGATTGCCCCCGACCGGATCCACGTAGGAGGGAGGTTGAGGAGGCAGGCGGTGGGGAGGGCGCCGGCGAGGACGAGCTCCGGGCGGCGTCGGCCTTGATCCGGCAAGCGGCGACGGGCGGGAGAGAGGCGAGGGATCGGGATCCTCCCGATCCAGATCGAACGAGGGAGGGAGTGGTTCGAGGTGTGGGAGTGGGGTCTTTGGGTCACTAGGGTTCGGTCGCCTCAGGGCTATAAGCGCGTGGGCAGCCTGGTTGGCCTGAGGCCAGCTGGGCTGTGGCCCTGTGGGGGGTTCTTTTTCTCTTTATTTTAGTTAGATTTGTTTTACTGTTTTTATTCCTCCCTTGTTATTGATTTTTTTTCTGTTTTATTTTAGTTACATTTTATTTTAGTTTTAGTAAAAATTATCACTAACACCTAAATTGGTACTTTTTAAATAAACTACTGCCACATTACTTTTCATCCCAATTAAAATAGTTTAATATTTTATAAAATTCCAAAGGCATTTGTTTTATTATTTAACCCATAGTTTTAATTATTTTGAACACTTAAACATTTTATTAAATTTAGGTTTCTCCACCATTATTACCCAGGATTTATTTAAAACATTTACAACATTTTAGTTTTCACTTTTGAAAACTTTAACTGTTTGACTTGATCTTAAATTTGAATTTGGATCGGTTTCGAACTAACGCGAGATTATCAACAGTAATTGAGGTGGCGTGGCATCATTAGCTGGGGATTACTGTAGTCTAATTATCCGGGCGTCACATTTGTGCCAAAATATGTAGGAAATATCGAGTGCCCCGGATTTGTGTGTTGAGTATCCTGGTAGTTGTCTTCGATCGATTTTCAATTAATGTTTTAACTATGAACATAGGAAATGTCTGACGACAAAAAGGATTTCGGTATTTGCAAATACTGCGAAGACGAGCGCGGCCTGTGCGACGGAATCTTCCTAGATGATGATAGGCGCTTCAGCATCAAGCTGGACGAGAACTTCGAAGTGGATACAGTAAGTCACAACGACAAGTCTTTTTTCGTAATTAAGCATGACATCTACTTCATTTGCTTTAACTTATAATTTTTTTACTATTCTACTAGCGTATCCCCTACCATGCAAGAGTTTTTGTATTGGATAAGATAGGTTTCAGTTCTATGACAACTACTATGGAGGTAAAGAAAGTTTATTTGAAGACCGAGCATGGTTATATTTTCCATGCAAAATTATACAACGAAGACGACTACACCTATTTTGGATGCAAAACATGGCGAGCACTATGCAAGACTTATGCATTTGAGCCTGATATGGTTATCACCTTTGATATTCGTCCAAAAGATGGTACTGAAGGTAATACCGACATCTGGGTCGATGTGCAGAAGCCTCCAGTTCTACCAAAATGTGAGTTTCTCAACCATATTTATGTCTTTGATATTGTTTATTCAAAAATAGTTGACAACTAATTTCTTTTTTTTTTTGAACGTAAGGGGTTTCCCCCCACCCCACTTTTTATTTAAGTGGGGCACAGCATAGGCCCAGACTGTTAATGGCACTCGAGTTTACCAGTAGTAGCAAACCAGAAAGAAAGAACTTGCGCAACACCTCACACTACAGCTAAAAAGGCATTACATCATCACGCCACGCAGGGCAGCTCAAAACTCACACCCACTCAGAAGTTCATCAGCGCAGACACGGGGGGACAGGACGAAGCCTCAGCCTCACACCAGACGAGCCTTCAGTGCACCTCCGCCCCGGGGCCTTTTTGAGCACGCACTCAGTCCCTAGCCCAGGCGATCCTGAGCAGCTCGCCTCTTCGTCGGTCCAGGAGTAGGAGGCAGCGTTCGAGGAGCACCGATTGATCGCCTTTGCACAGGATCTTCCATTGGTGTAGAGATGAGCTGATCCGATTCAACACCGTCCGGGTACTTGTCCACGACGCTCCTTGAAAACACATGTCGTTACGCGTGGTCCAAATCCTCCAGATGGAGGCAACACAAGCAATGTTAACTACAGATTTCTTGCTATTCAGCATCCAAAAAGATGATAATTCAGCCATATCATTTGGGATATTAAAATTAAAAGTATCCGCTACATCAAGCCAAATTTGTTTGGCTACTACGCAATCGAAGAATAGATGATGAACAGTTTCATTCTCATTACAAAACAAACAGCACAGGTTATCAACCACCCTTCTTTTACTTAAGTTGTCTCTAGTAAGAATTTTATTATGATATGCTAACCACAAAAAGACCAAGTATCTGTTGGGAAAAGCAATTTTCCAGAACTTTTTCCAAATTGGGGTAGAAACCCCTCCCCAATTTATCATATTGTAGAAAGATTTAACAGAATAAATTCCAGAGGATTCCAACAGCCAGACAGGCTGGTCCTCCTCATTAGATATGGTCTTGGCAGAGATTACCTGAATTAGGTCATGCCACCTGTCCATAAATCTAGAGTCCACACATCTACTAAATGTAAGTTTCAAATTTGCACCATCCCAAACCTCAGCTACTACACATTTCTGTTGTTGACAAATTTCATAAATCTCCCGAAACTGAGTTTTCAGAGAAGAATCCCCAACCCAAGTGTCATCCCAGAAACTGATTTTGTCCCCTTTGCCCAATTTCCACCTGAAAAAAGGACGAATGCCCTCAAAGGCCTAGGTGACCCCTTTCCAAAAGGGCGACCCCACACCTTGCTTGGCCCAAAGCAAGTTGGGTTTATCAGTTATATACTTATGATCGATTAGCTTACCCCAATCATTATCATGGTTAGTGAAATATCTTTTTGCCCAAGAGGCTAGTAAGGCCATGTTGAACTCTCTTAAGTTGGGGATCCCCAGACCTCCAAACTCCTTTTTCTGAGAGATCAACCCCCATTTGGCAAGGTGATATTGATGCTCATCTCCCTGGTCACCCCAGAAGAAATGAGCCATCTAAGAGGTGATAGCATTTATAGCCCATTTAGGAAATTTGATCACAGACATCAAATACATCAGAATACTAGTGATGCAAGCTTTAAGTAGTACAAGCTTCGTCTCATAACTGAGTAACCTCCCTTTCCAGCCACAAATTCTTTTGATGATCTTATCTATAATGTACTGGATATCCTCTCTTCTAAGTTTAAGGTAGTGGAGGGGAACCCCTAAGTATTTGATCTCATCAATATTAACATTAATGGGCACAACCTCACACTTATCATAATTGATTTTCAACCCAGATAGGCTCTCGAAACAGGCAAGCAACCACTTTAAGTTCTTTACATACTCAATATTAGGGTTGAGGAATAAAGTCGTGTCGTCTGCATACTGTAAGCAGATAAGACCACGTGGGATAATATGGGGAACAATCCCAGATATTATATTATTATTGACTGCTTTCATCAACATCCGGGAGAAAACATCTGCCACTAAATTGAAAAGCATAGGGGAGCTAGGGTCACCTTGCTTCAGTCCCTTCCCCCCCACAAAATAAGGACCCAGAACATCATTAATTTTGACACAAAAAGAGCTTTGCTTAAGAATTGAAAGGTTCCACCGAATCCACTTAGGGCCAAAACCCCTGCAGGTTAACATCTCCACTAAGAAATCCCAGTTAACACGATCATACGCTTTTTCGTAATCTAACTTGAGAACAATCCCAGGGTCTTTGGATTTATGAACTTCATGAATAGCCTCATGGGCAGTCACCACACTTTCGAGTATAAATCTACCTCTCACAAAGGCAGACTGGCATGGAGCCAACAACCTATGCCCAATAGGGGAAACTCTATTTGTCATGGCCTTGCTAAAGATCTTCACAGAGCAGTTGCTAAGACAAATAGGTCGAATTTTTTTCATATTTTTGGCATTTGGTTCCTTAGGGATGAGAGTGACTATAGAATAATTTAACCTCTGGATATCCAGAGACCCTCTCTCAAAATCTCTCACAAGTGCCATAAAGTCTCCTTTAATTATTTCCCAAAAATGTTGGTAAAATATAAAGGACAAACCATCAGGCCCAGGTGCCCCATTGGCATATGAGCCCATAACGGCTTCCTTAATTTCTTCTTCTGAAAAAGACCTTTCTAATATATCGTTCTCAGCTACAGTCACTCGTTCCTCTTCAGACCAAAAATGATCATCTAGGTGAATGTTAGGTTTAGGCTCAAACCCAAAGAGGTTTTTATAAAAATTAGTTGCCACTTCCAGCATATCTTTGGTGGAATATACAGGGCCATCCGGGCCTTCCAAGATGGATAACTGATTCTTCCTTCTTCTCTGGTTAGCCACAGCATGGAAGTAGGCTGTATTCCTATCTCCCTCTTTGATTTTCCTATCTCTAGATCTCTTCCACATGGCAGTTTCTTCTTTCTTCCAAATCTCATCAAGTTCCTCCTTAATTTGTTTCATCCTGAGGATATCCTCGCTAGTAAGTCTGTTTTGTTCAGAGAAAACATCTAAAATATCGAACTCCTGAAGAAGCTCTTTCTTCTTCCTTTTCATAGCAGCCTCAATGTTAATGCGCCAACCTTTAACTTGTTTCCTAAACAACTTAGTTTTAAACTGCCAGGTTTCAATGGCAGAGGTAAAAGGGGAAGGTGTGGCCCAAACTTTTTCAACTAAAGCTTGAAAATCAGGTTACCCCATCCACCATTTCTCAAATTTAAAAGGCCTAGCTGGGTTGTGCACACCTGCCCTGGAATCTAATAGGATGGGAGCATGGTCACTCCCAACCCTTGGCAGGGCACACAAAGAGGTAAGGGGGAAGTGGCTATCCCAGCTAGTAGCAGAGAAAACTCTGTCAATAGTAGCAAAAATGGGGTTATCTTGATTATTACACCAGGTAAAAACCCTATTCGATAGCTTATACTCCATCAATCCCCATTTGTTAATCCAACCATTGAACAAAAAAGCGCAAGAATTGTTGATAGTGCCTGAGGTTTTTTCCTTAGCCTCCCTAATTAGGTTAAAGTCTCCCCCAAACAAAACTGGGTGGCATAAGCCCTCCTTGACCTCATGCAATTCTGCAATAAAATCTATCTTATCTACAGCATAAGCTGTCCCATATACTACCACTAGGTGCCAGCAGAAGCCATCATTCTGGTTCTTCAGAGTAACACTAATACAGTATTGTTTTGTATTAACATCTAATACCTCAAAGACATTTGAGTTTGTACCAACAAGGATACCACCAGCAGTGCCCACTGCAGGAAGTAAATGCCACTCATAAGCAGTGGAACCAGCTAAGGTATTAAGGAAAGAATCAGACAGAGTTTCCCTCTTAATCTCCTGAAAACCCAAAAATTCAGGTTTATACTTATTCACCAAATCAGACAGGCACTGGAGTTTACCTTTTTGACCTAAACCTCTAATGTTCCAAAAAATACCAATCATGGAATTTTAAAGGGGTGTGTCAGACTAAAAAGTCCACCTCTTACTGCATTCCCAGAGCAAAAACCAGCATCAGCAGTGCCCCCTAATGTGTTTTTGTCTGGGATGCTACTGACTGGTGTACAAACTCCATTTCCCTCAAGGATGTCAGTGTCCAATTTGTCAGGTAAAGATATTTCGGGATTTTGTGAAGCAAAAACTAAGCATTTTTCAGTTTCATCTCTAATTAAGTCATCAATTATCTGATTTTTTTCACTTTCATTATCTCCAATTCTTAAGTTGACAGCAGAAGCATAAGCTCCTAAATTAGAAGCAACTTCAGAAGTAAAAGACTTACTTTTGAAAGTGTTGGGGATCTCCAGGTTCTTTTTCATCTTGTAGGCAGCGGCTTTTTCCATGATATTTTGTTTGTTGTGAGCTCTGCTACTTGGCCTCGCAGCAATCACCGGGCCCCACTTGTTTTTGACAGCAGGTTGTTCCTTCAGAAGGGGCAGCTTTTCCACCAGGGCCATAAGTTTCAGTCCACTGACCACATAAGCATCCAAAGTACCCATCTCTTCATCAGAATCGACAACTTCGCTACAGGTGTCAGAGTCAGCCTCATCTACCTCCTTTAGTAACTCCGAGCAGTACTTTTTCTGACTGGACATCGAGGGAGTCACACAACATTCCTGAACTGTAGTGGTTTTGTCATGTCCACACACGCTTGGAGTACTTAAGACCTTGATAGCATCAGAGAAAGGAATCATAGAGCAATCATTTTGCACTTGCAGTGTATTGTCTATCACTTTGTCCACTCTCACAGGAGAAACGCAAGCCTCAGCCAGGTTAGCAGGATGGAAGGAAGCACCGGCTCCATTGATCTTTTGTTTCCCAATTGGAGACTTTACCTTGTTAGTCCTGTTGGCCAGGTCTAACTCATCGATAGGGTCCTCACCATCATCAAGGATATCCTTGTCAGTATCCTCATCTTCAAATTCCTTGTTATCCTCATCCACAGCTATATCAGATGGACCATTGTCATCATTGGGGTCATCAGCACCGATTTGCTCAACACCCTCCACTGTAAATGACAGAACGTACAACTTCTTCCTCATTTCCATGACTCGTTCAAAGGGAATTTTTGTTGGGTTTCTACAGGCGATCTTGATCCTCACTTTCTCATAGAAACTTTTCATCAGACCGTTCCAGTCAACGTCTACCAGGATCCCAAAGCAAGAAGCGATTTGAGACAGAACTTTCCACGTGCACCACTTGGACGACAGACACTCTACAATCACCCAGGCTTCAGTCAGTTCATTGAACGGGTCGATTGCCCCAGTCCATCTCTCCACAGACACTGAAACTCCATCAATGGGTAACTCAAAGGGTGTAAAATTGATTAGTTCCTCTACATCCTTCAAGGGAGGAAATCTGACCAGAAACTTCTTATCAGCTAGCTGTCTAACTTGCCAGGTCCAGTTCGTGTTCTTGCAAAAAATGCCTGACAGATTCTTGATTAGGTCAGCCTTGTTGATCTCACCCTTCATCACCCAGATCTCTCCACAGTTCCTGAAATTGAGCCAATTTGCCTCTCGACCCACAGGGGCGTCGATATGATAGAACCCTAATCCAAGTGCTGAGCTTCCAAAGAAAGTGGCCACTTGATGTGGTTGAGCCCAGGCAGCGTAATTGTTCACATTGTGGCCTTCCAGACCGCAGATGAAGCAAATCTTCTTCTGAATACAGTTGCCTACATAATGTCCAGGTCCGCCGCAATTGAAACAAACCATGTCCTTGTACCGCTCGTCGAGAATCTGGACGAGCGGGGCAGGTGGAGCCGGCGGCGGAGGCACAATCACAGCCTGTTGGGGAGGGGGGGCAGCGCCTTTGGGAGGAGGAGCAGCGGAATTGGGACGCGCTCCACCGGTCCCCTGGCGACGAGCCGTGTTCTTCTGCGGGGGTGGAGCACGCTGCTTCTGTATTCCGCCCGGCCCGCCCTTGTCTGCCATGGCAACCACCTGAGCAAAGGATTTGGAACCACCTCTGATACCTTCTTTGATAATCTTGAGCTGAATTGGTGGAGGATCAAAGGGGCGGAGTCTTTTGATCGGGAATAAATCAGACGGGGAAAAACAGCCAGCACGAGCTAAATCCTTCCTGAGCCATCCCAAGATGGAAGCAGCTTGGCTTGGGGGACGAGGATGGGGATGGCGGCGGGGAGGGGAGGGAATGGACCAGAGCTGTCCAAAAACCCTAGATATAGCCTCATCCGCGTCCTCCTGGGCAGAAAGCGTAGACCTCAAAGGCGTTTTCACCCGTCTACACTTGATTGGGGGGAGCGACATGGCAGCAGGGCCCATGCCACCGCGCAGGGGACGACCTGTTTGAATCATAGAGGAAAAATCCCCCAACTCCGGTCGCCCTTGCGTCACCGCCGGCGAGAGACCCTGCGTCATCGCCTGTGAATGCCCGGTTTCTCTGAGCATAAGCTCCGACCAGCAATTGCATGCTCCTCAGTCTGACAAATCACCGTGGTATTTTGAATCCCAGGGATACAAATCCCCTTACGTGACCGTGAACGAACGCCAAAAGGAACCTCGCCGCGGTCACCAAACCACGGCGGCTCGCGGTCGCCGCGGCACGGCGGGGGGTTGACATGGCCCCCGCACTTCGCCGCAGATCTCAATCGCTCGGCGACAGCACGCCCAGCACGCATTTCCACCGGAGCGCCCGCCGCAGATCGCTTGATTTCGCCTCCGCCCGAGCCCAAATCACGAACTCCGCCGGCGGCGAGTGCGGGAAAGGGGGCATCCTCGCTCTCTCTTCCAACGTGGCCTCGTCGAACAAGCAACGCGCCAGCTTCCTCTGCTCCAAGTCCGCCTTCCTCTGACAGATCTTCGCAACCTTCGCCGCCGCAGATCTCGCCATCGGCTCGGTTGCCGTTGCCACCGCCTGGTCCGCCGCCTTCCATTCCTGCACGCACCGGATCCACTCGAAGGTGGCATCTCGGATCCTGGTCGCGCGCTCCCTCCATCCCGCAGCACGAGTCCCCATGAGCACTGCTTGCGGAATCGGGGAGATTAACCGCAGCATCTCGGGGAATCTCTCGTCTGTGGCGGGGGACAGTGGCTGCGGTAGGGGAGGTGTGGGTGCTGTCGGCGTCCGCGCCCCTCGACAACGCGGAGCCATGCTGCGGTGCTGGATCTGCGGGGGCGGCGGCTATGGCGAGCGGGAGGTGCAGCGTCGCGGGAGCGGGGGTGAGAAGCATGAGTGGCACTAATTTCTCCAAGGGTAGGTTTGTATCTGCATTGATTATACTTGGACAAATCTGAACTGAATGGTCGACAACTAATTTCTATTGACAGCTTATTTCCAATCAAGCAAACATGTCCAGCGCTTGGTAGACATGACCTACTACTGTCACGGGGCTGAACTAAACTACGAGGAGATAAGTCATTATGTTTCATGGCTTGAGGATCTTCATACTGTCAAGACAAATTATTCTTTTGGACTTGCAAATCTTAGTACTCAAAACGTGCAACTAATAGTGTTCGTATTGAACTACAGTCACATCTATTTAGGAAAAATGGTAAGATTTTTACTATTTGTACTCAGTGCATCTTTCGCATACATTATTTTTTAAGCTAAACTTTATTGCTAAGTATGTTACTATACGATGTTCTTCAACAGGGACTCCCGCTTAATGTTGTGCCTCATTGGATCAAGACTAAAGGTCAGATGATAATTGTTAGCTTACGACCAAGATATCTTATAATGCACTTTAGTGCATTCGGGATTTCTAATAGCGAGGAATGCTTAATAGTGAAAGATTGGAGCAAAATTGTGAACGATCGCAGAGAACAATCAGAAACGCAACCCACGATTAGGAGACAGGTTCATCTGCATGCTCCAACTTGATGAAGAACGAGTGCTACACATGTTTTATGTTATTTTACCTGAGAGAGAGCAGCAGGAGTGATTAGCTAGTGTTGGTGGCAATGACTGATGATTTTTATTAGCTAGTGTTGCTGGTGATTAGATAGCTACCGCAGTTAGTGTTGGTGGTGATTAGCTAGCTAGAATGAGTTTGAAGATGATGATGTGCTACACTATGACTATGATGATTAAATAACTACTGTTGATGTTATGACTATGATGATGATTAAATAGCTTGTGCTGGCGGATTAGATTCAAGTGGAGGCAACATGTGGTGCACATCGAAAGTACTACTAGTCCAAACTAGATCAAGTTTGGTTTAGTAGTATACTTTTGACATGCACCACATATTGCCTCCACTTGAACCAAATTTACCTTCATTTGACACACTGTTATGGACATAATGATGTAAACCTCATAACTGGTATTGTACCAATATTTGTACGGTGGCACATAAATACACTAAAAATAAAAAAATAAAAAAAATACTAGTAGCGATGGAGAGAAAACACGTTGCCACTAGCGTGAGAGTGAACAAACGTTGCAGCTATTTGTCCTACCAGTAGCGCGTGCAGGCACGCGTTACTGCTAAGCAATAGCTGTAGCGCCTTATTAGTAGCGCGCTTCCCCGCGCTACTAGTGAGCACAAAACCAGCGCTACTGCTAGGGTTTTCCCTAGTAGTGGGGGCCTGTTGGGGGCGCGGCTGGAGATGCTCTTATGTGCTCTGTTTATGCGAGCAATGATTACATCAACGTCCTAATTACTGGGATTAGCAGCATGAAGTCATATGTCGAGTACATGGTTGCTATTCTGTCAAAATACCTTCACGGTTATACTTGGCTTCTTCAAATATATTTACTGATACTCTTGACGGCCAACTGTAGTGAAATTTCTGGTGTCGTGCTTGACACACCAATCTGTCATGGATCAAGCATATTTTATCAAATATGCAAATCTTTAAACAATGCATACAACACTAAATAGCTAGTCAGCAATTTAACAGGGCAAATTGTGAGGAAATACTCATAGCAAAAGAAGGCACAAATTCATTGCTTGTTTCACACATGCACGATGCATATGTTTCACCCTCCCCATTCTTCTACTCTCTCTAACATAATGTGTATGTATATACCTTCATCATCATTGATGTATGTCGGGCTGCGCCTCCTTTCCGCTTTCATACTGTAGTTGTTATTATAGTCCTAGAAAGAGCGAGAACACATCAATACATTTACTCATACTTGCACGGAACAAAGTTCAATAGAAATGTATATTATCATTTGTATATGCAGTTGCTACTGGAGTTCTAAAAAGAGTGATCGGTGTGAGATGAGAGAACGGACCAAAACAAATTTAAAAAGTATTTCTTGCACAAGTCTATTTTCATATGATTTTTAATCAGGACATAAAAGCATGATATTTTAAACTGAACTAAATGTCCAATACTATGTCAACAGTTAAACTACTTATCCTCTATAACACCAAGTTTCCTAATTTTAAAGGGCTGAGAATCAATTGAGGCTATTGATTCCGACTGGGAAAATCAATTTTGACCAGCGAAGCCTGAGAATGATGAATCATATGCGTGATGGACGCATCTTTACCATCAGCACAACACACAATGGCCTCGACCACACCCCGGGTTGCTGCGACCATCCAGTCCTGGAACTTGGCTTACAGACCATTGACAAACGCCGACTTAAGGAACACATAGCAATATGTATGTGGGTGTTGGCCTCGTCATGGGCGCACACGAAGTGTTCAACGTGGCAGCGCAATGCTCTTTCATGTCTCAGCTTGCCGCCACATCAGCAAAACCACTGTGGGTAACCACTTTAGGGCGTGATTTATTTGATTTTTAAAAGTTGAGATAATTAAGATTCTGATTTTGATGGTCATGGGTTATGTGGCCGAAACGTGATGCTTTACTTGGCTATACACTTTTTTAACATGAAGCGCACGTGAAGCATCACGAGACGAGAGTACCTTTAAGATGCTCTGTGGTGTAGAAGGCGTGGTGTGGGCCGTTGAGAGTCGAGAAGTGCCCCACGAGACATGAGTGCTGGACTGATGTAATGGTGTACTTAATTAACATAATCACATTTTTTTGTCGAAGACAAACAATTTACTCTAAGCCGGTTTACAAAAGATTAGAAAACGTGTTGCTGAGCCTGTCCAACGTTCCATGAAAGCATCCCCAAATATATTTCTCAGCATCAAAATTATTAATGCTTATTGGCATCTTGAATCGTTTCTGCGGAGCTCAACTAACGGGGCAGCAGCAGTTGCTTCGGTCGTTGCAGAAGGCTCCGGGGACCGGCGGCTCGCGGGCGCCGCCGCAGAACTTCTTGCACCGGTGGTCGGTGCAGTGCGGGAAGTAGTTGGAGTAGCACGACGCCGGCACAAAAGAAGCAGCAAGATCACCCATCTGCAAAACAATTTGTGTACTAAATCTTCTGATCTCAGAGGTACCGTGCAAATCAAATACGTACTGCTAACCTCTTTGTGGGCATCGCATGAGGAGATGAGGAGGGTGGCAGCCATGACCACCATGAGGGCGGCCGCGAAGCCGCAGCACATCAGGGCGTTCGTGTTCTTCTTCAACATCGCCATGGCGTGCAGCACAGGAGAGGGCAGGAGGCTAGCTAGTCAGCTATGCTTGCGTACGTGCACTTCTTCTTCCTTTGTGTTTCGTTGAGTGTTTATATATAGGCCGCCGTGTGTTTGCCTAGCCAATTATATGCAACCGCACTGCCGGATGTGTCCACCGCAGATATCATGGGCAAGCGTGGCGCTGCCAGGTTGACACGCATGGGCAAGAGAATAAGTGTGCCCCCAGAGTTGTGTGCGTTAGTTAAAGTGTGGTGTACGCGTGGGCTAGAACCAGAAAGAACTTATTCCGGAAAGCATGAGCCGAATGGACAAAGAACTTATTCCCCGTATCCTCTTGCTTTCTGCCCTCCCCTACCTTTAGCGAGTGTTGTTCTCCCAACCCTGTATCGATCTCGCGTCCTGGATCCTATCATTTGCAAGGGATACTACATTAAAATGATAGGTTACATGATTGATTCCACTTAAGAAATACAGTGGTTATATCTTTTTATTTGCCGGGAATGGATATATATCTTGTGAATGGGCAAGTGGATAGCTACTACATGCATGTTCATGGAAGAACTTATTAGTTGCAATTACTTAGCATATATCTTTGACGAAGATTTGATTCAACTCGAAGTGTTAATTTTTCCTTGTTTGGATTTCAGCCGCAAAATATGCTATAGTACGGAGTATTCCTCGCATCACTCTCCTACACATATCCTCAGCTGCTTCATGGGTTGCACGAGGGATATATCTCGTTTACTGCGATATGTATCCCCGTCTTGCTTCTTGTGCTCGGTGCATGCTCGTCTAAGTAGGCCAACACATTACAGCACTTTTGGGAAGGCTTACAGAAGGGTACAAACCTGTTTTAGAACCTTCCATGTTGTTTCTTTGTTTTTCTGTGTTATCTTTATTGGTTTTCTTTGGACTTTTTTCTCTTGATTCTTTTCTTGGTTTGCAACGGTTTTATTTCAGTTTCTTTGAGATTTTTTTCCTTAAATACTTTATTGACTTTTCAAAATACATGTTGAACATTTTTTGTATACACGTTGACCATTTTTGTGATTTACATGTAGAACATTTATATTAATACATGGCGAAAAACATTAACACACTTGAACATTTTAATAAATGCCATGATCTTCTGTAAAATGTGCAAATTGTTTGTTAAGTGTCTAGAACATTTTTGAAAATGGCATGAATATTCAATGGTATGAAACATTTTTAAAATTACATATTCTTTTTTACATTGTACAACTGTTTTAAAATGTCACAAACATACTTTTGAAATGCGTAAAAAAATCATGATTTTTTGAATTGTAAGAAAATTTTCTTTAAATTATGAGAACCTTTTTTTTAATTGTATAAAGTATTTAAAAACATTTCAAGGACATATTTGTCAAACGTGTGAACATTGTTTTAAGGGTACGAACATTTTAAAAATTAAGTAAACAATTAATTTTTCTGGAATATAAAAAAGTAAGAAAATAAAAATGATTTTTTTTGCAACTAACGTTAAGAGAAAGGAAAAACGCTTGAAAAAAAAATAAACGTGCACTCATGTACACGTCACAGTTGGGCAGGTGAGACATAAGCGCTTCCCATGGGTTGACCAATGGAATATTTCCCGATCCTATTCAGCGCTTATGGCGCCAGGTACTAACTGGGCCAGTCCATTTTAGTCTTCCCCAATTGGTTTTCGGGCGGTTTTCCTTGTTTTTTCCAGGACAGATGTCGTCCATTTTTTATTTTCCAAAATTAAAACCTTTTACTTAAAATTAATATTTTTAAAAAATTTGTGAAGGTATTTCCAAATTTTTGAAATTTTTATATTTGAAAGAAACCCAATTCATTTTTTTTTCAAAATTTTAAAAGGTCAATGGTCGATGGACCAAACGGTTAGTGGTGAAATGGTCAAGTCAATGGAAGAGCGACGAGCGAACGAATGATCAGTGCTTACTGGGCAAGCCCAATTAACCGCATGCGTGAGCGCTGGTTGGACGTATCCGTTCCTATAGGCGAGCAACACAAGTTCATGCATGCAACAGCTATTGGCTAATCGCATGTGCCAAAGTTTACTGCGTGTTTTGTTGGAATACTATGCTTGTCAGTTGTCACACTTTATCACGTCACAAAAGTTTGACTGAATTAGCCCATGTTTGGTGTGCAGCCACACTTGTGGCAAGATCCCTTCATTTAACTAGACCCTGCATGTAATTAACTCATGAAAGTATGGCAAAGTATGTCAAGATTATCTCATCAAGCACCTACCATTAGCACTCTTTAATTAATCACATGCAGCCATCACAACCATTGACATAACGGCAACATGATGTGTTGCATGCAACCATTACTGACTATATGTGCACTCTCACGCATATATACTTATTTTTATATGTGCACTCTCACGCATATATACGTATTTAAAAACCATGATGCTAACTCATTTATGTCTAGTAATGGTCACACAAGTTGACTTAATATTAGAATTATTCCGGTAAATTACATGGGCTATAATGAATATTCAAAATATTCTTACATTGTCCCATAATAAATAAATAATATTCTTAGATTCTTCCACTTGGCATGTGTAATGGCTTGACGATTCAACATTCAGTTTAAAAGCTCATGATTTAGTGAATCAAACAAGCCGCACTTTGGTTGAATTGAAAAGAAAGGATCATGGTGGTCTCAAGTAAATTTATTAACAAGATTCTGATAATTTTGACAAGGACTTCCGATAATGCTAACAAGGACTTGGCTACACCTACATATACTTCTATTGTCGAGAAAATCTAACAAGTACTTCTGATAATGCCCATTAGTCCGACATAGAAGGTTTTATCACGAGCAACCATTAGTCTGCAAATATTTCATTTATAACAACACATACTCGATTGGCGCGTACATTTTACCACTATAATTGACAAGTAAACATTCAAAAGATTTTTACAGGGCTAAACAGGGACAAGACAACATTAACAAACATATATTGGACATGTACAAAGACTTTATGGGTCTACTTAAAAACGCTAGAAGACCATATGTCATATGTGGTAAGCTATAAAAACAACATATCAAAGTGACAAAAAGAAGAAGTTAAAAGCGCTAAAAGAACTTGCTCACATCACATACCATGTCCATCTATTGAAGAAACAACAAACAAGAACTTGTTTGTGATTATGTTAATCAACACGCAAGCATCAACCATTTTTGTTAAACCCAATTATCTTCAATGGGTCTCCACATACACGAGCTAGAGATACACACATGATAAGATCACTACAAAAGCTCTCGGGCACAACAAATTATTGAAAAAGCCGGCTTATAATGATTAAAAACATCTTAATTAGTCAGGGCAACAGTCCATGGATGCACACTAATAAAAATAATTATGAATATTGACATATTTTAATTATTTCTTAGCTCAATAGCTTCAGCGGGAACTTATAAGTGAATGAAGGACAACAGCAGTCATTGCAGAAGGCTCCAAGGGTCGGTGGCTTGCCGTTCCCGCCGTAGACTTCTTGCATCGGTCGTCGGTACAATTTGGGAAAAAGATGGAATAGCATGACGCCGGCAAGGGAAAGGCAGTAGGCTCATCTCCTGCATGTCCGCAGACATAAAAATAAAACAAAATGTGTGTTTCAAATATAATCTGAAAAATGCCCTTGATCTTCTGATCTTAGCACGTTGCAAATTGAGTGATAAAATTCACTTATCAACCTCTTTGTGGGCGTCATACGAGGAGATAAGAAGGGTGGTAGCCATGACCACCATGAGGGTGCCCACGAAGCACAGGACATGCTCGTGTTCCTCTTCAGCATTGCAATGGTGTACCCTGTACAGGAGGGCAGGAGGCTGGTTACTCTCGCGTACCTACAATTCTTCCTTTCTTTGTGTTGTTATTATTTGATTTGTGTGTTTATGTAGATTATTAAAAGTATAGATTAAATGATTGATCAATGCTTTAATTCATGCAACGAATATAGTATAGATAGTAAATATCTTTTGTATGGTTAAGTGGATAGCTACTGCATGGCATATCCATGGAGTATATATCTTTGACGAACATTTGATAAACACAAGAAATTATATCTAGAAGAACGTGAATCTGTTCCATTTCTCATATAAAAAAAAGTATGTTTCATGGCTGCCGTCTCCAAGAAAGACCGCACTGCTCGGAGGGAATCACCAAAGACCCGGCAAAACTACCGTGGCAGTAAAGGGTAGAGGCTTTTGCGATTTTATTGGACTAAGAAAATTCCATTAAAAACTCAAGAAAATAAAAATATTGTACCAAAATTGTAATTTATAAATTGTGGATAATAAGCGTATATATCACAGTATTTTAGAAACTATTTTGTATGGTTTTCAAAATAAATGTTCCACCGTGTTCGGAAATTTTCATGGTTGCTGAAAATTGTTTGAAGTGTGTAAAATTAAATATCCATGCAACTTATGAAATATGATTGAATGAGAACTTGTCTTAAAAAACTACATTTCATGGTTTATATTATATGGTAAAATTTTCATGGTTGTCAATCTGAAATCACGCGTGTCGTTCAAAAAAAGTTCATACACTTTATTAAAAATTATTCGCCTGATGAAAAAACAGAATATATTACACACTGTTGGAAAATACTTCATATGAATTGTTTTTAAGGAAATCTTACATACTTGCCTAATAAAATGTATAATTAAATGTTCATGCATTTTGTGAAAAATGTTTCAACGGGAGAATTTGTTTCAGAATGGTTCTTTTTAATGTTTCATCTTAAATGGAAATCTTTTAGTTTTGAAACTAAATATTCAAATATGTCAGGAAAATATGAACGGAATTTATATGCCTTTTGTTGGCATAATAAGATTGAAGTGCCACTACACAGATCCGTCCCAAACCGATGCAACGCCCCGAAAGGCTTGCCAGCACCGTCATGGCGCCACATGCTCGTGTTGTTCTGCATCATACGAGCCATGCATGCAAATCCCACGCGGATGCACAACCTCGGTCGTGCACGAGGAGGTAGACTGTCGTGCGCCGTCAAGGATGCAAGCAGCGTTGCCCACCCATATACAATCGTGTACATATTAAGAGCATCTCCACTCGTTCGGCCACCCAGCGCATAGACCGGCGCTCTTTCGGGCACTCATCGACGATTTTTAGGCCCTAGGGGTGATCAAGGCCTCAGCCACGCCCCCAGGTGCCGCCCCAGAGGCGCCGCAAATTCAAACTTGGTCCATTTCTGCTCCCAAAAAACGCCACAAGTCCGGCGATCGGCGCCACAGTTCGGCGATCATCACCTTGCCACAGTTCGGCGATCAAGTGAAAAGTTCGGCTTACAAAAAGAAAGGACGCACAGGCAATATATCAAATGGCGGTGTCGGCCTCTGGCGTTGGAGGAGTCGGCGTGCGCGGGCTGGGCAGCTTCTGTGCTGGGCGGCGTTAGACATGCCCGGGCGCTTGGACGGCGGCGCCCTCTGCTTCCTCTGCTTCGGCTGGGTGGCGGCGGCGGTGGTATCCGTCGTTGCGACGTGGGGGACCACGTACTTTCTTGGCGGCATGGCGGCCGGCTTGGCAGGGAGGAGGAGGAGATTGGCGGGAAGAATGGAGAATGAGAGGGAAGCCGAGGGGGAAAGCGGGAGGAAACGGCAGGAAAATGGCCTCCTCTCGCCAACAGAGCGGCCCCACGCCCCTTTTCGCTTCTGCCAGCACCCCCAGGCGACCCCCGGGCGCTTGGGTTTGGCTCGGGGTCGCCAGCTGTTAATTCGGCTCAAAATGGCACTAAATGAGATCCTGGGGGCGCGACTGGGCCGATTTTCAGCCACCGGCGCTAAAAAATCGCCTTGGGAGGGGGCCTATTGTGGGCGCGGCTGGAGATGTTCTAAGGCTCGGGCTTAAGTGTGTGGCCACTCCCGGCAATGTAGGGCCACCCCCGGCTGTGCAGGCTTTGTCTGTGGGTTCCCTCCACCGGTAGTGAGGGAAGGAGATGAGGGGGAGGGGCTATGACGGCTGGCTAGGGCTCCACCTGAGTCACTCCCGAAAGGAGCAACGACCTATGTGGATCATCAGTAGTCTTCTTAATGCAAATATGGTGAAAAAATGAAGCCTCTTTTCCATGGTATTGTGTTGAATTCAAACAAAATTGAAGTCCGAACAAATCTTTTCTTTTTTGACAAAGGATGGAATTTATTGGCTCAAAATGTGCCATCAAGACGATACAAAACACAATGAGCACACATACCCAGCCTCTATATAGTTAGGATGCACACAACCAACAAATCTTTTCTTCGGAATGCCTAACACAGCTTTGTCATCTTTGTTCAATGTATGAGCAGGGTACCGATGTATTCCACTCATTTGAATTATATATAATAAATGATAGAAGGGTTGGGCTCGCTTTACTGCGCCGTTGGTGTTGTTGTGTTTTCCTAACTTTTTTACTCTCATTGTTTCAAAACATAAGGTGTATTAGTTTTTTGAAAAAATCAAACCTCTTTAAGTTTGAAAAAATATGTAGAGAAATATTATCAATATCCATAATATCAAATCGGTAGCATTAGATTCGTTGTGAAATGAATTTCTGTATTATATTTATTTAGGATTGCTGATGTTGATATTTTTGGCTTAGAACTTGATGCAACTGAATAAATTTGACTTAAAAAAGATACAGCTTATATTTTGGAACTGAGAGAATATTTGGTTTGGCAAGTGGAGAGATGATGGAATGTTTTTTATTTTTATTTATAGTACGGTGTTTTGACGGACCCTTGTGGTTTGATTATGTGTTATCTGCTAATCAACCCATATGTATTTTGAAACTGGGAGAATATTTGGTTTGGCGAGTGGAGAGATGATTGAGTGTGTTTTATTTTTATTTATAATGCGGTGTTTTGGCGTGACGTGATATAATTCTGTGTGTTATCTGCTAATCAACCAATATATATTTTGGAACTGAGAAAATATTTGGTTTGGCGAGTGGAGAGATGATGGACTGTGTTTTTCTTCTATTTATACTAGTAAGATACATGTGCATTGCACGCATGAGATTTGACAATCAAATTATGAATAAATACCACACTATAGCATGTAAGCTTTGAGTCATATATACATGATGTAGATGTTCGTTTAATTCTTATAGTTCATCTCATTCAAAATAAATTATTTTTTATTAAAAAGTTAATTAATTTTAAGATTCATGGAATTGTGCGTTGTAAAGCGTAAAGTAAAAATAAATAATGGCAATTCATCTAGAAAAAAAATTGGGCAATTATGATACGGAATATTCTAGAACAAAGGAGAAGTGCTTGTGTTTTGAGTTTTGTGCATTATGCTTAAGTACAACTATGGGGATCCGGCTTGCCTGCTCCCTCCCTATGCTTCCATCCGTGCTCCCACTTCATCCTACGGCTGTCCTTTTCCTTTTTCCTTCCTAATCTAATCACCCTCCTGATTTTAACGGGGTGTGCCCGGGCCTTATGTTGTTCCAATCAAATCAAGCCACGTACACAGGAGCACAGATGGGCGCACGCCTGGGGTGCAGGCAAGTCTCGTCCCAACCATGGAGTCTTCTAGATTGTACATGTGGCAGAATCTGGTGGAATGTAGATGATATCCAACGGCCAGTAGTGCTCGGATTTGCCATCTATGCACCGTTGGATTGGCTTCATCCAACAACCATCTTTTAAAGTTATTCTCACACTATATAGTGGTATAGGTAATAAGATGTTTTAGTGGGCCTTTTGTAGTGTGATTTTGTGTTATCCGTTAATCAACACGTATTTATGTGGTTTTTTTGCCGTTGGTGGTTGCATATACTATATTGGAGCTACAATATCACAAGGTGACGCTTCTTTTTTCTAAGTGGTGAGAGGGTGCGCTGGATTTTTATATTTTTATAGGTCGGTTGCTGCTGATTTAATTAAAAAATAATTGACTCGGTCAAAAACTCAAAATATGAACCAAATCCAAAATCAAATACCTCAATTGAATGGGAGAGGTCCAAAATTAAGGAACATAGCGAATTAATAGAATTGAATGAGAGAACTCCTTGATAAATTATTGACCTGATCAAAATCGGATGACCCAAATTCAAATTGAAGACCTCAATTGATTGTGAGGCCTTAAAATTTAGGGGGCATAGTGCAATTAATAGATAGATATCAAATGATCCTTGAGATAGTAATCTATACTCTATACCTACTATTAAAGGGAATAGGTATTCTTGGTTTGGTTTAGTCCTTTTCGTTTTCTGGGCCAGGTACTTGTACGTTGATGGGTCTTTTATGGGCTTTCATAGAGACAGCAAAAAATAGTTAGAAGCCGCTCAGTTTATGGGCTGAAGTGCTCGGGCTGCAGAGATGTGGGGCGGGGCCGAAGGGTGGGCGCTGGATGGGACTTGGTGCAGGTCTCCAGCGAGATGGGGATGGCGTGGAGGGGGTCTGGACGCTGGCGAGTCCTTGGCGGAGCTTAGCCTCCTATTATGAAGGACACGAACAAATCAAAGAGAAGAGAGGAGAGAGAGCACATCTGAAGATATAGAAAAAAGGGTCCGAGGTAAACATACAGAACAAAAAAAATCAGAGTTAGTACGTCCACGGGCGAAGACGGCCGAGCATGAGCATATGGCCATGGCCGCTCATCAGTTGGCTGGAGCGGCGGCAAACCCGAGCGGTCGGAGCCCGCTCGTCTGTAGAGGTCGCCATGGGCGCCGCCGTGGGACTCCCGGTGGCGCGCGGGTGGCCACTGGTGGTGTTGGAGTAGGGAGTGGGGGATCCATCACGCGGGTGTGTAGCCCGCCATGGCCACTGGTGGTGGTGGAACACGGGGCTGGGGGATCCTGGCAGCGTGGTGAGCCGAGCGGCCGGAGCCTGCTCGCCTGCAGAGGCTGTCTTGTCCGCCGTCGTGGGATTCCGGGTGGTGGAGCAGGGAACAGGGGATCCAGCGCGCGCGTGTAGCCCGTGATGGTTACTTGCGGTGGTTGGAGCAGGGGAGCGGGGGACCTCGGTGGCGAGGGGAATAACGAAGGCGTTGGGGCAGGCAGGCGGAAGTGGCGGCGTGCCTGACACCGGCCCCGGCGTCCTCTCCTGGCCCGGGCGAACACAACCCCAGGACAACGCACTCAAGCAGTGGAGGAGCGCATCATCGGCGCAGCACGGGCGACTGTTGTGGGGACTGGGGAGCACGGCTAGGCGACGATAGTATGGGGAACTGGGGAGGCCAAGCCGTTCATGGGCACTGTTGGGTGCTAGGTGGGTGGTGAGGGAGGGGGGGGGGGGGGGGCAGCGACGGCGGCCACGAGCAGGCCGGCCCGCCATGGCTGTGCAACGAGGGATCCGCCGGCATGCAAGGGTGGGGGATGCACGGAGGGGAGGATCCGGCGGTGGTCGCTGCATCGGGGCTACGCCAAGCTGTGCGTGGGCGCGCTGGACAGAGAAGAGGAGGAGGAGGAGGAGGAGCAGCCCTTGGTGGTGTGACTGTGCGGCTCGGTGGGGATTTACTGCCTACTAGACCATGATGATGCGCATTGCTGCGCCCGCCCTTGTTAATTTAGAATGATAAAATATCATGTAAAAATTTGAAAATGTAAAATACATGAATTAAATTTACATGACCTAACACGCACATTTCATATGACATAGTAATGATGCCACCAGGAATAGAATTAGCTAGGTGACTGCTCACGTTTTTAAAATAAATAGTGCATATGAAAGATGTCTAGGACGAAACAAATACAAGAATAACTTTTTTTAGTAACAAAAAATACAAGAATAGCTGGGTGGCGCTGACACACGCCGCTACGTATGTCTTCGTTTTACACTTGGTTCGCCGAAACCAGTTCACAGGCCCAATAAACAATCGAGGCCCAATCAACCACATGTGGCGTAGATGGTTCTGCGGAGCAGCAGCCCAAACAAATGTGCAGGGGCCGTGATCGCGATCCTACGGCTAGCAACACCAAAGCGTTGTGGAGCCTCGTAGGTCTCTTAGTTTTACTGTTTTGTAATTGCTTTTTATTTAAATCAATCGTTGTTGCTGGAAGCGCGCTGGATGCACCGAATTACGTTAGATTTATGTGCGATTGTTTTTGGCGTTCCAACAAATGGTTATCTGCTAGGTGTCACCTCCTCACATTGGCCCATTGTGATTACTTGACTCTACCGCCTTACACTCTGATAGTAACAGTTTCAACTTAGTAGGCCATGTGCTAATATTCATGTGACTGTGATTATTTGTAATATTTATGTTCGGTCTTCGGGTCAAGTTCAAATAGTGCAAAAGAAAAGAAACATAATATATTCTTGCAAACCAAGCAACCAACATATTCTAAAAAAAATTAAAATAGTAAAAGCATGTTTGTTTTTGAATATTGACAAAAAATGTATATAGATAACCCCACTTCAATGCACCAGTACCCTTCCATCCAAACTAAATTCATTTGCATTGAAAATCTTTTGAAATTATAAGAAAATACTTTTGAATTAGTTATTATACTCTCAATTTACAACAATTTCACTGTCTGTAAATCCCACTAAAAACACTCACACCAGTCCTATTCCACCCGATGATAGTGCTAAGTTGAAGGAGGAGCCACCAAAGGACATCCCAACGACTTGCCCAACTTTATACTAACAATCCTCTTTTTATTGCGGACACCGAGCTTGTGTGTGTGTTTTTAAGATAAAAAAGTGTTTCAAATTCTTCTTGCTTTAAAAGAAAAATCATGTTTTAAATATGTTCACGTTTTTTAAATGCACAACACTCCCATAAAAATGTTCCAATTCTTTTTAACAAAATCATTTAAAATTGATCAAAAAAATTAAAATCATATTTTAAAAACACGTGTTCCATAAAATGTTCATCTTCAAAAGATGTTTCAATTCTAATATAAATACTAAAAGTTTCAAAAATAATAATTAGTTTGAAACAAAGAAATATTTGTGTTTTCTGAAAAGTAAGAGATAAAACCGATTACTAGACTATTTCATGCACCATTGCTCTTTAATCAGGTGAAAGATGTTAGGGTGGATTATTTACGTCCCCGCGTCATATTATTCCGAAAAGTGATAATATTATAAACTTATAACCGATGTTTATTAAAACTGAATATAAGAAATGGCACTTACTGTCACACGCAGCATGTTTTACGATATTTTTAGCCCGTTGCAACGCACGGGCTTTTGTACTAGTGATTTAAAAAATATGAAAGGATAGACGCGGGAACAACTAAATAAAATGAAATATGACAAATCCAAATATATGGAACGCAGAAAGCAGAGGATAGATAGCGGAACAACTGAAAATAAAAATAAGACAAACCCATATATACACAACGCAAGAACAAATATAGGGGCTAAAGTTTTTCCAGTTTTTCGAATTTCCAAATCTTTCTTCAGTCCTGGATAAGAGGAGAACGCGCTTGGGATTCTCCTATCAAACACTTGAGTGGGGGCTTCGTGTTGGCTGGGAGAACAGTACAAACCTATGAGCTACTAGCTACAGTGCCTAGAGCTTGGCATGCCAGGCTACTGTAGTACAGCCAGTAGGATGGCCAAACCTTTTGCACCAAATAAAGTAAGAAACCAATTGCCTTTAAAAAGAAAATTAAAGAAGAAAAACACAACTCTTTGTGGCATGAAGTACCACACCATAGCCCATAGGTCACGTACGTAGTTCTTGTCCTTGAACTTTCGAAATGCTAGTTTGGGAGTGGTTGGGACCTTTTTTCTTTTGTGCAGGACTTTGGTGGTGAGGTTTCAGCTTGCAACCGTGGAATGAATACGTAATGGAATAGAGAGTAGATTTCGTATTCTGAATGGTACACCTTCTATTCAAAAATATAAAATGTTATGGATATTTTAATTTGAACCATATACAGGCTGAAATGAGTGAACAAACACACTAAAACGTGTCTTTATATCGCACACTGTCTTGAACATCTTATATTTGTGAACGTTGGGAGTAGTATATGGCACCAACGCAAAGGTTGGGGGAAGAAAATGTGTTTTTATGGTACTATGCCGTTCCCAATGGGTAATGAATAGTTGAGCCGTACAAGTTTTGTTATCAAACATCCTTAGCTTTTGAGTCGCAATGCATAAAAGGTATTATGCTAATCAAGTAATTATTGAAAATTTGATAAATTATGAATTAAGTACATTCAAAATTTTCATAACATTTTGTAACGGTTAAATTTGGGTGATGCCTTGAAGAATGGATGGTGGTAGAGCCTATTTTGGTTGTAATATTTCAGGAAACACGTGAATACGAATAAGGTAGGAATTGAATGCGATTGCATTGCTAAATTATGAGAAACTCTGAAATAGATTATGTGTAGTACAAATTGTTTGGTTGAACCATAGAAAAAAAGCATAATATTTCCTGAAAATTTAGATCAGTGTGACAATTTATGACATTGGACTCAGTAGAACCATGTTGAAGAACGATTGCAAAAATAGTTTTCTTCTACAAATCAAACAATTTGCATAGGAGAAAACTTCAAAAAGCTCATGATGTAGTGAATCAAACAGGCCGCAATTTAATTGAATTTCAAAGAAAGGATCATGGTGGTCTCAAGTAAAATTATTAAAAAGATCATGATAATGCTGACAAGGGCTTTCAGCAATGCTGATAAGGACTTCTCTACACATACATGTACTTTTATTGCGGAGAATATCTGACAAGGATTTCTTATAATGCACATCAGTTCGACATAGAACGTTTGTCACGAGCAACCATTAGTCTGCAAGTATCTCATTTATAGCAACATACTCAATTGACACATACATTTTGCCACTATAATTGACAAGTAAACATTCAAAATATGCTTACAGGGCTAAATGGGAACAAGACAACGTTAACAGACATGCATTGGACCTGTAGAAAGACTTGCATCATGTGTCAAGTTCGAAAGGCTAAAAGAACTTGCTCACATTCCATGCCCATCTACTCAAGGAACAACAAACAAGAACTTGTTTTGTGATCATGGTGTCAACACGCAAGCAACCACCATTTTTGTTTGATACTTGAGGCTATTTAATAAATGGTCGTGTGCATCACTTGATGCAGATGCCGGGGTTAATCCTCCTTTTCAGAAAAAAAATCAACCATTTTTTTTAAACCTAATTATTTTCAATCGGTCTCCATGTACATGAACTAGAGATACACATAGGATAAATCACCACAAAAGCTGCCAAACACAACAAATTATCGAAACAGTCGGCTTACAATGATTTAAAAACATATTGATGAGTCTGGGCAACAGTCCATCCTCGATGCTCCTTGATAAAAGATAATTATAAATATGGTCATATTTAATTATATCTTAGCTCAGTTGCTTCAGCAGACGCTTATAACTGAATGACAGGACAACAACAGTTATTGTTGTCATTGCAGAAGGCCTTGGGGGCCAGCGGCTTGCCTTTGCCGCCGCAAAACTTCTTGCACTTGTCGTCGGTGCAGTTTGGGAAAAAGATGGAGTAGCATGACGCCGGCAAGGGAAACGCAGCGGTCTCATCTGCCTGCGTTTCCGCAGACAGAAAAATAAAAGAAAATATGGGTTTCAACAATAGAATCTGGAAAATGTCCTTAATCTTCTGCTCTTTGCAAATTGAATGGTAAAATTCACTAATCAACCTCTTTGTGGGCATCGCATGGGGAGAGAAGAAGGGTGGTAGCGAAGCACATGACGCTCGTGTTCTTCTTCAGCATCGCCATGGTGCACAGTACAGGAGGGCAGAAGTCTGGTTACGCTCGCGTACATACAATTCTTCCTTTCTTTGTGTTGTTATAGTATTCTGACTGTGTGTTTATATAGATGTGTATGCCTAGCCTATTAGAAGTATACATCAAGTGATTGATCAATGCTTTAATTAACGTAACAAATATAGTAGATAGTAAATATCTTGTGTATGGATAAGTGGAAAGCTACTGCTTGCATGTCCATCGAAGAAATTATTAATTGTGATTAATTATTATATATCTTAGGCGATTTGAATCAAACACAAGAGGTAGTGAAGGCTTTTGTGATTTAACTAAATTAAGAAAGTTCCACTAAAAACTAGACTAAGAAAATAAAATTGCTCTACTAAAAATGTAATCTACAAAACAGATTTTATAATAATTGAATATATTATACTATTGTAGTGTCTATTTTCTACGGTTTTAAATATAAATGTGCCACCATCTTTGGAAAATGTTTATGCCTGCTAAAAATTGTTCCAAGTGTGTAAAATTAAATTTCCATGCAACTTCCGAAATATGATTGAATGTTAACTTGTCCTAAAAGATACTTTTCATGTTTCATATTATATGGTAAAATATCCACATTTGCCGATTTGAAATCACATGTGTCAAAAGAACGTTCACGCACTTTATTAAAAATTGCCAAATAAAAAAATACAATACATATAGAGATGGAAAATACTTTGTATGAAAACATAATTTTATAAAATGTTTCACAATCAGTGGAAAATTTATATACTCACCTAATAAAATATTCAAGTGTGTATAAATGTTTATGCAACTTCTGAAATTGTTTGATTTTATCTAGAAGAACGTGTAGAGGATTTTGCGATTTAACTAGATTAAGAAGGTTCCACTAAAAAACTAGACTAAGAAAATAAAATTGTTCTACTAAACATTTAATTTACAAAACATATTTTATAATAAGTGAAAACATTATACTATTGTAGTATCTATTTTCTACGGTTTTAAAAATAAATGTTCCACCATCTTCGGAAAATGTTCATGCCTGCTAAAAATTGTTCCAAGTGTGTAAAATTAAATTTCCATCCAACCTCCGAAAAATGATTGAATGGGAACTTGTCTTAAAAGATACTTTTCATGTTTCATTTTAAATGGTAAAATATCCACGTTTCTCGATTTGAAATCACATGCGTCAAAAGAATGCTCACACACTTTACTAAGAATTTGAGTGCTAGCTAAAAAAACAAAATACAATACATATAGAGATGGAAAATACTTTGTATGGAAACAGAATTTAAGGAAATGTTTCAAAATACAATACATATAGAGATGGAAAATGTTTATGCAACTTCTGAAAATGTTTGAACGGGGGAATTTGTTTCAGAGTCGTTCTTTTTAAGGTTTCATCTTAAGTGGAATTGTTTTAGTTTTCACACTAAATATTCAAACATGAACAAAATTTGTATGCCTTTCGTTGGGCCAGATCGACGTGACGCTACACAGATCCGCCCCCAAATGATGCATTCAACGCATCCGAGAGGCTCGCCACCACCGTTGCAGTCTAGTGTCAGCCTCCATCATGCAGAGCCGCACATGAACTCACGCAAACACATGACGGACGGTTGGCTGTCGGGTTAGCTGGGAGCCTGGGAGAAGAGTACAGACCTACGAGCTAGTACTAGCTACAGTGGCTTGACACGCCAAGCTAGTGTAGTACAGCCAGTAGGACTGCTAACCTTTTGCACCGAGAAAAGCAAGTGCCCATCCCTTTAAAAAGAAAATTAAAGACTCTTTGTAGCAGTAGCACACCATGGCCCATAGGTCACGTACCTTCTTGTCCTTTGAGCTGTCAGCTTCGGGTTGGCTGGGAGTTTATCTGCTCATGAACTTTTGCGCTTGCGCTGCGCCCGTTTTTCTGTCGGTGTATTTTGTTTTCCCATGGGTTCAACAACATTCACGCCTGAGCACCATCAAACATATTTCTCCTCATAATACAAATTTCTCTGTGCCACAATTGTCGCTAATTTTATATTAGGAAAATAGCAATTTTTACCAATATAATTTTTCTCATAAGTACCAATAGTTTATATATAGTGAAAAAATTACAAGCATTAAACAAGGATTGGAAGCGAGGAGAACAGGATGGTCGATGCAGTCTCCTAACATGGAAAACATCTATCTCCTCCTAAAGGAAGAGCATCTTTTAAGAACTTAATCTACATACGCATGTCTCAGCTATATTTACACTTCTCACGGTAGAGTTCCTCCTCGTGGCCCTCTTTTCCACACCGAAGGTAGGCCATCCGTCTCCTAACCGGAAGGGCGTCTCAAGCCTAACCGGAAGGGCGTCTCAAGCATCTCCCTACTGAAGTAGTAATCCTTTCTACGCGGGTCCCGGTCCCATCGATGCTTCTTATGGTAGAGTTCCTCCTCATGCTCCTTCCCACACCCAAGTTGTACGTGGCTTGGGCATAAAATATAGGATTGATCTGGACAAGGTGTGCAACTGCTTTTGAAGCGGCACAACGGCTTTTCTGAAGAGAGAACACACAAGAGGAGCATAGAATTAGCTACGAATGGACCGAGTTGCGTAGCGTGAGCGATTATCGAACCATCACGCATGTACTTAAGATGGTGCATGATTTTATGGTAAGTCTGCAAGGACGGTGGGCAAAGCGTAGCTCAGCAAAGAACCTCTGCTCGTCACCGTCTTCCTTGCGGCAGGCCGAGAAGTTGAGGTAGCACCAGATATCTTCTCCCAACAGAAAGGTGTAACAGCTCCCGAGTGCCCTACACCGCCTTGGACAGTAAGTTCGTAAAAAACCAGATAAGTCTGAAACTTTTTAGGGATCAAAGATGATCAAAGATTTGATGTTCTTGTACTCCCTCCGTCCTAAAATACTTGTCATCAAAATGGAAAAAAGGGGCATATCTAGAACTAAAATATGTCTAGATACATCTCCTTTTATTCATTTTGATGACAAGTATTTCCGTATGGAGGGAGTATTTGTTATTGATACTTTTGTGCCTGCTCATCTGAGTGGATCTCTTACTTTTTTACCCGCTCTTCTGAATGCATCTCCTAATTTTGTGCCCGCTCTTCTGAGTAACAAACAAACAGTTTCTTTGTTATTTTTGGTGTAGGAAAGAAACACACTATACTGAATATGTGACAACCAAAGGTGAAACCATATAATACGCGTTGAATGGAAATCAAGCAGCAAAAGAGAAGAGGCAACCAAACCAACCAAATTGTTGCAAGTCTGAATAATAATAAAGAGAATACACAGTAAAGCCTCAGACGGCCAGGTATATCTTCCACTTGACACTGTTATGGAGAGGCAACTTTTAGATTTATTCACATAAATTGGATAATCTGAGAATCTAAAGATGAAACTAAGAAGAATAATCATGTGAGGCGTTGTACCAATCCTACAGGAACATGAGCACCATAATTCTTTTATCAGTAATACTTTATAGTGATAAAAATAGGAAAACACAAGAAATACCACTAACTGAATAACTTGGAGGATTCTACACACCCTAAACTTAAAAGGTACTAATTCTATGTCATTCATAATGGTAACAGTTTCATTCATAATTTGCTAGTACCTACATGAGAGATAGGAGATTAAGGTGAATATGCAGTCAAACTTACCAGGCGAGAATTGCCTACTGAATGAGAACTGGCATCGTTCTCAACAGATTAAACAAAAAAGCTGCCACAATAGTAGTCATCATATAGAAGAAGACTCCTCTGATACTTGAAAATATGTCTCCACAATATGCAATGTAATCAGTACATCCATAACAAAATTCAGTAACGATGTTGACCATGATGATTTCTCTGCCAATTCTGTTATAGAAGTGAACAAAAACCATCATATAAGTAATGTACAGATCTACATATCTGCAAGACACAAAAGGGCAAGTAAATTTACATGAATAGAGCATCATAGAAGATATTTAAAAAATGATATTGAATTTTCAGAAAACCTTGAAGCTGGCAGAAACATGGACCTGTATGGAAGCTCTTTAACTACCAATAGGGAGATGATGCTAGTAAATTAATCCATATTTCTATGAGAGGTCAGATTTTTGGTCTAGAAACACAACAATGTCGCGAATTTGGTCATTCAACATAGACTGCATTCTTCCAGACAACTCCTGGACTTGAACACTTGGCCTGCAAAGCAAGGAAACAAAGATGTGAACAGCCACATTAGAAGCTGATGATCCAACAAATATATCTTCAAAACCACTTCCCTTGCATATTAAAGTCTGTATTCTCAGAATTCGACAGGGCAAGTCCAACAGCAGCCCACCCACCTATTGATAGATCAAATTCATTTCACATCGTTTAATGAAAACATCACTAATATAAATTGCCTAGTAGTTGCTTAATTATGGGTTATCCATGTAGTATCTGCTACGGTTACTAATATTTAGATTACAAGTTCATTGGCACCAAAATATTCAGTAGCACTTTTTTCCAAACAAACATTAAGCATTATTATGTAACATTCAAGGCTGCAGTCTACTAACTAAAATTGTGAAAAAAAAGAAACATATTCGGATGACTCTAACCCATAGATAAATTATCAATTAGTGCAACACGAATTCCAAATCCAACACTTGGATCATCTCAATAACAACAAAAGTCAGTACAAACACATATGTATAACATCCTAGTGTATGCAACACCCGCATTATCATTGTAATTTGTAAAGATTATTTGTCGGAGAGAAGAACATAACTTATAATGAGAACAATCACTGACCTGCAGCAGATGAGCATGATTCTTCATTGCAGATGAACGTTCAGAGGCGTGACAAATCAAAGCTATATTATTTACTCTTGCATATGAACATTAGCAACAATGATTTTGTCTTCGCCTCAACCTCCTCACCCTCTTTCCAAAGTGGCGCAGGAGGGAGCAGGAAAGCATGAGAAGAGCAGCAGGGGGCAGGAAGAGGACGCGTGGTGACTGTGAGAAACATAAAACACACGCGCGTGGGCCGTCTCGCTGATCACTTGGAACAGGCATGGAGAGAGACTCACATCCACCAACCATAAAGCGGCGGCTCCAGATCGGCGACAGAGCATAGACAGAATGGTGGCATGCCACCCAGAAGCCGTTATCCCCTCTCCAACAACCACCATTGCCAAGATCAGACCTCAAAGATGACCTACAACTCAATATAGTGGACTTGTAAATAAGCAAATAAAACAACCCCTATAACAAAATTCAAAAGCATAGAAAAGACAACTATCTAACTAAACAAATGCGGCCGGCGCAACATCCGCCTCCTCAACCGGTCCTGCCAACACACCTCAACAGGAACAGCCGTAAAAGACAAATCCATGCCCGTGATAACAGAGAACCGGATATAAATGTTGGAAATATGCCCTAGAGGCAATAATAAAAGCGTTATCATTATATTTCCTTGTTCATGATAATTGTCTTTTATTCATGCTATAATTGTATTATCCGGAAATCGTAATACACGTGTGAATACATAGACTACAATACGTCCCTAGTAAGCCTCTAGTTGACTAGCTCGTTGGTCAACAGATAGTCATGGTTTGCGACTATGGACATCGATGTCATTGACAAGCGGGATCACGTCATTAGGAGAATGACGTGATGGACAAGACCCAATCCTAAGCATAGCACAAGATCGTGTAGTTCGTTTTGCTAGAGCTTTTCCAATGTCAAGTATCTCTTCCTTAGACCATGAGATCGTGTAACTCCCGGTTACCGTAGGAGTGCTTTGGGTGTACCAAACGTCACAAGGTAACTGGGTGACTATAAAGGTGCACTACAGGTATCTCCGAAAGTGTCTGTTGGGTTAACACGGATCGAGACAGGGATTTGTCACTCCGTATAACGGAGAGGTATCACTGGGCCCACTCGGTAGTGCATCATCATAATGAGCTCAAAGTAACCAAGTGTCTGGTCACGGGATCATGCATTACGGTACGAGTAAAGTGACTTGCCGTGCTTGAGACTTAACGAGGTATTGGGATACCGACGATCGAATCTCGGGCAAGTAACATACCGTCGACAAAGGGAATAGTATACGGGTTCCTTGAATCCTTGACATCGTGGTTCATCCGATGACATCATCAAGGAGCATGTGGGAGCCAACATGGGTATCCAGATCCCGCTGTTGGTTATTGACCGAGAGCTGCCTCGGTCATGTTCGCATGTCTCCGAACCCGTAGGGTCTACACATAAGGTTCGGTGGACGCTAGGGTTATTAGGAAAACTTGTATGTGATTACCGAATGTTGTTCGGAGTCCCGGATGAGATCCCGGACGTCACTAGGAGTTCCGGAATAGTCCGGAGGTAAAGATTTATATATGGGAAGTTGTCAAACGGACACCGGAAAGTTTCGGGGGCATACCGGTATTGTACCGGGGCCACCGGAAGGGTTCCGGAGGTCCACCGGGAGGCCACCCCTGGGGGCCACATGGGCTGTGGGAAGGAGCCAGCCTGGTGGCTGGGCGCACCCCTCCCTTGGGCCCTTGCGCCTAGGGTTTGGGGGAACCCTAGAAGGGCGCCTTGCTTGGGGGCAAGCCACCTCCTCGGCCGCCGCCCTCTAGATTCCCATCTAGAGGGAAGGCCCCTTGCCCCATCCCCTATAAATAGAGGGGTGAGGGAGGGCTGCACACCCCAAGCCAAGGCGCAGCCCTCCCTCCCAACACCTCTCCTCCTCCGTGCGTGCTTGGCGAAGCCACAGCCGAGTATCTTCTGCACCAACTACACCACGCCGTCGTGCTGCCGTTGGAGCTGTCTTCCTCAAGCTCTCCTTCCTCCTTGCTGGATCAAGACGGAGGAGACGTCGACCGTACCGTACGTTTGTTGAACGCGGAGGTGCTGTCCGTTCAGCACTTGGTCATCGGTGATCCGAATCACGGCGAATACGACTCCCTCATCACCATCCCCTTGAACGCTTCTGCACTCGATCTACAAGTGGTATGTAGATGCAAACTCACTCCCTTGACTCGTTGCTTAGATGAACTCATAGATGGATCTTGGTGAAACCGTAGAAAAATTTTAATTTTCTGAAACGTTCCCCAATAGTGGTATCAGAGCCAGGTTTATGCGTAGTTCTCTATTGCATGAGTAGAACACAATTTTGTTGTGGGCGTAGATCTTGTCAACTTGCTTGCCGCTACTAGTCTTATCTTGCTTCAGTGGTATTGTGGGATGAAGCGGCCGGACCAACCTTACACGACGCTTACGTGAGACCGGTTCCACCGACTAACATGCACTAGTTGCATAAGGTGGCTGGCGGGTGTCTGTCTCTCCCACTTTAGTTGGAGCGGATTCGATGAAAAGGGTCCTTATGAAGGGTAAATAGAAGTTGACAAGATCACGTTGTGGTTATTCGTAGGTAAGAAAAGCGTTCTTGCTAGAACCCAATTGCAGCCACGTAAAAGATGCAACAACAATTAGAAGACGTCTAACTTGTTTTTGCAGCAATTGTCATGTGATGTGATATGGCCAAGTTGTGATGAATGATGAATGACATATTGTGATGTATGCGATCATGTTCTTGTAATAGGAATCACGACTTGCATGTCGATGAGTATGACAACCGGCAGGAGCCATAGGAGTTGTCTTTAATTTTGTATGACTGCGTGTCATTGAAGAACGCCATGTAAATTACTTTACTTTATTGCTAAACGCGTTAGCCATAGAAGTAGAAGTAGTCGTTGGCGTGACAACTTCATGAAGACACGATGATGGAGATCATGGTGTCATGCCGGTGACAAGATGATCATGGAGCCCGAAGATGGAGATCAATGGAGCTATATGATATTGGCCATATCATGTCACTTCTATATAATTGCATGTGATGTTTATTATGTTTATGCATCTTGTTTACTTAGAACGACGGTAGTAAATAAGATGATCCCTTACAACAATTTCAAGAAGTGTTCTTCCCTAACTGTGCACCGTTGCTAAAGTTCGTCGTTTCGAAGCACCACGTGATGATCGGGTGTGATAGATCCTTACGTTCACATACAACGGGTGTAAGACAGTTTTACACATGCAAAACACTTAGGGTTAACTTGACGAGCCTAGCATGTACAGACATGGCCTCGGAACACTGAGACCGAAAGGTCGAACACGAGTCGTATGGAAGATACGATCAACATGAGAATGTTCACCGACGATGACTAGTCCATCTCACGTGATGATCGGACACGGCCTAGTCGACTCGAATCGTGTAAACACTTAGATGACTAGAGGGATGTCTAATCTGAGTGGGAGTTCATTAAATAATTTGATTAGATGAACTTAATTATCATGAACTTAGTCTAAAACTTTTGCATAATATGTCTTGTAGATCAAATGGCCAACGCTCATGTCAACTTGAACTTCAACGTGTTCCTAGAGAAAACCAAGCTGAAAGATGACGGCAGCAACTATACGGACTGGGTTGAACACGAGGATCATCCTCATAGCTGCCGAAACAATATGTCCAAGAAGGACCGCTAGGTGACGCTCCGTCTGCAGAGAACCAAGACATTATGAATGCTTGGCAGTCTCGTCTTGATGATTACTCCCTCGTTCAGTGCGGCATGCTTTACATCTTAGAACCGGGGCTCCAAAAGCGTTTTGAGCAACACGGAGCATATGAGATGTTCGAGGAGCTGAAACTAGTTTTCCAAGCTCATGCCCGGGTCGAGAGATATGAAGTCTCCGACAAGTTCTATAGTTGTAAGATGGAGGAAAACTGTTCACAAGGAGCACATACTCAAAATGTCTGGGTTACACAACCGCTTTGTCCCAGCTGGACATAAACCTCCCGGACGAGGCGGTCATTGACAGAATCCTTGATCGCTCCCACCAAGCTACAAGAGCTTTGTGATGAACTACAATATGCAGGGGATGGTGAAGACCATTCCCGAAGTATTCTCAATCTTTGAAGTCAGCAGAGGTTGAAATCAAGAAAGAACATCAAGTGTTGATGGTCAATAAGACCACTAAGTTCAAGAAGGGCAAGGGTAAGAAGAACTTCAAGAAGGACGACAAAGATGTTGCCGCTTTCGGTAAGCCAGATTGCGGGAAGAAGTCAAAGAATGGACCCAAGCCTGAGACTGAGTGCTTTTATTGCAAGGGGAAGGGTCACTAGAAGCGGAACTGCCCCAAATACTTAGCGGATAAGAAGGCCGGCAACACCAAAGGTATATTTGATATACATGTAATTGATGTGTACCTTACCAGTACTCGTAGTAACTCCCGGGTATTTGATACCGGTGTCGTTGCTCATATTTGTAACTCACAACAGGAGCTGCGGAATAAGCGGAGACTGGCGAAGGACGAGGTGACGATGCGCGTCGGGAATGGTTCCAGTCGATGTGATCGCCGTCGCACGCTACCTCTACATTTACCTACGGGATTAGTTTTGAACCTTAATAATTGTTATTTGGTGCCAAGTTTGAGCATGAACATTGTATCTGGATCTCGTTTAATGCGAGATGGCTACTCATTTAAATCCGAGAATAATGGTTGTTCTATTTATATGAGAGATATGTTTTATGGTCATGCTCCAATGGTCAATGGTTTATTCTTAATGAATCTTGAGTGTAATGTTACACATATTCATAGCGTGAATACCAAAAGATGTAAAGTTGATAACGATAGTCCCACATACTTGTGGCAATCGCCGCCTTGGTCACATTGGTGTCAAGCGCATGAAGAAGCTCCATGCTGATGGACTTTTGGAGTCTCTAGATTATGAATCATTTGACACATGCGAACCATGCCTCATGGGAAAGATGACCAAGACTCCGTTCTCCGGAACAATGGAGCGAGCAACCAACTTGTTGGAAATCATACATACCGATGTGTGCGGTCCAATGAGCATTGAGGCTCATGGAGGATATCGTTATGTTCTCACTCTCACAGATGACTTGAGTAGATATGGGTATGTCTACTTGATGAAACACAAGCACGAGACCTTTGATAAGTTCAAGGAATTTCAGAATGAAGTAGAGAATCAACGTGACCGAAAGATAAAATTCTTACGATCAGATCGTGGAGGAGAATATTTAAGTCACTAATTTGGTACACACTTAAGGAAATGTGGAATCGTTTCACAACTCACGCCGCCTGGAACACCTCAGCGTAACGGTGTGTCCGAACGTCGTAATCGCACTCTATTGGATATGGTGCGATCTATGATGTCTCTTACCGATTTACCGCTTTCATTTTGGGGATACGCTCTAGAGACAGCTACATTCACTTTAAATAGGGCACCGTCTAAATCCGTTGAGACGACACCGTATGAATTATGGTTTGGGAAGAAACCTAAACTGTCGTTTCTAAAAGTTTGGGGATGCGATGCTTATGTCAAGAAACTTCAACTGAAAAGCTCGAACTCAAGTCGGAAAATGCGTCTTCATAGGATACCCTAAAGAAACCATTGGGTATACCTTCTACTTAAGATCCGAGGGCAAGATCTTTGTTGCCAAGAACGGATCCTTTCTGGAAAAGGAGTTTCTCTCGAAAGAAGTAAGTGGGAGGAAAGTAGAACTCGATGAAGTACTACCTCTTGAATGGGATAGCAGTGCAGCTCGGAAAATGTTCTGTGATGCCTACACCTCTTGAAGAGGAAAATAATGATGATGATCAAGGTACTTCGGATCAAGTTGCTACCGAACTCAGAGGTCCACAAGGACACGTTCCGCACTGCAGTGGTACGGCAACCCTGTCACGGAAATCATGTTGTTAGACAACGGTGAACCTTGAACTATGAAGAAGCGATGGTGGGCCCAGATTCCAACAAATGGCTAGAAGCCATGAAATCCGAGATAGAATCCATGTATGGAAACAAAGTATGGACTTTGGTGACTTGCCCGATGATCGGCGACGATAGAAAACAAATGGATCTTTAAGAAGAAGGCGGACGCGGATGGTAATGTCACCATCTATAAAGCTCGACTTGTCGCTAAGGGTTATCGGCAAGTTCAAGGGATTGACTACGATGAGACTTTCTCTCCCGTAGCGAAGCTTAAGTCCGTCCGAATCATGTTAGCAATTGCCGCATACTATGATTATGAGATATGGCAGATGGACGTCAAAACAGCATTCCTTCGGGCATCTTAAGGAAGAACTGTATATGATGCAGCCGGAAGGTTTTGTCGATCCTAAGAACGCTAACAAAGTATGCAAGCTCCAGCGATCCATTTATGGGCTGGTGCAAGCATCTCGGAGTTGGAACATTCGCTTTGATGAGATGATCGGGTTTATGCAGACTTATGGAGAAGCCTGCGTTTACAAGAAAGTGAGTGGGAGCTCTGTAGCATTTCTCATATTATATGTAGATGACATACTTTTGATGGGAAATGATATAGAACTTTTGGACAGAATTAAGGCCTACTTGAATAAGTGTTTTTCAATGAAGGAGCTTGGAGAAGCTGCTTATATATTAGGCATCAAGATCTATAGAGATAGATCGAGACGCCTCATAGGTCTTTCACAAAGCACATACCTTGATAAGATTTTGAAGAAGTTCAAAATGGATCAGTCCAAGAAATGGTTCTTGCCTGTACTGCAAGGTGTGAAATTGAGCTCAGCTCAATGCCCGACCACGGCAAAAGATAAAGAAGAGATGAGCGTCATCCCCTATGCCTCGGCCATAGGATCTATTATGTATGCCATGTTGTGTACCAGACCTGATGTAAACTTTGCCGTAAGTTTGGTAGGAAGGTACCAAAGTAATCCCGGCAAGGAACACTGGACAGCGGTCAAGAATATCCTGAAGTACCTGAAAAGGACAAAGGACATGTTTCTCGTTTATGGAGGTGACGAAGAGCTCGTCATAAAGGTTTACGTCGACGCTAGCTTCGACACAGATCTGGATGACTCCAAGTCACAAACCGGATACGTGTATATGTTGAATGGTGGAGCAGTAAGCTGGTGCAGCTGCAAGCAGAGCGTCGTGGCGGGATCTACATGTGAAGCGGAGTACATGGCAGCCTCGGAGGCAGCGCATGAAGCAATTTGGGTGAAGGAGTTCATCACCGACCTAGGAGTCATACCCAATGCGTCGGGGCCGATCAAACTCTTCTGTGACAACACTGGAGCTATTGCACTTGCCAAGGAGCCCATGTTTCACAAGAAGACCAGGCACATCAAGCGTCGCTTCAACTCCATCCGTGAAAATGTTCAAGTTGGAGACATAGAAATTTGCAAAGTGCATGCGGATCTGAATGTCGTAGATCCGTTGACTAAACCTCTTCCACGGGCAAAACATGATCAACACCAGAACTCTATGGGTGTTCGATTCATCACAATGTAACTAGATTATTGACTCTAGTGCAAGTGGGAGACTATTGGAAATATGCCCTAGAGGCAATAATAAAAGCATTATTATTATATTTCCTTGTTCATGATAATTGTCTTTTATTCATGCTATAATTGTATTATCCGAAAATCGTAATACACGTGTGAATATATAGACTACAATACGTCCCTAGTAAGCCTCTAGTTGACTAGCTCATTGGTCAACAGATAGTCATGGTTTCGACTATGGACATCGATGTCATTGACAACGGGATCACGTCATTAGGAGAATGACGTGATGGACAAGACCCAATCCTAAGCATAGCACAAGATCGTGTAGTTCGTTTTGCTAGAGCTTTTCCAATGTCAAGTATCTCTTCCTTAGACCATGAGATCGTGTAACTCCCGGATACCGTAGGAGTGCTTTGGGTGTACCAAGCGTCACAACGTAATCGGGTGACTATAAAGGTACACTACAGGTATCTCCGAAAGTGTCTGCATTGGGTTGACACGGATCGAGACAGGATTTGTCACTCCGTATAACGGAGAGGTATCACCGGCCCACTCGGTAGTGCATCATCATAATGAGCTCAAAGTGACCAAGTGTCCGGTCACGGGATCATGCATTACTGATGCGAGTAAAGTGACTTGCCGTAACGAGACTTAACGAGGTATTGGGATACCGACGATCGAATCTCGGGCAAGTAACATACCGTCGACAAAGGGAATAGTATACGGGTTGCTTGAATCCTTGACATCGTGGTTCATCCGATGACATCATCGAGGAGCATGTGGGAGCCAACATGGGTATCCATATCCCGCTGTTGGTTATTGACCGAGAGCGTCTCGGTCATGTCGCATGTCTCCGAACCCGTAGGGTCTACACACTTAAGGTTCGGTGACGCTAGGGTTATTAGGAAGACTTGTATGTGATTACCAAATGTTGTTCGAGTCCGGATGAGATCCGGATGTCACGAGGAGTTCGGAATAGTCTGGAGGTAAAGATTTATATATGGGAAGTTGTCAAGCGGACACCGGAAAGTTTCGGGGCATACCGGTATTGTCTGGGGCCACCGGAAGGGTTCCGAGGTCCACCGGGAGGGGCCACCCCTCCCGGGGGGCCACATGGGCTGCGTGGGAAGGAGCCAGCCCTGGTGGGCTGGGCGCACCCCCCCGCCCGTGGGCCCTTGCGCCTAGGGTTTGGGGGGGATCCCTAGAAGGGGCACCCCTTGCTTGGGGGCAAGCCACCCTCCACGGCCGCCCCTCTAGATTCCCATCTAGAGGGGCCAGCCCCCTTGCCCCATCCCCCTATAAATAGAGGGGTGAGGGGAGGGCTGCACACCCCAAGCCAAGGCGCAGCCCCTCCCCTCCCCAACACCTCTCCTCCTTCGTATGTGCTTGGCGAAGCCTGTCGGAGTACTGCTGCACCAACTACACCACGCCGTCGTGCTGCCGTTGGAGCTGTCTTCCTCAACCTCTCCTTCCTCCTTGCTGGATCAAGACGGAGGAGACGTTGACCGTACCGTACGTGTGTTGAACGCGGAGGTGCTGTCCATTCAGCACTTGGTCATCGGTGATTCGAATCACGGCGAGTACGACTCCCTCATCACCATCCCCTTGAACGCTTCCACTTTTCGATCTACAAGTGGTATGTAGATGCAAACTCACTCCCTTGACTTGTTGCTTAGATGAACTCATAGATGGATCTTGGTGAAACCGTAGAAAAAATTTTAATTTTCTGCAACGTTCCCCAACAATAAAATCAAAAACTAAGCAACGAACAAAGGAAAACCAACAAGAACATCAATCCCCTCGTATAAACATTGCCAAACCAACATAGACAAAACATACACTTAAGTAAAGCACTTACAAAACAGCAACTCAAACCCGCACAAGGCAAAGCCAATTCCAACACAGCGACAGAGATAGTCAGACCAATGTCGATTAGAACCAGACACACCTACGAATCCATATATGGCCCATCCACAACACCAAAACAGCCTCGCAATCCCCACATGGAACAAACATCCAACCAACAGACCACCGGCACCCTCTCCCCGCACAAAGTCCAAACCCCCTTCCCCCCAAAAATCACATCCACAGCCCCCCAAGCACACAATATTATTATAGAAATAATGGAATAATCAGCATATAAAGGAACTAAAAGAGGAAGAGAAAAAATCGCTACCTTCCCATAGCAGAGGGAGCCGAAGAAGCATACCAAACCCCGCGACCAACTGCCATCATCCATGCCTCCACCCACCCAGCAGAACAGAGATGCCGATGCGAGGAAGAAAACTCCGGTGAAAGAAGCAGCTCACCCTCTCAAAAGAACATCACATGCAGCAGCAATAACACCGCCACCCTCCACTGTGAATCAAAGAAAAGGGCAAGCCCCCACAGCTGCCACTGCCTATGCTATCGCCAGAGAGGGAACGACGAACCAGAAGCAACCAGCGAGAGACGTTGGGTAAAAGAAGACTTGCACGCCACGAGTCAAAAGCCCATTTACACAACCGACCAACGAGTAAAAGCCCATTATAACCGACCGTACCCAAAAAGAGAGACCACATACCGCCTAAAACACCCTCGATGCACCAGAGGCTCCCAATTCATGGGAGCTTAGTATTTGTAGCGATTTTGTGTGTGCAGGAGTTTGGGCGTGAGGTCCCCTCCCCACCCACCACCGTGCAAATGCGTTTTCGAGTTTGCGCCGGCGGTTTTTCATCCCGGGGGTGATCGAGTTCCCAACCGCGCCTTCATGGTTCGGCCCCAGACGCCCAAAAAATTCAAACTTGTCTTTTCCACTGCCAAAAAACGCGACAAGTTCGGCGATCCTCATGCCACAAGCAGGCAATCATCGAGCCACAGTTCGGCGATCAAACATACCCAAAAGTTTGGCGGTCAAAACGAAGAAAAGCATATACACAGGATGCATCAAACGGCGGGCTCCTCTAGCGTAGGACTGGCCAGGGTTGGCGTGGACGCAGGCGTGCCTGGCGTCGGCATGGCTTCTGTGCTGGGGCTGATGGCTGGCGTCGGCACCGCTTCATCGGGGCGGGGGCTGGTTGTCGGCGTTGGTGTCAGCATGGGCGTAGGGGCGGTGGTTGACACCGGCCCGGTGAAAGTACATGTAGTCCCCATGTGTGGTTTTGGTAATTAATTAATGACAATCCTTATGGACTAATGTTTGCATTGAGATATACATTTGAAGATTAGTCCCATTGGAAAATGATTGAAGAATAATGGAAGAAAACTCCTTTGAAGCAACAAGTACATCGAGATGATCAAAATGGAGTTCATTGGAGTATCTTAAGGGTTGCCATGCTTAGAGCTATGGTTTGAGCCATAATGGATCAAGATCTTAAAAGGATGATTCGAATGATGAATTCTAGGAGTGGCTCAAAGATATGATCATAATGGACTCATGTGTTGAGACATGATTGAGCAAGCTATTCAAGTGAAGAATTCAATATATCCTTCATGACGTCAAGATTAAGCATGGAGTAGAGATATCGGTTGACCAAGTTGAAGCTCGGAGATTGAACTCTAAATGGTCAACACACGAGCGCAAATGATGCACCACATAAGATCTTGTGGTATGATAAGAAATTATCAATTGCACTCTGTGTACTAACCCATACTATGTGTTGTCTATGTTTTCGAGGGTTAGGTGATTCTCATGGGCTCGCATCGAGAGAGAGATATTCCAAGTGTCTATGAGAGGATAACATCAAGTGTTGGTGATCATGGTTGATAAGGGCAAGTTCAAGATAACCATCCCGAGGGATTACATGCTTGAAGCTTGTGGATGATCACATGATGGGCAAGTGAAGATGAATACAAAGCAAGGACTCCCATATGTGGGAGCTACTTGAAGACTTCACCAATGTCTTGTCTTCAACTTGAGCCAAGAAGAAACATAAACATCAAGCTCAAGTTAAAGGCTTGAGTCAAAGGTATTAGTTCCTTTGGCGTTAGTGTTGTGGAGAGATGACCACCGAAGAAAAATATACACTCAAGAATGGTTCTCGATAGCTATGTAGTATAGCTCTTTTATGTTTCTTGAGTTATAAGGATCCCGCACTATTAAGAGGGGATCAAAGGGGTTAGTGCTAGATTTGCTCAAGACAACATCTTCTATTTCTACTTCCTCACATCATATTCCAACATAGGCATATTTCACTCCTATCCAACACAATTCCACTCATATCCTATATACCAAATAAATTCATAGCCAACTAGGTTCCCCAAAATATATGATCTAACCTTTGCATACTTTGCATCCTCCATTTTGGCTTATCTTGGGTGGTTCTCTATGTGAGGACCTGGAGCTTTTCATAGCTTCAAACGAGCCCAAGATCATCAAAATCGAGTCCGGATGAGAAAGTTATGGATGTTTTACTTTTGGGGCGCCTGCAGTTTTTGTGTTGGCCGGATATCCGGGACTTGGCCCGGAAATCCGGCCGTAGATGTCTAGAACCGTGTTGAAATGCTGGTTGTGTCCTCCGGATGTCCGGCAACTTGGGCCAGATGTCCGGGGCCCCAAGTTTGGCCAGATGTCCGGCTTCGCCAGATGTCCGGCCTGTAACCTGTTTTCTGCGTACATGTGTGCACACTTCACAGCGTCCGGATGTCCGCCCAGGCCGGATGTCCGCCCGACACAGCCACTTACACTCCAACGGCCATATTTGCACTACCACTATATATAACCTTCTTCCACCGGGAGAAGGTTGAGCAACACATTCATATGAACCCTAGAACACAAAAGGCTCCTCTCACTTCTCCTACACCAAATCTTAGATCCCGTAGAGATTCGTGAGAGTTCTTGAGAGATTTTCCAATCAAGTGATAGATCCACTCCCTCTTCCTCTCTTGACCAAAGGAATTCGTGATTTGAGCAAGTCTTGAGCATTTCCCCTTTGTTCTTGTTACTCTTGGAGGTTGGAGACTCCTAGGCGGTAGGAGTGCTCCGGTGAGGAATCAACTTGTGATTTGTCCCCCGGAAAGTTTGTGAAGGTTTGGAGGCCGCCTCAAGGTCTACCACTAGTGGTTGAGAATCGCCTTCGTGGTGATATCTCAAGGAGAATAGGGTGAGCCTTCGTGGCGTTGGTGTGCCTTCGTGGTAACATCCACCTCTCTAACGGTGACTAGCTTCCCTCCAAGGAAGTGAACATCGGGATACATCCTCGTCTCCGTGACTTTGGTTATCCCTAACCCTAACTCCTTACTTGTGGTTTACTTTGGTCATTTGACCGTGCATTCACTATATCTTGTTGTCCTCATTATATTGTGGTGGTTGATTATATTGTGTTGGCCATTTCCTTGTAGAGATTATTTAGGCCTACACTTCATATTCCATAATTCATACTTGCTACTATTGATATACATTGTGATTAGTGTGAATTGCTAACTTGTTTTATAAACTTCCATATATTGTGATATTGCTCAAGTAAGTTTGTGTAACTTACTTGAGTTTGCTTGTATCATTCAATTCCATATCTTGTGATACAATTTGTGTAAGCTTGTATTGCTTACTTGTGGTTGTGTGTATTATTCATTTCCATACCTCGTGATATACCTTTGAGTAAGTTTGTGTGACTTACTTGTGCTTACTCATATCCTCGTTGTTCTCATCTTGTTTATGCTAAGTTGTTGGTGCACTTAGTGAGCCTAGTATATTTAGGATTTGTGCTTGAAAAGTATCTCGCTTAGTTTATTTCCGCATTTGGATATAGCCAAATCCGTAAAAGATTTTAAAACGCCTATTCACCCCCTCTAGGCGACATCGTGGTCCTTTCAATTGGTATCGAGCAAGGTCTCTCCTTATTAGGCTTAACCGCCTAGAGAGTAATGATGTCGACTAGTGAACTAATGCACGATGACACATTTTGTTTTAATGGCACAAATTACATTATGTGGAGATTACACATGCTTTGTCATTTTCGGGCCATGGGTGCAAAGTCTTTGCGGATTGTTGTTGTAGGAATTCAAATCTAAAGGATGGACAATCTCCGTCACTTGGTGATATGCATCTTGATAGTGAAGCTTTAAGTATCATTCACCAAGCTATAACCTTCGAGGTGTTCAAGTCAATCTCGTCTTGTTCGTTGGCTCATGATGCTTGGACCAAAATTGAAGATATATATTTTGGGTCCAATCTTCATGAAGACAATATTGTTTTTGGGGAGTTAATGGAGGAGTTCTCCACATTTTTAAATCATGAAGAGCTCTCTATTGCTTCCACCTCCGATTACTTGCATACCTCAACATCTTTCACTTCACCAACATGTGGCATACCACAAGGTAATGACATGGTGAGTGAAGAAATATCCTGTAATGATGGTGTTAAGCTCATTTGTGATGATATGCTTGATCTCCCATGTTGCCATGATAGAAATGTTTTGGTTTCCTCTAGTTTTTCTATGACTAACCATGTAGAGGAAATCAAGAAAGATGAGGCATGCTTGATTGATGAAGAACCCTCTTCTCCAAAAGAATCATCATCAACCCCTTTTGTTCACATGTGCCTCATGGCAAGAGGTAATGACGAGGTATCATCTTCTCTTAGTGATAATGATGATAGTTGTAATGAGGAAGATGATGAAGTCTTGACTCAAAATCTCTATGAGATTGGGAAAACTCTTCAGAGAGCTAAAAATAACACTTATAAAAGGCTCCAAGATGTTCTTGCTTGCTTTAAAAAACGTAACGACTTATTTCTTTACGAGCAAGCAAAAAGTGAACAACTTGAACATGAACTTGCTATGGCTCATCAATGTCTTAGTGACTTGAGTTCTTTAAAGAAGAGATTGAAGTTACTCATTGTAACCTTAAAGAGGATTTTGAGCATCTTGACCTTGACTACAAGAAGGTCAAAGGAGAGCTCACCAAACTCTCTAAGTCTCATGAGGAACTTCAAGCTACTCATGCGGAGTCTCTAGCTTCTACATGCTACTCTCATATTGATAATGATGCTTGTGCTACTAACTCTATCTTGTGTGAAGCATCGATATTAAAAGAAATTGTTGAGATAAGGACTCAACTTGATTTGCTAACTAGCAATTGTGGGAAATTGGGAGAAAGTCATAAAAAGCTCTCAGGCACTCATGAGGATCTTCTAATCTCTCATGATGAGTTAAAGTTAGCTCATGAGGCTATGGTCACCAAGGTAAAATCATGTGAGTCTCATGTGAATATTAGCACATCTTCTACTCGAAATGCCTTATTGTCATGTGATAGTCCTTGCAATTCCTCTCTACATGATATTGGTACATCTTGTAATGAATTGCTCACCATGCCTTGTTGCTCTAACAATGAAGCTTCTACTTCCTATAGTTCTTTTGTTAATAGTAACCTTGTAGAGGAAAATAAAGAGCTCAAGGCCCAAGTCACTAGTTTGAAGAAAGACTTGGAAAAATGTTGTGATAATATCTTGAGTGTGCAAAAGGACCCTCATGACAAAATAGGACTTGATTTCATCTCCAACAAGAAGAAGTCCAAGAACAAGAAGAAGGGACAAGATCAAGTCAAGAATTCGGCCAACATTACTTGCTTCAAGTGCAAGAATGTTGGACACCATGTGAGATCTTGTCCATTGAAGAAGAAGGCTTCAAATGTGAAGCATCAAGGAAAGTGGCCTCAAGTTCAAGATCAAGATAATGAAAGGCCTCTTCCCATGCCTAACCAAGATAATGCTCTCCAAGTTGAAAAGGTAAAGAAGAAGAGAAAGGGGAGCACATGTTGCTATATTTGCCGTGAAGAAGGGACACATAGCTTCATCTTGTCCCAACAGTAACATATCTAAGCCTCCTATAGTCAATAATCATTATTCGCTAAGGAAGGATCTTGGTGGCAATGTGTTTGCCAAGTTTGTGGGTTCCCAAAGAAGTTTGAAAGTGGATAAGACCATTTGGGTTGCCAAGCCTATTGTTACTAACTTCTTAGGACCCAACTTGGTTGGGGACCATCAAGCTCAAAATTGATCAATAGGTGTGTGGAGGGCATTGGAGACTTGGCTACTTCATGAAGAAAAACTATTTTCACCATATGTTATGGTTAATGCCAAGTCAAGTGGATTATCATCATATCTATCAATCCAATGCTCCTCTTTGCGGTAACTTGTACTTGCATTGATTACATTGAAAGTTACTATGTCCCTTGCATGTTTAGGTTTTGTACCTAGCATGTGCTTTTATAGTTGTGCTTTCTAGTATGCTTCATTTGTGTTATCTAGCATGTGTAGGTCACAATGCACTTCATATATTTGTGCGTGTGTGGTTTCAAGCCTTTATTGCTTCATTAGTTGAATCTTCCTTGGTTTGATCATCACATTATGGGGGAGTGCTATGTTTTATGGATATCACAAACCTTAAATGTGTATGTATGTGGGATACCACCTAGTATTGTTAGTGCAATATTATCTAGGTACTATGTGGTATGTAAAGCTCATTTGAAACTCAAATTCTCATCTATTAATTATCCTTAGTTGGGTTTCATTTGCTTCTTGTGGATAATACATGGATCAACATATTATGGGGAGTGATATGCTTTGTGCATATCACAATCCTTGTTAATATGAACAATTGAGGATGCCACCTAGAATTTATATTTGAGATTATCTTATATCTCCGTGGCATGCAATGTCTTGTTTACGTATGGCATTCTTGTGCGGTTTTGCCCATGGTTATCTTTAAAATCATATTTGGAAAATCATTTGATTAAAGCAATTCCAATTATTGCTTTACATGATTATCTATCTAGTTGGAATGTTAATATTATGCTATCCAAGCATTGTGGTTATTTCTAAACTCTCATGTTATGCTTGTGTTAGTATAGATGATCACGCATTTATTTGGTTTCTACACCTAATGATAACCCGAAATACCATTTTGTTCGAACTCATCTTATTGCTCTATATGAGAGTTTGTTATCTCATTGTTTATAGTTTCCTATATCTACTTGAGTGAGATATTCCTATGAGTATGTGTGCAATGCATATCTTATATGCTCATTTTTTCCTTGGTTCATATGTTGAACTTTGTGTGCTATCATATGTTGATTTGTCACTTTGATTCATTTTGGACAACATGAATGACTAGTGATGTTATTGGAAGTATTAACGGTTATGTGGTCATTTGTCCAATTTGCATCTCCCTGGATTTTGGTAGGCTTGTGCATGCATATTTACTATGTGTAAATTCACATGCCTTGTTTGCCTTATTTGATCCAATATATATGGTAAATCCATCAAATTCTTAATAGTATGATGTGCATGAAATTCAAATTCATATCAATAGGCACATATTTAAGTGGTTTTACCCTATGTGTTGTAGTTATGCTAACTACTTCGGACCCAATAAGTTTGGGGACCATATTGTACTTAAAATGTTTTAGGTACATTTGAGAAGCATTGGGTGCTTGGCTTATTCATGAAGGTGGTGGCACTATGAGGAAATTAGAGCCAAGCTTGGAAATTTTATTGATCTACAACTTCATACCAATGCTATCTCGGTAACAAGTATTTACTTCATGCATATATATAGAAATGAAGTCAGCCTTGTGTAGGTTGCATCATGGCATGAATTTCTTGACTCGTTCCTGTGATACTTGTTTCCTTTCTCAAAGCATCCAAACAACGATCTCTTGTTGCTAGTTGTGATGTCTTTGATGGTTGTGTGTTTGGAGTTCATTAATATACAATAATATTATATTAAGCCATGTGATATGCTTTTAAGCAAAGATCTCATTGGTATATTTTATGACTCCCGTTTGGATATCTTATTCCTTCCTTTTGTAACTATTTTATGTGTACATCCTTCTTTGTGGATATCATCTACCTAGTATCTTATACACGTGAGTGAAGTTACATCTCTAGTTGATATCCCTTTTCTTTCAAGTCCACCATTTCATACACTTTTTATATCTTTTGGTGGCTCCATGGAAGCATTTATTGAATGAGTGCATGTCTTACCTCTTTGCATCTTAGTGCACTCATGTTTGGTGAAGATTGTTGTCCTCATGCTTGTCTTGACAAGCCTATTATTTCCTATCTTCATCATGGGTTGTCACAAGCTTTGATTTTTAGTTTGCTATTAGTGATCTTGTGAACCCATTTGCTTGACGTGTGTGTGACCTTCTTAACTTCGTGTGCGTGGGAAGGACATGTCTTGCACCTTGTATCTCATTTACTCAAGGCTATGTTGATGCTTAATTCTCATCCTTATACTAGTCCTCTCAAGTGCTTTGACGTGACTCACACACATCATTTTGGTTGTGCCTATTCTTAGGTTGCCTCATGTACATGTTGCTCAACCGTATGTTTGTTGCAAATGCTAGGCTTCTTTTCTTATCTATGTTTGCTTGCAATTGTTCTATGTTCCTATCGATTTTGGGGAGTGATGATCCTATTTTGTGCACTTGTACCCAAATAAAAAAGTCTAAACTGTGCACAAATCATGGGGAGCTTCTCTATTTTCCTTAGAACACTCCTTTACCCAAATCGTAATATTCTTTTATCCTTTTGGCTCGTCGGATCTTTTGATTGCTTGCTTCACTTTGTGTTATGCAAATGAGATCAATTTGTGCCATGAGCTTTGTGCCATGTACCTTGCTATTATGACTAGGCTCAAGTTGTATAATTGTGGATTCACTTGTGGATATCATGTTCTTATCAATTGCCACCTTTCCTTTTGTGTATACGAGTTTCTTTATGGATACATATCATGATTATTATTGGCCACATAGAAATTTTTATACATGAAAAAGTTCATATCTTCGTATCTGATTGCATTCCATAGATTCCGAGCTCCTTTAATTGTTCATCATTGAATATGTGCATTTGTTTTCACTCACATGTTGTGATATGCACACATCAAGGACGAACTCATACTATATTGGTCTGCTAGATGTTTTGTCTTCCATTTTGGCATTTGGTGCCAATGGGGGAGAAGTTTAAGATAAATATCTTTTGTAGTTCTTGTTGTCACTCATGCATATCTACCCTTGTTATATATTCTTATTGCATGAATGAGTATTGTATATAGAGAAATCTCCTCCTAGGTTATGTCAACCAATATATGCAATGACATTCAAAGGTCATTCACACATGCATATATTGTGGGGGAGTTTGCTCTATATACTATCGGTGTACTATCATCAAATGCTTATGTAGTGTCTTGATGATAGTACAACAATCCCAAGTATACAATTTATCCTCGGATAAATTGCATGATTGTTTAAAAATTCATTATATAAACCCGCTTGTTGAGATTGTCATCAATTACCAAAATGGGGGAGATTGAAAGTACATGTAGTCCCCATGTGTGGTTTTGGTAATTAATTAATGACAATCCTTATGGACTAATGTTTGCATTGAGATATACATTTGAAGATTAGTCCCATTGGAAAATGATTGAAGAATAATGGAAGAAAACTCCTTTGAAGCAACAAGTACATCGAGATGATCAAAATGGAGTTCATTGGAGTATCTTAAGGGTTGCCATGCTTAGAGCTATGGTTTGAGCCATAATGGATCAAGATCTTAAAAGGATGATTCGAATGATGAATTCTAGGAGTGGCTCAAAGATATGATCATAATGGACTCATGTGTTGAGACATGATTGAGCAAGCTATTCAAGTGAAGAATTCAATATATCCTTCATGACGTCAAGATTAAGCATGGAGTAGAGATATCGGTTGACCAAGTTGAAGCTCGGAGATTGAACTCTAAATGGTCAACACACGAGCGCAAATGATGCACCACATAAGATCTTGTGGTATGATAAGAAATTATCAATTGCACTCGTGTACTAACCCATACTATGTGTTGTCTATGTTTTCGAGGGTTAGGTGATTCTCATGGGCTCGCATCGAGAGAGAGATATTCCAAGTGTCTATGAGAGGATAACATCAAGTGTTGGTGATCATGGTTGATAAGGGCAAGTTCAAGATAACCATCCCGAGGGATTACATGCTTGAAGCTTGTGGATGATCACATGATGGGCAAGTGAAGATGAATACAAAGCAAGGACTCCCATATGTGGGAGCTACTTGAAGACTTCACCAATGTCTTGTCTTCAACTTGAGCCAAGAAGAAACATAAACATCAAGCTCAAGTTAAAGGCTTGAGTCAAAGGTATTAGTTCCTTTGGCGTTAGTGTTGTGGAGAGATGACCACCGAAGAAAAATATACACTCAAGAATGGTTCTCGATAGCTATGTAGTATAGCTCTTTTATGTTTCTTGAGTTATAAGGATCCCGCACTATTAAGAGGGGATCAAAGGGGTTAGTGCTAGATTTGCTCAAGACAACATCTTCTATTTCTACTTCCTCACATCATATTCCAACATAGGCATATTTCACTCCTATCCAACACAATTCCACTCATATCCTATATACCAAATAAATTCATAGCCAACTAGGTTCCCCAAAATATATGATCTAACCTTTGCATACTTTGCATCCTCCATTTTGGCTTATCTTGGGTGGTTCTCTATGTGAGGACCTGGAGCTTTTTCATAGCTTCAAACGAGCCCAAGATCATCAAAATCGGAGTCCGGATGAGAAAGTTATGGATGTTTTACTTTGGGGCGCCTGCAGTTTTGTGTTGGCCGGATATCCGGGACTTGGCCCGGAAATCCGGCCAGAGATGTCTAGAACCGTGTTGAAATGCTGGTTGTGTCCTCCGGATGTCCGCAACTTGGGCCAGATGTCCGGGGCCCCAAGTTTGGCCAGATGTCCGGGCTTCGGCCAGATGTCCGGGCCCTGTAACCTGTTTTCTGCGTACATGTGTGCACACTTCACAGCGTCCGGATGTCCGGCCCCAGGCCCGGATGTCCGGCCCGACACAGCCACTTACACTCCAACGGCCATATTTGCACTACCACTATATATAACCTTCTTCCACCCCGGGAGAAGGTTGAGCAACACATTCATATGAACCCTAGAACACAAAAAGGCTCCCTCACTTCTCCTACACCAAATCTTAGATCCCGGAGAGATTCGTGAGAGTTCTTGAGAGATTTTCCAATCAAGTGATAGATCCACTCCCTCTCCTCTCTTGACCAAAGGAATTCGTGATTTGAGCAAGTCTTGAGCATTTTCCCTTTGTTCTTGTTACTCTTGGAGGTTGGAGACTCCTAGGCGGTAGGAGTGCTCCGGTGAGGAATCAACTTGTGATTTGTCCCCCGGAAAGTTTGTGAAGGTTTGGAGGCCGCCTCAAGGTCTACCACTAGTGGTTGAGAATCGCCTTCGTGGTGATATCTCAAGGAGAATAGGGTGAGCCTTCGTGGCGTTGGTGTGCCTTCGTGGTAACATCCATCTCTCTAACGGTGACTAGCTTCCCTCCAAGGAAGTGAACATCGGGATACATCCTCGTCCTCCGTGACTTTGGTTATCCCTAACCCTAACTCCTTACTTGTGGTTTACTTTGGTCATTTGACCGTGCATTCACTATATCTTGTTGTCCTCATTATATTGTGGTGGTTGATTATATTGTGTTGGCCATTTCCTTGTAGAGATTATTTAGGCCTACACTTCATATTCCATAATTCATACTTGCTACTATTGATATACATTGTGATTAGTGTGAATTGCTAACTTGTTTTATAAACTTCCATATATTGTGATATTGCTCAAGTAAGTTTGTGCAACTTACTTGAGTTTGCTTGTATCATTCAATTCCATATATTGTGATACAATTTGTGTAAGCTTGTATTGCTTACTTGTGGTTGTGTGTATTATTCATTTCCATACCTCGTGATATACACTGAGTAAGTTTGTGTGACTTACTTGTGCTTACTCATATCCTCGTTGTTCTCATCTTGTTTATGCTAAGTTGTTGGTGCACTTAGTGAGCCTAGTATATTTAGGATTTGTGCTTGAAAAGTATCTGCTTAGTTTATTTCCGCATTTGGATATAGCCAAATCCGTAAAAGATTTTAAAACGCCTATTCACCCCCCCTCTAGGCGACATCGTGGTCCTTTCACCCGGGCATCTAGTTCAAGATGAGGCTGCGCTCCGCCAGGTACCACGTCTTGACTTGCTCGTCCATCGTCGACATGTCTGCCGCCATCAAGAACGCCAGGTCAGTGTTCCTCTTCTTCGCGGCGACGTTGGTCCGGAGTAGGTCGAGCTTCACGTCCTGCTTTGTCATCAATGCTAACCACCGCGCGTCAGACTTCTCCTCCCTCTTTGCGGCGTTGTTCTTGGCGTCGATGATGCTCTGCTCGATCGATCATTGCAGTTGTTCGTCAGCGGGTGTCGTGTCCCTCACTGCCTTGGCTCTTTGTTGCCATCAGGGCGCCCATCCACCGCCCCGAGTGCAGGCGTGTCCGGCTTGTACGTCTCCTTGGCCTTGGCAAGGGTGAGCCGGACCTCCCTCCACTTCTCGCACGACTCGATCCTGGAGAACATGTGAAGGACCTTGAACTCTTGGTCGTTGTTGTCCTGACGATACATGTTAAACATCCGAACCATTTGCACGGCGAAGAAAAAGTGTCGGCGAAGTACACGACGGGCGAAAAGAATTGGGCCAGCGACCGATGACCATACCTGGCCCTCGACGTTGGCGCCGCTTTCCAGGCGAGCCGCGACCTCATCGACGATCCCATGCCATTTGTTGCAGGCCGCCTGGATGATCGCCCAATGGTTCTACATGGCCTTGTCGCCGCGCTTCATGTGGTTGTTGGCGAAGTAGGGATCGACCAACTTGCGCTCATCGAACGCCGTCTTGATCCTTCTCCAGCACGTGTCGGCGTTCTGATTTGAGCCGGTGATCGGGTTGATGCTGGCGGTCTTCCATGCTTCGGCGAGGCACTCGTCTTCCATGGACGTCCAGTTGACGCGGAGGCTCGCCCGGCCTGGCATTGGCCGCCCACTTCTTTCTCCCTTTCTTCGCCGGCGCCGGCTCCGCCTCCTCCTTCGCATGTTCTTCCTCCTCCACCTCCTCGATGTCGTTGAGCTCGTCGTCCATGTCGATGGTGTCCCTCGTTTCGTCTTGTACGTGGAACCCGGGGCAGGAAGCGGCAGCCACCGAGCCGCTCGTCATGACCTCGTCCATGTCGGCGTCGGTATTGCCGAACTGTGGCGTCGAGCCATGCGGGAAGGGTAGGGTGCCTCGGCGTAGAGGTGGCTCAGGCGAGGCTGAGTACGCCGTCGGTGAATAACTGTACTGGGTGGGAAGGCCGGCGGTGAACGCGGGGGAGGAAGTGCGCTGGTCAGGGTTCTGGCCGGAGGGGGAGGCACACGGCGGTGCGTCATGCGAGAAGGTGATGTTGGGGTTGAAACCGTCATGCACGTCGCCGTCGGAGTAGCCAAGCGAGGGTGCATACCCACATTGCGGCGGGGGTGGTGAGAAGTTGATCGGCGACGCGATGCTCTGTTGGCTCCACGCGACTTGCACGTAGTCGCCGTGAGGAAGGTCCATCCCCGCGTGAGACGCCTCTCCTTGCTCCGCCGCCGCCGCAGCGTCCTTGGCCCTCTTTGACGATGAGCCTGTTCCGTCGGTCGGCGGTGACCGCCTCTCGGCGCTGAACGTCCGCACTCCACGCGGCGTTCGACATGCCGGGTGGCCTGCGGGAGTGTGGGGAGGGAGATCCGAACTTGTCGGGCTCCGATCGCGGGCAGACCACGGCAGAGCATTCATTATCAGCCGTTAGATCAGGAGGCAGACAATCAAAGTAATATTGGCTCTTAGATTTCGTTAGATGATCACATCGGAGGATCCTGATTATCCGGTGTCCACTTTTATGGTGTGGCTTTAAGAGAATTCATGTTTACTCTTTTAATAGTAGTATATTATGCATGAAAAAAAAGCATCAAAGGATATGGTTGTTGCTTTGGACGTCAGCTGAACTACTGTAGCAAGGAGACAATGAACACTTTACCTTCACTTCACACCATTGGTCAAAGCAGAGCAACCCCGTCTTGTTCCAGCAGAACAACCGTGCCCCGCGCCCTGCCCACCACACCTACATCGCCTTTTTTCAGTAACTCTCTCTCTCTCCCTCCCTCCTTCCGTCTCTCTTTTTCTCTCAATTATTGTGATACGATCCCCACTCCGGCCGGTCAAAATTTCAGGTGGAGCACCGGTGGATCTCTATGGGGGAGCACCAGCAGCACAAGAAGAGGCCACGGTGCTCCGCGAGCGCGGAGGGGAGCGGCGGCAAGAAGTCGAGCGTCCTGGTGTTGTCCTTCAGTCCGGTGGCCAGCGTGGCACCATCGGCACCGGCGGCGCCCAGCCCTGTTGCCACGGCAAAGCCGGCCCCCGCGGTGGCGGTGACCAGTCCCCTGGCCGCCATGCCGCCGGCGCCGGCCGTGCCCAGTCCAGCGGCCACGACGGAGGGAGACATGACTACGCCAGCTGCCACGGTCGTGGTGACCAGTCCAGTGGCCGCCATGGCGCCGGCGGCCCCCAGTTCAGCGGCCATTGCAAAGCCAGCTGCCACTGTGGTGGACCTGGAGGCGACCAGTCCAGTGGCCATGGTGAAGCCAGTCCGCGTGGTGAAGCCGGAAGACGAAGTGGCCGAACAAGAAGATGCGGCAATGGCAGCAGAGGCGACGGAAGATGTGGAGGTCGCCATCTTGGCCTTGCCCAAGAAGTCGTTTCACTGCGCCGCCTGTCTTTGCCCCCTCAAGCCTCCAGTATTCAGGGTAATCGCTCTCGCTCCGACTCCTCCATTTAGCTGTGGAAGGAGAATGAAGATTGCATCATACATCGACTTGTTGTTTGCAGTGCGAGAATGAGCATTTCGTGTGCCACGCCTGCGGCGGCGGCGGCGGCGACGAGGGCGGCGCGAACAAGCACTGCGGCCCATGCGGGCGCGACGTGAACTACACCCACTCCCGCTTCATGGACGGCGTGGTCGACGCCTACAAGGTGCCGTGCCTCTACAAGGGACACGGCTGCGCCATGGACGACATCCCGTACCACTCCGCCGCCGATCACAAGGCCAGCTGCAAGCACGCGCCCTGCTACTGCTTCTACTGCCGCTTCGTGGGCTCGCGGGCGAAGCTCCTGCGCCACCTCGCGTCGCCGTCCGGCGTGCACGCGTGGCCCGTGGAGAAGATCAGGTACGAGGTGCCCCAGCCGTTCGTTGTGCCGGCGTCGTCCGAGGACCAGCGCCGCCTGCTGGTCGCGGAGGACGGCCGCGTGTTCCTCCTGGCCGTGGGCGCCGGCAGGGACCCGGGCGGCCGCCGCCCCGTCACCGTCGTGTGCGTCAGGGGCAACGCCGACGCGGACGCCGACGCCAAGCCTCTGTTCACGGGCGTGCTCTGGGTGGACGGGCCTCCGGCGCCCCCGCGCCAACCGCTCGGGTGCAGCTTCAGGCTGAAGGCGACGGTGGCCAGCTGCTCCGTCCCCGGCGCCGTGGACATGGAGCAGGGCTGGCTCCACGTGCACGTCAACCCCAACATGCTGCACGGAGGAGAGTCCGGCGAGCTCCATCTGCGCCTTTGTCTCACTAAGTTAGCGTGAATTAGCTACCCCGGCCTTGCTAACCTAGCTAGCTAATCACCATGGCCTTCGCTACTGTTTTCGTTGGGTCACTGTCCTATCGATCTGCACATGAACCCTAGTACGTGCTACTACAGTATGATTTTCTGATGGAAAACCCCGGCCGGTATGGATGGATTTGCATGGTGCGCCTTCACCTGTTAATTAGTAATTTGGAGATGATTTACGCTTCTTTGTGTGGTGGAGCAGTGTTTGGTTTTTGAAATGAAAATGATAATGGAATCTCTGTCTGCCCACGTTGTATACTCTGTTCGTATGGGAGGCCAGGGATCACGAATGCATCACATCTTGCCCTTTTGTTGCAAGATCATCGGCAGCCTCACAAGGCCATGCACATGCAAATGCAGGCTCTGACCGCTTGCCCGTGCATCTCACTCTGTGGGCGACTCCGGCGGCCAAGAGAAAATCCGGTAAAAACCGGTACTGCAAAATCGTTCTGTAGTTCCACCCTAAAATGATTTTGCGGGAACATGTAGGTTTTGACTGAACAGAACACGTATGTATCTCGTACTGGAAATTTAAAAACTTCTCCGCACTACAAATTTAAAAGCATAGTCCATACATAATTCATGACACCCAAAACTAAACTAAACTAAATCCATAGACTCTCGCTCATCTAGGCCGAGGTAGTAAGCCTCGGCGGCCTTGCGGAGCGCATTTGCTAAGGCGAGCTCCTCAGCGGTGTCTCAGCACCGCTTGATGTGCGGAAAAAGATCGCCGTGGAGCTCGTTGAAGCGGGCCCACAGGCTACGTCCACGCTTTGGGAGAGGCGGGCGCGGTCGCACGCCTTCTTGGACCGCCATTGCTCGACGGCGGGCTGGCTGGTGCTGCCGGCCTCTGCGTCGTGCCGGGCAAGCTTGTGTGGCGGTGACCTACCACAGCCGCCACGTCCGCGAGCAGCACCGGCCATGGAGGAGGAGAAAAAAATAGCGGATTCAACGTGGAATTTGATGCCGGAGGTCGGGGTGGCTAGCGATGGACGGGGCTTGCCTGCTCCCCGCATATACTCCCATCCGTTTCAACGGACGAGATTGTTTTATGTGAAGGCCCACGTCTGTACCTTCCCTTTCCTTCCCCAGCGTCTTTTTTCCTCGTCCCTTCCTCTGTAACTCATCATCGATCATGGCGTCCGCCTCGCGCGACCCCAAAAAACTCCAGCCGGCTTCTATCAATTTCACAACCCATGGACGTAGCAATCGGCCCCAAAATAAATCGACATTGCAATAAAAAAATCAGATGTGTGCGGCTAAGCTGGACTGTAGCGATGTCTATATACATCTCGAGGACGTATATCGTAGCTCTTGTAATGGCAGGGCGGCGCATGGACTCCGGTCTCGGGTCTAGCCGAGGCGGCTGCGAGAGCAAGGAGCCAAGGAACGCGATCATGTGGGCGCCATGGTGACCGCACAGCTTCAGCAGCGGGCAGTGCACCACCAAGGACGGCTCGAACGTCGTACTTGCCCGGCCGCATGGTCGCGCCACCAGGGACCAGTCACCAGATCCCCAGCTGCTAGTTGACATATCCTCATCGCCTAAGTAGCACCCCAACACTCTGGTGAGAATTGAGATAAGAAAGATCGATCGATTGATCATTCGATCAACTGGTTTGTATATGAACGCTTGCCGGAGCTGATCACGAAAGCTGACATGAATAAAGCCTGGTATCTTATGATATGCGTACGCAACGGCCGGAGGGCACCACGGTACAGTGCGATTAGGGGCTAGGACATGCGATAGATGCTACTTAGCTAGTCCTGAGCGAGCCAAGGACCAACTGCGGAGTGCGGACTGCACGCCTAATTTTACCGGCGCCGCTCTTATCTTTTTCATGGCTGCTGCAAGGACCACTGCTGTGCTGCAGTAGCACGAGTAAGCCCTTTCGCCACAGTATCCTGTGTTCTCATCGCCGGGCGACTCACAGTGTTCCTTCGATTTTGCTCGTGATATTTTTGGGTTAAGAGATTGATAGAAGCCGGCTGGAGATTTTTGGGATCGCGCGAAGCGGACGCCATGATAGATGATGAGTTACAGAGGAAGGGACGAGGAAAAGAGACGCTGGGGCAGGAAAGGGAAGGTGCGGACGTGGGCCTTCACATAAAACAATCTCATCCGTTGAACCAGATGGGAGCACGGATGGGAGTATATGCGGGGCAAGCCCCGTCCGCTAGCGATAGGGGGATAATACTAGACTCACGGGCTTCCTTCAACGGACCTTCACGAAGTGGCCTACGTTCCATCTCCTAATTTGCCCCTCCCCCTGATTTTTATTATGGGACCCGCCAACCTTAATTAAATCCTGGCCAGTAATACTTAATCAACTCCGTAAACTCCCCGTGACACCCCCCCCCCCCCGAGCTCCTATAGGGCGATCTGGCGCCCGCAGCAGCGGTTGGATGGGCCGGCCCACGATCACGCAACAAAGCAACGAGAGAAAAATGACAGCCAAAAATACCTCCTGACCGGGATTCGACCTCGCGCCCTCCCGCTTCCACACGGTGAGGCTAGCCACTGCACCACCTAACTGCTAGCGGATATTCCCACCGCGAAAGTTTAAATAAACAGCAAATAGACGCGCTATTTATTGCACAATACACTGTGGCATTTTTACATTTCAATTATTGAAAATATGTTCAAATATTACGGATGGAGTTCTTGGGCATGCAAAAAAAGGTCCGCGTATTCAAAAATAGTTCGGAATACACATTGAACATTTTCTTAGTATAGGGTGAACATTATTCAAAGAACACTGAACATTTTTTTAAAATATGCTGAACTTTTTTTGAATACGTGCTGAACAAAATTTCTCTACATGATGAACATTTTTAATACACACTGAACATTTTTTCAATGTATAGTGAACAATATTCAAATACACGTAGAACTTTTTTTTAAATACGATGAACTCCTTTCGAATGCATGCTGAACAAAATTTCTATACATGATGAACATATTTTATACCCACTGAACATTTTTCCAATGTATGGTGAACATTTTTCTTCAATACGGTTAACAAAAATTTGGAATTCGGAACTATTTTTGAAACGTGAACAAAATTCAAAAACATGAACACAATTTGGAATTTCGAAAAACATTTTCTGAAAATTCAAACGAATTTCGAAAAATCTGAACATATTTTGGATATTGAAAATAGTTCATCCAATTCGAAATAGTTCATCGAATTAAAAAAAGTTCACTGGTTTTCAAAAAAAAGTTCATTGAATTTGAAAAAAGAGTTCATCGATTTTGAAAAAAGTTCATGGAATTTGATTAGAAAAGTTCATCGATTTTGCAGAAAATGTTCACGCATTTCGCAGAAAAGAAAAAATGAACAAAACCGTTCCAATAAAAAAGGAAAAAGAAAAAAATGTTCCAAAAACTAAGAAAATAGAAAACCATTCCAGCAAATAAAAAAAGATTATAAGAAGAAAAAGGCCAGTAGTAAACACGTCAGGTAGGCTGGCTGTTTGGTTGTGACAACGAACTCTGAGCAAGGAGATCGCCAGTTCGAGTAACTGTGGGGACGCTGTTTTTTGCGTCTTTAAAAAAAGTAACGTGGGCCGGCCCAGTGCGGTGAAAGGGGTGTGCGCCCTGTACCGTTAAGCCTAAAACGGGTGCTACGGGCGCCGTTTAGGAAATCCCCGCGGTGAGTGTGTGAGGGATGGTTTTGCAGGCCGTCTCTAATTTTTTTTATGGGCCGGGCTAAATTTAGCGGATCTATTTGGGCCAAAAAACATAAGATCCCGTAAAATCGATGTACTTTTACGGGACGACAAGCTTTTGCGGGATCTACTAGATATGCTCTAATCAATACGCTTTTTGCACACAGCCGCCCCCTGTGCGGGAGCCGGATCCTATAACTTAGAGAAAGGAAGTCACAGTGCTACAGTGCTCGTCTAGAAGGAATGTTACAGACTATTAGCAGGTTATTTTCTTTTCATAATTATTGTAGATATAAAAAATCCAAAATTAATTATATCTCATCATCAACTTGTTTGTATGTAATTACTATGAATGGGCATACTAGATCTGTAATTTATAAATCAATTTAAATTATTTTAGCCTTAGTTGTATGGATTAACAGAAGGAAAGCTCCCCTGTGCGCCCTTTCCTCGCCGCCGCCGAGCTTGCCCATGCAGCTGACGGCAGCGACAGGGTTTCATTTTTAAATGAAAAAATTGGAATCTTTGCCGGGCCACGTTGAATTCTCTTTGTATGGGAGCAGAGCCCGCTGCCAGGGATACAAATGGATCACATCTCGGGGAAGTACCAATCTACTCCACGTGTATCTGTACGTGGGATGAACAGTAAAATGCAAATAAATAGTAAAAATTTAAAAGATGGTTTTTTCAATGACAAACATTGTTGAATCTTTCAAATACCTACAAAAATTCATAACGAAATGACATTCTGGAAGTCTTGGCAAAAAAGACAAAATCAATGCTTCAAAAATGCTTTAACAAGTAGCTTTTTTGAAGCATTGATTTTATTTTATTTTTCTTGCCAAGAACTCTGCTAGTTCCATTCCATCACAAAGCTTTGCGCACAGTTAAAACATTCGACAACGTTTGTCATGAAAAAAAATCAGTTTTTTATCTGAACTTTTGAACCAATTTTTGTTTTGTATTTCACTCTTCATCATGTATCTACTAGACCCGGGCTTAGGTGGCTAGATCCAGGAACGTATGGCCACCACCCGAAGGAGCTCCGGCGCGGCACCGTGACAGGTCTACCACGACTCCAAGATCTAGTAAGATTGCATCGTGCCTCCACGCCATCTCGGTCGCATGCTCCTCCACGCGAGAGGACGGCCATATTGTCGCCGATGAGGTGCACAGTGGCAGACCTAGCCCACTGGGCCATGGTGGGCCGACAGTGCTATTGTACATATACATTTATTTATTTTCTTTTATTTTTTAGCATTTCTCCTATGGTGTAAAAGTGGCCACCCTCTACCTTCGCCACTGGCTGCGCAGGCTTTGCCTGTGGACGCCCTCCGCAAGCGGCGAGCTGACGGGTGACGGGTGGCTAGCTAGGACTCCATCTGAGTCACCCCCGAGAGGAGCGACAATCTATGTGCGTCATGAAAAGTCTTCTTCTCATTGCAAATGACTTCAGCAATGAAGACATTATTCCAAGTTATTGCATCGAATTTAAGCATGATTTAGGTTCCAACAAATCTTTTCTTAGGAACGCCCGACCGACACGGCTTTGTCATCTTTGTTCAATCTAGGAGCAGGGTGCCGATGTATTCCACTCATTTGAACCATATATATAATAATAGATCAAATGATGCTTGACAATGCTAATGATGATTAAAAGTATGAAAGGATAGTCGCGGGAATAACTAAATAAAATGAAATATGGCAAATTCAACTGTTAATAAGACAAACCCATATATACACAACGGCAGGACAAATGTAGGGGCTCAAGTTTTTCCAGGTTTTCGAATTTTCGAATCTTTCTTCAAGCCTGGACAAGTGGAGGACGCGCTTGGGTTTCTCGTGTCAAAACACAACCTATATGGCCCTGTTTGGATACTCTAACTCAGTTAGAGGTTAGAGTTAGATTCTAGCCCTGAACTAACTCTAGCCAAAGAGGTGTTTGGATGACAGGGTTAGATGGAGCGCGGATACGGCGAGGCGCCTTCACGGGCGATGCGAGAGGGAGGGAGGGAAAGGACGAGAAGCTTCGAGGAAGTGGAGAGGGTTCCACTACGGGGAGAGCGAGAGAAAAAAATGTGTTTTTTAATAATCCCAAGAAGAACTAACCCAATTAAACACCTCTTGGATGGATTAGATTTTTTGAATGAGTTAGATGCATCTAACCCAAACTAACCCTCCTGTTTGGATACTTTTGAGTTAGTTAAGTACAAACTAACTCAAACTAACTCTAACCCATGGATCCAAACAGGGCCGAATATAAGCTCGAGCTACTAGGTGTCCACGGAGAACAGTACAAACCTGTACGAGCTGCTAGCGCGTTCGTAGAGCTTGACATGCCAGGCTACTGTAGCAGTATAGCCAGTACTACTGCTGCCGAACCCTTTGCACCAAATAAAGCAAGAAGCCCATGCCTTCAAAAGGAAAATTAAAGAAGAAAGATAGTACAACTCTTTGTACTAGCATGCAGTGGCACAGCACAGCCCATAGGTGACGTACGTCCAGTGGTCCTTCCTTTGAGCTGTCGAAATGCATGCTACCTTCCGACTGGCTGGGTTGGGAGTTACTGTATCATCTGCTCGTCACCTTTTTATTTTGTGTGTGCAGGGGTTTGCGGGTGAGGGTTTCAGCTATAGCAACAGTGGAACGGATGCAAATGTTGTGGAAAGAAATGTCTCGGCACCCTTGTGGAATAATGCAGTCGTACGGAAAGTTTTTGTTACCGTACTTCGTTAACTTTTGAGTCGCAATGCAATGCACAAAGACATGATTTATACTAATGAAGTAATTATGTAAATTTTGTTGCATTACGAATGATAACTTCATTCAAATTTTTAGTAGCATTTTGTAACGGTTAAATTTGCATGATGCCTTGAAGAATGGATGGTGGTAGCTAGGGCCTACTTTGGTGGTACCATTTCGGGAAATGCGTGGATACGAATAAGGTAGGAATTGAGTGCCATGGCATTGCTAAATGAGCACAGCTATGCACATGACAGATTCACTCATGATTCACAAGTCACTTACACCATGGGATTGCCTTGTTTACTTAATCTGCGCGGCTTCTAATTATGTCGTGCGCAGATCGTGTTGAACAAATCGTGTGCGCATCACTTTCATTGCTAAATTATGATAAACTTTGAAATAGAGGAAGTATAGTACAAGTTTTTTTGGGGCGAAAAAAATCCAAATTTATTAAAAAATCACCAGAAATACAAAACACCACCAACATAATAAAAAAATTACGTAGAGGCCTCTGGACTTCTATCGCCGGCAGAACGAGGCTCCAACGCGCTGCTACCGCCGCTCCCCTATCAGAGACAACCTGACCTTGTCGATGCCAGTCGGTAGGTCTTCATGCACGTGCCTTTAAGAACCAACGCCCTGGAGCCGCAGTCATCGTCGTTGAACCCTTTAATCGATCCAAAGTGCCTGATATTAGATCTCATTGTCGCACACATACGACGAGATATCCTAACCTCACCGCCTAAGTAGTCTACGCCGGAGGTCTGTCGATTTCACCCAGACGAACGAACACAAAGAGGATCGGAGCCCAAAGGGCCAACTCAAAGAAGAAATTAACACCACTATCCGTCTGAACGCTGCCCCTATGAGGGCCATCCTAACCTAAACTACCAGCCGTAGCAGAGGCACGGGAATTCTCCTCCCCGCCATTGGCTGTCGAAGTGGCAGACAAAAGGGAGGTGAATCCACGGGCTTGCCGCTGTTGCTTGGAGGGAAGGTGTAACTTTTGCCGTCGCTGAGCAAAGGAACACTTCCTGAGAGTTGTATCACAGAAAACACGCATAATTTTTCCTAATTTTCTTATCAGTGTCACAATTTATGAGGTTGGATAAATGGAGACATTTTGCAGAACAGCTTGCAAAATAGATTTATTCTACAAATCAAATTTGGAGAGCTTGGTGTCGAGCAGCTCAACTACTAAACCAAGGCCATGGGTGCACACTTCACGCCCTCGATCGGTCAAAGCAGAGGAACCACTACCACCACAGCTAGCTTGTTCTTCTTCCAGCAAGTCTCTCTCTCTCTGTGTGTCTCTCTCTCTCAATAATTTCCGATCACTCACTCCGGCCGCTCAATTTTTCAGCTGCGCACACCGGTCAATCGCTATGGGGGAGCAGAAAAACAAGATGCAGCGGTTTTCCCAGAACGGCGAGGGCATCGGCGGCAAGAAGTCGAGCGTTGCGACGCTAGCCCGCAGTCCGGCGGCCACCGTGGCACAGGCGGCGCTGGCGCCCAGCCCCGTCGCCATGGCAAAGCCAGCCGCCACCGTGGCGGAGACCACTCCTCTGTCCCCCACGGTGGTGGACCTGGCGGCACCAAGTTCAGCGGCCGTTGCCACACAAGATGCCACGGTGGAGGACCTGGTGGTGACCAGTCCAGTGGCCGCCATGGCACCGGCACCGGCGGCCCCTGTCGTGGTAACGATTCCGACAATAAGAGTGGGGTAGGATAACGGAGCATGATCTATCGAGATGCATATGGGTGACATGGTGGTTTTAGCGAGTTCGGGCCTCTCACGGTGGAGATAACAACCCTACGTCTCGTGCTCCGGAGAGGCTTTGTTTTATCTGAGTATATATCCGAAGATTACAATGTGTGTGTGAGAGAGAGGAACGGATCCTCATGCCTGAGCTAAGTCCTGAGACTAATGGTGAAAAGAGAGAGAGGTGGAAGAAAAGAGGCCCCAAGTCTAGTGGTGGGGGTGGCTTATATAGAGTGCGCCACCCCCTCACCTCCTATATTACAAAGTGGAGCATCAATGCCATAATGCCTGCCCACAACAAAACCGTCAGGCTGACTATAGGTCTTCGCATATCCGAGTGAGTTACATGGCCAAGTGGAATGAGCTCGGCGAGTGGAGTGTCGTGCTCCGAGTGGTTGTTGCCGTCTGAGTGACTTTCAAGTTGCAGTACATCTGGACGCCGATCTGGCCCAGGGGCTCAGTACAAAGTGTACGGTGTCCATGGGTAGGGTATTTAGGTCAGGCCTGTTACCCTACCCTTAATACATGTCCTCGTCATTAGCCCCCGAATCGGTCGAGGTTGAGCAGGTCGAGTCGAGGTGTATTCCCAGATGAGTCGAGTGCTTTGGAGGCACTTATGAACTTGCTCTGGTCACCCGGCGATCTTATCTCCGCGTGTTGCCTTGACGAATTCCAGACTGCATGGTGTCCGAGTGAAATGAGCTCAAAAGGGTCCGCGGAGGAGCGTTAAACTCACCTTATAGCAATTTTTTTGGAGTGATTTGGAGCTGGTCCTGCATCGAGTAACTGATTACTCGGAATTTCTTCACGCCTGGAACGTGTCTTTTTTTTTGTTTGGCCGTCACTCGGACCGGGCGGACCGTTCTGAGTGGATACCATTCTAGTGGGGGCATGCTGAGTGCACCCGCTGGGTGTAGCCCCTGAGACTGCCGTCGACTGCGGGCAGTCGGCGGGAGTCTTAGGGGTTGTTTGGATACGGTGATTTTACTAAACCAGTTTGGCCTACACATGTTTTCGGTTATAACAAACTAAAATTCTGTTTGGTTAATGTAACAAATCCATGAATAAGGAGATCTTAGTTTTAGTAAAACTGGAAAACCGAGTTTATAGAAAAACGACTATTTGACGTTTTTCTATAAACCAGCTCTTCATCTGCCGCCGCGATCGGTGTATGGCTCAGCTGGCACGCATGTTGAGTCTTTCCCGAGCAACAACTCATCTTGCATCGCCCATGACCATCACTCTCGCGTCGCCGGCGGCCGCCGCTGGTGCCGTCGACCACTGGTCTTCTCCTTCCTCAGCGACAAATCATCTCACGACGCTCATGACCATTGCCATCGCCGGCCCGTCATTGTTGCCCTCTGATCCTTCCCCGCAAGCACTCATCCCGAGCGCAGCGGCCGTCAGATCACAAATCGACCACCGGTCCTTCCCGAGCGGGCACTCCTCCCGCGTCTTCGTCGCTGATTCCTCTGGGCGGCAGCGACTCACGTCAAGAATGCTTCCAGGTCGGCACTACATCATCAACGTCTTTCCGGGGCCTGGTTCCGCGTGCTAGAAGCTTGTCTCAACAATTTGATCCTCAGTTGTGCAGCCGCAGCAGATTCCTTGTATGCTAATTCTTGTTCTTCAATGGTTGGTCATTTGCATGTCTATCACACGAGTGTTATTTTTTCTGCTAAGATTCATGTTCGTAAGCATCAAGGCGACGGCCTACCGCAGCATCCATGCTGGACACGATCATCTCTTACGCGGATGCGAGGTGCAGCGACAGTGCAGTCCTCCAGTGCCTCGTGCTTAAACTTGTTTTACCGTCCAAACAAGATTTTGTGCATGCTTATTCTTAACCGAATTATTAGTAAAACTAGTTTTCCAAAAAACTCCTACTAAAATGCGTTTTGTTAAAACTAGGCTTTAATTTCGTTTATCCAAACAACCACTTAGAGCCTGTCTTTTTTGTTGTTGTTCATCACTCGGGCTGGTCAGGCCACCGAGTGGAGATTAGTCCAGTGGGGCACGCTTAGTGCACCCACTGGGTGTAGTCCCCGAGACCACCATCGACTACGGGCAGTCGGCGGGGGTCTGAGAGAACTAAAACTCTTTTTAGCTGGTACTGATCGAACTTGTTCTTCTCTCGGATTGGTTTCTGTTTGCTTGATACAGCTTCTGAAGAGGAATCAGTAGTCGACCAGTGGGACGATCCTTGCGCAGCATTGATCAGCTCATCAGCAAGGCCCTCAACAATGGTCTTGACGTTCCTGCCTCAGCTCACCAGCAAGGCACTCAGCAATGGTCTTGATGTTCCTGTCAGCCGTATGCTTTGGGTCGCCTTGGCGACACACTCAATCTCGTCCTTCTTCTTGATGGTACAACTCTGAGGTGGTGGTCGTGGCCGACCCACACTTTGCTAAGCCCCCGAGTGGGAGGATCGCTCACCACTCGGTAAGACTTTTCAAACTTAGGCGAGTACTGGACTGCAGCTAAGCCTCCTAGTGGGAGGTTCGCTCACCACTCGGTAGGATCTTTTAAACTTAGGCGAGTACTGGACTGCAGCTAAGCCCCCGAGTGGGAGGATTGCTCACCAGTCGGTAGGATTTTTTATTACTTAGGCGAGTACTGGACTGCAGCTAAGCCCCCGATTGAGAGGCAGACTCACCACTCGGTAGGATTTTTTATTACTTAGGCGAGTACTGGACTGCAGCTAAGCCCCCGAGTGGGAGGATTGCTCACCAGTCGGTAGGATTTTTTATTACTTAGGCGAGTACTGGACTGCAACTAAGCCCCCGAGTGAGAGGCAGACTCACCACTCGGTAGGATTTTTTATTACTTAGGCGAGTACTGGACTGCAGCTAAGCCCCCGAGTGAGAGGCAGACTCACAACTCGGTAGGATTTTTTATTACTTAGGCGAGTACTGGACTGCAGCTAAGCCCCCGAGTGAGAGGCAGACTCACCACTCGGTAGGATTTTTCTTCGACTTAGGCAAAACGGATTCGCAGCTAAGACACCCACTGGGGGATTTTAGAACATGAAGAAAATGAACAACAATCATTCGGAAGACTGTAAAATCATGTCTTTTGATAATCAAACTAAAGGGTACTTCTTTACGAGTTCGAGTAATTGTGGAGATGGGTTGATTGAATGGGCGAACCCCGAGGGCGGCATGGCCAACGGCTGTGCGTAGCCCCCGAGTGATGCTCGAAAGAGGCAAGCTTGCTACATAGTGTGATATGAGGTTTGATCATATGAGTAACTTAGTCGTTACCGTGTTGGGGGTGTGGAGGTAAAGACATGTCCAACTGATGGTGACGCGCGAGGCGGCCGAGGGGCGAAGATGTGTATAGTTGAGTGGCGACGCGCAGGGCGGCCGAGTGGTGAAGACGTGCGCAACCGAGTGGCGACGCGCAGAGCGGTCGAGTGGTGAAGACGTGCGCAACCGAGTGGCGACGCGCGGGGCGGCCGAGTCACGATGTGCGAGGTGGTCGAATGATGAAGACGTGCGCAACTGAGTGGCAATGCGCGGGGCGGCCGAGTGGTGAAGGCGTGCACAACCGAGTTGCGGCGCGCGGGGCGGCTAAGGCGAAGTCGTGTGCCACCGGACGGCGAAAATGGTCCTCGGAGGAGTTAGTCGAATTCGAAGTTGATGTAGCGACGAGGTCGGTGTAGTGTGGTTGCGACACAACAAGACCGGCGTGACAACTAAGTTTGAGTAGGGATGAAGATGGCGTACAGAGCGTCTGGGTGATTATAAAACTTGTCAAAGTGGCAGATCGAATGCACTTGTTGAAGTGAAGGATCTGACTGGTGATGAAGTACTCGACCACTCAGGAGAGTGTCGTTCCAAATGAGATGCAGCCCCCGAGTGCGGCGTAGCCCCCGAGCTTACTACAGGCTTCGACAACGGACATGTCGGAATACGGGAAATATAGTTTTGCATAGATGATTCGCAATTCATCGAGTCAGACTCGGGTAAAGGTGAGGAGAAGCTTCCGAGTGATACTCGAAAGAGGCAAACTCGCAAAAGAGTGAAGTGTGAAGTTTAATTATAAAAGGGACTTATCTGTCTCATGTCTGACGAGGTCTATATCATTGATATGATGAAGAGGTTTCCACAGAGCGGTTGGCCGGATGTGTTTGAAGTCAACAGAGCGAAAAGGTCGGTGTTGTGGTGCGTTGGGACCGGTGTGGTGACCGAGTCCGAGCAGCGATGAAGTTGGCACGTAGGGCCGTCGAATGATCGCGTAACTCGTGTAAAAAATGGCACAAGCCAACGAAATAATTTTGCGAGGAAATTTAATGTGTGCTGAAATAATTTGTGTGAATAACACCCATAGACACCCGCTGGGAGTGCAAGGGGCTTGCTGGTTAGCCAGCAAGAGTCTGAAAGAGCGCATGATCCGTTCGAACTTGTCGAAGCGACGGATCCGACTGAACTCACTAGAATACTGGCTCAAATAAAACGGAATTGCAGTGTTTTGACTGAGTTGCAGCCCTGGAGGACCGATGCAAACTCGAAATGAAGAACGACATATGGTGTTCGTGAATGATGTATGCGAAAAAATGGAAGTTGGACTCGGGAGTCACATAACCAGTACTAAGAAAGTATGTGAAAATAAACAACCGAGCGTAGAGGTATACTCAGTGACGTGGCCTCCGAGTGAACGTGATGTGTGAATTATGGGATACTCGGGAAGGCGGAAATAGTAGAATGTAGCGCATGTAGAATGACTTAGTTGTTTGAAGGCGCGCGAGTGGCCAAGTGGTGAAGATGAGTTCAACCGATGGCGATGCGCAGGGTGGCCAATTGATGTAGATGTGTCTCAACGAGTGGCGACGCGCGGGGCGTCCGAGCGGTGATGAGATGACCAACCAATGGCGACGCACGTGACGGCCAATTGGTGATGATGTGACCAACCGAGTGGCGAAGCGCGGAGCGGCCGAGTGGTGATGAGGTGACCATCCGATGGCGACGCGTGGGGCGGCCGAGTGGTGATGAGGTGACCAACCGATGGTGACGCGCGGGGCGGCCAAGTGGTGATGAGGTGACAAACCGAGTGGTGACCCGCGGGGCGGCCGAGTGGTGATGAGGTGACCAACCAAGTGGCGACGCGCGGGGCGTCCGAGTGGTGATGAGGTGACCAACCAATGGCGACGCACGGGGCGGCCGAGTGGTGATAAGGTGACCAACCGAGTAGCGACGCGCGGGGCGGCCGAGTGGTGATGAGGTGACCAACCGAAGGCGACGCGACGGGCGGCCGAGTGGTGATGAGGTGACCAACCGAGTGGCCACGCGCGGGGCGGCCGAGTGGTGATGAGGTGACCAACCGATGGCGACGCACGGGGCGGCCGACTGGTGATAAGGTGACCAACCGAGTGGCGACGCGCGGGGCGGCCGAGTGGTGATGAGGTGACCAACCGATGGCGATGCACGGGGCGGCCGAGTGGTGATGAGGTGACCAAACAAGTGGCGACGCGTGGGGCGGCCGAATGGTGATAAGGTGACCAACCGAGTGGCGACACGCGGGGCGGCCAAGTGGTGATGAGGTGACCAACCGATGGCGACGCACGGGGCGGCTGAGTGGTGATGAGGTGACCAACCGAGTGGCGACGCGCGGAGCGGCCGAGTGATGATGAGGTGACCAACCGATGGCGACGCATGGGGCGGCCAAATGGTGATGAGGTGACCAACCGAATGACGGCGCACGGGGCGACCGAGTGGTGATGAGGTGACCAACCGAATGGCGACGCGTGGGGCGGCCGAGTGAAGTAGACGCGTCCCGCGGAGTGACGATTCTTTGGGGCGTCCGGTGAAGTAGACCCGCCCCGCGGAGTGGCGACACGCGGGGTGGCCAGTTAGGTAAGTTGATGAAGATGTGCCCAGCCAAGCGGCGATGCACGGGGCAGTGGAGTGGTGGCGTATCTAGCAGACTGACGGTGTGCGGTAGGCGAATGTCTGGATGTTTAGTTGTTCCAGCTAACCTGCACATTATTCGTCTGAGTGCGGAATCCACCTGAACGATATTGAACGTTTAGTTATCCGTATGTACAATGTACGAGGATGAACTATGAAAATACATTTAGCTTGTCGGGTAAGCCAATGAAGACGCGCCCAACCAAGCGACGATGTGCGGGGTGGCCGAGTTGAGCATGTCGTCGAAGAGGCGTTCGACCGAGTGGAAACACACGACCGCGCGAAATATATGCTCGGTCCGAGTGAATTGATGTGCTGTCCGGACGAGTGAATTGATGTGATGTCCGGTCGAGTGAATTGTTGTGCTGTCCGGACGAGCAACCTGCAAGTTAGTATAGCAAGTATAGCTACAAATATCTATTGATGATCAAAAACGCCCCTGAGTTGACGCCTTTTGGAGAGACTTAAAGTCCGGTGGTTATAGTGCATGCATGCATGCACTAATAACTGCCGCGGTAAGAGCGGAAGTAGCCAAATGAGCGCATTAGTTTTGGCAGCAGTAAATAAGTAATTGATGCTGGAAATACTCACCTGATGAGCCCTTTAATGAGGCAATTACCTTAGCGAAACGGTCAACCCACGTTTCTCCGTTTCCTTTTTCTGTATGACGGGGAGGCGGCCCGACGCCGGTGGGCTGCGCTCGCATGCGGCTAGCGCCCCATACAGGCGAGCGGGACGAGCGGTTGACAGGGTTGGTCCCCTGCCCCCGAACGCCAACTGCAGCGAGGGGGACTCGGAAACGCCGCCAGAGGTGCCGATCCGGCGCGTCAATCCGGCGCAGATGGACGCACCCGAGGCCTGGGGGTCGGGGAGCAGCCGAGCACCACGTCACCGGAGTGATTGTTGAACGCTTGCGGACGCCGCAGCCGGCAGACGGTTGGGCTGAGCTCGACAGAGAAGTGGAAGCGGGAGGTGCGCTGGTGGCCGCCCCAGCTGGTCCGGTCGAGCGGGCACAGCCGGACTGCTCAGCGAAGAGGAGCCGCACACCGCCAGGCGGCGCATCTCCAGCGGTACCGGCCCTCGAAGAGTAGAAGTAAATCGCCTGATCAGACACGTTTGTGAATGATCATGCACGCTCGCAGTGTCGGGTGAAGATGTATCTTCTCCTTCGCTTTTGCGGTGCTTCAATTGTTTGTATGAACTGCATGAACACGAAAATAGATGAATGAAAAACCATATGCATCATGGCTCGATAGACGCCATGCCCCACGATGGGCGCCAACTGTCGTGGTAACGATTCCGACAGTAAGAGAGGGGTAGGATAACGGAGCATGATCTATCGAGATGCATATGGATGACACGATGGTTTTAGCGAGTTCGGGCCTCTCACGGTGGAGATAACAACCCTACGTCTCGTGCTCCGGAGAGGCTTTGTTTTATCTGAGTATATATCTGGAGATTACAATGTGTGTGTGAGAGAGAGGAATGGATCCCATGCCTGAGCTAAGTCGTGGTTCTAAGTCTGACAGTAGAATAGGGGGGTAGGAATGGAGAGGCAAGATCCTAGCTATGGAGTAGTTGTATACGCAAGAGATTTACGAGTTCAGGCCCTTCTCGGAGGAAGTAATAGCCCTACGTCTCAGAGCCCGGAGGCGGTCGACTGGATTATATGCGTATGAGTTACAGGGGTGCGAACCCTTCACACTGAGGAGGGGGTGGCTTATATAGAGTTCGCCAGACCCCTCCGGCCCTCAGGTATGTAGGGTTTAAAGTACATTAAAGTCGGGGGTTACTGGTAACGCCCCACATAAAATGCTATGATGACCATAAAAGCTACTTAATGACCGACCGTTTGTGTGCAGACTGACTTTATATCTCCTGGCGGTCGAATGACTTTAGATCTCATAGTCGAGTGTCTTCAAGTCCGTCGAGTGGAATACTTCTAGGTCGACTGACAGGTGGTTTCTTCTAGAGATGTCCTTGGGGAGGGTACCTTGGACAGGTCCATGACCCTACCCTAGGTACGTGGCTTCATCATTAGCCCCCGAATGGATCGAGGTTTGAGTGGGGAAGGAGTTGAGAACTCTTCCGACCCATTTTTCGTGCGATGGGCATGTCTTGTTCTAGATCAATGAACTTAGGTGACGGCATCAACTTCTTTTTCAGTCGCCTTGATCCATTCTTTGTATTCGTCGAGTGAATTTTCTTTACTTGGAGAACTCCGAACGACAGAGCGGAGGAAATCTCCCGTCTGACAAGTTGCTCTGGAGTTTGCGGTTTTAGCGGGATTCGAACTTCGGGAAGCGCGCGGGGCGGAGGAGGCCGCGGTACTCGGATGGGATAAGGCAGGAACGCCTCAATCTCCACGCCACCTTTTTCGCCACGTATCGCAGCCGATCGCTATGCGGATTTGACAGGATCGCCCGGGCCTACAAGTCAGTCACTCGGCAGCAACCTCATATAAGGCGCCGGACGGGGGTTTTTGAACAGTGCGCTCTCATTTCCTCTCCCTCTTCCTTAGACTTATCCGCCGCGTTCGCCTCCATCTCAGCGCTGCTGCTCTGTGTGCGCTTCGCCGGCGACGATGGTGAAGGAGAAGACAGCGGCTTTGGAGCGGGCGAAGAAGGCGACGGCGAAGGCGAAGGGAAGGGCGACACCGGTCAGGCGGATCTTCGTCAAGGGCCGGCCTGCCGCAGGGCTGGATCCAGGGCGACTGGATCCGCTCGATGATCCGTCAGAAAGATCTTGACGACCTGGCCAATGAAGGACTGATCCCCCATGGATCAGCGCGGCTCCCGGGGAAGGAGTCGGAGCCGCAGCCTCAGGAGGGTGAGTGTGTCCTCTTGGCCACCCATGTTGACCGCGGGTTTTCTTTGCCTCCTCACCCTTTCTTCCGGGGATTTCTGAACTTCTTTGGGGCACAACTCCAACACTTCACACCCAACTCCATCGTGTATCTCGCTGCTTTCGTGTCCTTGTGCGAGAATTTCTTGGGTTGTCGGCCTCATTGGGGTCTTTTCAAGCACATTTTCACCTGTCGCTGCCAGACGGTGAAAAAGGCCAATCCGAGTGACGAGAAAACCCAAGTGATTCAGATGTGTGGGGGTCTTGGAGTTCAGATGAGGGGGAAAAGTGCCTTTCCGGCCAGGGTCCTTCCCGACTCGGTCCGTGGATGGCAGTCGACCTGGTTTTACTGCAAAGACCAGCCGACGCCAGGGCAGTCGACTGGACTCCCTCCTTTTTCTATGGACCAAGTGAGGAAGCCTTCCTCTTTGAAGGTGATCCCGGAGGAGAAGGCGCAGGTTAAGGTGCTGGTCGAGCGTGTAGTCCAGCTTATCCGTGACGGAGTGACCGTCATGGATCTCTTGGAGGTCTTCCTCCGACGACGCATCCAGCCGCTTCAATATCGAGACCATCCGATGTGGATGTATTCTGGCACTGAAGACACCACTCGGATCCACCCAGAGGAGGTCGAGGATGCCACGCTGGAGAGGTGGATGACTGCCATCACAGGGAACAAGGACAACCCCCGAGGAGCCAGGAGGATTCCTCCACTCGACCAATCATACGAAGTAGACAAGGTCCAATTCTGCATCTCCGACTGTGATCCTGTTTTCTTCACTCTGCTTTGCTTAAAATCAGTCGAATGACTTCTGTCTTGTGTGTTGTCTTCTAGGCCACTACTGAGATGTACTCGATGCCCAACGGGGCGCAAGAACAGGTCGAGGAGGAGGAGGCGAGCGGAGGTGAAAGTCAGGAGGAGTGGCAATCTGATGGTGAGGGGGATGAAGATGACGACGGCTCCGGTGAAGAGGAGGAGGAGGAAGTCAACCCTCCTCGCACGGAAAGGCGATCCAAGCTCACCCACGACCCCGTGGTCGAGTGTGGTAAAGCGACTGTGCCTGTTGGGCAGTCGACGAAACGCCCTCGGACGTCCTCTCCTGCGCCGACTGAAAAAGCGCCGAAGCAATGCCTTGCCCAAGATGAGAATGGCCATTCCCACGATTTCCGGGTAACAGCAGAACTTGTGTTTTCTCGTTCAGCATGGATAGACTCTTGGTCGACTCGTTAGCTAACCGACTGATTTCCGAAATCCGCAGTGCTGCTACCTCCGAGACCTCAGCCAGGAACGAAGACCAAGAAATGGAAGATGCTGCCACCTCCAACCTTGGTATGATCTCTGTAGCTTCGCTTTTGTTCGATTGGATCTTCATTTTTAACTTTGAATCTTTCCTGTAGCCCCACCTCATGTCATTGATCTCCCTGATGATGACGATGAGGCGCCACCGGCCGAGGAGGAATAAAAAGGCGCTCCGGGCAAGATCGCCAGTTAAGGCCAAGACCGAGACGCTTAGTTCAGGAGGGTGGCAACGCCACTCGGACTTCCGTGTCCTTCACTGTGCCGCTGACGAGTGCTCGACCTTCGCTGCCGATCGCTGATCCGCCTTCCCTTTTCGCCACACACCACGTCCCAGAGGACCAAGCGGGTGCTGCTAAGGAGGCTATACGCCATGCGGGGGTCATGATGGAGCAGGTGAAGGCGATCCAGGACGCCAGCCAAGCGGCTTATGATGCAAGCTCAGCTCTTCGGAGCAATGTCCAGGTTAGTTGGTCACCGCTTGTTCTGTTAGGATATGGTATCTGAAAACTCTTCTTTCTGAAGATCTTTGTATCTGTACACCCACTGGGTGTGTCGATTGAATTTTTGGATTTGTGGGGGCACGCTGAGTGCACCCATTGGGTGTAGTCCCCGAGAATATGGTGGACTGCTGGCAGTCGACTGTAGTCTTTATACTTTGAATTTCATCACTTTAACTTCTCCACTCGGTCTGGTCGAATGGAATCTTGGAACCAGTGGAGGCACGCTGAGTGCACCCACTGGGTGTAGTCCCCGAGACCATGGTCGACTGCTGGCAGTCGACTAAGGTCTGAAGAACCTCTCTCTTTTTTTAGATCATGATGATACCGTGGCTGACTGCTGGCAGTTAGCTATGGTTTAGGATCATAACCTTTTTATCTCTTTTGGTCGATTGATCGAACTGAGTCGGTAGAACCAGTGGGGGCACGCTGAGTGCACCCACTGGGTTTAGTCCCCGAGACTACTGTTGAATATTTTGATTCGGCTGTAGTCTTAGAAATGCTACGATTTTTCTCTTAGTCACTCGGAAGCAACCCATCTTTAATGTTTGTCGACTGTCTTTTCGCAGAAATCTTGCGAGCTTGTGGCTCGCTATACTGAATTGGAGAATAAACAAATCCAGCTCGAACTTGACTTGAAGCTTGTTCAGGAGAACTTTACGAAGGCGAAGGATGAAGCAAAAGGTATGTTTGATGAGAATCTTGACGACTGTCTTTATCTTTTTGTCCATTCCTGATTCTGATCTCATTGTCACTTTGCAGATAAACTGAAGGAGGATTTGAAGAAGAAGGACCATGACCTTGCTGAGGCACAGAAGGCAGCTTTGGACAAGACGAAGCTTGCGGAAGAAAAGCTGGCTTCAGTCGGAAAACTTTAAGAGAAGAATACCAATCTGAAAGCTGCTCTCGACGCGGCCAACAAGGAGGTCTACCGTCTCAAGAATGACAAGATAGCTCGAGTGACAAGGCTAGCGAACTGGTGGGGAAGAAGAACGATCTGGAGGCTTATCTGGAAGGGCTCGCCAAGAAGTTATTCCTCATGCTTGAAGGTAATCTCTTTTATCTGACTAACTCGTTATCATCGACTCATCGTAGAACTGCTGGCTTAACTTCAAACTGTGTTTACAGAATTCTGCCAAAACTTCGAGGAGGAGACCAGTCGACTGGAGACAAACTTGGACCCCATTAACTCTCCTGTGAAGGACGAGGTCGCTATGAACATGTTCCGACTGGAGTCTCGTGTTACTGGAGTTGTTGACTATCTTGCTCGACTGAAGGTTGCGGTGTCGCGAATCGACACGACACTCTGGCCAGGAAAGACGCTTCAAAATGACCTCGAGTCTCTGATGACTCGACTGAATGACGTTCCAGTGTCGAGTGCAAGAATGGAAAAAGTCTTCCGCCGGTGTGGTAGCCGACGCTGTTGCTCTATCCCTGGTCCGTGTTCACTTCAAGGACGCGCGAGAGGACAAGCTGGCATCCATCAAAGTGGCCAATACCAAGAAGCACGACGTCCAATCTTTCATGGAAACCTTCATTGCTGCTGCCACTTGGATTACTGATGGAATCGACCTGGACTAGTTTGTCGCACCCTCCAGTCCTCCACCTGAGGAGTAAGAAAAACTTTTATGCCTCACCTTAAATTTTCCTCAGAATGCCGAGTGGTTTTGTAACCGATAAACTTTTACAGGCTTGACGCCGGAGCACTTCTGAATCTGTTATCTGAACTTTGCTTATCGTTGAATATGCTCGCATTTGCCTTCGAGCGAACTTTGTTCTTCACTCGGAATATACTTTAATGCTTGAGACGCAGCTCTGAGGTGGAAAGTCCAGTCGACCTGCACTTCATCGCTCTTGCAGGTAGGGATGGAGCACAGATTGCAGTCGACCTGCGTCCTTGCGGATTAGGATGGAACGCACATTGTATTTGTGGCGTAGCTCAAAAGGAGAAGGTAGCAGTTGACCTGCACCTCATCGTCCTTGCAGATCGGAATGGATTAAGTACTTAGGCGAGTACTGGACTGCAGCTAAGCCTCCGAGTGGGAGGAGTGCTCTCCACTCGGTAGGATTTTCAAATATTTGGCGAGTACTGGACTGCAGCTAAGCCCCCGAGTGGGAGGAGTGCTCTCCACTCGGTAGGATTTTCAAATACTTAGGCGAGTACTGGACTGCAGCTAAGCCCCCGAGTGGGAGGAGTGCTCTCCACTCGGTAGGATTTTCAAATACTTAGGCGAGTACTGGACTACAGCTAAGCCCTTGAGTGGGAGGAGTGCTCTCCACTCGGTAGGATTTTCAAATACTTAGGCGTAGTCTTGGATGCAGCTAAGCCCCCGAGTGGGAGGATTGCTCTCCACTCAGTGGGATTTTCAAATACTTAGGCGAGTACTGGACTGCAGCTAAGCCCCCGAGTGGGAGGATTGCTCACCACTCGGTAGGATTTTTTAAACTTAGGCGAGTACTGGGACTGCAACTAAGCCTCCGAGTGGGAGGCTGGCTCACCACTCGGTAGGATTTTAAAATACTTAGGCGAGTACTGGACTGCAGCTAAGCCCCCGAGTGGGAGGACTGCTCTCCACTCGGTAGGATTTTCAAATACTTAGGCGAGTACTTGACTGCAACTAAGCCCCCGAGTGGGAGGATTGCTCACCGCTCGGTAGGATTTTTTAACCTTACGCGAGTACTGGGACTGCAGCTAAGCCTCCGAGTGGGAGGCTGGCTCACCACTCGGTAGGATTTTCAAATACTTAGGCGAGTACTGGACTGCAGCTAAGCCCCCGAGTGGGAGGACTGCTCTCCACTCGGTAGGATTTTTTGAACTTAGGCGAGTGCTGGGACTGCAGCTAAGCCTCCGAGTGGGAGGCTGGCTCACCACTCGGTAGGATTTTTTAAACTTAGGCGAGTACTGGGACTGCAGCTAAGCCCGCGAGTTGGAGGACTGCTCTCCACTCGATAGGATTTTTTAAACTTAGGCGAGTACTGGGACTGCAACTAAGCCTCCGAGTGGGAGGCTGGCTCACCACTCGGTAGGATTTTTTAAACTTAGGCGAGTACTGGGACTGCAGCTAAGCCTCCGAGTGGGAGGTTGGCTCACCACTCAGTAGGATTTTTAAGTACTTAGGCGAAACGGATTCGCAGCTAAGCCCCCGAGTGGAAGGCTGATTCACCACTCGGTAGGGATTTTTTTTTACAAACTTAGGTGAAACGGATTCGCAGCTAAGCCACCCACTGGGAAAATTATAACACTCTTGTCTTTGATAAACAAACTACAGTGGTACTTTTATTACATCTCATCCGAGTGAGTACTTAAGTATAAAAGGGGCAGAGCAGCTCCGCGTTCCAAGCTCGTGGCTCGTCAATCTGGCGATCGACATTGTAAAGATGGTACGCTCCATTGTGGAGAACTCTGGTGACGATGAAGGGGCCTTCCCAAGTGGGAGCGAGCTTGTGTGGTTTTTGTTGATCCACTCGGAGGACCAAGTCTCCTTCTTGGAAGGCTCGACTCTTCACATTTCTGGCATGGAATCGACGCAAGTCTTGCTGATAGATAGTCGAGCGGATCAGGGCCATCTCTCTGTCCTCTTCTAGGAGGTCGACTGCATCCTGCCGGGCTTGTTCTGCTTCATCTTCAGAGTAGAGCTCGACTCGGGGCGCATTGTGAAGCAAGTGACTCGGCAGAACTGCTTCAGATCCATAGACCAGAAAGAATGGAGTTCGTCCAGTTGACCGATTAGGTGTAGTCCTCAATCCCCAAAGAACTTATGGAAGTTCGTCGACCCATGCGCCTGCTGCGTGCTTGAGATCGCGCATCAGTCGGGGTTTCAGTCCTTTGAGAATTAGACCATTTGCTCTTTCCGCTTGTCTATTCGACTGGGGGTGAGCGACTGAAGCATAGTCGACTCGTGTTCCTTGAGAGGCGCAAAAGGCTTTGAATTTTTCGGAATCGAAGTTTGACCCATTGTCAGTGATGATGCTATGCGGGACTCCATATCTGAATATCAACTTTTTGATGAAACTGATAGCAGTGCACGCATCAAGATTCTTGATAGGCTTAGCTTCGATCCATTTAGTAAACTTGTCGACCGCCACTAGCACGTGAGTGAAGCCGCTCCTGCCAGTTCTCAGTGGTCCAATCATATCCAATCCCCAAACAGCGAAGGGCCAGACGAGTGGAATGGTCTTCAAGGCTGACGCGGGTTTGTGTGACATATTGGAGTAAAACTGACATCCTTCACACTTGTCGACTATCTCTTTCGCCATTTCATTTGCTCTTGGCCAGTAAAATCCCGCTCGGTATGCTTAGGCCACAATGGTCCGAGAGGACGCATGATGACCACAGGTCCCCGAGTGGATATCATCAAGAATTATCTGACCTTCTTCTGGTGTTATACACTTCTGTCCGACTCCAGTCGTGCTTTCTCTGTATAACTATCCCTTTATCACAGTAAAGGCCTTGGATCGACGGACGATCTGTCGAGCCTCTTCTTCATTCTCTGAGAGTTCTTTCCTTAGGATGTACGCGATGCACGGCACCGTCCAGTCGGGAGTGGTGACCAAGACTTCCATGATCAAGTCGACCACCGCTGGAACCTCAACCTTAGTCAGATCCGTGGCACTTTTTGGTTGCGGAACTTCTTCAGTGAAAGGATCCTCTTGAACTGATGGTGAGTGGATGTGTTCCAAAAACACATTGCTGGGAATGGCTTCTCTCTTGGAACCTATTTTTGCTAAATCATCAGTTGCTTGATTTTTCAGTCGGGGTATATGATGGAGCTCTAACCCCTCAAATTTCTTCTCTAGCTTTCTCACCGCATTGCAGTAACCAGTCATGGCTGGACTTCTGACGTCCCACTCCTTCATCACCTGATTGACCACTAAATCTGAGTCGCCATAGACCATGAGGCGACGGACGCCGAGTGAAATGGCCATATGCAACCCATACAAAAGTGCTTCGTATTCTGCTTCATAGTTGGAGGAATTAAAGTGGATCTGGAGCACATATCTGAGCTTATCTCCTCGGGGGGAAACCAACACTACCCCAGCACCGGAACCATTCAGCATCTTAGAACCATCAAAGAACATGGTCCAGTGCTTCGAGTGAACTTGAGTCGGTAGTTGCTGTTCAATCCACTCGGCGATGAAATCTGCTACTGCTTGGGACTTAATGGCTTTCTTTGCCTCAAACTTGATATCAAGGGGAAGGAGTTCAATCGCCCATTTGGCCACTCGACCAGTTGCATCTCTGTTGTGCAGAATCTCTGACAATGGAGCGTCGCTGACGACTGTAATGGCGTGCTCATAGAAGTAATGAGCAACCTTCTTCGTGGTCATATAAATCCCATATACAAGCTTCTGGTAATGAGGGTATCTTTGCTTCGATGGGGTCAAAACTTCAGAAACATAATATACTAGGCGCTGAACTTTAAAGGCTTTTCCTTCTTCTTCCCGCTCGACCGTAAGTACTGTACTGACAACTTGTCCTGTGGCTGCAATGTAAAGCAACAAAGGTTCTTTGCTGATTGGGGCAGCAAGCACCAGCTGGGTGGGGAGCAGAATTTTTAACTCTACAAACGATGCATCAACTTCAGGAGTCCACTCGAACTTGTCTGACTTCTTCATCAGTCGGTAAAGAGGCAATGCCTTTTCACCGAGTCGAGAGATGAATCGACTTAAAGCGGCCAAGCAACCAGTAAGCTTCTGGACATCATGCACATGCACAGGACATTTCATTCGGAGTATAGTACCAACTTTTTCTGGATTGGCGTCAATTCCTCGTTCGGAAATGAGAAAACCGAGTAACTTTCCGCTAGGAACTCCGAATATGCACTTTGATGGATTAAGCTTGATATCATACCTCCTGAGGTTGGCAAATGTCTTAGCAAGGTCAGTCAGCAGGTCGGAACCCTTCCGTGACTTGACCACGATATCATCCATGTATGCTTCCACATTCTGACTGATTTGAGTGAGCGAACACTTCTGAATCATCCTCATGAACGTGGCTCCGGCATTCTTGAGGCCGAATGGCATGGTGACATAGCAGAAGCATCCGGATGGAGTGATGAAAGCTGTTTTGATTTCGTCGGGTCCATACAGACGGATCTGATGGTAACCGGAATAGGCGTCTAAAAAAGACAGGCGCTCACATCCCGCAGTCGAGTCGACTATTTGGTCGATGCGGGGGAGAGGAAAATGATCTTTCGGGCAGGCCCGATTGATATGTTTGAAGTCAATGCAAGCCACTCGGAGTGGTAAATTTCTCGGATAAACTCCGCTGCAAGGAGTCGAGCCACTTCCTCGCCAATGGCCTTTCTCTTCTGGATGGCGGACCGTCGAAGATGTTCTTTGACAGGTTTAACTTTTGGGTCGACCCGTAGACGGTGCTCAGCCAGCCCCCTGGGAACACCCGACATGTCAGAAGGCTTCCATGCGAAGATGTCCCAGTTCTCACGGAGGAACTGGATGAGCGCTTCTTCCTATTTGGAGTCGAGTGTTGTAGAGATATGAGTCGGAGCAGCATCGGGGTCGGTCGGGTGAATGTGAATCAGCTTTGTCTCACCGGAAGACTGAAACGCTGATTCCGTAGCGGGCTTCTTGGCTCACATCAAATCACTCGGGTCTCTGATTTTCGGTACTCCTGCAGCTCTACCATCGCCATCTGAGCATCGGCGATCTTCGAGCCTTTCTGGAAACACTCTCCCGCTTTCTTCCGATTGCCGGTGACAGTGATCACACCTTTGGGGCCTGGCATCTTCATCTTAAGGTATACATAACATGGTCGGGCCATGAAACGTGCATACGCTGGCCTTCCCAGAATAGCGTGATAAGCACTCTGGAAATCCACGACCTCAAACGTCAACTTTTCTTTACAAAAATTCTTGGAATCACCGAAAACCACATCAAGAGCAATTTGGCCGAGTGACTCAGCCTTCTTTCCAGGAATGACTCCATGGAAGCTCATGTTGCCGGTACTGAGTCTGGACATCGAAATGCCCATCCTTTTCAACGTCTCTGCATACAGTATATTCAGGCCACTACCACCATCCATCAACACTTTAGTTAGTCGAGTGCCTTCGACGACTGGGTCGACCACCAAAGCTTGCCTCCCAGGGGTGGCTATGTGCGTTGGGTGGTCAGACTGGTCGAATGTGATGGCAGTCTGAGACCATTTCAAATAACTGGGTGTCGCCGGAGCGACCATATTCACTTATCGGTTGATAACTTTCAATCGACTTTTACTTTCAACATCAGCAAAAATCATCAGGGTAGAATTGACCTGGGGGTACCCACCATCACTATCTTCCTTGTCCTCAACTTTTTCCGACTCCTTTTCCTTATCCTTGGGCGGCTTCCCCTGGAACTGCTGGATCAAGAGCCGACACTGTCGAGTGGTATGCTTCGGGTAAATGAGCTTACCCTCTTCATCCTTCTTTGTGTGAATGTGGCATGGCAAGTCCAATACATCATTCCCGTCTTGATCCTTCACTTTTTTGGGGTTCCAAGGCCCATTGGGCTTCCCTTCAAATTTTCCTTGAGTTACGGCCAAGGCTTCTCCAGGAGCAGATGGCTCGGCTTTCCGCTTCTGCTTCCGACTGGAGTTCCCTCCCCCGGTTTCATGGGCAGCTGACTTGTACTTGCCACTCCGGAGCCGATACTCTTCTTCACCATTAGCATACTTGGTGGCAATCTCCATCATTCGACTCAGGGTCGTGTCACCGGTTTGACCGAATTTCAGACTCAGCTCTCTGTTCTTAACGCCTTCCTTGAAGGCCTGATCGCCTGGTGATCAGATACATTCTCTATTGTGTGATGCAATGTGATCCATCTCTGGATGTAATCTCTCAGAGTTTCATTCGACTTTTGCACACACGACTGCAGCTCTGTCAACCCTGCTGGCCGCTTGCAAGTTCCTTCAAATGTCCTAACAAACACTCGGGCAAGATCTTCCCAAGTGTAAATGCTGCTGGGTGCTAACTGATTCAACCATGCTCTGGCTGAGCCCTCCAACATAAGAGGAAGATGTTTCATGGCCACTTCATCGTTGCCGCCGCCAATCTGAACAGCCACTCGGTAGTCCTCAAGCCAAGTATCAGGCTTGGACTCACCAGTGAACTTACTGACTCCAGTCGCCAACCTTAAGTTGGGAGGAATCACCGCGGCCCTGATGGCTCTGCTAAAACACTCTGGTCCTGAGACGTGTACTCTGCTGCTGGTGGGCACATCTCTGTCATGGCCTTCTCGTTGAGCTATGTTCCAGTCGACCAAACCTTGAATAATAATGGATCTTGCATCAAAGCCTGGTTCCCTGGGGTCGACTGGAATCCTTCGCCCAACACTGCGATGGCGTCTGTCATCCTGCTGTCGAGGCGCGTACGACCCACCCCTTGGGGGAGGAGTGGGAACTCGACGTCGATCATCACGATCGAATCGGTCATCATACTGATCACGCCGGCCTCCACGTTCCTCACGCCTCGGGGGCGATCTTGGGCTATGGGCCGACTGGACTGTATTCGCAGCGACGGATCTGCTGTGAATCCTATTCCGCGACTGCGATACAGCTGAATTTTGATCTCCTGCTGCCCGGAGTAAATCTCTGATCTGTAGCAAGCCTCTGCCAGCCTCTGATTGGGAAGGCTGAATCGACTCTGCTATACGGGCTGCAGCTGCTAGATTCTGAATCGGAGTTTGATATACCTGAGTCGGTGGTGGAAAGAGTTGACGTCGACTGGAGTCTGGAACTCGTTGCCGCGCACGCTCATCGAGTGCTCGCTAGAGGTTCTCCAGTCGAGTGTGCTCAGCCAAGTTGGCCAAACGCGCATCCTCTAAGGCACGAGCCTCGGGGGTTTCTCCAACGATAGGAGTATGCAGCGCATCCATGTTCCGGCGGCGAAGTTCTTCCCTTTGTAGCGACGTGAGGGGCTCGGGCTGATATTCTTCATGGGCGCGCGCCGGATCGCCTCCGCCATCGACTCCGTCGGTGCGCGGAAAACCGGGAGGACTGCGTGGTCCATTGGCCATCAGGACCTCTGCCGCTGGATTACTGCTGTCGCACTCGGATGCAGTCTCTACGGAGCCAGTTGACAGGTCGAACAGGCCGTAGAGAGATTCGTCTTGCTCGATCTTCGCGACTTGGGGAGTGGCCGACTGGCGAGCCACCACGTGCTTCACCCACCGCTGAAGCCTCGACCGACCGGAGCGCTTGCGCCGGTAGGAGACGGGGAGGGAGGATGACACAGGGGTCTACCGATACTGGGTCGACGGTTGCCGCAGGAGGACGCCGCGGACGCACGCGCGAAAGTGCGTCGCCCCGCGGACGGGGAGCGCGTCGATGTCGAGTGGAGCCTCCTGAAGCCAAGCGGAGTCGTCGGCGATGAATGTGAGCGCGCCGAGACGGATCTCGCTGCCCTCAACCAAAACTCCGCCTGAAACCATGATGAAGGGAACAATTGCAACTTCTCCAATAAGTCGCTAAGACACCTGCCCCACGGTGGGCGCCAACTGTCGTGGTTCTAAGTCTGACAGTAGAATAGGGGGGTAGGAATGGAGAGGCAAGATCCTAGCTATGGAGTAGTTGTATACGCAAGAGATTTACGAGTTTAGGCCCTTCTCGAAGGAAGTAATAGCCCTACGTCTCGGAGCCCGGAGGCGGTCGACTGGATTATATGCGTATGAGTTACAGGGGTGCGAACCCTTCACACTGAGGAGGGGGTGGCTTATATAGAGTTCGCCAGACCCCTCCGGCCCTCAGTTATGTAGGGTTTAAAGTACATTAAGGTCGGGGGTTACTGGTAACGCCCCACATAAAGTGCTATGATGACCATAAAAGCTACTTAATGACCGACCGTTTGTGTGCAGACTGACTTTAGATCTCCTGGCGGTCGAGTGACCTTAGATCTCATAGTCGAGTGTCTTCAAGTCCGTCGAGTGGAATACTTCTAGGTCGACTGACAGGTGGTTTCTTCTAGAGATGTCCTTGGGGAGAGTACCTTGGACAGGTCCATGACCCTATCCTAGGTACGTGGCTTCATCAGTCCCCAGTCCAGTAGCCATTGTGAAGCCGGTGCGCGTGGTGAAGCCGGAGGAGCAAGGCGCCGAAGTGGCTGAACAAGAACATTGGGCAATGGCGGAGGAAGAGGAGGAGGCCGTCAATATGGACCTGCCGAAGAAATTGTTCAATTGCGCGCCTGTCCTGGCCCCCTCAGGCCTCCAGTTTTCATGGTACCCGGACTACATTTGAACTAGTAGCTAGAGAATTGCCCATGGAAGGAAGGAGAATGAAGGTTGAATCTTGCAGGGCCTTGTGGATTGCAGTGCGAGAACGAGCATTTCGTGTGCCACGCCTGCGGCGCGAAGAAGCACTGCGTTCCATGCGGGCGCGACGTGTCCTACACTCGCTCCCGCTTCATGGACGGCGTGGTCGACGCCTACAAGGTGCCGTGCCTCTACAAGGGACACGGCTGCGCCATGAACGACATCCCCTACCACTCGGCCGCCGACCACAAGGCCAGCTGCAGGCACGCGCCCTGCTACTGCTTTGACTGCCGGTTCGACGGCTCGCCTGTGAGCCTCGTGCGCCACCTGACGGCGCGGTCCGGGCAACACTCGTGGCCGGTGGAGAAGATCGAGTACGAGGTGGCCAAACCGTTCGTCGTGCCTGCATCGTCGGAGGACCAGCGCCGCCTGCTGATCGCGGAGGACAACTGTGTGTTCCTCCTGGCCGTGGGTGCCGGCAAGGACCCGGGCGCGGCCACCGTCCCGTCAGCATCGTCTGCGTTCGGGGCAACCCGCATTCTTCTGATAGATAGCAGCAGGGGTGGAGGCGATGGGGGTCAGTTATGGATGTAAATGGTACGGATAATTTCCGCTTCGAATCCGCATCCGCATCCATTTTTGAGGATATGGTATGCAATTTTGTGAATCCGCCGGATATGGATGCGGATACGGATATCAATTAATCGGATATCCGGCGGATATGGTAGCGGATATGGTATCCCTAGTATCCGGCGGATGTGGATTATCCGCTATTTTTTGCGGATTATCCGAAGAATGGAAATCGGATTATATCCGACAAAATAAGCCCAATCGTCCCGGACTCCAGGTCCATATGTATGCCCATTTAACTTAGTGACTGTAGATTATACTCTACCATAATCTCGTACGCAATCAAGGCATGCAAAATTGGTAGCATATCCGTGATAGCGCATACATATCCTTCCCTCCATCGCCATATTGCATTTTTGGTTCTCCTGGCCGCCGGTTGCATCTCCGATCTCTCCGTAGTCTGCTGGTTCAACCATGGTCAAAGATGTCCATGGCCAATCAGTTGGTCCCAACAACGAAGGTAAGTGAATTCGTAGATGCAGAGTCATGTGCAAGTTTAGAGCACCGATGATCTGTGATGCAGAGTCCGCCTGTTAGGGATGTAAATGGTACGGATAATTTCCGCTCCGAATCCGCATCCGCATCCGTTTTTGAGGATATAGTATGCAATTTTGTGAATCCACCGGATATGGATGCGGATACGGATATCAATCAATCGGATATCCGGCGGATATGGTATCCCTAGTATCCGGCGGATGTGGATTATCCGCTATTTTTTGCGGATTATCCGAGGAATGGAAATTGGATTATATCCGACAAAATAAGCCCAATCGTCCCCGACTCCAGGTCCATATGTATGCCCATTTAACTTAGTGATTGTAGATTATACTCTACCATAATCTCGTCCGCAATCAAGGCATGCAAAATTGGTAGCATATCCGTGATAGCGCATACATATCCTTCCCTCCATCGCCATATTGCATTTTTGGTTCTCCTGGCCGCCGGTTGCATCTCCGATCTCTCCGTAGTCTGGTGGTTCAACCATGGTCAAAGATGTCCATGGCCAATCAGTTGGTCCCAACAACGAAGGTAAGTGAATTCGTAGATGCAGAGTCATGTGCAAGTTTAGAGCACCGATGATCTGTGATGCAGAGTCCGCCTGTCAGTGGGAGTGGACGCCGTGAGGAGCCGCACGCCTGCACCACGACACCAGGCACGCCAACATCGTAGAGCCTCGACGGGCGTGGCCGACGCTTCTTACGGCCATGATCGGCAGCCCGGACACGACTATGGGCAGCGTCAGCCCGTGCGACACACGCACGTAGGGACGATGGTCTGCCATGGATCTGGCGTGGGTTTCTGTCGACGCGGCCGTAACTCCGATAGGAACTGTACTACTAGCACGTACGCACGTACTCTTCCAAACTGACCAGATTGAAAGCAACGAATCTAGTAGCTAGCTCTAGAAATCAATCCAACTGCTTGCTTTGCCAGGGCCTTGGGTTAGCTTCTTGTGCGTCTCGCCGAATCCATGTAACTATGTGGTCACACCCTCTGTCTCTCTTGTCTCTGTCTATTTTCTTTGGACTCACACACATGCTGTGATTCAGAAAAAGTGTCTGCTTCAGAGTTTCAGAGAAAAACAGGGGAGACAGACATAGACGGTAGTATCTAGTTCCGGGCAACACATGCCCTTTTCTTCTTCTATTTACAGTTAGCATTTTCTGCACAACAAAGCCCATACAAGATTTAGTTGCCAACACAACCTGACTTAAACACTAAACTGACGCACCCAGCTGGTTCAACTCAGTAGGATCGAAAAACATTCTGGCACATGTGCAAGTTGGCTTGAGTTGCAGGAAAACTTAAACACTATAAATATATGTTGTTTAATGTGTGTGTATGTGTTCGAACTACTTAGTTCAGCACAACTACTTATAAAATATTTTTTTTGATTGTCAAGTGCGGCATCTAAATATCTTCTATCACTCTCACAGGATGTTGCAAGTGGACTGGTTGAAACACCACGTTGAAGAAAGTCAAGGATGTGTTATGGACTTCTACTTGATCGACTAATTTCCTTTTATAATAAATAAAAACTTCAATAAACCTTTGGATTAAGTATTTCTTAAGTATGACCAGTACTGTTTATTGTTGTGATATTGGTGTGAGTTATGACTTTTAAAAGCCTGGCCACTCTCTAGTGTAATGTGGTTGGATAAAAACATGTTTTCATATTGTTTGCAAAGTAGAAATAAGTTCATGTTTCTTTGCACATATCACCCGATATTTTTGTCCGTTTCCGGTCCGAGTCCGTTCCGAATCCGCCCCGAATCCGTAGTCCGATATAATCCGCATTCGAATCCGCATCCGATCAATATCCGCTCCGCTCCGAATCCGACAAAAAAATATGGTAAAGGATATGGTAAAGGCATTATCCGATCCGATCCGATCCGTTTACATCCCTAGGGTCAGTCAATTCCTTATCTTTGCTGCCTTGGCAAACATGATACCCCTTCTCTAATCGGCATGGCCGGTCAAAAAAATATTAGGCCCTGATGCTAGTCAAATAAATATCAATACTTATACAAAAAATGATTTTAAAGTCATTTTTGCCAACTCACAATGATTGATAATTTTTATGATAAACTTAAATATTTTTGTAATTAAAATACATTTCTCAACAAAATAAGCCTTAAAACATGTTTAAATCTATTCAACTTAAATGTGATAATAAAAATGACAAAATTCCATGTCTACTTGGATTAATTTGTGAATCTTGTATTAATGTAGCATATATGTATGTGTGTTTGGTTCTTAATAAGTGTGTGGTATACAAATATATCTTGATAATGAACTTTATGATTAGATATATGCAAATAGAAAAATCTGGAGTACGCTAGATGTTTAAGAGAAGTTTACTATCTAATAATTGGCATGCTGCTTTATTCATTTTTTTGGTCAAATATGTGGAACATATTAGGGTGGGTTCAATAATATGTTGATGATGTTCATATGTATTTGATACTACAGTAATATTACTCACTAGTGCAGAACCGGGCAATAGCACCGGTTCGTAAGGCCATTTAGTGCCGGTTTAGGAACCGGCACTAAAGTGTGGGCACTAAAGGCCCTCTTTAGTACCGGTTCAGCACGAACCGGTGCTAAAGGGCCACCATGTGGCACGAGCCAGCTCAGGGGCAGGAGTTTTAGTACCGGTTGGTAACACCAACCGGTACTAAAATGTTTGGGGGGGTTTTTGGTTTTATGATTTCTTTTTCATTTAATTTTGTGTTTTCCATTTTAATTCTTTTTCGTTTCACCCGCAGATATATATATAATAACTCATGCATGCTCGCATCATACATCATCATATATAATAACAAGTCCTACTAGCTAATTAATCAAGCATCATCATACAACTTCTACTCGTTATTAATAATAAGTCATACGATCATCATCCTCATAGTCATCGAACCCAACCCTACATAATTGTTCTTAGCACATGATCATCAAGATCGGGTAGGATCGGACCTAAACACACTTAAGGTAAAATAGCATAAAACAATATAGACCCTGACTCTCCATTATGAAGAATGGAGATCATCCTGTCTCCAATTCTTGCGCCTCGCTTCCTTTTGCTTCCAAGAAGCTCCTTACGATTGTCCATACATTTTTTCCATCCTTTGATTGTCATGTCTCCACTTCTTTTAGAAATCCGGTATGGACAGTTGAGATTCGTAGGATGACCTGGATATATGTTCAAAACACGAACGCTGCCGCCATTCTGATACATCAAATGAGGCACACAATTCTCTGGGATAAGCTGTTGAAAACATAGTAATAACTTCGTAATTAGCAATGATGTACTAGTTTTAGAAGTACGCAAAAAGATGCACGGATGTCGTAATAGTAAAAAAACTTACTAGGGTATCTCCATGGTAGTTACCGTAGTTCAACACGTGCACTAGTGGCACGTATCTCCATGTAGTACAATTTGTAAAGCGTTCACCAAATAAAAAGACTTGCATTTTAAGTAATATTGCTTTATAGCGTGAACTTGCTATTACAAATTGGGTCTCTTGTTTTTTTAGATATTCAATGATTTCTATATATTTAGTAGGCTCTTGGAGGTAACACTTTTTCACTACTAATGTGATGATTAATTTGCACACTTAGTGTAGTGTGTGTGTGTGCGCCTCTTTGCTATTGAGCCCGAGATCGCGATCCTGTTTTTTTGGTCTGTTGGTTCACTCTAACGTCAAAGAGTAACAAAACAAGATTAACATTGGCTATGATGACTCACACTTACTAAAGAAGACAACCAGGGAGTAGAGACTCAAATCTCAAGTCAGGTAGGGGAAGCCCAAACCTGCAACCGCTTAGGACATTCTATGTACGTGTGTGTGTGCGCGCGCGCGTGTATGTGTGCACCTTAGTCAGTGCCTACCTACTATAGCTCATCCAGTGGATGATCAGCCTAAGTCATGCTCGTGATATAGTTAGGAGATTTATTTCAATTTATTTTTGAGATAGGTGTCCAGCTTCATCATTCCTGTCATCATGGATCATGTTTTCTTTGTGTTTTAGGTTGTAGTAATTTACATGGTTAGATATTAGACTACCTACTACGTTGCATTGATAAGTACTTAATTGATATGAAGTACTCATTATATGTACCTAGTAAGTATTTATTGTATGTACCTAAACGGGACCCTATAAAATTAGAGACCCTGATGCAACCACACATATTACACACGCCAAGGGCCGGCCCTGCTAACCGGGGTGGTTCAGCCGGAGCTGGTGGGCTTGTGTAGTGGTCATCACTTGGCATGCAAACGGGGCATGGGTGGGTAGTGTTGTGTGCGGGAGTAGAGTAACCACGTGAAGGAGGAGGCCTCCAAGTGCTGGTAATTCGCATCTGTAATAAATATAGTCTGAAATTTTTTGACATCGAAGGTGCTTAGGTGCACAAGGAGAGTGCAAAATTTTGTGGTGTTGGGACATTCAAGGATCTCTAGGTGAAAAAAAAAACCAAAATCAGGGCCAAAAGACTGCACTTTTTCAAAGTTTTCGCAGCCAATTTTTTTTGTCACGGCCTCCTTGATTGTCCAAACGCTAAGAGTTTTTACACACATTCGAGCATCTTGGACAACAAAAAAACAGTTTTTTCTTTAAAAATATATATGTTATTTTGAAGATCTTTTTACACGCATTCGAACATCTTGGACAACAACAAAAATATGTTATTTTATTTTGTTTCACTGTTCGCGCTCGGGTGCAAATGCACCTGCACACCAAATCGGCACACTCAGCCGAGTGCAAAGTATTTATCTTTGTTTTGAGAACTTGACCCTGCCACGCAGTGCTGTGAACCGAGGTGGCCTTGACGCGACCGTGTCACTATGGAAATTGTTGTTGCGGTTAGATGAGAAAAACTGACCGTGGCAACTTATGTTCAAATATTTCACTCGTTCGAGTACTTAATACTCCCTCCGTCCGGAAATACTTGTCCTAGAAATGGTTGTATCTAGACTTATTTTAATTATAGATACATCCATTTTCAATCATTTCTAAGACAAGTATTTTCGGACGGAGGGAGTATTTTCCTTGGGTTTCGTTGACCCTATCCGTTTCCCCCTTCACTGCCGGTCTGGTCGTCCATGTACCTTGCCACGCTCCCAATGTGGCGGCGGGGCCACTACGCGAGTGTGCCGTCATTCGTCCGGTCCTCACCTTTGACCTCACCAAGATGGTGGTGGCTTCGTTGTTTAACCGTGGTGGGTCTTCTTGGTGTAGAAGAGGTACGCGGTGGTTGTCTTCTCAGGCGGTATCCAGTAGTAGCGTTCTGGTAGTGCGGTCGGCAAGGTGTCCTGTGACAATGACATGGTCGTTATAAGTGATGCTCCGGCGCATCTGTTGGACAAGCAACGGCGGTGTCGGTCCGTCCACTCCTCACTACCAAGGTCACTGCACGATCCATGCAAGCTTCGATGCTTGTAGGGGCTATCTCCGGGGTGTCTCGGCTCTTTGATGGTCCTCCATCAAGATGGTGACGAAACCATCACTTCACTTCCAAGTTGAAAATTTGTTATCCGGACTTAATTAGTTGGACCCATCAACGGTATTAACAATTTTCTAGTTTTCCCGCAAAAAAAGGTATTAATAATGCCAAGGTGCATTTTATCTCAGAATTGTTGTGTGTGTTATCTCGTTATAAATGTTTGGATAAAAATTCTATGTGCTGCGGCGCTCAATTTTTAATCATTCAAGTTGCTACGTTTTGTTTGTTCGGCCCACGCAGAATTCGATGTCCACACCGTGTGAGCTAACCCCTCGTCGCCTCCTACAATGCAAACCCAAACATGATCTACACTCACAACTTACAATATCACGTCACACAACAGTTCACATGGCAAAGCTACCTCTACTTGCTTCTAATAAATAGGAGAAGAGAAGGAGGCGATGGAGGTACCCCAGACTTTATTTTCTTTATTCCATTTTACATTTTTGAACATTTTCTAAATTCATGAATAAATTCTGGAAATTTGCAAAAAAAATTAAAAATTCATGATTTCTTAAATGGCGAACATTTTAAAATTCTTGAGATTTTCTCATTTTTAAAATAATTTCTAAATTAATGAATATTTTCAAATAAAAAAACAACTTTACAAGTTGTGAACATTTTTTAACTAATGAATCTGTCCAAAAAATTCATGAACAATTTTAGTTTTAAAAGTTTTTATACTTTTTGAACATTCTTTAATCTGTGAACATTTTTCAAGATCCGAAAACATTTATAAAAAACTAATGTTTTTACATTTGGAAATAGTTGTTACCGTCATGAGCATTCTTTTAGAATTTCGGAGTAGCCCAGTCAAAGCCTACCAAAATCGCTAACATGCCAGCACATGGAGAGGGCGAATGGGTGCATGTTTACTCTCCAAAAAATGCGCTATCGTGGAACAGTCGCTCCCGGGACCCTTCCACATTTAGTTTAGCATATTAGTGTTAGGTTTTACGGGTCAGACCACTAAATCTTATACCCCCATCCTAGTAAAATTCTAAAATCTCAAAGGCCCAATCCACTTACATGGCATGTGTGTATGTTTAGTTTCATACTCCTAGCTGAGAAAAAGAAAGATGTCTCAAAAAAAGATGAGAAGAAGAAATATCAATATATACAAGGTGAGCTATTATACTCTTACTTGTAGCACGAGAAGAGAGCGCAACAACGCGCCCACCCATTCACTTCTTGCCACACCACACGCTTTAGCCAATCTTACGTGACTTCTGAAGAACAAAAAATCTCGGTGTCCCATTATGCAGGCCCTTCCATCCACCCACTCGTAACCAAATACATCATAGCAGGATACCGGCGGAGCAGGCTAAGCACTTATTGTACTCCTTCTGATCCAAAATAAATGTCACTGTTTTGAGCTGAGGTTAGTTCAAAACTACGAGAATTATTATGGATCGAAGGTAGTATACATACATATGGCTCTACGCAATGTTAGAGGACTTCCCAAGTGGAGAGTGGCTTAGTGCTATTCCAACACCTCGCCCTCAAACCACAAAATTGCGTTGCTCAAACCCAATAACCCTGCTTCAATAATCCAACCTTCTCATCACGATCCTTCGATCCTCAACCCCGCCCCTCTTATATTTGTTCGTAGTTTAGTCTAGAAAGGAGTTTAGATCTGTAATCGAGGGCAACCCTGCCCTTTCTAGGTTGGAACAAGATGGTGTTGGAAACACCACTTCACTTCTGAGTTGAAAACTTGTTATGTGGACTTCATTAGTTGGACCTAGACTTAGGTGTTCCTCAGGCCGGGCTTTAATCATTTTATCCGACTAAATAACCTTATTTTAATCATTTTCTGGGCACATAAATAATATATTTCAGCAATACATTTATTAAAATACTAATTTTCAATCATTTAGGGTTTATTTCAGGCTTTAGGGCTTCTAATTGAGGCCAGATCTGGAACCTGAGCCCGGCCCAGCCATCGAGCTTCTGTTTCGGGTCGTTGAGCCAAGCTGATCATGTAGACGTCTAGTTGGAACCATCAATGACATTAACACTGTTAAGGTGCACGTTATCTCAGAAATGTTGTGCATGTTATCTTGGTAAATTTTTGAATTGAAATTCTACCTGCGGCGACCCTCATTTTTTAATCATTCAAGTTGCTACTGTTTTGCTGTCCGGCTCGTGTGGAATTCACAATCCACACTATACCACGAGCTAACCACTCGTCGCCTCCTACAATGCAAGCCCAAAAAATGATCCACGCTCGCAACTTACCGTATCACAGTCACACAACAGTCCACAGGGTGAACCTACATTTGCCTGCTTATGATAGATAGCATGAGAGGAGGAGATGGCGAAGTTAACACAGACTTTACTTCCTTTATTACATTTTATATTTGTGAACATTTTGTAAATTCATGACTTTTTTTTGCAATATTGTCAAAATAAATCTGATGAATATTTTTTAATTGGTGAACATTTTTCAAATTCATGTTTTTTCTAAAATTTGAAACTAATTTATAAATTAAAAATCACCAAATACTTTTCAAATGCGTAAACATTTAAAAAATCATGAATACTATTAATTTTGGAATTTTTTTAATCTGTGAACATTGCAAAATCTACAAATATTTATAGAAATTCTTGACAAATTTTTCAATTTATAAACACTTTTTACAATTTATGACCATTTCTTGATAATTCATGAACCTTTTCAAAATTCATTAAGATTATAAATTTGCGATAATTTTCAAAAAAATTAAAATTCCAGGACATATTTCAAAATTACTGACATTATCTTGAATTATTTAACATTTTCCAAAATTTGGGAACATTATTTGTGACATGAAAAATATTTTAAACTGCATTTTTAGAGAATTCTCATATTTTTTGTAAACCTATGAACATTAATTAATTTAAGAAACTTTTTTTTTGGAAATCCAGAATATCAGAATTTTTTTGCCAACATTTTATCAAATCCCTGCAGCAGTTTTTTTTAGTGTCATAGTAGCTGGTTTTGGATTAAGAAATGACATAAAAAGAATCCTGTAGCAGATGCGGATGCGGATTTAGAACGGAAATTATCCGTACCATTTACATATCCTTAAAAACTCATATGTTCTGAATCTCTTTCTACTGTTATGTGATCTTGGTCCATATGCAAATATGCACACAAAAGCGCTCTTGTAATATGGGACTGAGGGAGTAGATCTTTCTAGTGTGCCTTATGTGAGTTTCTTTGTCAGCACGCTTGTTGTATTACTAGATTGGATTAAGCTTAACCGAAAATTGCTTAATTTCCAAATTCCAAGAAAACCGTATATGTTTAGGCAATTTTTGTTGACTGCCTTTGTTTTTTTTTAGAAAAGGAGGATGACCCCCGGCCTCTGCATCTGGGAGATGCATACGGCCACTTTATTGATTATTCTCGAGGACCTTACAAAGTATTATAACAATGTGCCTGAATCCATCATCTTGGCAACATATGCCCCTACTCCTATCCAAAATGATGAAGGGGTGCTAGCTGGGCCACTACCCAAACCACTCACCTAAGCCTAACATCAAAAGCCGGAAGCCGAAGCTCATTCGGAAGCCCCAGCCGAGCCACATACCGGGCCTGGGGCACAATCCGGTCAGACGCACTCGTGTGTCGTCGCCGCCATCTTCCACAGGTCTTCAGAACATATTGAGGCTTCTACCTTGTCTGGCCACTCTGCCATTGACGTCACCATGACGCCAGACAGCAACCTCCGCCTGCGCGAGCCCATCTCCGCGCATCGGGCGCCGAGTCTCCACAGCGCCATGCCATCGATCTTCGCCGCCATCCAATGTGTGAGATGAAACACCGCTCCACCATCCCTCCAGCTAGCACTTGCTCCAAGACGATGCCCCTAGGAGGGAAAGCGATAGAACGCCATCATCATCCGATCCGGAAGACCCAGATCTGGGGTTTCCCGAAAGCATCGAACTCGATGGCGCAGATGCCGACGATGCCTCGACCATCGGCAGTAGCTCCACCAGACGGCGCCGCCACGCCGCCGCAGCCTCCAAGATGAAACTGACCAGAATGCATATGTCGACACCAACCGCCGCCACTTCCACCGCCGCTTGAGCAGCCCCCGAGCAACGCCTTCAGGAAGGAGCACGCCACCGTGGTGTCGTTGTCGCTTGGAACAGGGGGGTGCGAGGTTTTCACCGAGCTCTCGGGAGGGTGGAAGGAAGGAGGTCCTCTCGAAGCCTCCAACGAGGGAAGCAACACCCAAAGGCACTGCCATCGGAGTGGCCGCCACGCCGCCAAGAGATTCCCCGGAACCCTTCCAGCCACCGGATCTGCAAGGCCAAGACTCAAGAACGGTGACCGAAGCCACCAAGGGTCGGATCCGCTGTAGATCGGAGTAGATTGGGGTCGAGGACGAACATCACCATGGCCACCAACATCCAGCGAGGAACCGCCGCCGCAGCCGAAGCCCACCACCTCCCCACCATCCACATGGCCAGGGAAGTGGCCCACCTGTCCACGCCGGCGCCGCCCGCCGCCAAGCTGCGCCGCGTGCCACCAGCCATGGCCGCCACCATGGATCCAAGCCGCGCCACGGGGGGAAGGCCAACCCCAGCAGATCGGCTCTGGGAACCCCCGCGCCATCAGCGTCTCGAGCGGCCTCGCGCACGACGCTGGCCCTGCGCAACCGCGTCGCCAGGGCGTGCCGGAATCCCAGATCGGGTCCAGCCCGCGCGTCGCCCACCTCGCGCCTCGCCGCGCCTCCTTCTGCTGCTGCCTCGGAGTGGATCTCCTTTCCGAGACCAGGACCTGGCGCCCCGCCGCCGCCTTCCTTGGGGCCGGCCCGAGCTTCGCCGGGGGCATCCTCTGGCGGCGGCAGGACGGCTGGGGGGAAGGGGAAGAGGGTGGCGGCGCTAGGGTTTTTTACCCCCGAATCGCCAGACGAGGCGATGCAAGGGTCCAAACTAGCACCGGCCACGCCTCCTTCAGCTCTCGAGACTGCCTTTGTTGCCGTTCTGAAACCCAAGTTCATCAAAGGAATAATTGTAAGTCGGATGTTCATGTTCCATTCTGTGATACTAATAGACATTAGTTGCGGATAATATGGACATTAGTTGTCCGGGGATGAAAAGGACTAAGCAGCGTCGGTTGCCCTTCAATGGCTACTTGCTTGAAGCTCTGGCCATTAGCATTAACCTGGTAATGTTGTACTACTACATAATGACGAGTAATAGTACTATCTTCACTGAAGCAGCAGAGGATGGAGCAGCGGAGATGCTCAAGAAAGCAATGGAGCATGGAGGCATACATGTCTCGCCACACAAGAGTCCACCACGGGGCTGAGCTAAAGCTGCCCCTGATTCTGAATTCTGATGGGTAGCAGCAGAGGATCGAGGACGCGACGGAGGTAGATGACGACTTTATGGCCGGTCAATTCCTTGTCGCTGTGGAGTGGCCGAGCGGGCAAAGGTGCCCCCCTTCCCGGACCGGGGTGCTTCAGACGGGGTGTCAGTCGCATGCGTCGTCGAGCACTTTGCACCAAAACGGCAAGCCATGGGTAGGCGGGTGCTGTGTGCAGGAGCAGCCAACATGCAAGCTACTCTAGTCTCACATTAAATTTCACTGCAGGTTACCCGGATGACATTGCACTGATAAATCCATAATTAACAGCACCCAAACAGTTTAAACTAGATCTCCAGGCCATGGAGCACGAACTGCCGGTAGTAGAAGGGATACATCGATCGATCAGCGGGAGATCTTGTCGACGCGGATGTTGAGGGGGACCTCCATGGACGCCGCGTCCCCGGCCACCGGAACCATGTACATCTGCGGCACCGCCAGGAACGTCGGTTCGTCCACGGCGACCACCGCGCCGGGCGTGGCGCTGCTCCTCATCTGGATGTCCACCAGGACCATGTCCGCCCTGCCGCCGCTCGCCGGCTGCACCAGGTTCACCCACATCTTGCATGAGAAGCGCGGCTGCGTGGCCGCGCTCTGCCTGATGCACACCACCGACACGGCGGCCGCGGCGGCCCCGAGCGCGCCCACGGTCAGGAGGAACGCGCGGCCGTCCTCCTCGCCGACGAGCAGCTGCCGCGGCCCCGACACCGGGACCTGGCTGACCCGGCCGTATTGCACGGTGCGCACCGGCACCGAGTGGAGGTCGGCGAGGTGGCCGGCGAGCGCCTGCGGGGCGCCGACGAAGCCGCAGCCGGGCTCCGTGCAGGCGCAGGGCGCGTGGGGGCAGGCGCTCCGGTGGTCGGCGGCCTCGTGGTAGGGCACGTACGTCTGGCACCCCGCGTGGGGGCACGCGACCTTGGTCGAGGACACGATGGCGTCCAGCGCGGGGCAGGGGTGGAAGAACCCGCCGCCGTCCTCGCACGTCCTGCACTGTCCGCCGGGCAGCAGGGCCACGCAGCCGCCGCAGGCCAGGTGCCCGCCTTTGTTGCACTGCACAGTGCACACAGATCGGAGTCCATCGGTAAATAAATCGGCGAAAGAATCGGCGAGAGTGTGCAAGAAACAGAGAGAGCAAGGAACCTGGAAGACCGGAGGCTTGAAGGGGAGGGTGCAGAGGGGGCAGTGAAGCACGCTCATGTCGATCTTCACCGCGAGCTCCACTCCGGAGCCGTACCCCGCCGCCGCGGGAACGATTGCGCCTCCGTCGTCTCCTCCTCCGGCCGCATGATGCACGCCGATCTCTTCTTGCTTCACATGGCCGTTGGGTAGCTCCAGCCTCGCCTTCTTGGCGCTCTCGTCGGATTTCTCCATCGTCGACGGTGAGCCCCTGTTCGAAACCTTTCACGAGGTGGAAGAGTAAGGAAAGGGAGTGAGGAAAAGGGAGCTCGGCCGGTAAAAGAAGAGGAGCTCTTTACTGCCGAGCTCAGTCAAGACAGTTTTTTTCCCGAAAATGAAATGCGCAATGCATTGGTGGCCGGCACTAGGCACGTGAAGGAGGGGTGCTAGAGGATGCACTGCGGCCTTTCAGAAATTTTCTCTCTTCCTTTTGAACACGGCGTGCACAAGTCTGTTTTCCTTGCTTTTTTTCGAGCTGAACATGTCGATGCTCCAACGATTCGTCAGACGATTTGAACATTTGTCCCGTTTTACTTTTCATCTCTTCAGAAAAGATGTCACTAATAATAAACCGTCCTCGTAAAGCTTTCATCTGGGATCTGGAACCACTTCGCATTGAGATAAAGCAAGGAAAATGATCAAACACCCAAGTAAAACGAGGCAAATGATTAAATCTTATTCGACCGGGCATGTCGCTTTAAAGCAACTCTAGCAGATACAGCAAAAAACCCGAACATAAAATAACCGTTGTTTTACAATAAAAGGCAAAAGGCCTTGATTCCGGCCATCCCCGCCGCCGCTACTCCATCCTCACCGAGCACCTCCACGCCACCTCGCCGAAACACCTGGACGCCGGCGACCACTAGACCCTAGGCCGCCCTCCTTCCCTGCCTTCTTCCTCCATGTTTCTGTCGCTCTCCCTGCCTTGACGCACCCTTCTTCCCAAGCGAGCTGCTGCTGCCGCTCAAGTTGAAGGTCCCCCGCGCAAGTTGCTGCAATGCAATGCAAGCATGCGGCAGAGGTTCCGATTGCTTTTTTTTTCTTTATGTGTGAGGGGTGTTTTATGCTATTTTGCAGGAATTTTATGGTAAATTCAATTAGTTTGTATGAGATTTGTTCTGCTGACATACAAATCGTACCGCAAATTTGAATTAGGGGGAACCTTATATTGTTTGTAGAGGACGCGGTTTTCACATATCTCCTAGAGTTGCTCTTACACACCACCCTCTTCTTCCATGGAAACAGTCCCATACTCCTCCATGAGTTCGGAGGAGTTTTCTCGTCTACTTTGTCTCTCTTGTTAGAGCAACTCGAGTTACCTAAAACAAGCACCATGTAAAACCATTTAAAACTTCCTTTACAAAAAACAGTCTGTAAAATAGTTTAGAACTTTTTCTAACACTGTACGAAGGCAGATGTCTATATATACGCATACATACACACCTCACTTTATGAACACCTCAGAGATACCGAGTTGATATCATAGGCACCTCGACAGGAATGTCTCCTCCCATGATCAAACATAAACGAAAGGTCTAAAATAAATTCAAAAAAATGTGAGTACCAGTGTTAAGTCTTCGACATGAACCTTGGTATGTTGGTTCAACCACATGGAATCTTCTTTTTTTAGGAAACTTTCGATTTATTTATCTCCAATCATGTCAGTACAATGAACACAATAAATAATAAAAATTACATCCGGATTTGTAGACAATCTAACGATGACAACAAACACTGAAGCGAGCTGAAGGCGTGCCGCCGTCATTGCCTATCCCTCGTCGGAGCCGAGCACAACTTGTTGTAGTAGACAATTGGGAAGTCGTCGTGCTAAGGCCCCATAGGACCAATGCACTAGAAATATCAACCGTCGCCGATGAAGAGAAGTTTAGATTGGAATGATCCAACCTAAAGACACATGAACAAAACGAACAAAGATCGGGTCCGAACGGATCCACCAAAGACAACCACCGGCCGAATCCCGTGAGACCCACCGAAGACACACATTCACACACCTTTCGACGATACTAGATGCACCAATGCGACGGGGACTAGGCAGGGAGAACCTTATTCCATCTTCAAGAAGCCGTTGACGTCTCATCTTCCTAAGCAGGACATGTACAGACTCTAACAAGACATGAAGAAGCACCTGAAAACAAAAGCCCTCCCATCAGTAAGGGCCAGGATCCACAACGCACCCATGGCCTAAGGCCACAGGAGAGGTGGCAGGATCAGCGACGCCGCCGACAGGAGGCAGAAACCCTAGCCGCCTTTTCTTGGAGGAGAGACAAAGAACCACGTGCACAAGGAACCTAACCATATGCGGCACACAACTTTGCACTCTATTCATAAAACATCATATACAACTTGGGTGAGCCTCAAAGTACTAAAAAAATAGAAACGTGTGCGATGTAGGGATATCACACATGCTCAACAATAGTGTTGATGTAGAGAATATCACACACGTTTTTAATGGGAAAATGTGAGTAAATGTGTGTGATGTTGCAAGCGTCACATACATGATTTTAACTAGCATCTTTCAACAAGAACATCTTTCTAGAAGAACTTGAGTATGTTTCATTTCCCCTATATTAGCCCTCGTTATTTTCCTAGTTACTCAATTACAGATAAGGAAACACTCCATCTAGGAAAAGCATGGCGTGATTATGTGATACACCACGAATAAGGCAGGGACTACATAAGTCGAGGAGAGGCGGCAGACGGGCGACAACACGCGACCTGCATGCCAATGACGAGATCATGGGACGGAGTTGGCGTGCGATGTGGACGTCCCATTTCTGCATGCGATCGCGGGACTGCCAATCCATCCGAGCAGAAAAAGAAAAATATCAATCGAGGCAAGAAAATCTCTCGAAATAGGCTTTCGTCCCGTTTTATAGATAAAGCAACAATTCATAAAAGCAACATCCAAGTCCTGATCAAGAGTGACGGCTGAGGCAACGTCACAATCATGCCCAAATGAAACACAAGAGAAATGGGGGAAAAGGCCACCTAGTGGCAGCCGCCATGCGACACCACGGAGACGACAATCGACGCGTTGTAGCCAAAAGCGCATCCATCATGATATCGAGACGCCTGCGATCACGCTGCCTCGAGAGCGGGTGCCAATGCTACAGAAAAATAAGGAATTTGAAGGAGTCGGACACCTGCCTCGGGAGGACCTTCTCAATCACCATTTTGTTATGTATCGTCCATAAAGGAAGATTGTATCAATCAATCAGTGCCTATATAGCCATGATAGCTCATATCTCGCCATTGGTCATGTACATAGAATGTGATAATTAATTTTTCAATTTGGTCGGTCATTTCAAAAGAATAAGAGTATAACTGTCAAAAGTTGTATCATCACTACAACAAAAACCCACCTATACCAACGCATATCTAGCAACGAAAGTCGAGATGCGTTGGGTTAAACAAACCTCCCACCTCCCCACGAAGGATAACCTCCCTGTATCCACCTCGGTCCAAATATCACGCAACCAACACGCAGCCAAGCAGGAAAAAAATAACCCAGTCTTATCTCCCCACCACCTCTCTCACCGATTCACATCTCCCATGCGAGCTCCACCACAATGCCGCTGCCGCCGCCGCCTCTGATTCGAGGCAGCTCCGTGCTCCCTTCACCACGCCTCACCAGCTCGTCCCCCTCTTGTTCTACTCTGCCCCGCCCCAACCCCCCACCGCCACGACGTCCTCCACGCCTCTGCACGGCGCGACGGTTTGTTGTTGTAGCTCATGTGCTCGGCCAAGCAATCCCACTTCCGCACGCGATCGGCTACCGGCTAGGCTCGATGGCGCTGTTCCACCTTGGCTACCTCGACTCCGATGTTGACGGTTCAGTAAGGCACCCCTCCCCTCTGCTCTTGCCCTCCCGCTGCTTTGTGGCGATGCATCTCTACGTCCTATTATTTCTCTTTATCTTTATTTTATAATCCTTAATTTCATCTCCCCTTGCTTGTTCTGAAATTGACTACGCTTCAGCCAACATTTGTCTATTTGTTCTTTCTCTTAACACGTAAATCCTCAGGTTCAGAATGATGATACTAGCTAGTGCTTATGGTATGACTTATGATCCACTGATTTAGATATGTAAAACTTAAATGTTCTTGCAAGTACTTACGAAGTTTAATCCATCATTCTTTGCAGTGCCAAAATTTCTTATATATTCATCTTTGGGAGAAAGATCAAGGCATATAGCGGGCTTCTTCTGCAAAAGGAGGTACGGCTGCATGATTCCAGCTGGCTAGTAAACATGTAGGTGATTTACATGACATAATCTGCAATGTAATTTAAAAACCGAGGTTGAAAAAGTTTGTGTATTCATAATTTAGATTTGTCTTATTCCCAAGTATCTATATAAATTAACATCATGTGATAACATACTTGTTAACATTTAATAGAACCACCTGATTTAGCTTTGTGGGAATTATGTTCTCTCAACCTAAAAAGCACGGACACAGGGACGGAAAGACGGGGATACACATACGGGTACACAGGATATGACATTTTTCAAGAACAGTCATTCGGGCATACGGTGAGTATATATAAAATAAACAAGAAATGTACAGAGTCAAAACAGAAAAAACAATGGGAAACTGCTGGGTTTGGAACTCTGGATCCTACAGAGGATAGTTCGTATCTACGAACACCAGGGACTAGGCTGTCCTTTGATCTCACCCACGGACGGGTGGCCCCGGGGGTGGCGCTCCCTGATGCCATGCTCCCTAGAAACAAGTAGAAATCATTCAAGTGAGCACAACATGGGGAAGCAATTAGCAGCCTCTCAATTGAGGGAAATCATGTCGCAAAGATAAAGAGGTTGAGGAGATGCTGCTGGCCTTGGGGTTACTTGCTTGAGCGTGGTTGCCGCCGGGAGGAGAAGCTGCTGGGGGCGGTGGTCGATTCCAGGTGGCGGCGCGTTCGCTGCTGGTTAGCAGCAGGTCGTTCGTTATGTGGCGTGCGTGCGTACGAGGGTTTTTATTGGGCCGAGGCTATTATTGGGCCTCCCGAGTCCCCCAACGTATCCCAGCCGTATCCATGTTTTTTTTCTATTTTTTAATTTAGAAATCATGGGATACTGCGGGATACGTGTATCCCGCTTATCCAGGCATGTCGTGTGTCCCGCTGTACTAGGACAGCAAATCGGCAGATTCTGCCGTATCCATGCTTTGTAGCTCTCAACTTCAAGTACTTATGGAAATTTGAAAATCTCTACATTTATATGTATTGTTTTGAGAACTGCAGATCTTTTTTGCAATCAAGGATGCTATATTTGTCGATGTACATAGTTTTTGGCATGTACCTCACTGTATCTTCATTACATTCTTTGTAAGGTGTTTAACTCGTTGAACATAAGGATGCTCTTTTCAAAGGCCCTCTTTTCTCCGTCTATATAGCAGAGTGCTATGGCTGGGACTGTAAAAAGTGATCAAATTATGATATTTCATAGCTCTTTAGAGGTGATGATATATGTTGGATGACGAAACAAGGATATTGTTCTGGTGCTTGCTTTGACTTGGGTGTTCAGAGAAGTGAAACTTCAACTAATCTGTTCAGGGAAGCAACATATTGCATTTAATGTGAAGCTTCCTCTATGATATGGAGATGCAATCATCCATCTAAAGACAAGGTATGCTCATTTCTCTATTATGTGAATTCAGCATGGCTGAGCAACAATTTATTTGCTCATACCTTTTGCAATATTAATGTTTATTGCAGTTCCTGCCTAGCTTGGGAAATCCAAAGAAGAATGTTTATTGCAGCTCCTGCTTAGCTCCAGAGTACTGACCTAGAATATAAAACAAAAAACTATGGGTGTTCAACTTGGTACTCCCTCTAAGAGTAACTGTTTCTTGGTTGACATAACTACTAAAACAAAATTATTAGTCATATAGTAAGATTAACTATCACATGGCCTCCAACCTTTATATGTTGCTCTTTCATTTAAGTTTTACTTCCCTGTTAATTTATTTTCTTTGATGGTACCTTGCTATTCTCATTTCTTTGTTGCTGTAGATTGCAAGATAAATCGATGATGCATGGCCCAGAAGTTGATTACAAGATCGAGAAGGTGGCCAGTACTAGATAGTTTCAGATTATGTTTTGGAATGTAATTTTTAGGGTCAATATTTCAAACACTATGTTTTAGATGGCTGAGTCATTCATTGCAAGGTTGAGAATCAGACTATTACTAGATAGTTTCACATATTTGAATATGTGTATCATGTTCTTTGTAAAGCAATCGAGTTGATTTAATATATGTGACCTTTCTCATTGTTATGTTTGTGTCTCCTATGCATTATCAACATTAATGCAATAAGTTCTGGATGCTAATATACAAAATACCATTAATTGTCCAAGCAATACGATAATTCTTCTAGGCATTACAATGGTCATTTTCTGGCTAGCCACCAACGCATATGAAGCGTTGTTGCGCTCTAGCTCTATACGTTGCTATCTTACAACACTTATTTACGTTGTTTACCAACGCATGTATATATGTTGGTGTAGACCTTTGCAACGCCACCAACGGCAACGCATCTAAATCCGTTGGTGTAGATCTTAGCAACGCTTATATGGACATACGACAACACATTGATGCGTTGCTAAAGGGGGGTTCTTGTTGTAGTGCATCTACAAATAGTGGAGGCAAGGAGGTCATGCCATTCCTTGCACCATTTTGCAATCAGCCTCTCCACCGCTCATTAGTTCGAGGGCAAGAAATAAATATCAAACATACATGAAGATAAGCGGCCTGGCTCATGTTGTCACTCTTCTTCTTGTTGGGTGCCTTGTAGTGCTTGGACACTGTAAGCACATCATCAATCATCATCATTATATATGTATATGTATGCATAATTTATTACTCCCTCTATAGATTAATATAAAAGCATTAGATCACTAAAGTAGTGATCTAAACGCTCTTATATTAGTTTACGGAGGGAGTACATTTTGATTGTACTGATCAACAATAATATTCATGTAAAAGGTCGTCATGAGGTCGGAACGAGCTACGGAGATCGTCATGCCGACACAATTGCACATGCTACTACCGTGGGCTTGTCATTAGCCTAGGCCAAACTTACCGTAAAATTTTGCATGGAAAGGGATTGCAAGACTAAAAGTGGAACACTAAGTGGTAAATGCAAATGCTGCGTCATGTTGCCGTTGCGTTGCCACCACGAGTGCATGGCAATTGGAGCCGTGAAGTTTCAGAAAATCAGCCTAAATAAGGGTGTGTGCTTTACTAAAAAAAATCAGCCTAAGTAAGAGAGAATTCCTTAATTTAACACTGTTCAAAACTTGGCTTCTCTATTTGAAACTTAATTTTTTCTTTCTTCCTTATCTAACACAAGGTCTAAATTTGATGCTCAATATGACACTTCCCTCCATTCTTGCATCTAACGGCGTTGAATTATACACAAAAAGATGTTTGTGCACCTCATGTAATGTGTCCAAAATCCAGCCTGATGCATCCTCCCCGATAACTAAATCAATATGTAGGATGCATCCAAGATTAGTGATCATCAGCTCAATCAAGACAAGACCATAATTTACTATTACGCCATGCTGAATATATACTGCTCCATCCGTCCAAAATATAAGATGTTTTTTTGACACTAGTGATGGATCAGAGCAAATCACATCACAGAACATGATTAAAAACATAATAGCATGTCCAGAATCCCAATTTTAACATGCGCTGCTGCAATTCAATTCGATTGTCCCACAGATGAAATGCAGCTCGCATTACACTACTATAAGATAGCCATGGCCGTCCAGAAATTGATTAAACACATATACTAGTAGCATAGCAGCAGTTTAATCTGACCCAGTTGAACTGAAATCCTAAGTCTGCATACTGAACTCGCTACATATCGGAACAGAAAAGTGGCATCACAGAACATGATTACAAGCACACAGTAGCATGTCCACAATCCGGAAATTGCTAGGAGTGGACGAGCTCGCGCGCTCCTGGTATCGCGAGGCGTTAATTACGTTATGGGGATGTGGGCCGTACGGTATGCTGGCGTATATATCGAAGTCATGACTGGACGGCCGTTTACGAGCGGCGGCCCCGTCCGATGGTGGGAAGCGGCGTACCGCACAGGCCTGTTTTACCTCACTTCCCCCAAATCGCCCGAAGAACCCTAGCTGCAGAGCATGGCGAACGCCAGGTAACCTGCCTTTAGTCCACTGCCTGGACTGCGGCAGGCTAGTGGTCACGTACGTTGCTCGTCGTGGCCAGTTCACCGGCGACCGCTTCAACTGTAAGTGAATCTTGAGTTAACGATTAGTAGTTGATTTTTCCTCTTTTTTTTGCGCTGGGGAATGCAATTTCTACCGGTGGCAAGAAGCCCATGCGGAGCACCTAGGTTCGCATGGTCCGGCGGCACCTCCGCTCGCTCAAATCAATCCAGGGCAGCAGCAAGTCGTTCCAGTAAATCAAGATGGGCACGCGCAGGCGGCGCTGGGGCGGTCGGGCAGCTGGCACACCGGGGGTTTCCGAGATCACGTCGACGGCCAGTGGTGTTGGAGGATCTTCGCTTGGTGCGGCGGCAGTTGTTCAGCTTCAGGCAACCATTGCCCTCAACCCCGCATCAATCAATCTTTCTTTTTTTGCAGGGTCGCATCAATCAATCTTGTTGTGTCCGTTGGCAATATGGTCATATGCGTTTCCATACTTGTACTGGTTGTTGCTACAAATCTTGATTTTCAGTTAATGATATGCAGCAACCAGTTATTGTTAAATTTTTGGTTGTGTATCTGGATAAGTATTTTTTTAATGAAATCTCAAAATTTTCAGGTAATGATATGCAGTAACCAGTTTTTGTTAAGCTTTTGGTTGTGTACATTCACAAGTATTTTTTTAAAGATGATACCCCGCACGTTGCTGTGGGAATTAGTTGTAATATATTTTAGTCATACTTGGTTGTTTTTTCAATTTACACGTATTTTAGTCATACTTGATCGTTTTTGCTTGTTTTTCCACTTATTTTTTCATTTGTCTTTTCAACGTATACGTATGTATTTTCAACTGATTTTTGACATCGCCATCTGACATGGAGAGATGTTTGTTTTGTACAAGCAGATCCTTTTTTGGAAGCGAGCCTGTCTGCGCCAGGGAATTATCAGGGGATTGCGGCAATAATCTCGGATGAGTTCGACCAGGGGGACAATGGTGGATATGTTATTCGGGGCATACAACAGGGGAAGGTACGCACATCATCATCATGGACAGTGTTTTTTGGTTTGTTGAAATGAAACTTTGAATGGTATGTCCAAGATAGATGCAATCCCTGACAGAGTGGTCAGGGAGTGATGTTTTTCTTTTTAGGGTGCTGAATCGTATACGTGAGTGCAAAACAAAGGTCGGCTGGCTGTGTTAGAATTTGATCCAACAACTTAGGCTAACAAGTCTTTGCCGTGCGATTGGGATACATTGTTTACGAGTAGTTGATACGGACATTGCATGCCCGATAGACCCTAGTACACTTAGGAACAGTCTTAGCACACAGCCATATAGGAGATCTATTACAAATTAGGCTAAACAAGTCTTGTCACGCCATAGGGATACATAGACAGAAACAGAAGGAGTTGTTGTAGCGGCGAAACCTTTTCGTCGTACCCAAACCCTCAGTTGCAGAAGCAACAAGGATGATGATCTCCAATGTTCTGCATACCTTCGACTGACTTTGCACGCATCTCCTGGCTCGAGGAGAGTCACGCCTTTTATTGAATTTCTAGCGGTTGCCTACTCCAGGATGCGACCATACATGCAATTCGGGAAATCTGCTTTGTAGTCTTTCAGCACCAGAACTTCATATGCCTTCTCCGCCCGTAAACCCAATATAGCCAGCGATAGTAGATTGATTAGTATAAATTTTATATGATGAGCAGTTCAAATTCTATCAGAAAAGGTCATGGTGCTTATTGGGGTAGGAGTAGTTTTTAGCATCAGACCATTGAACTCCTTGGTGTAGTGCAGCACATAGAATTCGCTGTTAGAAGTGCATGAGTTTTGAGCACTTTGTGTTGGTTAGGTTAAAGGCCCAGGAGGTCCAGTGGAACGTGCAAAGCCTTCCCACCTTCGTTCCTTCGTTTCTCGCCAGCCCTTTGCTCCTCTGTTCCTCCCGGCGGCGAGATTATACTGCACCTCTGGGAGTCGGTGCCCTCTACTGATCCACCGCACCCCCCCTCCCCCCCTTTATGGTGGATCCCTTCTTTCCCATGCCGTGTCCTGCTCCATTGTGGCTGTGGCGGCAGCACGTGTCGTCGCCGTCCATCCCCTGCTGGCTGTTGTCCTCCGCGGGCGTTCCCCTCCATTCCTTTGGTACTGTTTGTTCATTACTGAGAGTTTCCTCTCAACCAAGTAGCTAGCGTTCTCGGCTGCCCCATGAGATCAATGACCAAAAACAGTACAGATCAAGAGTCCCAAGATTATGAGACAATCTCCATCTTCTGTACCGATTCTCGTTGCTAATGTTTCTATTATGTATGATAAGGCAAGCTATGCTTACCAGTTCTGATGCATGCTTGATGTACTACCAGTTTTGGTGTTTAGAAGGGAAATCATAACTTTACCTTAATCCAAAAGGACCGCGTGCTCTACAGGAAAGATTTGGGTTGTGACTAGTCCACTATTTCAAGGTTGCATCAGTCGAGGTAAAATCTCCGTATGCAGAAACAAGTGTGCAAATACTGCTCTACTCTGCCTGCAATGATGTAGCTTTGGAGGATGTGTTTGTTTTGGTACTTAAGCTTTGCCAAGTGTGGTAACTATAGCTCGTGTTTACTCATGAGAGCATATTAGTTATTACCAGCCTTATATGAGGGTGTGTTTTTTCATTGCCGATTAATTCAGCATCCTTGAAACTTGAAAGGTTCTTTTCTTGCTAACGTGCTCTTATTTTTATTCAAAAACATGCATGGGAGGAATGGAAATAGATGCTTCCCAGCTTCATGCTAAGCATTATTATTTATGACAGCAACATAACTGAGTTCCTGTAAGGTATCTCTCTAGCAACTTTTTCTTATCTTCACATTTGAAGGCTATATGAAATTTTCTGTTTTGTTGTATAGATTTCATATCCTAATTGTGGTATGCAGGAACCAACATGAACAGATGATAGTGAGGAGTTTTTGGTTTCATAGAGCGTCCGAGGAGGTATAACTCTTTGAGCGAATAACAAAGTCACAGCAAGTGAGCTGAAGTCACATGTACACATGCACAAGCTGGAGCCGTTTAATTCAAAACACATTGCAAACCGAGAAAATTCTCGAAGCCTGGATTGTCTACAATTTTATTAATTTTAATTTTTCATACAAACTCACTATAGAAACTTATCTCACATAAGGCGGGAGAGATGGTAGATCTGCCAGTGGTATCATGGTATGCTCAATTTTGAACGGAAACTTTGTAAACACCACGATAATATGTATGCATCATTGGTGTGACCCATTTGAACCAACAGTTTAGTGAAATCAGAATATTTTCTAGCTTGAACAAAACATAGATTTTTTTCCTTGATCTACATCACTGACCCAAGCAGTTTTGGAAGAGATTTTCCGAAATCTAACATGCAATTATTTTCAGGTTATTGTATTATTCATATCTTATATTTTACCTTCATTCTACCTTATAATTGACGGGCGCGGCAACACGCGCTTTTTATGTTCTAGTAGGAGATGTATAGCAGTAAGCAGTACCATGATTCCGCATTGTTATGTCATGCATTGTACTCAGGAATGCTAATTGATTCAGGAGCAATGAAATGCATCTATATACCTTCATCCAGCCGGGGGCTTGAGGATCATGCTTTCTGGTTGACTGCTCCAAGTTTGGCGCTGACAAACTGAGACCTTCACAACTGCTGTTCAAATCTAATTGTACTGTCAGCGCTGCGTTGCCTACATCACGAATGCTGAACTGCGCACAACAGAGTTCCGGTGGATTCAGCGTTGCCTACATCACCAATTATGGACAGAGTGGTTGTGCACAGAGTTCCGGTGGGTTCAGCGAGCATTATCGTCTCGCCACCGCCAAAATCCTGCCAGATCCGGCGGGGGAAACCTATGCCAAAGAAGGGAGCAGAGTACTTGTCAACAGGATCTGATAAACTTGAAGCCAGCGGCTCCCGCCTCCGCCACCGCCATGGCTTAGAGCAACTCCAACACATCGACCTAAACGGATGCGCGTTTTTTCCGTTTTTTCTTGGTTCAGCCGCTCTCTCATCGTCCTCCCCCTTTTGTGTTTGGGTCAACAGTGTACCCAACGCGCCGATCCATTTTCATCTTCGCGGACGGCCTGTCATGGTTTTTCAAACAATATACAAACATTTTTCATAGTTGCACAACCAAACAAATATGTCATAGTTCAGAAGCCAAATAAATATATCATACTCCCTCCGTTCCTAAATATTTGTCTTTCTAGAGATTTCAACAAGTGGCTACATACGGAGCAAAACGAGTGAATCTACACTCTAAAATATGTCTATATACATCTTCGCACACTCTCATCTTCACAAGAGTACTCCATTGAGGATAGATATCATCAGCTAGGTAATATCTTTCGTTGTAATACCTTTGAGGATAGATATCAAGTACTCAGGGCCAAACACGTGGACTCGCTCATCCGGATAGCTGCAAATGCATTTCTGATAAGTGGAGAAGCCAATATTTTCAAGGGCATCCTCCTTGCACTTGAAATACTTATCATATGCCACCACCCCCTCTCGGATACGGTTGAAAACATGCCTAGCCATTCGGAAACGGCGCCGGAATAGGTGATGTTTGAAGAGCGGGTTGGGTGTCTGGAAGTAGCCCTGCCAAAGAAGGAAATGGTCGCTCTTTCGGTTGCGATTCAACGCCGGAGTGTGCCCCGGGGTCGAGCCCCGGAACAAGGCTGCTGCTTACTAAGGTGTTCATGGACGACCAACACAACAACCACCATCTCCTCATGTCGGATGAAGAATCATCCGAGTCGCAAAGGAAATTGTGGAAAAAGAACTCATCGGCGGAGTCCATTTGTACCTTGCGGGCAAAACGCTGAACAGCTTGCGGACGTCGTCGAATAAGCAGGGCGGCGAAGATCCGTGCGCCTCACCTGGACTAGGTAGCTGGCCTGGGCGAGTGCATCGGAACTGGGCGGCAGTGGCGACGGGGTGGGAAGGACGGGGTGCTTGCTGTTGATGAGAGGAAGAGAATTGCCTATGTGCCACAGACTGGCGGGCTAGGGGAAGGAGTAGGCGGATGTGCGTGTCCGCGCCGACACAGATGAGGCCTAAATTCGGGTCAGGATTGAGTCGTCTAGCAGAACTTTCGCCGACGGGGTGTCAAAGCCGGTGTTTATTGTCTATTGATCAGAACAAATGACATCTCAGAGCTTGCTTGAAACATAGTAGTATAGTACTCCCTTCGTCCCAAAATATAAAAACGTTTTGACACTATGCTAGTGTCAAAAATATTCTTATATTTTGAGACGGAAGGAGTAGCAATGTAGCATGCACAAAATCGGAAATTTTACATGCAGTGCTGCAATTCGATGTTCCCACAGGCCAAAGATGGGATGCAGCTCAACATTAGACTACTACATTGATTCCCCTACTTGATGTATAGCTAAGATAGATTGCCACACCGGCCGTCCAGGAATTAATTAAGCAAAAATAGTTGCATAGCACTAGCAGCAGATTGATCTGACCAAACTGAACTGAAATAATCTGAAGTCTGCATAATAATGAGATAAATTAAACGAGACTGATGGGAGCATGGCTTGGATCGCTTGGTGGACAGCCTCGCTCGATCTCGATGAGGTGAGGTGAAGTCATGACTCATGAGCTGGTCAATCTGAATCCGATGATGGATAGGGTCCCTCCTGCAGTCAAGCGAACAAATGGATTCGCCAGTCAGATCATTGGAATCGTCATTTTCATGCAACGGGGGAAAGAAGAGCAGAGAAATGTCAGGACTTTGGACCTCAGAGATGTAGATGTGGTTGTCGGTGAACTCGGAGAGGCTGGCGAGCTTCTTGGGGTCGAGGAAGCGGGAGAGGACGGCGACGGCGAGGTCGACGTGCTTGACGGCGAGGCTCGCCATGGTGCACCCGCGGTCCAGGTAGTCGAGCGCCTTGTCCAGGTCGATGGCCGTCCGACGGGGCTTGCTGTCCGCCGAGGCCGAGGCCTCGCGCTTGGCGCCGGGGTAGGAGGGCCGTTCGCCGTTGAGGTACTCGATGCAGCGCGGGATGTGGTACTCCTGGGGCAGCCTGACGGCCAAGAAGGCGGCCTCGACGCGGGCCAAGGCCTCGGGTTGGGTGGTGGGGCGGGCCGGGAGCCGCTGCGCGAGCAGCGTGTCGTGGAGCTGCTCGTCCGGCATGTGGGCGAAGGAGGGGTTCATGGCGTAGCGGCCGCCGTTCTCGACGGCTATCTCGAGGCAGGTGGCGAGCATGCGGGAGCCGGCCTCCATGCCGATGTAGTAGACGTTGAAGAGGTCCCCGTAGAGCTCCCGGAGCTTGGCGTCGTCGGGGGCGGGCGTGGCGGCCCGCAACCGCTGCAGCCGGCGATGGAGCTGCAGGAGGCGGTCGCGCTGCGGCCGCAGGTTCTTCGCGGCCAGCATGGCCTGCATGAGGGCGCTCCCTACCTTCTCCTTGCTCACCTCTCCCGCCATGGCCGCCGCTTCCTGATCTCTCCGAACTCTCAAGTGTGTGTGGTAGCCTGGTAGGGGAGGAGAGAAAGGTTGGAGCTTTGAAGGAGGCGGAGGGGATGGATCGGGGCGGAGAGGACGCGTGTCGTGCGCACACTGGCAGTCAGCTTGGCGTCAGGCAAATCATGCATTCATGCTGGCTTCGCAGGCGATGCGGTCTGCAGGTGGGTCCCACCTCAACTGCCATTTGACACCTTTTGACCGCAGACCGGGGTCATGAAAGGTTGCGTGCTCCCTCCGCTACGACCACAAGACAATTACCATCCACCTACGTGGTTTTTGAAATTTGAAAATGCTGGCAACCGAATAGCATTGGAACAAAAAGTGCTTGCGAGAAAAGGTGCAAAATATGTTGTAAAACTTTAAAAAAACACGTGCTGAAAAATATGCTATAAAACTTAAAAAAACAAGCGCTCGAAAATATGTTAGTTAGGGCATCTCGAACGCAGACATTCAAACCACTCGCAACCGTCTAGACCACGTGGTCTGGACGTGTTTTATCATCCCAACGCGGTCTTGTATCTGTCCGCCGGTCGGTCCGGACGTCTTTTCTCATGCAAACTGGAGGCAAACTCAGGGGATAGGGGGAGGGGCTTTGCGGAGTGCGAACACCCGCCATGTAGGACTCAGACACCCCCGTCCCACTGGAATTCCCTGCCGACCCCCTTTGTCCCTTTTTCTTCCACTCCACCCCTACCCCCTTCCTTTCATCTGCATCCTCGTTGTCCAACGTCGTCGCGTATCTATCCAGCTATCGCCCAAGCATCCTCGTCAAAGCTGCCGGGAATTTCCTATTCATAGAACGGGAGCCATGACAAGTGAATATGTGGTGATTTGCCATGTAGGAGTATTACGAAAGTTTTGATTCCATCATGATGCAGGAGTATTAGTAAATTGGATCCCCCCCCCCCCACCTTAAAGTCAGTTATTTTTTTTCTTAAAATTTGTTATTTGTTTCCTCTAGCAAATTGCATTGATGAGATGGATCGCTTGATTTGGATAAGTTAGGGAAGTTAGGATCTGTCTCTTTTTGTACAATAGGAAAGTGTTTGTTTACAAGGAAATAGTGAAGAAAAAGTAAACCGGTCGGATGGTGGGAAGGGAGACGAAAAAAACCAGTCGGAAGTGGAGGGACTATACAACCAACTCGTCCATTAGGAGTAGAGATAATTTCATATATTGCAGCAATTACACTAAGTACATTATCAGCTAAATTTTCTTTCCTTTTTCTAACTATAATCACGTCTCTAAAAATAATCAAGAATTTTCGCAGCAACGCGTGGGGCATCTCCTAGTTCACTCAATGTTGTTGTACATGGTGTATAGCTTGCATGGGCTGCCATAATGTACAGGGCCGAGGGCAGGCCATTTACGCACATACATTGTTGGATGAATCTCAAGGGGCGGTCTGTGTGTGACAACATGTGCTTGTTCTGGCTCTACTATCGTTGAACGTGAAATAGATGATTCCGAAAAACTTGTTGAACGTCTGGTTATCTCATTGAAGTTGAACTATTGTTGTACTAGAGATATTTGAATGGGTGAATTGTGTTATTTCTATAATTACTTTGAGTGTTGTGAGTTATTTTCTATAAATTATGTCCGAACTTTGCTAAAATTTGTCGTGTTTGCATGAATTTCATCCAGTTTGAAATGTCTGCTAGCATGGTGGATTGCTGGCTCCCACATCAGTATCCATGGACTGATCTTCATTGGTCCGTGGAAGGATACGGTGTCCGGTTTGGGGGTCAGCGTTAAAGATGAGCTATGCGGCGCACGTTAGTTCAGCTGCGAAGCGGTGTCGTGTATAGTACTCAAATGATAACAAATACATAGAGAAACCTAGCTCAGATGGTTAGGTTTCTTGTGGTGTGGTGTTGGGAGGAGAGAGAGGAGTGTAGGAAGAGAGAGGAGGACCACGTGGTTGCTTTTTGCTGGTTAAGTAGATGTCCGAACTACCGCATAACTCCCTCAAATTGCTTCAGGTTTGCGGAAAACAGGCATCCAAACTGCTTCACGAAGTGATAGAGATCCCTAATGAATGACAAAAGTTAACAAAAATGATCCAAGCACTACAATTTAAACATATACCGGGGCTTTAAGGGTGTGTTTGGTAGGGTGCATGAGCTCAAAACTTCCCTATAGAATCCACTTTTGACGGTTTGGCGGGGTGTATGGGCTCACCTCGACTATGTCCATCTAGTGCAAAAAGGCCTCTCAGCCATCCTGAGCTGAGCACGCCCAGATAGTGTGCACGGAGGCAGCCATGGTCGCCTCGTCCCTCAAAAACTGTTTAGAATTTCAAATTTTGTTTAAATTATCAAAAAATGTTTAGAATGTTAAATTTTGTTTATTTTTTGAAAAATGTCCAGATTATTAAAATTTGTAAATTTTCAAAAAATGTTCAGAATTCAATATTTATTTAAACTCCAAAAAATATTCAGAATTTCAAATTTTATTTACATTTTCAAAAAGTATTCAAAATTAAAAATGTTGTTTCAGTTTTCTAAAAATGTTTTGAATTTTATTTTTTAAAGAAGTTTAGAATTTCTAATTTTCTCGAAGTTTATAAAAAACAGATTATCTAATTTTGTTTAAGTTTTCTAAAAAATAAGAATTCTAAAATGTTTTAACATTTTCAAGAAATGTTCAAAATTTTGATAAATGTTTATAATTTCAAATTTTCTTTATTTTTTAGAAAATGTTCAAAATTTCAAATTTTGTATTTCAAAAAAATTGTAAATACAAATTTTGCTTGTACTCCCTCCGTCCCATAATGTAAGACGTTTTTTGATACTAGTATAGTTAGAAAAAACATCTTGCATTATGGGACAGAGGGAGTAGTTTTAAAAAAGGAATTCTAGAATGTATTTAAATTTTGTTCACCATTCAAAAGAATTATTTGAAATTTGATATTATTCAACATGTCTAAACACATACAGGCTACCAAACAAAGTCTCTGGTCAGCTTGTCTCAGCACATACACTGCTACCAAACAATAACAAATGTATGTACTCAACATTTATAAAGTTAGCATGTCTCAAAGAGGAACAACAATGCTATAGCGAGAACTGCTACCAAACACACCTGAAGGCTATTCTTTGGAGATGTCCTTTGTTCCACGAGCCTTAGTCCCAAATGCTCCAATATACCATGTTACAGCCCATGAAAGAACGTTAATATACAGGGCTGCTACATACCGCTCTTGGCGTGCTAGAATGGTGCCTCACGCACAGCAAACAGCTCATCTGCCGGTCCAGTAGCTAGGATCTTCCTTTTTCTAAAACTTTTTTATTCTTTTGTTAACATTTTTATTCGACCCCTCTTTAGATAAAATTTTCAGAAAAATATGTTTATTTGAAATACAATTTATATCTATTGTATATAACAAGGTTAAAAAAAGTGAATTTGTGTTCTTGTAATTAAAAGTGTTTGCGTATTCAAGAAAATGCATGTGTAATTTTAAAAAGTGTTCACACATTTTTTAAGTTCATTAAAAAAATATAAAAAATATATGTTTGTGTATTTGAAAAGGGTTACTTACATTTCCGCCTCAATATCGCCCCCCTCTCCCGGCAGTTTTACCCTTAGTTTCTGGTTCTCCTCAGTTTGCTCCTAAAACGTTAGGTGGTCTTATGCTTTTTCCCTACCATCCCGTTCCTGTCTAGTCGGCGTCATTTCCCGTGATGGGGGTTAATTTTGGGAACCTTTGGCCCTTCTTATAGGTGGGACCACTATCAAGTGAAGAGTTTAGGCCTTGTTCTTCCTCGATGCATTAAGCATCAAATCAAGAAACTCCCAAAGCTCATTGAGATATAGGTCAAACTCTATGTTTGCACAATAACAAAGACAATAGTCAAATATAGAACGGGTTAGTTTTTTTCATAAAGAATGAATATTTAGATAATAATATCTTAAGTCTTTTGTTTTCAATGATTTCCGAAATAATTCACCGATGGATACCTTGCAAACTACATACTGGTGATGAGGCAAGGAAAATGAAAGTATTTCACCCAAATTAGTGTATATGTCAGCCCTCATTCGTATGGTGTTTGAACATGCGCTGCTACTGTGATGTCGATTATGCAATGCTAGACGAACCAATGTGGGATATGTTCAGTCCGTTTGATGACTACGAAATATTATGTGTGCCTAAGTTCAATTCAAATGTGACAAATTTCTTTGTTGCGCAGACTAAATAATGGGAAAAATAAATTATTGTCATGGTTATTACATTGCATAAAGGTATGCAATAGACCCCAAAAGCACACACGATTGTGTTATTCACGTGTGTGCAATGGATCCCTAATGTTTTGTTTTTATAAGACGCACTACTCAACCGATGTCCAATTGCACATGATTTTTCTACATATATGTCCTAACACCTCCATCACCACCATCATCACCCCCTCACCTCCCACCGTCGCTTAGCGAATAGCGACGTTCATGAAACCAAGCAATGTGCGGGGTTTTAAACCGTGTGCGATAATCTAACCTACACTAGTAAAGCATGCCTAGCTGGAAAGTCGACTGCTTTTAGGCTCCCCTGGACAACAAGAAAAGATCTTCGTTCAACAATAAGAAAAAGAAAAAGTTTAACAAACTCACTTGCTAGCTAGTCGAGCACAAGATGCTACCGTCGCAGCCAGGCTAAGAGGATCCTGTTTACAACAGCCGTACATAACAAGCCAAATCCTAAGATTACACCCTCAGCAAAATAAAGAACCCTAGTATCAGTATCACCCTGCACATCCAATCCAAATATTACTTCTTATGAATAGTGACGATACCGACGATGGACGCGGCCATGGCGGCCAAGCAGACGAAGAGGCAGCCGAGGCTGAGGATCTGCAGCCACACCCACAGGGGGCTCCACCTAAGCACCTTCTTCTGGGTCACGTACATCTCCACTGGGATGTAGACACACAACGGCCAGAACCCGAGTGCGCCCACGAGCGCCACCACGTCGTGGAAGAAGGGCAGCAGCACCGCCGCCACCGTGGTGGTGACCACGAACGCGGTCCGCCACGTAGCTCGGAATAGGTTCAGCTTGTACGACGACCTCAAGACGAGCACGTGGAACTCCCTTGTGACGTAGGACGACTCCGGCCACCTACGCGCGGCGTACCTCTCGACGAAGTCGTAGATGGGCCGGCAGTAGACCTGGTAAGCGCCGGCGAGGTGAACGATGATTGCCACGTTGGCAATGTCGACGAGCCAGTATGGCTCGTAGAAGCCGAGCCCTGCGAGGAGGTTCTCTGGGGTATCGTCGCCCAGCGCCGCGTACCCCATGAAGCCAAAGAGCAGGTAGAAGAACGTGGTGACCGCGACGCCGATGGCGGTGGCGCGCTTCATGACCTTGGACTCGGGCGGAGGAGGCGCTTTGATGGTGTCCTGGATCTCGATTAAGATTCTTGAGTAACAGTAGGCGAAAGCGATGGCGCCCAACGCTTGCAGGCTTCCCCACACCTTTCTCGTCGGAGACGCGGTCACCGCGTCCATGCCGATGCCGATGAGGCTGCCCTTGACGACCCCGTTCTCTGCACGCATCCAAGGTTCAAGCATGACATGATTGATGCCACTGATATAGATCATTCATTGTGTTAGAGTTGTGTCGAATATAATGTACAAGGTAGGTTACAGTTGGACTCGTAGTTGTATCGTGTTTACATAGAATGTGGAGCCGTGTCCTAGTAGGACACTTGTATCCTAGTAGGACACTTGTATCCTAGGCCTCTCTTATATAGCGGGGGTAGACACACGATGTAACCTATGCCAACATAATAGCACCGGAACGCGGGGGAAGCCGGCGGCATGTGTCGGTGTCCAGGCGGCCGGATCACGGTATTATGTGGCGGTGTCGCGGGAGGAAGCGCCCGTAGTCAGGCCCCGGGGATGTAGCCATATCGGTGAACCTCGTTAACAAAGGTCGGTGTCGTGCCTCGTGTGATTGATTGGTCCTCGGATGATCAACGGTATATCTTGAATTTATTCTAACAAGTGATATCATGAGCAAGGTTGAAAAGGTCCGAGAGACGGTCGGGTTGACCTAGAGGAAACGAAGCCGAGAGATACAGTTGTGGAGTTGAAACCGATCGACGGATCGGAACGGTGGCAACAAGATCTGTTCGGAATCGGCGTTTTGGAATAGCAATCGGAAGCACTTGCAGCGTGTATAAAGCAATCGAGATCGATTCTTCTCGGCGAGTTTGGCGGCGTAGCGCGCGCACGTGGCAGGCGGCCCTAGGCGGTTCAGTGCGCGCAGGCGTGCGTGGCTCGCGAGGGGGGCTGCCGAGCAGGTGCGGGAGCAGCAGAGGCCCATGCTCTCAGGGTAGGCCGCAGGCCAGGCCCAGTTGCTGGGGCGCTCGCTGTTGGTGGCCTGTGCAGCATGATAGCTTGCGGTTGCGAAGCGGACGAAGGCTGAGCCAAAGGATGCTGAGACTTGAGATTTGTTTGAGAAAAAAAGGGGACCGAGTCCCTCGTGTCTGGGCCGCAAGCGTGCAACATCAAGGCAACGTACAGGACAGTACTATTGGTACATCGAAAAGCAAGGACATTGACCAAGCAAAGCTAGCATCAGGAGTTGAGCCAAGGGAGCCATCACGTGAAGGCCAAGAAATATTAGGTTTCGTTAATAGTACATGGAGGTTTTGTTCATGTACTTGGGGCATCGCGTGCAAAGCTCGGATAATTATTCGCAGGGTCAGCTGTACAAAGAACCATGATGCCAACGGGTATCAGGTTTGAGGTAGAGAAATTCGACGGAACTGAAAACCTTGGGTTATGGCAGACGAGAATGAAAATTTGTTGGCACAATATGGATGCTTGAAGGTGTTGCAGGATGTCAAGCCAGATGGACGATGAGGACTGTGAGGAGATGCAGATGATTGCAGTCGGGGAGGTTCGGCTGGGTCGGACTTGAACGGTCTGATGGATCGACGCAAGTCGGTTGATACAGAAGACGGTGGTGGGATCGGCGACGGCGACATAGGAGCGTGATGCCGATGGTGACCGACTTCTGGGGCGTGGAAACACGTGGTGCAGGCCTGAGGGCTTGTGTGACTTCGACAAGACTATGGCGCGGGGTTGATTCAAGATGGTGCACCTGATAGCTTGAAGTCGACGGGAGGCGAGGGTGGACTGATCATCTACCATGAAGTCATGTTGAAGGTGGAGCTGGATTGAGGGGCTACGGTGTAAGGATCCAGAGAATCGAAGCCTATTCAGCGGATGGAAAAAGCGAGTGACATGCAGTTCGGACTGGAGCTTGGTCTGATGGAAGCGTGAAACTCGTCATCGGTCGGTGATGATCGGTGGTACTCTGCAGTGGGGGTTGAGTGGTGTGGTTTCGTGACCCTTGAGACTCGACCGGGACAGCGGAGGCTCGACGCGGTAATAGCGACGAGGCGTGTGGTATGCACGGGACATGGAGACGGGCCAGGGCTCTGGTGGTCATACATGTGGTGAGACAACTGCGAATTTGACTCGGGATGACTACAAGCAACGGTGAAATTCCTTCAAGTTTCGCATAAAGCGGTCAAGAAAGGAGCGGTGATGTTGAGTTCAGGTAACTCTTATATGTGACACCCAATATGTGAGTTGTTCACTTTCACGCAGGTCAGTGATCAGTGTGTGATGGCGTTGGACATATACTCTGGAAGTTGGGAGCACAAACTAGAGTAACAAAGAACTTAATTTTGCTCGAATGTTGGCTCTGGTCAAGAAAAGAAGGGACTACAAGTTGCAGGTGGAGTCACATGGAGTTTTTGGAGTAGCAGCGGTGCTCATGGGATAAACTCAAGTCCAATGTACATGGAAGTTTGACGCATGGACGAACTCAAGGTGGTGGAGAATATTCGCCAAGGTGGAGTTTGTTAGAGTTGTGTCGAATATAATGTACAAGGTAGGTTCTGATTGGACTCGTAGTTGTATCGTGTTTACATAGGATGTGGAGTCGTGTCCTAGTAGGACACTTGTATCCTAGGCCTCTCTTATATAGCGGGGTAGACACACGATGTAACCTATGCCAACATAATAGCACCGAACGCTGGGAAGCCGCGGCATGTGTCGGTGTCCAGGCGACTGGTGCGGTATTGTGACGGTGTCACGGGGAGGAGCGCCCGTAGTCAGGCCCCGGGGATGTAGCCATATCGGTGAACCTCGTTAACAAATCTCGGTGTCGTGCTTGTGTGATTGCTTGGTCCTTGGATGATCAACGGTATGCCTCGGATTTATTCTAACACATTGAGCAGCGTGTGCGTGTGTTACTTACTGATGACTTTGGCGATGCTGATCCCAACGCCGATGAAGCAGTAGGTGAAGGACATGGCTGGGCCGAGAAAAGAGAACCACCACGTATGGTACTCCGGGATCTGTGAGAAGAAGATCTCCGCCACGCCGAAGATGGCCATATAGGGCACTGGTGGAAAAAAGGCCTTTGGTCGCGGTTCGCAACTGCCATTAGTCGCGGTTGCGCAACCGCGACCAAATAAGCGCGACTAAAGCCCCCCACCTTTAGTCGCGGCTGCTTAAGGACCGCGACTAAAGGCCCGTCCACCTGGGCGCCAGCGGCCGTCGGCGGAGGACCTTAGTCATGGTCGCCTGCCCAACCGCGACTAAAGGCCTTAGGTTGCCTCACGCCTCACGCCTAAAAGTTTAGTCCCACCTCGCTAGTTGAGAGAGCTCGAGAGTGGTTTATAAGCGCTGCTGCGCCCACCCTCTCGAGCTCCTCTCAACTGCAGCTTTCGGCCTAATCTGTCACTAGCTATGGGCTGTGGGCCTACTTGGCCTCCTGTGAACTGAATCACAGCCCTTGTAGGGTTTCTAGTCGTATTCAAAGTGTGGGGGTCCAGAGGGGGCACTATTTTTTCCAGTTTTTTGTTTTGTTTTCTGCATTATTATTTATTTTTGTTGTTTTTTGCTTTATTTTTTAATTCTTTTTGCTTTTAGTTTTAGAAAAATTATAAACTTTCATTAGTGCCATTAGTTTTCAAATTTGAAAACACTTTTTTGTTTTCTTTGTTGCTTTATTTATTTTATTTTGTTTCTACTTACAACAAAATACTTATTTTTGCTTTATTGTTGTTATTCTGTTTAATTTGTATTGTTTTATTTCTTTTGTGCTTTATTTTAATTTTGAAGGAGTTTCATATATTCTACGGTACTACATACATGCATATGAATGTACAATCTCAAATAAATTTGAAATTAGAACCAAAAAGAATTCAAGAGGAATATACAATATATATTCAATATCATCGGATGACCATATACAATTTTGAACAAGTTTCCATACATGATTTAATCCATATAAAGTTCTACGTCCTCGTAATAGTGTTCTCCTTTAGGATGGAGGACTTCCTATTTGAACCATCCAGCTAGTTCCTCTTGAAGTGGTCGGAAGCGAGCTTCTAGACTAAGCATCATCCGGAGGTTATTCCTCTGAGCATTGGTATCACTCGAACGGCCCGCTCAGAGGTGTATCTCCGGATCCTCTCCTGAACATAGTATCCACATAGATTGGTCTCCGGTGGCTGAATATCCCCACATTCTTAGGCTTTACCATTTTGAATTCTAGCTCTTTTTGAATTCACCGACCTTTGTATCTCTGAACCGTCTCCAAACCCTACGAGGCAAAGAAAATTAAGTGAACAAGAGAGTTATTAGTTACTTGATATTAGGAAATGAAACGAAATAGGCCGATCGATATAGAGCGCAAATGAATGAAAATAATTACTTCTGCAGCATTCTTCTCATGTCGGCCCAAAGCTTTGGATCCATATTCAGAGAGTCGTGGGCGAGACATTACGAGGTGTTAACTTTAATTACTAGCAGAATCCAGTGGAACCTGCGGACACGATACATGCAGACGTCATGCATAACTCATCGATTAGCCGCCACATACCATGCATGGAGTAAACAAAAGAGAATTAATGTGCTCAAGACAGAAACACTCACCCAAAATGGTAAGGAAATAGAATATCACTTTTGAGTTCCTGCTTTGTAAGAAACTGCCACAGGTCTGCCTCCACGCCGGTGGGGTGACGCTCCAACACATATCCATTAACGATGTGTGGGTCAATGAACCCAACATCATGGATGTTCCTTACTCTGCATTCCTTAATCTTCATTCTGCATGTATAATAGCGGACACAACAATATAGTTAGGACATATATATAGTGCAGGCAATATGAACGAGATGGGGTAGAAATTAATAAATCACTTACGTAACGTAGCAACCGATGATAGATTTGTCGAGCTCGCGCCAGATTGAAAAGCTGGAACAATTCACTCAGTGCAATTGTTACATAGTAATGTTTGAAGTGATGCTCATGTCTAACTTCCGCATAAATATATTCTTTGGCGTTTTATTTTTTATGTAACCCTTGTACCAATTCAGCAGACCTTTCATTTGGTCAGGTAGATCATTTTCCTGCGCAGGCTCGACGAGAGGCCCATTCTTGACATATGTAATTACTACATCCTTCATGGCGCCTCATCAAGGCCTAACAGTTCACGAAGAGTAATACCTAAGCTGGCCGCTTGTTCTCGGCACTCGTTACAGTCAATCCATGTCTGTCGCAGCTTGTATGATCTCGGGGCATCCGGGCTTCCACTATAAGCGGGCAATCGATTGTTTACTTTGTTCCCCGAGTGGGCAACTTGTTTCCGCTTTTTACTTTCGGCCTTCTCCGCTCTTTGTTCTCCTTGAACATGAGTGCCTGCCTGCCAAGTTCACGTGCATAGTCGTCGTGCAGATTCTTCATGACTTGGGACGGTGTGCTCAAAAATGACTTAGCCCACTTCTTTTGCTCATCGTAATATACTTGGCTTGGGCTCGGGCTCTCTTTTCTTCTTGCAGTCCGCCTTCCATTTCTCATAATGAGCAGCAGCAGCGTCGACTTCCTCGGCACTACGTTCCCAAGGCCTTGTGGGGAGAGGCTTGATGATGGCTCCGTACCTTTGTGGTCTTAGGTACATAAGGGTCCGGGTTAATAATCCAGGACTGCTTCGCTTCTTTGTCGGAGGTGGATTGGGGCGGCGTCGATCACCCGCCGGACGAGGCCAGAGGCGGCGGTGATCACCCGCCGGACGTTGTGGACTGGGGGGCGGCGTCGGCTGACGTGACGGAGGTGTAGGTGAACCGCCACCACCACCACCGCCACCACCACCACCGTAGGGGGGTGGACTTGTTGTCCTTGGCGCCTCGCCGCCCCCTCTTATAAAATTCTAAATACATAGCAGGCAAGTGCATAACAGGTCAACAGACAGAGCTAGACGTGTTCTAACGCAGCGCTAGGCGATACCGGCGAAGGGGAAACATCCGGGAAAGTTTTCCGGTTCAGACGTCTGTCGACAGATGAACCGGAGAGGAAAGTTTGCAGGTTCGATAGGTTAGGGGTGTGTGGCGGACGAACGGTCTGCGTAATCGGATTCGTCTCGTCGTTACGAGCAACTTTCATGTACAAAGTTTTTCCATCCGAGCTACGGTTTATTTTCTATGATTTTCTAAAGTTTTATTGATATATTGTAATTAAAATTAATTCGAGAATAAAGATTAAATTGCTACTAGTGTTAACATAACAGTTTTAACTAACAGACTATTAGTGTTAACATAACAGTTTTAATTAGGTTAATTAAACTCAACTATTTAAGTTAATTAATTAATTAATTAATTAATTAATATATTTTTATTATTCTTTTTTATATCATTTTTAACGCTTTTGGGGTGGGACCTCATTTGTCATAGGCACAGGGGCCTATCGAGCGTCAGATTCTGGGCGGCGTGGCGCGCCGGCCAAAGGCGCCGCCAGCCAACTGGGCGAAGGGCGTGGCGTTAGCAAGACGGGCGTGGAAGAGGCCACGGGCGGCAACCGGGACGCAGGGAGCGACAGCGCCGCCATGCAGAGGCGGGCGCGGCGACGGGACGGTGTGCGAGCGCAGCGTTCGGAGGGGGGCAGGAGCTTCGGGAGGCCGGCGTGGAGGGTCAGGGGAACGAGGCGGAGGTCGACGGCATGCCGGCGGGGATCGGGAAGGTGGGTGGTCACATGGACGAGGGGCCGACGGGCGGGGTGGAGAGGGACGGGAGGGAGGGAGGTCGGAGGCGGGCGGCTAGGGTCGGGGCGAGGCGGAAACCCTAGGGCGTCGGGCGAGGGTTACAGGGCGAGGCGACGGCGGCGGCCGAGGGCGACGGCGACGGGCGGGCGGCGCCGAGGGCGACGGCGACGGCGGGCGCGCCGAGGGCGAGGGCGACGGGCGGCGCCGAGGGCGCGATTTAACAAAGGGAATCGAAGAAGACGAGATTGGCGACGGGAACAGGTATTTATAGCCCCCCCCTTTAGTCGCGGTTGGCGACGAGGACCGCGACTAAAGGTACCCTTTAGTCGCTGGTCGCCCGCCCCACCGCGACTAAAGGTGTTTGGCGGTTTTTTTGCGATCCCACGCTTCTTTAGTCAGTTGGGCAGGCGACCCGCGACTAAAGGTACCAAGGGTACTTTTTAGTCGCGGTCGCCTCGCCCAACCGCGACTAAAGGCCTTGTGCTGCCTCACGCCTGCGCCTAAAAGTTTAGTCCCACCTCGCTAGTTGAGAGAGCTCGAGAGTGGTTTATAAGCTGCCGCGCCACCCTCTCGAGCTCCTCTCAACTGCAGGCTTTCGGCCTAATCTGTCACTAGCTATGTGCCTGAGTGCCTACTTGGCGACCTGCGTGCCTGAATCCTGGCCCATGTAGGGTTTCTAGTCGTTTTCAGGCCGTGGGGGTACAGTTGGCGGCTCTATTTTTTTCAAGTTTTTTTGTTTTGTTTTCTGCATTTTTATTTATTTTTTGTTGTTTTTTGATTTATTTTTTAATTCTTTTTGCTTTTAGTTTTAGAAATATTATAAACTTTCTGTTAGTGCCATTATTTTTAAAATTTGAAAACACTTATTTTGTTTTCTTTGTTGCTTTATTTATTTTATTTTGTTTCTACTTACAACAAAATACTTATTGTTGCTATTTTAGTTTTCTGCATTATTATTTATTTTTGTTGTTTTTGCTTTATTTTTTAATTCTTTTTGCTTTTAGTTTTAGAAAAATTATAAACTTTCTGTTAGTGCCATTGGTTTTCAAATTTGAAAACACTTTTTTGTTTTCTTTGTTGCTTTATTTATTTTATTTTGTTTCTACTTATAACAAAATACTTATTGTTGCTATTTTAGTTTTCTGCATTATTATTTATTTTTGTTGTTTTTGCTTTATTTTTAATTCTTTTTGCTTTTAGTTTTAGAAAAATTATAAACTTTCTGTTAGTGCCATTAGTTTTCAAATTCGAAAATGGACACCAAACACATCACGGGAAATATAATTCACATGATCCATTCAACAAAGTTTGGTACAATAAATTATTACACATCATTTCTTCCCTTGTGTCCCTCGCTTGCTTACGATTGTGCCGTATCCATGGAGCATCCTCATCATTTAACTTAATGCTTGGGTCGGTGTTCACTTTGAAGGGCGGAATTTCAGCAAACATATTATAATCTTCCGACATGTCTGTCTTGTCCTCCACTCCCACGATGTTTCTTTTCCTGAAAGAACAATGTGGCGCTTTGGATCATCGCATGATGTCTTGATCGCTTTTCTTATCTTTCCGCTTCCTCGGTTTGCTACTCATGTCCTTCACATAGAAAACCTGAGCGACATCTTTCGCTAGGACGAATGGTTCGTCAAGGTAACCAAGATTGTTGAAATCCACCATTGTCATTCCGTATTGCTGGTCCACCTTTACCCCACCTCCTGTTAGCTTGAACCATTTGCACCGGAACAAAGGGACCTTAAAGGAGGGTCCATAGTCAAGTTCCCATATCTCCTCTATGTAACCATAATATGTGACCTCTTGCCCATTCTCGGTTGCTGCATCAAAGCGGACACCACTGTTTTGGTTGGTGCTCTTTTTATCTTGGGCGATCGTGTAAAATGTATTCCCATTTATCTCGTACCCTTGGAAAGTCGTTATAGTCGAAGATGGTGTCTTGGCCAACATGTACAGCTGATCTACAACATCATTGTCATTCATTAAATGTTTTCTCAACCAACTGCCGAAAGTCTCCATGTGGGCCTTCCTAATCCAGGATTCAGCTTCCCGGGTTGTCGAACGTAAAATATTCTTGTGTTTCTCAAAGTACGGAGCCACCAAGCTGGAATTGGTCAAGACAAAGGTGGTGTGCTTCATCCGAGAATGGTCCATACATATCGTTGATTTCATTCCGATCGTGCCTTTTCCACTTAGTCTCCCTCGTGCGCGATCGAGGAAGACCAATCGGCTTAAGGTCAGGAACAAAGTCAACACAAAACTCAATTACCTCCTCATTTCCATAGCCCTTGGCGATGCTTCCTTCAGCCTAGCACGGTTCTGAACATATTTCTTTAATACTCCCATGAACCTCTCGAAGGGAACATATTGTGTAGAAATACAGGACCGAGAACGAAAATCTCTTCGACTAGGTGAACCAGGAGGTGCGTCATAATATTGAAGAAGGATGGCGGGAACACCAACTCGAACCGACAAGACATTGGATCACATCGCTCAGAACCGTGGTAGAACTTCCGGATTGATTACCTTGAGAGATTGCATTGAGGAATGCACATAGCTTCACAATGGCTACTCGAACATTTTCCGGCAGGAGCCCCTCAAAGCAATCGGAAGCAATTGCGTCATAATCACGTGGCGATCGTGAGACTTCAGGTTTTGGAACTTTTTCTCCGCCATGTTTATTATTCCCTTTATATTGGACGAGAATCCAGACGGAACCTTCATACTGCTCGGGCATTCAAAAGATGACCTTCTCTTCTTTGGTCGGGCGTAGCTGGCACGACCTTGAAACCATTCCGGATGCCGGTCATCAGGGTCTTTCAAACGTTGCTGGTCTGCCGTGCTTCCTTTGTATCATTTGTCTTCCCATACACGCCCAAGAAGCTTAGGAGGTTCACGCAAATATTCTTCAGAACGTGCATCACGTCGATTGCAGAGCGGACATCTAGGACTTTCCAATATTCTAGCTCCCAGAATATAGATTTCTTCTTCCACATGGCTGCGTGCCCGTCGGCTCCCTTCGAACTGATTGTCCGCCAGACCCTTTCCAAAGATGACTTTCAAATCCTTGACCATATCAAATACCTCAGCACCAGTCGTTCCGCAGCTTCGCCGGTGATCTGCCTTGCCGTTGTAATGCTTGCCTTTCTTTCTTCTTGGATGAATTTTGGAAGAAATCGACGATGCCCAAGGTACACGTTCTTCTTACAATTTGGCAAATGTACACTTTCAGTCTCATGTAAGCAGTGCGTGCATGCATTGTATCCCTTATTTGACAGTCCCGAAAGGTTACTAAGAGCAGGCCAATCGTTGATGGTTACGAAAAGCAACGCCAGAGGTCAAATTCCTCTTGTTTGTGCTCATCCCACACACGGACACCACCCCACAGCTGTAAAAGTTCATCAACTAATGGCCTTAGGTACACATCGATGTCGTTGCCGGGTTGCTTCGGACCTTGGATGAGCACGGCATCATAATGAACTTCCGCTTCATGCACAACCAAGGAGGAAGGTTGTAGATGCATAGAGTCACGGGCCAGTGCTATGGCTGGAGCTCTGCTCGCCAAAAGGATTCATGCCATCCGTACTTAGAGCAAATCTTATGTTCCTTGCGTCAGCTGCAAAATCTTTGAACCATCCGTCGATCTTTCTCCATTGCGTTCCATCTGCGGTGTGTCTCAACTCCCGTCCGACTTACGGTCCTCTTTGTGCCATCGCAACAACTTGGCATGCTCTTTGTTCCTGAACAGACGCTTTCAACCGTGGTATTATAGGAGCATACCACATCACCTTGGCGGGAACCCTCTTCCCGGTTTACGGCCCTCAACATCGTCACCAGGGTCATCGCCTCGATCTTATAACGCAATGCGGTGCATACCGGCATTCATTCAAATTCTCGTATTCACCGCGGTAGAGGATGCGATCGTTGATGCATGCATGTATCTTCGAACCTCTAAACCTAGAGGGCAGACAACCTTCTTTGCTTCGTGCGATCTTGGCGGGCAACTCGTTATCCTTTGGAAACATATTCTTCAACATTTTCAGCAAGTTTTCAAATGCCGAGTCAGCTACACCTGCCTCTGCCTTCCATTTCAGCAAATCCGATTGTGCAGCCCAGCTTTTTCGCACCATCATCGCATCCGGGGTACAGCGCCTTTCTGTGATCCTCTAACATGCGATCCAAATTCTCCCTCTCCTTTTCAGTTTCAGCGTCTCCGTGCATCGCAATGGTCCGACCAAGATCATCAACGGGATCATCACGTGCCTCTTCTTCACCTTCCCTTCACCTTCAGCATCCTCCATGAAAGTATCACCGAAATGAGCAAGATAGCTTTCATCGATGAAATCATCCCCTTCTTCATCTTCTTCCATTATAACCCCTCTTTCTCCATGCTTGGTCCAACAATTATAGCTTGGCATGAAACCCTTGAAGCAGATGCATGTGAACAACTCTTGAGGAAGAGTAACCCTTCTCATTCTTACAGATAACACATGGACAGATAACAAAACCCCCCGCTTGTTCGCATTAGCCACTACGAGGAAATCTTTCAAACCCGTAGTGAACTCGCCGGAGAGTCGGTTACCGTACATCCATTGCCGATTCATCTGCATTATTATAATATAAAATATATAATTAACCATCATGCATTTGTTAAACTAACTAGCTACAAATAAATTAAACAATGAACTACACACATGCATATTGACACATCAAAGGTTCATCAAGTTGCTAACATGATCGAAGAGTGTGGCTCCAACACTTCATGTCATGTTTGTTTCATGCTCTTGGGGCATTTCATCAAACACCTTATGTGCATAAGAGGAACCAAAAGCAAACCTACACCCACTTGTGAAGAGAATGGCTCCAAATGGCTAAGTGTTGGCTGCTGGATGGGTATATATAGGGAGGGCTTTAGTTGCGGTTGGCCTGGCAAACCGTGACTAAAGGTTCGAAGGCCTTTAGTCGCGGTTGTCCCGCCAACCGCGACTAAAGCCCCTCACGCGGCACCACTGGCCACCGAGCGCCTGGCCCAGGCCTTTGGTCGCGGTTCACCTCCAGAACCGTGACTAAAGGTCCCATTAGTCGCGGTTCCTACAGCTTCGCGACTTATGGGGCTGGACGGAAGCCTGTTTTTCCACCAGTGGGGCCAGATTGGGAAATTGCACGGGTGGGGGTGGCCCTTGTGGTGGAAGCAGCTAGCCCTCTGGATTGCCAACATGCTCATGGAGGCGGCGATGGTATACACGATGGCCACCCCAAAGATGTTGGAGTATACAGAAAACTGGCATATCCCAACATCTGCGCGTCCTGTACTCCTGGTTGATCCATCCATGGGCGAAATCGGAAAGTAGACATGACACATGAGTGTGCCAGTTAAGCCGTGTAAAGTTGAAGAAGACATGGGCAGAGCTGCCGTAACCGACGTACCAAGGTCCAAGGCTGGCCTTGACGGTGTCCATGTATGTGCAGTTGCGCTCGCCGTGGCTCGGGTCGCCGGACCGGTAGCAGTCGGAGAGCAGCGCGGAGGTGTAGCAGATGATGCCGGCGAAGAGCAGCAGCATGACCGGGTAGATCACCCAGCCGAGCTGCGCCGATGCCCACGGCAGCGCCAGCAGGCCAGACCCGATCACGGCCGTGATGATGTGCGCGCTGGCCGTCCATACCGTCCCTGAAACACCACGGAAGCTAACGATTTACTGCAACCACGAAAGCTACGCGAACGCACACCGGCCGGACGCTTCCACTCACCGGTGCGCTTCGGAAGGCCGTCGTCGTCGCGGTCTATGGTATCGTTGCGGGGATCCTCCATTGCTCCAAAGAATGAGTGAACCAGGCAGAGTAACACTTGTCTGCTTGTTCTTTCTGTGTGCGGTAGTGACATGGTGACCACCGAGGCGTTGATTAGGTTTTATATATAGTAGATAAAACAAAGGCAAAAGCTTTGCCATTCCGATCGAGTAGAAAATGAGGAAAAAAATGAGGGCAAGAAAAGGAGAAGTCAATATATACAGACGAAATTAATAATGTAGTGCTCTCTCTTTTCTTAATAAAAAGTTCGGCCATGACCGTCGAAGAATTGACGATAAAATCTTCTTTCACGCCATTTTGGGTTAAAGAAATTGATGAGGTGATCACACGGGACGGGTGCATGACGAGGCTTGAGAGGATCCACCCAGATTTCACGGCTACGATGAAGCAACCATGAGATTCGGTGCCGTACCTCATTACTTGTCTCCTCCCATTAAATGCACATCGCTGACAGGCTTGAAATAAATCCAAGAAAATGTGACCACAGGTGTCAAGTTTAGGACATGAACCGGGCTGGGGATACCAGCATCCAGGGACGAATCTAGAAGTAGACCCCAACGATCGCCTCTTCCCTTGACAGCGATGGCTTGTTCGCTAAAACAAATCACGTGCGCACTTTTTTTTGAGACAAACTCCAAAGCTTTATTTATGACGTCACAATGTTTACATGGACGAAAGAGAGTCCATCCGGCTGGCCCAACCAAATATGTTGGCCTACCGGAAGGGATAAAGCATGCCTCGCGAGTTTGTGAGCTTCGGTGTTCGAGCTCCTAAATTCATGACAAAAGTTACAAAAATGGAAAGATGAGCTATGCTCTATTATTTCATGTATAACCGCTCCATACTCCGTTGGGTTCTTCTCTCGGATGTCGTCAACCACCACCTTCGAGTCCGATGCCACTTTGATGTCTGTCACATTTAGATCATCAGCGAGGGCTAGTGCCTCCCTGACCGCCATGCACTCGAGTGTCGATGGATCGGATATGCCTCCGAAGACCACAGTCGATGCCCCCAAGAACTGGCCAGTGCTATCTCTTGATATTGCCGCCACAACTCCATGTTTCCTTCCCCTCCCAACTGCAACATCGACGTTTATTTTTGTGAGCCCCGCCGGTGGAGCGATCCAGCCCGTTGGTCGCTGTACAGGAGCGCCAGGTTGACTCGCCGTTCCTGCCTGAACAACCTTGAGCTCATTGATATAAGACTGGACGAAAGCATGGACTGAAAAAGGGCTCTGGTAAATATGCTCATGGATCGCTTTTAAATCCGAGGCAGACCTAACGCCCATAGTGTAACTACCAGGGTAGTAAACTCTGCATGCGGTAGAGCATTGTGCATTGCAAAAATCCATCTCTTCGCATCAGTTTCTTCGTTTCTACTCACAACATCGATGATCTGCTCCGAGGACATGGCCCAAGTGCTCCTGGATACTGTGCAGTTTAACAGAGCATGCCTCCAGGTATCTTCAGCCCCACAAAGGCAACACGCATGTGTATCCGCCATATTACGATGATGCAGAAGAGCCGCTGTCGGTGTGGTATTCTTCGCCATTCTCCATAGGAAGATTTTCAGCTTCGAGGGTACTTTGATCCCCCAAAGCTTAGTCCAGCCATCACTATCTCCATGAGAATGAGATGATCCTCCCTGCTCATAAAGCCAGTCCTCTCTGCTTAGTTTCTTCTGCTGAATCATACGGTACGCGGTTCTTACAGTGAAGATACCCCTCCTGTCCTCACTCCAAGCCCAAAAGTCCTCAATTTGTCTGTTGCAAAGAGGAATTTTTAAAATTGTCTCTGCATCGATTGGAATAAAGGTTGCCCGAACCAGTGGTTCGTTCCAAGAGCCCGTGGAGTGGTTGATGAGTTCTGAAACTAGTTGAGGTGGATCATGGGCTAGGGATGTTATCGGTCTCTTCATCACCGTGCGGGGTAGCCAGTTGTCATGCCAAATATCCGTGGTTTCCCCGTTCCCTATTCTCCTCACTAACCCTTGCACCATTATGTCACGGCCATCCAAGATAGCGCGCCAGATTTGTGATGGATGACTGCCCAACCGAGCTGCAAACAGGGAGTCTTCAGGGTAGTAGACTCCTTTGAGGATGCGGGCACTGAGTGACGTGGGGTTCTGAAGCAACTTCCAAGCCTGTTTCGACAGTAGTGCAAGGTTAAAGATCTCCAAATCCTTGAAGCCGAGCCCTTCAAGGTGTTTTGGCTTTGTCATTTCATCCCATGCTACCCAACTTGGTTTGTGCTTCCCCTGCTTGCTGCCCCGCCAAAATTGTCTTATCATTGAAGTGATGTTCTCGCATAAACCCCTTGGTAGGCGGAAATAAGACATAGAAAAGACCGGGATAGACTGCGCTACCGGCTTAATGAGCACTTCCTTTCCGGCTGCAGACAAAAGTTTATCCATCCACCCTCTGATTTTCTCCCACACCCGGTCTCTCAAATATCGATAAGTACCATTCTTAGCATGCCCAACATCAATAGGCATCCCCAAGTACCTGTCACTGAGAGATCCATTATGCACGTTCAGAGTGTTCTTTATAGTGTCTCTCATGGTCTGAGGGCACCCTCTGCTGAAAAATATGGAACTCTTCTCATGATTTATTTGTTGTCCTGATGCCATACAGTAGCGTTCCAACAAGTTTGATGCTGCAACAGCCCCTTCAACACTCGATTTAAACATCAGCAGGCTATCGTCAGCAAAAAGGAGGTGGTTCACGACTGGAGCCGTGGCTGCCACCTTGATCCCTTCAAGCTGAGTCGACGGAGAACTGGATTTCAGTAGCTCGTTCGCCCCCCCCCCCCCCCCCTATGCCTTGGGTTTTTTTATTAACGTGAAGCCTGAGCCCATATACAGTCCATTTGCAAGTTAAAAACACAAAATCCACATAAAGAAGAATGCTATGCATCCCATCGTGGTCTCTTCGATAGAAAAAGGCCATCGTGGAAGGCAAAGTGGCTTGTTAGTTGCAGCCACTATGCACGCACAGATCTAAAAAAACATGTATATCGCTGCTAATCTCTTCCTTTCCAAGCCGCGAGGAACTGTAGGCCTGCTGTGATTAGATCTGTCCATCGCGCTCGCGCTGTCGCGCCGCCATCTAGAAGCGGATAAGGGAAGGGGACGCCAGGACAGACATGCGATCAACGGACCACGGACAGGTTGCCGGCAGGCCGGACGCATGGAGATGCGGCAACAACATGAGGGGAAAAGGTATTTTATTTTCGCATCAGATTAGTTCACGGCTTTACAAATTATTGAAGAATAATCATACACTGTAGGCATTAAGAATCAAATTATGTCATTTTCATTTATTTATTTGTGCTTGTGTAGATGTGAAGAGGAAGAGAGCAGAATCAATTCATATTTTTTAAACCCAGTTGATTCAAGCTCTCAACTGTCGGAATATGATGCTACTGCAAACGATGTGCAACACTTCAATTGATGCCATGGTGTAAGAGGGAAGTATTTAATTTCGAACATTTAGAATTTCATAATACATGATATTTAATACTTTTTCTCTATTGATTGCACCAGGTGGTTACTGTCCAAATCATCTCCCTTCAGAGGAAAGATGAATATGGGAATTCCAAGAACCAAGGTAATAGCCGGAACATAATTTAGTTCTTATGCAAACTCCTAATCAAACAATTATGCCACTAATAAAATTTCATGAATCTACATATCTTGTGTCGTTGTCTTTCTATTACACTTGTAGAAAAGGGGGCAATGGTCCAGGCCCGGCCAGCCCATTAGTCCCGGTTCAATTCAGAACCAGGACCAATGGGGGCATTGGACCCGGTTCGTGAGCCCCGGGGACCGGCCGGGCCACGTGGGCCATTGGTCCCGGTTCGTCTGGACCTTTTGGTCCCGGTTGGTGGGACAACCGGGACCAATGGGCCTCGCTCCTGGCCCACCACCATTGGTCCCGGTTGGTGGGACGAACCGAGACCAAAGGCTGCCCTTTAGTCCTGGTTCAAGTCACCAACCGGGACCAGTTAGTTGCCTATATATACCCCTCGCCCGTGAGCAGAGCACTCCCAGTGCTCTGTTTTTCGTGGCCGGCGAGGGGAGAGCTTTGTGGTGCTCTAGCTCACCTCCTATGCACACGAGGAATGCCCGAGCCACACTACTTAAGCTTTCTCCTCTCCAAGCTCGACCTCCAAGCTCCATTTTCCTTAATATTTGTCTAGGTTTAGCGGTCCGTCACGTCCCGTCCCCGTCTTCACCGCCGTCGATCGCCCGCACCAATCTTCGCCCGGCACCACCGTGGTGAGCCTCTTGTTCTTATCTTCTTTCTGAAAGGAAAAAAATTCTTACTTGTATGTTTATATAGATACTTGTATAATTTTCTTACTTTTATTATTGCATCTTATATAGTGCGATGGTTTTGGTATCCGCCCCCATCGGCCCTCGTCCAGTCTATGATTCGGATGTGGTATATATTATCTTTTCATAACTATTGGTTCATTTATTTTTTATGACAATTATGCCGACCAACGTGACATAGATTTTATTTATCTAGGAGGTTGTTGAACCGGAAATTCCAACCGACCCTATTCTCGAGAGGTTAAATTTAGTTGAAGAAGAAAACAATTTGTTGAAGGAAAAAATTAGAAAAATTGAGGAGGAGAAGATGATATTGGAGTTGCATGTTGCGGATGTCGTCGATGATCACAAGATCAAGATGGATGCAATGCGCTTGAAGATTAGAAAGATTAGAAAATATGCCATTCATACCGAGGCTTGGTATCATTATGCCGTTGGATCAGTTGTTACATTGGTTGCGATTATGATCGCATTTGTTTTCGCATTGAAATGTTTTACATAGTTTCAATGTATGGTTTAATTAATTTAGATGCTCTGCAGAGCTTTATGTTGTTAGATGAGAACTATGTATGTACTTTAGTTTTAATGTGATGATGAACTTCTATTAATTTGGTCACTTAATTATCTATTCATGATGTTCTGTAATGATTTTTGACACACTTAATTATATATAATGCACGCAGATGAACCGGCAATGGATGTACGGTTCAAGACACACCTCCGAGTACATTAAGAGCGTGCATGATTTTCTCGAAGTGGCTGAGGCAAACAAGAAGAATGGTTTTATGTGTTGTCCATGCCCTATATGTGGGAATACGAAGTCTTACTCTGACCGGAAAATTCTCCACACCCACCTGCTTTACAAGGGTTTCATGCCACACTATAATGTTTGGACGAGGCACGGAGAAATAGGGGTTATGATGGAAGATGGCGAAGAAGAAGAGTACGATGACAGATATGTGCCCCCTGAATACGGTGATGCTACTGAATATCAAGAGGAACCAGACGATGTGCATGATGATGCTGCAACGGGCGAAGCTGCTGAAGATCAAGAGGAACCAGACGATGTGCCCGATGATGATGATCTCCGCCGGGTCATTGTCGATGCAAGGACGAACGGAAAGTCAAAAGGAGAAGCTGAAGTTCGATCGCATCTTAGAGGACCACAAAAAGGGTTGTACCCCAATTGCGAAGATGGCAACACAAAGCTCGGTACCGTCTTTGGAATTGCTGCGGTGGAAGGCAGAGAATGCTGTGCCTGACAAAGGATTTGAGAAGCTACTGAAAATATTGAAGAAGAAGCTTCCAAAGGATAACGAATTGCCCGACAGTACATACGCAGCAAAGAAGGTCGTATGCCCTCTAGGATTGGAGGTGCAGAAGATACATGCATGCCCTAATGACTGCATCCTCTATCGCGGTGCGTACAAGGATCTGAACGCATGCCCGGTATGCGGTGCATTACGGTATAAGATCAAACGAGATGACCCTGGTGATGTTGACGGCGAGCCCCCCAGGAAGAGGGTTCCTGCGAAGGTGATGTGGTATGCTCCTATAATACCACAATTGAAACGTCTGTTCAGAAACGGAGAGCATGCCAAGTTGATGCGATGGCACAGTGAGGACCGTAAGAAAGACGGGAAGTTGAGAGCACCCGCTGATGGGTCGCAGTGGAGAAAAACCGAGAGAAAGTACTGGGATGAGTTTGCAAGTGAGTCAAGGAACGTACGGTTTGCTTTAAGCGCGGATGGCATTAATCCTTTCGGGGAGCAGAGCAGCAATCACAGCACCTGGCCCGTGACTCTATGTATGTATAACCTTCCTCCTTGGATGTGCATGAAGCGGAAGTTCATTATGATGCCAGTTCTCATCCAAGGCCCCAAGCAACCCGACAACGACATTAATGTGTACCTAAGGCCATTAGTTGAAGAACTTTTACAGCTGTGGAATGGAAACGGTGTACGTACGTGGGATGAGCACAAACAGGAGGAATTTAACCTAAAGGCGTTGATGTTCGTGACCATCAACGATTGGCCCGCTCTCAGTAACCTTTCAGGACAGACAAACAAGGGATACCACGCATGCACGCACTGTTTACTTGACACCGATAGTATATACGGCAAGTTGCGGGAAGAATGTGTACACAGGCCATCGTCGATTTCTTCCAACCAACCATCCTTTGTCGAAAGAAAGGCAAGCATTTCAAAGGCGAGGCAGATCACCGGAAGAAGCCCGCCATGCGTACCGGTGATCACGTACTTGCTATGGTCAATGATTTACACGTAATCTTTGGAAAGGGTCCCGACGGACTAGCTGTTCCGAATGATGCTGAGAATCACGCACCCATGTGGAAGAATAAATCTATATTTTGGGACCTACCCTACTGGAAAGACCTAGAGGTCCGCTCTTCGCTCGACGTGATGCACGTGACGAAGAACCTTTGCGTGAACCTGCTAGGCTTCTTGGGCGTGTATGGGAAGACAAAAGATACACACGAGGCACGGGAGGACCTGCAACGCTTACTTGCGAAAAGAGGGCATGCCTCCGAAGAAGTATGAAGGTCCTGCCAGCTACGCTCTTATGAAAGAAGAGAAAGAAATCTTCTTTGAATTCCTGCTCAAGATGAAGGTCCCGACCGCTTCTCGTCGAATATAAAGGGAATAATAAATATGCGGAGAAAAAGTTCCAGAACCTAAAGTCTCATGACTGCCACGTGATTATGACGCAACTACTTCCGGTTGCATTGAGGGGCTTCTACCGAAAAGCGTCCGATTAGCCATTGTGAAGCTATGTGCATTCCTCAATGCAAACTCTCGTAAGGTGATCGATCCAGAAATCATACCAAGGCTAAGGAGTGATGTGGTGCAATGTCTTGTCGGTTTCGAGCTGGTGTTCCCACCATCCTTCTTCAATATCATGACGCACGCCCTAGTTCATCTAGTTGACGAGATTGTCATTACGGGCCCGTATTTCTACACAATATGTACCCCTTTTAGAGGTTCATGGGAGTCCTAAAGAAATATGTCCGTAACCACGCTAGGCCAGAAGGAAGCATCTCCATGGGCCATCAAACAGAGGATGTCATCGGGTTTTGTGTTGACTTCATTCCTGGCCTTAAGAAGATAGGTCTCCCTAAATCGCGGTATGAGGGGAGACTGACTCGAAAAGGCACGCTTGGAAGGGACTCAATAATATGCAGGGATGGATATTCTTGGTCTCAAGCACACTACACAGTTCTCTGACGTAACTCTACCTTGGTGACCCCGTATGTCGATGAACACAAGAACAGTCTGCGCTCCAAACACCCGGAGGCGGTCTGACGGCTGGATTACATGTGAACACATCGGGACTTTCAACAGTTCGTTGGAAGCACGTATCAGAGGTGACAACACTGTTTGTGATGAGCTGTACTTGTTGTCCAGGGACCATCTTTGACTGTATTGATTTGGAAAGGATACGAGATAAATGGGAATACATTTTACACGATTGACCAAGATCAAAAGAGCACCAACCAAAACAGCGGTGTCCGCTTTGATGCAGCAACCGACAGGGGAAAGGACACATATTATGGTTACATAGTGGACATATGGAAACTTGACTACGGACATGATTTTAAGGTCCCTTTGTTTAAGTGCAAATGGGTCAATCTGTCAGGAGGCGGGGTACAGGTAAACCCACAGTACGGAATAACATCAGTGGATCTGAAAAATCTTGGGTACACTGACGAACCGTTCGTCCTAGCCAATGATGTGGCACAGGTTATCTATGTGAAGGACATGTCTACCAGACCGAGAAAGAGAAAAGATAAGGAAGCGAATACATCATACGATGAGCCAAAGCGCCACATAGTTCTTTCAGGAAAAGGGACATCGTGGGAGTGGAGGACAAGACAGACATGTCTGAAGATTATGAAAAGTTTCATGAAATTCCTCCCTTCAAAGTCAAGGCTGACCCTAGCATCCTGATAAACGATGAAGATTATCCATGGTTACGGCACAATAAGCAAATGACACAAGCGAAGAATATATATATCCATCTGTACCATGTTTGAATAATAATTGACATGTTGTAAGAGGCGACCCCAAACCCTAGAGAAGCAGCGTCGAGGCCACTAACATGATTCCTTATTGTGATTAGCTAGCTAGTTCTACGTTTGCCACTAATATATATATATATATATATATATATATATATATATATATATATATATATATATATATATATATATCCATCTGTACCATGTTTGAATAATAATTGACATGTTGTAAATATTTGCAGAAACTATGGAGCACTCCCGACACGAAGAAATAGAAGCGATGTTGGGGCACATAATCGCACAAGGAAGTGATGAAGTTGCGTCATTTCTCAATGACACCGATGGTCCCGAAGGACTGGGTGAAGAAGAGGGCTATGTTCATGATTGCTTCGACCCATTAATGCCGGTACAAGAAGAGGACTATGTTCATGATGGCTCCGGAGACACAATGGAGGTACAAGAAGGAGACCGTGCTGACTGCTCCGGTGACCGAACCGAGTCCGGCCAGGTATATATATATATTAGTTAAGCCCATGCTGACTAGTTAATTGATGCATCCATTGTTTTGGTATATGTACACATATTAATTACTCTCGTCTTTCTTCCTTATAATTTATAGCCCTCCGGATTGAGCACAACTTCGGTAAGGAGACGAGGCCCGAAGAATAAGTTGAGATCGTATGAAAATTTTGAGATAATAGAAATCGCGCCCGACGGCGAACCGATTGAACCCATCCGGACAAGGAAGGCATTTTCTGCTTTCGGTCAAGGGGGTTCTTGTTAGGGACAAGATCGATCAGCATCCATCAATGGTATAAGCCTAAGGAGGAAGACCATGAGGTGTCTTATGTCAATGATATGCAGAAAGAAGATCTTTGGACTCAGCTGAAGGCAAATTTCACCCTACCGCCAGAGGAGGATCCGAAGAAGCCAGTTAAAGAGCAATTAATCAAGTCTTGTGCTCTTCAGAAGATGTTAACCCTAATGAGGAGGTGGAGGAAAGAGCTGAACTAGTTTGTCGAGAAAGAAAAGACACCACAATTCATCGGCAAATATGAGAAGATCAAAGATCACTGGCCCGCATTTGTGGCCCACAAGACATCGGAAAAGAGTAAGCAGATGTCGGCGACAAACAAGCAAAATGCTGCGAAGAAGAAGCTTCACCATCGCACGGGGTCGGTGGCTACCTCAAAGCCCGCCTAAGTGGTCCAAGGCTGAGCATGATCTGCTTGAAAAAGGGATCGAACCAGAGACAATGTCTTGGCAGACCGCTGCGGACTTGGTTATTCGGGCTGGCGGAACCTTGGACCTGTAACGAGGAAGTGCCGGTGGGCGGACGAGCAGCTGCAAATACCAGTCAAGAACCTTCGACACTATATCGATGCAGCGCAGCGAGGGACGTTCCTTCCAAACAGGGAGAAGGACGAGCTCAGAATGGCCCTTGGGAATCCTGAGCACCCTGGGCGGACACGAGGCACGCCAGGCTCCATTCCGTGGAAGGTTGGTTTTCCGGACGCAGGGGGTTACAAAACCCACGAGAGGAGGAAGAAAGCTGAGCAGGACCAACTGCGGCGCTGCGAAAGGGTAATGGGGCTAGAGGAACGAGAAGCAGTAGATCGCAGCAAACGACCTGCTGAAGCTTCCCCCGAAGCTACCCCGCCATCTCAGCGAAGAAGCAGCGTGGCTTCCACCGAGCTGCTTCAGCCGGAGCATGTATTGACGGCTCCTGCCAGCTATCCCGTGGATGGTATCACGGAGTCTCAAAATTGCCACATTATGGCGCGATGGATGAATTTGAAGGTCAAGGCGGCTGTTGGCCAAGTTTATCCTAGTGGACCCGGCACAACTTATCACTGCCAGCCGATTCTAGAAGGATATGCTAAGGTGATGGTGGATGAAATAACGGAGGATTTGAGGACCTCCTACTTGACCACCCTACGGTGAAGGGGAGACTAGGCTGGGTTACGCTCAAGACTCCATGCCTATGGCGGAAGGAGCTCATCAACCTTCCGAACTGGACGCCTCCGCCTCCTCCTCCTCCTCCAGTGAGTTAGGGCACTCCGCCTCCTCCACCGCCTCCTCCTTCGGCGAGTGACGATCAGGGCACGCGTGGCGGCACTCCGCCTCCTTCTCCGGCGCGTGGAGGCACTCCGCCTCCTTCTCCGCCTGAGCCGGCGCGCCCGAGCAGCCAGCCTCCTCCTTCTCCGCCTCGTCAGCAAGGGCGGAAGAGACCCGCCGCCCGCTCCGGCTGCTCCGGCAGCGTCGTAGTCCTTCTCCTCCGCCTCGTAAGCAAGCAAAGAAGACATCCGCTCCGTCGCTCTGCCGGCGTCTAGCAGTACAGCCAAAGGCGGGAGGAAATACATATTCGGTCCTTGTGCGAAGACTCGGAGAAGTTACCGTCTGAGAGGACCGAGGAGGAAAACGCGAAGATCGCGCGGGCGAAGTGGATGACTGGTTTGCAGGGTTGAAAGCAAAGAGACATCCACCTCCGGAGGAGAAGGTAGATCCGGTGAAAGCGAAGCGCACTCTGGCTGCCCTGAGGAAACCGGCAAAGTCTCCGCCGAGAACCAACTATGAGCGCATTACTGAACAGACATATCTCCAAGCAGAGCGGTCGGGAAGTACTGTCAGACATCAAAGAGCGAAAGAACGAGCAACTGCGAAAAAAATTAACCAGCTCGGCGAACAAGCAAACCAATCGTGCCCCCCGCTCAATGTGTCTAGCGGCAACATCGTCGCTAATGTTCCGGGGATGGTGGCGGTTATGGCAATCTACAAGATTACCTGCTCGACGATGCACTTCCTGAATACATGAAGGTGGAAGAACATGACACGAGTACGGGAAGCGTCTCGTCAAAGATGAAAAATCTCTAACAACGATGATCCGAAGATTCCATACTTGGTACATGAAAACCTGCAGAGAGTCTGGGGGACGAATAGTTTGTATCTACACATTAAAGAGGAGCACGAACTCGTTGGAACTGATTTGTTGTGTGTTCCGTTTGAGGAGTTCTTCGCGTTCTTCAATCAAAAGGCCCTCGATAAATTAACGGTCTTTTGCTACTGCCTGTAAGTACTATTTCTGTCATTAAGTCTCTATATATAGCTCGGCTCTTTCATTGCATGTATTTATAATTAATTATCCTCAATATATTACGCAGATTGAAGATCGTCGAGTGCAAAAAAATGAAATCTATGATATTGGGTTCATTAACACAAATATCATAGATGTATTTCTGGTTGAAAAGCACGTCAAAGAGGCCGAGGACAACTTGCTACAATCGTTGATCAAAAATCAAAACAAAGATACCATACTCTTTCCTTACAACGGCAAGTGAGTCTTACTGATCGTTTGCATATTCGGTTTCCCTTATTGCTCGAGCGAGGTTATAGTAGTGTAATTGGTGAGTTATGCATGCGTGCGCAGGTACCACTATATTCTTCTGGAGATTAAGCTTGAGCGTGGACTAGTAACCGTCTAAGACTCGAGACGGGAAGATCCCAGCACCTATGCGGACATGACTGAAATGCTCAGCAAGTAAGTTCAATCGATCATTATCGCACCATAGCGGCAAATTTTTGTTCATTTCCTGATATCTCAAGTAATAATAATTATTTTCTTTGTCTTGCAGGGTTTGGAAACAGTTCACCGCAAAAGCTCCGGGAGTGCCGAAGGAGCTGCGATATACATACCCGAAAGTAAGTACTACTGGCTAGCTAGTTGTGTGCATCTCCTGTTAATTCTATAGCTATACTTTCATCAATGCCATTTATAATGCTTCATTATCAGTTTGATTGACCTCTATTTCTTGTAAAGTGCTTGTGGCAGGAACAAGGGAATGATTTCTGTGGATACTACGTGTGCGAGTTCATCTACAACGAGACTTTGAAAAATAAGCGGGGCTACTCTCAAAGACAATATGAAGTGTGTAAGCAATTAATAATATTCACAATTTCATTTTATTACACCATCATTTCTGTTGAGTTTCATTCATATATATGTATTAATTAACCCCCTTCTTCAAATTAGACATGGCAGATGCGGAATGAACTCCTAGAACCACATCGCATTAAAGCAATTCAAGAGGAATTGGCGGGATTCTTTCTTGACCACGTCATCAATAAAGCCGGAGAATACCATGTGGAAGTTGATTTCAAATGCTAGGGGACTGTAATTGAGAGATCTTATATATTGTACATGTATGGAGCCAGTAGTGTCGGACGTACGTGATACGGAAACTTGTTGTTCGACCAATCTCTCGGAGAAGGAGAGGTCGATCGATCATTTCTCTCGGTATGCATGACGAACTTCTGTACTCGATGGTTCCCTTCATTTTCTTACTAGCTAGCGTGTCGAGGGCTATATGTATATAGTACGTAGCGTCGACCAAGCACGGACATAAGAGAGGACACTTCTCTCTATTAATTAGCTAGCTAACATAATATATGAAACACCTAAATTAACCCCCAAACCCCAACCCCCCTTTAAAAAAAACAAAACCCCAACCACTTTGGAAGGCTGACGCGTGGATGCCTTTTGGTCCCGGTTGGTGCCACCAACCGGGACCAAAGGCCCCCCTGCCTGGGCTCGGCGCACCAGCCACGTGGAGGACCATCTGTCCATGTTCGTGTTAGAACCGGGACTAAAGAGGGGAGGTATTAGTAACGACCCATTAGTCCCGGTTCATGAACCGGGACTAAAGGCCCTTACGAACCGGGACTAATAGGTGTTTTTCTACTAGTGTTAGTTTGCTATATACCATTATCCTTTTATCATTGCAAGAGGCGGGTTAGTTCTATTGTGAAATTAGTGTAAAGGGCGGGTTAACCTAAGAAAAAATGCCGTTGCCATGGAAAAGCGACAACTGACTCCAGCTGAATTCAATCGCAGAAAAATGCTTAAGATGAGAGTCCTTGGACTGGCAGCGATTGAGAAAGCCAGACGGCGTCAAGCTTCCAGGATCACTTGCTTAAAGTCTGGTGATGCAAACACTGCATATTTCAACGCCAAAATCAACTCCAGGGAAAGGAAAAACTTCATCATCACCCTGAAAACAAATAACAGAGTGGCTACAGAGCACGGGGAGAAGGTAGACCTCATTCATGAGCATTTCAGTAGCATTCTTGGCTGGGCTGAAGCGCGGCGGTGCACAATAAACTGGCAAGAACTTCAACTGCCAACTGTTGATGCCGAGGGGCTGGATGCCCCGTTCACAGAGGAGGAGGTTTGGGTCGCGGTGCTTGCCTCCCCAGCCGAGAAGGCTCCAGGACCGGACGGTTTCAACGGGCAGTTTTTCCGGCCATGCTGGGACCTGATCAAGGATGAAGTGATGGTTGTGTTTCACAAATTTCATAGTCTGTCTAGAGCAAATTTTGCCCAGATCAATTCAGCGTTTGTGGCTCTGCTCCCCAAGAAGGAAGGTGATGTTTCAGTAGGCGATTACAGACCCATCAGTTTGATCAACTCTATGCCTAAGCTCATCACCAAAGTGCTATCCATGAGATTATCTGAGAAGGTTGGCGCGATCATCTCATTTGTTGTTCATCCTAGCAATCGATGGGCTGCATCGTCTGATTGCCAGAGCTGTAGAGAAGGGCATCATTGCACCACTGCCAGGCCGAGAGCTCAAACTGCGCACCAACCTCTATGTTGATGATGCAGTGATTTTTGCCAATCCTGGCCGAGACGAGGTCGATAGACTAATGCACATCATCAGATCGTTTGGGATACATCAGGCTTACACCTAAACACGGAAAATCAACTGTAACACCCATCCGGTGTGAAGACGTAGATCTGCAAGACATCCCGCAAAACTCCGGTGGAAAGATCACAGCCTTCCCAATCAAGTACCTGGGGCTGCCTGTCGATATAGGAAGGGCTCGGCTGGCACACATTTTTAGTTCATCCTGGATCGTGTTTTCGCTAGGCTAGCCGGATGGAAGGGAGGGTTGTCCATTGCTGGCAGAAGGGTCCTTGTGCGATGCGTCCTCTCGGCCATCCCCACGTTTGTGTTGTCGGTGCTACGACCACCTAAGAAACTTCTTAGAGAGGTTGACAAAGTGAGATGTCGGTTTCTATGGGCGCAAGAGGAAGAACTGTCAGGGAAAAAAAAATGCAAAGTTGGATGGAGCTCAGTGTGCACCCCCATTGACTGTGGAGGCATGTGGATCCTTGATCTGGAGATGTTCTCTAGGGCATTGAGACTAAGATGGCTATGGCTGGACTGCAAAACTGAAGACTGCCCGTGGAAGGGCTCTGAAGTGTCGTGTGATGCCAAAGACATGGCTCTTTTTGACAGTGCAACCATGACCACACTTGGAAATGGCAAGCTTGCATCCTTCTGGCATTCCTCCTAGCTTACTTCACCATGCCTTGCCACGCTCTTCCCAGCTCCAGGGAAAAAAGTGTGGCTGACGGACTTGAAAATTATGCATGGGTAAAGGACCTGCGGCACCATGGAAAGCAATGACCTGGTGCAAAACTTCCTACTACTATAGAGAGCAATCCGGGATGCAAACATGACTCTGCAGCCGCATGTTGAAGATCAGACCACCTGGCTTCTAAGCAGCTCAGGTTCATACACTGCCAGCTCTGCCTACAAGCTGCAATTTTGACACCCTGCCAAAGACAGACAACAAGATGCTAACCTGGAAAACCTAGGCCCCTGGCAAGATCAAATTCTTCTTCTGGCTGATGCTATAAGATAGATTATGGTGCAACGACAGGCTGCAACACCGAGGCTGGGAAAATTGGTACTTCTGCCCGCTGTGCAGGAGAAATTTAGAGACCTCTACTCACCTCTTCAGGGAATAACAGGTGTCAAAGGAGATTCGGTGCCGTGTTTCATCCTGGCGAGGCTGCGGAAAACTTTCTACACTCGTTGCTGCTGAGGGCAACAACACCTCATTTGCTCAACGAGTGCACAACATGCTCCAACTGTCAAGAGCGAACCTCAAGGCGAAGCTGATGTTCCTGGTCTCTTGGCATATCTGGGCAGAAATGAACAACCGCACTTTCAGACAGAAAGAGATTCAGATAACATCGAGAAATAAGGGAGACGGTCACTCCCGGGCGCTCTCAGCGATTTGGCATTCCTGGCCGTTGGATCTTTTGCTTGATGTGATTTCGACCGTCGGATCTCACCTCAGGATGACACCAGCCGTCGGATCGACCCGGTGTACCTGTAGCAATGAATAGTTACTGCCTCCACGCGCTGCCGCCTACTTCGCATGTTCGACCTGTGGGGCCGCTAGCGGGTTCGCCTACAAGGGGTATAAAAGGGGGCCACGCCCGTGTTGAAACCCTAGCCGGCTCCTCCTCCCTCCCGCAGCCGCCTCGCTCCCTCCCACGCACCCGCCTCCCTTCCTCTTCCTCTCCCCCACCTCTCCCTCCACCAGACCTCGCCGCCCCGCCCACTTCGCCGCCGCCGACGCCCCTCAGACGTCACCGTCGTGGCTCAGCCATCTCCCCGCACGCTTCTCCCCTTCCCCGCTCCTCCCCTTCTCCACTGCAGCCGCCGCCGCGCCCCTCCCCTTCTCTACTGCAGCCGACACGGCGCTCGTACGGGAGGATAGGCGGACAGAAGCGTTCTCCCTCTGTGTGGCCGTCGTGGTGCCCACCCGCCTCGTCACCGCCGATGACGACGGCCGGCTCCCGCTCCTCTTCCGGGCAGCGGGGCGAGGAAAAGCGGCGAGGCCCGCCGTGGACCGGTCCGACCCCGGCGCGCCGCCATCCCCAAGCACTGCCAGATGCGATTATCTGCAGGTTCATTTCTGTCTCTCTTTATTTCCTCTTCTTTGACCCCCTCTTGCTGCCAGCTCCTGACTGCGTTCCCTTCTCCTCAAGGTCAGTCAGCCGTGTTGGCCTCATGTACCCAGCACGAGATGAAAGATGGATTTAGAGAAGGGAGGGAGCAGGAGGAGAAGAGGAAGAAGACACCGTACCACCTCCATGCACCTCCAATTTCTCTATCCTTTTCTTGCTGGTACCCACACTTCTCTCTTCCTCCGGATTAGCCCGATCTCTTATCTCATGTACTCGTCTTCTACTTTGTTTGTGCATAATCTTTTCTGTACATGTGTACAAGTTGTATGTCTACAAGTTGTTCGATGAAAATCAAAGCAAGCTTTTGAGTGATGTTCTGTTCTTTGCAGAATAGGGATGGGCAATTGGTGAATATACTGAACGGATACATTCACTAGAAATGAGGGGCGGCTGTTGATGTTGTGGGCTTGATTGGCTTTGCAGGTTCCAACCAGATTGCTTTGCAGGTATTATGCAAGAATTGTTTTCTTTATTATGAGAAAGCTCAATATTTTTTTGCTGTGAATTACATATGTAAGTGTCATGTGTGATCGTTAGATTGTAGCAGAGATACTGTATACAGGGTGTTAATTTTTCAGTTTGCTTGCTTGTCGCTTATCTACACAGTGATGCGTTGTTTTTAGTTTTTCTGCTTGCTTATTTGGCTAATAAGAACATAAGTGTACATGATTGCTGCACTACATGATATCCTATAGTATTGTTGTTCAGTGATATTAATCACAATTTGCAAGAACAAAGATAAATGTTGGTCCCCTTTTAGCTAATAATAGGGACTCACTGATTAGTAGCAAAAAACAGGATCAAGTGCAGGCTTAATTTTCCTTTACAGGTTAAGGATGAGGCCTCAATTATTATTCTTTTATTATGATTATTGTGTATAGCATGTCCGTTATTCTCATCCTATCTGATTGTTGAACTGCACTTGATCATGGTTGTTCATACTCTTAACTATAATAATTGTTGATCTGTAGGCCCATGTTTGTTAGTGCCACGAAACGGCCGTGCCACCGCTTGTGTGAGCCACGACGGCGCTGCCCGCACGCCTGCCCCAAAATGCTGCCCCGACCCGAGCCGCCGCTGTTTGTCCGGAGAAGCGCGGGAAGAAGAAGATGGGTAAGCTCCTCTTGCTCTTCTATTGCCTAGCTTGATTTAGTTCATCTCCTTTACAAGTTAATATGATGTAATGTGTCACATATTCAGAAAGCTAATGTAGGGACACATATTTCAGAAAATAAGCAATATTAATAGAGCAGAATAAGAGGCTGGTGAAATGATGGTACTCTTCCAATATTTAATTTTGTGGAGAAATAATGGCTGCAAGAACATCTAATCCAAAGTTTGATCCTGACAGAAAAGGCCGAGCACTCTCCTTAAATCATTAGGCTTTGTGCCTGTCAGTGTTATATTGTCATCACGTTTTTAAGACCGAGGCAATAAAAACATGTTTGTTTAACTCGTAGGTAGTAGAGCATGGCAACAGGGAGAGACTCATAGCATTTTGTGAAGTTGCAGCGACACTGGATGGTTTGGCTGGTCCACAACACCGTCTCAGGTAATCTTAATTTTACATGGTGAATGTCCATTGTTGCATCATGATGAACTTGTGCTTGCCCTCCTGAAACAAATTCTTCTTAATAAATTGCAAAAGTCCTAATGAAGAAAAGTTATGTTCGTGTTCTTCTAAAACCATGTATGTATTGGCTTTGCAAGTTCCTCGCAGATTATGCTTTTCATTCTAGGTGAAAAAAATGATAGAAACAAAGGCTCGGTTTAAATTTGGTGTCCCTTTATATCTTCTAGCCTTTATCATAAATTCTTCTTATCGAATTGTTTTCTAATTTTGTTGGTCAGTCACAAAGCATTTTTCACAGGAACGCCGCCATGGATGCCTACCTCTCTCTCTCTTCTTCTTCTCCCCTGCTGCTCCTTACCTCTCTGAAAGGACATGCGGTGCCCCCATGTGTGGTTTTGGTAATTGATGACATTCTCTATGGACTAATGGTTGCATTGAGTTATATTTGAAGGATTTGTCCATAGTCTTTTCTTGAAGTCCATGTGCTGGTTTCAAGGAGTTTATGTGTTGGCCATATCTAGCCAAGTGCTATGCTTTCAAGCAAATATCTTATTGGTATATTTATGACTTCCTTGTGGATATCTTGTTCCTTCATGTTGTAACTATTTCGGGTGTACATCCCTCTTTGTAGATATATATCATCATGATTTTGTCTACCTAGAACCTTATACACTTGAGAGGAATTACATCTCTAATTGATATCCTTACTTTCACGTCCACCTTGTCTTTCTTATGTTATTTCTTTGGTGGCTCCGTGAAAGATTTTTCCTTGAGTGCATGTCCTCTCTCGTTGCATCTTGATGCACTCTTGTGTGGTGAAGATTATTTTCCTCTTGCTTATCTTTACGAGGCTTTTGCCATCTTAATTGGTACCCCTCGTCTTGATGAGCCTCTCATCGTCTATCTTCACCACGGGTTGTCACAAGCATAAGTTTTTTTTATTAGTAAGCTTGTGAACCCATTTGCTAGTTGTGTGTGAGAATGAAAGGCTTTGCACCGTGTATCTCATTCATTCGAGACTATGGTTGATGCTTATGCTCATCCGTATATTAGTCTTCTCATGTGTTTCGCCATGACTCACACACATCATTTTGGTTGAGCCTATTCTTAAGTTGCTTCTTTTACAATGTTGCTCAACCAGGTGCTTGTTGCAAGCGCTAGGCATAGTTTCCTATATGCTCTCTTGCACTTGTTGTTAGTTTCTATTGATTTTGGGGGAGCTATGATCCTATTTTGTGCACTTTGTATTCAAACACAAAAATTCTTATGTGTGCACAAATCATGGGGAGCTTCTCTAGTTTCTTTAGAACACTCCTTTGCTCATAATATCTTTTTTCTTGTGGCATGTAGGATCATTGGTCTAGTTGGTTCAATTGATATCCGTTGATTGCTTGCTTCAATTGGTATCTTCTGATTGCTTGTGTCTCTCTTTGTTATGTCTTTGTGGCATATCTTTCTGTTTCCATCTTTGGGCATCAATATAGTTGGTCTTCCTCCAAGTATTACCTTTGGATATGTGTATGGCATTCCACTCTCTTGTTGAGAAATACACAACTTTTGGAGGAACACCTTTTATATTGGTCTTCTTAGCTTTTCGCCCATTTTGGCAATCGATGCCAATGGGGAGAAGTTCGAGAGTTTTGTGGAGAAGTCTTGAGTTTTCTCCTTGCTTTGGTTTTGTTCCTAAGCATTTGCATCTCATACGCATGCATTATTGGTTGTTGCATTGCATGATGATGCATAATTCATATATAAACTCTCTTGAAAGTGATTGTCATCAATTACCAAAATGGGGGAGATTGAAAGGACATGCGGTGCCCCCATGTGTGGTTTTGGTAATTGATGACATTCTCTATGGACTAATGGTTGCATTGAGTTATATTTGAAGGATTTGTCCATAGTCTTTTCTTGAAGTCCATGTGTTGGTTTCAAGGAGTTTATGTGTTGGCCAAGGTGCTATTAAGGAATTATCCAAAGATTGGTCATGTGAGTGTTGTGCTTATTGCAAGCATGTCTTGAAGAAAGAAGATTGTGTGATCATTCATGTTTACCTTCAAGACATCATCCAACCGAAGAGAGTTGGAAAGATTCAAGGTTGATCAAGACTAAGTCAAGAGTGAATCAAGTTGATCAACTCACAAAGCGTGAAAGATGTACCGAGAGTGATCAAGTGATCCCATGGTATGGTAAGCATTGTCCATTACGCTTTGTGTGCTAACCCATGGTCTTCGTGAGAGTTCTTTGTGGGGTTAGGTTGCGGTGTGCAAGTTCAAGTGATGCATCACGAAGAGATCAAGTGCTTGAAGCTTGCCGTCCATTTGGTGACAATGGACTTGTGAAGATGTGCGGAAGAGTGGCTCACCCATAGTGGAGTATGGGGAAGCAATCAACTAGTCTTCTTGAGCCAATGCAATCAAGAAAGGTGGTCCAACTTGAGGAGTCAAGATCGTCATCGTCTAGCTCAAGTGGACCATGTGCAAGGCAAAGGTTTGCCCTTGATAGGTTTTCTATTTTACCGGTCTCATGGTAGTTGGGAGACCGGGTTATAGAATCGATAGCCATTACTATCAAGGGGGCTCTCAAGTGAGTAGCTTGATCGTATCGTTAAATCGAGAGCTCAAACCATTGCATCCTTGCATCATGTTTCTTGGTTCTTGTTTGGTTCTTCTCCTTGTGAGATTTGGAGCTTATGGTCATTTTATGACAAGCTCGAGTTCATCGAAAACGGAGTTCTCATGCATCTTCGATGATGTTTTCGATGTTGGAGGGTATGCCGGTTCTTCTCGGTTGGAGGTTTCACTCCTTTGTTTGCTAAGCATACCTCCCCTGCCTCTTCTTACTATAACCAGATACATCCGCCCATGATTTATGTTTTCAGTCCCTAGGTATATATATGCCCACTCCACCACTCTATTCTTTTCTTGTTATTGCTGCTGCTGCTGCTGCTTTTAACCAACATAGAATCTTGATTTATTATGATTTGCCATTCTGTTTCACCAAATTTTAAAATATAAGCCCGTGTATTAATAGAATTATGTTGGCATGTAAAATTTTGTATTGATCTGTTGTACCGTTTGGGAGAAATAAAAGAAATAGTAGTTCTTATATTTTTTTCCACCACTTGTTATATTTGCGTTTGTCTTGCAAAATCATAACAAGACATGTATACTCCCCCTTAAGAAAATAAGAGATTTACTGTGCATCTTATAATTCTTGCACCAGAAATTTCAAATTATTAGCAACAACAAGAGCAACAAGAAAATAATTGTGTAGTAGTATTATCTAGGGATTGAAGGCCTTGTTGCAAGCAAGTGCAGATAAAAATGTAATGGCAGTTTCACATTTATTATCTAGGTTTTGATGCTACTCCTTGTCTTGTTTCAAACAAGCTTGAGTTTGCTCAATTCGGAGCTCATATGAAGAAGTTATGGCAGTTCTGGTTTTCCTTGGAGTATTACGTGTTTTCAAGGTTGGTGCGGGTAGTAGTACCGTGCCCTCAGTGATAGTACCTTGAAGCTCCCATGGTAGTACCGCTCTCGGAGCGGTAGTACCGCTCCAAGCGGTAGTACCGCTCCAAGCGGTAGTACCGCTCTCCGAACGGTAGTACCGCTTGGGAGTTTCGGCCGTAGTACCGCTGTGCGTCTGGGCTACTTCCGCCTTGATTCTCGAACGGTGTTTTCTCGTGTCGGGTTTTGCGGCACTAATAGCGGCAGTAGAAGCGGTAGTACCGCTCTTAGCGGTAGTACCACTCTTCCCTAGCGGTAGTACCGCTCTGGGGCCAGGGCCTTGACCTTCTCTTCAGCGCGGTAGTACCGCTAGGTAGGGAGCGGTAGTACCGCCCTTCCTTAGCGGTAGTACCGCCCTCAGCGGTAGTACCGCCCTTCCTTAGCAGTAAAAATATTTACGTCACGTAAATAAGAAACACGCGTCGACAGGTGTCGACATGCGAGATGGATGGGCGGCTGCGACTAACCCTAAACTTAACCCGAGACCGACTCCTCCTCCTTTTCTTTCACGAGATGAGATGAGGCGAGATGCGAAACATATCAGATCTGGGCGCCTCGTCCCCTACCCGTGGAGTGCGAACCCTAGCCCTCGAGCTCCACGCCCGTCCTGCCGGCGGATCCTTGATGCCGCCCGGCGCGCCACCACGGTCCTCTCCCGGCCGCCGTGCGTCCTTGCCCCTCCCTCCCTACCTCTGCTCTCCACGAGCAGCGGCCCTTTCTTCCATCCATCCTTGCAACTGGCCACGCGCCGCATCTCTTTCTCCGGCCGCCCTCGCCTCGCCTCGTTGATTATCAAACTTGTACTATGTTTGAATCGATGTTTCAATGTTTTCTTGTATCCCCTTGCTCGGATTTCTCCTTTATTTGTTGGTAATTAATCGACCGTATGCTTCTTCTTCGTCTACATGCAGGCAGGCGGGTTGATCCATCCCCTCATCCCGCCCGCCATGCAGGCAGCCCTGCGTTTGGGCGACGAGACGAGGCGATCCCCATGACCGGCGGTGACCGCTTAGCAGCGTTGATCCGCGAACGCCGCCAACAGAGATGCAGTCCTGCTGTTCAGATCCGCTGGCCACCAACAGCCGGTATTCTTGCCCGGCGGCGAGTCTCTGTCCGGTGCACCGCTAGCTAGCGAGCAGCGGTCTCGGCGAGCATCTCTGCTGCTCAGGTTATGGATCCGGTACTGCTCCCATCTCTTTCTTGCATGCGAAGACTGTGGGCCAGACGGACAAGACTGCGTGTGATGACAGGATTAGACACCACCTCGCCGCCGTGGCAAAGACGCACATGTGGTGGGGTATTACTACTACTAGTTACCCTATGCGAGAGATGAGGGAAAGGGAGCAGAGCAGAGGTGTAATATATACATGCTCGCTCTGGATCTACATGCATCTCCATGGATGCATGCGAGCCCCTACCGCCGTGCAACGCATAACACCGGGAAGATCCAATGTGAGGACTGGACTATGGAATGACTATCAGTCGGAGCAAGAGTTATATATATATATATATGGCGTACGTGGCCTCCATCTCAACCAGATACATCCGCCCATGATTTATGTTTTCAGTCCCTAGGTATATATATGCCCACTCCACCACTCTATTCTTTTCTTGTTATTGCTGCTGCTGCTGCTTTTAACCAACATAGAATCTTGATTTATTATGATTTGCCATTCTGTTTCACCAAATTTTAAAATATAAGCCCGTGTATTAATAGAATTATGTTGGCATGTAAAATTTTGTATTGATACATTGTACCGTTTGGGAGAAATAAAAGAAATAGTAGTTCTTATTTTTTTTCCACCACTTGTTATATTTGCGTTTGTCTTGCAAAATCATAACAAGACATGTATACTCCCCCTTAAGAAAATAAGAGATTTACTGTGCATCTTATAATTCTTGCACCAGAAATTTCACATTAGTAGCAACAGCAAGAGCAACAAGAAAATAATTGTGTAGTAGTATTATCTAGGGATTGAAGGCCTTGTTGCAAGCAAGTGCAGATAAAAATGTAATGGCAGTTTCACATTTATTATCTAGGTTTTGATGCTACTCGTTGTCTTGTTTCAAACAAGCTTGAGTTTGCTCAATTCGAGACTCATATGAAGAAGTTATGGCAGTTCTGATTTTCCTTGGAGTATTACGTGTTTTCAAGGTTGGTGCCGGTGATAGTACCGTGCCCTCGGTAGTACCGCCGAAGCTCAATGTAGTACCGCTCTCGAATGATAGTACCGCTCAAGTAGTACCGCTCTCCGAACGGTAGTACCGCTTGGGAGTTTCGGCCGTAGTACCGCTCTCCGAACGGTAGTACCGCTTGGGAGTTTCGGCCGTAGTACCACTGTGCGTCTGGGCTACTTCCGCCTTGATTCTCGAACGGTGTTTTCTCGTGTCGGGTTTTGCGGCACTAATAGCGGCGAGAAGCGGTAGTACCGCTCTGGCGGTAATACCGCTCTGGCGGTAATGCCGCTCTTCCTAAGCGGTAGTACCGCTCACGGGGCGAACCTTGACCTTCTCTTCAGTAGCGGTAGTACCGCTAGGTAGGAAGCGGTGGTACCGCCCTCGGCGGTAGTACCGCCCTTCCTTAGCGGTAGTACCGCCTCGTGATAATACCGCCCTTCCTTAGCAGTAAAAATATTTACGTCACGTAAATAAGAAACAGCGTCGGCAGTGTCGACATGCGAGATGGATGGGCGGCTGCGACTAACCCTAAACTTAACCCCGAGACAGCTCCTCCTCCTTTTCTTTCCTGAGATGAGATGAGGCGAGATGCGAAACATATCAGATCTGGAGGCGCCTCTCGTCCCCTACCCGTGAGTGCGAACCCTAGCCCTCGAGCTCCACGCCGTCCTGCCGGCGGATCCTTGGTCTGCCGCGGCGCCCGCCATCTGATCCTCCCGGCCGCGTGCGTCCTTGCCCCACTCCTCCCTACCTCTGCTCTCCACGAGCAGCGCGGCCCTTTCTTCCATCCATCCTTACCCAGCGGCCACGCGCCGCATCTCTTTCTCCGGCCGCCCTCGCCTCGCCTCGTTGATTATCAAACTTGTACTATGTTTGAATCGATGTTTCAATGTTTTCTTGTATCCCCTTGCACGGATTTCTCCTTTATTTGTTGGTAATTAATCTGACCGTATGCTTCTTCTTCGTCTACATGCAGGCGGGCGGGTTGATCCATCCCCTCATCCCGCCCGCCATGCGAGCAGCCCTGCGTTTGGGCGAGGCGAGCGATCCCCATGACCGGCCGGTGACCGCTAGCTACTGACCGCCGAACGCCGCCAACAGATGCGATCCTGCTGTTCAGATCCGCTGCCACCAACAGCCGGTATTCTTGCGGCGGCGAGAGTCTCTGTCCGGTGCACCGCTAGCTAGCGAGCAGCGGTCTCGAGCGAGCATCTCTGCTGCTTTCGAGTTATGGATGCGGTACCTGCTCCCATCTCTTTCTTGCATGCGAAGGCGTGGGCCAGACGGACAAGACTGCGTGGCGATGACAGGATTAGACACCACCTCGCTCATGGTAGCGATACGCACATGTGGTGGGGTATTACTACTACTAGTTACCCTATGCGAGAGATGAGGGAAAGGGAGGCGAGCAGAGGTGTAATATATACATGCTCGCTGCGGATCTACATGCATCTCCATGGATGCATGCGAGCCCTACCGCCGTGCAACGCAACACGGGAAGATCCAATGTGAGGACTGGACTATGGAATGACTATCGGTGAACAAGAGTTATATATATATATGGCGACGTGGCCTCCATCTCAACAGATACATCCGCCCATGATTTATTTTTGGTCCCTAGGTATATATATGCCCACTCCACCACTCTATTCTTTTCTTGTTATTGCTGCTGCTGTTGCTGCTTTTAACCAACATAGAATCTTGATTTATTATGATTTGCCATTCTGTTTCACCAAATTTTAAAATATAAGCCCGTGTATTAATAGAATTATGTTGGCATGTAAAATTTTGTATTGATCTGTTATACCGTTTGGGAGAAATAAAACAAATAGTAGTTCTTATATTTTTTTTCCACCACTTGTTATATTTGCGTTTGTCTTGCAAAATCATAACAAGACATGTATACTCCCCCTTAAGAAAATAAGAGATTTACTGTGCATCTTATAATTCTTGCAGCAGAAATTTCACATTAGTAGCAACAGCAAGAGCAACAAGAAAATAATTGTGTAGTAGTATTATCTAGGGATTGAAGGCCTTGTTGCAAGCAAGTGCAGATAAAAATGTAATGGCAGTTTCACATTTATTATCTAGGTTTTGATGCTACTCGTTGTCTTGTTTCAAACAAGCTTGAGTTTGCTCAATTCGAGCTCATATGAAGAAGTTATGGCGATTCTGGTTTTCCTTGGAGTATTCTGTGTTTTCAAGGTTGGTGCCGGTAGTAGTACCGTGCCCTCGGTGATAGTACCTTGAAGCTCTAGCGGTAGTACCGCTCTCGGAGCGATAGTACCGCTCAAGCGGTAGTACCGCTCTCCGAGCAGTAGTACCGCTTGGGAGTTTCGGCCGTAGTACCCATTGTGCGTCTGGGCTACTTCCGCCTTGATTCTCGAGCGGTGTTTTCTCGTGTCGGGTTTTGCGGCACTAATAGCGGCAGAGAAGCGGTAGTACCGCTCGAGCGGTAGTACCGCTCTTCCCTAGCGGTAGTACCGCTCTGGGGCCAGGGCCTTGACCTTCTCTTCGGTAGCGGTAGTACCGCTAGGTAGGGAAGCGGTAGTACCGCCCTCGGCGGTAGTACCGCCCTCGGGTAATAGTACCGCCCTTCCTTAAGCGGTAGTACCGCCCTCGGTAGTAATGCCGCCCTTCCTTAGCGATAAAAATATTTACGTCACGTAAATAAGAAACGCAGCGTCGGCAGTGTCGACATGCGAGATGGATGGGCGGCTGCGACTAACCCTAAACTTAACCCGAGGCCGACTCCTCCTCCTTTTCTTTCACGAGATGAGATGAGGCGAGATGCGAAACATATCAGATCTGGAGGCGCCTCTCGTCCCCTACCCGTGGGTGCGAACCCTAGCCCTCGAGCTCCACGCCGTCCTGCCGGCGGATCCTTGGTCTGCCGCCCGGCGCCGCCACGTCACGGTCCTCCCGGCCGCCGTCGTCCTTGCCCCACTCCTCCCTACCTCTGCTCTCCACGAACGCCCGGCCCTTTCTTCCATCCATCCTTACTGGCAGCCACGCGCCGCATCTCTTTCTCCGGCCGCCCTCGCCTCGCCTCGTTGATTATCAAACTTGTACTATGTTCGAATCGATGTTTCAATGTTTTCTTGTATCCCCTTGCCTAGATTTCTCCTTTATTTGTTGGTAATTAATCTGACCGTATGCTTCTTCTTCATCTACATGCAGGCAGGCGGGTTGATCCATCCTCATCCCGCCCGCCATGCGAGCAGCCCCTGCGTTTGGTCGACGAGCGAGAGCGATCCCCATGACCGGCCGGTGACCGCGAGCAGCGCTGATCTGCCGAACGCCGCCAACAGATGCAGTCCTGCTGTTCAGATCCGCTGGCCACCAACAGCCGGTATTCTTGCCGGCCGGCGAGAGTCTCCTGTCCGGTGCACCGCTAGCTAGCGAGCAGCGGTCTCGGCGAGCATCTTTGCTGCTCAGGTTATGGATGCGGTACCTGCTCCCATCTCTTTCTTGCATGCGAAGACTGTGGGCCAGACGGACAAGACTGCGTGGCGATGTGAGGATTAGACACCACCTCGCTCATGATAGCGATACGCACATGTGGTGGGGTATTACTACTACTAGTTACCCTATGCGAGAGATGAGGGAAAGGGAGCAGAGCAGAGGTGTAAGACATACATGCTCGGCTCTGGATCTACATGCATCTCCATGGATGCATGCGAGCCCTACCGCCGTGCAACGCAACACCGGGGAAGATCCAATGTGAGGACTGGACTATGGAATGACTATCAGTCGGAGCAAGAGTTATATATATATATGGCGTCGTGGCCTCCATCTCAACCAGATACATCCGCCCATGATTTATGTTTTCGGTCCCTAGGTATATATATGCCCACTCCACCACTCTATTCTTTTCTTGTTATTCTGCTGCTTCTTGCTGCTTTTAACCAACATAGAATCTTGATTTATTATGATTTGCCATTCTGTTTCACCAAATTTTAAAATATAAGCCCGTGTATTAATAGAATTATGTTGGCATGTAAAATTTTGTATTGATCTGTTATACCGTTTGGGAGAAATAAAACAAATAGTAGTTCTTATATTTTTTCCACCACTTGTTATATTTGCGTTTGTCTTGCAAAATCATAACAAGACATGTATACTCCCCTTAAGAAAATAAGAGATTTCTTGTGCATCTTATAATTCTTGCAGCAGAAATTTCACATTAGTAGCAACAAAGAAGAGCAACAAGAAAATAATTGTGTAGTAGTATTATCTAGGGATTGAAGGCCTTATTGCAAGCAAGTGCAGATAAAAATGTAATGGCAGTTTCACATTTATTATCTAGGTTTTGATGCTACTCGTTGTCTTGTTTCAAACAAGCTTGAGTTTGCTCAATTGAGCTCATATGAAGAAGTTATGGCAGTTCTGGTTTTCCTTGGAGTATTCTGTGTTTTCAAGGTTGGTGCCAGCGGTAGTACCGTGCCCTCAGCGGTAGTACCGCCGAAGCTCCAAGCGGTAGTACCGCTCTCCGAACGGTAGTACCGCTCAAGCGGTAGTACCGCTCTCCGAGCAGTAGTACCGCTTGGGAGTTTCGGCCGTAGTACCGGCTGTGCGTCTGGGCTACTTCCGCCTTGATTCTCGAACGGTGTTTTCTCGTGTCGGGTTTTGCGGCACTAATAGCGGCGATAGAAGCGGTAGTACCGCTCTGGCGGTAATGCCGCTCTTCCCTAGCGGTAGTACCGCTCTGGGGCCGAGCCTTGACCTTCTCTTGGTAGCGGTAGTACCGCTAGGTAGGGAAGCGGTAGTACCGCCCTCGGCGGTAGTACCGCCCTTCCTTAGCGGTAGTACCGCCCTCGATAATAGTACCGCCCTTCCTTAGCAGTAAAAATATTTACGTCACGTAAATAAGAAACAGCGTCGACGGTGTCGACATGCGAGATGGATGGGCGGCTGCGACTAACCCTAAACTTAACCCGAGGCGGCTCCTCCTCCTTTTCTTTCACGAGATGAGATGAGGCGAGATGCGAAACATATCAGATCTGAGGCGCCTCTCGTCCCCTACCCGTGGGTGCGAACCCTAGCCCTCGAGCTCCACGCCGTCCTGCCGGCGGATCCTTGATACTGCCGCCGGCGCCGGCCATGTACGGTCCTCCCCCGGCCGCCGTGCGTCCTTGCCCCACTCCCTCCCTACCTCTGCTCTCCACGAACGCGCCGGCCCTTTCTTCCATCCATCCTTGCAACTGGCCACGCGCCGCATCTCTTTCTCCGGCCGCCCTCGCCTCGCCTCGTTGATTATCAAACTTGTACTATGTTTGAATCGATGTTTCAATGTTTTCTTGTATCCTTGCCTGGATTTCTCCTTTATTTGTTGGTAATTAATCTGACCGTATGCTTCTTCTTCGTCTACATGCAGGCGGCGGGTTGATCCATCCCTCATCCCTGCCCGCCATGCGAGCAGCCCTGCGTTTGGTGACGAGGCGAGACCAGTCCCCAAGACCGGCCGGTGACCGCTTAGCGCTGATCTGCGAAACGCCGCCAGATGCAGATCCTGCTGTTGAGATCCGGCAGCCACCAACAGCCGGTATTCTTGCCGGCGGCGAGAGTCTCTGTCCGGTGCACCGCTAGCTAGCGAGCAGCGGTCTCGGCGAGCATCTCTGCTGCTCGAGTTATGGATCCGGTACCTGCTCCCATCTCTTTCTTGCATGCGAAGACTGTGGACGGACGGACAAGACTGCGTGACGATGACAGGATTAGACACCACCTCGCTCGCCGTAGCAGTACGCACATGTGGTGGGGTATTACTACTACTAGTTACCCTATGCAGAGATGAGGGGAAAGGGAGCAGAGCAGAGGTGTAATATATACATGCTGCTTTCTGGATCTACATGCATCTCCATGGATGCATCTGAGCCCCTACCGCCGTGCAACGCAACACCGGGAAGATCAATGTGAGGACTGGACTATGGAATGACTATCGATCGGAGCAAGAGTTATATATATATATGGCGTCACGTGGCCTCCATCTCAACCAGATACATCCGCCCATGATTTATGTTTTCAGTCCCTAGGTATATATATGCCCACTCCACCACTCTATTCTTTTCTTGTTATTGCTGCTTTCTGCTGCTGCTTTTAACCAACATAGAATCTTGATTTATTATGATTTGCCATTCTTTTTCACCAAATTTTAAAATATAAGCCCGTGTATTAATAGAATTATGTTGGCATGTAAAATTTTGTATTGATCTGTTGTACCATTTGGGAGAAATAAAAAAAATAGTAGTTCTTATATTTTTTTCCACCACTTGTTATATTTGCGTTTGTCTTGCAAAATCATAACAAGACATGTATACTCCCCCTTAAGAAAATAAGAGATTTACTGTGCATCTTATAATTCTTGCACCAGAAATTTCACATTAGTAGCAACTTGACAAGAGCAACAAGAAAATAATTGTGTAGTAGTATTATCTAGGGATTGAAGGCCTTGTTGCAAGCAAGTGCAGATAAAAATGTAATGGCAGTTTCACATTTATTATCTAGGTTTTGATGCTACTCGTTGTCTTGTTTCAAACAAGCTTGAGTTTGCTCAATTCGGAGCTCATATGAAGAAGTTATGGCAGTTCTGGTTTTCCTTGGAGTGATACGTGTGTTTTCAAGGTTGGTGCCGGTAGTACCCGTGCCCTCGTGAGTAGTACCTTGAAGCTCCCAATGGTAGTACCGCTCTCGAATGATAGTACCGCTCAAGCGGTAATGCCGCTCTCCGAGCAGTAGTACCGCTTGGGAGTTTCGGCCGTAGTACGGCTGTGCGTCTGGGCTACTTCGCCTTGATTCTCGAGCGGTGTTTTCTCGTGTCGGGTTTTGCGGCACTAATAGCGGCGATGAAAGCGGTAGTACCGCTCTTAGCGGTAGTACCACTCTTCCCTAAGCGGTAGTACCGCTCTGGGGCGAGGCCTTGACCTTCTCTTCGGTAGCGGTAGTACCGCTAGGTAGGGAAGCGGTAGTACCGCCCTCGGCGGTAGTACCGCCCTTCCTTATGGTAATACCGCCCTCGGCGTTAATACCGCCCTTCCTTAGCAGTAAAAATATTTACGTCACGTAAATAAGAAACGCAGCGTCGGCAGGTGTCGACATGCGAGATGGATGGGCGGCTGCGACTAACCCTAAACTTAACCCGACAACGACTCCTCCTCCTTTTCTTTCACGAGATGAGATGAGGCGAGATGCGAAACATATCAGATCTGAGGCGCCTCTCGTCCCCTACCCGTGGGTGCGAACCCTAGCCCTCGAGCTCCACGCCGTCCTGCCGGCCGGATCCTTGGTCTGCCGCCGGCGCCGGCCACGTACGGTCCTCCCCCGGCCGCCGTGCGTCCTTGCCCCACTCCCTCCCTACCTCTGCTCTCCACGAACGCGCCGGCCCTTTCTTCCATCCATCCTTGCAACTGGCCACGCCACCGCATCTCTTTCTCCGGCCGCCCTCGCCTCGCCTCGTTGATTATCAAACTTGTACTATGTTTGAATCGATGTTTCAATGTTTTCTTGTATCCCCTTGCGATTTCTCCTTTATTTGTTGGTAATTAATCTGACCGTATGCTTCTTCTTCGTCTACATGCAGGCGGCGGGTTGATCCATCCTCATCCCGCCCGCCATGCGAGCAGCCCTGCGTTTGGCTGACGGCGAGGCAGTCCCCATGACCGGCCGGTGACCGCTAGCGATGCTGATCTGCGAACGCCGCCAATAGATGCGATCTGCTGTTGAGATCCGGCCGCCACCAACAGCCGGTATTCTTGCCGGCGGCGAGTCTCTGTCCGGTGCACCGCTAGCTAGCGAGCAGCGGTCTCGGCGAGCATCTCTGCTGCTCGAGTTATGGATCCGGTACCTGCTCCCATCTCTTTCTTGCATGCGAAGGCGTGGACGGACGGACAAGACTGCGTGGCGATGGCGAGGATTAGACACCACCTCGCTTCATGGTAGCGATACGCACATGTGGTGGGGTATTACTACTACTAGTTACCCTATGCAGAGATGAGGGAAAGGGAGCGAGCAGAGGTGTAATATATACATGCTACTGCTCGGATCTACATGCATCTCCATGGATGCATGCGAGCCCTACCGCCGTGCAACGCAACACCGGGGAAGATCCAATGTGAGGACTGGACTATGGAATGACTATCAGTCGGAGCAAGAGTTATATATATATATATGGCGTACGTGGCCTCCATCTCAACCAGATACATCCGCCCATGATTTATGTTTTCAGTCCCTAGGTATATATATGCCCACTCCACCACTCTATTCTTTTCTTGTTATTGCTGCTGCTGCTGCTGCTTTTAACCAACATAGAATCTTGATTTATTATGATTTGCCATTCTGTTTCACCAAATTTTAAAATATAAGCCCGTGTATTAATAGAATTATGTTGGCATGTAAAATTTTGTATTGATCTGTTGTACCGTTTGGAAGAAATAAAAGAAATAGTAGTTCTTATATTTTTTCCACCACTTGTTATATTCGTTTGTCTTGCAAAATCATAACAAGACATGTATACTCCCCTTAAGAAAATAAGAGATTTCTTGTGCATCTTATAATTCTTGCACCAGAAATTTCACATTAGTAGCAACACAAGAGCAACAAGAAAATAATTGTGTAGTAGTATTATCTAGGGATTGAAGGCCTTGTTGCAAGCAAGTGCAGATAAAATGTAATGGCAGTTTCACATTTTATTATCTAGGTTTTGATGCTACTCGTTGTCTTGTTTCAAACAAGCTTGAGTTTGCTCAATTCGGAGCTCATATGAAGAAGTTATGGCAGTTCTGGTTTTCCTTGGAGTATTACGTGTTTTCAAGGTTGGTGCGGTGGTAGTACCGTGCCCTCGCGGTAGTACCGCTGAAGCTCAATGGTAGTACCGCTCTCGGATGATAGTACCGCTCAAGCGGTAGTACCGCTCTCCGAGCAGTAGTACCGCTTGGGAGTTTCGGCCGTAGTACATTGTCGCGTCTGGGCTACTTCCGCCTTGATTCTCGAGCGGTGTTTTCTCGTGTCGGGTTTTGCGGCACTAATAGCGGCGAGAAGCGGTAGTACCGCTACGAGCGGTAGTACCGCTCTTCCTAAGCGGTAGTACCGCTCTGGGGCGAGCCTTGACCTTCTCTTCATAGCGGTAGTACCGCTAGGTAGGGAGCGGTAGTACCGCCCTTCCTTAGCGGTAGTACCGCCCTCGTAGTAATGCCGCCCTTCATACTTGATAAAAATATTTACGTCACGTAAATAAGAAACGCAGCGTCGGCAGGTGTCGACATGCGAGATGGATGGGCGGCTGCGACTAACCCTAAACTTAACCCGAGACGACTCCTCCTCCTTTTCTTTCACGAGATGAGATGAGGCGAGATCACGAAACATATCAGATCTGGGCGCCTCTCGTCCCCTACCCGTGGAGTGCGAACCCTAGCCCTCGAGCTCCACGCCGTCCTGCGGCCGGATCCTTGAGTCTGCGCCCGGCGCGCCAGCCACGTCACGGTCCTCCCCCGCCCGTGCGTCCTTGCCCCCACTCCTCCCTACCTCTGCTCTCCACGAACGCGCCCGGCCCTTTCTTCCATCCATCCTTGCAACTGGCCCAGCCACGCGCATCTCTTTCTCCGGCCGCCCCTCGCCTCGCCTCGTTGATTATCAAACTTGTACTATGTTGAATCGATGTTTCAATGTTTTCTTGTATCCCCTTGCCTAGATTTCTCCTTTATTTGTTGGTAATTAATCGACCGTATGCTTCTTCTTCATCTACATGCGGCAGGCGGGTTGATCCATCCCCTCATCCCGCCCGCCATGCGAGCAGCCCCTGCGTTTGGGCGACGAGGCGAGCAGTCCCCATGACGGCCGGTGACCGCTAGCGGCCTGATCTGCGAAACGCCGCCAACAGATGCAGTCCTGCTGTTCGAGATCCGCTGGCCACCAACAGCCGGTATTCTTGCCGGCGGCGAGAGTCTCTGTCCGGTGCACCGCTAGCTAGCGAGCAGCGGTCTCGGCGAGCATCTCTGCTGCTTTCGAGTTATGGATCCGGTACCTGCTCCCATCTCTTTCTTGCATGCGAAGCGTGGACGGACGGACAAGACTGCGTGGCGATGACAGGATTAGACACCACCTCGCTTTCGCGGTAGCAAAGACGCACATGTGGTGGGGTATTACTACTACTAGTTACCCTATGCGAGATGAGGGAAAGGGAGCAGAGCAGAGGTGTAATATATACATGCTCTGCTGCGGATCTACATGCATCTCCATGGATGCATGCGAGCCCTACCGCCGTGCAGCATAACACCGGGAAGATCCAATGTGAGGACTGGACTATGGAATGACTATCGGTGGAGCAAGAGTTATATATATATATGGCGTCGTGGCCTCCATCTCAACCAGATACATCCGCCCATGATTTATGTTTTCAGTCCCTAGGTATATATATGCCCACTCCACCACTCTATTCTTTTCTTGTTATTGCTGCTGCTGCTGCTGCTTTTAACCAACATAGAATCTTGATTTATTACGATTTGCCATTCTGTTTCACCAAATTTTAAAATATAAGCCCGTGTATTAATAGAATTATGTTGGCATGTAAAATTTTGTATTGATCTGTTGTACCGTGTGGGAGAAATAAAAGAAATAGTAGTTCTTATATTTTTTTCCACCACTTGTTATATTTGCGTTTGTCTTGCAAAATCATAACAAGACATGTATACTCCCCCTTAAGAAAATAAGAGATTCTTGTGCATCTTATAATTCTTGCACCAGAAATTTCACATTAGTAGCAACAGCAAGAGCAACAAGAAAATAATTGTGTAGTAGTATTATCTAGGGATTGAAGGCCTTGTTGCAAGCAAGTGCAGATAAAAATGTAATGGCAGTTTCACATTTATTATCTAGGTTTTGATGCTACTCGTTGTCTTGTTTCAAACAAGCTTGAGTTTGCTCAATTCGGAGCTCATATGAAGAAGTTATGGCAGTTCTGGTTTTCCTTGGAGTATTACGTGTGTTTTCAAGGTTGGTGCCGGTGCGGTAGTACCGTGCCCTCGGTAGTAGTACCGAAGCTCCCCAGCGGTAGTACCGCTCTCGAATGATAGTACCGCTCAAGCGATAATACCGCTCTCGAGCAGTAGTACCGCTTGGGAGTTTCGCCGTAGTACCGGCTGTCGTCTGGGCTACTTCCGCCTTGATTCTCGAGCGGTGTTTTCTCGTGTCGGGTTTTGCGGCACTAATAAGCGGCGATAGAAGCGGTAGTACCGCTCACGGCGGTAGTACCGCTCTTCCCTAGCGGTAGTACCGCTCTGGGGCCAGGGCCTTGACCTTCTCTTCAGCGCGGTAGTACCGCTAGGTAGGGAGCGGTAGTACCGCCCTCAGCGGTAGTACCGCCCTTCCTTAGCGGTAGTACCGCCCTCAGTGGTAGTACCGCCCTTCCTTAGCAGTAAAAATATTTACGTCACGTAAATAAGAAACACGCGTCGACAGGTGTCGACATGCAGATGGATGGGCCGGCTGCGACTAACCCTAAACTTAACCCAGACCGACTCCTCCTCCTTTTCTTTCACGAGATGAGATGAGGCGAGATGCGAAACATATCAGATCTGGAGGCGCCTCTCGTCCCCTACCCGTGGAGTGCGAACCCTAGCCCTCGAGCTCCACGCCCGTCTGCCGGCCGGATCGGATCCTTGGTCTGCCGCCGGCGCCGGCCACGTACGGTCCTCTCCCGGCCGCCGTGCGTCCTTGCCCCACTCCCTCCCTACCTCTGCTCTCCACGAGCAGCGGCCCTTTCTTCCATCCATCCTTGCAAGCGGCCACGCGCGCATCTCTTTCTCCGGCCGCCCTCGCCTCGCCTCGTTGATTATCAAACTTGTACTATGTTGAATCGATGTTTCAATGTTTTCTTGTATCCTTGCCTAGATTTCTCCTTTATTTGTTGGTAATTAATCTGACCGTATGCTTCTTCTTCATCTACATGCGGCGGCGGGTTGATCCATCCTCATCCCCGCCCGCCATGCAGGCAGCCCTGCGTTTGGGCGACGAGGCGAGGCGATCCCCATGACCGGCCGGTGACCGCTAGCTGGCCTGATCTGCGAACGCCGCCAGATCTGATCCTGCTGTTCAGATCCGCTAGCCACCAACAGCCGGTATTCTTGCCGGCCGGGCGAGAGTCTCTGTCCGGTGCACCGCTAGCTAGCGGCAGCGGTCTCGAGCGAGCATCTCTGCTGCTCGAGTTATGGATCCGGTACCTGCTCCCATCTCTTTCTTGCATGCGAAGGCGTGGGCCAGACGGACAAGACTGCATAGCGATGACAGGATTAGACACCACCTCGCTCGCGGTAGCAGTACGCACATGTGGTGGGGTATTACTACTACTAGTTACCCTATGCGGAGATGAGGGAAAGGGAGCGAGCAGAGGTGTAATATATACATGCTACACTGCGGATCTACATGCATCTCCATGGATGCATGCGAGCCCTACCGCCGTGCAACGCAACACCGGGAAGATCCAATGTGAGGACTGGACTATGGAATGACTATCGATCGGAGCAAGAGTTATATATATATATGGCGACGTGGCCTCCATCTCAACCGGATACATCCGCCCATGATTTATGTTTTCAGTCCCTAGGTATATATATGCCCACTCCACCACTCTATTCTTTTCTTGTTATTCTGCTGCTGCTGCTGCTTTTAACCAACATAGAATCTTGATTTATTATGATTTGCCATTCTGTTTCACCAAATTTTAAAATATAAGCCCGTGTATTAATAGAATTATGTTGGCATGTAAAATTTTGTATTGATACATTGTACCGTTTGGGAGAAATAAAAGAAATAGTAGTTCTTATATTTTTTTCCACCACTTGTTATATTTGCGTTTGTCTTGCAAAATCATAACAAGACATGTATACTCCCCCTTAAGAAAATAAGAGATTTACTGTGCATCTTATAATTCTTGCACCAGAAATTTCACATTAGTAGCAACAGCAAGAGCAACAAGAAAATAATTGTGTAGTAGTATTATCTAGGGATTGAAGGCCTTGTTGCAAGCAAGTGCAGATAAAAATGTAATGGCAGTTTCATATTTATTATATAGGTTTTTGATGCTACTCGTTGTCTTGTTTCAAACAAGCTTGAGTTTGCTCAATTCGGAGCTCATATGAAGAAGTTATGGCAGTTCTGGTTTTCCTTGGAGTATACGTGTTTTCAAGGTTGGTGCGGCGGTAGTACCGTGCCCTCGGTGGTAGTACCGCTTGAAGCTCCCCAATGATAGTACCGCTCTCGAATGATAGTACCGCTCAAGCGGTAATACCGCTCTCCGAGCAGTAGTACCGCTTGGGAGTTTCGGCCGTAGTACCACTGTGCGTCTGGGCTACATCCGCCTTGATTCTCGAACGGTGTTTTCTCGTGTCGGGATTTGCGGCACTAATAGCGGCAGTAGAAGAGGTAGTACCGCTCTGAGCGGTAGTACCGCTCTTCCTAGCAGTAGTACCGCTCGGGGCCGAGGCCTTGACCTTCTCTTCGGTGTAGTACCGCTAGGTAGGGAAGCGGTAGTACCGCCCTCGGCGGTAGTACCGCCCTTCCTTAGCGGTAGTACCGCCCTCGTGATAATACCGCCCTTCCTTAGCAGTAAAAATATTTACGTCACGTAAATAAGAAACAGCGTCGGCAGTGTGTCGACATGCGAGATGGATGGGCGGCTGCGACTAACCCTAAACTTAACCCGGCGGCTCCTCCTCCTTTTCTTTCACGAGATGAGATGAGGCGAGATGCGAAATATATCAGATCCGGGCGCCTCTCGTCCCCTACCCGTGGGTGCGAACCCTAGCCCTCGAGCTCCACGCCCGTCTGCCGGCGGATCCTTGATGCGCTGCGCCCGCCACATCTGGTCCTCCCCGGCCGCCGTGCGTCCTTGCCCCTCCTCCCTACCTACCGCTCTCCACGAACGCAGCCCGGCCCTTTCTTCCAGCCATCCTTGCAACGGGCCACGCGCCGCATCTCTTTCTCCGGCCGCCCTCGCCTCGCCTCGTTGATTATCAAACTTGTACTATGTTTGAATCGATGTTTCAATGTTTTCTTGTATCCCCTTGCCTGGATTTCTCCTTTATTTGTTGGTAATTAGTCTGACCGTATGCTTCTTCTTCGTCTACATGCAGGCAGGCGGGTTGATCCATCCCCTCATCCCGCCCGCCATGCGAGCAGCCCTGCGTTTGGGCGACGAGGCGAGGCGATCCCCATGACCGGCCGGTGACCGCTTAGCGTTGATCTGCCGAACGCCGCCAACAGATGCGATCCTGCTTTGTTCAGATCCGGCCACCAACAGCGGTATTCTTGCCGGCGGCGAGAGTCTCTGTCCGGTGCACCGCTAGCTAGCGAGCAGCGGTCTCGAGCGAGCATCTCTGCTACTTTCGAGTTATGGATCCGGTACCTGCTCCCATCTCTTTCTTGCATGCGAAGGCCGTGGGCCAGACGGACAAGACTGCGCGTGGCGATGACAGGATTAGACACCACCTCGCTTTCATGGTAGCGATACGCACATGTGGTGGGGTATTACTACTACTAGTTACCCTATGCGAGAGATGAGGGAAAGGGAAGCGAGCGAGGTGTAATATATACATGCTCGCTGCGGATCTACATGCATCTCCATGGATGCATGCGAGCCCTACCGCCGTGCAACGCAACACCGGGGAAGATCCAATGTGAGGACTGGACTATGGAATGACTATCAGTCGGAGCAAGAGTTATATATATATATGGCGTACGTGGCCTCCATCTCAACCAGATACATCCGCCCATGATTTATGTTTTCAGTCCCTAGGTATATATATGCCCACTCCACCACTCTATTCTTTTCTTGTTATTGCTGCTGCTGCTGCTGCTTTTAACCAACATAGAATCTTGATTTATTATGATTTGCCATTCTGTTTCACCAAATTTTAAAATATAAGCCCGTGTATTAATAGAATTATGTTGGCATGTAAAATTTTGTATTGATCTGTTGTACCGTTTGGGAGAAATAAAAGAAATAGTAGTTCTTATATTTTTTTCCACCACTTGTTATATTTGCGTTTGTCTTGCAAAATCATAACAAGACATGTATACTCCCCCTTAAGAAAATAAGAGATTTACTGTGCATCTTATAATTCTTGCAGAGAAATTTCACATTAGTAGCAACACAAGAGCAACAAGAAAATAATTGTGTAGTAGTATTATCTAGGGATTGAAGGCCTTGTTGCAAGCAAGTGCAGATAAAATGTAATGGCAGTTTCATATTTATTATCTAGGTTTTGATGCTACTCGTTGTCTTGTTTCAAACAAGCTTGAGTTTGCTCAATTCGGAGCTCATATGAAGAAGTTATGGCAGTTCTGGTTTTCCTTGGAGTATTCTGTGTTTTCAAGGTTGGTGCCAGCGGTAGTACCGTGCCCTCAGTGGTAGTACCTTGAAGCTCCCAATGTAGTACCGCTCTCGGAGCGGTAGTACCGCTCCAAGCGGTAGTACCGCTCTCCGAACGGTAGTACCGCTTGGGAGTTTCGGCCGTAGTACCGCTGTGCGTCTGGGCTACTTCCGCCTTGATTCTTGAACGGTGTTTTCTCGTGTCGGGTTTTGCGGCACTAATAGCGGATTTAGAAGCGGTAGTACCGCTCTGAGCGGTAGTACCGCTCTTCCCCAGCGGTAGTACCGCTCTGGGGCCAGGGCCTTGACCTTCTCTTCGGTAGCGGTAGTACCGCTAGGTAGTGAGCGGTAGTACCGCCCTCGGCGGTAGTACCGCCCTTCCTTAGCGGTAGTAGCCTCGCCGGTAGTAATACCGCCCTTCCTTAGCAGTAAAAATATTTACGTCACGTAAATAAGAAACACGCGTCGACGGTGTCGACATGCGAGATGGATGGGCGGCTGCGACTAACCCTAAACTTAACCCAGACCGACTCCTCCTCCTTTTCTTTCACGAGATGAGATGAGGCGAGATGCGAAACATATCAGATCTGGAGGCGCCTCGTCCCCTACCCGTGGAGTGCGAACCCTAGCCCTCGAGCTCCACGCCCGTCCTGCCGGCGGATCCTTGATGCGCCGCGCCGCCACGTCACGGTCCTCCCGGCCGCCGTGCGTCCTTGACCCACTCCTCCCTACCTGCTCTCTCCACGAGCAGCGCCCGGCCCTTTCTTCCATCCATCCTTGCAACTGGCCACGCGCCGCATCTCTTTCTCCGGCCGCCCTCGCCTCGCCTCGTTGATTATCAAACTTGTACTATGTTTGAATCGATGTTTCAATGTTTTCTTGTATCCCCTTGCCTGGATTTCTCCTTTATTTGTTGGTAATTAATCGACCGTATGCTTCTTCTTCGTCTACATGCAGGCAGGCGGGTTGATCCATCCCCTCATCCCCGCCCCGCCATGCAGGCAGCCCCTGCGTTTGGCTGACGAGACGAGAGCAGTCCCCATGACCGGCCGGTGACCGCTAGCAGCGCTGATCTGCCGAACGCCGCCAACAGATGCAGTCCTGCTGTTCAGATCCGCTGGCCACCAACAGCTGGTATTCTTGCCGGCCGACGAGAGTCTCCTGTCCGATGCACCGCTAGCTAGCAGGCAGCGGTCTCAGGCAGGCATCTCTGCTGCTCAGGTTATGGATCCGGTACCTGCTCCCATCTCTTTCTTGCATGCGAAGACTGTGGACGGACGGACAAGACTGCGTGACGATGACAGGATTAGACACCACCTCGCTCGCGGTAGCAGTACGCACATGTGGTGGGGTATTACTACTACTAGTTACCCTATGCAGAGATGAGGGGAAAGGGAGCAGAGCAGAGGTGTAATATATACATGCTCTGCTCTGGATCTACATGCATCTCCATGGATGCATGCGAGCCCTACCGCCGTGCAACGCAACACCGGGGAAGATCCAATGTGAGGACTGGACTATGGAATGACTATCAGTCGGAGCAAGAGTTATATATATATATGGCGTACGTGGCCTTCATCTCAACCAGATACATCCGCCCATGATTTATGTTTTCAGTCCCTAGGTATATATATGCCCACTCCACCACTCTATTCTTTTCTTGTTATTGCTGCTGCTGCTGCTTTTAACCAACATAGAATCTTGATTTATTATGATTTGCCATTCCGTTTCACCAAATTTTAAAATATAAGCCCGTGTATTAATAGAATTATGTTGGCATGTAAAATTTTGTATTGATCTGTTGTACCGTTTGGGAGAAATAAAAGAAATAGTAGTTCTTATATTTTTTTCCACCACTTGTTATATTCGTTTGTCTTGCAAAATCATAACAAGACATGTATACTCCCCTTAAGAAAATAAGAGATTTCTTGTGCATCTTATAATTCTTGCACCAGAAATTTCACATTAGTAGCAACAAAGCAAGAGCAACAAGAAAATAATTGTGTAGTAGTATTATCTAGGGATTGAAGGCCTTGTTGCAAGCAAGTGCAGATAAAAATGTAATGGCAGTTTCACATTTATTATCTAGGTTTTGATGCTACTCGTTGTCTTGTTTCAAACAAGCTTGAGTTTGCTCAATTCGGAGCTCATATGAAGAAGTTATGGCGATTCTGGTTTTCCTTGGAGTATTACGTGTTTTCAAGGTTGGTGCCGGTAGTACCGTGCCCTCGTAGTAGTACCGCCCGAAGCTCCCCAATGGGTAGTACCGCTCTCTCGGAATGATACCGCTCAAGCGGTAGTACCGCTCTCGAGCAGTAGTACCGCTTGGGAGTTTCGGCCGTAGTACCGCTGCGTCTGGGCTACTTCCGCCTTGATTCTCGAACGGTGTTTTCTCGTGTCGGGTTTTGCGGCACTAATAGCGGCAGTAGAAGCGGTAGTACCGCTCTGAGCGGTAGTACCGCTCTTCCCTAGCGGTAGTACCGATCTGGGGCCAGGGCCTTGACCTTCTCTTCAGCGCGGTAGTACCGCTAGGTAGGGAGCGGTAGTACCGCCCTCAGCGGTAGTACCGCCCTTCCTTAGCAGTAAAAATATTTACGTCACGTAAATAAGAAACACGCGTCGACAGGTGTCGACATGCAGATGGATGGGCCGGCTGCGACTAACCCTAAACTTAACCCCGAGACTGTCTCCTCCTCCTTTTCTTTCATGAGATGAGATGAGACTAGATGCGAAAAATATCAGTTCTGGAGGCGCCTCGTCCCCTACCCGTGGAGTGCGAACCCTAGCCCTCGAGCTCCACGCCGTCTGCCGGCGGATCCTTGGTACGCCGGCGCCCGGCCACGTCACGGTCCTCCCGGCCGCCGTGCGTCCTTGCCCCACTCCCTCCCTACCTCTGCTCTCCACTTAACGCGCGGCCCTTTCTTCCATCCATCCTTACTGGCCACGCGCGCGCATCTCTTTCTCCGGCCGCCCTCGCCTCGCCTCGTTGATTATCAAACTTGTACTATGTTTGAATCGATGTTTCAATGTTTTCTTGTATCCCTTGCCTGGATTTCTCCTTTATTTGTTGGTAATTAATCTGACCGTATGCTTCTTCTTCGTCTACATGCGGCAGGCGGGTTGATCCATCCTCATCCCGCCCGCCATGCAGGCAGCCCCTGCGTTTGGTGACGAGGCGAGAGCAGTCCCCATGACCGGCCGGTGACCGCTAGCAGCTGATACGCGAAACGCCGCCAACAGATGCGATCCTGCTTGTTCAGATCCGGCCGCCACCAACAGCCGGTATTCTTGCCGCCGGCGAGAGTCTCCTGTCCGGTGCACCGCTAGCTAGCAGGCAGCGGTCTCAGGCAGGCATCTCTGCTGCTCAGGTTATGGATCCGGTACCTGCTCCCATCTCTTTCTTGCATGCGAAGACTGTGGACGGACGGACAAGACTGCGTGACGATGACAGGATTAGACACCACCTCGCTCGCGGTAGCAGTACGCACATGTGGTGGGGTATTACTACTACTAGTTACCCTATGCAGAGATGAGGGGAAAGGGAGCAGAGCAGGTGTAATATATACATGCTACGCTGCGGATCTACATGCATCTCCATGGATGCATGCGAGCCCTACCGCCGTGCAACGCAACACCGGGGAAGATCCAATGTGAGGACTGGACTATGGAATGACTATCAGTCGGAGCAAGAGTTATATATATATATATATATGGCGTACGTGGCCTCCATCTCAACCAGATACATCCGCCCATGATTTATGTTTTCAGTCCCTAGGTATATATATGCCCACTCCACCACTCTATTATTTTCTTGTTATTGCTGCTGCTGCTGCTTTTAACCAACATAGAATCTTGATTTATTATGATTTGCCATTCTGTTTCACCAAATTTTAAAATATAAGCCCGTGTATTAATAGAATTATGTTGGCATGTAAAATTTTGTATTGATCTGTTATACCGTTTGGGAGAAATAAAAGAAATAGTAGTTCTTATATTTTTTTTCCACCACTTGTTATATTTGCGTTTGTCTTGCAAAATCATAACAAGACATGTATACTCCCCCTTAAGAAAATAAGAGATTTACTGTGCATCTTATAATTCTTGCAGCAGAAATTTCACATTAGTAGCAACAAGAAGAGCAACAAGAAAATAATTGTGTAGTAGTATTATCTAGGGATTGAAGGCCTTGTTGCAAGCAAGTGCAGATAAAATGTAATGGCAGTTTCACATTTATTATCTAGGTTTTGATGCTACTCGTTGTCTTGTTTCAAACAAGCTTGAGTTTGCTCAATTCGGAGCTCATATGAAGAAGTTATGGCAGTTACGGTTTTCCTTGGAGTATTACGTGTTTTCAAGGTTGGTGCCATGTAGTACCGTGCCCTCGTGATAGTACCGCTTGAAGCTCCAGCGGTAGTACCGCTCTCGGGCGATAATGCCGCTCAAGCAATAGTACCGCTCTCCGAGCAATAGTACCGCTTGGGAGTTTCAGCCGTAGTACCATTTGTCGGCGTCTGGGCTACTTCCGCCTTGATTCTCGAGCGGTGTTTTCTCGTGTCGGGTTTTGCGGCACTAATAGCGGCGATAGAAGCGGTAGTACCGCTCTGAGCGGTAGTACCGCTCTTCCTAGCGGTAGTACCGCTCGGGGCGAGGCCTTGACCTTCTCTTGGTAGCGGTAGTACCGCTAGGTAGGGAAGCGGTAGTACCGCCCTCGGCGGTAGTACCGCCCTTCCTTAGCGGTAGTACCGCCCTCGATGGTAGTACCGCCCTTCCTTAGTAGTAAAAATATTTACGTCACGTAAATAAGAAACCGCAGCGTCGACGGTGTCGACATGCGAATGGATGGGCGGCTGCGACTAACCCTAAACTTAACCCCGAGACCGACTCCTCCTCCTTTTCTTTCACGAGATGAGATGAGGCGAGATGCGAAACATATCAGATCCGAGGCGCCTCTCGTCCCCTACCCGTGGTGCGAACCCTAGCCCTCGAGCTCCACGCCGTCTGCCGGCGGATCCTTGAGTACTGCCGGCGCCCGGCCATCACGGTCCTCCCCGCCGCCGTGCGTCCTTGCCCCACTCCTCCCTACCTACGCTCTCCACGAACGCGCCGGCCCTTTCTTCCATCCATCCTTGCAACTGGCCACGCGCCGCATCTCTTTCTCCGGCCGCCCTCGCCTCGCCTCGTTGATTATCAAACTTGTACTATGTTTGAATCGATGTTTCAATGTTTTCTTGTATCCCCTTGCCTGGATTTCTCCTTTATTTGTTGGTAATTAATCTGACCGTATGCTTCTTCTTCGTCTACATGCAGGCAGGCGGGTTGATCCATCCCTCATCCCGCCCGCCATGCGAGCAGCCCCTGCGTTTGGGCGACGAGACGAGAGCAGTCCCCATGACGGCCGGTGACCGCTTAGCGCTTGATCGCGAACGCCGCCAACAGATGCGATCCTGCTGTTGAGATCCGGCTGCCACCAACAGCGGTATTCTTGCGGCGGCGAGAGTCTCTGTCCGGTGCACCGCTAGCTAGCAGGCAGCGGTCTCGAGCGAGCATCTCTGCTGCTCGAGGTTATGGATCCGGTACCTGCTCCCATCTCTTTCTTGCATGCGAAGACTGTGGGCGGACGGACAAGGCTGCGTGGCGATTTAGCGAGGATTAGACACCACCTCGCTCGCGGTAGCGATACGCACATGTGTTGGGGTATTACTACTACTAGTTACCCTATGCGAGAGATGAGGGAAAGGGAGCGGAAGCGAGAGGTGTAATATATACATGCTACTGCTGCGGATCTACATGCATCTCCATGGATGCATGCGAGCCCTACCGCCGTGCAACGCAACACCGGGAAGATCCAATGTGAGGACTGGACTATGGAATGACTATCGATCGGAACAAGAGTTATATATATATATATGGCGACGTGGCCTCCATCTCAACCAGATACATCCGCCCATGATTTATGTTTTCGGTCCCTAGGTATATATATGCCCACTCCACCACTCTATTCTTTTCTTGTTATTGCTGCTTTCTTTGCTGCTTTTAACCAACATAGAATCTTGATTTATTATGATTTGCCATTCTGTTTCACCAAATTTTAAAATATAAGCCCGTGTATTAATAGAATTATGTTGGCATGTAAAATTTTGTATTGATCTGTTGTACCGTTTGGGAGAAATAAAAGAAATAGTAGTTCTTATATTTTTTCCACCACTTGTTATATTTGCGTTTGTCTTGCAAAATCATAACAAGACATGTATACTCCCCTTAAGAATATAAGAGATTTCTTGTGCATCTTATAATTCTTGCACCAGAAATTTCACATTAGTAGCAACAAAGAAGAGCAACAAGAAAATAATTGTGTAGTAGTATTATCTAGGGATTGAAGGCCTTGTTGCAAGCAAGTGCAGATAAAAATGTAATGGCAGTTTCACATTTATTATCTAGGTTTTGATGCTACTCGTTGTCTTGTTTCAAACAAGCTTGAGTTTGCTCAATTCGGAGCTCATATGAAGAAGTTATGGCAGTTCTGGTTTTCCTTGGAGTATTCTGTGTTTTCAAGGTTGGTGCGGTAGTAGTACCGTGCCCTCAGCGGTAGTACATGAAGCTCCCAATGGGTAGTACCGCTCTCGGAGCGGTAGTACCGCTCCAAGCGGTAGTACCTCTCTCCGAACGGTAGTACCGCTTGGGAGTTTCGGCCGTAGTACCGCTGTGCGTCTGGGCTACTTCCGCCTTGATTCTCAAACGGTGTTTTCTCGTGTCGGGTTTTGCGGCACTAATAGCGGCAGTAGAAGCGGTAGTACCGCTCTTCCCTAGCGGTAGTACCGCTCTGGGGCCAGGGCCTTGAGCTTCTCTTCGGTAGCGGTAGTACCGCTAGGTAGGGAGCGGTAGTACCGCCTCGGGTAGTACCGCCCTTCCTTAGCAGTAAAAATATTTACGCCACGTAAATAAGAAACACGCGTCGGCTGTGTGTCGACATGCGAGATGGATGGGCGGCTGCGACTAACCCTAAACTTACACCCGAGACTGACTCCTCCTCCTTTTCTTTACTGAGATGAGATGAGACGAGATGCGAAACATATCAGATCTGGAGGCGCCTCTCGTCCCCTACCCGTGGGTGCGAACCCTAGCCCTCGAGCTCCACGCCGTCCTGCCGGCCGGATCCTTGGTCTGCCGCCGGCGCCGGCCACGTACGGTCCTCCCCCGGCCGCCGTGCGTCCTTGCCCCACTCCCTCCCTACCTCTGCTCTCCACGAACGCGCCGGCCCTTTCTTCCATCCATCCTTGCAACTGGCCACGCGCCGCATCTCTTTCTCCGGCCGCCCTCGCCTCGCCCCTCGTTGATTATCAAACTTGTACTATGTTTGAATCGATGTTTCAATGTTTTCTTGTATCCCCTTGCCTGGATTTCTCCTTTATTTGTTGGTAATTAATCTGACCGTATGCTTCTTCTTCGTCTACATGCAGGCGGGTTGATCCATCCTCATCCCGCCCGCCATGCAGGCAGCCCCTGCGTTTGGGCGACGAGACGAGCGATCCCCATGACCGGCCGGTGACCGCTAGCAGCGCTGATACGCGAACGCCGCCAGATGCAGTCCTGTTGTTCAGATCCGCTGCCACCAACAGCCGGTATTCTTGCCGGCGGCGAGAGTCTCTGTCCGGTGCACCGCTAGCTAGCGGCAGCGGTCTCGAGCGTGCATCTCTGCTGCTCGAGGTTATGGATCCGGTACCTGCTCCCATCTCTTTCTTGCATGCGAAGACTGTGGACGGACGGACAAGGCTGCGCGTGATTTACGACAGGATTAGACACCACCTCGCCATGGTAGCGATACGCACATGTGGTGGGGTATTACTACTACTAGTTACCCTATGCAGAGATGAGGGAAAGGGAGCAGAGCAGAGGTGTAATATATACATGCTACGCTGCGGATCTACATGCATCTCCATGGATGCATGCGAGCCCTACCGCCGTGCAACGCAACACCGGGAAGATCCAATGTGAGGACTGGACTATGGAATGACTATCGATCGGAGCAAGAGTTATATATATATATGGCGACGTGGCCTCCATCTCAACCAGATACATCCGCCCATGATTTATGTTTTCAGTCCCTAGGTATATATATGCCCACTCCACCACTCTATTCTTTTCTTGTTATTGCTGCTGCTTGCTGCTGCTTTTAACCAACATAGAATCTTGATTTATTATGATTTGCCATTCTGTTTCACCAAATTTTAAAATATAAGCCCGTGTATTAATAGAATTATGTTGGCATGTAAAATTTTGTATTGATACATTGTACCGCTTTGGGAGAAATAAAAGAAATAGTAGTTCTTATATTTTTTCCACCACTTGTTATATTTGCGTTTGTCTTGCAAAATCATAACAAGACATGTATACTCCCCTTAAGAATATAAGAGATTTCTTGTGCATCTTATAATTCTTGCACCAGAAATTTCACATTAGTAGCAACAACAAGAGCAACAAGAAAATAATTGTGTAGTAGTATTATCTAGGGATTGAAGGCCTTGTTGCAAGCAAGTGCAGATAAAAATGTAATGGCAGTTTCACATTTATTATCTAGGTTTTGATGCTACTCGTTGTCTTGTTTCAAACAAGCTTGAGTTTGCTCAATTCGGAGCTCATATGAAGAAGTTATGGCAGTTCTGGTTTTCCTTGGAGTATTCTTTGTTTTCAAGGTTGGTGCCAGCGGTAGTACCGTGCCCTCAGCGGTAGTACCGCCGAAGCTCCAAGCGGTAGTACCGCTCTCCGAACGGTAGTACCGCTTGGGAGTTTCGGCCGTAGTACCGCTGTGCGTCTGGGCTACTTCCGCCTTGATTCTCGAACGGTGTTTTCTCGTGTCGAGTTTTGCGGCACTAATAGCGGCAGTAGAAGCGGTAGTACCGCTCTGAGCGGTAGTACCGCTCTTCCCTAGCGGTAGTACCGCTCTGGGGCCAGGGCCTTGACCTTCTCTTCAGCGCGGTAGTACCGCTAGGTAGGGAGCGGTAGTACCGCCCTTCCTTAGCGGTAGTACCGCCCTCAGCGGTAGTACCGCCCTTCCTTAGCAGTAAAAATATTTACGTCACGTAAATAAGAAACACGCGTCGACAGGTGTCGACATGCAGATGGATGGGCCGCTGCGACTAACCCTAAACTTAACCCCGAGACCGACTCCTCCTCCTTTTCTTTCACGAGATGAGATGAGACGAGATGCGAAACATATCAGACTGGAGGCGCCTCTCGTCCCCTACCCGTGGTGCGAACCCTAGCCCTCGAGCTCCACGCCGTCCCGCCGCCGGATCCTTGGTCTGCCGCCGCGCCGCCATGTACGGTCCTCCCGCCGCCGTCAGGCGTCCTTGCCCCACTCCTCCCTACCTCTGCTCTCCACGAACGCTACCGCCCTTTCTTCCATCCATCCTTGCAACCGCCACGCGCCGCATCTCTTTCTCCGGTCGCCTCGCCTCGCCTCGTTGATTATCAAACTTGTACTATGTTTGAATCGATGTTTCAATGTTTTCTTGTATCCCCTTGCCTGGATTTCTCCTTTATTTGTTGGTAATTAATCTGACCGTATGCTTCTTCTTCGTCTACATGCAGGCAGGCGGGTTGATCCATCCCCTCATCCCCGCCCCGCCATGCAGGCAGCCCCTGCGTTTGGCTGACGAGACGAGAGCAGTCCCCATGACCGGCCGGTGACCGCTAGCAGCGCTGATCTGCCGAACGCCGCCAACAGATGCAGTCCTGCTGTTCAGATCCGCTGGCCACCAACAGCCGGTATTCTTGCCGGCCGGCGAGAGTCTCCTGTCCGGTGCACCGCTAGCTAGCAGGCAGCGGTCTCAGGCAGGCATCTCTGCTGCTCAGGTTATGGATCCGGTACCTGCTCCCATCTCTTTCTTGCATGCGAAGACTGTGGACGGACGGACAAGACTGCGTGACGATTTACGAGGATTAGACACCACCTCGCTTTCGCGGTAGCGATACGCACATGTGGTGGGGTATTACTACTACTAGTTACCCTATGCGAGAGATGAGGGAAAGGGAGCAGAGCAGAGGTGTAATATATACATGCTCGCTTTCGATCTACATGCATCTCCATGGATGCATGCGAGCCCTACCGCCGTGCAACGCAACACCGGGAAGATCCAATGTGAGGAATGGTCTATGGAATGACTATCAGTCGGAGCAAGAGATATATATATATATGGCGTACGTGGCCTCCATCTCAACCAGATACATCCGCCCATGATTTATGTTTTCAGTCCCTAGGTATATATATGCCCACTCCACCACTCTATTCTTTTCTTGTTATTGCTGCTGCTGCTGCTTTTAACCAACATAGAATCTTGATTTATTATGATTTGCCATTCTGTTTCACCAAATTTTAAAATATAAGCCCGTGTATTAATAGAATTATGTTGGCATGTAAAATTTTGTATTGATCTGTTGTACCGTTTGGGAGAAATAAAAGAAATAGTAGTTCTTATTTTTTTTCCACCACTTGTTATATTTGCGATTGTCTTGCAAAAACAAAACAAGACATGTATACTCCCCTTAAGAAAATAAGAGATTTACTGTGCATCTTATAATTCTTGCACCAGAAATTTCACATTAGTAGCAACAAAGAAGAGCAACAAGAAAATAATTGTGTAGTAGTATTATCTAGGGATTGAAGGCCTTGTTGCAAGCAAGTGCAGATAAAAATGTAATGGCAGTTTCACATTTATTATCTAGGTTTTGATGCTACTCGTTGTCTTGTTTCAAACAAGCTTGAGTTTGCTCAATTCGGAGCTCATATGAAGAAGTTATGGCAGTTCTGGTTTTCCTTGGAGTATTCTGTGTTTTCAAGGTTGGTGCCAGCGGTAGTACCGTGCCCTCAGCGGTAGTACCGCCGAAGCTCCAAGCGGTAGTACCGCTCTCCGAACGGTAGTACCGCTTGGGAGTTTCGGCCGTAGTACCGCTGTGCGTCTGGGCTACTTCCGCCTTGATTCTCGAACGGTGTTTTCTCGTGTCGGGTTTTGCGGCACTAATAGCGGCGAGAAGCGGTAGTACCGCCTCGAGCGGTAGTACCGCTCTTCCCTAGCGGTAGTACCGCTCTGGGCCGGCCTTGACCTTCTCTTCAGCGGTAGTACCGCTAGGTAGGAGCGGTAGTACCGCCTCAGCGGTAGTACCGCCTTCCTTAGCAGTAAAAATATTTACGCCACGTAAATAAGAAACACGCGTCGGCTGTGTGTCGACATGCAGATGGATGGGCCGGCTGCGACTAACCCTAAACTTAACCCCGAGACTGACTCCTCCTCCTTTTCTTTCCTGAGATGAGATGAGACGAGATGCGAAACATATCAGATCTGGAGGCGCCTCTCGTCCCCTACCCGTGGGTGCGAACCCTAGCCCTCGAGCTCCACGCCGTCCTGCCGGCCGGATCCTTGGTCTGCCGCCGGCGCCGGCCACGACGGTCCTCCCCGCCGTGCAAGGCCCTTGCCCCACTCCTCCCTACCTACGCTCTCCACGAACGCTACCGGCCCTTTCTTCCATCCATCCTTGTAATCGCCACGCAGCCGCATCTCTTTCTCCGGCCGCCCTCGCCTCGCCTCGTTGATTATCAAACTTGTACTATGTTTGAATCGATGTTTCAATGTTTTCTTGTATCCCTTGCTCGGATTTCTCCTTTATTTGTTGGTAATTAATCGACCGTATGCTTCTTCTTCGTCTACATGCAGGCAAAGCGGGTTGATCCATCCCTCATCCCCGCCCGCCATGCAGGCAGCCCCTGCGTTTATCGACGAGACGAGAGCAGTCCCCATGACTGCCGGTGACTGCTTAGCAGCTGATCCGCCGAACGCCGCCAACAGATGCAGTCTCGCTGTTCAGATCCGCTGCCACCAACAGCCGGTATTCTTGCCGGGCGGCGAGAGTCTCCTGTCCGGTGCACCGCTAGCTAAAGGCAGCGGTCTCGTGCGAGCATCTCTGCTGCTCAGGTTATGGATCCGGTACCTGCTCCCATCTCTTTCTTGCATGCGAAGACTGTGGACGGACGGACAAGACTGCGTGACGATGACAGGATTAGACACCACCTCGCTCGCGGTAGCAGTACGCACATGTGGTGGGGTATTACTACTACTAGTTACCCTATGCAGAGATGAGGGGAAAGGGAGCAGAGCAGAGGTGTAATATATACATGCTCTGCTCTGGATCTACATGCATCTCCATGGATGCATGCGAGCCCTACCGCCGTGGCAACGCAACACCGGGAAGATCCAATGTGAGGACTGGACTATGGAATGACTATCGATCGGAGCAAGAGTTATATATATATATATGGCGTACGTGGCCTCCATCTCAACCAGATACATCCGCCCATGATTTATGTTTTCAGTCCCTAGGTATATATATGCCCACTCCACCACTCTATTCTTTTCTTGTTATTGCTGCTGCTGCTGCTGCTGCTTTTAACCAACATAGAATCTTGATTTATTATGATTTGCCATTCTGTTTCACCAAATTTTAAAATATAAGCCCGTGTATTAATAGAATTATGTTGGCATGTAAAATTTTGTATTGATCTGTTGTACCGCTTTGGGAGAAATAAAAGAAATAGTAGTTCTTATATTTTTTTCCACCACTTGTTATATTTGCATTTGTCTTGCAAAATCATAACAAGACATGTATACTCCCCCTTAAGAAAATAAGAGATTTACTGTGCATCTTATAATTCTTGCACCAGAAATTTCACATTAGTAGCAACAAAGAAGAGCAACAAGAAAATAATTGTGTAGTAGGATTATCTAGGGATTGAAGGCCTTGTTGCAAGCAAGTGCAGATAAAAATGTAATGGCAGTTTCACATTTATTATCTAGGTTTTGATGCTACTCGTTGTCTTGTTTCAAACAAGCTTGAGTTTGCTCAATTCGGAGCTCATATGAAGAAGTTATGGCAGTTCTGGTTTTCCTTGGAGTATTCTGTGTTTTCAAGGTTGGTGCCAGCGGTAGTACCGCCGAAGCTCCCCAGCGGTAGTACCGCTCTCGGAGCGGTAGTACCGCTCCAAGCGGTAGTACCGCTCTCCGAACGGTAGTACCGCTTGGGAGTTTCGGCCGTAGTACCGCTGTGCGTCTGGGCTACTTCCGCCTTGATTCTCGAACGGTGTTTTCTCGTGTCGGGTTTTGCGGCACTAATAGCGGCAGTAGAAGCGGTAGTACCGCTCTGAGCGGTAGTACCGCTCTTCCCTAGCGGTAGTACCGCTCTGGGGCCAGGGCCTTGACCTTCTCTTCAGCGCGGTAGTACCGCTAGGTAGGGAGCGGTAGTACCGCCCTCAGCGGTAGTACCGCCCTTCCTTAGCGGTAGTACCGCCCTCAGCGGTAGTACCGCCCTTCCTTAGCAGTAAAAATATTTACGTCACGTAAATAAGAAACACGCGTCGACAGGTGTCGACATGCAGATGGATGGGCCGGCTGCGACTAACCCTAAACTTAACCCCGAGACTGACTCCTCCTCCTTTTCTTTCCTGAGATGAGATGAGACGAGATGCGAAACATATCAGATCTGGAGGCGCCTCTCGTCCCCTACCCGTGGTGCGAACCCTAGCCCTCGAGCTCCACGCCGTCCTGCCGCCGGATCCTTGGTCTGCACGGGCGCCGCCACGACGGTCCTCCTCGCCGCCGTGCGTCCTTGCCCCACTCCCTCCCTACCTCTGCTCTCCACGAACGCGCCGGCCCTTTCTTCCATCCATCCTTGCAACTGGCCACGCGCCGCATCTCTTTCTCCGGCCGCCCTCGCCTCGCCTCGTTGATTATCAAACTTGTACTATGTTTGAATCGATGTTTCAATGTTTTCTTGTATCCCCTTGCCTGGATTTCTCCTTTATTTGTTGGTAATTAATCGACCGTATGCTTCTTCTTCGTCTACATGCAGGCAGGCGGGTTGATCCATCCTCATCCCGCCCGCCATGCAGTGCAGCCCCTGCGTTTGGGCGAGACGAGAGCAATCCCCATGACCGCCGGTGACCGCTTAGCAGCGCTGATTCCATTAACGCCGCCAACAGATGCAGATCCCGCTGTTCAGATCCGCTGCCACCAACAGCCGGTATTCTTGCCGGCCGGCGAGAGTCTCCTCGTCCGGTGCACCGCTAGCTAGCGAGCAGCGGTCTCGGCGAGCATCTCTGCTGCTCGAGTTATGGATCCGTACCTGCTCCCATCTCTTTCTTGCATGCGAAGACTGTGGGCCAGACGGACAAGACTGCGTGATTTACGACAGGATTAGACACCACCTCGCCATGTAGCAAGACGCACATGTCGTGGGGAATTACTACAACTAGATACCCTATGCAGAGATGAGGGGAAAGGGAGCAGATCAGAGGTGTAATATAAACATTCTCTCCTCTGGATCTACATGCATCTCCATGGATGCATGCGAGCCCAACCGCCGTGCAACGCAACACCGGGAAGATCCAATGTGAGGACTGGACTATGGAATGACTATCGATCGGAGCAAGAGTTATATATATATATGGCGTACGTGGCCTCCATCTCAACCAGATACATCCGCCCATGATTTATGTTTTCAGTCCCTAGGTATATATATGCCCACTCCACCACTCTATTCTTTTCTTGTTATTGCTGCTGCTGCTGCTGCTTTTAACCAACATAGAATCTTGATTTATTATGATTTGCCATTGTGTTTCACCAAATTTTAAAATATAAGCCCGTGTATTAATAGAATTATGTTGGCATGTAAAATTTTGTATTGATCTGTTGTACCGCTTTGGGGAGAAATAAAAGAAATAGTAGTTCTTATATTTTTTCCACCACTTGTTATATTTATGCTTTGTCTTGCAAAATCATAACAAGACATGTATACTCCCCTTAAGAAAATAAGAGATTTATGTGCATCTTATAATTCTTGCACCAGAAATTTCACATTAGTAGCAACAGCAAGAGCAACAAGAAAATAATTGTGTAGTAGTATTATCTAGGGATTGAAGGCCTTGTTGCAAGCAAGTGCAGATAAAAATGTAATGGCAGTTTTCACATTTATTATCTAGGTTTTGATGCTACTCGTTGTCTTGTTTCAAACAAGCTTGAGTTTGCTCAATTCGGAGCTCATATGAAGAAGTTATGGCAGTTCTGGTTTTCCTTGGAGTATTCTGTGTTTTCAAGGTTGGTGCCGGTGTAGTACCGCTGAAGCTCCCCAGCGGTAGTACCGCTCTCGAGCGGTGAATGCCGCTCAAGCGGTAGTACCGCTCTCCGAACGGTAGTACCGCTTGGGAGTTTCGGCCGTAGTACTGCGGCGTCTGGGCTACTTCCGCCTTTGATTCTCGAACGGTGTTTTCTCGTGGTCGGGTTTTGCGGCACTAATAGCGGCGATAGAAGCGGTAGTACCGCTCTGAGCGGTAGTACCGCTCTTCCCTAGCGGTAGTACCGCTCTGGGGCCAGGGCCTTGACCTTCTCTTCAGCGCGGTAGTACCGCTAGGTAGGGAGCGGTAGTACCGCCCTCAGCGGTAGTACCGCCCTTCCTTAGCGGTAGTACCGCTCTGTGCGGGGCTGTTCAGTGGGGCAACGGTTGGATTTTCCCCCTCCTATAAAAGGGGGTCTTCTTCCCCATTGAACCTAATCCTTTGAGCTCGTGATCTTCCCCCATTGTTGACCTTCTCCGAGCTTGCTATCTCTCAATCCCTCCATGGATTCTTGCTAGTTTTTGGGGAAAAGAGAGGAGATCTAGATCCACATTTCCACTAATCACTTTCTCCTCTATGTGAGGGGAACCCCTTGGATCTAGTTCTTGGAGTTCTTGGTGTTCTCCTTCTTGTTCTTCCTCTCATTTTCCTCCCTAGCATTAGTTGCTTTGGTGGGATTTGAGAGTGAAGGACTTGGCACTCCGTGTGCCCTTGCCATTGCATTTGTGCATCGGTTTGAGTTCTCCACGGTGATACGTGGAAGTTACAAGTTGAGAAGCTTATTACTCTTGGGTGCTTGGTGCCCTTGAGCTTGTTCCTCTTGGGTGCTTGGGCGCCCTAGACGGTTGGTAGTGTTCGAGCTCAATCATTGTGGTGTAAAGCTCCGGCAAGCGTCGGGTCTCCAATTAGGTTGTGGAGATCGCCTGAGCAATTTGACGGGTTCAGTGACCGCCCCAAGGGTTGCCAAAGTGTACGGGTTCGGTGACCGCCCCAAGGGTTGCCATTTGTACGGGTTCGGTGACCGCCCTCAAGGGTCCCTTAGTGGAATCACGGCATCTTGCATTGTGCGAGGGCGTGAGGAGATTACAGTGGCCCTAGTGGCTTCTTGGGGAGCATTGTGCCTCCACACCGCTCCAAACAGAGATTAGCATCCGCAAGGGTGTGAACTTCAGGATACATCGTTGCCTCCGCGTGCCTCGGTTATCTCTTACCCGAGCCCCTTTACTTATGCACTTTACTTTGTGATAGCCATATTGTTCTTTGTCATATATCTTGCTATCACATAGTTGTTTATCTTGCTTAGCATAAGTTGTTGGTGCACATAGGTGAGCCTAGTTGTTTTAGGTTTTGTGCTTGACAAATTAACCGTTAGGTTTATTCCGCATTTGTTCAAGCCTAAACCGTAATTATTTTAAAGCGCCTATTCACCCCCCCCCCCTCTAGGCGACATCCTCGATCTTTCACTCTCTCTTCCTTTGCTTTTCTCACAGGAACGCCGCCATGGATGCCTCGACTGGACAAAGCACAGCGCGCCTCATCCTTGCTCCCGCACCGTGACGTCTTCTCCTCCTGCAACCGGCCGCGCCGGTGAGTCGTCGGGGAACTGCGCCCTTTTTCTTCCTTCTCCTCGCTGCCTTCTCTCTCTCACATATCTCTCTCCCCGTGTGGACAACAGCCACGTAGTTTAGGTAATAAGCTTAGTATGAGATAAAATTTAACATGTGATTTTGAATCTACAGTATTTAGGCCTGTAGGTCCTACTTATTTTAGATTATCCTAACTATATGCTTGAATAGGAAATCTACGGTGTCTCAGGCATGTACATGTAGCTCTTTAAGGCTTATCCTAACCATAGATTTATCCTAATCATATGTTTAGATAAAATAGTTCAGGTTCATATCTATGCTCAGTTTAAAATTAAATATGGGATGTGCAGGTTAGTCTTCTTTTGATTGCCTTCTTTGTTGTTTTGTGTGCTGCTAATGGATTTTCATGGGTGGACCTATCTTCCAACATTGCTCCTATGTTTTTTTGTAGTGTATGCTGCTTTTTCATAAGTTGTCCTTGAAAAATGGTTAACCTTGTGCATTTACTTTGTAACATTTTCTTGCAGATCGATCAGGTATGGATGAGACTCTCTGTACTACCAAGGCAACCTTTTGATATAATGCATGAACCCAACTTGTCAAAAAGAACCTTTAACTTGAACACATGTTTTTGACAGGAGCAATGAATATGGTTTATGGTTTTGACTAATTAACTTTATATTTTCTCTAGCTGAGTTATCACTTGTCAGGTCACAAGTTTGTTCTGACTTTGTAACTATCGCCAAAAGTTCAGTTTTGATATATCATCTACTGAAATATCATTTTTGTGCACCTGTTTTTGTTACCTCTATTTCTGAACCAAGTGCATCAGTGTGTTTAGTTGGGATTAACATTTTATTCTGGTGCTTAAAATGCCTCTGTTTTTGTTACCTCTGTTTCTGAACCAAGTGCACTAGGGTTGAATTAGTTGCTTAATCCATACACTGTGCATCAGGTTCACAAGCATTAGTTGCTTAATCCATACACTGCGCATAACTTCCTGGGCAGATAATCGTGTAGTTAATGCTTGATGACATATATATATATTTAGATAGGTGAATTATCAGAGGTTGGTCCAGATATCCAAGGTTAATCTATGCCTACATCTTCCAAAGTTCTTTGGAAAGGATCAATCCTTCAGTTTTTTGGTGTTGTTCTTGGATTTCTACATATGTATGTTTCCATTTTGCTCCATTTACTACTACACAAACCTTGAGGATTTTTTAGATTTTAGATAACTAATGGTTAGTACATATCCTTCCATTCCATGAATTAATTTTAATTTGTCTGGGTTAAGCTCTCTATGTGTACAAGCTTTACATAACCAAGACTTAATCCTAGCTAACCTGAAGATGCTAGCTAATCAAGAACAGTCTAAAAATGTTGTGCTTCCTGTAGGTTTATACAGTGTGGCATGGCACACGTACTATTATTGAGCTATCATCTTCTGGTTCTGGATTTATGGTGGCAGCAGTATTGACGCTGAAGGAATGGGAGAGAAGGACAAGCTTGCTCTTGTGCTACCGCTAGGTGAGGTGATTGACTCGGGGGTGTCTTTTCTCAAAAATGACAGGCTCAACCATGAGAGCATGAGATCTTTGCACATGTATGTCTTATCTATTAACCATTCTGCTAAATAGTAATTACTAAATAATTGTTTCTGATAAACAGTGATGCCTTTCTTGTTGGGGAACGTAGCAGAAATTCAAAATTTTCCTACGTATCACCAAGATCTATCTATGGAGAGACTAGCAACGAGGGGAAGGAGAGTGCATCTACATACCCTTGTAGATCGCTAAGCGGAAGCGTTCAAGTGAACGGGGTTGATGGAGTCGTACTCGCCGTGATTCAGATCACCGATGATCCTAGTGCCGAACGGACGGCACCTCCGCTGTTCAACACACGTACAGCCGGTGACGTCTCCCACGCCTTGATCCAGCGAGGAGAGAGGGAGAAGTTGAGGAAGACTCCATCCAACAGCAGCACAACGGCGTGGTGGTGGTGGAGGAGCGTGGCAATCCTGCAGGCTTCGCCAAGCACTACGGAGGAGAAGGAGGTGTTGGAGAGGGAGAGAGAGGCGCCAGGCTCAGTGTTGCTGCCCCCTCCCTCCCCCTTTATATAGGTGCCAAGGAGGGGAGGGCGCAGCCTTGCCCCCTCCTCCAAGGGAGGGGTGCGGCCAAGAGGGAAGGAGTCCATCCTCCCAAGGCACCCTGGAGGTGCCTTCCTCTATGGACTCTTCCTCTCCAAGTGTTTCATGCGCATGGGCCTCTTGGGGCTGGTTCCCCTTGGCCCATGCAGGCCTAGGCGCACCACCTAGGGCCCATGTGGCCCCCGGGGCAGGTGGCCCCACCGGTGGGCCCCGACCCCTCCGTGGTCCCAGACAATACCGATATCACCGAAACTTGTCCCGATGGTCAAACAGCACTTCCTATATATAATTCTTTACCTCCGGACCATTCCGGAACTCCTCGTGACGTCCAGGATCTCATCCGGACTCGAACAACATTCGGTAACCACATACAAGCTTCCTATATAACCCTAGCGCCATCGAACCTTATGTGTAGACCCTACGGGTTCGGAGACAAGCGACATGACCGAGACGTTCTCCGGTCAATAACCAACAGCGGGATCTGGATACCCATGTTGGCTCCCACATGTTCCACGATGATCTCATCGGATGAACCACGATGTCAAGGACTCAATCAATCCCGTATACAATTCCCTTTGTCTAGCGGTATTGTACTTGCCCGAGATTCGATCATCGGTATCCCGATACCTTGTTCAATCTCGTTACCGGCAAGTCTCTTTACTCGTTCCGTAACACATCATCCCTGATCAACTCCTTAATCACACTGTGCACATTATGATGATGTCCTACCGAGTGGGCCCAGAGATACCTCTCCGTCACACGGAGTGACAAATCCGATCTCGATTCGTACCAACCCAACAGACACTTTTGGAGATACCTGTAGTGCACCTTTATAGTCACCCAGTTATGCCAGGACGCTTTGATACACCCAAAGCATTCCTACGGTATCCGGGAGTTGCACAATCTCATGGTATAAGGAAAAGATACTTGACATTAGAAAAGCTTTAGCATACGAACTACGATCTTTGTGCTAGGCTTAGGATTGGGTCTTGTCCATCACATCATTCTCCTAATGATGTGATCCCGTTATCAATGACATCCAATGTCCATGGTCAGGAAATCGTAACCATCTATTGATCAACGAGCTAGTCAACTAGAGGCTTACTAGGGACATGGTGTTGTCTATGTATCCACACATGTATCCGAGTTTCCTATCAATACAATTATAGCATGGATAATAAACGATTATCATGAACAAGGAAATATAATAATAACTAATTTATTATTGCCTCTAGGGCATATTTCCAACAGTCTCCCACTTGCACTAGAGTCAATAATCTAGTTCACATCGCCATGTGATCAACGGTGATAGGTCACATCGCCATGTGACCAACATCCAAAGAGTCTACTAGTGTCTTAAACTAGTTCACATCACCATGTGATTAAGACTCAATGAGTTACGAGGTTTGATCATGTTTTGCTTGTGAGAGAGGTTTTAGTCAACGGGTTTTAGTCAACGGGTCTGAACCTTTCAGATCCGTGTGTGCTATGCAATTCTCTTATGTCATATTGTAAATGCTGCTTCCACGCTCCACTTGGATCTATTCCAAACGGTTGCTCCACTATACGTATCCGGTTTGCTACTCGAGTCACTCGGATAGGTGTTAAAGCTTGCATCGATGTAACCCTTATGCCGAACTCTTTATCACCTCCATAATCGAGAAACATGTCCTTATTTACTCCAAGGACAATTTTGATCATTGTCCAATGATCCATTCCTGGATCATTCTTGTACCCTTTGACTCATGGCATGGCACACTTCCGTGCGGTACACGCATAGCATCTTGTAGAGCCTATGTCTAAGGCATAGGGACAATCTTAATCCTTTCTCTCTCTGCTGCCGTGGTCGAGCTTTAAGTCTTAACTTCATACCTTACAATTCAGCTAAGAACTCCTTCTTTGGTGATCCATCTTGAACACCTTCAAGATCATGTCAAGGTACATGCTCATTTGAAAGTATTATTAAACATTTTGATCTATCTTATAGATCTTGATGCTTATTGTTCAAGTAGCCTAATCCAGGTTTTCTATTTGAAAAACACCTTTCAAATAACCCTATATGCTTTACGTAAAATTTCACGTCATTTCGATCATCAATATGTCAACAACATATACTCATCAGAAATTCTATAGTGCTCCCACTTACTTCTTTGGAAATACAAGTTTCTCATAAACTTTGTATAAACCCAAAATCTTTGATCATCTCATCAAAGCGCACATTCCAACTCCGAGATGCTTACTCCGGTCCTTAGAAAGGATCGCTGGAGCCAAAGATAACTTTTAGCATCCTTAGGATCGACAAAACTTTACGATTGTATCACATACAACCTTTCCTTACGAAACTGGTAAGGAAACTCATTTTGACATCCATCCGCCAGATTTCATAAATGCAGCTTATGCTAACATGATTCCGACAGACTCAAGCATCGCTACGGATGAGAAAATCTCATCGTAGTCAACTCCTTGAACTTGTGAAAAACTCTTCGCCACAAGTCGAGCTTCATAGACGGTGACATTACCGTCCATGTCCGTCTTCTTCTTAAAGATCCATTTATCTCAATGGCTTGCCGATCATCGGGCAAGTCCATCAAAGTCCATGCTTTGTTATGATACATGGATCCTATCTCGGATTTCATGGCTTCTAACCATTTGTCGGAATTTGGGCCCACCATCGCTTCTCCATAGCTCGTAGGGTTCATTGTTGTCTAGCAACATGACCTTCAAGACAGGATCACCGTACCACTCGATGCGACGCTGCGTTCTTGTCGCCCCACGAGGTTCGGTAGTGACTTGATCCAAGCTTCATGATCAATATCATAAGCTTCTACATCAATTGGTGTAGGTGCCACGGGAACAACTTCATCTGCCCTACTACACACTAGTTGAAGTGACGGTTCAATAACCTCATCAAGTCTCCACCATCCTCCCACTCAACTTTTCGAGACAAACTTTTCCTCGAGAAAGGACCCGATTCAAGAAACAATCCCTATTGCTTTCGGATCTGAATTAGGAGGTTTACCCAACTGTTTTGGGTGTCCTATGAAGATGTATTTTATCCGCTTTGGGTTCGAGCTTATCAACCTGAAACTTTTCCACATAAGCGTCGCAGCCCCAAATTTTTAAGAAATGACAGCTTAGGTTTCTCTAAACCATAGTTCTTACGGTGTCATCTCAACGGAATTACGTGGTACCCTATTAAAGTGAGTGCGGTTGTCTCTAATGCCTAACCCATGAACGATAGTGGTAATTCGATAAGAGACATCATGGTACGCACCATATCCAATAGGGTGCAACTATGATGTTCGGACACACCATCACACTATGGTGTTCTGTGCGGTATTAATTGTGAAACAATTTGCACAATGTCTTAATTGTGTACCAAACTTCAGAACTCAGATATTCATCTCTATGATCACATCACGGACATTTTATCCTCTTGTCACGAAGATCTTCAACTTCACTCTGAAATTACTTGAACCTTTCAATAATTCAGACTTGTGTTTCATCAAGTAAATATACTCAACATCTACTCAAATCATACTGTGAAGTAAGAACATAACGATATTCACGATGCCTCAAAGACTCATTGGACTGCACACATCAAAATGTGTTACCTCCAACAAGTTGCTATCTTGTTCCATCTTCTTTGAAACCGAGGCTTTTGGTCATCTTGCCCATGTGGTATGATTTGCATATCTCAAGTGATTCAAAATCATGCAAGTGCAAACGATCCATCTGCATGGAGTTTCTTCATGCGTATACACCAATAGACATGGTTCGCATGTCTCAAACTTTTCAAAACGAGTGAGTCCAAAGATCCATCAACATGGAGCTTCTTCATGCGTATACACCAATAGACATGGTTCGCATGTCTCAAACTTTTCAAAAACGAGTGAGTCCAAAGATCCATCAACATGGAGCTTCTTCATGCGTTATGACTTACATGGCGGTGCCACAAGTAAGTGGTACTATCATTACTATCTTATATCTTTTGGCATGGAAATGCGTATCACTACGATCGAGATTCAATAGACCATTCATTTAGGTGCAAGACCATTGAAGGTATTATTCAAATAAATAGAGTAACCATTATTCTCCTTAAATGAATAATCAGATTGCGATAGACATGATCCAATCATGTCTATGCTCAACGTAAACACCAAATAACAATTATTTAGGTTTAACATCAATCTCGATGGTAGAGGGAGCGTGCGATGCTTGATTACATCAACCTTGGAAACACTTCCAACACATATCGTCAGCTCACCTTTAGCTAGTCTCCGCTTATTCCGTAGCTTTTATTTCGAAGTTACTAACACTTAGCAACCGAACCGGTATCTAATACCCTGGTGCTACTAGGAGTACTAGTAAAGTACACATTAACATAATGTATATCCAATATACTTCTATCGACCTTGCCAGCCTTCTTATCTACCAAGTATCTAGGGTAATTCTGTTCGGTGGTTGTTCCCCTTATTACAGAAGCACTTAGTCTCGGGTTTGGGTTCGACCTTGGGTTTCTTCACCGGAGCAGCAACTTATTTGCCGCTTCATGAAGTGTCCCTTCTTGCCCTTGCCCTTCTTGAAACTAGTGGTTTCACCAACCATCAACAATTGATGCTCCTTCTTGATTTCTACTTTCGCGGTGTCAAACATCGCGAACACTTCAAGGATCATCATATCTATCCCCGATATGTTATAGTTCATCACGAAGCTCTAGTAGCTTGGTGGCAATGACTTTGGAGAAACATCACTATCTCATCCGGAAGATCAACTCCCACTCGATTCAAGTGATTGTTGTACTCGGACAATCTGAGCACAAGCTCAACGATTGAGCTTTTCTCCCTTAGTTTGCAGGCTAAGAAAATCGCCGGAGGTCTTATACCTCTTGGCGTGGGCACGAGCCTGAAATCCCAATTTCAGCCCTCGAAACATCTCATATGTTCATGACGTTTCGAAAACGTATTTGGTGCCTCTACTTAAACCATTTAACCGAACTATCATGTAGTTATCAAAAGCGTGTATGTCCGATGTTCGCAACATCCACGTATCGACGCTTGGGGTTGAGCACACCGAGCGGTGCATTAAGGACATAAGCTTTCTTCCGTCCGCATAATCGCCTTGTCAACTTTCAACTATATTTTCTCTAGGAACATATCTAAACAGTGGAACTAAAGCGCGAGCCACGACATAATTTGCAAAGATCTTTTGACTATGTTCAGGATAATTAAGTTCATCTCATGAACTCCCACTCAGATAGACATCCCTCCGGGTCATCTAAGTGATTACATGATCCGAGTCAACTAGGCCGTGTCCGATCATCACGTGAGACGGACTAGTCATCATCGGTGAACATCTTCATGTTGATCGTATCTACTATACGACTCATGCTCGACCTTTCGGTCTCGTGTTCCGAGGCCATGTCTGTACATGCTAGGCTCGTCAAGTTAACCCCAAGTGTTTTTGCTGTGTAAATCTGTCTTACACCCGTTGTATGTGAACGTAAGAATCCATCACACCCGATCATCACGTGGTGCTTAGAAACCATTTAACCGTAGCAACGGTGCACAATGGGAGAACACTTCTTGAAATTTGTAAGGGATCATCTTATTTACTACCGTCGTTCTAAGTAAACAAGATGCATAAACATAATAAACATCACATGCAATTATATAGTAGTGACATGATATGGCCAATATCATATAGCTCCTCTTGATCTCCATCTTCGGGCTCCATGATCATCATTGTCACCGCATGACACCATGATCTCCATCATCATGATCTCCATCATCGTGTCTCCATGAAGTTGTCTCGCCAACTTATTACTTCTACTACTATGGCTACCGGTTAGCAATAAAGTAAAGTAATTACATGGCGTTGTTCAATGACACGCAGGTCATACAATAAATAAAGACAACTCCTATGGCTCCTGCCGGTTGTCATACTCATCGACATGCAAGTCGTGAATCCTATTACAAGAACATGATCAATCTCATACATCACATATCATTCATCACATTCTTCTTGGCCATATCACATCACATAGCATACCCCGCAAAAACAAGTTAGACGCCCTCTAATTGTTGTTTGCATGTTTTACGTGGCTGCTTTGGGTTTCTAGCAAGAACGTTTCTTACCTACGCAAAACCACAACGTGATATGCCAATTGCTATTTACCCTTCATAAGGACCCTTTTCATCGAATCCGTTCCGACTAAAGTGGGAGAGACAGACACCCGCCAGCCACCTTATGCAACTAGTGCATGTCACCGGTGGAACCGGTCTCACGTAAGCGCACGTGTAAGGTTGGTCCGGGCCGCTTCATCCCACAATACCGTCGAATCAAGATAAGACTAGTAACGGCAAGCATATTGAACAAAATCAACGCCCACAACTACTTTGTGTTCTACTCGTGCAAAGAATCTACGCAATAGACCTAGCTCATGATGCCACTGTTGGGGAACGAAGCAGAAATTCAAAATTTTCCTACGTATCACCAAGATCTATCTATGGAGAGACTAGCAACGAGGGGAAGGAGAGTGCATCTACATACCCTTGTAGATCGCTAAGCGGAAGCGTTCAAGTGAACGGGGTTGATGGAGTCGTACTCGCCGTGATTCAGATCACCGATGATCCTAGTGCCGAACGGACGGCACCTCCGCATTCAACACACGTACAGCCCGGTGACGACTACCACGCCTTGATCCAGCGAGGAGAGAGGGAGAGGTTGAGGAAGACTCCATCCAACAGCAGCACAACGGCGTGGTGGTGGTGGAGGAGCGTGGCAATCCCGCAGGCTTCGCCAAGCACTACGGAGGAGAAGGAGGTGTTGGAGAGGGAGAGAGAGAGGCGCTGTGGCTCAGGTGCTGCTGCCCCCCTCCCTCCCCTTTATATAGGTGCCAAGGAGGGGAGGGCGCAGCCTTGCCCCCTCCTCCAAGGGAGGGTGCGGCCAAGAGGGAAGGAGTCCATCCTCCCCAAGGCACCTCGGAGGTGCCTTCCCTCTATGGACTCTTCCTCTCCAAGTGTTTCATGCGCATGGGCCTCTTGGGGCTGGTTCCCTTGGCCCATGCAGGCCTAGGCGCACCACCTAGGGCCCATGTGGCCCCGGGCAGGTGGCCCCACCCGGTGGGCCCAGGGACCCCTCCGGTGGTCCCTACAATACCGATATCACCGAAACTTGTCCCGATGGTCAAACAGCACTTCCTATATATAATTCTTTACCTCCGGACCATTCCGAACTCCTCGTGACGCCCAGGATCTCATCCGGGACTCGAACAACATTCGGTAACCACATACAAGCTTCCTATATAACCCTAGCGCCATCGAACCTTAAGTGTGTAGACCCTACGGGTTCGGGAGACAAGCAGACATGACCGAGACGTTCTCCGGTCAATAACCAACAGCGGGATCTGGATACCCATGTTGGCTCCCACATGTTCCACGATGATCTCATCGGATGAACCACGATGTCAAGGACTCGGTCAATCCTGTATACAATTCCCTTTGTCTAGCGGTATTGTACTTGCCCGAGATTCGATCATCGGTATCCCGATACCTTGTTCAATCTCGTTATCGCAAGTCTCTTTACTCGTTCCGTAACACATCATCCCGTGATCAACTCCTTAATCACACTGTGCACATTATGATGATGTCCTACCGAGTGGGCCCAGAGATACCTCTCCGTCACACGGAGTGACAAATCCGATCTCGATTCGTGCCAACCCAACAGACACTTTTGGAGATACCCGTAGTGCACCTTTATAGTCACCCAGTTACGTTGTGACGCTTGATACACCCAAAGCATTCCTACGGTATCCGGAGTTGCACAATCTCATGGTATAAGGAAAAGATACTTGACATTAGAAAAGCTTTAGCATACGAACTACATCATCTTTGTGCTAGGCTTAGGATTGGGTCTTGTCCATCACATCATTCTCCTAATGATGTGATCCCGTTATCAATGACATCCAATGTCCATGGTCAGGAAATCGTAACCATCTATTGATCAACGAGCTAGTCAACTAGAGGCTTACTAGGGACATGGTGTTGTCTATGTATCCACACATGTATCTGAGTTTCCTATCAATACAATTATAGCATGGATAATAAACGATTATCATGAACAAGGAAATATAATAATAACTAATTTATTATTGCCTCTAGGGCATATTTCCAACATTTCTTACACAAGTTGTTTGATGCGTTTGTGCTCGTCGGCGGGACGGTGCAAGGCGCAACTCCGACGCGGTTCCTCGCCGGTTGGACAACGTTCAGGCGCAACCCCGGCACGCACTGAGTATTGCCTCGGCTACAACCTCCCTCGGTGAGCTCCATCTTCCTCCTGTTCCTCTGCTTTGGCTACTATATGTGACATCAAGAAATAAGAGATGGATGTTCCTACAAGCCTCCTGAGAGCTCAGTGATTCTCGGCCGTTGGATCGTTCCCCTTGATGCATTTTAGTCCGTCCGATCGAGATCTGGAGAAGGCTGGGCCGTTGGATCTGGGGCAAACACTGCTAGAATGAATAGTTTCACTCCGTTTCGTGCCACCGTGCGTTATTTTGGTGCCCCGCCGAGGGTATTCTCATCATTTTGCTTTGTCTATGGCGGTGGCGTTCGTGCTAGGGCGATGATGATTAACTGTGGCTGAAATAAGTGTGCCTTTGAGCAATCGAGGTACCTGTGGGTATCAAGTTGGATCCTCCCTGTTGTCTCTAGAACCCTTTTTGATCCTGTGATACCTATTGATCTGTCCTTGGATGGTCATTCTTGTTGATTGATAACCAGGGCAGCTCCATTGTATAAACAGATTGATCTGGTGATAAGAGATGATGGGGGTAGGTTATATGATCGAGGAAAGGCGAATCTGAGCCCACTATGCAATGAACATCAAACCCTTTTTATTTGTATTTAAAGGCGTTGCTTACTTATGCTCCAGTGTTTGTAGCCGTCTTGTGTAATGATTTATTCTCTCTTATAACTTTATTGCATATAAGTTGTTCTTGATCTTTTATTGTTCTTTGTTGGTCCTTGATTTAGTCTGGTTAGGAACTCTTCTCTCTCTTATGTAAAGATTTCTTCTCTCTCATACCAATGTTTGTCCATGTAGTAACAGATATATATTTCAAGCATGGCATGAATAAACCTGAATGGTCTTTGAGATGAGATGCATGGTTGTACAATATAGGGTACTAAGTTAGAGATCGGCTGTCCCTATGAATGCAAACTATTGTTAGCTATAAACATGTTTGCCTCCTAGAGTGTTTGGCCTAATTAGTTATTGGGTTGATTTTGGTAGTTCTACTTTTTTGCTGCCAACAATATGCAAGTTAATTTTCAGGGTGTGCTTTGGCCTTGGGATTCTTTATTGTTTTTATTCTAGATGTGGTGGTCTTATTAGTCAGTATTCAGTGCATATAGTTTGTGCCTGTGTATGCAAACTTTTCTTTCTTTCTTAGAAAGCTGCTATTTTCATTTATTTAGAGAAGACCTCTGAATTTTCATTGCACATGAAACGAGCCGCTGTCACTACCCAGCACATGAGTACTCAATGTGTATATTTTGAGGTATACGTCTTCAAAAAAAAATCGACTATTTATTATATGGGGAACTATAGTTAGTAGTGTGTAACTGGATTCCTATTTATAGCAGTGGCATAGCTGATACTGGTCTCTAATTTATCATTCCTTCTAGCTCTAAAATACACATGTTTTTTTCTATGATGTACTACTCAACTATGCGTGCTAAACAGAGCATGGTGATTACTAATTCCTCATGAGCTTCTTAATATTTGTCTCTGCACCAAGGAGGCAATAAACATGAACCAGATAACTGTATTTTTTTCCCTGTTTTCACTGTATGACAGTACATCTCAATTGTGCTTACTTTTACTTTTATTTGCCAGGTCTGCATAAAATCAAGTGACCGTTGTACTCCCAATTCAATTAGCACGTTTCGGTTTGATCCCTGCATTTTTTGGCAAATTTATGTTCATGATATCTCCAGTTTACTCCTAATGTCATCCTTTGTGCTTCTCAGATCTGCCAGCTCCATGGAGACATGGAACCCCTCATCATTTTGTCGGACTAAGTGTGGAGTTACTTGTGCAAGTCACACCATCAGCAAACACATAAAGATTCCCGTTGTTGTCTTTGTAGTGGAAGGTACCACCTGGTGGTATGTTGCTATTTTCAGTTTGCTCTGAACAAAGACATGTATAGACTTTAGATTTTAATACCTATCTCTGTCATAAAAAGTAATGTATGGTCCCGTGTTTTATCTTTGGTCGTATGAAAGCACCGAGCTTGATTCTGCCTTATAACCTAATGTCATCTTCAGTCTCATTATGTTTTGCTTCTAACACAATTGGTTGTCTGCACATGCTATACTTGGGTCCCTACCGACAATTTGTTACATGCTTTGTAAAAATGTTGTGACCGGCACCCTTGCGCCAAGGCGTGAAGCCGATCTAGTAAATTGTTAAGGCGTAGAGGTGATATGGACTGCTGGAAAATCGCAGGGCCAAATGCCTACAGACACCATTCGGGGATCCAGGTTAGTCCTATAGGGATGCGCATCATCGGGCGAAAATGTATCGCCAAACTCTTGTAAACCACCATGATCAATTGATCATGAACGCTTTTGTCGCCCTCTCCCTACTTAATATATGAAACGACGGCAGTTTTGCCGTGTCTTTAAAAAAATCACAAGAAATAAATGAATGTGTGATAAAGCATTCGATCATTCATCTAGATGTTTAGAAACTTTGATCTACAAAGCTGCAATATTCTTTACCCAGATACTGGCTTGCTATGATTTTTGGTACATTCAGGTAGATCAAACAATTTAACTCCTTAATACAAAATATCTAAATTCAAAATGTATGTGCCCTTAGTCACCAGTTGGAAATGAGTTAGACAAAACTTTGTAGCGCGGGAGAAGAGAACTGGGTATGGATTGGAAGGGGCATGCATGCAATTAATTGTTAAAGTCATTGGAGTGATGTGGCCAAGTCGTTTGGTAAGCTACCAACAAATATTGCAAACAATTGGAGTGATGTCGTAATTGGGTTGAGGTGATGTAGTTGCATGCTCCAAAAGAAGCTAGTCGATGCTAGCTATTTATAGATATATACAATGTGTAATATTTTCTCGTCCATGATTTTTTTGTCCTTCCACCCCATCGTGCCACTTCCTTTTTCGGTTTGTTGATTTTCTTTCTCACCAGTCTCCTTTAGAATTGCCTCAACGTTTACACATATTAGCTTACCAAATACTCTCTCCGTAAACTAATATAAGAGCGATTATAGAATACTAAAACAGAGGGAGTAAAAATTAAGTTTTTCTTTGGGTAAGTCGATAAGTAGTTATTCTATTGTCATTTTCCATAAGTAATCACATTTACAATAAAATGCCTAGTAAAACAAGGTATTGCTATAAAATATTTATGTCTTCATTAATCAATTATCATTTACTACAATGAAATTCTAGTCCGCAAATTACGTTAGGTGCTTTTGTAGATGAATTACGTTAGGTGCTTAGAACAACGGAAATATCCCCATATTTAAACGAACTGCCATGGTAGTTTTGAAAATTGCCACCCCACTAAAGAAACTGCCAGCCGAGCACACTCAATGGCCCCTCCAGCCAGCACCTGCTCCAAAACGACGCCCCTAAGAAGGAGAACGACACCGAAGACGATGTCATTGTCTGATCTAGGAGAACCAGATCTAGGGTTTCCCTGGAGCAGCCCGGAGCGAGATGATGCAGAATGCAACGACGATGCCCCACCAGGAAACAACTTAAAAGATGCCTCCAGCATCCGCCATGACCGAAGTCAGCACGATTTTCACCGACAGTCGCGCCACTCCGTCCCCGTAGCTGACTCGATCTGCGTGGAGCCGCACCATGAAGATGTAAGCAGCCGTCGAAACACAGGAAGAGGACCTTGAGCCTCTCCTCACTGGCCCCTCCACACGCCATCGGCCGGCGAAGGGCCACGCTGCGACGGTTCTAAACGGGGATCAGATCCACGGCCACGATCATCGACCATTGTCCAAGATGACGCCAGAGAACAGATTCCCGCTCATCCACCGGCCATGGAAGCGACAGTTGTCGCCGCTCGACTAGGGAACACAGCCCTGGCCGCAGCAGTTGACTTCCCCACAGGACACCCCAGCTACACCATGGAAGACCAACGTGACCACCCGTCCAGGAACTTCCGGCGTCGGGCCCACCGCCACCGCGGCCTAGGCCGGTGGCAGCAATGGTAGGGGAGACGCCAAGATTGCTACTCTCCACTGTATTGCGACGCGAGGGGTAAGAGTCGCAATACTTGATACAATGGAGATAACTACAACAGTATACAAAAATTATAACTGCAACCACTGAAGATCACAACTCTCCCCGCAAGAAAAGAAAAAAGATCGCAAGACTCAAAGCAATAATCATAGAAAAGGTCTAACAATCCCAAAGGTAACTTATTTCAAAATAAAGTTCGATCAGTTCAGTTTCTAAACTTAAAGATTAGGCATGATCATTTTCTTCTCCTTCTCCTTCTTCTTTTTCATCAAATACTAATCATTAACTTAACTTGAAATAGCTGACTACACATACCATGTGATAAGATTAGGCATGATCGGACCTAGCATATTATACGAGGGATAATTCCGGTGGGTAGAAGATATCTGCTGAGGTGCTGAAACCAAACTAAGCACTTCCACACTAACCTCTATCACTCCTACAAAGCTCTGATTTTTAAACCACTCCACTAACGGAGTTCGTTGTCATATTGTAGCATAATCTTGGACACTTAACCATGAGAGTCAACGCTAGGATACTTATCTACGAAGTTTGTAGTGCGCATCCAGGTGATCGGAACACCAAAAATGGCAGAGCGCCTTCCATACAACTTTTACTGGTCATCGACCTTGAAGACTGGTCTTGTCCTGAAACTGCTCTGTCTAGACTTTCTGTTAGTGTTTTTTTCTGGATATTATGCAGCACAAGCATGCATCTTGTTGAAGAAGAATGTGAGAAACAGATCAATGCGGAAAGACTAAATTAAGATAGCTCATGAAGGGTAACCTCTTCTTTTCTTTTAGCGGGAAAGGTAAGCTCTTCTTCATTAGCCACTATAGAAGTTGAAGTGTTTGATAGTTGGTATTTATCTATTGTTGATTGTAAGTCGACACGCAACTGTGTTTTAATTCGCTAGAAGTTGAGGGAAAAAAAGAATCTTCAGTAGTAAGGGCATGTACAATCGTGTTAGCTTAATCGTGCGATGTAGGATAAATGATGATGTGAAAGAAAGAGAAATTAAACCATAAGAAAATACTTGCCTTCTCTTAATTAAGAGATGATTTCTTAGCAATAATATGTCTCACTGCATATTTAGAGGATATTTAGTTATCATATATAAGACTAGGAAACTACCCATTGTACATCATTTTTTATTGTCTTATTTTAATTACGTGACGGGCTCAACATAGTTTTGTCTTATCAACCATTGTACATGCCCTAACCAGAGAACCACTGGACCCGAAGGTTAATCACAATATTAGCCGGATTGAGGATACCGAGCCCACCAAGCCTGAAGGGCCAACAACCCTACTCCAGTTGACATGGCAGTGGCTGCCTAAACGGCAGTTCTATCCCTCCAAGGAAGCCCGGAAGGATCTCCTCGGCTATTCTAAGGACTATGAGTTGGTTGAGAGGAATAGCTGACACGTCCGAATTAACCAGAGTTCATCATCCTGACTTGGCCATCATATGGGTTTTCGAAGTGGGTAGTGGAGAGCTCCTATTCGGCGCTTCACGCGCCAAAAAAGTTGAGGGTGCTCGCTAGGCTCGTTACTGGGCCGCAACCCAGTTTCATCTTTGCCCTCTTGCCCGTTCGTCAGGTTCGCTGGTCTTTTTAATTTGACTCGGCCATCAGTTTTTATATAAATTAAAATAGTCTGTGCAATCAATTTAAACAAAAATCCTGAATTAAAAAAACTAGGTAGGTTTTTTTTTGAAAGAAACAGTTGACTGGTCACCATTGAAAAATACATAAATTTCAAAAAAGTATGGATATTTTTAATCAGCATTATTTAGAATAACCATAAATTTTAAAATAGTTAATAATTATGAAAAAGGATTGTGATTCTTTTAAAGTCGCCAAATTGATAAAAGTTCATAAATTTGAAAAAATATGAATTTAAAAATGTTCATGAATTTTAAAAAATCAAATTAAAAAGCACATTAAAAATAAAAGAAAAAAACAACAAACAGGATAGGGACCCTCTCCAGAAAACCAGAAACAAAAACTTAAAATAACCTGGCTGGAAGCTTCTAGACGCTTCCCAAAATAAGTTCCCGTTCAACGCCTAAAGATGGGCCGGCTCATTATACAAGCGAACGATTCACGCGTGGACGCCAGTGTTGTGGTAGCTTGACTTAATAGGGATGATAGACTGCTCGTATCAATAAGGAACTCCTTTTTTTAGAACCCATTCGGAAAGAACTTCAAAATTAAGTATGCTTAGTTTGAAACAATTTCAGATGAGTGACCGATAGAAAAGTTGGTCCAAAATGCGCATGAGTGAGAACAAAGTGCGCAGAAAAGAATAGTGTTGATCTGTGGGTCCACTCTAGATAGTCCCCGACCCTGCTACATCAAAATCATCCCCGACGCTGCCTCTTTCACCCCAGGTCTGATAGTCCATGTACGCTGCCACACTCCCACTGCGGGGATGGGGCCACTACGTGTAAAAGGAGTGTATCGCCATTCGCGTGGTCTTCACCTTTGACCTCACCAAGATGATGGTGGCCTCACGTCAAACGGTGACGGGTCTTCTTCTTGGTTTGGGAGAGCTACGCGGTGGCCGTCTTCAGACAATATGTAGTGACTATCCCCGGAGGACACATGTTAGTTCGAGACAAAGTATTGAGTGGCTCTGCTATTTGATGGTCCTGGTGATGGAAACATCACTTCACTTCTGAGTTGAAAACTTGTTATATGGGCTTCATTAGTTGGACCTAGACCTAGTCTTTCACCGGGCCATGCATTACAAAGAATGACCTCAAAAACCCGGTGCGGTCATAACCAAAGCATGACACCGGGCCCGGCATTACAAAAGCCCAACCCGGCTTAAAACAATAAAAAAGGATTTTTCCTATTAAATAACCCTATTTTAATCTTTTTTGGGCACATAAATCATACTCCATCCGTTCCATAATGTAGTGTCTATAGATTTTTTGAGAAATCAAACTTTGCAAACTTTGACCAAGTTTATTGAGAAAAATATTTATATCTACAATAGCAAAAATATTTAATGTGAAACTACATCTTATGGTGAATCTAGTGATATATGTTTCACACTTTAGATGTAAATATTTTTCTCCACAAACTTGGTCAAAGTTTCCGAGGTTTGACTATTCAAAAAATCTATAGGCATTACATTATGGAACGGAGGGAGTATATTTTAGCTATATGTCCATTGACACCTAATTCTGAATCATTTCAGGCTTATTTCATGCTTTAGGGCTTTTAATTCAGGCCAGATCTGGACCCCGAGCCCGGCTCGATCATCGAGCTTCAAGTTCGGGCCGTCGAGCCAGGCTAACCATGCCGAGGTCTAGTTGGACTCATCAATGATATTAACAGTGTCAATGTGCAAGCTATTTCAGAAATTCTGCATGTTATCTTGATAATTTTTTGGATTGCAATTCTATGGGCGGTGCTGCTCGGTTTTAAGTCATTCAAGTTGCTACTTTTGTTGCTCGACTTGTGGAATTAGGCCTCACTGTACCATGAGCTAACTACTTGTCGCCTCCTACAATGCAAGCCCAATACATGATCCACGCTCGCCACTTACCGTATCTCATACACATAGCAGGAGAAGTGGAGGTGATGAAGGGAACACATAATTTATTTTCTTTATTCCATTTTATATCTTGTGAACATTTTGTTTAAATTCAAAAATGTTTTTGGATATTCGCAATAAAAAACATTCATATTAAATTGATCAATATGTTAAAATTCGTGCTTTTCCTAAAATTTAAAAATAATTTATAAATCCATGAATATTTACAAATCCACAAATGCTTTTTAAATTAGTGAACATTTTTAATTCAAGACGATTTTGAAAAATTCTTGAATATTTGTAATTTTAGAACATTTTTCAATCTGTGAAATTTTTGAAAAATCTTCAGACATTTTTAGAATTATTTTGAATATTCTGAAATTTGGAGACACTTTTTACAATTTATGAGCATTAAAAAAATCATGAACCTTTATTAAAATTTAGGAAAAAATAAATAGCGAGCATTTTCAAAATTTGAACTTTTAATAATGAGCATTTTCGAAAATTAGGGAACATGTTTTAATATGAAAAATCTTTGAAATTCTCTTTTTTTTATATTCTCGTATTTTATGTAAATTCTTTTATACTTAGTATCATAGTAGCTCGTTTTTTAGATTCTCGTATTTTTTGTAAATCCATGAACATTTGTTTTTTGCCATGACTTGCACGAATGTTATTTTCATTCCGGAATTTTGCAAGCATACAAACATTTGTCAAAGTTTCCAACAAAAACAATTCAGAATTTTTGAATTTGTTTACTATTTTTTTCGAGTTTACTGTTCATCAGAGTGTATTTGGGCTCAGAATCAGAATAGGACTTTCAGGGTGAACTATTCTACTCCTACTTGTAACATGAGAAGAGAGCGCAACAAGGCACGCACCAGTGTTACATGACTTATGAAGAACTAAAATTGTGCTTGGCAACAAGCCTCTACGTGTACGTTTCAATACTCGAGCTCGTTGTGGAGCGTCTTTGCACATGCTCGACGACCAATCGTGCTACATCGGAGTTTCCAGCGGACTTGTATGTTCTGAATTTTTGAGCCCGAGCTCAAATGAGCTCTGATGAACAATAAACTATTTTTTTTTCAAAAACACTAATCTTTTTTGTGACAAACATTCATAAAAGTTTTAATTGCTTGCAAAAATTTGTCATGAGATAACGTTCCTAGAAGGCGTGGCAAAAAAAATAAATTCGGTACTCTGAAAATGATACTACTTTCAAAAGGACTACTTAAAGCATCTCTAGCAGACCCCTTAAAAGTTGACTTTTAAAAATACATATAAGGGGCAATGTAAATCATTTTTACGGTGTGAAATTGCTCCGGACAGAGCAGACCCCGTAAATAAAATTGTATCCCACTGCATGCCTTTTTTTTCATCTTCCTCCCTCCCGGCAGAGCCCGTCTCCGGCCACGGGCGTGCCTTCGCACCCCGGCTCGCCGGCCGCCTCGGGCTCGACTGCAGGCGCCTCGGGCGTGCCTCTTCCGTCCCCGATTGGGTCTGCATCATTCACACAAGGTGTTCTTGCTTGGCCGCTGAGCTTCCTGGCGCCTCAAGGTGGCTGCCATGAAGCTCCTCCCATTGCAGGCGACTCCGCCCTCCCCGCCTCTCTCTCCGGCACCGCCCCCTCTATTCGGCCGCTGTGTCCCGCTCCGCCTCGCCGTGGACGGCCTCGCCTTGGCAGTGGAGGTCGAGCCGGCCGCAATTCGGACCGGCGTGCGGCGGCTTCTTCCGACGTGCGGCGACAGATTCCCGTGAGTTCCGAGTAGATTCCGGCCAGTTCCACGATGGCGCGTCTGCTCCGACGAGGTTTGAACGGTTTATGGGCTGAACTGTATATTGCTTTCGAAAATGCACATATGCTGTTCTCGCGGATGGATTTCCCGTGCCCCTTAAAAATTGAAGGGTCGATCGAACTTTACGGGATCTGCTAGGGACCGTTTTTTAGACCGAAACTGTAAATGCATGATATTTTATGGGTTTGACCGTTTTTAAGAGGTCTACTAGAGATGCTCTTAAATGGCTACTTGCTTGAAGCTCTGGCCATGAGCATAATCTGCTGATGGTGTACATATAATGCGTAACATTATCTTCACTGAAGCAGCAAGATGCTCAAGAAAGCATTGGAGCATGGAGGAGGCACATCAGTCCACCACGGGCCAGAGCTAAAGCTGCATCTGCTTGCTTGTGATTCTGAGGGCATCTCCAGCCGCTTCCAACAGCCCCCTGTGCCACTTTTTTGGCGCCGACGCGAAAAATGGCCTGGCCAAGCCTCAGTGACGCCGAAAATCGCCGGTTCGGACCTTTTTTCAGCCCGGCGGTCACAGTCGAACTCCGGGCGCTACTGGGAGCCGTTGGGGGCTCGGCTAGGAAAAGCACGCTGGCCCACACCGACAGGGAAAAGTCAAGGTTTTTCTTCCCCGACTCGCCTCGCACCCTCGCGCCGCCACCACTAGCTATATGCCGGGCGACGGTCGCCGCCTACTCCGCTAGATAGCCATTCCCCGCCGGAAAATAGCAGCGCTTCGCGGCAGCCCTCCCGCAGCGGGCGCTGCCGCTGCTTCCGACCGCGGAGGCGCGTTTAACGGCGGGTACACGCCCACCGAGCGCAAGGTGTTCGGCATTTTGACTGTCGGCGATGGACTCGGATGAGGAGGAAGAGCTCGCCGCTTTGGAGGAGGAAGCCGCGGCGACGCCCGTGAAGAAGAGCATCGATGGTGCTTCGCCGCCTTCGCCACCACCGGGCGAGCAATGAAAAGCCGCGTGCCGAGGTGGCTCGGCGCCGGGCGGGTGAAAGCAAAGAACCGCATCGTCTGCAAGGCTAATGCATGCTCTACTCCGACTACTTCGCCGATGCTCCACTTCATGGCGAGAGAACATTTCAAGGCCGTTATCGGATGAGCCGAAAGCTCTTCCTCAGATTGTGAATTCCATCCGGAGTTCGACAACTACTTCAAGTGCAAGATGGATTGCACCGGCGCTCTTGGATTGACCTTCATCCGTAAGTGCACGACAGCGATGAGGATGCTTGCATATGGAGCTCCCGGTGATTCACTCGACGACTATGGGCGCATGGCCGAGTCCACCAAAGCATAGAGTGTTTCTACAAGTTCTGCCGGGCGGTGGTGGCAGTGTTTGGGCCACAATACTTGAGAACACCCAATGCGGAAGACACCGCCGGATCCTAGCCCAGAATGCAGCAAGAGGATTTCCTGGGATGCTTGGAAGCATCGACTGCATGCATTGGAAATGGAAGAACTGCCCATTTGGTTGGCAGGGGATGTACAAAGGCGCCAAATTCACTAGTAGAAAACAGGGCTTTCGTCCAGGCCAGTTCAGCCCATTAGTCCCGGTTCAATCCAGAACCGGGACCAATGGAGCTATTTGCCCCGGTTCGTGAGCCCAGGGGGCCGGCCGGGCCACGTGGGCCATTGGTCCCGGTTCGTCCGGACCTTTTGGTCCCAGTTGGTGGGACGAACCGGGACCAATGGCTCAGTTTCGCCCACCACCATTGGTCCGGGTTGGGGGCAGGAACCGGGACCAACGGCACCCCTTTCGTCCCGGTTCATGCCACCAACCGGGACAAATGGTGGTGGCTATATATAGCCCCTCGCGCAAGAGCAGAGCACACCGCCTGCTTTTTTCAACCCGAGGGGAGAGGGCTTGGTGGTGCTCTAGCTCACCTCCTATGCACACAAGGTGTTCGATGGAATGCCCGAGCCACACTACTTAAGGTTTCTCCTCTCCAAGCTCGACCGCCAAGCTCCATTTTCCTCAATATTTATCTAGGTTTAGCGGTCCGTCACGCCTGGCCCCCGCCGATTACCAAGGCCGATCTCATCGCTGGCACCACCGTGGTGAGCCTCTTGTTCTTATCTTCTTTCTGAAAGGAAAAATATTATTACTTGTTTGTTTAGATAGATACTTGTATTATTTTCTTACTTTTATTATTGCATCTTATATAGTGCGATGGTTTTGGTATCCGCCCCGTCGGCCCTCGCCCCTGTCTATGATTCGGATGTGGTATATATTATCTTTTCATAACTATTGGTTCATTTATTGTTTATGAAAATTATGCCGACCAACGTGACATAGATTTTATTTATCTAGGAGGTTGTTGAACCGGAAATTCCAACCGACCCTATTGTCGAGAGGTTAAATTTAGTTGAGGAAGAAAACAATTTCTTGAAGGAAAAAATAAAAAAACTTGAGGAGGAGAAGATGATATTGGAGTTGCATGTTGCGGATGTCGTCGATGATCATAAGATCAAGATGGATGCAATGCGCTTGAAGATAAGAAAGATTAGAAAATATGACATCCATACCGAGGCTTGGTATCATTACGTCGTTGGATCAGTTGTTACCTTGGTTGCGATTATGATCGTATTTGTTTTCGCATTGAAATGTTTTACATAGTTTCAATGTATGGTTTAATTAATTTAGATGCTCTGCAGAGCTTTATGTTGTTAGATGAGAACTATGTATGTACTTTGGTTTTATGTGATGATGAACTTCTATTAATTTGGTCACTTAATTATCTATTCATGATGTTCTGTAATGATTTTTGACACACTTAATTATATATAATGCACGCAGATGAACCGCAATGGATGTACGGTGATGCATACACCTCCGAGTACATTAAGGGCGTGCATGATTTTCTCAAGTGGCTGAGGCAAACAAGCAGAATGGTTTTATGTGTTGTCCATGCCCTATATGTGGGAATCTGAAGTCTTACTCTGGCCGGAAAATCCTTCACATCCACCGCTTTACAAGGGTTTCATGCCACACTATAATGTTTGGACGAGGCACGGAGAAATAGGGGTTATGATGGAAGATGGCGAGGAAGAAGAGTACGATGACAACTATGTGCCCCTGAATACGGTGATGCTCTTGAACATCAAGATGCACTGCAGACGATGTGCACGATGGTGCTGGAGCAAAGGTTGCTGAAGATCAAGAGGAACCAGACGATGTGCCCGATGATGATGATCTCCGCCGGTCATTGTCGATGCAAGGACACAATGCGAAAGTCAAAAGGAGAAGCTGAAGTTCGATCGCATGTTAGAGGATCACAGAAAAGGGTTGTACCCCAATTGTGAAGATGGCAACACAAAGCTCGGTACCGTACTCGAATTGCTGCAGTGGAAGGCAGAGAATGTTGTGCTCGATAAAGGATTTGAGAAGCCATCAAAATAATGAAGAAGAAGCTTCCAAAGGATAACGAATTGCCCGACAAGTACATACGCAGCAAAGAAGGTCGTATGCCCTCTTGGATTGGAGGTGGAGAAGATACATGCATGCCCTAATGATCTGCATCCTCTACCGCGGTGCCTACAAGGATCTGAACGCATGCCCGGTATGCGGTGCATTGCGGTATAAGATCAGACGAGATGACCCTGGTGATGTTGACAGCGAGCCTCCCAGGAAGAGGGTTCCTGCGAAGGTGATGTGGTATGAGCCTATAATACCACGGTTGAAACGTCTATTCAGAAACGGAGAGCATGCCAAGTTGATGTGATGGCACATTGAGGACCGTAAGAAAGACGGGAAGTTGAGAGCACCCGCTGACGGGTCGCAGTGGAGAAAAATTAAGAGAAAGTACTGGGATGAGTTTGCAAAGGACCCAAGGAACGTATGGTTTGCTTTAAGCGCGGATGGCATTAATCCTTTCGGGGAGCAGAGCAACAATCACAGCACCTGGCCCGTGACTCTATGTATGTATAACCTTCCTCCTTGGATGTGCATGAAGCGGAAGTTCATTATGATGCCAGTTCTCATCCAAGGCCCTAAGCAACCCGGCAACGACATTGATGTGTACCTAAGGCCATTAGTTGAAGAACTTTTACAGTTGTGGAATGGAAACGGTGTACGACGTGGGATGAGCACAAAAGGAGGAATTTGACCTAAAGGCGTTGTTGTTCGTGACCATCAACGATTGGCCCGCTCTCAAGAACCTTCGTGACAGACAAACAAGGGATACCACGCATGTACGCACTGTTTACTTGACACCGATAGTATATACCGAAGCTGCGGGAAGAATGTGTACCAGGCCATCGCCGATTTCTTCCGACCAACCATCAATGACGAAAGAAAGGCAAGCATTTCAAAAGCGAGGCAGATCACCGGAAGAAGCCCGCCATGCGTACCGGTGATCACGCACTTGCTATGGTCAATGATTTACACGTAATCTTTGGAAAGGGTCCCGGCGGACTAGCTGTTCCGAATGACGCTGAGAATCACGCACCCATGTGGAAGAAGAAATCTATATTTTGGGACCTACCAAACTTGAAAGGCCTAGAGGTCCGCTCTTCGATCGACGTGATGCACGTGACGAAGAACCTTTGCGTGAACCTGCTAGGCTTCTTGGGCGTGTATGGGAAGACAGAAGATACACCTGAGGCACGAGAGGACCTGCAACGCTTGCACGAAAAAGAGGGCATTGCCTCCGGCAAGCGATGAAGGTCCCGCCACCACGCTCTTACGAAAGAAGAGAAAGAAATATTCTTTCAATGCCTGCTCAAGATGAAGGTCTCGACTGGCTTCTCGTCGAATATAAAGGGAATAATAAATATGCGGAGAAAAAGTTCCAGAACCTAAAGTCTCATGATCGCCACGTGATTATGACGCAATCGCTTCCGGTTGCATTGAGGGGCTTCTACCGAAAACGTCCGATTAGCCATTGTGAAGCTATGTGCATTCCTCAATGCAATATCTCAGAAGGTGATCGATCCAGAAATCGTACCAACGCTAAGGAGTGATGTGACGCAATGTCTTGTCAGTTTAGAGCTGGTGTTCCCACCATCCTTCTTCAATATCATGACGCACGTCCTAGTTCATCTAGTCGACGAGATTGTCATTCTGGGGCCCGTATTTCTACACAATATGTACCCCTTTGAGAGGTTCATGGGAGTCCTAAAGAAATATGTTCAGAATCGCGCTTAGGCCAGAAGGAAGCATCTCCATGGGCCATCAAACAGAGGATGTCATCGGGTTTTGTGTTGACTTCATTCCTGGCCTTAAGAAGATAGGTCTCCCTAAATCGCGGTATGAGGGGAGACTGACCGAAAAGGCACGCTTGGAAGAGACTCAATAATATGCAGGGACGGATATTCTTGGTCTCAAGCACACTACACAGTTCTACGAACTCTACCTTGGTGACCCGTATGTCGATGAACACAAGAATACCTCAAGGCTCCAAACACCCGAGCAAAGGCGACGATCGGATTACATGTGAACACATCAGGACTTTCAGCTAGCTTGGTTGGAAACACGCCTCGGAGGTGACAAGACTGTTTGTGATGAGCTGTACTTGTTGTCCAGGGGACCATCTTCGACTGTAATGATTTGGAAAGGAAACGAGATAAATGGGAATACATTTTACACGATTGACCAAGATGAAAAGAGCACCAACCAAAACAGAGGTGTCCGCTTTGATGCAGCAACCGACAAGGGAAATGACACATATTATGGTTACATAGTAGACATATGGGAACTTGACTACGGAGTAGATTTTAAGGTCCCTTTGTTTAAGTGCAAGTGGGTCAATCTGTCGGGAGGCGAGTACAGGTAGACCCACGATGCGAATGACAACAGTGGATCTGAAAAATCTTGGGTACATCGACGAACTGCTCGTCCTAGCCAATGATGTGGCACAGGTTATCTATGTGAAGGACATGTCTACCATACTGAGTAAATGAAAAGATAAGGAAGCGAATACATCATACAATGAGCCAAAGCGCCACATAGTTTTTTCAGGAAAAAGGGACATCCTGGGATTGTAGGGCAAGACATACATGTCTGATGAGTATGAAAAGTTTCATGAAATTCCCCCATTAAAAGTCAAGGCTGACCCAAGCATCCTGATAAAGATGAAGATTGTCCATGGTTACGGCGCAATAAGCAAACGGCACAAGCGAAGAAAAAGTGAAGACTTTCTCCCGCAACTATTATGATGATAGTATGCCAACTTTGTAATGCATTTAGTATGATACCATTGTCCGCTTTGTACTCACACCGGTTTATAAGCCCGTCCCTCTACACGCCTTTGTTGAGCTCACAAACTTGTGATTCACACAAATTTCAAAGAAAACTAATGGCACAAACAGAAAGTTTATAATTTTGCTGACCTAAAAGCAAAAAAGAATTAAAAATAAAGCAAAAATCAAAAGAAAATAAATAATGCAGAAAACAAAACAAAAAACTTGAAAAAAAATAAAAATAGCAACAATAAGTATTTTTTTGTAAGTAGAAACAAAATAAAATAAATAAATAAAGCAAAAAACTATTTTCAAATTTGAAAACTAATGGCACTAACAGAAAGTTTATAATTTTTCTAAAACTAAAAGCAAAAAGAATTAAAATATAAAGCGAAAAACAACAAAAAATAAATAATGCAGAAAACATAACAAAAAACTGAAAAATAATAAAAATAGCAACAATAAGTATTTTGTTGTAAGTACAAACAAAATAAAATATATAAAGCAACAAAGAAAACAAAAAAAGTGTTTTCACATTTGAAAACTAATGGCACTAACAGAAAGTTTATAATTTTCTAAAACTAAAAGCAAAAAGAAATAAAAATAAAGCAAAAAACAACAAAAAATAAATAATGCAGAAAGCAAAACCAAAAAACTGGAAAAAAAATGAAATAGCAACAATAAGTATTTTGTTGTAAGTAGAAACAAAATAAAATAAATAAAGCAACAAAGAAAACAAAAAAAACAAAAAAAGTGCCACCCATCGGGCCCCCACGGCCCGAATACGACTAGAAACCCTACCATGGGCTGTGATTCAGGCCCGCTGGAGGCCCATTAGGCCCACAGCACAGATGGCAAGGTTAGGCCCGAAGCTGCGGTTGAGAGGAGCTCGAGAGGGTGGGCGCAGCAACGCTTATAAACCACTCTCGAGCTCTCTCAACTAGCGAGGTGGGACTAAACTTTCGTCATGAGGCAAGACAAGGCCTTTGGTCCCGGTTGGTGGCACCAACCGACTAAAGGGGTTTAGTCGGTTGGTGCCACGACCGGGACTAATGCGTCTTTAGTCCCGGTTGGTGCCACCAACCGGGACCAAAGGCCGCCGCTTCCCGCCTTTTGGGCTGCTGAAATTTGGCCTTTGGTCCCGGTTGGTGGCATCAACCGGGACTAAAGGGGGGCATTAGTCCCGGTTTGTGCCATGAACCGGGACCAATGCTCGATGTATATAAGCAACACTTGTGAAAATTTTCAGTTTCATCGCGCATTTGCCCCCGACCGCCTCTAACCTCCCCGACGCCGCCAGCCGCCACGACGCCGCCGCTGCCGCCGCCCACGCCTTGCCGTCACCATCGCTGTCGCCGCTTCGCTGCCGCCGCCGTTGCCGTCACCATCGCCGCTGTTCGCGCCATTGCCGCCGCCGCTGCCTCGCTTGCCGCCAGACCGTGATTCGCCTAACGCTGCCGTCATTCGCTTGCCGCTGCCCTCGCTGCCGCCGCTGTCGCCGCCTCCGTGACCTCGCTGTCGTCCAACGCCTCCCGACCTCGCCCGCCTCCGCCTCCCGATCTCGTGATTCGCCTCTCGCGTCTGCCCTGCCTCACAAGGCCACCTCTGCATCAGGCCGGCCTCGACATCGCCGTAAGCCGACGCCGCCACAGTGAGCCCGCGCACCTGCCCTGCCCCCTCGCCACGCCACCACCGTATGATGTTTTTTGTTCATAGGTGTGATGCTTTTTTTCATAAATGTTCATGTATATATATTGATGTATGGATATATGTATGATGCTTTTTTGCATATGTGTTGATCTAATGTTTTTTTTCTGCATATATATATGATGTTTTTTTGTTCATAGATGATCATATGAATTTTTTTTCATAGATGATCATATATATGATGTATGCATGGATGTGGATGGAATATGATTTTTTTGTTCATAGAATATGATGTTTTTTTATTCATAGATTTTTTCTTGTCCATGAGAGAGGCGGGACGCCGAGGAAGTTGTACTGTTTAGAGTTAGGGTCGTCGAGGAAGAAGGAAAATAAGGAAAAAGAATAAAAGAGGAAGAAGGAAGAAGGAGAAGAAGAAGGAGAAGAAGAGGAGAAAAAAATAAGAAGAGGAAGTAGAAGAAAAAAGGAGAAGAAGAAGGAATAGAGGAGAAGAAGAAAAAAAATTCTCTTTTTTCTTCTTCTCCTCTATTCCTTCTTCTTCTCTCTCTTTTTCTTCTATTTTTTCTTCTTTCTTCTTCTTCTCTTTTTTCTTCTTCTCATTTCTTCTTCTTCTTCTTCTTCTTCTTCTTCTTCTTCTTCTTCTTCTTCTTCTTCTTCTTCTTCTTCTTCTTCTTCTTCTTCTTCTTCTTCTTCTTCTTCTTCTTCTTCTTCTTCTTCTTCTTCTTCTTCTTCTTCTTCTTCTTCTTCTTCTTCTTCTTCTTCTTCTTCTTCTTCTTCTTCTTCTTCTTCTTCTTCTTCTTCTTCTTCTTCTTTTTATCGGGAGCGAGGGTGTCGAGGATCGCTGAGGGTCATTTGCCCGGGAACTAGGCTAGAGGGTCGCGAGGGTCACAGAGGGGTCGAGGGTCGTCGAGGCCGGTCGAGGTTCAATGTTTTGAGGGTCGAGGGTCAATGTTTTGAGGGTCGAGGGTTCGAGGGTTCTAGGGTCGAGGGTTTGAGGGTTCTCGGGTTCGAGGGTCGTCGAGGGGCCACCTGTTCGACAGTCGAGGTTCGTCAAGGGGTCGAGGTTTCGAGGCACAAGGGTTTGAAGGTTCGAGGGTTCTAGGGTCGAGGGTTCGATGGTTCTAGGGTTCGAGGGTCGAGGGTCATCGAGGGGCCGAGGGTTCGAGGTTCGAGGGGTCGAGGGTTCGAGGGTCGAAGGTTCGAGGGTTCTAGGGTCGAGGGTCGAGGATTCGAGGGTTCTAGGGTCGATGGTTCGAGGGTTCAAGGGTCGTCGAGGGGCCGAGGATTCGAGGGTCGAGGGTCGTCGGGGGGTCGAGGATCACCGAAGGGTCAAGAGGTTGCCTATTGTCAAAGTATTGAAGAAACCCATGGCTTCATCATTAGCCGGAAGTAACCGGGGCATGATGGTATGAAGTTCTCCAAAGTTGTTCTGGAACGGAGTCCCGGATAGGATAATCCGCCTTTTGGTACGAATTTCAAAAGCGAATTATCCTATCCGGGATTCCTTTCCGTAATAACTTTGGAGAGCTTCGCACCATCATGTGCCTCATTTTGCCTAATGACGAAGACATGGTTTTGTTGAATCCTTTGACACTAGACCTAGAAGCGCCGGGACTAATGCCCTTGCTATCCTCGACCCTCGGCGATCCTCGACCCCTTGACCCTCGACCGCTCAGCGATCCACGGCCCTCTACCCTCATCATGGGCGCCGATGCCCACGTCACTTGTGGGACATATAGATGTAGTGTTCAACGCCGACCCTCCCGATAGCTTCAACACGTGGGGGTCGATATTACCCTCCTTGAAGCGTTCTCGAGGCCACCCCTAACCCTTGAAGCGTTGTCGAGGCCACCCGAAACACTAGAGAAGCAGCGTCCGAGGCCTCTAATTAATATGATTCCTTATTGTGATTAGCTAGCTAGTTCTACGCTTGCCACTAATATATCCATATCTGTCATGTTTGAATAATAATTGCCATGTTGTAAATATTTGTAGAAACTATGGACACCCCGCCACGAGACGAAGCACAAGAAGCGTTGTTGAGGGACATAATCGCACAAGGAAGTGATGCTGCCTCGCTCGTTGATGTTTCTCAACGACAACGATGGTCTGGAAGGAGAGGGTGAAGAAGCAGCTGGCTATGATTTACATGGCTCCGATGACCCAATACCGTGCAAGAAGGAGAGGGTGAAGAAGTAGACCGTGAGGACGGCTCCGGTGATCACCAAACCGAGTCCGCCAGGATATATTAGTTAAGCCTGTACGACTAGCTAATTGATGCATTCATTGTTTTGGTATGTACACATATTAATTAACTCTCGTCTTTGTTCTTTTTCTAGCCCTCCGGATCGAGCACAACTTCGGTAAAGAGACGAGGCCCAAGAAAAAGTTGAGCTCGGATGAAAAGTTTGAGATCATACAAATCGTACGACGGCCAACCGATTGAACCCTCATCGGACAAAGAAGGCATTTGTTGCTCGGTATGGGTTACGGTTAGGGACAAGATCCCGATTAGCATCCACCAATGGTATAAGCCTAAGAACGAAGACCCCGAGGTGTCTTGTGTCAATGATATGCAGAAAAATGATCTTTGGACTGAGCTGAAGTCAAATTTTACCCTACCGCTAGAGGATGATCCGGAGAAGCCAGTAATAGAGCCATTAATCGAGTCTTTTGCTCTTAAAAAGATGGCAGAACTATTCAGGAATTGGAAGAAAGAACTCAATACGTATGTTGAAAAAAATGAGACACCAGAATTCAAGGGCAAATATGAGAAGATCAGAGATGACTGGCCCGCATTTGTGGCCTACAAGACATCGGAAAAGAGTAAAAAGATGTCGGCGACAAACAAGAGAAATGCTGCGAAGAAGAAGCTTCACCATCGCATGGGGTCGTGGCTACCTCAGAGTCTGCCTAAGTGGGCCAAGGCTGAGAATGATCTCGCTTGATAAAGGGATCGAACCAAGACAATGAACTGCCAGACTGCTGCGGACTTGGTTCTTCGGGTCATGGATCCTTGGACCCTATAACAGGGAAGTGCATTTGGACGGACGAACAATTGGACATACCAGTCAAGAGGCTTCAACAATATATCGAAGCAGCAGCAAGGGAAGTTCGTTCTGCACAGGAGAAGGACGAGCTCACAATGGCCCTCGGGAATCCCGAGCACCTCGGACGGACACGAGGCACGCCAGTTCCGCTTCGTGGAAGGCTGGATTTCGACGCAGGGGTTACAAAACCCATGAGAGGAGGAAGAAACCGGAGCAGAGCCTAATGCAAAGCGCTGCACGAAAGGGTAATGGGGCTAGAGGAACGAGAAGAGGAACGAGAAGCGGCAGATCACAACAAACGACTCCGCCAAGCTTCCCCGGCTACCCGCCATCTCAGCGGAGAAGCAGCGTGGCTTCCACCGAGCTGCTTCAGCCAGAGCAGCATGCCTTGACGGCTCCTGCCAGCTATCCCGTGGATGCTATCACGAATGCTGGACATTGCCACCTTATGGCGCAATGGAGCAATTTGAAGGTCAAGGCAGCTGTTGGCTCTGTTTATCCTACTAAACCCGACTCAACTTTTCACTGCCGGCCGATTCCAGAAGGATATGCTAAGGTGATGGTCGATGAAATAACGGAGGATTTGAGGACCTCGGCTTGACCACCCTACCGGTGAAGGGGAGTATCGGCTGGGTTCTCGCTCAAGACTCCATGCCTATGGCGGAAGGATCTCATCAACCTTCCGAACTGGACGCCTCCCCTCCTCCTCCTCCTCCGGCGAGTCAGGGCACTCCGCCTCCACCGCCTCCTCCTCCGGCGAGTGACGATCAGGGCACTCGGCCGGCTCCTTCTCCGGCGCGTGGCGGCACTCCGCCTCCTTCTCCGCCTGCACCGTGGCGCGCCGAGCAGCCAGCCTCCTCCTTCTCCGCCTCGTCGGCAAGGCGGAAGAGACACGCCGCCGCCGGCTGCTCCGGCGTCGTAGTCCTTCTCCTCCGCCTCGTAAGCAAGGAAAGAAGACATCCGCCCGCTCGCTTCCGCCGGGCGTCTAGCAGTACAGCCAAAGGCGGGAGGAGATCTGATTCGGTCCTTCTCTCAAGACTCTGCAGAAGTTACCGACGAGAGGAGCGAGGAGGAAAACGCGAAGATCGCGCAGATCAAGTGGATGACTGGTTTCAAGGGTTGAAAGCAAAGAGACATCCACCTCCGGAGGAGAAGGTAGATCCGTCAAAGCGAAGCGCAAGACTGCCCCCGACAAAACCACCCAAGTCTCCGCCAAAGGCAACTATGAGCGCATTATTGGAAAGGCATTTGCCAAGCGGAGAGGTCGGGAAGTACTGTCGGTGATCAAAGGATGAAAGAACGACGAGCTGGGAAACAAATTGCCCAGCTCGGCGAACAAGCCGGGCAATCGTGCCCCCGCTCAAGGTGCTCGCTAGCGACATCGCCGATCCGAGGATGGTGCCCGGTTATGGCAATCCTGCAGATTACCTGCCCGACGATGTACATTATGATTTCTTGGAGGTGCAGATACAAAGATACGAGTACGGGAAGCCTCTCGTCAAAGATGAAAGCTCTCTATCAACGATGATGCGAAAATTGCATGATTGGTACATGAAAACCTGCAAAGAGTCTGAGGGGAGGAGTACTTTGTATGTGAGAGTTAAAAAGGAGCATGACCTCCTTGGAATTGAACTATTGCCTATTCCATTTGAGGAGTTCTATCAGTTTTTCAATCAATTGGCCCTCGATAAAACAACGGTCACCTGCCATCGCTCTGTAAGTAGTACTACTTACATCATTAAGTATCTCTATATAACTCAGCCCTTTCATTGCATGTATTTATAAATATCCTCACTATATTATGCAGATTGAAGATCGCCGAATTGAAGAAAAGACAAGTGGGTGATATTGGGTTCATTAACACATATCTCATAGATGCAACTGAGGTTAAATTTTGTGCCCAAGATACCGAGGCCAACTTGCTACAATCGTTGGTAATAAATGAACACAAAGATATAATACTCTTTCCTTACAACTTCAAGTGAGTGTTCTTGTCTTGTGGCATATTCGGTTTCCTTATTAGTCCAGGTTCTAGTAATGTAATATTGATGAGTTATGCATGTGTGCGCAGCTACCACTATATTCTCCTAGAGATTAAGCTTGAGAAGGGAGTAGTAATTGTCTTTGACTCCAAGCTTAAAAGATCCCAAGGAGTATGCGGACATGACTGAAATGCTCGAGAAGTAAGTTAAATCGATCATTATCCACCATATCAGCAACTTTGTTCATTTCTGATATCAAGTAATTGTTTTCTTTGTATGGCAGGGCTTGGGGAAAATTCACCAAAAAAGCTTCGAGACTACCAAGAAGTTGCAATTTAGACACCAAAAGTAAGTACTATATAGTAGCATATTCCACGCAAGCATCTCCTAGTGATTCAAGCACTAGTTTCATCAATACCATTTAGCATGCTTGCTAATTATCAGTTTGATTGACCTCTGTTTCTTGTAAAGTGGTTGTGGCAGGAACAAGGGAATGATTTCTATGGATACTACGCTTATGCAGTCCATCCGCCACACGACCTGTGAGAGGGGCTACTCCGACAAACAATATGAAGTGCGTAAATAAAATATTCACAATTTTATTTTATTACCATCAGTTGTGTTGAGTTTCATTCATTCATATATATATATATATATATATATATATATATATATATATATATATATATATATATATATATATATATCTATGTATGTATGTATTGACCCCTTTCTTAAAATTAGATGTTTCGAAGCGGGATGAACTCCTAGCACCAGATCGCATGCGAGCAATTCAAGAGGAATTGGCGGCATTCTTTCTTGACCATGTGATCGCTGGAGACGGAGAATACTATGTGGACCACGCGTCCGTATTGTAAAAGACAATTATTGTATATATGTAGCCGGTAGTGTCGGATAGATATACGAGAACTTGTTGTTCGACCAATCTCTCGGAGAAGGAGAGGTGGTCGATATCACTTCTCTCGTATGCATATATGTTCATGACGATCTTCTGTTTGCTTAATTACTAGCTAGCTAGCGTGTCTAGCTAGTCCTCTCTATACGTATGTATAGTACGAAGCGCCGACCAAGCACGGACAAAAGAGAGGACACTTTTCTCTATTAATTAGCTAGCTATAGCACAATATATGAAACACCTAAATTAACCTCCCAAAACCCCCCAAACCGCCCTCCCCCTTTAAAAAAAACACAGCCATAGAAATGCTGACTCGTGGATGCCTATTGGTCCCGGTTGGTGCCACCAACCGGGACCAAAGCCCCTCCTGCCTGGGCTCAGCAGACAAAGCACGTGGAGGACGGGTCCTGTTCGATAGAACCGGACTAAAGGGCCAGTATTAGTACCGACCCTTTAGTCCCGGTTCAGGAACCGGGACTAAAGGCCCTTACCAACCGGGACAATAGGCCCTTATTCTACTAGTGAAAGGCGGTTGCAGTGTGGTGCTTGAGGCGGTAGCCACACAGGACCTCTGGATTTGGCACTCCTTCTTTGGTATGCCAGGAACTCACAATGACATCAACGTGTCAGCAAGGTTTCTCCTGCTTTTTGCCAAGCTCATTGAGGGCCATTCTCCTTCGGTGAACTTCGAGATCAATGGGCACCAATACAACAAAGGGTACTATCTAGCCGACGGCATCTATCCGAGATGGTCGACATTTGTGAAGACGATCTCAAACCCCGTGGCAGGAGGCAAGAACGCCTGGTTTGGCGTAAGCTTCAGGAGGCTTGCGGTGAAGGATGTCGAGCGGGCATTTGGTGTGCTCCAATCTCGATTTGTCGTTGTTCGCACCCCGCTCAGACCTGGTCGAAAGATCAAATGTGGGAGATCATGACTTGCTGTGTCATCTTGCACAACATGATCATCGAGAGCGAGCAAGAAGACCCAGTGTTTGACATCGAACCATACTACGTGCAGGGTCCTCTAGCCGAAGTTGATCACCACTACCAAAGAACTTGGTACGCCTTATCTCAAGATAAAGGCGTCAGGAGATCCGAGACCCACAGGTGCATCATCAACTGCAGAAAGATCTGATTGAGCACCTATGGAGGCTCAAGGGGACGCCGTGATGAAATACGAAGTTTTTATTTTTTGAAATATATAATTTGTATTGAACTATTTGTTGTTGTAGTATTTTGTTGAAGTATTTGATTTTTCTGTGATGAAATATGTGATAAGTAATAATTGTGTTGATAATTGAACGCCGAGACACGGTGAAACCACGCCGAATATGGGCCTATTCTCGCCCATATGGGCCGTTTATTCGTCGAAATTTGGCTGCAAAGTGGGCCAATTTCGGCGCCTGGAGGCGACGACTGGGTGCAAAACCGCCCCAGCGCGGAGTGTATCACCGGCTCGCCCCCCGGGGGCGATTTATATGCGTCCTGGGGGGGGCTAATGGCTGGAGATGCCCTGATACATAGCAGCAGCAGAGGAGGAGGCGACGGAGGAGCTTTCGAGTGTGGAGTGGCTGGCAGGGCAAAGCTTTCCCGGACCGGGGTGGTTCAGACGGGGTGTTGTCTGCTGTGTGCGATATGCGAAGTATCACAAGCTTACTGTTCACTGCCGAGCTCACTGCTCAGGATCAGACGGACTGTAAAAGGGGGCTTGGGCCCCGAGCCTTTTGCCTGAAATGCACCTCTTTACTCAAGCACTCCTAGCCAAGCAGGGGTGGAGATTAATTCAAAATCCAAACAGTTTATGTGCGTGAGTGCTAAAATCCAAATACTACCCCAACGGTAACCTTCTGGACACGGTGTTCGCCTCCGATGCGTCTCCTGTTTGGAGAGCCATTGAATTCGGTCTCGAGCTTCTGAAAAAAGGTATCATATGGAGGATTGGAAATGGGAGGCGTATTCAAATACAAAGAGACCAATGGATTCCAAGATGGGAGGGTTTGAGAACCACCTCTTTCATCCGCAGATCGAGAATTCGCTGGGTTAGTCAACTCATACTCCCAAACCAGAAAGAGTGGGATGAGACACTAATTAGACAACTCTTCTACCCTTTTGATGCTGATGAAATATGCAAACTGAACATCCCCAAAGTGGAGGTGGGGGACCAAATGGCTTGGCACTACGAGAAGAACGGTATCTTCTCGGTAAGAAGTGCATACGAGTTAGCTGCTGCAAGCCTTCCCCAACTAGCCCAGAATCCATCGAGCTCGAACAGTGAGCCAAATGATAGAAGTATTTGGGATCTTATATGGAAAGCAAAGGTTTCCGGTAAAGTGCGTATTTTCAGTTGGAGAGTGGCTACTAACACGCTCGCAACGAAGGAAAACAAATGGAAAAGAACACTTGAACTGGAAAATACTTGCTGTATATGCGGGAATGGAGTTGAGAATGAACACCATGCGGTGGTCATGTGCACAAAAAGCAAAGCTCTCAGGTCTGCCATGAGGGAGGAGTGGAGCTTGCCATCTCAAGATAAATTCAGGTATACGGGGGAAAATTGGTTGCAAACCTTGTTGGACACGGTGAACGACGAAGGTCGAACAAAAATCTTGTTGCTGCTTTGGAGAAGCTGGCACTTACGAGAAGACTGCATTCGTAACTGTGGTAAAGAATCAATTGAGAGATCAAAACAGTTTCTGATGAAATATGAAGAAGAGCTGAAAACAGCAGCTGATATCTGTGAGGTGACTGACAAGAGGGAGACTTTGGCAGTTGAGAGCGGGGATGGGCAGTCTGGAGATATGGCTTTGGACAAATGGTCGCCACCTGTCTTGGGTGTGGCCAAAATCAACACGGACGCGGCCTTCCTCGCAGAATCCGGAGAGAGCGCTGCCGGAGCTGTCGCCAGAGACCACCGTGGACTCGTCTACATGTCCATCAGCAGGAAACTGACGCGTTGTCAGAGTGCTGAAGAGGCCGAAGCCCGTGCTGCCCTGAACGCCGGATCAATCAATCAATCCGCAGGATCAGCGGGAGATCTTGTACATGCGGATGTTGAGGGGAACCTCCATGGACGCCGCATCCCCGGCCACCGGAACCAGGTACGGCCAGGAACGTCGGCTCGTCCGCGGCGACCACTGCCGCCGGCGCCCTGCATACTAGTAGTTCTTGCGGGAAACACTCTCCGGCTGTCGCCGGCGAAACCTTTCACGAGGTGGAAGATCAAGGGAGGGGAACGGGGTGAGGAAAAGGGAGCTCGGCCGGTAAAAGAAGAGGAGTTCAGTTGGTGAAATGGGATATGCGAATTATCACAAGCTTAATGTTCACTACCGAGCTCAGGACAGTGGTTTCCCGAACTGAGTCTGGATCAGACGGACTGTAAACGGAGGCTTGGGCTCCGAGCCTTTTGCCTGAAATGCGCAAAGGCATTGGTGGCCGGCACTAGGCACGTGAAGGAGGAGGGAGGAGGACTAGAGGATGCAGAATTTTCCTCTCTTCCCTTTGGAACTCTGCCTGCACAAGTCTGTTTTCCTTGCTTTCTTTCGAGCTCAACGTGTCGAACGATTCCATCTTTTGTTCCGTTTTAAGCACAAGTACTTCTCATCACTTTAAATTACCACGTATCAAAAAAGATCCTAAAAAAACACTACCAAAAAAAAATCTCACTAACCATCCTCGTAAATACAACATTGGCTTGCTGTGCGGTTGGCAGAGAATTCTGTGCGGAATTTAAAAAGACCTCCTCTTCTTTTACCGGTCGAGCTCCCTTTTCCTCACCCCCCTTCCCTTCCCTTGATCTTCTTCCACCTCGTGAAAGGTTCCGCCGGAGACAGACGGAGAGTGTTTTCCGCAAGAACTACTAGTGTGCAGGGCGCCGGTGACGAGGGAGGGAACAGGGGCTCACCGTCCACGATGGAGAAGGCCGACGAGCGCGCCAAGAAGGCCAGGCTGGAGCTACCCAACGGCCATGTGAAGCAGGAGGTCGGCGTGCATCATGCGGTCGGAGGAGACGACGGAGGCGCAATCGTTCCTGCGGAGGCGGGGCACGGCTCCAGAGTGGAGCTCGCCGTGAAGATCGACATGAGCGTGCTTCACTGTCCCCTCTGCACCCTCCCCTTCAAGCCTCCGGTCTTCCAGGTTCCTTGCTCTCTCTGTTTCTTGCACACTCCGCTCGATTCTTTCGCCGATTTGTTTACCCATGGACTCCGATCTTTATGCAGTGCAACAAAGGCGGGCACCTGGCCTGCGGCGGCTGCGCGGCCCTGCTGCCCGGCGGACAGTGCATGACGTGCGAGGACGGCGGCGGGTTATTCGCCCCCTGCCCCGCGCTGGACGCCATCGTGTCCTCGACCAAGATCGCGTGCCCCCACGCCGGGTGCCAGAGCTACGTGCCCTACCACGAGGCCGCCGACCACCGGAGCGCCTGCCCCCATGCGCCCTGCGCCTGCACGGAGCCCGGCTGCGGCTTCGTCGGCGCGCCGCAGGCGCTCGCGGGCCACCTCGCCGACCTCCACTCGGTGCCGGTGCGCACCGTGCAGTACGGCCGGGTCAGCCAGGTCCCGGTGTCTGGGCCGCGGCAGCTGCTCGTCGGCGAGGAGGACGGCCGCGCGTTCCTCCTGACCGTGGGCGCGCTCGGGGCCGCCGCGGCCGCCGTGTCGGTGGTGTGCATCAGGCAGAGCGCGGCCACGCAGCCGCGCTTCTCGTGCAAGATGTGGGTGAACCTGCTGCAACCGGCGGACGCGGCGAACGGCGGCAGGGCGGACATGGTCCTGGTGGACATCCAGGTGAGGAGCAGTAGCAAGCCCGGCGCCGTGGTCGCCCTGGACGAACCGACGTTCCTGGCGGTGCCGCGGATGTACATGGTTCCGGTGGCCGGGGACGCGGCGTCCATGGAGGTTCCCCTCAACATCCGCATCGACAAGATCTCCCGCTGATTCCCGCGGATCGATCGATGTATCCCTTGTACTACTGTCAGTTCAGTTCGTGCTCCATGGTCTGGAGATCCAGCTTAAATTAGTATTTGGGTGCTGTTAATTAAAGATTTATCAGTGCAATGTCTTCCGGATGAGCTGCAGCGCAATTAAGCTAGTTACATCTTTGCTGCTCCTGCACACAGCAGAGAGCAGACAGCACCACCCGCCCATGCCTTGCCGTTTTGGTGCAAAATGCTCTACGCATGCCGACTGGCACCCTCGTCTGAACCACCCGGCTTCGGGAAAGCTTTGGCCGGCCAGCCACTCGACAGTCGACAGCTCCTCCGTCGCCTCCTCCTCTGCTGCTATGATGATGATGATGCTATTGCTATCTATCAGAAGCAAGCAGAGGCAGGAGGAACACGCGGCCGTCCTCCGCGACCAGCAGGCGGCGCTGGTCCTCGGACAACGCCGGCACGACGAACGGCTGGGGCACCTCGTGCCTGATCTTCTCCACGGGCCACGCGTGCGCGCCGGACGGCGACGCGAGGTGGCGCACGAGCTTCGCCGGCGAGCCCACGAAGCGGCAGTCGAAGCAATAGCAGGCAGGGCGCGTGCTTGCAGCTGGCCTTGTGGTCGGCGGCCGAGTGGTAGGGCATGTCGTCCATGGCGCAGCCGTGTCCCTTGTAGAGGCACGGCACCTTGTAGGCGTCGACCACGTTGTCCATGAAGCGGGAGCGGGTGTAGGACACGTCGTGCCCGCATGGACCGCAGTGCTTGCTCGCGCCGCCGTCGCCGTGGCCGCCGCCGCCGCAGTCGCGGCACACGAAATGCTAGTTGTCGCACTGCAATCCACAAGTCCATGTACGCATGATTCAGATTTCAGTTTCCTTCCACGGGTAATTCTACTAGCTACTAGTAGTTCAAATGTAGGAGTCGGAGCGAGAGCGATTACCCTGAATACTGGAGGCTTGAGGGGGCAAAGACATGCGGCGCAGTGAAACGACTTCTTGGGCAAGGCCAAGATGGCGACCTCCACATCTTCCGTCGCCCCGGCTGCCATCGCCGCATCTTCTTGTTCGGCCACTTCGTCTTCCGGCTTCACCACGCGGACTGGCCTCACCATGGCCACTGGACTGGTCGCCTCCAGGTCCACCACAGTGGCAGCTGGCTTCGCAATGGCCGCTGAACTGGGGGCCGCCGGCGCCATGGCGGCCACTGGGCTGGTCACCACGACCGTGGCGGCTGGCGTAGTCATGTCTCCCTCCGTGGTGGCCGCTGGAACGGGAGCGGTCGGCGCCGGCGGCATGGCGGCCAGGGGACTGGTCACCACCACCTTGGGGGCCGGCTTTGCCGTGGCAACAGGGCTGGGTGCCGATGGTGCCACGGTGGCCACCGGACTGCAGGATTGCGCCACGACGTTCGACTTCTTGCCGCCGCTCCCCTCCGCGTTGGCGGAGTACCGTGACCTCTTCTTGTGCTGCTGCTGCTCTCCCATAGAGATCCACCGATGCGCCACCTGAAATTTTGACCGGCCGGAGAGGGGATCGTATCACAATAATTGAGAGAGAGAGAGAGAGAGTGTGTGTGTGTTACTGGAAGAAGAACAAGGTAGCTGTGGTGCACAGGGGCACAAGGGTAACTCTGCTTTGACCAATGGTGCCAAGTGAAAGCAAAGTGTTCACTGTATCCTTGGCACAGTAGTTCAGCTGACGACCCAAGCATATCTTCTGCTGCTTTTTCTTTTCTTTTCTTTTCTTTGAGTTGATCAGCTCTGCTGCTACTTTCATAAAGGGTCTTTCACTCTTTCTGCTGCAACAGAGGAATTTCTATCTATACTCTAGCTTCAAAGTTTTTTCCTATGCGAATTGTTTGATTTTTGTAGAATAGATGTAATTTCGCAAGTTGTTCTTCAACAAGATTCTATTGAACCCAACGTCATAAATTACTGTCACATTGATCAAACAGGAATTTTTTTCGTCATTTAATTCGAGCTCTAATGGGTTGTAGTCTAGTACTACCTCCATCCGAAATTATTAGCCCCCTCTCATTTTGGGCAAAAGTTTGGCCAACAAAATTAACTAATAAAATGTAAACTACTTCCTCTGTTTCTAAATATTTGTCTTTTTTAAAGATTTCAAATGGATTACCACACACATATGTAAATAGACATATTTTAGAGTGTAGATTCACTCATTTTACTCCGTATGAATTCACTTGTTGAAATCTCTAGAAAGATAAATATTTAGCAATGAAGGGAGTATATGTCATAAAAATTATACCTTCGGAAAACTCTTTCAAATACGAATCCAACAGTGTACTTTTTGTAGTATATATACTCCCTCCGTCCGGAATTACTTGTCATCAAAATGGATGAAAATGGATGTATCTAGAACTAAAATACATCTAGATACATCCATTTCAATGACAAGTATTTCTGGACGGAGGGAGTATTTTATTAGTCATATTAATGGTCAAAATTTGGCTCAAAATATTAAGAGGACTAATAAACTCGAACGGAGGTAGTAGTTCCTTAATTGCAGAATCTTGCATTTTTAAAAATTCATATTGGAAATTAATATGGCGTGGGGGTCTCCTCGACTTTTACCAATTAGTTGAAAACGGGGGTAAACATGTTTTTTCGTTGTTGTTTTTACATACACGTAGTATAGTTATTACTTGGGAGATTGAAATCCCACATGTAGTTTAGTAGAGGTATATTTTATAGCATCTACCATGGCATTCCATAGAGAAGGTTGGTCCTGTGGTCTTGCCATGATTAATCAGGTCTAATTTTTATAACTGGTGGCAGAGTAAAAAAAAAAAAGGAAACGCTTGCATTCGGTGTGCCGGCCGAAACTCACAGCGCCCTACCGGTTCAGATCGAGACAGTGGACCCACACGCCCCAGCGATTCTCCTCAGCCGCCACAGCTCTGCTCCTCCATAGCCTCTCCCACGCAGCTCACAACCCCCACAAGCTCTCCCACCGGCGGCGTTGCTGCTTGTGCACACACCGCTGTGAAGTCGACGCTCACGAGGATGCAGCAATCACCATGGATGTGCCCATACAGAGAATCGCTTTTCTTCAACGCGAGTTGCAACCGGTGCCCAAGAGAGCTGCCATCATGGACGACGAGCATGGTGACAGCAAGCTGCGAGGACAACGGTGATGTTCCTAGCAACACGCCAGACGTCACGGTTTTTATTACATGCTACAACTGGTGTCACAATTTGCTATGACCGGCATACCATTAAGCTACAACCGGCATTGCGTTTTGCTACATCGCAAGAACCATCGTTTTTCTTTGCTACATGCTACAACGGGTATCATGAATTGCTACAACCGATGTCCCATCCGGCTACAACGTTTTGCTACGTCGCACGGCCGTCACATTTTTTTGCTACAACGGGCGCAGGCGTCCTGCTTCAACAAGGGACTACCTTACCCACACAAAAAAAAAAAACAAGGGACTACCTTATAAGAAAATAATCGATGTTTGATGATTTGAATAGGCGAATCATACCAGCACAAAAATCTTCATGCAGTCGGATTTTCATTCCATACATAACTGCTCTTCGCTGTAGATACCGATTTGACTAATAGGCGATTCAGTGGGGAGTTTGGGAGGAGGTCACCGCTGACCCTCTTGGGCAAGGCCAAACTGCCAGTATTTTGATTCTGAAGATCCTGAAAAACACTCTCAGACCATGTATATGATTGCCTGTTTTGCCAAGGCAGCAATCGATTCCGATTCCAGTACCACACATGATTGCAGCACAACACGATTGCACCGCCAATAATGAGCACGACTGATCAAAAAGCATTCCTGTAACTTTGAAATTCTCGCTGGCATTGCAGAATCTTGCATCTTACAGGAAGTAATAACAATGCAGTAGAACAAGAGAGCAAAGTGTCGAAGAACACAGAACCTCCCCAACTAATAAGATATGTAAAGCAGCAAACCTTCCAACTAAGTTAACAACAGATATACCACTGCCGGTTTTACCTGGCTACCTGCTACCACATAAATGATTCAGGGAACAACGCACAAAGGCTGATCAGATACAGGGTACAAATGGCGACACAAGAGTACACGAGGCTAGCCTTGGCTGATGCTGACCTGGACCTCATTTTGATTTCCGTTTTCTGAGAAGATTAAAGTCAAGCTTTTCATGCTTGTTCGACTTGCCAGACCCACGGCCATTGCTCTGCGAAGACGGCTGGCCATCCACGCTCTGGCCAGTCGTCTTTGGCAGCTTGCGCGATGGTGGTGTTTCCATCTCCAGCTCAGGCTCTTTTCTCTTCAACTCATTCAGAGATATGCTTTCTGAACTATCAACATTGAAGCTTCTAAATCTTGATCCTGATATATCATCCACTCTGCAGTTTCATTTGCCACTTAAGTCATCAAAAAGCCTCAAAACTACATATGCCAAAGATAGCTGATGAAGACATATACCATGTATAAATGCAAGTGTTCTTCTGGTGGATACGATATCAATTATGTATGACTTTTCAATTGACTGTTCAGTTATACTGTAAATCTCAATCGGTATCAACCGAGTTGTCAAATAAACAAAAGGTCAAAAAAGATAAAGGCAAAAAGTGCAATCTCCTTTGCTGATATCAATTTAGAGTTTAGTTAATCTCAATCGATTGACATCTAGCCTCATCTATTTTCTTGTGCTAATTTGTTTTATTTATTTATTGAAGAAGGCTGTCCTATTATTTCTATTTCCAGAGTCACAACTCTCGCCATTTATGTTCCAAAAAACATAAAGCCAGATTGATCAAAAGAGTACCTAATGCAAACATCATCAAAAAGTCTGAAATAAATTCAGAAAATAATCTGCGTTCACCTATTTTAATGCTGCATGGAATGTTTCTCTTAACAATACTAAAACAACAGCAGCAAGGGAACCAAGCAGGCAGACTGGGTGGTTGCAGTCTGGATTGCAAGTAGCATCACTCCCAGCTGCTTGTCCCCGATGAGCCTAGAGAAGAAGAACATGATCGGGAAGGGGGGAGGAAGCAATCACACTGTTTGTTTTGTATGTTCACAATCGTTAGAATGTCTGAGAGGGGGAGTAGGGGTGGGGAATTCAACCTGAAACTAGAATGAAAACACCCGGATTATTTTTGTGCCAAGTCTGGACATCACCCAGTATGTACGCCAATCTAAAGTTGTTTATGTCCTCTATCAATAATAACTTCTTAAAAGGAAAAATAATAGTACAATACCATCATCATTTATTCACACAGCTTGAAAGTATACAGTTCCTCTGAGTATATAACTTGTATTTGAGCACTTCAAGGATAGACATGCCCAGCTCAACAAAGTGGAATCTACAGGTTTTCTCGACACGTTGTTGATAAAATTGGTCCAAATTAAGCAAACAAAACTAAATAATTACTTCACACATTTGCATGCATCAATCTTGGTGAATAGCTAAAATGAACTTGTGACAGACAGCATTTCCATGGTAACTTAACAGAGAAGAGAAAAAGAACCATGGTAGTAGCTAACCTGCTGGTATTTGCACTGTCTTGTTGAGAATTACTAGGTGAAGCTGATTGTGTTGGGCGACCACTTGCCTCGTCATTCAGTTTCTACAGGTCTAGGCTTGTGTAAGGGAACATACATCTAAAGGACATAACAGCCCGAAGGACAAAAAGCTACAGAACTCACATCAATGGATGGATTGAAATTTTGGAATGACATTCGACCCTTTACAGCTCCTGGAAGCGGATTACCCTCCATGACAACTACACTGAAAAAAAGAAACTAGTTTTGCTTAGTCTGCGGTGAGAAATCAAAGCTAGTAATCCTTCGTGGATATTGTGCTGCATAAGAAAGGCAGTAAATCTAAAGACGAAACTGGATGAAAAAAATCCTCTGACAAAACAACTACTCCCTCCAATCCATATTACTTGTCGCTGATTTAGAAATATGGATTGGAGGGAGTAATAAATTTGTTTAACATGTTTTAAATTTACGACCAGGCTGCAAAGTATGATTTAAGTTCAAAAGATAGACACAAAAGCATGTAACACTATGCCAACAGTTTCCCTCTCCCAAACAGTTACTAGGTGCAGCTGCATAAGCACATTTCTAGTCATAACTTTCACCATATGCACAATGCGCATTTGCCTAAGGGAAACTGGTACCGTTCACAGGAGTATGCATGAGTTTCTTTTTGCCTCAAATACTCGAATCAAAAGTGGTGCGATTCTTCATCGGTTCCCGGCTTCGCAGGGGTCAGCAACTAAGCTATAGCACACAAATTACTGGATTGAACTTCAATGGCATACTTTTCACCCAATATGTGGCATTTTGCTAAGTGAAACTGTTGGTTAATGCTCACAGGAGTTTGTGTGAGTTCCCTTTTGTAACAAACATTCGATCTGAAGGCGGTGCAATCTTCATGAATTTCCATTTGCGCAGGGGTCAGTAACTATGCTATGCAAGCAGAACTATTACTAGAATTGCATCATTATCATACAGTCCTAATAACAAATCTAAAATCGTCCACAACCACTTCCCAGCCAAGCATATCCAACCAAAATACGACTAACACAGACAGAGCAGCTGCAACTAGGAAGAATCGAGCAATTCAACAACCCACATACCACTTCCTGGCGACCTGGACCGACGAGCCAAACCCTCCACCGTTCGCCGCCGGCGTCATCACCACCTCGGCCGCCGCCTCCTCCACCTCCACATCGGCCTTGTCCTCAATCTTCTGCGCGACCGCCGCCCGCTGCATAAACTGCCCCACCGCACACGCACGCGGAGAAGAGAAAACACGCCCGTCAGAGGCCAGGCCATGGAGAGAGGAAGCAGCCGGGAGGACAGAGGGATCGATTCCTCACCTTGAGGTTCCGCAGCGTGCTCGAGAGCCCCTTCTTCGCCGACATCTCGCCGCCGCCGCCGCCGCCGCCGCCGCTCCGACCCTCGCCCTCTCTCAGCACCCCTAATCTAATCTAGGGTTAGGGTTTAGAGGCGGCCGTCTCGTCTCGCGGGAGGAACACCGGAGAACAGAGGAGGGGAGCACGAGCAGAAACAGAGACGGACTTGGACTAACCCAACCAAAGCCCGGGTTTGGCTCTGACGGGCCGGGCCCACCTGTCATGGACAGGCCCGGGTTCCGGCTGGGTCGTCTCACCGACGCGCGGGCCCGGTTTGCCAGACCTACACGTAGTCGGTCCCCCGGTTCTACTCGGACCGAACCGACCGTAGCACCCACGAAACGCATCGATAAAAGCGGGCGCAAACCCACGGCTGGACTTGCAGATTGATCCATCGATCGATCGAGTTCGTTCTAAACTTCAGAGCGATCTTTTGATTTGATTGATCTCTTCTCATGGAGGCAGCGACGGCGATGCAGTGGGAGAGCAAGGAGGAGGAGGAGCACGCGAGGCAGGCGGAGGAGGCGTGGCAGGCGTACCTGCGGCAGCAGCGGTCGCGCCGCGGGTGGGCGCAGTACCTCCGGTGCCGCCCCATGGCGCAGCTGGGCAAGAGCGACGACGGCAACTGGGTCGTGATGCCGGCGTCGGCGCTAGACCGGCTCCAATCGGTGGGGGCGGGCTACCCGATGCTGTTCCGCGTCCAGAACGCCGCCACCCTCGCGGCCTCGCACTGCGGCGTGCTCGAGTTCGGCTGCGAGGAGGGGTTCGTGCACGTGCCCGCCCACGCCATGGCGCGGCTCGGGCTGGAGGAGGGCGACCTGGTGCTCATGACCAGCACGTCGCTCCCCAAGGCCACGTCCATCAAGCTGCGGCCGCACACCATGGACTTTCTGGGCGCCAAGGACCAGAAGGATCTGCTCGAGTACAACCTCAAGAACTACTCCACGGTCACGGTCGGCGACACCATCACCGTCGCCGAGGGGGCCAAGCGGTACCTGCTCGACGTCGTCGAGGCCAAGCCCGCCGACGCCGTCTCCACCCTCGACACCGACTGCGAGGTCGACTTCGCGACGCCGCTCGACTACGTGGAGCCCCCGGTTGCTCCCGCGCCGGTGAAGGTCGCCGCCGCCCCAAGCCAGGACTGCGCCCACGGCGGCGAGCGGCGGTTCGTCGGCGTCGGGATAAGGATGGACGGCAAGCCCGTGGAGCAGACGCTGCCCCCTGCGCCGGCGCCGGCGCTGGGATCTTCGGGCAAGGGAAAGAGTGCTAGTGAGAATGTGCTTCGGTTCTTCGGCGGCCGCCGCTCGGTGCCACCCGGCGGCGCCAAGTTGGCGAAGAAGGTGGACGGCGAGGAGGACAAGGATGCCAAACGGTTCGCCGGCCAGAAGTATACCCTCTAGAAGACCCAAACAACGACTGAAATAATCTGCAGTTGATGTTTTGTTGTTAGTGACACACAAGTTTAAGTTGCCACGAAAAAAATATGTGGCTCTTTTTATTTTTGACACAATGTTTTGTGGCTCTCTACCTAGATGTTGGTGAAAATTTGGCGAAATTTTCAGTCTGCCCTGATTAAGGGATCTATGTAGTGTCATTGTCTATGTATTGTTTCACTCATATAATTTGAGTCAAAATTTTCTACATTTCACCAAATTTATGGAGAAAAGTATCAACATCTGAAATTGGGGTCTGACAAGGACCCGATCATGATTAATTCTCGGTGGACTGAGGCCATCCCTACGTGTTCTAGCCTATTTTTCTCCTTCTTCGACGATCTTGATGTGTTGTCTTTGCCTTGTCTCCCGGTCTGAGTTATGTTGTTGTGTGCTCGTCAGTTGTAGTTCAATGGGATTTGGGTTGGACTTTGTGCTCGCAATTCCTTGCTCGTGATGTTCAAAAAAATTCCTTGCTCGTGAGCTAGCACATGAACTTGCTTCCCTATATATGTTGGAGTGTACAGTGTACACCATTTTTATTAACAAACACACATGGAGGCATATAATGCGTACACCATTTTAATTACATGAACATGTTGTAAAGAAGTCTGTAATTTTTTTCTAAAATTACATGAATATTTTAAGGAATGCACGAATATTTATAAATTATATGAACACTTTTTAAAAATATATGAATGTATTTCAAATACATAAACACTTTCTAAAATGCGTGATATTTATTAAAAATGGCATGAATACTTCTAAAAGTTGTTCATCGTGTATTGAAAAAATGTTCACCACATATTGGAAAAACGTTCACTGTGTATTTTTGAAAAAAAAACTTAATTTTTTTTAATATTTATATACACACAACAAAATATATTTTGACTAACTAAAAAAGAAAAACATGATTATAAAGGGAAAAGGAAGAAATTAATTTGATAAACGAGATAAGAAATAAAAAGATAAGATAGGAAAAGCAAAATAAAAATGGGAAATAATGGAATAATAGAAAAAATAAAAAATAAAACTGAAGCTAAAAATAAGGGCGCTGCTACGCATCGGCCGGCGGATCTTTTTAAAAGATCCGTTGCCTCACAAGCCGCCCAATCTAGCAGATTAAGCGTCCGAGCGCCAGACTCTACCATTGCAACACATGCCGTGTTGCGGAAATTTTCTGCAACACGTCCCATTTTGCAGAAATTTTTGCAACATAGGTCAAGTTGCAAATTATTTTTTGCAACAGAGGTTTTGTTGCAGTGTCTTTGCAACAGAGGTCCCGTTGCAGAATTTTTTTCGTGAGAAAGGTCCTTTCGCAGAAATTTTATAGATGTCAGAAATATTTCAGAATTTTTCGTGACAAAGGTCATGTTGCAAAATTATTCTACAACAGAGGTCTTGTTGTTACAGAAATTTTTCATAGATCTTTTCACAACAGAAGGTTGACAGAACGAGGGTGAAACATGAGAGGAAGGGGGACGAATCGTCCCGGATATTTCTAAAACGGTGGGGTGCGTTGTATGTGGGGCACACATGAACGTGTGGCAACCAATGGAGGCGGTCGACGCGAGCTATGAAAATCCTTTGGGTGATTTGGAACGTTTCCCGAACTAGAAAACAAAAAATATAGGAAACAAATTCACAGTTGCAGTCGCGTTGTACCCCTTATAGTTGCACACTGATTGTGACACAGGCAGTTGAAGGTTTAGCGGTATACATGCAACTGACGGACATCCCTATTTCTCAAAAAAAAAATTGGCAGGCATCCCTTCCCCCAAGTTACAGTCGTGCTGCCCCCTTGCAGGTGTGGGGGTTGTGGCATGTGCAACTGCATGTCTAGTGTGTGCATGCGACTGACCGGCATCCCCCAGATGCAGTCTGGCACCTTATAGTTGTTAGCGGGTTGTACCAACCCCCCTCGACAACACGCCGCAAAAGTTTTAGTCACATTGAAGACATGCCGTTGCAGTTACGTGCCTGCTGACAGACATGCAACTGACCGACATCCGTATTTCTCAAAAAAAAAACATGGCCGGCATCCATTCCTCCAAGTTGTAGTCGTGTTGCCCCCCTTGCAGGTGTGGGGGTTGTGGCATGTGCAATTGTATGACTAGTTGTGCGGACTGACCGGCATCCCCTGGATACAATCTGGCATCTTATAGTTGTTAGCGGGTTGTACCCCCTCCCCTCGACAATACGCCACAAAAGTTTTAGTCACATTGAAGACATGTCGTTGCAGTTGTGTGCCTGCTGACAGACATGCAACTGCTGTTGGGGAACGTAGTAATTTCAAAAAAATTCCTATGCACACGCAAGATCATGGTGATGCATAGCAACGAGAGGGGAGAGTGTTGTCCACGCACTTCATAGACCGAAGCGAAGCGTTAGAACAACGCGGTTGATGTAGTCGTACGTCTTCACGGCCTGACCGATCAAGCACCGAAAGTACGACACCTCCGAGTTCTAGCACACGTTCAGCTCGATGACGTCCCTCGAACTCCGATCCAGCCGAGTGTTGAGGGAGAGTTCCGTCAGCACGACGGCGTGGTGACGACAATGATGTTCTACCGTCGCAGAGCTTCGCCTAAGCACCGCTACAATATTATCGAGGAGGACTATGGTGGAGGGGGGCACCGCACACGGCTAAGAGATCAATGATCTGTTGTTGTGTCTCTAGAGGTGCCCCCTGCCCCCGTATATAGAGCAAGGGGGAGGGGGCGGCCGTCCAGGGAGGAGGCGTGCCATGGGGAGTCCTACTCCCACCGGGAGTAGGACTCCCTCCTTTCCTTGTTGGATAGGAGAAGGGGGGAAAGAGGAAGGAAGGGGGGCGCCGCCCCCTCTCCTTGTCCTATTCGGACTAGGGGGGAGGGGCACGCAGCCCTGCCCTGGCCGCCTCTCCTCTTCTCCACTAAGGCCCACTATGGCCCATTAAGCCCCCGGGGTTCCGTAACCCTCAATACTCCTAAAATCCCGATTTCACCGGAACACTTCCGATATACAAATATAGGCTTCCAATATATCAATCTTCATGTCTCGACCATTTCGATACTCCTCGTCATGTCCGTGATCACATCCGGGACTCCGAACAACCTTCGGTACATCAAAACTCATAAACTCATAATATAACCATCATTGAAACTTTAAGCGTGCGGACCCTACGGGTTTGAGAACTATGTAGACATGATCGAGACACGTTTCCGGTCAATAACCAATAGCGGAACCTGGATGCTCATATTGGCCCCTACATATTCTACGAAGATCTTTATCGGTCAAACCGCATAACAACATACGTTGTTCCCTTTGTCATCGGTATGTTACTTGCCCGAGATTCGATCGTCGGTATCTCAATACCTAGTTCAATCTCGCACGCAAGTCTCTTTACTCGTTTATGTAATGCATCATTCTGTAACTAACTCATTAGTTACATTGCTTGCAAGGCTTATAGTGATGTGCATTACCGAGAGGGCCCAGAGATACCTCTCCGACAATCGGAGTGACAAAACCTAATCTCGAGATACGCACTGTTGGAAATATGCCCTAGAGGCAATAATAAAAGCATTATTATTATATTTCCATGTTCATGATAATTGTCTTTAATTCATGCTATAATTGTATTATCCGGAAATCGTAATACACGTGTGAATACATAGACCACAATACGTCCCTAGTGAGCCTCTAGTTGACTAGCTCGTTGGTCAACAGATAGTCATGGTTTCACGACTATGGACATCGATGTCATTGACAACGGGGTCACGTCATTAGGAGAATGACGTGATGGACAAGACCCAATCCTAAGCATAGCACAAGATCGTGTAGTTTGTTTTGCTAGAGCTTTTTCAATGTCAAGTATCTCTTCCTTAGACCATGAGATCGTGTAACTCCCGGATACCGTAGGGAGTGCTTTGGGTGTACCAAACGTCACAACGAATCGGGTGACTATAAAGGTGCACTACAGGTATCTCCGAAAGTGTCTGGGTTGACACGGATCGAGACTGGATTTGTCACTCCGTATGACGGAGAGGTATCTCTCGCCCACTCGGTAATGCATCATCATAATGAGCTCAAAGTGACCAAGTGTTTGATCACGGGATCATGCATTACGGCACGAGTAAAGTGACTTGCCGGTAACGAGACCGAACGAGGTATTGGGATACCGACGATCGAGTCTCGGCATGTAACGATCGATTGACAAAGGGAATAGTATACGGGTTGCTTGAATCCTCGACATCGTGGTTCATCCGATGACATCATCGAGGAGCATGTGGGTGCCAACATGGGTATCCAGATCCCGCTGTTGGTTATTGACACGAGCCATCTCGGTCATGTGCGCATGTCTCCGAACCCGTAGGGTCTACACACTTAAGGTTCGGTGACGCTTAGGGTTATTAGGAAGACTTGTATGTGATCACCGAATGTTGTTCGGAGTCCCGGATGAGATCCCGGACGTCACGAGGAGTTCCGGAAGGGTCCGGAGGTAAAGATTTATATATGGGAAGTTGTCAAACGGACACCGGAAACTTTCGGGGGCATCTCGGTATTGTACTGGGCCACCGGAAGGGTTCCGGGGTCCACCGAGGGGCCACCTCCTGGGGCCACATGGGCTGCGTGGGGAAGGAGCCAGCCTCGGTGGGCTGGGCGCCCCTTGGGCCCATGCGCCTAGGGTTGGGGGACCCAGAGGGGCGCCTGCTTGGGGGCAAGCCCCTCCCTCGTCACGCCCCTCTAGATGCCATCTAGAGGGGCCCCTCTCCCTTCCCCTATAAATAGAGGGGTGAGGGAGGCTGCACACCCAAGCCAAGGCGCAGCCCTCCCTCCCCAACACCTCTCCTCCTCCGCACGTGCTTGGCGAAGCCTCGCCGAGATCGCTGCACCAACAACACCACGCCGTCGTGCTGCTTGGAGCTGTCTTCCTCAACCTCTCCTTCCTCCTTGCTGGATCAAGACGGAGGAGACGCCGTCTGCATCAGCACGTGTGTAGAACGCGGAGGTGCTGTCCGTTCAGCACTTGGTCATCGGTGATCCGAATCTCGTCGAGTACGACTCCATCATCTCCATCGCCTTGAACGCTTCCGCGCTCGATCTACAAGTGGTATGTAGATGCGAACTCTCTCCCTTGACTCGTTGCTTAGATGAACTCATAGATGGATCTTGGTGAAACCGTAGGAAAATTTTTAATTTTCTGCAACGGTCCCCAACAGTGGCATCATGAGCTAGGTCTATGCGTAGTTCTCTATTGCACGAGTAGAACACAATTTTGTTGTGGGCGTAGATCTTGTCAACTTGCTTGCCGCTACTAGTCTTATCTTGCTTCAGCGGTATTGTGGGATGAAGCGGCCCGGACCAACCTTACACGTGACGCTTACGTGAGACCGGTTCCACCGATCGACATGCACTAGTTGCATAAGGTGGTGGCGGATGTCTGTCTCTCCCACTTTAGTTGGAGCGGATTCGATGAAAAGGGTCCTTATGAAGGGTAAATAGAAGTTGACAAAATCACGTTGTGGTTATTCAGAGGTAAGAAAACGTTCTTGCTAGAACCCAATTGTGCCACGTAAAAGATGCAACAACAATTAGAGGACGCCTAACTTGTTTTTGCAGCAATTGTCATGTGATGTGATATGGCCGAAGTTGTGATGAATGATGAATGACATATTGTGATGTATGAGATCATGTTCTTGTAATAGGAATCACGACTTGCATGTCGATGAGTATGACAACCGGCAGGAGCCATAGGAGTTGTCTTTATTTTGTATGACCTGCGTGTCATTGAAGAACGCCATGTAAATCACTTTACTTTATTGCTAAACGCGTTAGCCATAGAAGTAGAAGTAGTCGTTGGCGTGACAACTTCATGAAGACACGATGATGGAGATCATGATGATGGAGATCATGGTGTCATGCCGGTGACAAGATGATCATAGAGCCTCAAGATGGAGATCAATGGAGCTATATGATATTGGCCATATCATGTCACTACTATATAATTGCATGTGATGTTTATTATGTTTATGCATCTTGTTTACTTAGAACGACGGTAGTAAATAAGATGATCCCTTACAACAATTTCAAGAAGTGTTCTCCCCTAACTGCACCGTTGCTAAAGTTCGTCCGCTTCAAGCACCACGTGATGATCGGGTGTGATAGATACTTACGTTCACATACAACGGGTGTAAGACAGATTTACACATGCAAAACACTTAGGGTTAACTTGACGAGCCTAGCATGTACAGACATGGCCTCGGAACACGGAGACCGAAAGGTCGAACACGAGTCGTATGGAAGATACGATCAACATGAGAATGTTCACCGACGATGACTAGTCCGTCTCACGTGATGATCGGACACGGCCTAGTCGACTTGGATCGTGTAACACTTAGATGACCGTAGGTATGTCTAATCTGAGTGGGAGTTCATTAAGATAATTTGATTAGATGAACTTAATTATCATGAACTTAGTCTAAAACCTTTGCAAATATGTCTTGTAGATCAAATGGCCAACGCTCATGTCAACCTGAACTTCAACGCTGCTTTCTAGAGAAAAACCAAGCTGAAAGATGATGGCAGCAACTATACGGACTGGGTCCAGTAACTCGAGGATCATCCTCATAGCTGCCAGGAAACAATATGTCCTAGAAGGACCGCTAGGTGACGCTCCGTCCCTGCAGAACCAAGACATTATGAATGCTTGGCAGACTCACACCGATGATTACTCCCTCGCTCAAAGGCGGCATGCATTACAGCCTTAGAACCGGGGCTCCAAAAGCGTTTTGAGCATCACGGAGCATATGAGATGTTCGAGGAGCTGAAACTAGTTTTCCAAGCTCACGCCCGGTCGAGAGATATGACGTCTCTGACAAGTTCGATAGATGTAAGATGGAGGAAAATAGTTCAGTCAGTGAGCACATACTCAGAATGTCAAGGTTGCACAACCGCATGACCCAGCTGAATATTAACCTCCCTGATGAGGCGGTCATTGAAAGAATCCTTCAGTCGCTCCCACCAAGCTACAAGAGCTTTGTGATGAACTACAATATGCAGGGGATGGTGAAGACCATTCCTGAAGTATTTTCAATCTTTGAAGTCGTGAGAGGTTGAGATCAAGAAAGAACATCAAGTGTTGATGGTCAATAAGACCACTAAGTTCAAGAAGGGCAAGGGCAAGAAGAACTTCAAGAAGGACGACAAGGATGTTGCCGCGCCCGATAAGCCGCCATACGGGAAGAAGTCAAAGAATGGACCCAAGCCTGAGACTGAGTGCTTTTATTGCAAGGGGAAGGGTCATTGGAAGCGGAACTGCCCCAAATACTTAGCGGATAAGAAGGCCGGCAACACAAAAGGTATATTTGATATACATGTAATTGATGTACCTTACCAGTACTCGTAGTAACTCCTGGGTATTTGATACAGGTGCCGTTGCTCATATTTGTAACTCACAGCAGGAGCTGCGGAATAAGCGGAGACTGGCGAAGGACGAGGTGACGATGCGCGTCGGGAATGGTTCCAGAGTCGATGTGATCGCCGTCGACACGCTACCTCTACATTTACCTACGGGATTAGTTTTGAACCTTAATAATTGTTATTTGGTGCCAAGTTTGAGCATGAACATTGTATCCGGATCTCGTTTAATGCGAGATGGCTACTCATTTAAATCCGAGAATAATGGTTGTTCTATTTATATGAGAGATATGTTTTATGGTCATGCTCCGATGGTCAATGGTTTATTCTTAATGAATCTCGAACGTAATATTACACATATTCATGGTGTGAATACCAAAAGATGTAAAGTTGATAACGATAGTCCCACATACTTGTGGCACTGCCGCCTTGGTCACATTGGTGTCAAGCGCATGAATAAGCTCCATGCTGATGGACTTTTAGAGTCTCTCGATTATGAATCATTTGACACATGCGAACCATGCCTCATGGGCAAAATGACCAAGACTCCGTTCTCCTAACAATGGAGCGAGCAACCAACTTGTTGGAAATCATACATACCGATGTGTGCGGTCCAATGAGTGTTGAGGCTCGCGGAGGATATCGTTATGTTCTCACTCTCACTGATGACTTGAGTAGATATGGGTATGTCTACTTAATGAAACACAAGTCTGAGACCTTTGAAAAGTTCAAGGAATTTCAGAATGAGGTAGAGAATCAACGTGACCGAAAGATAAAATTTCTACGATCAGATCGTGGAGGAGAATATTTAAGTCTCGAATTTGGTACACACTTAAGAAAATATGGAATCGTTTCACAACTCACGCCGCCTGGAACACCTCAGCGTAACGGTGTGTTCGAACATCGTAATCGCACTCTATTGGATATGGTGCAATCCATGATGTCTCTTACCGATTTACCACTATAATTTTGGGGATACGCTCTAGAGACAGCTACATTCACTTTAAATAGGGCACCGTCTAAATCCGTTGAGACGACACCGTATGAATTATGGTTTGGGAAGAAACCTAAGCTGTCGTTTCTAAAAGTTTGGGGATGCGATGCTTATGTCAAGAAACTTCAACCTGAAAAGCTCGAACCCAAGTCGGAAAAATGCGTCTTCATAGGATACCCTAAAGAAACCATTGGGTATACCTTCTACTTAAGATCCGAGGGCAAGATCTTTGTTGCCAAGAACGGATCCTTTACGGAAAAGAGTTTCTCTCGAAAGAAGTAAGTGGGAGGAAAGTAGAACTCGATGAAGTACTACCTCTTGAACGGGAAAGTAGTGCAGCTCAGGAAAATGTTCTGTGATGCCTACACCAACCGAAGAGGAAAATAATGATGATGATCAAGGTACTTCGGATCAAGTAGCTACCGAACTTCAGGTCCACAAGGACACGCTCCGCACTGCAGTGGTACGGCAACCCTGTCTCCGGAAATCATGTTGTTAGACAACGGTGAACCTTCGAACTATGAAGAAGCGATGGCGGCCCAGATTCCACCAAATGGCTGGAAGCCATGCAATCCGAGATAGAATCCATGTATGAAAACAAAGTATGGACTTTGACTGACTTGCCCGATGATCGGCGAGCGATAGAAAACAAATGGATCTTTAAGAAGAAGACGGACGCGAATGGTAATGTCACCATCTATAAAGCTCGACTTGTCGCTAAGGGTTATCGGCAAGTTCAAGGGATTGACTACGATGAGACTTTCTCCCCCGTAGCGAAGCTTAAGTCCGTCCGAATCATGTTAGCAATTGCCGCATACTATGATTATGAGATATGGCAGATGGACGTCAAAACGGCATTCCTTAACGGGTATCTTAAGGAAGAGCTGTATATGATGCAGCCGGAAGGTTTTGTCGATCCTAAGAATGCTAACAAAGTATGCAAGCTCCAGCGATCCATTTATGGGCTGGTGCAAGCATCTCGGAGTTGGAACATTCGCTTTGATGAGATGATCAAAGCGTGTTTATGCAGACTTATGGAGAAGCCTGCGTTTACAAGAAAGTGAGTGGGAGCTTTGTAGCATTTCTCATATTATATGTAGATGACATACTTTTGATGGGAAATGATATAGAATTCTTGGACAACATTAAGGCCTACTTGAATAAGTGTTTTTCAATGAAGGACCTTGGAGAAGCTGCTTATATATTAGGCATCAAGATCTATAGAGATAGATCGAGACACCTCATAGGTCTTTCACAAAGCACATACCTTGATAAGATTTTGAAGAAGTTCAAAATGGATCAGTCCAAGACAGGGTTCTTGCTCTTGCTGCAAGGTGTGAGATTGAGCTCAGCTCAATGCCCGACCAATGCAAAGGATAAAGAAGAGATGAGCGCCATCCCTATGCCTCAGCCATAGGATCTATTATGGATGCCATGCTGTGTACCAGGACCTGATGTAAACCTTGCCGTAAGTTTGGTAGGAAGGTACCAAAGTAATCCCGCAAGGAACACCGGACAGCGGTCAAGAATATTCTAAAGTACCTGAAAAGGACAAAGGACATGTTTCTCGTTTATGGAGGTGACGAAGAGCTCGTCAGAAGGGTTACGCCGACGCTTAGCTTCGACTCAGATCTGGATGACTCTAAGTCACAAACCGGATACGTGTATATGTTGAATGGTGGAGCAAGAAGCTGGTGCAGCTGCAAGCAGAGCGCCGTGGCGGGATCTACATGTGAAGCGGAGTACATGGCAGCCTCGGAGGCAGCGCATGAAGCAATTTGGGTGAAGGAGTTCATCACCGACCTAGGAGTCATACCCAATGCGTCGGGGCCGATCAAACTCTTCTCGTGACAACACCGGAGCTATTGCACTTGCCAAGGAGCCCAGGTTTCACAAGAAGACCAGGCACATCAAGTTGCCGCTTCAACTCCATCCGTGAAAATGTTCAAGATGGAGACATAGAAATTTGTAAAGTGCATACGGATCTGAATGTTGCAGATCCGTCGACTAAACCTCTTCCGCGGGCAAAACATGATCAGCACCAGAACTCTATGGGTGTTCGATTCATCACAATGTAACTAGATTATTGACTCTAGTGCAAGTGGGAGACTGTTGGAAATATGCCCTAGAGGCAATAATAAAAGCATTATTATTATATTTCCATGTTCATGATAATTGTCTTTTATTCATGCTATAATTGTATTATCCGGAAATCATAATACACGTGTGAATACATAGACCACAATACGTCCCTAGTGAGCCTCTAGTTGACTAGCTCGTTGGTCAACAGATAGTCATGGTTTCGACTATGGACATCAGATGTCATTGAGAACGGGATCACGTCATTAGGAGAATGACGTGGTGGACAAGACCCAATCCTAAGCATAGCACAAGATCGTGTAGTTTGTTTTGCTAGAGCTTTTTCAATGTCAAGTATCTCTTCCTTAGACCATGAGATCGTGTAACTCCTGGATACCGTAGGAGTGCTTTGGGTGTACCAAACGTCACAACGTAACTGGGTGACTATAAAGGTGCACTACAGGTATCTCCGAAAGTGTCTGTTGGGTTGACACGGATCGAGACTCGGATTTGTCACTCCGTATGACGGAGAGGTATCTCTGGGACCACTCGGTAATGCATCATCATAATGAGCTCAAAGTGAAGTGTTTGGTCACGGGATCATGCATTACGGCACGAGTAAAGTGACTTGCCGGTAACGAGACTGAACGAGGTATTGGGATACCGACGATCGAGTCTCGGGCATGTAACGTACCGATTGACAAAGGGAATAGTGTACGGGGTTGCTTGAATCCTCGACATCGTGGTTCATCCGATGACATCATTGAGGACCATGTGGGAGCCAACATGGGTATCCAGATCCCGCTGTTGGTTATTGACCTGAGAGCCGTCTCGGTCATGTGCGCATGTCTCGAACCCGTAGGGTCTACACACTTAAGCTTCGGTGACGCTTAGGGTTATTAGGAAGACTTGTATGTGATTACCGAATGTTGTTCGGAGTCCCGACGCCACGAGGAGTTCCGTATGGGTCCGGAGGTAAAGATTTATATATGGGAAGTTGTCAAACGGACACCGGAAAGTTTCGGGGCATATCGGTATTGTCTGGGGCCACCTAAGGGTTCCGGTGTCCACCGAGGGGCCACCCCTCCCGGGGGGGCCACATGGGCTGCGTGGGGAAGGAGCCAGCCCCTGGTGGGCTGGGCGCCCCCCCCCTTGGGCCCATGCGCCTAGGGTTGGGGGGGGGAACCCTAGAGGGGCCGGCCCCCTCTCCCTTCCCCCTATAAATAGAGGGGTGAGGGGAGGGCTGCACACCCAAGCCAAGGCGCAACCCCTCCCCTCCCCAACACCTCTCCTCCTCCGTACGTGCTTGGCGAAGCCTGCCGGAGATCTTCTGCACCAACAACACCACGCCGTCAGGCCGCTGTTGGAGCTGTCTTCCTCAACCTCTCCTTCCTCCTTGCCGGATCAAGACGGAGGAGACGTCGTCCGCATCAGACGTGTGTTGAACGCGGAGGTGCTGTCCGCTCAGCACTTGGTCATCGGTGATCCGAATCACGCCGTAGTACGACTCCATCATCACCATCCCCTTGAACGCTTCCGCACTCGATCTACAAGTGGTATGTAGATGCGAACTCTCTCCTTGACTCGTTGCTTAGATGAACTCATAGATGGATCTTGGTGAAACCGTAGGAAAAATTTTAATTTTCTGCAACGTTCCCCAACACGCACTACTAGAAATCCCCATATTTCCGACGGTGAAATCTAATAGCCGACAGGTCGTCGGCCATTACAGCAATAACCGGCGGTGGTGGTAATATTCGACTGTTAACATCAACTCACATGTATAACTAGATATAACTAGATATAACCGACGGTATAGTAAAATACTCGACAGTGAAATTCCAACTCTCGGCCATCCAATGTAATGCCCGACTGTTCTTACTAATACCTGACTGTTTTGGCTACACCGATGGAGATTACATTTAATACACGATGGTGAAATGTAATAACCGACGGTCCAAGCAAAACTCTCGGCCATCCAATGTAATGCCCGACGGTACTTACTAATACCTGACTGTTTTGGCTACACCGATGGGGAACACATTTAATACCCAACGGTGAAATATAATAACCGACGATCCATGCAAAACTCTCGGTCATTAGTAGAGATGGCCGACGGGACATTTGCTAATATCGTACATATACGAGAAAATACGTGACCAGCAAAAGCAATAACAACGTCAATGGATGGGGATAAACACATGCAACGACTGGTGATTTTTATCTAGATTATTGTAGTGTAAATAACTGTCTGACGATTAGATAGTAACACATGCATGCCTGGTGGTTGCAAATGAGTTAAACCATGGGCTAATGTGCTGAGGAAATATTGCATTTTCCACATACATCCGGAGACTGAATATATGATCTTTCTAAGGAAGACGATGTATGTGTTTTTCAAGATTTCGTGGGAGACAGACTTGTATCTGATTGCTTGACCTAGTTCATCATGGATGTACATCAATTTGATCGTGGAGAGGATAATTGTTTTTCTTAATTCATTAATTTATATGAAAGAGGAAATTGCAACTAAGTGCAATAATGTTTTGCTTTATAGTACACAAACAATAAACATGAAAATGTGTTTCACATGAATCCTTGTCCATGTCGATGAAGGGTGGAGTCAACCAAACAAGTTGACAAGAGAGTTAGCATCAACAACGAATATGTAGTAAAACGAGATATGGGCCCTGTTGATAATGGAACCTAGGAAACACTGACCGAGACTTTTGGTGGTAGATAATTCATTAAACATACATATTCCTAATTCATTAATGATATGTAAAAGAGATAGATAATCTATCATTCACATTAATTTTTTTTAAGAATAAAAGAATGTTTGGCATATCCATGTCCCTGCCATGGAAGGTAGACTCAAACAAGTAAAAGCCGACGATGGAGATGCGCTTATTCGTGTGAGCGATGGTACCTCTTATTACTAGGCACGTCGATAAGAGAGGGAGTTGTGTGTGCTCGATCAGAACAAAAATAATTAAAGGTCAAGTACAGTTTGTTATAACATAATATGAATGTTTTTTTTGGAAAAATGATCCAAAAGAATACAATTATGGTTTAAAAAATTGCATGGCTGAGTTTTTTTAACAAATGTTCTGCAATTAAAACGAAATTGCCAAATTTCGTCCATTCAATTTATTTGGCAAAATCTTGGACGAAATTGTAAAAAAAAAATGGAATTTTGAAGAAATAGGACCGAAATTCGGCTAAATTTTGACAAAAAAAATTACAATCAAGTAGAGGAAAAAGATAGCAGCCCAACGGTAGTGTACCCTGCAGGTGGAGCGCTTTAGCCGCCTAAGAAGCTCATCCGCGTGTGTTGTGCCCTGTGCGCGGTGTACACAGAAAGACCGAGAGGAAATGAGAAGTGTAGGGTTAGGGCGTTTATTTTCATGCTTATTTCTCAATCGAACCATAATGGGGACCTTCCAGATGTTGGACTGGACCAAAAAAAATTCAAATCGGGGCAAAAAGTTTGACTGATTGGGACATATTCCGGGCCATGATGGACGAAATTCGGCTGAAATTTGATTTGTTTTGGCCAAAAATCAAAACTCTACTCCTTTTTTTGCGGGGAACTCTAGTCCTTGACGGCCGATCAATCAGGCGACAAGGTAATTTTGTTTGGGTTTAAATCATTGTAGTGAAATATATTCCAGTGTGTACGAGAAGAAATTAAATTCGTGCGTGTCATTAACATGCACGGGTGAAAGTTTCAACTCACATGGCGCGAAGCGAAAAAAAAAATGTAAATTGCCCATACGGCACGTAGCCACGAACTTGCCTTCCTCTAACCAGCCCCCGTAGCCGTCGTCAACCTCCCCACCGCCCAGCTCTAGATCAGCCTCCTCCCCCTCACCTCTCCATTCCACATTACCTATGTCCGGGGAGGCTGGAGACGTTTTCCACCCTTTCTCTCCTCCACCCAGATCCCGGCTCTCAGCTCTGGCAGCGACGCACAGCACTCGGCAAGCTACGATGTTAGGTCAATGCCTCGTTTCCTCTCTCACCCCGGGAATTCCTGCTCTCTCCTCTCGCATTGATCTCCTCTTTCCTTCTATTTATGCAGAGAGAGTACGGCGAGCGTTGGTGACGGGAAAAGGCGAGCGGCTACGCAGGCTGTTGTGGGAGCGGCGGTGGCGCGGGCAGCGGCCTGATGAGCGAGCAGGCGGCAGGGCTGATGGTCGAGTGGCGGCGCTGGTTAATGTTCTGCTCTGACCTGTTCTCGTACGCATGTAGGATAAATGAGGCGGGAGATCCATATCACTAGCTGAACAGCCGCCTGAGGAAAGGTCTTCCCTCTACCCCGGCCAGAAGTTGATTTCGACGAGGTACCATATCACCATAATCGAATCCCAGACATCTGCCTTTTCTTTTTCATGCGTGCTGGAGTACATATGTTTCCATCCATCTGATTTCCAAATTTTGCAATTTGGTAAAGGGAACCCCTAAGGATTTTCTACGAATCATTGTCCAAGCATCCCATGCATCCAGCTGTGAGATGGCCAAATTCTGGTAGGTGTACCACCTCTTCTTGGGTTCCATTACCAATTGGTCGCCAGAAATATAGTATTTCTCTACAATCTAAGTTTGCAATCCCAAGCTTGTCTAGTCAGATTGATTCTGAATGTCAAACCCTTGCTAGCTAAGACGTCAAAATATGTACGATTCACACAACTATGCTGTCAATACTACTACAAGGGAATAGTGCTAGCTTAGCTTCCTACAGTACGACGTGATATGCTAGTATCTTGTGACTTGTGCACGTGTTGTGTTGTCTGGCCCTAGTTGATATGTGTGTCCATGTGTAGACACTAGTAGAAAACAGGGCTACCGTTCGGCCCTAGCCAGCCCATTAGTCCCGGTTCACTGGTGGAAAAAAGGCCTTTGGTCGCGGTTCGCAACTGCCATTAGTCGCGGTTGGGCAACCGCGACCAAATAAGCGCGACTAATGCCCCCCACCTTTAATCACGGCTGCTTAAGAACCGCGACTAACGGCCCGTCCACGTGGGCGCCAGCGGTTGTCGGGCGGAGGACCTTTAGTCGCGGTTCTTCTGGCCAACCGCGACTAAAGGCCGCCACAGGTTTAGGGTTTTAGCCCCCCCCCCCCCTAAACCTGTTTTCTGTTTAATTTGTATTGTTTTATTTCTTTTGTGCCACAGGTTTAGGGTTTTAGCCGCTTGCCGCCGGCGTGCACGCTGGAGAAGCCAAGGAAGGGGTGATGCGTCGCGGCGGGCGTCCGCGCCGCGTGAGCCCAAGAATGGGTCGAGGCGTTGGAGGAAGTAGCCGGAGGTGGCCTTGGCCGGATGCACTACCAGGTTGCGTCGAGGGCGGGCGAGCGAGGCGGGCGCGCAAGTGGGCGAGGGAGGCCGGTCGGGCGGCGTTGAGGGCGGGCGAGTGAGGCGGCAAGACGAGGCCGGCCGGGCGGCGCGCTGTAGGGCGAGGGGCGACGGCGGGCGGCGCCGAGGGCGAGGGCGACGGCGGGCGGCGCCGAGGGCGAGGGCGACGCGGGCGGCGCCGAGGGCGCGGCAGACGAACAAAGCGAGAATCGGAATCGGAGAAGACGAGAATCGGAGCCTTGTATTTATAGCCCCCCCCCCCTTTAGTCGCGGTTGGCGACGAGACACGTGAGGGGCTTTAGTTGCGGTCGGCCTGGCAAACCGTGACTAAAGGTGCCCGAAGGCCTTTAGTCGCGGTTGTCCTGGCAAACCGCGACTAAAGACCCTCACGTGCGCCAGCTGGCCACCGAGCGCTTCGGGCCCAGCTTTGGTCGCGGTTCACCTCCAGAACCGCGACTAAAGGTCCCATTAGTCGCGGTTCCTACAGCTTCGCGACTTATGGGGCTGGACGGAAGCCTGTTTTTCCACCAGTGGTTCTTCAAGAACCGGGACCAATGGGGGGTATTAGACCCGGTTCGTGAGCCCAGGGGGCCGGGTTGGGTCTCGTGGGCATTGGTCCCGGTTCGTGTAGAACCATTTGTCCCGGTTCGAGCCATGAACAGGGACCAATGGTCCTCTCTCGCCGCCCATTAACCATTGGTCCCCGCTCGTGGCATGAACCGGGATGTATAGGAGTTTTAGTCCCGTTCATGCCACGAACCGGGACAAATAACTTGCCTATATATACCCATCGCCGGCAGAGCACTCCACGTTGCTCGCTTTTTTCAATGCGGCGAGGAGATGGCATTTGGGTGCTCTAGTTCATCTCCTATGCACATGAGGTGTTCGATGAAATGCCCGAGCCACACTAGTTAAGCTTTCTCCTCTCGAAGCTTGACCTAGGAGCTCCATTTTTTTTCGAGATTCGTCTAGATTTAGGGGTCCGTCACGCCCCGTCCCCGTTTTCACCGCCGTTGATCGCCCGCGCCGATCTCGTCGCCGGCACCATCGTGGTGAGCCTCTTGTTCTTATCTTCTTTATGATACTTGTCTGGTTTTCTTACTTTAGATAGATATTTGTCTGATTTTCTTAATTTTGACACACATAATTATATGTAATGCATGCAGATGAACCGACAATGGATGTATGGTGATAGACACACCTCCGAGTACATTAAGGGCGTGCATATTTTTCTCGAAGTGGCTGAGGCAAACAAGCAGAATGGTTTTATGTGTTGTCCATGCAGTAAATGTGGGAATACGAAGTCTTACTCTGACCGAAAAATCCTTCACACCCACCTGCTTTACCAAGGGTTTCATGCCACACTATAATGTTTGGACGAGGCACGGAGAAATAGGGGTTATGATGGAAGACGGCGAAGAAGAAGAGGACGATGACAACTATGTGCCCCCTGAATACGGTGATGCTGCAACGGGGGGAGCTGCTGAAGATCAAGAGGAACCAGACGATGTGCCCGATGATGCTGCAATGGGGGAAGCTGCTGAAGATCAAGAGAAACCAGACGATGTGCCTGACCACTAGTAGAAAAAGTGCCTATTGTCCCGGTTCGTGAGGGCCTTCTGTCCCGGTTTTTGAACCGGGACTAGAAGGTCGTTACTAATGCCCATTGGTCCCGGTTCTTGAAGAACCAGGACTAATGGGTTGGCTAGGGCCGAACGGTAGCCCTGTTTTCTACTAGTGGATGATGATCTCCGCCGGGTCATTGTCGATGCAAGGACGCAATGCGAAAGTCAAAAGGAGAAGCTGAAGTTCGATCGCATGTTAGAGGATCACAAAAAAAGTTGTACCCCAATTGTGAAGATGGCAACACAAAGCTGGGTACCGTACTGGAATTGCTGCAGTGGAAGGCAGAGAATGTTGTGCCTGAAAAAGGATTTGAGAAGCTACTGAAAATATTAAAGAAGAAGCTTCCAAAGGATAATGAATTGCCCGACAGTACGTACGCAACAAAGAAGGTTGTATGCCCTCTAGGATTGGAGGTGCAGAAGATACATGCATGCCCTATCGACTGCATCCTCTGTCATGCTGCGACGAGGATTTGAACGCATGCCCGTATGCGGTGCATTGCGGTATAAGATCGACGAGATGACCTCGGTGATGTTGACGGCGAGCCCCGCAGAAGAGAGTTCCTGCGAAGGTGATGTGGTATGCTCCTATAATACCACGGTTGAAACGACCAGACAGAAACAAAGAGCATGCCAAGTTGATGCGATGGCACAGTGAGGATCGTAAGAAAGACGGGAAGTTGAGAGCACCCGCTGACGGGTCGCAGTGGAGAAAAATCAAGAGAGAGTACTGGGCTGAGTTTGCATGTGACCCAAGGAACGTATGGTTTGGTTTAAGCGCGGATGGCATTAATCCTTTCGAGGAGCAGAGCAGCAATCACATCACCTGGCCCGTGACTCTATGTATGTATAACCTTCCTCCTTGGATGTGCATGAAGCGGAAGTTCATTATGATGACAGTTCTCATCCAAGGCCCTAAGCAACCCGCAACGACATTGATGTGTACCTAAGGCCATTAGTTGAAGAAGTTTTACAGCTGTGGAATGGAAACGGTGTCACGTGCGTGGGATGAGCACAAACAGGAGGAATTTAACCTGCACGCTGCTGTTTGTAACCATCAACGATTGGCCCGCTCTCAAGAACCTTCGTGACAGGCAAACAAGGGATACCACGCATGCACACACTGTTTAGTCGACACCGAAAGTATATACCAGGAAGCTGCGGGAAGAATGTGTACCGGGCCATCGCCGATTTCTTCCGACCAACCATCAATGTCGAAAGAAAGGCAAGCATTTCAAAGGCGAGGCAGATCACCGGAAGAAGCCCGCCATGCGCATCGGTGATCACGCATTTGCTATGGTCAATGATTTACATGTAATCTTTGGAAAGGGTCCCGACGGACTAGCTGTTCCGAGTGACGCTGGGGGACACGCACCCATGTGGAAGAAGAAATCTATATTTTGGGACCTACCCTACTTGAAAGACCTAGAGGTCCGCTCTTTGATCGACGTGATGCACGTGACGAAGAACCTTTGCGTCAACCTGCTAGGCTTCTTGGGCGTGTATGGGAAGACAAAAGATACAACTGAGGCACGGGAGGACCTGCAACGTTTGCATTTAAAAAAGACGGCATGCCTCCAAAGCAAGATGAAGGTCCCGCCACCACGCTCTTACCAAAGAAGAGAAGGAAATCTTCTTTGAATGCCTCGCTTAGTATGAAGGTCCCGATCGGCTTCTCGTCGAATATAAAGGGAATAATAAATATGGCAGAGAAAAGTTTCGTAACCTAAAGTCTCATGACTGCCACGTGATTATGACGCAATCGCTTCCGGTTGCATTGAGGGGCTTCTACCGAAAAGCGTCCGATTAGCCATTGTGAAGCTATGTGCATTCCTCAATGCAATCTCTCAGAAGGTGATCGATCCAGAAATCATACCAAGGCTAAGGAGTGATGTGGTGCAATGTCTTGTCAGTTTCGAGCTGGTGTTTCCACCATCCTTCTTCAATATCATGACACACGTCCTAGTTCATCTAGTTGACGAGATTGTCATTCTGGGCCCCGTATTTCTACACAATATGTACCCCTTTGAGAGGTTCATGGGAGTCCTAAAGAAATATGTCTGTAACCGTGCTAGGCCAGAAGGAAGCATCTCCATGGGCCATCAAACAGAGGACGTCATTAGGTTTTGTGTTGACTTCATTCCTGGCCTTAAGAAGATAGGTCTCCCTAAATCGCGGTATGAGGGGAGACTGACTGGAAAATGCACGCTTGGAGGGGAGACAATAATATGCAGGGACGGATATTCTTGGTCTCAAGCACACTGCACAGTTCTATAGAACTCTACCTTGGTGACCCCTTATGTCGATGAACATAAGAACAGTCTGCGCTCCAAACACCCGGAGCAAAGGCGATTTAATCGGATTACATGTGAACATATCAGGACTTTCAGCAGTTGGTTGGAAACACGTCTCAGAGATGAAAACACTATTTTTGATGAGCTGTACTCGTTGTCCAGGGGACCATATTCGACTGTTACGATTTGGAAAGGATACGAGATAAATGGGAATAGATTTTACACGATCGCCCAAGATCAAAAGAGCACCAACCAAAACAGCGGTGTCCGCTTTGATGCAGCCAACAAGAGGGGAAAGGACACATATTATGGTTACATAGTGGACATATGGGAACTTGACTATGGAGTAGATTTTAAGGTCCCTTTGTTTAAGTGCAAATGGGTCAATTTGTCAGGAGGCGGGTGCAGTGTAGACCCACAAAGACGGAATGACAACAGTGGATCTGAACAATCTTGGATACACTGACGAACCGTTCATCCTAGCCAATGATGTGGCACAGGTTATCTATGTGAAGGACATGTCTACCAAACCAAGAAAAAGAAAAAATAAGGAAGTGAATACATCATACGATGAGCCAAAGCGCCACATAGTTCTTTAAGGAAAAAGGGACATCGTGGGAGTGGAGGGAAAGACAGACATGTCCGAAGATTATGAAAAGTTTCATGAAGTTCCTCCCTTCAAAGTCAAGGCTGACCCAAGCATCCTGACAAATGATGAAGATTATCCATGGTTACGGCGCAATAAGGAAAGGACACAAGCGAAGAAAAAATGAAGACTTTCTCCACAACTATTATGATGATACCATGCCAACTTTCAACCTTTTTGTAGTTCATTTGAAATGCATGTTGTAAATGCATAAGTTTCCGTATGAAACTCGATTGTCCGCTTTTGTACACGAAGTGCATCCAGTTTTGCCGTAACCCTCTCAACTTTCTTGCATATGCTATATGGATGAAATGATGATACCATGCCAAAATAAAAGAGAGGAATGCTCACCCGCACGTTGCTTAGCTTCGTGCCAACGTGCGGTGAGCACCGCGCTTCTCCCTTCATCGCCTATACACCCAGGGCTTATAAACCGCTGAAAGTGCCTCTCGCTTGGCAGGTGGGACTAAAAAACAGCTGCAAAAAGAATCAACTAAAAATCTTTTACGGTTCATGCCACGAACCGGTACTAAAAGGTGCTCGTGGGGCCCCACCTTAAAATCTGTACCAAATAAAATGCCTTTGTAACAGCCTTAGAACTGGTACTAAAGGAATCAACTAAAAAGCTTTTATAAACCTCTAGTATTATTGAAACTAAAATTATATAGAATTTTATTACAAACTTTAATAGCAAAAAGAATTATCATAAAAGAAAATAAATAAGTAATTAGAATTTTGTTCAAAACATTAAAAGCAAAAAGAATTATCATAAAAGAAAATAAATAAGTAATTAGAATTTTGTTACAAACTTTAATAGCAAAAATAATTATCATAAAATAAAATAAATAAGTAATTAGAAACAAAAAAGAAAGCAAAAAAACTGGAAAAAAATTTAAAAAATGCCACCTACAGGGCCACCACGACCTGCATACGACTAGAAACCCATTACTAGGGCCGTGGATGCAGTTCGCAGAGGCCCAATAGGCCTGAATGAGAGATTGATTTTAGGCACGTAAGCCTGCAGTAGAGAGGAGCTCGAAGTGGTTTGTTCGGCAGGGCTTATAAACCACTCCGAGCCCCTCTCGGCTAGCGAGGTGGGACTAAACATAGCACCGCACCGCGCCAGTTCCAGCACACGACCTTTGGTCCCGGTTGGTGGCACCAACCGGGACTAAAGGGACGCATTGGTACCGGTTGGTGGCACCAACCGGGACCAATGCCTCTCTTTTGTCCCGGTTTGTGGCACCAACCGGGACCAAAGGTCTCTGTTTGCCGCCCTTTGGGCTGGTGAAAAGTGGCCTTTGGTCCCGTTGGTGCCACCAACCGACTAGTAGTATTGGTCCCGGTTGGTGCCATGAACCGGGACCAATGCTCTGCCTATATAAGCAGCACTCGCAAAAAATTGGTTCAGTTCGTTCTTCCCCGCTGCCCCACGCTGCCAGGCTGCCCGTCCGTCTCCGCCTCGCCGTCGCTGTAAATGCCGCCGCCCACGCTGTCGCTGCCCCCGCGCCCGTGCCCTCTTGACGCCGCTGGCCCTGCCCGTCGCCGCCCTTGCCAAGGCCGCACCGCCTCACCGTCGACCGTCGCCAAGGCCGCCCGCCCAGCCGCACCTCATCGTCGTCGTCGCCGTCCCCGACACCGTCGCCGTGAGAAATTTTTTTGCTAATTTAATTTGATGTTAGTAGTAGTTAATTTAGATGTGTAGTTAATTGAGTTAGATTTTGTTAGTTTTTTAAGATTTTTTTGTTAGATTTTTTGTAGTTCATAGATTTTTTTGTTAGATGTGTAGTAATTTAGATGTGTAGTTCATAGATTTTTCTGTTAGATTTTTTTTCATATTGTGTAATTAATTTGTTCATATTGTGTTAGATTTTTTTTTCTATTAATAGATTTTTTGGTGATATTATTTTTGAATATGCATGTTTGTATGTTCATATATATGCAAAGATCGAATATGTCAAATTTTTATGATTTTTTTCTGTTCATAGAATTTTTATGATTTTTCTGTTGTAATTTTGTTCATAGAATTTTTATGATTTTTTTGTTCATAGTATTTTCTTTGTCAATTTATTGTGTATGTATAGGAAAATTGTGAATGACAGAAGTCATTTATGAATATGTTCATATTTAGAATAGAGGAAAAAGGAAAAAATAAGAAGAGAAAGTGTTTAATATAATTAGTTAGAAAAATAATAGAACTATAGTTAAACTAGTTTATTTTTAGTAAAACTACTTTATTTTATTTATAGTAAGTGCTTCATATATAGTTGAACTAACTAGTTGATTTAATAAACTACTTTATTTTACTATATATAGAAGTAGTTTGCTTTTAGTAAGTACCACTTTATTTATTTATAGTAAGTGCTTAGTAGTTGAACTAGTTGAATTAATTAATAAAACTACTTTATTTAACTATATATAGAAGTAGTTCTCGCATCAACGTCGGCGATGCCTATCCCGCATCCTCGTCGTCGTCGACTCGGCGGTGGAGGCCTGCTTGATCAGGGCCATGTTTGGGACTGGGCTCCGAGGGCTGGTATTGGGAGGTGCTACCTTCCGGGGACGAGGGTTGGTGAGGAGGCAGCCCGTTGTTGACCCGATCCTTGTTTGGTGGCGGTCGCGTGGGCAGTGACGGTGCCGAGGCTTCCGGACACCGCGGAGGTGGTACGTCACCGTGTCCGCGAGGAGGACGAGCACGTCCGTCGCTACATGGTTGCATTGGAGGGCAGGTTCGACAATACCTGGCAGGTTCTTCAGGGATCTCATTGGAGCTATGATCCTGTGATGGTTCCTTATCTTTGGGTGTCCACCGCCCGCGACGATACCCGTCGGGTGCTACGGTTCTAGCTGTATTAGTGATGCTATATGTATGATAGTATTCGAGGAGTATTAGTGATAATATTCGACGATGTACGGACATAAGAGATGATGTACTTTTGATTATAATTGAATGCATGCTAATTTGAATACTATTTTATTTTATGATTTGGTTTTGCTTATTGAATGCTCATATTGGAAAAGTACTCCTACTTTAAAATTGGAGAGCACTATGCAGAAATCTAGGAGCCCCCTCCATCATCCACGCCGTCGTGGGGGTAGCTTCTCCTTCATTCCCGTGTGCTAGACAATTTGGTGTAATAATGCACTCGGGAATGAAAGGAGGAGCTACGTACCATCACCGATAGTCAACTCGTGATTAATAATAATAATCTAATTTAGGTTTTTTAGTACATATATTTAATTGTACAAGTTTAATATTTGAATTATGAACATAGGCTGGAAATGTCGTACTCGATTTACGAAAATCGCCTGTGGAGTGCGACTGGTGCCACGACGACCGAGGTATGTGCGACGGGTTCATTGAGCTGGACGAAGATCGGCGCTTCGGCATTAAGCTCGAGGAGACCTTCGATGTTCATACGGTACGCAACGGCGACAATACTTTTTTTCGTAATTAAGCACGACTTCAATTATTTTAACGTGTATTTTTATTCTTTTCCAATTCGACTAGCTTATCCCATGCTATGCAAGACGCTATGTCTTGGATAGGATGGGTTTTGAAGACCATGAAAGTATGGAAACCAAAAAAATTCTCCTAAGGACCCATGATGGTGTGGATTTTAAAGTAAAGTTGTACAATGCTGAGAGTGTAACCCATTTTGGTTGCAAAAATTGGGAAGCACTTTGCAAGATGTATGGTTTTGATGAGGGTATGCTTGTCACCATGGATCTTGGTGATCCTACAATCGAGCAAGACAATATGGACATTTGGGTCCTTATGGATACACATCCAATTCTTCCCCCATGTGAGCTTAACATAATTATTAAGTAATTTATATTGTTTATTTCAAAATAGTTGACAGCTTATTTCCATTGACAGCTTATTTTCATTCTTCAAAGAATGTGCGGAAGATGGTAGACAAAACCCACTACACCGATGGCTCCGAATTAACTTATAAGGAGAAAAATCATTTGATAGCATTTTGTACTGATCTTGAGAATTACAATGTCTACAATCGAACTCCTCAACATTATGGTCAATACGTGCCACTAGTGCACGTGTTGAACTACGGTAACTACCATGGAGATACCCTGGTAAGTTTTTTTACTATTACGACATCCATACATCGTCTTTTGCATACTTCTAAAACTAGTACATTATTTCTAACTATGAAGTTATTACTATGTTTTTCAACAGATAATCCCAGAGGATTGTGTGCCTCATTTGATGTATTAGTGTGGTCGCCTTAATGTTTTGAACATACGTCCAGGTCATCCTACGAATCTCAACTGTCCATACCGGATTTTTAAAAGAAGTGGAGACATGCAAATCAAGGAATGGAAAAAAATGTATGGACAGTCGTAAGGAGGTTCTTGGAAGCAAAAGGAAGCGAAGCGCAAGAATTGGAGACAGGATGATCTCCATTCTCCATAATGGAGAGTCAGGGTCTATATTGTTTTATGCTATTTTACCTTAAACAGGGTATTTTGGTCCTACCTAATACTGATGATCATGTGCTAAGAACAATTAAGTAGGGTTGGTTCGATGGCTAGGAGGATGATGATCATATGACTTGTTATTAATAACGAGTAGAAGTTGTATGATGATGATTAGTAGGACTTGTTATTATATATGATGATGCATGATGCGAGCATGAAGAGTTATTATATATCAGCGGGTGAAATGAACATGGATTGGATTGAAGTGAAGGCAACATATGCATGTGGTGCATGACGAAAGTAGTACAATCCAAACTTGATCAAGTTAGGATTAGTATTACTTTCAACATGCACCACATGTTGCCTTCACTTCAATCTAAGCCATGTTTAGGCATAGCAGTACGTACCGTTGGTAAACCAAGCACGGAGATATAGGAGAGGACACTTGTCCCTAATAGCTACCTAATAACAACCTAAATTAACCCTCAAAACCCCTAAATCAGCCCCTTTAAAAAAACAAAAACCTCAGCTCCAGCCAGATGCTGACGCGTGGATGCCTATTGGTCCCGGTTGGTGTCAGCAACCGGGACCAAAGGCCCCCCTGCCTGGGCTGGCCGCATCAGCCACATGGAGGACCATCTGTCCCGGTTCATGTAAGAACCGGGACTAAAGGCCAAGAGCATTAGTAATGACCTTTTAGTCCCGGTTCAAAAACCGGGACAGAAGGCCCTCACGAACCGGGACAATAGGCCCTTTTTCTACTAGTGAGATGATTCCCAAACAACTAAGTTTGTTCCCGTAGTTCAATTAAATTTCAGCTACATTATATTATTTTTCATCTCTCTTACAACTAATATTACCATTTCTTAGGGAGTGGGACATAATTGGAGGTAGTCCGATTCTTGAGGATGGCACCTACTGTGATGACGGAGATGATATATATGGCGATGAGCATTATGATCGATATGGCGATAATGGTGATGAATCTAATGATCTTGGAGTCCTGCAGCAAAATGATCTTGGCGATAATGGACAATTTTGATTATGCAGAATGATTGGACCATTATATCTTCGTCACCATTTTGTTTTGCATTTGACCCTTCTTAGATGCATCAATAGGGTCATTGTAACTTGGATGCAACTCATTAGACATGTATTTTTTAAGTTATGCTAAATATAATATATATTCTTTTGGTCATGTGTAGTTGTGTGATTATGAAAAGTATTGGAAATGCTAATATTTTGAAATATTGCCGTTGTGAATAACAATTTCCTCTTAAGCACCAACCCTCAATGCAATTAATACATAAGGGGGGCTAATGCCCTATGGTACAACAAACATCTTGGGTACACAATATGTGAACGAGGACTTTGGGGCATTAGTGAATTTCAAAATTGATGGTGTTGTCCAACGATCAACTAATGGAATCCCCTAAAAAAACTAATGGAATCCCCCAAAGGGTCTATGCACCGTCGGTAATCATACTACCTGACTGTTTGGCTCTCCTCACGGTTATTAATAACCTTGACTGTGAAATATACCATCGGCAATTAAGAAAACCGATGGGAGGCAATAACCGTAGGAAAATAAATACCCGATGGGGAACCGTCGGCTATAAGTGTCGTTGAGCTACTTGTGACAAAATTATGTCCGACGGCTCACCATCGGCTTATTGCTGTTGGCAAAAATATTATCCTAGCGTACCGTCGGCTATTAGCGTAATGGCCGACGAAGCATAGCCGAAGGGAGATAGCCGACGGTGAACCATCGGTTATTAAGGTATCCGACGGTGAACTTAGATATCCGACGGTAATTGAACCCTCGGCTATAATGGAAAATCTAGTAGTGACGTCAACTCAACATGTACCTTTGGAGACACCTGTAGAGCTCCTTTTGAAGGAAATATGCCCTAGAGGCAATAATAAAGTTATTATTTATTTCCTTATTTCATGATAAATGTTTATTATTCATGCTAGAATTGTATTAACCGGAAACATAATACATGTGTGAATACATAGACAAACATAGTGTCACTACTATGCCTCTACTTGACTAGCTCGTTAATCAAAGATGGTTAAGTTTCCTAACCATAGACATGAGCTGTCATTTGATTAACGGGATCACATCATTAGGAGAATGATGTGATTGACTTGACCCATTCCGTTAGCTTAGCACTTGATCGTTTAGTATGTTGTTATTACTTTCTTCATGACTTATACATGTTCCTATAACTATGAGATTATGCAACTCCCATTTACCGGAGGAACACTTTGTGTGCTACCAAACGTCACAACGTAACTGGGTGATCATAAAGGAGCTCTACATGTGTCTCCAAAGGTACATGTTGAGTTGGCGTATTTCGAGATTAGGTTTTGTCACTTCGATTGTCGGAGAGGTATCTCTAGGCCCTCTCGATAATGCACATCACTATAAGCCTTGCAAGCAATGTAGCTAATGAGTTAGTTATATAATGATGCATTACATAACGAGTAAAGAGACTTGCCTGTAACAAGATTGAACTAGGTATTGGGATACCGACGATCGAATCTCGGGCAAGTAACATACCGATGACAAAGGGAACAACGTATGTTGTTATGCGGTTTGACCGATAAAGATCTTCGTAGAATATGTAGGAGCCAATATGGGCATCCAGGTTCCGCTATTGGTTATTGACCAGAGAGATGTCTCGGTCATGTCTACATAGTTCTCAAACCCGTAGGGTCCGCACGCTTAACGTTCACTGACGATATAGTATTATATGAGTTATGTATGTTGGTAACCGAATGTTGTTCAGAGTTCCGGATGAGATCACGGACATGACAAGGAACTCCGGAATGGTCCGGAGATAAAGTTTGATATATGGGATAATAGTTTTTGATCTCCGGAAGGGTTCCGGAATTCACCAGAAGGGGTTCCAGATGTTTCCCGAAATGTTTGGGTACGAGAACACGTTATTTGGGCCAAAGGGGAAAGCCCACTAGGCTTTTGGAAAGTGCAAAAGGAAGTTTTGCGGAGACCATAGGCTAGACACCAGGAACCCTGGCGTCTAGGGGGTAGACGTCGAGAACCCTGGTGTCTAGCCCTGGAGTCCATGTAGGACTCTTGCCTTTCGGGCAAAACCGACTTTGAGGAGGCTTTTACTCCAAGTTTCGACCCCAGGGCTCAACATATAAATAGAGGGGCAGGACTAGCACCAAAGACACATCAAGAAACACCAAGCCGTGTGCCGGCAACCCCGTCCCCTCTAGTTTATCCTCCGTCATAGTTTCCGTAGTGCTTAGGCGAAGCCCTGCGGAGATTGTTCTTCACCAACACCGTCACCACGCCGTCGTGCTGCCGAAACTCATCTACTACTTCACCCGTATTGCTGGATCGAGAAGGCGAGGACGTCATCGAGCTGAACATGTGCAGAACTCGGAGGTGCTGTGCGTTCGGTACTTGGATCGGTCGGATCGTGAAGACGTACGACTACATCAACTGCATTGATAAACGCATCCCCTTAGCGATCTTCAAGGGTATGAAGATACACTCCCCCTCTCGTTGCTATGCATCACCATGATCTTGTGTGTGCGTAGGAATTTTTTTGAAATTACTGTTCCCCAACAGTGGTATCAGAGCCTGGTTTTATGCGTAGATGTTATATGCACGAGTAGAACACAAGTGAGTTGTGGGCGATACAAGTCATCTTGCTTACCAAAGATGTCATACTTTGGTTCGGCGGTATTGTTGGATGAAGCGGCCTGGACCGACATTTACGCATACGCTTACGCGAGACTGGTTTTACCGCCATGCTTTGCACACAGGTGACTAGCGGGTGTCAGTTTCTCCAACTTTAGTTGAACCGAGTGTGGCTACGCCCGGTCCTTGATAAGGTTAAAACAACACTAACTTGACGAACTATCGTTGTGATTTTGATGCGTAGGTAAGAACGGTTCTTGCTCAGCCCGTAGCAGCCACGTAAAACTTGCAACAACAAAGTAGAGGACGTCTAACTTGTTTTTGCAGGGCATGTTGTGATGTGATATGGTCAAGACGTGATGAGATATAAGTTGTTGTATGAGATGATCATGTTTTGTTGAAGTTATCGGCAACTGACAGAATCCTTATGGTTGTATCTTTATTGCATAAGATGCAAGCGCCAAATAATTCCTTTACTTTATTACTATGCGATAGCAATAGTTGCAAGAGTAATAATTGGTGAGACGACCATGTGACGACACATTGATATAGATCAAGATGATGGAGATCATGGTGTCGTGCCGGTGACGATAGAGATCATGACAGTACTTTGGAGATGGAGATCATAGGCGCAAGATGATCATGGCCATATCATGTCACATATTTTGATTGCATATGATGTTTATCTTTTATACATCTTATTTTGCTTAGTTCGACGGTAGCTTTATAAGATGACCCCTCACTAAATTTCAAGGTATAAGTGTTCTCCCTGAGTATGCACCGCTATGCGAAAGTTCTTCGTCTTTGAGACACCACGTGATGATCGGGTGTGATAAGCTCTACGTTCAAATACAATGGGTGCAAAACAGTTGCACACGCGGAATACTCAGGTTAAACTTGACGAGCCTAGCATATACAGATATGGCCTCGGAACACTGGAGACCAAAAGGTCGAACGTGAATCATATAGTAGATATGATAAACATAGTGATGTTCACCATTGAAAACTACTCCATCTCACGTGATGATCGGACATGGTTTAGTTGATTTGGATCATGTGATCACTTAGATCATTAGAAGGATGTCTATCTAAGTGGGAGTTCTTAAGTAATATGATTAATTGAACTTTAATTCATCATGAACTTAGTCCTGATAGTATTTTGCAAATTATGTTGTAGATCAATAGGTCGCGTTGTTGCTTCCCTATGTTTATTTTTGATATGTTCCTAGAGAAAAATATGTTGAAAGATGTTAGTAGCAATGATGCGAATTGGATCCGTGATCTGAGGTTTATCCTCATTGCTGCACAGAAGAATTATGTCCTTGATGCACCGCTAGGTGACAGACCTATTGCAAGAGCAGATGCAGACGTTATGAAAGTTTGCATAGCTCAATATGATGACTACTTGATAGTTTAGTGCACCATGCTTAACGGCTTAGAATCGGGACTTCAAAGACGTTTTGAACGTCATGGACCATATGAGATGTTCCAGGAGTTGAAGTTAATATTTCAAGCAAATACCCGAGTTGAGAGATATGAAGTCTCCAACAAGTTCTATAGCTAAAAGATGGAGGAGAATTGCTCAACTAGTGAGCACGTGCTCAGATTGTCTGGGTACTACAATCGCTTGAATCAAGTGGGAGTTAATCTTCCAGATAAGATAGTGATTGACAGAGTTCTCTAGTCACCATCACCAAGTTACTAGAACTTCGTGATGAACTATAATATGCAAGGGATGACGAAAACAATTCCCAAGCTCTTCGTGATGTTGAAATCGACGAAGGTAGAAATCAAGAAAAGAGCATCAAGTGTTGATGATTGACAAGACCACTAGTTTCAAGAAAATGGCAAAGGGAAAGAAAGGGAACTTCAAGTAGAATGACAAGCAAGTTGTCACTCCCGCGAAGAAGCCCAAAGCTGGACCAAAGCCTGAATTTGAGTGCTTACACTGCAAAGGAAATGGTCACTGGAAGCGGAAATGCCCTGAATATTTGGTGAATAAGAAGGATGGCAAAGTGAACAAGGGTATATTTGATATACATGTTATTGATGTGTGCCTTAGTAGTGTTTATAGTAGCCCCTGGGTATTTCATACTTGTTCGGTTGCTAAAAATTAGTAACTCGAAACAGGAGTTACATAATAAACATAGACTAGTTGAAGGGGAAGTGATGATGAGTGTTGTAGTTCCAAGATTGATATGATCATCATTACACACTCCCTATACTTTCGGGATTAGTGTTAAACCTAAATAAATGTTATTTGGCATTTGCGTTGAGCATGAATATGATTTGATCATGTTTATTGCAATACGGTTATTCATTTAAAGTCAGAGAATAATTGTTGTTCTGTTTACATGAATAAAACCTTCAATGGTCATACACCCAATGAAAATAGTTTGTTGGATCTTGATCGAAGTGATACACATATTCATAATATTGATGCCAAAAGATGCAAATTTAATAATGATAGTGCAACTTATTTGTGGCACTGCCGTTTGGGTCATATCGGTGTAAAGCGCATGAAGAAACTCCATAAAGATGGATTTTTGGAATCACTTGGTTATGAATCATTTGATGCTTGCGAACCGTGCCTTTTGGGCAAGATGACTAAAACTCCGTTCTCCTAACAATGGAACGAAGCTCTTGACTTGTTGGAAATAATACATACCGATGTATGCGGTCCAATGAGTGTTGATGCTCGTGGCAGGTATCGTTATTTTCTGATCTTCACAAATGATTTGAGCAGATATGAGTATATCTACTTAATGAAGCACAAGTCTGAAACATTTGAGAAGTTCAAAAAATTTCAGAGTGAAGTGGAGAATCATCGTAACAAGAAAATAAAGTTTCTACGATCTGATCATGGAGAAGAATATTTGAGTTACGAGTTTGGCCTTCATTTAAAACAATGTGGAATAGTTTCACAGCTCACGCCACACGGAACACCACAATGTAATGGTGTTTCCAAACGTCAAAACCGCACTTTATTGGATATGGTGCGATCTATGATGTATCTTACCGATTTACCACTATTCTTTTGGGGTTATGCATTAGAGACAGCTAGATTCACTTTAAATAGGGCACCATCAATATCCGTTGAGACGACGCCTTATGAACTGTGGTTTGGCAAGAAACCAAAGTTGTCGTTTCTTAAAGTTTGGGGCTGCGATGCTTATTTGAAAAAGTTTCAACCTGATAAGCTCGAACCCAAATCGGAGAAGTGCGTCTTCATAGAATACCCAAAGGAAACTGTTGGGTACACCTTCTATCACAGATCCGAAGGCAAAAATCTTTGTTGCTAAAAGATTGGATCCTTTCTAGAGAAGGAGTTTCTCTCAAAAGAAGTGAGTGGGAGGAAAGTAGAGCTTGATAAGGTAATTGTACCGTCTCCCGAATTGGAAATTAGTTCATAACTGAAATCAGTTCTAGTGATTCCTACACCAATTAGAGAGGAAGCTAATGATGATGATCATGAAACTACAGATCAAGTTACTACAGAACCTCGCAGGTCTTCCAGAGTACGGTCCGCACCAGAGGGTACGGTAATCCTGTTCTAAAAGTCATGTTACTAGACCATGATAAACCTACGAACTATGAGGAAGCGATGATGAGCCCAGATTCCGCAAAATGGCTTGAAGGCCATGAAATCTGAGATAGGATCCATATATGAGAACAAAGTATGGACTTTGGTGGACTTGCCCGATGATCGGCAAGCCATAGAAAATAAATGGACCTTCAAGAGGAAGACAGACGCTGATAGTAGTGTTACTATCTACAAAGCTCGACTTGTCGCAAAAAAGTTTTTCGACAAAGTTCAAGGTATTGAATACGATGAGATTTTCTCACTCGTATCGATGCTTAAGTCTGTTTGAATCATGTTAGCAATTGCCACATTTTATGAAATCTGGCAAATGGATGTCAAAACTGCATTCCTTAATGGTTTTCTTAAAGAAGAGTTGTATATGATGCAACCAGAAGGTTTTGTCAATCCTCAAGGTGCTAACAAAATGTGCAAGCTCCAGCGATCCATCTATGGACTGGTGCAAGCATCTCGGAGTTGGAATATACGATTTGATAGTTGATCAAAGCATATGGTTTTATACAGACTTTTGGAGAAGCCTGTTGATACGTATCCAACGTATCTATAATTTTTGATTGCTCCATGCTACTTTATCTACTGTTTTGGACTATATTGGGCTTTATTTTCCACTTTTATATTAACCTATTAATCGGAGGCCCAGCCCAGAATTGTTGTTTTTTTGCCTTTTCAGTGTTTTGAAGAAACAAAATATCAAACGGAGTCCAAACGGAATGAAACCTTCGAGAACGTGATTTTCCAACTGAACATGATCCAGGAGACTTGGACCCTACTCCAAGAAGTGCCAGAGGCGGTCACGAGGGTGGAGGGCGCGCCCCCCTATCTCGTGGGCCCCCTGACGCTCCACCAACGTACTCCTTCCTCCTATATATACCTACGTACCCCAAACGATCAGAACAGGAACCAAAAACCTAATTCCACCGCCGCAACTACCTGTATCCACGAGATCCCATCTTGGGGCCTGTTCCGGAGCTCCGCAGGAGGGGGCATCCACCACGGAGGGCTTCTACATCAACACCATAGCCTCTCCGATGAAGTGTGAGTAGTTTACTTCAGACCTTCGGTCCATAGCTAGTAGCTAGATGGCTTCTTCTCTCTTTTGGATCTCAATACAATCTTCTCCCCCTCTCGTGGTAATCTATTCGATGTAATCTTCTTTTTTTGCGGTGTGTTTGTTGAGACTGATGAATTGTGGGTTTATGATCCAAGTATTATCTATGGAAAATATTTGATTCTTCTCTGAATTCTTTTATGTATGATTGAGTTATCTTTGCAAGTCTCTTGAATTATCCATTTGGTTTGGCCAACCAGATTGGTAGTTCTTGCAATGGGAGAAGTGCTTAGCTTTGGGTTCAATCTTGCGGTGTCCTTACCCAAAGGATGTAAAGGGTTGCAAGGCACGTATTGTATTGTTGCCATCGAGGATAACAAGATGGGGTTTTTATCATATTGCATGAATTTATCCCTCTACATCATGTCATCTTGCTTAAGGCGTTAGTCTGTTTTTAACTTAATACTCTAGATGCATGCTGGATAGCGGTCGATGAGTGGAGTAATAGTAGTAGATGCAGAATCGTTTCGATCTACTTGTCTCGGACGTGATGCCTATATACATGATCATTGCCTAGATATACTCATAACTATGCTCAATTCTCACAATTGCTCAACAAGTAATTTGTTCACCCACCGTAGAATACATATGCTCTTGAGAGAAGCCACTAGTGAAACCTATGGCCCCCGGGTCTATTCTCATCATATCAATCTCTATCACTTTATTTACTTGCTTTGTTTTACTTTGCCTTTTACTTTTTACTTTGCATCTTTATATCAAAAATACCAAAAATGTTATCTCTATCAGATCTCACTCTCGTAAGTTACCGTGAAGGGATTGACAACCCCTAATCGCGTTGGTTGCGAGTAGCTATCGTTTTGTGCAGGTACGAGGGACTTGTGCGTGGTCTCCTACTGGATTGATACCTTGGTTCTCAAAAACCGAGGGAAATACTTACGCTACTATGCTGCATCATCCTCTCCTCTTCGGGGAAAACCAACGCAAGCTCAAGACGTAGCAAGAAGGATTTCTGGTGCCGTTGCCGGGGAGGCTCACGCATGCAAGTCAAACATACCAAGTACCCATCACAATCCCTATCTCTCGCATTACATTATTTGCCATTTGCCTCTCGTTTTCCTCTCCCCACTTCACCCTTGACGTTTTATTTGCCCTCTCTTCCCCAATCTCCTCCTCTCTTTTTCGTTTGCCTTCCCGTTACCATGGCCGAATCAAAAAGAACTACGGGGTTTCTCCCGAACTCTAGTGCCTTGGATAACCCCTCTATCCTCTCTAAGCTCATAAATAATGATGCTATAGAAAGACCCATTGGGGTCACTAATGAGAGCTTGAATAATTTTGATGAGGATGGCTCTGGAATTTTTCGCTATTTACTTGATGAGTCTTTAAAAGATGCTTGGGATAGGTTACTTAGGATTCGGGCTAGCTATGTGCCACAATATCAAATTGAAATTTACTTAAAAAGTTTTTATGTTGGCTTGCCCGCTTCCTTCTAACAAGTTTTAGATTCCATCTTTGAATAAGGTTTTCTTGAAGGGGATGCTATAGATACCTATGAAAGAATGAAAACTATATTTGGGCACCCCATGAATGATAAGGTTGAATCAACTACTCTCTTGTGCTTTTATCAAAATGAAATTATTAAAGAGATGAAGTCTTGTTTAGAGGCAAATTTCCGTAACGTGCTTAATCATACTTCTTCCATTAATGGACATGTGCTTAACTTAAATAGAAGAATGAATGCCATAGAAAGGAGATCCTCCTCTCCGAATACCAAAGATGGCAATACCTAGATCTAACCTCGTTTTTATGCCTAGCTAGGGGCGTTAAACGATAGCGCTTGTTGGGAGGCAACCCAATTTTATTTTGTGTTTTTTGTTTTTGTTTATGTTTAGGAATAAATAATCCATCTAGCCTCTGTTTAGATGTGGTTTTATGTTTTAATTAGTGTTTGTGCCAAGCTAGACCTATTGGATCTTCTTGGATGATAGTTATTTGATCTTGCTGTAATTTCCAGAAACTTTGTGCTCAGTGCTCGAATTGTTAAAAATCACAAGAACGTGATAAAATACTGATTCCAATTGATTATGATCAATAAACAAAATTTCCAGGTCTTCTAATTTTGGTAGAATTTTTTGGGTTCCAGAAGTTTGCGTTAGTAACAGATTACTACAGACTGTTCTGTTTTTGACAGATTCTGTTTTGCGTGTGTTGTTTGCTTATTTAGATGAATCTATGGCTAGTAAAATAGTTTATAATCCATAGAGAAGTTGGAATACAGTAGGTTTAACACCAATATAAATAAATAATGAGTTCATTACAGTACCTTAAAGTAGTCTTTTGTTTTCTTTCTCTAACGGAGCTCACGAGATTTCTATTGAGTTTTGTGTTGTGAAGTTTTCAAGTTTTGGGTGAATTCTTTTGATGGATTATGGAACAAGGAGTGGCAAGAGCCTAAGCTTGGGGATGCCCATGGCACCCCAAGATAATCCAAGGACACCAAAAGTCAAAGCTTGGGGATGCCGGAAGGCATCCCTCTTTAAATCCACTTCCATCGGTAATTTACTTGGACCTATATTTTTATTCACCACATGATATATGTTTTGCTTGGAGCGTCTTGTATTATTTGCATCTTTGCTTGTTAGTTTACCACAATCATCCTTGCTGTACACACCTTTTGAGAGAGCCATACATGAATTGAAATTTGATAGAATACTCTATGTGCTTCACTTATATCTTTTGAGCTTGATAGTTTTGCTCATAGTGCTTCACTTATATCTTTTGAGCGTGATAATTTTTGCTCTAGTGCTTCACTTAGATCTTTTAGAGCACGTTGGTGGATTTTTTATAAAGAAACTATTGATCTCTCATGCTTCACTTAGATTATTTTGAGAGTCGTTAATAGCATGGTAATTTGCTTAATGTTAATATACTTGGTGTTCAAGATATGTGAAACTTTCTTTTGAGTGCGTTGAATACTAAGATAAGTTTGATGCTTGATAATTGTTTTGAGATATGAAGATGGTGATATTAGAGTCATGCTAGTTGAGTAGTTGTGAATTTAAAGAATACTTGTGTTGAAGTTTGTGATTCCCGTAGCATGCATTATGGTGAACCGTTATGTGATGAACTCGGAGCATGATTTATTTATTGATTGTATTCCTTATGAGTGGCGGCCGGGGACGAGCGATGGTCTTTTCCTACCAATCTATCCCCCTAGGAGCATGCGCGTAATACTTTGCTTTGATAACTTCTGAAAGTGCAACTATCCCTAGGTGGTTTTGGTAATTCATAACAACATATAGCTCATTGAGCTAATGCTATTCCAAGACAAATATTTCAGGAAAGCTCAATGAATGGCATGGCATGGATGAGGAAAGTGGATCCCTCAAAATATCAAGGACAAAGGATTGGCTCAAGCTGAAAAGCTCAAGACTCTACATTTTACATTTTAGTGATCCAAGATCACATTGAGTCTATAGGAAAAGCCAATACTATCAAGGAGGGATGAGGTGTTGCTTAATGAGCCTCTTGCTTCATGTGCTTAGTGATATGCTCCAAAACCCTCCGCTACTTTCTCACATCCACATATGACCTAAACCTAAAGTCAAATTCGGCCCTACCGATTCTTTCTATCCGGCGCCACCGAGTTCAATTGTCATAGCCACTGCCACAAACCCTAGGCAAATCGGTATCCCCGATAGGGATCTCGGTCTCACCGAGATGGGATTGTAATCTCTCTGTTTCCCTTCGTAACGTTTCGGTCTAACCGAATTGAGCAATCAGTCCCACCGAGATTACAATGTAAACTTTCTGTTTCCCTTTCGTAACTTTTCAGTCTCACCCGAAGAGCGAATCGGTCCCACCGAGTTTACCTGACCAACTCTCTGGTTAGCTAATTACCAAAATCGGTCCCACCGAGTTTGTGTAATCGTTCTCACCGAGATTAAGTTATGCCCTAACCCTAACCATATCGGTCCTACCGAGTTGCATGTCAGTCCCACCGAAAACCCTAATGGTCACTAGGTTTACTAAATCGGTCCGACCGAGTTTGTTGATTCGGTCCCACCGAGTTTGGTAAATTGTGTGTAACGGTTAGATTTTGTGTGGAGGCTATATACCCCTCCACCTCCTCTTCATTCGTGGAGAGAGCCATCAGAACAAACCTACACTTCCAACTTACCTGTTCTGAGAGAGAACCACCTACTCAAGTGTTGAGACCAAGATATTCCATTCCAACCACAAGAATCTTGATCTCTAGCCTTCCCCAAGTTGCTTTCCACTCAAATCTTCTTTCCACCAAATCCAAATCCTATGAGAGAGAGAGTTGAGTGTTGGGGAGACTATCATTTGAAGCACAAGAGCAAGGAGTTCATCATCAACACACCATTTGTTACTTCTTGAGAGTGGTGTCTCCTAGATTGGCTAGGTGTCACTTGGGAGCCTCCGACAAGATTGTGGAGTTGAACCAAGGAGTTCGTAAGGGCAAGGAGATCGCCTACTTGGAAGATCTACCGCCAAAGGAGGCAAGTCCTTCATGGGCGACGGCCATGGTGGGATAGAAAAGGTTGCTTCTTCGTGGACCCTTCGTGGGTGGAGCCCTCCGTGGACTCGCTGCAACTGCTACCCTTCGTGGGTTGAAGTCTCCATCAACGTGGATGTACGATAGCACCACCTATCGGAACCACGACAAAAATATCCGTGTCTCCAATTGCGTTTGAATTTTCCAAACCCTTCCCTTTACATTCTTGCAAGTTGCATGCTTTATTTTCCGCTGCCTATATACTCTTTGCATGCTTGCTTGAATTGCGTGAAGATTGCTTGGCTTGCTCAAAGATAACTAAAATCTGCCAAAGTATAAAATTGGGAAAAGGTTAAGTTTTTAATTGGTCAAGTAGTCTAATCACCCCCTCTAGACATACTTCAAGGTCCTACAAGTGGTATCGAGCTTTGGTCTCCATTTGCTTTGATTTCCATAGCTTTTGGTGGTCATAGCCTTGGTTTCACAACCTAGGAGAGTATGGCGTCTAGCGAGGGAAATTATCACCGTAGAGGTCCTTATTTGATGGCACTAATTTTGCTAGTTGGAAGCATAAGATGAAAATGCATATTCTCAGACATAACCCCGCCGTTTGGGCTATTGTGTGTATTGGCATGCAAGGTGAATTCTTTGATGGGAGAGAACCGAACCGTGAAGCTAGTGCGGGAGAGTTGAAGATGTTGCAATACAACGCTCAAGCTTGTGATATCATCTTCAACGGATTGTGCCCCGAAGAATTCAACAAAATCAGCTGTCTTGAGAATGCAAAGGAAATTTGGGATACTTTGATTGATATGCATGAAGTTACCGACTGAAGGAAATATGCCCTAGAGGCAATAATAAAGTTATTATTTATTTCCTCATATCATGATAAATGTTTATTATTCATGCTAGAATTGTATTAACTGGAAACATGATACATGTGTGAATACATAGACAAACATATAGTCACTAGTATGCCTCTACTTGACTAGCTCATTAATCAAAGATGGTTATGTTTCCTAACCATAGACATGTGTTGTTATTTTATTAATGGGATCACATCATTAGGAGAATGATGTGATTGACATGACCCATTCCGTTAGCCTAGCACTTGATCGTTTAGTATAATGCTATTGCTTTCTTCATGACCTATACATGTTCCTGTAACTATGAGATTATGCAACTCCCGTTTACCGGAGGAACACTTTGGGTTCTACCAAACGTCACAACGTAACTGGGTGATTATAAAGGAGTACTACAGGTGTCTCCAAAGGTACATGTTGGGTTGGCGTAATTCGAGATTAGGTTTTGTCACTCCGATTGTCGGAGAGGTATCTCTGGGCCCTCTCGGTAATAAACATCACATAAGCCTTGCAAGCATTACAACTAATAAGTTAGTTGCGAGATGATGTATAACGGAACGAGTAAAGAGACTTGCTAGTAACGAGATTGAACTAGGTATTGGATACCGACGATCGAATCTCGGGCAAGTAACATACCGATGACAAAGGGAACAACGTATGTCGTTATGCGGTTTGACCGATAAAGATCTTCGTAGAATATGTAGGAACCAATATGGGCATCCAGGTTCCGCTATTGGTTATTGACCGAGAATAGTTCTAGGTCATGTCTACATAGTTCTCGAACCCGTAGGGTCCGCACGCTTAACGTTACGATGACAGTTTACTATGAGTTTATAAGTTTTGATGTACCGAAGTTTGTTCGGAGTCCCGGATGTGATCACAGACGTGACGAGGAGTCTCGAAATGGTCGAGACATAAAGATTGATATATTGGAAGCCTATATTTGGATATCGGAATGGTTCCGGTGAAATCGGGATTTTAGGAACACCGGGGTTACGGAACCCTACCGGGGATAATGGGCCTTAGTGGGCCATGAGGGAGAAGAGGAGGGCCGGCGGGGCATGCCGCACGCCCCTCCCCTAGTCCGAATAGGACAAGGAGAGGGGGGCGGCGTCCCCTTCCTCTTTCCCTCCCACCTTTCCTTCTCCAACAAGGCAAGAGGGGAGTCCTACTCCGGTGGGAGTAGGACTCCTCCAGCGCACTTGGGGGCCGGCCGCACCTCCCTCCCTCCTTTATATACGGGGCAAGGGGCACCCCAGAACACACAAGTTGATCTACGGATCGTTCCTTAGCCGTGTGCGGTGCCCCCTCCACCATATTCCACCTCGGTCATATCGTCATGAGTTTAGGCGAAGCCTGCGCCGTAGAGCATCATCATCGCCACCACGCCGTCAGGTCGATGTAACTCATCCCGACACTTTGCTGGATCAGAGTCCGGGATCGTCATCGAGCTGAACGTGTGCTGAACTCGGAGGTGCCGTCGCTCGGTACTTGGATCGGTTGGATCATGAAGACGACGACTACATCAACCGCGTTGTCATAACGCTTCGCTTACGGTCTCACGAGGGTGCGTGGACAACACTCTCCCTCTCGTTGCTATACCATCACCATGATCTTGCGTGTGCGAGGAATTTTTTGAAATTACTACGTTCCCCAACAATGGCATCCGAGCCTGGTTTTATGCGTTGATGTTATATGCACGAGTAGAACACAAGTAAGTTGTGGGCGATACAAGTCATCTTGCTTACCAGCATGTCATACTTTGGTTCGGGCGGTATTGTGAGATGAAGCGGCCCGGACCGACATTACGCATACGCTTACGCGAGACTGGTTTCACCGCTGCGAGCACTCGTTGCTTAAAGGTGACTGGCGGGTGTCTGTCTCTCTCACTTTAGTTGAACCGAGTGTGGCTACGCCCGGTCCTTGCGAAGGTTAAAACAGCACCAACTTGACAAACTATCGTTGTGGTTTTGATGCGTAGGTAAGAACGGTTCTTGCTCAGCCCGTAGCAGCCACGTAAAACTTGCAACAACAAAATAGAGGACGTCTAACTTGTTTTTGCAGGGCATGTTGTGATGTGATATGGTCAAGACGTGATGCTATATTTTTATTGTATGAGATGATCATGTTTTGTAACCGAGTTATCGGCAACTGGCGAGAGCCATATGGTTGTCGCTTATTGTCCGACATGCAAACGCCATGTAATTGCTTTACTTTATCACTAAGCGGTAGCGATAGTCGGAGAAGCAATAGTTGGCGAGACGACAACGATGCTACGATGGAGATCAAGGTGTCGCGCCGGTGACGATGGTGATCACGACGGTGCTTCGGAGATGGAGATCACAAGCACAAGATGATGATGGCCATATCATATCACTTATATTGATTGCATGTTATGTTTATCCTTTATGCATCTTATCTTGATTTGATTGACGGTAGCATTATAAGATGATCTCTCATTAAGTATCAAGAAGTGTTCTCCCTGAGTATGCACCGTTGCGAAAGTTCTTCGTGCTGAGACACCACATGATGATCGGGTGTGATAGGCTCTACGTTCAAATACAACGGGTGCAAAACAGTTGCACACGCGGAATACTCAGGTCAAACTTGACGAGCCTAGCATATACAGATATGGCCTCGGAACACGGAGACCAAAAGGTCGAACGTGAATCATATAGTAGATATGATCAACATAGTGATGTTCACCATTGAAACTACTCCATCTCACGTGATGATCGGACATGGTTTAGTTGATTTGGATCACGTAATCACTTAGATGACTAGAGAGATGTCTATCTAAGTGGGAGTTCTTAAGTAATATGATTAATTGAACTTAAATTTATCATGAACTTAGTATCGATAGTATTTTGCTTGTCTATGTTCTTTGTAAATAGATGGCTCGTCTTTGTTGTTCCGTTGAATTTTAATGCGTTCCTTGAGAAAGCAAAGTTGAAAGATGATGGTAGCAATTACACGGATCGGGTCCGTAACTCGAGGATTATCCTCATTGCTGCACAGTAAGAATTACGCCCCGGAAGCACCGCTGGGTGCTGTGCCTGCCGATGTAACCGATGACGTTAAGAACGTCTCGCGAGAAAAGCTGATGACTACTCGATAGTTCAGTGTGCCATGCTTTACGGCTTAGAACCGGGCCTTCAACGACGTTTTGAACGCCCCGGAGCATATGAGATGTTCCAGGAGTTGAAGTTAATATTTCAAGCAAATGCCCGGATTGAGAGATATGAAGTCTCCAATAAGTTCTATAGCTGCAAGATGGAGGAGAATAGTTACAAGGTGAACACATACTCAAAATGTCTGGGTATAATAATCACTTGATTCAACCGGGAGTTAATCTTCACGATGATAGTGTCATTGATGTAATTCTTCAATCATCGCCACCAAGCTACAAGAGCTTCGTGATGAACTATAATATGCAAGGGATGGACAAGCCTATTCCCGAAGCTCTTCGCAATGCTAAAAGCCGCGGAGGTAGAAATAAAAAGGAGCATCAAGTGTTGATGGTTAACAAGACCACCCGCTTTCAAGAAAAGGGCAAAGGGAAGAAGAAGGGGAACTTCAAGAAGAACAACAAACAAGTTGCTGCTCAAAAGAAGAAACCCAAGTCTGGACCTAAGCACGAGATCGAGTGCTTCTCGCAAGCAGATCGACAATCGAAGCGGAACTGCCCCAAGTATTTGGCGGATAAGAAGGATGGCAAAGTGAACAAAGGTATATGTGATATACATGTTATTGATGTGTACCTTACTAATACCGCAGTAGTACTGGTATTTGATACTGGTTCTGTTGCTAATATTTGCAACTCAAACAGGAACTACGGATTAAGCGAAGATTGGCTAAGGACGAGGTGACAATCTTGGCGTGGGAAATGGTTCCAAAGTCGATGTGATCGCGGTCGGCACGCTACCTCTACATCTACCATCGGGATTAGTTTTAGACCTAAATAATTGTTATTTGGTGCCGCGTTAAGCATGAACATTATATCTGGATCTTGTTTGATGCGAGACGGTTATTCATTTAAGTCGAGAATAATGGTTGTTCTATTTATATGAATAATATCTTTTATGGTCATGCACCCTTGAAGAGTGGTCTATTTTATTGAATCTCGATAGTAGTAATACACATATTCATAGTGTTGAAACCAAAAGATACAGAGTTGATAATGATAGTGCAACTTATTTGTGGAACTGCCGTTTGGGTCATATCAGTGTAAAGCGCATGAAGAAACTCCATACTGATGGGCTTTTGGAATCACTTGATTATGAATCACTTGGTACTTGCGAACTGTGCCTCATGGGCAAGATGACTAAAACGCCGTTCTCCGGAACTATGGAGCGAGCAACTGATTTGTTGGAAATCATACATACTGATGTTTGTGGTCCAATGAATGTTGAGGCACTTGGCGGTATCGTTATTTTCTCACCTTCACAGATGATTTGAGCAGATATGGGTATATCTACTTGATGAAACATAAGTCTGAAACATTTGAAAAGTTCAAAGAATTTCAGAGTGAAGTGGAAAATCATCGTAACAAGAAAATAAAATTTCTACGATCTGATCGTGGAGGAGAATATTTGAGTTACGAGTTTGGTTTACATTTGAAACAATGCGGAATAGTTTCGCAACTCACGCCACCGGAACACCACAACGAAATGGTGTGTCCGAACGTCGTAATCGTACTTTACTAGATATGGTGCGATCTATGATGTCTCTTACTGATTTACCGCTATCGTTTTGGGGTTATGCTTTAGAGACGTCCGCATTCACGTTAAATAGGGCACCATCAAAATCCGTTGAAACGACACCTTATGAACTATGGTTTGGCAAGAAACCAAAGTTGTCGTATCTTAAAGTTTGGGGCTACGATGCTTATGTGAAGAAACTTCAACCAGATAAGCTTGAACCTAATTCGGAGAAATGTGTCTTCATAGGATACCCAAAAAGAGACTATTGGGTACACCTTCTATCACAGATCTGAAGGCAAGATTTTCGTTGCTAAATTTGGATCCTTTCTAGAAAAGGAGTTTCTCTCGAAAGAAGTGAGTGGGAGAAAAGTAGAACTTGATGAGATAATCAGATTCTGCTCCCTTATTGGAAAGTAGTTCATCACAAGAACCGGTTCCTGTGACAACTGCACCAATTAGTGAGGAAGCTAATGATATTGATCATGAAACTTCAGATCAAGTTTCTACTGAACTACGTAGGTCAACTAGAGTAAGATCCACACCAGAGTGGTATGGTAATCCTATTCTAGAAGTCATGTTACTTGACAATGGCGAACCTACAAACTATGAAGAAGCGATGGTGAGCCCAGATTCCGCAAAATGGCTGGAAGCCATGAAATCTGAGATGGGATCCATGTATGAGAACAAAGTATGGACTTTGGTTGACTTGCCCGATGATCGGCAAGCCATTGAGAATAAATGGATCTTTAAGAAGAAGACTGATGTTGATGGTAATGTAACTGTCTATAAAGCTCGACTTGTTGCGAAAGGTTTTCGACAAGTTCAAGGGGTTGACTACGATGAGACTTTCTCACCCGTAGCGATGCTTAAGTCTGTCCGAATCATGTTAGCAATTGCTGCATTTTATGATTATGAAATTTGGCAAATGGATGTCAAAACTGCATTCTTGAATGGATTTCTAGAAGAAGAGTTGTATATGATTCAACCAGAAGGTTTTGTTGATCCAAAAGGTGCTAACAAAGTGTGCAAGCTCCAGCGATCAATTTATGGTCTGGTGCAAGCCTCTCGGAGTTGGAATAAATGCTTTGATAGTGTGATCAAAGCATATGGTTTTATACAAACTTTTGGAGAAGCCTGTATTTACAACAAAGTGAGTGGGAGCTCTGTAGCATTTCTGATATTATATGTGGACGACATATTATTAATTGGAAATGATATAGAATTTCTGGATAGCATAAAAGGATACTTGAATAAAAGTTTTTCAATGAAAGACCTCGGTGAAGCTGCTTACATATTGGGCATCAAGATCTATAGAGATAGATCAAGACGCTTGATTGGACTTTCACAAAGCACAAACCTTGATAAAGTTTTGAAAAAGTTCAAAATGGATCAGGCAAAGAAAGAATTTTTACCTGTGTTACAAGGTGTGAAATTGAGTCAGACTCAATGCCCGACCACAGCAGAAGATAGAGAGAAAATGAAAGATGTTCCCTATGCTTCAGCCATAGGCTCTATCATGTATGCAATGCTGTGTACGGACCGACGTATGCTTAGCAATAAGCTTGGCAGGAAGGTACCAAAGTAATCCAGAGTGGATCATCGGACAGCGGTCAAGAACATCCTGAAATACCGAAAAGGACTAAGGATATGTTTCTCGTATATGGAGGTGACAAAGAGCTAGTCGTAAATGGTTACGCCGATGCAAGCTTTGACACCGATCTGGACGATTCTAAATCGCAAACCGGATACGTGTTTTTATTAAACGGTGGAGCTGTCATTGGTGCAGTTCTAAACAAAGCGTCGTGGCGGGATCTACATGTGAAGCGGAGTACATAGCTGCTTCGAAGCAGCAAATGAAGGAGTCTGGATGAAAGAGTTCATTTCCGATCTAGGTGTCATACCTAGTGCATCGGGACCAATGAAGATCTTCCGTGACAATATCGTGCAATTGCCTTGGCAAAGGAATCCAGATTTCACAAGAGGACCAAGCATATCAAGAGACGCTTTCAATTCCATCCGGACCAAGTCCGGGTGGGAGACATAGAGATTTGCAAGATACATACGGATCTGAATGTTGCAGACCCGTTGACTAAGCCTCTTCCACGAGCAAAACATGATCAGCACCAAGACTCCATGGGTGTTAGAATCATTACTGTGTAATCTAGATTATTGACTCTAGTGCAAGTGGGAGACTGAAGGAAATATGCCCTAGAGGCAATAATAAAGTTATTATTTATTTCCTCATATCATGATAAATGTTTATTATTCATGCTAGAATTGTATTAACCGGAAACATGATACATGTGTGAATACATAGACAAACATATAGTCACTAGTATGCCTCTACTTGACTAGCTCATTAATCAAAGATGGTTATGTTTCCTAACCATAGACATGTGTTGTTATTTGATTAATGGGATCACATCATTAGGAGAATGATGTGATTGACATGACCTGTTCCGTTAGCCTAGCACTTGATCGCTTAGTATATTGCTATTGCTTTCTTCATGACCTATACATGTTCCTCGTAACTATGAGATTATGCAACTCCTGTTTATCGGAGGAACACTTTGGGTGCTACCAAACGTCACAACATAACTGGGTGATTATAAAGGAGTACTACAGGTGTCTCCAAAGGTACATGTTGGGTTGGCGATTTCGAGATTAGGTTTTGTCACTCCGATTGCTCGGAGAGGTATCTCCGGCCCTCTCTCGGTAATACACATCACATAAGCCTTGTAAGCATTGCAACTAATAAGTTAGTTAAGTAGATGATGTATAACGGAACGAGTAAAGAGACTTACAAGAACGAGATTGAACTAGGTATTGGATACCGACGATCGAATCTCGGGCAAGTAACATACCGATGACAAAGGGAACAACGATGTCGTTATGCGGTTTGACCGATAAAGATCTTCAGAGAATATGTAGGAACCAATATGGGCATCCAGGTTCCGCTATTGGTTATTGACCGAGAATAGTTCTAGGTCATGTCTACATAGTTCTCGAACCCGTAGGGTCCGCACGCTTAACGTTACGGCGATGCTTTTACTATGAGTTTATAAGTTTTGATGTACCGAAGTTTGTTCGAGTCCGGATGTGATCACGGACGTGACGAGGAGTCTCGAAATGGTCGAGACATAAAGATTGATATATTGGAAGCCTATATTTGGATATCGGAACGGTTCCGGGTGAAATCGGGATTTTACCGGAACACCGGGGGGTTACCGGAACCCTACCAGGGGATAATGGGCCTTAGTGGGCCATGAGGGAGAAGAGGAGGGTCGGCCGGGCAGGCCGCGCGCCCCCTCCCCTAGTCCTAATAGGACAAGGAGAGGGGGCGGCGCCTCTTCCTCTTTCCCTCCCCTTCCTTCTCCAACAAGGCAAGAGGGGAGTCCTACTCCCGTGGGAGTAGGACTCCTCCAGCGCACTTTGGGGCCGGCCGCACCTCCCTCCCTCCTTTATATACGGGGCAAGGGTGCACCCTAACACACAAGTTGATCTACAGATCGTTCCTTAGCCGCAGCGGTGCCCCCTCCACCATATTCCACCTCGGTCATATCGTCATGGAGTTTAGGCGAAGCCTCGCGCCGTAGAGCATCATCATCGCCACCACGCCGTCAGGTTGACGGAACTCATCCCCGACACTTTGCTTTGGATCGAGTCCGGGATCGTCATCAAGCTGAACGATGTGCTGAACTCGGAGGTGCCGTGACGCTCGGTACTTGGATCGGTCAGATCGTGAAGACGTACGACTACATCAACCGCATTGTCATAACGCTTCCGCTTACGGTCTACGAGGGTACGTGGACAACACTCTCCCCTCTCGTTGCTATACCATCACCATGATCTTGCGTGTGCGTAGGATTTTTTTTTGAAATTACTACGTTCCCCAACACCGACTCCGTCAAGGAATCCAAGTTGGATGTGCTCCAAAGTCAGCTTGACAAGTTCAAACTGAAGGATGGTGAAGGTGTCGCTGAAATGTACTCTAGGCTTGCTCTTATCACAAATGAGATTGCCGGCTTAGGAAGTGAAGAGATGACCGACAGATTCATCATCAAGAAGATCCTAAGAGCATTGGATGGAAAATATGATACCGTGTGCACATTGATCCAAATGATGCCAAATAACAAAGATCTCAAGCTAACGGAAGTCATTGGAAAAATTGTTGCCCATGAGATGTCACTCAAGGATAAGTAGGAACTTCACAACAAGTCAAGTGGTGCTTACAAAGCCTCATGTGAAGCCCCCACATCATCAAGTGAGAAACAAACATTCAATGAAGAATTGAGCTTAATGGTGAAGAACTTCAACAAATTCTACAAGAGTAGAAGCAAAGAAAGAAGCTCTAAGTCAAGGTCCTACAATGACAAAAGATCGTCCGGTCAAGAGCGCAATTGCTACAATTGTGGGAGACCCGGACACTATTCCAATGAGTGTACGGCACCCTACAAAAGAAGAGAAGATTCTCCCAAGAGAAGAAGTAGAAGAGAAGAATCACCACCAAGAGAGAGAGAAGGAGTAGAGATGATTGTTATGAACGAAGACCCTCACGGAGAAGCAAGGATTCGGAAAGGAAGGACAAGTCATCAAAGAGCTACACAAAACAAAGACATCAAGCTCATGTTGGTGAATGGGCATCCGGCTCCGACTCCGACAATCACTCCGAGAGAAGCTATCACTCCGACTCCGAATACACTCAAGATGAAGGTGTTGCCGGTTTAGCACTTGTGTCAACCAACTCCTATGACATATTTGAATCACCAAATGAAGGAATTGGAAGATGCTTCATGGCCAAAGGTCCTAAGGTAACACATCCCGAGTATGTTGATTTTAATAGTGATGAAGATGACTTGCTAGGTGATGATGATTTACTTATTGACAACTCTAGTGATGAATACAACGATGAAATGTCAATTAATCATGCTAATCAAGATGAAACGAATGACAATGATAAGGAGAAAATTGAGCGTCTAACTAAAGAACTAAACACTCTTAAGTTAGCTCATGAAACTATCTTCGAAGATCATCGAGAACTTTTAAGGGCTCATGAGAAGTTACGCTTTGAAAAGCTCAATCTTGAGCAAGAGCATGAGTTCCTAAAAGCAATCAATGATGATCTCCGTAAGAAAAGTTCTTCTTACATTGCCAAGCGTTTACTCTTATCTACCTACATGCCTCAAGTCAAGTCTAGTAACAAGAACAAGAAAGATTCTTCTTCTAGTAGTAACAATAACAATGCTAAACCCAATATTGTTGCTTCTAGTAGTTCTCTTGATTCCACTAATGATTCTCTTAGCCAAGTTACACTTGAGAAAGAAAACAACTTATTGAAGGGAATTATAGAGAAAGGTGTATACAAGAGCCTTGCCGGAAGTAAGCAATTTGAGGAAATTGTACGCAAGCAAGGAAGGCACCGGAAGAATCAAGGTGTTGGTTTTGAATGAAAGTTCAATGCCAATGGAGTTGAGTGGGAAGAAGATCAATACCCCAAGACAAAGTTTGTTCCTCAACAAGAGAAGTATGATCCTACTTCCTTCAAGGGAACACAAGCACAAGATAATCTTCCACCACAAGACCACAAGAAGAAAGGCAAGGACAAGCTTCAAGAGGAGATTGATGCATTTGAAGAAGCACCTAAGGCCTTGGTCAAGTGGGTTCCCAAGACTACGTCAAGTTCTACTTCATCAAGCACAACTACTACACCAAGGATTCCCATCAAGATGATGTGGATCCCAAAGAAGAAGAACTAGAGAGTTCTTGAGGGTGACTCTGCCAACATTTTTCACTGATATCATTATGGCAAGGACAAGTGCAATCATCTTCCATATCTTGCACTAGTTCAAGGAGTCACAAACCCTCATGTTGGTAAGGCAAGGGACAAGGTAACCTAATGTTTTCATGGACATAATTTTGTGTGTGCATCACTCTATGTCTATGGATATTCTTGTTTGTTCCTTGTGAGACTAACCCGTGTAGGTATTGAAAGTGCAACTCACTCCAAAGGATTGCTTCAAAAGATCTACATCAACATTGAGCATCCACATCTTCAACACCTACATGAAGTCATCATCGCAAAACCCAAGGTTAGTTTATCCCTCTAAGGGGGGATCTCACATCTAGGGGGAGCTTAACTCCAAGAACTGAGTCAAAGCAACTCTAATGATGTGAACACATAAATGCTTTATGTAAAAGTGGTAACCCCACTTGAGCTTAAACGATGAGTATGACCTATGATCAAATGTTCTCATTTTACTCCTAAGTCAATATACTCATATATAGATGACCTAGTCATCGCCAATTGTTTGATAGATGCTAGAATTGGTTGTGCATGCTTTGTCACATATTTCATTTGTCATTTTATTGTGTGATCATGTTGGTTGCATACTTTACTCATTCAAGGACATCCACTTGTTGTTTTGATTGATTGGCTTCTTTTTCTTTGGCCAAGTGGATGGACAAGAATGCCTAAGAACCTTCTCTAGCTATCTATACTTTTCTCGTCTCAAAATCATTTCATGCTACATCACAAAATTTGATCAAGTTAGATTCGAACCACTCTGTGTGAGGAGCACTCGGAGTCCCCGATTCGTCATAGACTTAAACTTCCAAAACTTCTTTGTGATTTTCGGTCTGACCGATTCCTCCATTTCGGTCATACCGAGATCACTAAGTCGATCTAGGTTTTCAATCTCGGTGCAACAGATTTGAACTTTTCGGTCACACCGAGTTGCTGTAACAGTTAACAATTATGCATCTCGGTGCCACCGAGTTGTTCCACTCGGTCACACCGACAGTGTCGGGCTATATATTCACACGGGCAAATTTTGGAAAACTTTCTCCGAAACTCCTCGCCCGCACATAGCTCGGTCTGCCTACTAGGTATACAGATCGTCGACTTCGTCGTCAGCCGCCTCCTGTCGCTGGTCTCTGCCGCCGTCAACGGAATTCTACTCCGCCGTTGCCGCCGTAGCAAGTTCACCTCCGAACTAGGGTATGAACTCGATCACTGTGCTATCCTCGTCCGATTCTCAGCACATTGTGTTCGTAATGCATGTTGCCACGATTGAAACACTTCTATCCAGTCAAAACAATCCTTAGAATAGGTATGATTCGAAAATTTAGGGTTAGGTTTCCGCCGAAACCATCTTAGACCCACCGAGTTGAAAAACTCGGTCCCACCGATTTGGCTAACACCATTGCACTAGTAAGTCTCGGTCTGACCGAGAATTACAAATCGGTGTGACCGATTTTAGAACTTTGTGAAACCCTAGCAGTCTCGGTGCCATCAAACTGTGACTCGGTCTGACCGAGTTCACTAGTTTAGGTTCCAAAACTGCTTTCGTATCACCGAGTTTAAAAATCGGTAGATCTGAAATGCTTTCGATGGAAAACTAAAACTAAGTTTTTGAATCATTCGTTTGCAAAAATCTCTGCATTTTGTGATGCTCATCCACTCTACCTCATCTATAACTATTCACAGTGGTCAAGAATCTGTGTGCAGCATGTCAGACCAAAGTGACAGCCAGAACAGGTCAGAAGAGCAGATTCACATGAGTGAGGGCACTAGTCCCTCTAGCAGCTCAGATGAGGGGAGCAGAAGCACTCCCAGCAACTTGCCCAAGGCTGCCACAAGGACAAGGAAGAAGAAGACCTCAGAGTCTGAGGATGAGGATTATGTGGCAGTTGAGGATGAGGCTAGTTCAAAGAAGAAAGTGCTCAAGAAGGAGTACAGCTCAACAGTAGTTAAGCCAGACATGAAGATCAAAAGGCCTGCAGGTAGACAACCAATGTCCAAAGCCAGAGTCTCTACTCAAGCTTCTTTGGAATCCCAACCCAAAGAACCTGCTGCTGCTGAAGGAAAGAAAAGAAAGGAAAGGGTCAAGAAGACCATGGCCAGAGTGATTGGGAAACCTTATATGATGGAGGGAGAGGAAAAAGAAGAGGTTGCTGAGCCAGCACCCAAGGCACAAAAGCTGATGGGTGATGCCACAAAGTCAGGGGCTGCAACTTCAAAGCCCAAAGCTGCCCCCAAGCCAAGAGTGCACCAAAGAGGAATACCAGGAGTATACCAGCAGCTGAGAAGAACAAGGCCCCAATGCCTGAGGTTGATGCTGAGGAAGATGAAGAACGGCAGGTCCTAAGGAAGCTCAAACCCAAGATTCCAGACCACAATGATGCTCATCCTGTGGTTGAGAACATGAAGATCAGGAGAGATCATGGGTTGAGGCTATGGAGAGAGTCAGATCCATATGCCACCAGGAGGAGGACTACTGTAGATTACAGGTTCCACACCAAGGAGCAGCAGGACTTCTATGAGACCGTCTTATTGGATAAGAAGCCCATAGTTTGTGATATGAGGTGGGTCGACTGGACCTACATTCAGGAGAATGCAGAAGACTATCCTGGAGTGTATGACAGCTTCAGTGCATGTGGAGTTGCAGATTTTGTTGGGCAGAAGCTCGCAAATTGGAATGACGAGCTCATTATGCAATTCTACTCCACAACACATTTCTATCCAGATGGCAGAATAGCTTGGATGTCAGAAGGAACGAGATACCAGTCAACCATAGAGGAATGGGCAAGTCTGATCAATGCCCCAAAGGAAAATGAAGATGACTTGGACATTTATGCCAAGAAGAAGATGGGTCACAACTCAATGTCACAGATGTACAAGGAGATCCCAGATGATGCACTTGAGTCTTTCAAGTTTGGATCAGTTCATTTTCTTCTGTCAGGGCTGCCTACGATCAACTGGATCCTAAGGCACACTCTGTTGCCCAAATCAGGTGACCACAACATGATCAGAGGGCATGCAATTAATTTGCTTCACATTTTTGATGTGCCTCAGAAATTCAAAGTCATGAGCCTCATCGTTGAAACTGTCAAGAGGACAACAACAGACCAAAAGAGGAGCTATGGATATGCCCCACAAATTCAGGAGTTGATTAACTCAAAGATGGGCATAGGGAAGTATCTGTTGGATAAGGAACACTTGGTTCTCTATCCTGAATTTGAGGATAATCAGGTTGTCATGACTGAGAATGAACCAACATCAGTACAAGCTCAAGAGAAGAAGGAGAAGGCAAGGAAAGAGAAGGCTGCCAAGATGCCAACTCAAGCAGAGGCACGTGAGTACTTTCTGAAGAATGAGCAGGAGCAGCCTGGTTACTTGATAGCATCAACTCTGCGGATTGAGAAGGGGTTGGCCACCCTAACTCAAAACCAGGAGAGCCTGGAAAGAATCATGGAACAAAAATTCTATGATCTTGATGTCAAAGTAATGGCGAGATTGATCGGTAGTGGAGCAGCTACAGGATGATATGCAGGAGAGGAAGGGCAGGACAACAACTGATGCATTTGCCAGAGTCCCTCGAGCTCAGAGATCAGCTGCAGAGCCAGTACAAGACACCAGAGTCACTTCATCAGCTCCAGCTACAGCTCCAGCGCCACCAGCTCCAGCACCAACTCCTTCAGCTCCTTCCACATTGACTGAAGCCTTCGTTCTTGGAGTTCTCCGGACACCACCACCTGAAGACCAAGCCTGAGAGACGATATAGTCCTATGCATTTTCTAGGAACTTTTTGGTAACTTGTTGCCAAAGGGGGAGACAAATGTATAGATCATAGGCTTCGAGAGAGAGAGAGAGAGAGATTTGCTTTTGTTCTCTCTTGTCTTCTTGGTTGAACTTTGTTTGCTTTTGATTGCTTGAGATACTATGCTATTACCTATGAGACATTGATGATCATGTGTTTGATCATAAGCTACACTTATGCTTGTTATGATATTATCTTACTTATCCTTATATGATCATTCACTTTGCTTGGTGATGAGTGCATGTATTCAATTTTTATTATTTTGAGCGCTCCACCAAGATGTATGTGACATGGAAGAGTAACCCATGAGCCTAATTCCTTGTGCATTTGCAGTCCAAAGCAAATCTTAATATGCACAAATTTAGGGGGAGCTCTTGCTTATCACATACTTCTCAAAGCTGACGATGTTTTTCAAATTTTATTATCATTTGTCGAAGCTTTGATCTATATGTTGTCATCAATTACCAAAAAGGGGAGATTTAAAGTGCAACTATCCCTAGGTAGTTTTGGTAATTCATAACAACATATAGCTCATTGAGCTAATGCTATTCCAAGACAAATATTTCAGGAAAGCTCAATGAATGACATGGCATGGATGAGGAAAGTGGATCCCTCAAAATATCAAGGACAAAGGATTGGCTCAAGCTCAAAAGCTCAAGACTCTACATTTTACATTTTAGTGATCCAAGATCACATTGAGTCTATAGGAAAAGTCAATACTATCAAGGAGGGATGAGGTGTTGCTTAATGAGCCTCTTGCTTCATGTGCTTAGTGATATGCTCAAAAACCCTCCACTACTTTCTCACATCCACATATGACCTAAACCTAAAGTCAAACTCGGCCCTACCGATTCTTTCTATCCGGCGCCACCGAGTTCAATTGTCATAGCCACTGCCACAAACCCTAGGAAAATCGGTCTCACAGATAGGGACCTCGGTCTCACCGAGATGGGATTGTAATCTCTGTTTCCCTTCGTAACGTTTCGGTCTAACCGAAGTGAGCGATCGGTCCCACCGAGATTACAATGTAAACTCTCTGTTTCCCTTTCGTAACTTTTCGGTCTTACCGAAAGAGCGAATCGGTCCCACCGAGTTTACCTGACCAACTCTCTGGTTAGCTAATTACCAAAATCGGTCCCACCGAGTTTGTGTAATCGGTCTCACCAAGATTACATTATGCCCTAACCCTAACCATATCAGTCCTACCGAGTTGCATGTCAGTCCCACCGAAAACACTAATGGTCACTAGGTTTACTAAATCGGTCCGACCGAGTTTGTTGATTCGGTCCCACCGAGTTTGGTAAATTGTGTGTAACGGTTAGATTTTGTGTGGAGGCTATATATACCCCTTCACCTCCTCTTCATTCGTGGAGAGCCATCAGAACAAACCTACACTTCCAACTTACCAGTTCTGAGAGAGAACCACCTACTCAAGTGTTGAGACCAAGATATTCCATTCCAACCACAAGAATCTTGATCTCTAGCCTTCCCCAAGTTGCTTTCCACTCAAATCTTCTTTCCACCAAATCCAAATCCTATGAGAGAGAGAGTTGAGTGTTGGGGAGACTATCATTTGAAGCACAAGAGCAAGGAGTTCATCATCAACACACCATTTGTTACTTCTTGGAGAGTGGTGTCTCCTAGATTGGCTAGGTGTCACTTGGGAGCCTCCGACAAGATTGTGGAGTTGAACCAAGGAGTTTGTAAGGGCAAGGAGATCGCCTACTTCGTGAAGATCTACCGCTAGTGAGGCAAGTCCTTAGTGGGCGACGGCCATGGTGGGATAGACAAGGTTGCTTCTTCGTGGACACTTCGTGGGTGGAGCCCTCTGTGGACTCGCGCAACCGTTACCCTTCGTGGGTTGAAGTCTCCATCAACGTGGATGTACGATAGCTCCACCTATCGGAAGCACGACAAAAACATCTGTGTCTCCAATTGCGTTTGAATTCTCCAAACCCTTCCCTTTACATTCTTGCAAATGGCATGCTTTATTTTCCGCTGCCTATATACTCTTTGCATGCTTGCTTGAATTGCTTGAAGATTGCTTGACTTGCTCAAAGATAACTAAAATCTGCCAAAGTCTAAAATTGGGAAAAGGTTAAGTTTTTAATTGGTCAAATAGTCTAATCACCCCCCTCTAGACATACTTCAAGGTCCTACAACTTCTAGATTTTTGCAATAAGTATATGAGTTCTTTATGACTAATGTTGAGTCCATGGATTATACACACTTTTTCCCATCCTTCCACCATTGCTAGCCTCTCTAATACCACGCACTTTTCGCCGGTATCAAACACCCACCATATACCTTCCTCAAAACAGCCACCATACCTACCTATCATGGCATTTCCATAGCCATTCCGAGATATATTGCCATGCAACTTTCCACCGTTCCGTTTATTTGACACGCTCCATCATTGTCATATTGCTAGCATGATCATGTAGTTGACATTGTATTTGTGGCAAAGCCACCGTTCATAATTCTTTCATACATGTCACTCATGAATCATTGCATATCATGGTACACCGCCGGAGGCATTCATATAGAGTCATATTTTGTTCTAAGTATCGATTTGTAATTGTTGAGTTGTAAGAAAAATAAAAGTGTGATGCTCATCATTATTAGAACATTGTCCCAAGTGAAGAAAGGATGATGGAGACTATGATTCCACCACAAGTCGGGATGAGACTCCGGACGACAAAAAAAAAGAGGCCATAAAAAAAAGAGAAAAGGCCCAAAAAAATGAGAGGAAAAGAGAGAAGGGACAATGTTACTATCCTTTTACCACACTTGTGCTTCAAAGTAGCACCTTGATCTTCATGATAGAGAGTCTCTCATTTTGTCACTTTCATATACTAGTGGGAATTTTTCATTATAGAACTTGGCTTGTATATTCCAATGATGGGCTTCCTCAAATGCCCTAGGTCTTCGTGAGCAAGCGAGTTGGATGCACACCCACTTAGTTTCTATTGTTGAGCTTTCATATACTTATAGCTCTAGTGCATCCGTTGCATGGCAATCCCTACTCACTCACATTGATATCTATTGACGGGCATCTCCATAGCCCATTAATACGCCTATTTGATTTGAGACTATCTTCCCTGTTTTTGTATTCTCCACAACCACCATTCTATTCCACATATAGTGCTATATCCATGGATCACGCTCATGTATTGCGTGAAGATTGAAAAAGTTTTGAAATAATTGCTTGGGTTGTCATCGGGGTTGTGCATGATTTAAATACTTTGCGTGGGGAAGATGGAGCATAGCCAGACCATATGATTTTTGTAGGGATAACTTTCTTTGGCCATGTTATTTTGAGAAGACATAATTTCTTAGTTAGTATACTTGAAGTATTATTATTTTTATGTCAATATGAACTTTTGTCTTGAATCTTTCGGATCTGTATATTCATACCAGGATTAAGAAGATTTACATTGAAATTATGCCAAAGTATCACTCCGCATCAAAAACTCTCTTTTTATCATTTACCTACTCGAGGACGAGCAGGAATTACGCTTGGGGATGCCTAATACGTCTCCAACGTATCTATAATTCTTGATTGCTCCATGCTACTTTATCTACTATTTTGGACTATGTTGGGCTTTATTTTCCACTTTTATATTACTTTTGGGACTAACCTATTAACCGGAGGCCCATCCCAGAATTGTTGTTTTTTTTGCCTTTTTCAGTGTTTCGTAGAAACAGAATATCAAACGGAGTCCAAACGGAATGAAACCTTCGGGAACGTGATTTTCCAACCGAACGTGATCCAGGAGACTTGGACCCTGCTCCAAGAAGTGCCAGAGGCGGTCACGAGGGTGGAGGGCGCGCCCCCTACCTCGTGGGCCCCCTAACGCTCCACCGACGTACTCCTTCCTCCTATATATACCTACGTACCCCAAACGATCAGAACAGGAACCAAAAACCTAATTCCACCGCCGCAACTACCTGCATCCACGAGATCCCATCTTGGGGCCTGTTCTGAAGCTCCGCAAGAGGGGGCATCCACCATGGAGGGCTTCTACATCAACACCATAGCCTCTCCGATGAAGTGTGAGTAGTTTACTTCAGACCTTCGGGTCCATAGCTAGTAGCTAGATGGCTTCTTCTCTCTTTTTGGATCTCAATACAATGTTCTCCCCCTCTCTCGTGGTGATCTATTCGATGAAATCTTCTTTTTGCGGTGTGTTTGTTGAGATCGATGAATTGTGGGTTTATGATCCAGTATTATCTATGGAAAATATTTGATTCTTCTCTGAGTTCTTTTATGTATGATTGAGTTATCTTTGCAAGTCTCTTCGAATTATCCATTTGGTTTGGCCAACCAGATTGGTAGTTCTTGCAATGGGAGAAGTGCTTAGCTTTGGGTTCAATCTTGCGGTGTCCTTACCCAAAGGATGTAAAGGGTTGCAAGGCACGTATTGTATTGTTGCCATCAAGGATAACAAGATGGGGTTTTTATCATATTGCATGAATTTATCCCTCTACATCATGTCATCTTGCTTAAGGCGTTAATCTGTTTTTAATTTAATACTCTAGATGCATGCTGGATAGCGGTCGATGAATGGAGTAATAGTAGTAGATGCAGAATCGTTTCGATCTACTTGTCTCGGACGTGATGCCTATATACATGATCATTGCCTAGATATACTCATAACTATGCTCAATTCTGTCAATTGCTCAACAGTAATTTGTTCACCCACCGTAGAATACTTATGCTCTTGAGAGAAGCCACTAGTGAAACCGATGCCCCCGGGTCTATTCTCATCATATCAATCTCTATCACTTTATTTACTTGCTTTGTTTTACTTTGCCTTTTACTTTTTACTTTGCATCTTTTTATCAAAAATACCAAAAAATTTATCTCTATCAGATCTCACTCTCGTAAGTTAACGTGAAGGGATTGACAACCCCTAATCGCGTTGGTTGCGAGTAGCTATCGTTTTGTGCAGGTACGAGGGACTTGTGCGTGGTCTCCTACTGGATTGATACATTGGTTCTCAAAAACTGAGGGAAATACTTACGCCATCTTGTTGCATCATCCTCTCCTCTTCGGGGAAAACCAACGCAAGCTCAAGACGTAGCAAGAAGGATTTCTGGCGCCGTTGTCGGGGAGGCTCACGCATGCAAGTCAAACATACCAAGTACCCATCACAATCCCTATCTCTCGCATTACATTATTTGCCATTTGCCTCTCGTTTTCCTCTCCCCACTTCACCCTTGCCGTTTTATTTGCCCTCTCTTCCCCAATCTCCTCCTCTCTTTTTCGTTTGCCTTCCCGTTACCATGGCGAATCAAAAAGAACTACGGGTTTCTCCGAACTCTAGTGCCTTGGATAACCCCTCTATCCTCTCTAAGCTCATAAATAATGATGCTATAGAAAGACCCATTGGGGTCACTAATGAGAGCTTGAATAATTTTGATGAGGATGGCTCTGGAATTTTTCGCTATTTACTTGATGAGTCTTTAAAAGATGCTTGGGATAGGTTACTTAGGATTCGGGCTAGCTATGTGCCACAATATCAAATTGAAATTTACTTAAAAAAAATTATTTTGGCTTGCCCGCTTCCTTCAAACAAGTTTTAGATTCCATCTTTGAAGAAGGTTTTCTTGAAGGGGATGCTATAGATACCTATGAAAGAATGAAAACTATATTTGGGCACCCCATGAATGATAAGGTTGAATCAACTACTCTCTTGTGCTTTTATCAAAATGAAATTATTAAAGAGATGAAGTCTTGTTTAGAGGCAAATTTCCGTAACGTGCTTAATCATACTTCTTCCATTAATGGGCATGTTCTTAACTTAAATAGAAGAATGAATGCCTTAGAAAGGAGATCCTCCTTTCCGAATACCAAAGATGGCAATACCTAGATCTATCCTCGTTTTTATGCCTAGCTAGGGGCGTTAAACGATAGCGCTTGTTGGGAGGCAACCCAATTTTATTTTGTGTTTTTTGTTTTTGCTTCTGTTTAGGAATAAATAATCCATCTAGCCTCTGTTTAGATGTGGTTTTATGTTTTAATTAGTGTTTGTGCCAAGCTAGCCTATTGGATCTTCTTGGCTGATAGTTATTTGATCTTGCTGTAATTTCCAGAAACTTTGTGCTCAGTGCCCGAATTGTTAAAACTCACCAGAACATGATAAAATACTGATTACAATTGCTTCTGATAAATAAACAAATTGTACAGGTCATCTAATTTTGGTAAAAAAATTTGGGTTCCAGAAGTTTGCGTTAGTAACAGATTACTACAGACTGTTCTGTTTTTGACAGATTCTGTTTTGCGTGTGTTGTTTGCTTATTTTGATGAATCTATGGCTAGTAAAATAGTTTATAATCCATAGAGAAGTTGGAATACAGTAGGTTTAACACCAATATAAATAAATAATGAGTTCATTACAGTACCTTAAAGTAGTCTTTTGTTTTCTTTCTCTAACGGAGCTCACGAGATTTCTATTGAGTTTTGTGTTGTGAAGTTTTAAAGTTTTGGGTGAATTTTTTTGATGGATTATGGAACAAGGAGTGGCAAGAGCCTAAGCTTGGGGATGCCCATGGCACCCCCAAGATAATCCAAGGACACCAAAAAGTCAAAGCTTGGGGATGGCGCGGAAGGCATCCCCTCTTTCGTCCACTTCCATCGGTAATTTACTTGGAGCTATATTTTTATTCACCACATGATATGTGTTTTGCTTGGAGCGTCTTGTATTATTTGCGTCTTTGCTTGTTAGTTTACCACAATCATCCTTGCTGTACACACCTTTTGAGAGAGCTATACATGAATTGAAATTTGATAGAATACTCTATGTGCTTCACTTATATCTTTTGAGCTTGATAGTTTTGCTCATAGTGCTTCACTTATATCTTTTGAGCGTGATAATTTTTGCTCTAGTGCTTCACTTAGATCTTTTAGCGCACGGTGGTGGATTTGTTTTAAAGAAACTATTCATCTCTCATGCTTCACTTAGATTATTTTTAGAGTCGTTAATAGCATGGTAATTTGCTTAATGTTAATATACTTGGTGTTCAAGATATGTGAAACTTTCTTTTGAGTGCGTTGAATACTAAGATAAGTTTGATGCTTGATAATTGTTTTGAGATATGAAGATGGTGATATTAGAGTCATGCTAGTTGAGTAGTTGTGAATTTAAAGAATACTTGTGTTGAAGTTTGTGATTCCCGTAGCATGCACGTATGGTGAACCGTTATGTGATGAACTCGGAGCATGATTTATTTATTGATTGTCTTCCTTATGAGTGGCGGTCGGGGACGAGCGATGGTATTTTCCTACCAATCTATCCCCGTAGGAGCATGCACGTAATACATTGCTTTGATAACTTCTAGATTTTTGCAATAAGTATATGAGTTCTTTATGACTAATGTTGAGTCCATGGATTATACGCACTTTTTCCCGTCCTTCCACCATTGCTAGCCTCTCTAATACCGCACACTTTTTGCCGGTATCAAACACCCACCATATACCTTCCTCAAAACAGCCACCATACCTACCTATCATGGCATTTCCATAGCCATTCCGAGATATATTGCCATGCAACTTTCCACCGTTCCGTTTATTATGACACGCTCCCTCATCGTCATATTGCTAGCATGATCATGTAGTTGACATTGTATTTGTGGAAAAGCCACCGTTCATAATTCTTTCATACATGTCACTCATGAATCATTGCATATCCTGGTACACCGCCGGAGGCATTCATATAGAGTCATATTTTGTTCTAAGTATTGAGTTGTAATTGTTGAGTTGTAAGAAAAATAAAAGTCTGATGATCATCATTATTAGAACATTGTCCCAAGTGAGGAAAGAATGATGGAGACTATGATTCCCCCACAAGTCGGGATGAGACTCCGAACGACAAAAAAAAAGAGGCCATAAAAAAAAGAGAAAAGGCCAAAAAAAATGAGAGAAAAAGAGAGATGGGACAATGTTACTATCCTTTTACCACACTTGTGGTTCAAAGTGGAACCTTGATCTTCATGATAGAGAGTCTCTCATTTTGTCACTTTCATATACTAGTGGGAATTTTTCATTATAAAACTTGGCTTGTATATTCCAATGATGGGCTTCCTCAAATGCCCTAGGTCTTCGTGAGCAAGCGAGTTGGATGCACACCCACTTAGTTTCTATTGTTGAGCTTTCATATACTTATAGCTCTAGTGCATCCGTTGCATGGCAATCCCTACTCACTCACATTGATATCTATTGATGGGCATCTCCATAGCCCATTAATACGCCTACTTGATGTGAGACTATCTTCCCTCTTTTTGTCTTCTCCACAACCACCATTCTATTCCACATATAGTGCTATATCCATGGCTCACGCTCATGTATTGCGTGAAGATTGAATTTTTTAAAAAAAAAATTAAGTATGAAACAATTGCTTGGCTTGTCATCGGGGTTGTGCATGATTTAAATACTTTGTGTGGGGAAGATGGAGCTTAGCCAGACCATATGATTTATGTAGGGATAACTTTCTTTGGCCATGTTATTTTGAGAAGACATAATTGCTTAGTTAGTATGCTTGAAGTATTATTATTTTTATGTCAATATGAACTTTTGTCTTGAATCTTTCGGTTCTGAATATTCATACCATGATTAAGAAGATTTACATTGAAATTATGCCAAAGTATCACTCCGCATCAAAAATTCTCTTTTTATCATTTACCCACTCGAGGACGAGCAGGAATTAAGCTTGGGGATGCCTGATACGTCTCCAACGTATCTATAATTTTTGATTGCTCCATGCTACTTTATCTACTGTTTTGGACTATATTGGGCTTTATTTTCCACTTTTATATTACTTTTGGGACTAACCTATTAACCGGAGGCCCAGCCTAGAATTGCTTGTTTTTTGCCTTTTTCAAAGGTTCAAAGAAACAAAATATCAAACGGAGTCCAAACGGAATGAAACCTTCGGGAACGTGATTTTCCAACCGAACGTGATCCAGGAGACTTGGACCCTCCTCCAAGAAGTGCCAGAGGCGGTCACGAGGGTTGAGGGCGTGCCCCCCTAGCTACCTCGTGGGCCCCCTGACGCTCCACCGACGTACTCCTTCCTCCTATATATACCTACGTACCCCCAAACGATCAGAACAGGAGCCAAAAACCTAATTCCACCGCCGCAACTTCCTGTATCCACGAGATCCCATCTTGGGGCCTGTTAGAGCTCACGGAGGGGGCATCCACCACGGAGGGCTTCTACATCAACACCGTAGCCTCTCCGATGAAGTCTGAGTAGTTTACTTCAGACCTTCGGGTCCATAACTAGTAGCTAGATGGCTTCTTCTCTCTTTTTGGATCTCAATACAATGTTCTCCCCCTCTCTCGTGGAAATCTATTCGATGTAATCTTGTTTTTGCGGTGTGTTTGTTGAGAACGATGAATTATGGGTTTATGATCCAGTATTATCTATGGAAAATATTTGATTCTTCTCTGAATTCTTTTATGTATGATTGAGTTATCTTTGCAAGTCTCTTCGAATTATCCGTTTGGTTTGGCTATCTAGATTGGTAGTTCTTGCAATGGGAGAAGTGCTTAGCTTTGGGTTCAATCTTGCGGTGTCCTTACCCAAAGGATGTAAAGGGTTGCAAGGCACGTATTGTATTGTTGCCATCGAGGATAACAAGATGGGTTTTTTATATCATATTGCATGAATTTATCCCTCTACATCATGTCATCTTGCTTAAGGTGTTACTGTTTTTAACTTAATACTCTAGATGCATGCTTTGGATAGCGGTCGATGAGTGGAGTAATAGTAGTAGATGCAGAATCGTTTCGATCTACTTGTCTCGGACGTGATGCCTATATACATGATCATTGCCTAGATATACTCATAATTATGCTCAATTCTGTCAATTGCTCAACAGTAATTTGTTCACCCACCGTAGAATACTTATGCTCTTGAGAGAAGCCACTAGTGAAACCTATGGCGCCCGGGTCTATTCTCATCATATCAATCTCTATCACTTTATTTACTTGCTTTGTTTTACTTTGCCTTTTAATTTTTACTTTGCATCTTTATATAAAAAATACTAAAAATATTATCTCTATCAGATCTCACTCTCATAAGTGACCGTGAAGGGATTGACAACCCCTAATCGCGTTGGTTGCGAGTAGCTATCGTTTTGTGCAGGTACGAGGGACTTGTGCGTGGTCTCCTACTGGATTGATACCTTGGTTCTCAAAAACTGAGGGAAATACTTATGCTACTGTGCTGCATCATCCTCTCCTCTTCGGGGAAAACCAGCGCAAGCTCAAGACGTAGCACCTGTGTTTACAAGAAAGTGAGTGGGAGCACTATAACATTTCTGATAAGTATATGTGAATAACATATTGTTGATCGGAAATAATGTAGAATTTTTCGGGAAAGCATAAAAGGATACTTGAATAAAAGTTTTTCAAAGAAAGACCTCAGTAAAGCTACTTACATATTGAGCATCAAGATCTATTGAGATAGATCAAGATGCTTGATAAGATTTTTTAATGAATATATAACTTGACAAGTTTTGAAATAGTTCAAAATGGACCAGTCAAAGAAGGAATTCTTGTCTGTATTACAAGGTGTAAAGTTGAGTAAGGCTCAAAACCCGGCCATGGCAGAAAATAGAAATAGAATGAAAAGTCATTCCCTATGCCTCAGTCATAGGTTCTATAAAGTATGCTATGCTATGTACCGGACCTATTGTATACCTTGCTTTGAGTTTAGCAAGGGAGTACAATTTTTTGATCTAGGAGTAGATCACTGGACAACGGTCAAGAATATCCTTAGTGATGACTAAAGGAAATATTTCTTGATTATGGAGGTGATAAAAGAGCCCGTCGTAAAGAGTTACATCGGTGCAAGCTTTTACACCGATCCAGATGACTCTAAGTCTCAATCTGGATACATATTGAAAGTGGGAGCAATTAGCCAGAGTAGCTCCATGCAGAGCATTGTTGACATAGAAATTTGCAAAATACATACGGATCTGAATTCGGCAGACCCGTTGACTAAGCTTCTCTCACGATCAAAACATGATCACACCTTAGTACTCTTTGGGTGTTCATCACATATCGATGTGAACTAGATTATTGACTCTAGTAAACCCTTTGGGCACTGGTCACGTGACGATGTGAACTATGGGTGTTAATCACATGCAGATGTGAATATTAGTGTTAAATCACATGGTGATGTGAACTAGATTATTGACTCTAGTGCAAGTGGCAGAATGAAGGAAATATGCCCTAGAGGCAATAATAAAGTTATTATTTATTTCCTTATTTCATGATAAATGTTTATTATTCATGCTAGAATTGTATTAACCGAAAACATAATACATGTGTGAATACATAGACAAACATAGTGTCACTAGTATGCCTCTACTTGACTAGCTCGTTAATCAAAGATGGTGAAGTTTCCTAACCATAGACATGAGTTGTCATTTGATTAACAGGATCACATCATTAGGAGAATGATGTGATTGACTTGACCCATTCCGTTAGCTTAGCACTTGATCGCTTTAGTATGTTGCTATTGCTTTCTTCATGACTTATACATGTTCCTATAACTATGAGATTATGCAACTCCCATTTACCGGAGGAACACTTTGTGTGCTACCAAACGTCACAACGTAACTGGGTGATTATAAAGGATCTCTACAGGTGTCTCCAAAGGTAAATGTTGAGTTGGCGTATTTCGAGATTAGGTTTTGTCACTTCGATTGTCGGAGAGGTATCTCTGGGCCCTCTCGGTAATGCACATCACTATAAGCCTTGCAAGCAATGCATCTAATGAGTTAGTTACGGAATGATGCATTACATAACGAGTAAAGAGACTTGCCGGTAACGAGATTGAACTAGGTATTGGGATACTGACGATCTAATCTCGGGAAAGTAACATACCGATGACAAAGGGAACAACGTATGTTGTTATGTGGTTTGACCGATAAAGATCTTCGTAGAATATGTAGGAGCCAATATGGGCATCCAGGTTCCGCTATTGGTTATTGACCAGAGAGATGTCTCGTTCATGTTTACATAGTTCTCGAACCCGTAGGGTCCGCACGCTTAACGTTCGTTGACGATATAGTATCATATGAGTTATGTATGTTGGTAACCGAATGTTGTTCGGAGTCCCGGATGAGATCACAGACATGACAAGGAACTCCGGAATGGTCCGGAGATAAAGTTTGATATATGGGATAATAGTGTTTGATCTCCGGAAGGGTTCTGGAATTCACCGAAGGGGTTCCGGATGTTTCCCGAAATGTTTGGGTATGAGAACGTGTTATTTGGGCCAAAGGGGAAAGCCCACGAGGCTTTTGGAAAGTGCAAAAGGAAGTTTTGAGGAGACCAGAGGCTAGACGCCAGGAAACCTGGCGTCTATGGGTTAGACGCCGGGAACCCTGGCGTCTAGCCCTGGAGTCCATGTAGGACTCTTGCCTTCGGGCAAAACCGACTTTGAGGAGGCTTTTACTCCAAGTTTCGACCCTGTGGGCTCAACATATAAATAGAGGGGCAGGGCTAGCACCAAAGACACATCAAGAAACACCAAGCCGTGTGCCGGCAACCCCGTCCCCTCTAATTTATCCTCCGTCATAGTTTCCGTAGTGCTTAGGTGGAGCCCTGCGGAGATTGTTCTTCACCAACACCGTCACCACGCCGTCGTGCTGCCGGAACTCATCTACTACTTCGCCTGTCTTGCTGAATCGAGAAGACGAGGACGTCATCGAGCTGAACGTGTGCAGAACTCGGAGGTGCCGTGCGTTCGGTACTAGGATCGGTCGGATCGTGAAGACGTACGACTATATCAACCGCGTTGATAAACGCTTCCGCTTAGCGATCTTCAAGGGTATGAAGATACACTCCCCCTCTCGTTGCTATGCATCACCATGATTTTGTGTGTGCATAGGAACTTTTTTGAAATTACTACGTTCCCCAACACCTTTATAATCACCCAGTTACGTTGTGACGTTTGGTAGCACACAAAGTGTTCCTCTCGTAAACGGGAGTTGCATAATCTCATAGTTGTAGGAACATGTATAAGTCATGAAGAAAGCAATAGCAACATACTAAACCATCAACTGCTAAGCTAACGGAATGGGTCAAGTCAATCACATCATTCTCCTAATGATGTGATCCTGTTAATCAAATGACAACTCATGTCTATGGTTAGGAAACATAACCATCTTTGATTAATGAGCTAGTCAAGTAGAGGCATACTAGTGACATTATGTTTGTCTATGTATTCACACATGTATCATGTTTCCGGTTAATACAATTCTAGCATGAATAATAAACATTTATCATGATATAAGGAAATAAATAATAACTTTATTATTGCCTCTAGGGCATATTTCCTTTAGTCTCCCACTTGCACTAGAGTCAATAATCTAGATTACACAGTAATGATTCTAACACCCATGGAGCCTTGGTGTTGATCATGTTTTGCTCATGGAAGAGGCTTAGTCAACGGGTCTGCAACATTCAGATCCGTATGTATCTTGCAAATCTCTATGTCTCCCACCTGGACTCGGTTCCGGATGTGCTTGGTCCTCTTGTGAAATCTGGATTCCTTTGCCAAGGCAATTGCACCAGTATTGTCACACAAGATCTTCATTGGTCCCGATGCACTAGGTATGACACCTAGATCGGAAATGAACTCCTTCATCCAGACTCCTTCATTTGCTGCTTCCAAAGCAGCTATGTACTCCGTTTCGCATGTTTTCTTATCCCGCCACGACGCTTTGTTTAGAACTGCACCAACTGATCCGACCGAGGTAACAATTTACGACTAACTCTTTGTCACCTCCATAAACGAGAAACATATCCTTATTCCTTTTCAGGTATTTCAGGATATTCTTGACCGATATCCAATGATCCACTCCTGGATTACTTTGGTACCTCCCTGCTAAACTTATTGCTACACAACATTGCATACATGATAGAGCCTATGGCTGAAGCATAGGGAACATCTTTCATTTTCTCTCTATCTTCTGCTGTGGTCGGACATTGAGTCTGACGCAACTTCACACCTTGTAATACAGCCAAGAACCCTTTCTTTACTTGATCCATTTTGAACTTTTTCAAAATTTTATCAAGGTATGTGCTTTGTGAAAGTCCAATTAAGCGTCTTGATCTATCTCTATAGATCTTGATGCCCAATATGTAAGAAGCTTCACAGAGGTCTTTCATTGAAAAACATTTATTGAAGTATCCTTTTATGCTATCCAGAAATTCTATATCATTTCCAATTAACAATATGTCGTCTACATATAATATCAGAAATGCTACAGAGCTCCCACTCACTTCCTTGTAAATACAGGCTTCTCCAAAAGTCTGTATAAAACCATATGCTTTGATCAGACTATCAAAGCGTTTATTCCAACTCTGAGAGGCTTGCACCAGTCCATAAATGGATCGCTGGAGCTTGCACAGTTTGTTAGCACCTTTTGGATCGACAAAACCTTCTGGTTGCATCATATACAACTCTTCTTCCAAAAATCCATTCAGGAATGCAGTTTTGACATCCATTTGCCATATTTCATAATCATAAAATGCGGCAATTATTAACATGATTCGGACAGACTTACGCATCGCTACGGGTGAGAAAGTCTCATCGTAATCAACTCCTTGAACTTGTCAAAAACCTTTCGCAACAAGTCGAGCTTTGTAGACAGTTACATTACCATCAACGTCAGTCTTCTTCTTGAAGATCCATTTATTCTCGATGGCTTGCCGTTCATCGGGCAAGTCAACCAAAGTCCATACTTTGTTCTCATACATGGATCCCATCTCAGATTTCATGGCATCAAGCCATTTTGCGGAATCTGGGCTCATCATCGCTTCCTCATAGTTCGTAGGTTCGCCATGGTCAAGTAACATGACTTCCAGAATAGGATTACTGTACCACACTAGAGCGGATCTTACTCTGGTTGACCTACGAGGTTCTGTAGTAACTTGATCTGAAGTTTCATGATGATATCATTAGCTTCCTCATTGATTGGTGTAGTCGTCACAGGAACCGGTTTATGTGATGAACTATTTTCCAATAAGGGAGCAGGTACAGTTACCTCATCAAGTTCTACTTTCCTCCCACTCACTTCTTTCGAGAGAAACTCCTTCTCTAGAAAGGATCCGAATTTAGCAACAAAAGTCATGCCTTCATATATGTGATAGAAGGTGTACCCAATAATCTCTTTTAGGTATCCTATGCAGACACATTTCTCCGATTTGGGTTCGAGCTTATCTGGTTGAAGTTTCTTCACATAAGCATCGCAGCCCCAAACTTTAAGAAACGACAACTTTGGTTTCTTGCCAAACCACAGTTCATAAGGTGTTGTCTCGATGGATTTTGATGGTGCCCAATTTAATGCGAATGCGGCCATCTCTAAAGCATAACCCCAAAACGATAGCGGTAAATCAGAGACATCATAGATTGTACCATATCTAGTAAAGTACGATTACGACGTTCGGACACACCATTACGTTGTGGTGTTCCGGGTGGCGTGAGTTGCGAAACTATTCCGCATTGTTTCAAATGTAAACCAAACTCGTAACTCAAATATTCTCCTCCATGATCAGATCATAGAAACTTTATTTTCTTGTTACGATGATTTTCCACTTCACTATGAAATTCTTTGAACGTTTCAAATGTTTCAGACTTGTGTTTCATTAAGTAGATATACCCATATCTGCTCAAATCATCTGTGAAGGTGAGAAAATAACGATACCCGCCGCGAGCCTCAATATTCATTGGACCACACACATCAGTATGTTTTATTTCCAAAAAATCACTTGCCCACTCCATAGTTCCGGAGAACGGCGTTTTAGTCATCTTGCCCATGAGGCACGGTTCGCAAGTACCAAGTGATTCATAATCAAGTGATTCCAGAAGTCCATCAGTATGGAGTTTCTTCATGCGATTTACACCAATATGACCCAAATGGCAGTGCCAGAAATAAGTTGCACTATCATTATCAACTCTGCATCTTTTGGCTTCAACATTATGAATATGTGTATCACTACTATCGAGATTTAATAAAAATAGACCACTCTTCAAGGGTGCATGACCATAAAAGATATTACTCATATAAATAGAACAACCATTATTCTCTAATTTAAATGAATAACCGTCACTACAACAAGAATCCACCTATACCAACACATATCTACCAACGAAATAATAATATGCGTTATTTGTTTTAACCTCCCACCTCCCCGACTTATCCCACCCTCCCCTACTTAGCGCTAACCTCCTCTCCTAGGAAAAAAATCTAACCTCCCCGTACGGCAGTACCCATCTCCACCCAATTTTTCCTATCCGCCGTCTCCCCTCCACCTTGATTCCCGTCTCACCTGAACTCCATGAAAGCGATGCTGCCCGCCACCACCGATTTGTACTAGCTCCGGTGCTCTCCATGATGTCGCTCACCAGCCTGGCTGCCCCTCAATCCTCTCCCCCGATCCTCTGCAACCGCGACTTCCTCTGCGCTTGCTACTGTGCCCGCAGCAACCCTAGACGCCACAGACGCCGATCACGACTCCGGGTAGGCCATCTACCTCGCGTCTCCGTGTCGCCCGGCAGCTCGGGCTCGACGGTGCTGATCTGCCTCGGCTACCCCACCCCCGACACAGATGGTTTAGTAAGGCACTTCTCTCCTCTCTTTGTGGTGACATGGCCATCGTTTGATGGTCGACCTATGAAGGAAATCGCGACTATGATCTATTATGACAAGATTTAGCAGCACCAACATGAAATACTAGTTATATTAGTGCCGTGCTTACATCTTTCAATGTGCAGTGCTATCTAGTTCTGTAAATACAAGCCAGTTGTATATAGTTTGGCTGATCTATTTGGATGTATGGTTGAGTGCATATGTGTAATTACGGAAGAATGCTTGCGTCCTTTTTTAATCTCAATAGTACGTTGTTGCTGCTATCTTTGTGGATGAATCCTTACCGATTTCCTTATCACGTGTTGTGCAATACTATAGGAATAAGTCTCATATCGTCCATCTGTCCTAATATTCCTCTTTATTGTGTATATAATCTTTAATTTCATATTCATTTACAGGTTCTGAAACTGAGCTTGCTTCAGCCAACATGTGTGTGTGTGTGTGTTTGTTGGATTGCACTCGCATCGTAGTAGTAGATCGATCATTGTTGCGATGAACATCCACGCAGGGCTGCAGGATGGTTATGAGTTACCAAAATTGTCTCCCTTAATTAACTAATCGCTAAGTCAGCTTGAATTATTGATCCGCTTGTCGTGTTCAGTGTGAAGTTTTGGTTTGACCTTTTCATTGCGGTGATTGTAGAATTGTGTGCCGGCAAGCACTACAAAATTAGCCAATGACGACGAGCACCGTTGCAGCACTTCTCCTCATGCTCACACGCTGTGGAGACGCGGCCTCCCGAGCTGCCCTCGATCGGTGCCAACTCTGGGGAAAACTATGGTACTGATTTCTTTGGTTGTAAGGTTCTGTGTTCCCCTAGGATTTAAGATGGTGAAGTTATTGGATGTAGGAACTATGGTATACTATGACTGTAACACGTTTTGTTGTTTCTTGACTTGTTTCAATAAGAATTTCAGTGCTTGAGTCGAACCCAATAAGATTTCACCTTGCTCCGGTTACTCAACCGTAACTCGTGGTATTGTACATGGTGTTGGCTCCCAACTTTCTTTAATCAGCATATGATTCTTCACAAGATCATTAAATATTTATGTCTCACATGTTCTTCATTGGCCAATTTCTCATATTAGGAGTTCAGATAAACACCAACATGCTCAAGGTAATACACCCTACTTTGCATAGTAAACCATATTAACCTATTTTGAATGAAAAACATCTTTGATGAACTGAAGATGTTGTCACAAACCTACGTTGGTTTATAGATTACAGAAATTGCCCAATATAGAAAAGAGAAGATGGATGCCAAATCGGACAGTCATGTGATTTCTGCAAATTTGAGATCTTTGAAAAGTTTGTGTAAGTCATTCAGGCTTGCTCTTAAATATTAACTTCTTCATTACACGCTCTATATGTCTAATATCTTCTAGCATTCCCTGTAGATTTTATGTTGATCTAAATATTTTACTAAACTGATCTGTACAATTGAATACAGAGTTGCCGAGGGTCCTGTAGCTCGGAGAGGCTAATATCCATGTTGTCAAGATTTAGACTTCTTGTACTCAAATTTCCTCTATTAATTTTGTACTTAACAATTTCCTAGTATATAAATAAATGTCTAAATTGTTAGCATGTATCACTGTACCTAATTAAGGCACATCCAAGTTTGGCCTGGTGTGAATCATTTTCTTTCAACATAAACTATACTTGAATTGTTGAAACTTTGTATCTATTTGTATTTTACGGAGAACTGCATATCTTTCTTTAAAACCAGAGGATGTGTTGCATGTCAAGACATGTTTATTTAAAGGAAGTACCTCATTTCTTACATTAGTATGCTTGCTTTAAGGTTTACGTTAATTCAATTGACATGTAGTAGATTTGTTTATAAGAACAAAAGGATCAAAAGTGTTTGTGAGATGTAGGCTATTACTCTACTTTCCGTACAAAGCTACTAATGTCATGACCTTCAACCTTCGTATGTTGCTCCTCCTTTACATTTTGCTGCCCTACTAACCTCATTTTCTCTACAGTAAGTTACTCATCTCATTTCTTTGTTTTGTAGATGTCCAAGATAAATGAATGAAGCATGGCTCGGATGTTGATTTCAAGGACGGAGCAGGGCTACTACTAGTACTAGATCCTTAGAATGTCATTTCTAGGACAGTGTTTCAAACATTATAGTTGATGTAAGGTCGAGAATTTGGCGACTATTAGATAGTTTCACATCTTGTAATCTTTGAATCGTGTTCTTTGTAATGCAACACAGTTGATTTAATATACGAGACCTTCCTGTTTATTATATTGTGACTCCTATACTCTCTATATTTGATCTAATATTTCTAGATGGCAATGTGTAAAATATCATCCAATATTCATGCTTTGTAGCGAAGCCTCTAGTCGTTGCAATGTTATGTTCTATAATTGTGCAGGGTAGCCACCAACGCATATGAAGTGTTGTTAACCATTAACTCTTTCTGTTGCTACCTTACAACGCTTCTATATGTTGTTTACCAACGCATGTATATATGTTGTTATAGACCCTAGCAACGCCACCAACGACAACGCATAGTAATCCGTTGGTGTAGACCTTCGCAACGCATATATGGACATAGGACAACACATCAATGCGTTGCTGAAGGGGGGTTCTTGTTGTAGTGCGTCTCGCATCAAACAAGATCCAGATATAATGTTCATGCTCAACGCTGGCACCAAATAACAATTATTCAGGTCTAAAACTAATCCCAAAGGTAAATGTAGTGGTAGCTTGCCGACCGCGATCACATCGACTTTGGAACCATTTCCCACGCGCATCGTCACCTCGTCCTTAGCCAGTCTTTGCTTAATCCGTAGTCCCTGTTTCGAGTTGCAAATATTAGCAACAGAACCAGTATCAAATACCCAGGTGCTACTGCAAGCATTAGTAAGGTACACATCAATAACATGTATATCACATATACCTTTTTTCACCTTGCCATCCTTCTTATCCGCCAAATACTAGGGCAGTTCCGCTTCCAGTGACCCCCGCTTGCGGTAGAAGCACTCGCCTCGGGCTTAGGTCCAGATTTGGGTTTCTTCTCTTGAGCAGCAACTTGTTTGCTGTTCTTCTTGAAGTTCCCCTTCTTCTTCCCTTTACCCTTTTTATTGAAACTGGTGGTCTTATTGACCATCAACACTTGATGCTCCTTCTTGATTTCTACCTCCGCAACCTTTAGCATTGCGAAGAGCTCGGGAATAGTCTTGTCCATCCCTTGCATATTATAGTTCATCATGAAGCTCTTGTAGCTTGATAGCAGTTTTTGAAGAATTCTGTCAATGACACTATCATCAGGAAGATTAACTCCCAGTTGAATCAAGTGATTATTATACCCAGACGTTGTATATGTTCACTGGCAGAACTATTCTCTTCCATCTTGCGGCTATAGAACTTATTGGAGACTTCATATCTCTCAATCCGGGCATTTGCTTGAAACATTAACTTCAACTCCTGCAACATCTCATATGCTCCATGACGTTCAAAACATCGTTGAAGTCCCGGTTCTAAGCCGTAAAGCATGGCACATCGAACTATCGAGTAGTCATCGACTTTGCTCGCCAGACGTTCTTAACATCGTGGGTTGCATCTGCAGCAGGCTGGCACCCAGCGGTACTTCGGGACGTAATTCTTACGTGCGACAATGCGGATAATCCTCGTGTTATGGACCCGATCCGTGTAATTGCTACCATCATCTTTCAACTTAGCTTTCTCAAGGAACGCATTAAAATTCAACGGAACAACAACGCGAGCCATCTATCTACAACAAACATAGACAAGCAAAATACTATTAGGTACTAAGTTCATGATTAATTTAAGTTCAATTAATCATATTACTAAAGAACTCCCACTTAGACAGACATCCCTCTAGTCATCTAAGTGATCACGTGATCCAAATCAACTAAACCATGTCCGATCATCACGTGAGATGGAGTAGTTTTCAATGGTGAACATCACTATGTTGATCATATCTACTATATGATTCACGTTCAAGCTTTCGGTCTCAGTGTTCCGAGGCCATATCTGTATATGCTAGGCTCGTCAAGTTTAACCTGAGTATTCCGCGTGTGCAACTGTTTTGCACCCGCTGTATTTGAACGTAGAGCCTATCACACCCGATCATCACGTGGTGTCTTAGCACGAAGAACTTTGCAACGGTGCATACTCAGGGAGAACAATTATGCCTTGAAATTTAGTGAGAGATCATCTTATAATGCTACCGTCAATCAAAGCAAAATAAGATGCATAAAGGATCAACATCACATGCAATCAATATAAGAGATATGATATGGCCATCATCTTCTTGTGCTTGTGATCTCCATCTTTGAAGCACCGTCATGATCACCATCGTCACCGGCGCGACACCTTGATCTCCATCGTAGCATCGTTGTCGTTCACCACCTATTGCTTCTACGACTATCGCTACTGCTTAGTGATAAAGTAAAGCAATTTCAGGCGTTTGCATTGCATACAATAAAGCGACAACCATATGGCTCCTGCCAGTTGCCGACAACTCGGTTACGAAACATGATCATCTCATACAATGAAATATATCATCACGTCTTGACCACATTACATCACAACATGCCCTGCAAAAACAAGTTAGACGTCCTCTACTTTGTTGTTGCAAATTTTACGTGGCAGCTACGGGCTGAGCAAGAACCGTTTTTTCCTACGCATCAAAACCACAATGATAGTTCGTCAAGTTAGTTCTGTTTTAACCTTTTCAAGGACTAGGCATAACCACACTCGGCTCAACTAAAGTTGGAGAAACTGACACCCGCCAGCCACCTATGTGCAAAGCACGTCGGTAGAACCAGTCTCGCGTAAGCGTACGCGTAATGTCGGTCCGGGCCGCTTCATCCAACAACACCGCCGAACCAAAGTATGACATGCTGGTAAGCAGTATGAGTTGTATCGCCCACAACTCACTTGTGTTCTACTCGTGCATATAACATCTATGCATAAAACCTAGGCTCTGATACCACTGTTGGAGAACGTAGTAATTCCAAAAAAATTCCTACGCACACGCAAGATCATGGTGATGCATAGCAACGAGGGGGAGAGTGTTGTCCATGTACCCTCGTAGACCGAAGCGTTAGAACAACGCGGTTGATGTAGTCGTACGTCTTCACGGCCCGACCGATCAAGCACCGAAAGTACGACACCTCCAAGTTCTAGCACACGTTCAGCTTGATGACGTCCCTCGAACTCCGATCCAGCCGAGTGTTGAGGGAGAGTTCCGTCAGCACGACGGCGTGGTAACGACGATGATGTTCTACCGTCGCAGGGCTTTGCCCAAGCACCGCTACAATATTATCAAGGAGGACTTTGGTGGAGGGGGGGCACCGCACACGGCTAAGAGATCAATGATCTGTTGTTGTGTCTCTAGAGGTGCCCCCTGCCCCGTATATAAAGGAGCAAGGGGAGGCGGCGGCCAGGAGGAGGGCGCACCATGGGGAGTCCTACTCCCACCGGAGTAGGACTCCTCCTTTCCTTGTTGGACTAGGAGAAGGGAAAGAGGAGGAGAGAGAGGAAGGAAGGGGGGCGCCTCTCTCCTTGTCCTATTCGGACTTGGGGGGAGGGGCGCGCGGCCCTGCCCTGGCCGCCTCTCCTCTTCTCCACTAAGGCCCACTATGACCCATTAAGCCCTCGGGGGGTTCCGGTAACCCCTCGGTACTCCGGTAAAATCCCGATTTCACCCGGAACAATTTCGGTATCCAAATATAGGCTTCCAATATATCAATCATCATGTCTCGACCATTTCGAGACTCCTCGTCATGTCCGTGATCACATCCGGGACTCCGAACAACCTTCGGTACATAAAAACTCATAAACTCATAATATAACCGTCATTGAAACTTTAAGCGTGCGGACCCTACGGGTTCGAGAACTATGTAGACATGACTGAGACACATTTTTGGTCAATAACAAATAGCGGAATCTGGATGCTCATATTGGCTCCTACATATTCTACGAAGATCTTTATCGGTCAAACCGCATAATAACATACGTTGTTCCCTTTGTCATCGGTATGTTACTTGCCCAAGATTCGATCGTTGGTATCTCAATACCTAGTTCGATCTCGTTACCGGCAAGTCTCTTTACTCGTTTATGTAATGCATCATTCCATAACTAACTCATTAGCTACATTGCTTGCAAGGCTTATAGTGATGTGCATTACCGAGAGGGCCCAGAGATACCTCTCCGACAATCGGAGTGACAAAACCTAATCTCGAAATACTCCAACTCAACATGTACCTTTGGAGACATTTGTAGAGCTCCTTTATAATCACCTAGTTACGTTGTGACGTTTGGTAGAACACAAAGTGTTCCTCCGGTAAACGGGAGTTGCATAATCTCATAGTTGCAGGAACATGTATAAGTCATGAAGAAAGAAATAGTAACATACTAAACGATCAACTGCTAAGCTAATGGAATGGGTCAAGTCAATCACATCATTCTCCTAATGATGTGATCCCGTTAATAAAATGACAACTCATGTCTATGGTTAGGAAACATAACCATCTTTGATTAATGAGCTAGTCAAGTAGAGGCATACAGTGACATTATGTTTGCTATGTATTCACACATGTATCATGTTTCTGGTTAATACAATTCTAGCATGAATAATAAACATTTATTATGATATAAGGAAATAAATAATAACTTTATTATTGCCTCTAGGGCATATTTCCTTCAGTCTCCCACTTGCACTAGAGTCAACAATCTAGATTACACTGTAATGATTCTAACACCCATCAAGCCTTGGTGCTGATCATGTTTTGCTCGTGGAAGAGGCTTAGTCAACGGTACGCAACATTCAGATCCGTATGTATCTTGCAAATCTCTATGTCTCCCACCTGGATTTAGTCTCGGATGGAATTGAAGCGTCTCTTGATGTGCTTGGTCCTCTTGTGAAATCTGGATTCCTTTGCCAAGGCAATTGCACCAGTATTGTCACAGAAGATCTTCATTGGTCCCAATGCACTAGGTATGACACCTAGATCGGAAATGAGCTCCTTCATCCATACTCCTTCATTTGCTGCTTCCGAAGCAGCTATGTACTCCGCTTCGCATGTAGATCCCGCCACGACGCTTTGTTTAGAAATGCACCAACTGACAGCTCCACCGTTTAATATAAACACGTATCCGGTTTGCGATTTAGAATCGTCCGGATCAGTGTCAAAGCTTGCATCGATGTAACAATTTACGACTAGCTCTTTGTCACGTCCATAAACGAGAAACATATCCTTAGTCCTTTTCAGGTATTTCAGGATATTCTTGACCGCTATCCAGTGATCGACTCCTGGATTACTTTGGTACCTCCTTGCTAAACTTATTGCTAAGCATACATCAGGTCTGGTACACAACATTGCATACATGATAGAGCCTATGGCAGAAGCATAGGGAACATCTTTCATTTTCTCTCTATCTTCTGCGTGGTCGGGAATTGAGTCTGACTCAACTTCACACCTAGTAATACAGGCAAGAACCCTTTCTTTGCTTGATCCATTTTGAACTTTTTCAAAACTTTATCAAGGTATGTGCTTTGTGAAAGTCCAATTAAGCGTCTTGATCTATCTTTATAGATCTTGATGCCCAATATGTAAGTAGCTTCACCGAGGTCTTTCATCGAAAAACTTTTATTCAAGTATCCTTTTATGCTATCCAGAAATTCTATATCATTTCCAATTAACAATATGTCGTCTACATATAATATCAGAAATGCTACAGCGCTCCCACTCACTTTCTTGTAAATACAGGCTTCTCCAAAAGTCTGTATAAAACCATATGCTTTGATCACACTATCAAAGCGTTTATTCCAACTCTGAGAGGCTTGCACCAATCCATAAATGGATCGCTGGAGCTTGCACACTTTGTTAGCACCTTTTGGATCGACAAAACCTTCTGGTTGCATCATATACAACTCTTCTTCCAGAAATCCATTCAGGAATGCAGTTTTGACATCCATTTGCCATATTTCATAATCATAAAATACGGCAATTGCTAACATGATTCGGACTGACTTAAGCATCACTACGGGTGAGAAAGTCTCATCGTAGTCAACTCCTTGAACTTGTCGAAAACCTTTTGCAACAAGTCGAGCTTTGTAGACAGTTACATTACCATCAGTGTCAGTGTTCTTCTTGAAGATCCATTTATTCTTGATGGCTTGCCGATCATCGGGCAAGTCAACCAAAGTCCATACTTTGTTCTCATACATGGATCCCATCTCAGATTTCATGGCCTCAAGCCATTTTGCAGAATCTTGGCTCATCATCGCTTCCTCATAGTTCGTAGGTTCGCCATGGTCAAGTAAAATGACTTCCAGAATAGGATTACCGTACCACTCTGGAGCGGATCTTACTCTGGTTGACCTACGAGGTTCTGTAGTAACTTGATCTGAAGTTTCATGATCAATATCATTAGCTTCCTCATTGATTGGTGTAGTCGTCACAGGAACCGGTTTATGTGATGAACTATTTTCCAATAAGGGAGCAGGTACAGTTACCTCACCAAGTTCTACTTTCCTCCCACTCACTTCTTTCGAGAGAAACTCCTTCTCTAGAAAGGATCCGAATTTAGCAACAAAAGTCTTGCCTTCAGATATGTGATAGAAGGTGTACCCAATAGTCTCTTTTGGGTATCCTATGAAGACACATTTCTCCGATTTGGGTTCGAGCTTATCTGGTTGAAGTTTCTTCACATAAGCATCGCAGCCCCAAACTCTAAGAAACGACAACTTTGGTTTCTTGCCAAACCACAGTTCATAAGGCGTCGTCTCGATGGGTTTTGATGGTGCCCTGTTTAATGCGAATGCAGCCGTCTCTAAAGCATAACCTCAAAACGATAGCGATAAATCAGAGACATCATAGATCGTACCATATCTAGTAAAGTACGATTACGACGTTCGGACACACCATTACGTTGTGGTGTTCCGGGTGGCGTGAGTGGCGAAACTATTCCGCATTGTTTCAAATGCAAATCAAACTCGTAACTCAAATATCCTCCTCCACGATCAGATCGTAGAAACTTTATTTTCTTGTTACGATGATTTTCCACTTCACTCTGAAATTCTTTTAACTTTTCAAATGTTTCAGACTTGTGTTTCATTAAGTAGATATACCCATATCTTCTCAAATCATCTGTGAATGTGAGAAAATAACGATACCCGCCGTGAGCCTCAATATTCATTGGACCACACACATCAGTATGTATGATTTCCAACAAATCAGTTGCTCGCTCCATAGTTCCGGAGAACAGCGTTTTAGTCATCTTGCCCATGAGGCACGGTTCGCAAGTACCAAGTGATTCATAGTAAAGTGATTCCAGAAGTCCATCAATATGGAGTTTCTTCATGCGCTTTACACCAATATGACCCAAACGGCAGTGCCACAAATAAGTTGCACTATCATTATCAACTCTGCATCTTTTGGCTTCAACATTATGAATATGTGTATCACTACTATCGAGATTTATTAAAAATAGACCACTCTTCAAGGGTGCATGACCATAAAAGATATTACTCATATAAATAGAACAACCATTATTCTCTGATTTAAATGAATAACCGTCTCGCATCAAACAAGATCCAGATATAATGTTCATGCTCAACGCTAGCACCAAATAACAATTATTCAGGTCTAAAACTAATCCCGAAGGTAGATGTAGAGGTAGCGTGCCGACCGCGATCACATCGACTTTGGAACCATTTCCCACGCGCATCGTCACCTAGTCCTTAGCCAATCTTCGCTTAATTCGTAGTCCCTGTTTCGATTTGCAAATATTAGCAACATTACCAGTATCAAATACCTAGGTGCTACTGCGAGCATTAGTAAGGTACACATCAATAACATGTATATCACATATACCTTTGTTCACCTTGCCATCCTTCTTATCCGCCAAATACTTGGGGTAGTTCCGCTTCAAAGGACTGCCGCTTTGCGAGAAGCACTCAGTCTTAGGCTTAGGTCCAGATTTGGGTTTCTTCTCTTGAGCAACAACTTGTTTGTTGTTCTTCTTGAACTTCCCCTTCTTCTTCCCTTTACCCTTTTTCTTGTAACTGGTGGTCTTATTGACCATCAACACTTGATGCTCCTTCTTGATTTCTACCTCCGCAATCTTTAGCATTGCGAAGAGCTCGGGAATAGTCTTGTCCATCACTTGCAGATTATAGTTCATCATGAAGCTCTTGTATCTTGGTGGCGATGATTGAAGAATTCTGTCAATGACACTATCATCGTGAAGATTAACTCCCGGTTGAATCAAGTGATTATTATACCAGACATTTTGAGTATATGTTCACTTGTAACTATTCTCTTCCATCTTGCAGCTATAGAACTTATTGGAGACTTCATATCTCTCAATCCGGGCATTTGCTTGAAATATTAACTTGAACTCCTGGAACATCTCATATGCTCCATGACGTTCAAAACGTCGTTGAAGCGGTTCTAAGCCGTAAAGCATGCACACTGAACTATCGAGTAGTTATCAGCTTTGCTCTGCCAGACGTTGTTAACGTCGTCAGTTGCATTTGCAGCAGGCCTGGCACCCAGCGGTGCTTCCAGGACGCAATTCTTCTGTGCAGCAATGAGGATAATCCTCAGGTTACGGACCCAGTCCGTGTAATTGCTACCATCATCTTTCAACTTAGCTTTCTGAAGGAACGCATTAAAATTCAACGAAACAACAGCACGAGCCATCTATCTACAACAAACATAGACAAGAAACATACTATCAGGTACTAAGTTCATGATAAATTTAAGTTCAATTAATCATATTACTAAAGAACTCCCACTTAGACAAACATCCCTCTAGTCATCTAAGTGATCACGTGATCCAAATCAACTAAACCATGTCCGATCATCACATGAGATGGAGTAGTTTTCAATGGTGAACATCACTATGTTGATCATATCAACTATATGATTCACGTTCGACCTTTCGGTCTCAGTGTTCCGAGGCCATATCTGTATATGCTAGGCTCGTCAAGTTTAACTCGAGTATTCGCGTGTGCAACTGTTTTGCACCGTTGTATTTGAATGTAGAGCCTATCACACCCGATCATCACGTGGTGTCTCAGCATGAAGAACTTTCGCAACAGTGCATACTCAGGGAGAACACTTATGCCTTGAAATTTAGTGAGAGATCATCTTATAATGCTACCGTCAATCAAAGCAAAATAAGATGCTTAAAGGATACACATCACATGCAATCAATATAAGTGATATGATATGGCCATCATCATCTTGTGCTTGTGATCTCCATCTTCGAAGCACCGTCATGATCACCATCGTCACCGGTGCGACACCTTGATCTCCATCGTAGCATCGTTGTCGTTCCGCCACCTATTTCTTCTACGACTATCGCTACCGCTTAGTGATAAAGTAAAGCAATTACTGGGCGTTTGCATTGCATACAATAAAGCGACAACCATATGGCTCCTGCCAGTTGCCGATAACTCGGTAACAAAGCATGATCATCTCATACAATAAAATATAACATCACGTCTTGACCATATCACATCACAACATGCCCTGCAAAAACAAGTTAGACGTCCCCTACTTTGTTGTTGCAAATTTTACATGGCTGCTACGGGCTGAGCAAGAACCGTTCTTACCTACGCACAAAACCACAACAATAGTTCGTCAAGTTAGTGCTGTTTTAACCTTCTCAAGGACCGGGCGTAGCCACACTCGGTTCAACTAAAGTTGGAGAAATTGACACCCGTCAGCGACCTGTGTGCAAACCACGTCGGTAGAACCAGTCTCGCGTAAACGTACGCGAAATGTCGGTCCGGGCCGCTTCATCCAACAACACCGCCGAACCAAAGTATGACATCTTTGGTAAGCGATATGAGTTGTATCGCCCACAACTCACTTGTGTTCTACTCGTGCATATAACATCTATGCATAAAACCTAGGCTCGATACCCTTTGTTGGAGAACGTAGTAATTCCAAAAATTCCTACGCACACGCAAGATCATGGTGATGCATAGCAACGAGGGGGAGAGTGTTGTCCATGTACCCTCGTAGACCGAAGCGTTAGAACAACGCGGTTGATGTAGTCGTACGTCTTCACGGTCCGATAGATCAAGCACCGAAAGTACGGCTGTCGGTGTCAAAACCGGCGGATCTCGAGTAGGGGTCCTGATCTGTGCGTCTAGGCTGATGGTAACAGGAAGGAAGGGACACAGATGTTTACCTAGGTTCGAGCCCTCTCGATGGAGGTAAAACCCTACTTCCTGCTTGATTAATATTGAAGATATAGGTAGTACAAGAGTAGATCTACCATGAGACCGGAGAGGCTAAACCCTAAGAGCTAGCCTTTGATGGTATGATTGTAATTGTGATCGGCCTTCTAAGGACCATCCTCTCCGGTTTATATAGACACCGGAGAGGGCTAGGGTTTACATGGAGTCGGTTACAAGGAAGGAAATATAATATCCGGATCGCCAAGCTTTCCTTCCACGCCAAAGAAAGTCCCATCCGGACACGGGTCGAAGTCTTGAGTCTTGTATCTTCACGCTTCCATAGTCCGGACGTTGTATACAGTCCGGCTGTCCGGATACCCCCTAATCCAGGACTCCGTCAGTAGCCCCTGAACCAGGCTTCAATGACGACGAGTCCGGCGCGCAGTTTTGTCTTCGGCATTGCAGGGCGGGTTCCTCCTCCGAGTACTCCAAAGTAGTTATCGAACACTTGAACCGTGTCCGCATCCACAAAATGATCTTCACATGCCACCGTAGAGAGAATGGTATTTCACAAATGCAATCTGCTGACAACTTTTTTAGGCAACGCGACGTGTCACTACGGTCGGGTCATTATTCGAACCGTTTTCCCACAACCAGCCACAGCGCATATTGCGAGGCGGTTTCTTTGACACGTCTTGTCAAAGCAGAGATCGTGTCCCCTTATTACGGGATTCTCATCAATACGGGTGCGGGTAATCCAACCGCACCGCTAATCGCGGCGAGCGGGAGGCAAGCGGGTTCCACCAGGCAAGTGGGGAGGCGCAAAAAGCACTTGCCGCCCCTATAAAGAGACAAGGCCTCTTTCTCTTTACCCACGCCTTTCTCCTTCCACTAGCTTATTCCCCTCCTTTCGAGCCCTAACACCCAAGCACTCTTCCTTTCCACCAAAGAGAGGTTTTCCAAAAATGTCCGGATCCGGAGCAGGAGGCAGATGGATGGCCTCTACTGTCCGGGAGAAGGACATCAAGAAGCTCCGGGACGCCGGGTATCTGGCCCAGAAGATCGGCCATCGTCTCCCACCGGCGGGACAGGTCATCCCCACTCCGGAACCTCACGAGAGAGTCGTGTTCCTTCCCCATTTTGTCCGCGGGCTCACGTTTCCCCTGCACCCGTTTGTTCGCGGAGTCATGTATTACTACGGGATCGATTTTCATGATATTTCCCCCAACTCCTTCCTCAATATATCGACATTCATTGTCGTGTGTGAGGCTTTTCTTCGGATCTCACCTCACTTCGGCCTGTGGCTGAAGATTTTTAATGTGAAGCCCAAGGTGGTGAGCGGCGAACATGCCGAGTGCGGCGGCGCCATGGTGAGCAAGATGCCTAAGGCCGTTTGGCCTAAGGGCACTTTCAACGACTCCGTCAAGGAGTGGCAGCAGCAGTGGTTTTATATCACCGAACCACGCGGCAAAAAGTGGGCTGCAGCTCCTGAGTTCAGATCTGAGCTCCATCATGCTCACGCCGTCTGGCCCGAGAAGGGCCCGAACTGGTCCTCGTCCGATGAGCTGTCATTGCTCGACGCAGCGTGTCCAGAGTTTGGTTGATAGGGACGTCAAACTCGTCGACGTGGTCCAGGTGATGCTAGTTCGCCTGGTTCTCCCTTGTCAGCGCCGAGCGTGCACTCTGTGGGAGTTCGACCCAACCGAGCACCAAACCCTTCAGGAGCTCTACAACTCTTCCCACAAGGGTATCTGGAAGGTGCTCTTCAAGCCCGTCAAATCATGGCCGGGCTCCGCCGAGGACCGTGGGTATCAATTTTCCCATGCTGCAAGCCCGGTAAGTTCTGACCACGCTCTGTCCATCCACGCTTGATTAGCATGTCATGAGGGAGACACCTTAATCGTGTTTCGTGACCTCGTGGATGGACAAAGAAGGTGGAGCGGATCCATTGTCCGGCCCCGCTGCCGGAGGAACGGGCCGGACCTGTCCTGTCGAAGATGCTGGTCCCCGCGCCTTACAAGGAGCCAAAGAAGGAGGCCTCCAAGAAGGTCAAGAAGACCCGGAGTGGCCTCCTTCACCGCGAGGCTTCGGACACAAAATCCGAAGACTCAGGCGACGCTCCTTCTTCGGAAGATGAAGAGGAAGAAGCAGAGGAGGACGAGCCTCACTCTGAAGGTGGGGAGAAGCGTGTAGCTTCCTCGTCCCTAGAGGCCGAATCGCCTAAGAGGAGAAAAGGTTCCCTCCCAGAGGCATCCACCACGGCTGCCCATAGCAGCCCGGAGTGGGATCCCAGGGCCCAGCCCCTGGAGAAGTCGTAAGTACACAAAATCTGAACACGCATATACGTTCGGGATTGTTTTTGGGTATAGTAGTTTTAACTATTGCTATATTTTGCACAGTCCGGCAAGGTCTCGCGCCGGACAATCCTCATCCGAGGATTCGCTGAGCTCGGACGCCTTGGCGAGCGAGATGCCTCCAGAGGCCCCTTCCCCAAAGTCCCGGCGCGACACTGAGGTGTCGTCTCAACGGGGCCCTGACCAGGGGGGCATATCGCTAGAGCCGGACACACGGGAGCGATGGCCCCTGAGTGTGCCGTTAGCGGGGGCGATCTTGGATTCGGCCCAGAGCCGGACAAGGTCCAGGGGACCTCTAAGGCTCCCAGATCGGGCGGGCAGCCACCTTCAACGGTGGGAGGCCTGCCTACTCCGCCGACAACCTCTGTTCAAGCAGAGTTGCCAGGCAGCCTATCGACAGTGTTAAAGAACGCGTCTATCGTTGATGAACATCAGACCCTTATGGGTGCGGTGGTTGAAAAGATTCAGTCCGCCGAGAGCGGGCTAAACGAGTCCTGCCTTGGCCTTATAAAGGCCTTTGAGGTATGTTTCCTAAGAAATCTTTGAGGAGTCGTCATAATATGAATAGTAGCCCCTGATACACTGTCCGGCGAGAGAGAGAGAGAGCCGGGCAGGGGATCAAATCCTCTTTTGTCATGGGAACTTATGTTAATGACGTGTACCTCTTTGTTTGAACACAGGCGTCTGCGGAGAAGACGGCCGCTCATAATGCGGAAGTGTCCGAACTGAAGCGGAGCCTGGAACGGGCCGAGGAAGAACTTGGCCGCGTGAGGAATCAATTAGAAGAGAAGCAAGGTATGTTGAAACATTGTCTTGCATGAGGTACAAATAAGTAACTGTGCTTATTGAAAAGTATTTGTGATGTATGCCCTAGGAGCGAGTGCTGAATATGAGGCACTGAAGAAGGCTGTGGATTATGCCAATGAGAAGGCTGCCACCGAACAGGCACTTCGTGAAGAACACGAGGCCAGGGTTATCACAGCTGAGCGGAAGCTCCATGAGGCTGTGAAGAAAAGCGAGGGCTTGGAGCAGAGTCTAATAGGGAAAGAATACGAACTCGCCCAAGCACTCCAAGCCGCGGAAGAAGCTCGGGAAGAAGCCCAAGGTGTTGTACGGGACATTCAAGAGGCCCAGAGAGTTGCGGCTGGTAAGGCCTTCTGTATTCTTAGCCATTTATTCATCATAATGGGAAGAATTCTAAGCGGCAAGCTGAATTCTTATTTTTCCAGGGGCGTTTGCGAATCTTCCTTGCAGCATATCAGATGCCGCCCGATTCTACCGAACTGAGGAGAAGAAGTCTGCGGAGAGGGATTTCTGGTTGCGATGTTGGCACCGAACTATCCGGTGCCCTTTATCGATCACCAAGCAGCTAGTCGAATCGCACCAGCGGCCGAACTAGCCATGAAGGACTTGGTTGTCGGCTGTGGCAGCGGAGCCAATTCGAGCGATTACTTCGGCTCGTGAAGCGGATTGTGGGCGCCTGTCCTTGGCTTGATGCTGTTAAGCGATCGGTCTGCATAGAGGGTGCGCGTATGGCGTTTGCTCATGCAGAAGAGCATTGGGGGAAGCTTGACGCGGAGAAGCTAATGACTGAGGGGCCGCCAGAGGGTAAGGAGCGTCGCAAGCCCGAACTGTACTATGAAGGTGTACTGAAGGGAGCCCGCCTTGCGGCGGATAAATGTACCAAAGACATAATATTTCCTTGAGAGCATTCATGCCGCTTTTGTAATATGGGATAATGGCATTTTTATTATATATTGCCTGTTTTGTTTGAACATATGTTCTTCCTGTGCGGCTGTTTATCATATGTAAATCCTGAGAGTTGGCCAGTAGTCGGCTTCTGCCCCCACGTAAAAAGAATACGGGGGTGTTCCGGATATATCTGAACGCTCTTTATCCCATAGTTGGATCCTTTTACGGAGGCATTTCTCATCACGAACCAGGCAATCGGACTATAAGGCTTTATTACTCTCACTTAGCCATAGGAATTCGAGTATGGTCGGCGCAGCCCCTAGTGTTCGGAAGGCCGAACTAGGGGCTCTATTGGCGCCTGATCAGAAGACCGATCCGTCGCACTCTGCATTTATAATGGCGTTGTGCGGAATTAATCTTTAAGGATTTTACAACCTCTCAAACAGCTGATCAACTCTCGCTATATCATGACAGTTGGTTTTCGGCTTTCTCTACTGAGGTGCTCGTCCGGCAGATCCGGGACACAATCGTAGTAGTTCTCCCTGCGCTACCTTAGCAGATATAACGGAACGTAAGGTACCAAAACAAGGGAGCCGGGCAAACCCAACCAATGACCCAAGACATGATTCGGAGCTGATGCATATAGTGCTATAAGTTCGGGGTGCCGAGAGACCGAGAAGGTGGTCGGACTTTATTGCCGTACTGTGAAGCCCCTGGCATAATCGGGCGTAACACGAGGTGTTGATGAAAAGCGACGGCTAGTAAGTGTTACTTAAGTCTACGCATTGTAGAAAGATAATATGTCTATGCATATGAGTACGATGTATGATTATGAAAGGAGGTGTTTTTTAGCGAAACCTGTGATGGCCGGACTGGAGGGAGTTGTGAGTGGATCAAGAGTGAATCCAGACTGCCTTCTTTTAGGGGGGGGGCTCCTTGTGTGTCCTGGCCGATTCCACGTCACCAATCCTGTTCTGCGTCAAAGTTAGTTTATAAGGCAAATACTCGGAGGTAGCCGAGCGTCCTCTTGTGGTTGGTCCGAGGGCTCCTGATCGGACCCTGGGAAACTCAGTCATTATACCGTTGGGTAGCGCGGACTCCTTGGTTGGTGTCCGGATAGTTAGCTGTCATATCAAAAAAATTGATAGGCATGCGCGACTCGCTACTCCGGCAGCTACATGATTTCCGCCTTGAGGGCGGGGTTCGGCCTTGCCCATGGGTGCGATTGCACCACATGGTGTTGGCCTGAGTGATTTACCACGTGGAATCTAGTCAACATGGTTCGTCCCGTTAGCATATAGTAAATTACCGCATAGTGGGAATATGCCGAAGATTTATTCTTTGGCATAGTATTTTTGGTGATCCGAAGACAACCGTTTAGAGTGATGGGCCAGAAAAACTTGGCCTTTGCCCCTAGCATCTTTTAGGAGATGTTGTTTGTGATTTCACACCTGCGGGGGTTTTATGTGTTATGGAGCCCCCGGTTTGCTATGTTCAGAGGTACTGCAATTGAGTTGCTGTAGTTAATGCGGCCGGGGGCGATCGGCCGTACTTTTATGCTATGGGGGGAGGGCTCTTGACCAGACGCCTCCCTTCATTGTTTCCGGCACGCGACCAGCCGCTTTGTTTTGAGGATCCGGCATTCTCTATTGGTATGCTTTGCCGTCCTTCTAGGAGTACCATGAATTTCACATGGTTGATCTAGTGTATTGCTTAGGCCGGATAGGTCTGAGATGTTCTTTGTCCGCTAACCGGACTGAGAGCTGTTGGAATTAGCACTAGCCTTCCTGACTTGACGCTTATGACCATTGCGCCGAGGCTTGAGGATGCTTCTACTTGTGTCCTTCGTATTGTTTTGGACCGTAGTGGTGTGTTGACGTCGGGGTACGTGCCTTGGGTTCTCCTGCTTAGGTTGGGGTGGCCGGTTGTGCCCTGTGCCCTTTGTCGGGCGTTGGTCAGCATCTTTCGGTGGCAGGGACCTTGGTCCATCTGTCCACCGGCAAATCTTGGTCACTTTAAGCTGTTGTTGCTTCCTTTGCAGGCTCTTTGCCGTGGCCATGAGCCGTCGCTCAAGCGAGCTTGTTCCACTGGATCTTCAGGCACGCCGAATTCATCATTGCCAAGGCTTGCCTCGTCCTCGGAGGGGGGAGTGTAGTTGTTCCTCTCCAAGTATCCCACAGTGGCCAGTCCGGCCTTCTCAAAGGCAAGCCGACGAGGGTTATATTCATCTTCGGTGCCATCCGGATCGTTTTCGTATTCTGGGCCTGTATTCCTGTGGCGGGGCTTGGAGCGGCGCCGACGACGCCCATGCTTTGCTTTTCTTCCTGAGGGATTGTCCTCCACTGCCTCATCGCCATTGGTTTCCTTCGAAGTGTCCGCCATATATATATATATATATATATATATATATATATATATATATATATATATATATATATAATAGGGATAGGCGGCTGTCCACCGTCCAGTGAGCGGTGCTTCACGTTCTTCTCCTGCATCGTCGTCTATTCCGTCGATGTCTTCGGAGTTAAAGTCCAGTATGCCGGTTAAATCATCGACTGTGGCAATGAATTGGGTGGTGGGTGGGCAACAAATTTCTTCGCCGCCTGCTTCCCACTCGAGCCGGACATAGTTCGGCCAAGAGCCTTCTGACAAAGAGAGAGACTTTAATGAGTCCAGCATGTCGCCGAAGGGCGAGTGCTGGAAGATGTCCGCAGCGGTGAACTCCATTACCGGAGCCCAACCTAGCTCGACTAGATCGGGAGTGCACGGATCGGAACCAACATCCGGATATGAATTCAGGGGTCCGGATTCACAGTCCACCGCGGAGGTAAGGCCCGAGTTCGGCTCCACTGCCGATAAGTGTGCGACCTGCGGGGCGGGGTCCAGCCCCTCGTCCTTGGGCCACGCAGCCTGCTCCGGATTTAGGTCTGAGGCTACTGCGGGGGTGATACCCCGAGCTTTGTCCGACAGCAGGTCTAAGCGTGCTCGTCGTGACTGTCTGGTGCCCCTGGCATAGGCCCGAGTCCGTCGAAGATCCAGTCTCCGTTGATGTCCGCCGTGCAGTCCAGGTTTCCGACCCTGATCTGGCGGCTGGGGGCGTGGCTATCGATCTGCTCCAGATGGCCAAGCGAGTGGGCCCGCAGGGCAAAGCCGCCGGACACGAAGATCTGTCCGGGGAGAGAGGTCTCACCCGGGACCGTGTTGTTGACGATAGTTGAAAGAGCCACCGAGCCCTGTAGCGACGGCACAGAGGAACTCTCAATGAAAGCACCAATATCGGTGTCAAAACCGGCGGATCTCGGGTAGGGGGTCCCGATCTGTGCGTCTAGGCTCATGGTAACAGGAAGCAAGGGACACAGATGTTTACCTAGGTTCGGGCCCTCTCGATGGAGCTAAAACCCTACTGCCTGCTTGACTAATATTGAAGATATAGGTAGTACAAGAGTAGATCTACCACGAGATCGTAGAGGCTAAACCCTAAGAGCTAGCCTATGATGGTATGATTGTAATTGTGATCGGCCTTCTAAGGACCATCATCTCCGGTTTATATAGACACCGGAGAGGGCTAGGGTTTACATGGAGTCGGTTACAGGGAAGTAAATATAATATCCGGATTGCCAAGCTTGCCTTCCCCGCCAAGGAAAGTCCCATCCGGACACGGGTCGAAGTCTTGAGTCTTGTATCTTCACGCTTCCATAGTCCGGACGTCGTATACAGTCCGGCTGTCCGGATACCTCCTAATCCAGGACTCCCTCAACGGCACCTACGAGTTCTAGCACACGTTCAGCTCGATGACGTCCCTCGAACTCCGATCCAACCGAGTGTTGAGGGAGAGTTCCGTCAGCACGACGGCGTGGTGACGACGATGATGTTCTACCGTCGCAGGGCTTCGCCTAAGCACCACTACAATATTATCGAGGAGGACTATGGTGGAGGGGGGCACCGCACACGGCTAAGAGATCAATGATCTGTTGTTGTGTCTCTAGAGGTGCCCCCCCTGCCCCCGTATATAAAGGAGCAAGGGGGGAGGGGGCGGCCGGCCAGGAAGGAGGCGCGCCATGGGGAGTCCTACTCCCACCGGGAGTACACTAGTACAAATAGGGCCTATTGTCCCGATTCTGGAACCGGGACTAAAGGGTCATTACTAAAGCCTCCCCCTTTAGTCCCGATTCTTACACGAACCGGGACTAAAGGCCGTCCACGTGGCCGCTGCCTGGAGGTCCACCTTTAGTCCCGGTTGGTAACACCAACCGGTACTAAAGGAAATTTTATGATTTTTTTTGAAAATTTTCTTTTTTAATTTTTTTGAATTTTTTTATTTTCAAATTTCTGAATTATTTTAACCTCTAATCTCTAGTCACCCTCATCACTGCTCAATTAACCTCTAATCTCTAATCACCCCTCATTATTTCAAATCATCTAACTTCCCGGACGGTCACCCATCTCACTACTCCAGCCTGAGCACACTTAACTTCCAGGTTCTATTCTCCCTCGTTTCCAAGTCTGCACTTATTGTTTTCCTGACAATAGTAAGATGTCAATCCTATTAACCCTCAGGAATTTAGCTTGATCATGAAGTCACACATTTCACTGTTTGAGTTTGAAATTATTGTTCTAAAAAACAATAATTATTTAGTAACACTAATATTTCTTGAATAAGTAGTTTGTCAACAGTTTGACCACAGTTTGACCAGATTTGACCAAAATTCAAAAACACTAAAATAATTATTTAGTAACACTAATATTTCTTGAATAAGTAGTTTGACCATGTTTGACCATAGTTTGACCATAGTTTGACCAGATTTGACCAAAATTCAAAAAAACTGAAATAATTATTTAGCAACACTAATATTCTTGAATAATTATTTAGTAACACTAATACTTCTTGAATAAGTAGTTTGACCATAGTTTGACCAGATTTAACAAAAAATAAAAAAACTGAAATTTGAGCATAACTTTTTTTCCTTTTAGAATTTGAGGATTCTAAAAATTTGCAAACAGGCCGCAGAATGTCAAAATGGGATGCAGATTTTCGTGCTGAACATTTTGATATATTATACTTTTTTCTGACATAGTATGCAAAAGTTATAGCCATTTTACATTTTCCCTACACTTTTTGCAAAACATGTCCAAATTTAAGTTTTTAAATTTTCCTAACTAGTAGATGTAGTAACATAACTACATCTCGAAGGATTTGAATTTTTGAAGTTTTTATCATTTTCTTTTGCTTTTTACAAAATTGAAAAGGCGATCCACAGGGGGGTACAGTTTGAAAATGGGACCTTTAGTACCAGTTCGTGCCACGACCCGGTACTAATGCCTCAAACCCCATTAGAACCGGTTCGTGGCACGAACCGGTACTAAAGGTCTAACCTTTAGTACCAGTTCGTGGCACCAACCGGGACTAAAGGTCCCATTTGAACCGGGACTAATGCCTTTGCCGCATGAACCGGACCAATGCTCACATTAGTCCCGGTTCATGACTGAACCGGGACTAATGGGCTAACCCGTCCTGGACCAAAGCCCTATTTTCTACTAGTGGTAGGACTCTCTCCTTTCCTTGTTGGACTAGGAGAAGGGAGGAAAGAGGAGGGAGAGAGAGGAAGGAAGGGGGGGCGCCGCCCCCTCTCCTTGTCCTATTCGGACTAGGGGGGAGGGGCGCGCGGACCTGCCCTGGCCTCCTCTCCTCTTCTCCACTAAGGCCCACTATGGCCCATTAAGCCCTCGGGGGGTTTCGGTAACCCCTCGGTAATCCCGATTTCACCCGAAACACTTCCAATATCCAAATATAGGCTTCCAATATATCAATCTTCATGTCTCGACCATTTCGAGACTCCTCGTCATGTCCGTGATCACATCCGGGACTCCGAACAACCTTCGGTACATCAAAACTCATAAACTCATAATATAACCGCCATTGAAACTTTGTTGCAAGTGGACCCTACGGGTTCAAGAACTATGTAGACATGACCGAGACATGTTTCGGTCAATAACCAATAGCGGAACCTGGATGCTCATATTGGCTCCTACGAAGATCTTTATCGGTCAAACCGCATAACAACATACGTTGTTCCCTTTGTCATCGGTATGTTACTTGCCCGAGATTCGATCGTCGGTATCTCAATACCTAGTTCAATCTCGTTACCGGCAAGTCTCTTTACTCGTTTATGTAATGCATCATTCCGTAACTAACTCATTAGCTACATTGCTTGCAAGGCTTATAGTGATGTGCATTACCAGAGGGCCCAGAGATACCTCTCCGGCAATCGGAGTGACAAAACCTAATCTCAAAATACTCCAACTCAACATGTACCTTTGGAGACACCTGTAGAGCTCCTTTATAATCACCCAGTTACGTTGTGATGTTTGGTAGCACACAAAGTGTTCCTCCGGTAAATGGGAGTTGCATAATCTCATAGTTGTAGGAACATGTATAAGTCATGAAGAAAGCAATAGCAACATACTAAACGATCAACTGCTAAGCTAACGGAATGGGTCAAGTCAATCACATCATTCTCCTAGTGATGTGATCCCGTTAATCAAATGCCAACTCATGTCTATGGTTAGGAAACATAACCATGTTTGATTAATGAGCTAGTCAAGTAGAGGCATACTAGTGACATTATGTTTGTCTATGTATTCACACATGTATCATGTTTCCGGTTAATACAATTCTAGCATGAATAATAAACATTTATCATGATATAAGGAAATAAATAATAACTTTATTATTGCCTCTAGGGCATATTTCCTTCAACTGCCTCCTCCCTTCCCTCTCTCCGACAAAACACTACTGAGTTGCAGTCACGTTGAAGACATGCATTTGCAGTCGAGGTGACACTTATAATTGTGTGCCTAGTGACGGACATGCAACTACCTCCTCGGATAAAACACTATAGAGTTGTAGTCCCTTTGAAGACATGTAGTTGAACACGGGGATGACACTTCCAGTTGCGTGCTTAGTGCTAGACATGCAACACTTCGATAGATGACCACTGAGTTGTTGTCGCGTTTAGGACATGGAGTTGTAGTCGGGGCGACACTTGCAGTTGCGTGCCTAGTGACAGTACCATCTTTTTGATGACTTCCGTTCACAATCAACAACGAGGGGTTGTCTCTAGTGTTGGAGCGGTATGAGTGGCGCACCATTAACACGCATGAGAGGATGAGGACGATCGACCGCATGAACTTCGATGCGAGTGTTTGTATTGTTTATTTGATCAATAAATCTGAGTGAATTTTATTTTATTTTTTCAAAACAATACAAGAGGACTACGTGCATACATAGAGTAAAGACATTACATAGTATGACATAGAACATGTTCACACAACCAAATTAAGCCACAATAAACAACCACTACAACAACGATGAGCAACTTGCTTGCCGATCCAAAGGCTACATTACTTGGCGTGGGGATAAGGAGGGGGGTGGCGTTCCAAGCATATAGACCCAGCCTTCAACCAACAGAAAGCTTCTTCTTTTTATTTGATCTAACAAGCGATCAAGTGAACAAGAGCAAAGTTGTTATTCGGTTCTTTTCAGATGGACAAGATGCCCAACATGACAAACGGAGTTGAGTTTTTTTTGTCACCGGTCGAGACTCCATGCTCAGGCGATTAACAACCACTCCAAGACTGTTATCAACCTGAGAAGGAGGCACCGATGGCCAAAGCCACGACCGAGTGACCGATGTTGGAAATCAAGCAGCCGAGCAATGGATGGTTAGCATCTCCGAGAGAGGCGTTGCAAAGGTGTAGAGTTCATTGTGAGAGAGGTTGTGCCTGGCAAGGCAATTAGGCCATCCAAATCCTCTCCGAACAGCAAGCCAAGCAAATAACTAGCTTGCAAGTTGCAATAGAGGGGTGCCCAAGATTTCTAGATGGCCATGCCACAGTTGAGTAAAGGCCGGCCCTCGAAAAAGCCCATGTATGCCGATTTGGAGGAGAAGCGACAAGGGGGAGTCCAAGTCCAACTGTCATCAATCATCATGGTCTCAAATGGCCGACCAGGCGGAGATGGTGAGCGCGGCCGCGATGGATGGCGTGACAAGGTGCGCTACCCATCTCCAGGAACCCACGCGAGCACGTGCGGGAGGATGACAAGGAGCGTACCTATGAGCGTTCAACTGGGCGGCGGCACTACATGGAGCCACTGCTGGTGCAGCTAGCTACCGCCCCTTCATGCGCTCTTGGTGTCAATGCAGATCGTTGGTGCCAGCTGAGAGTGCAGCCCAGAGGTGCAGTCCTTGCCATAGTCTGCTCGTCGACGCTCTCGCGATAACCTCACCCAACATCCTTCCCTACCTCAGTGCTCGTGTCGCCGCATCGACCCTCCCCCTCCTCCCCCCTAATCTAACCTAGGGTTAGGGTTTAGAGGTGGCAGTCTCGCGGGAGGAACAACAAAAAATAGAGGAGGGGAGCACAGGGAGAAACACAGAAGGACCTGACCCAAGCCAACTAAACCTTGCGTTTGGATATGTTGAGGTGGGCCCACAAGTCATGAACAGGCCTGGATTTCCCGCAAGAGCTATGTCTCGCATTAAGCGAGATGGCAGCAGCTCTCTCGCTGAAGGAGTTTTTTTTTCTGTTTCCTGTAGCAACTAGGCTGACCCACTTAATAAAAGAAAACTTGGAGGGAAAAAGCGAGCGAAACTAGGGTTCGAACCTGGGTCTCCTGGATAGGAGCTAGCGAGGCTGCGTCTGGTTCCTAATGAACTGTAAGGGCGACCTCCTTAAGGTAAACAACGCAATTTTCTCCACCGTTTTTCCGTTTTATTCAGTTTTTTTCTGGATTTTTTTCGTTTGTTACCTTTCCTTTTTCTTCTCCATTTTTTCTTTTTTCATTATTTTCACATTTGTTTCTTTGGGTTTTTTTTCATTTCTTATTTCTTTGGTTATTTTCTTTCTATTTTGTTTCCTTTTTTCTTCTTTATTTCTTTTTGGTTTTCATTCCACATTGTTTATATACGTCAACAACATTTTACTAATACACGTTTAACATTTTTTCACTACAAATTAACATGTTTTAATATATAGTCAACATTGTTTCTATACACATTTTTTAACATTTATAAATGATTGATTAAATTTTTCATATACAAGATTAACATTTTTTAAAAGATGGTTAACTTTTTTCTCTCAACATTGTTTTAAATGCTTGATTAACAGTTTCGAAATAAAAAGATTAACATTTTTTTAATACATGGTCAACATTTTTTGTACATTTTTTAAATGCTTAATTAACAGTTTTAAAATAAAAGATTAACATTTTATAATACATGATCAACATTGTTTCTATACACATTTAACGTTTTCCAAACACTTGATTAACATTTTTCAAATGCTTGATCACATTTTTATATACATGCTCAACTTTTTCATCATTTTTTAATACATGGTCAACATTTTTTCTATATACATTTTAACATTTCCCATATACTTGATTACATTTTTTGTGAATACTTGTTCAACATTTTTCTCAAATTCCTGATTAATAGTTTTATATACATGATAAAAAATTCATCATTTTTAATACATGATCTAAAAATTTTTTATACATGTTCAGCATTTGCCGAATGGTTGATTGACATTTTTCAAATGCTTGTTCAAGGCTTTTCAAATACTTGTTCAATATTTTCCGAATACTTGTTCAACATTTTTCAAATACTTGTTCAACATTTTTTGAATGCTTTATAAACATTTTCAAATAGTTGATCAACATATTTGAAAGTTTTTTGTAGTATTTTTTAGCGACTTGCCGACCCATCTTGCTCGCCCCCTTCAGTGAGTCAAAACGTAGACTCGCTGAATCGAGATATAGGGGTGCCCCGGTTTTCCTTCGTATTGTTGGCCCGCCTCAGCATGTACCGGTAATGATCGCACCATTCAATAGCTGCTTTAAGATTATGTCCACAAAAAGCAATATTCCTCCCTTTTTGCCATACAAAATTAATACTAGGTCTAATACAACTATTGGCCCACACCTTTTGTGCTTACATGGCAGCATGGATGTGGCAGCTCACTCTCCCTCTCTTCTCTCACCGACGCATGCATCTGTCTTTTCACACTCCCTTGCAAACAAATTCATGGACTTTTTTTTTCATCTTGACCACTTTAAAACATTTATATCTTTTAAAACATAAGTTTGTCTTTGAAATAATTTATATATTTGAACTCCGGGTGCCAAGACCTTTCTAAGTAAACCAATTTTGGATGTATTCCAAACATGTTTAAAATTTCAATGTTTCACATTTCGTATGTCAAACAAACCTATTTCACTTGAAAAATGTGATTTTTGTGAAACAAGACAACAGAAGTGAAATATCAGCTTTGAATGTGAAAATAATATGAAATTGAAATGTCAACGTGTGAAACTGATTATTTAGAAATATGTAACACTTTTATTTCAACAGAGTGAAATATATTATTTTAAAAATGTTTAACTGAAATAGGTGTAATTTTTGTGAAATGAGCTGTTGGAAAGTGATGTAGCTTCTGCATGGTGAAACAACAATCACAGAAAGTGAACTGATTATTTGAAAATGTCAAACCAAATTATAATGTATCATTGTGAAACTTGGAATTTCACATTTTCAAATAATCAGTTTTACAATCATACATTACAATTCCACTTTCTGTGGTTATTATTTCACAATTCAGAAATATGTTATTGGCTCGGTTCACCAAAATCACATCTTTTTAATTGTACATTTGTGAAATGGCACCTTTTCACACTATTGAAATACACTGTTCATGTTTTCAAATAATCATTTCACAAATTGTATATTAGATTTTCAGTTTTAATAGTTATTATTTCAGAATTCTGAAATATGTTCACTTGTTTCATACTTTCAAGTGAAATATGTTAGTTTCACATACGAAATGTGACATGTTGAAATTTAAATGTGTTTGAAATGTATCCAAGATCGGTCAACTTTTAAAGGTCTTGGCATTGAAAGTTCAAATATATAATTATTTCAAATATGAACTTATGGTTTAAAATATATTAATGTTTTCAATTTGCTAAGATGTAATAAAGTCTATGGATTTGTTTTCAAGGGAGAGAGAAGAGGCTGCTGCATGTGGGTCTTTGTCTAACAAAAAGTAATACTCCAGACCCGCTAGACTGATGAAAGTAGCACTCTGGTGGTGGACCAGCTACTGAAATACCAATCTTTCATAACAGTGGAAAACTTTTTATATACAACACAGAAGTCAATATACGGTACGAGGTACCACTGTTAATTGGCTAACGAGTTGCCGGTACCTAGCTTAACGAGCCATGCTATGCTTACGTAAATAATTGTACGTGATTTACATTGATCCTTAGGTCGTAGGCTTTTCTAGTTGGCTAAAAATTACAGAGATGGGCCCATCAGGTTGAAATAGGGGGAGGCGAAACCCTCCTGAGACATAATCTCCCCCTCTCGACCCTATCCTCGTGACGTCTCCCCGGGAGGCGGCCGGGGCGGCGTGCTGCCCCCTCCCCTCCGTCCCCCATCCCCCCCCCCCCACCCCCTCCCCTGCCGCCGTCGGCGAGCGCCCCCGGGCCACTTTCTCGGGGTAGGAGGTCGGCGGCGGTGCGGCTCGACAGGCGATGGTTCGACGGCAGGAGTGGTAACGACGGGGTGGTCTGGTGGCACGAGGCTGGCCGGTGGTGCTCCGGCCTAGATCTGGGCCCTTAGGGCCCATCTGAGTCCGAGCGGGATGGCTTCGGCGTGGCCTATCTGCTTCCTGTGCGTTGAAGAGGAGGGGCAACTTGGACGGGGGTTGGCGACGCCAACGGCGTGCCTTTTGTAGCGCGACGGCCGGAGCATTATGGGCATCTTGAAGCCCGGTCAGGTCTGTGAGTGCCTGGTTTGCTCCCGGTGTTGCATCTGGTCGGATACTGTCGTTGACGGTGGAGGTCGCTCCCTCCCGCATGCCGGTGGTGCTGCTGCCTCTAGTTCATGGCGACTCTTCTTCTTCGTTGTGTAGGTCTCTATGCCGTGGTAAGACAGTGTGGGTGGCTTCAAGATCGTGCTGGCGCAGGGTGGTGGTCTGTATGGTGGAGTGGTCCGGAGCACCCAGGGTGATGGTTGGGATCGGGAGAAATCCCTATCGGCCTGTCCGACACCGGCGCAGTGGTGCCTGAGGGTGCCGCGAGCCTTCTTGAAGGGCGTTAGGTGTTACCCTTCTTCTGCCCTCACCGCGTATCAAGGGAAACCCTTGGCAGTAGTGTCGTCATCGTTGTGTCCCTTCTTGAAGGTGTAGTTCAGTACCAACGCTACGGAGTCGCAGGCTTCTTCGCTTTTGTCCATCCGCTGTTGTCGGTATTTTTCTCTTTTCTTTTCTTTTGAGCGTGATTAGCCGCTGCTGCCCACACATCTATAATTGGCTGTATCGAGTGTTCGCTATATATTAATAGCGGGGCGCATGCGTGTTTTGAGAGGTTTCGTAGAGATTTGTAAAAAAAATGAGACCAACCTAAGGGCTAACCCTCGTTGGCATTTTTTTATAGAAGAAACTCTCGACCCTATCCTGGGGGGGGGGAGGCGAAACCCTCCTGAGACATAATCTCCCCCTCTCGACCCTATCCTCGTGACGTCTCCCCGGGAGGCGGCCGGGCGGCGGTTGCCCTCCTCCGTCTCCCCATCCCCCCCACCCTCCCCGCCGCCGGGCGAGCGCCCCCGGGCCACTTTCTCGGGGTAGGAGGTCGGCGGCGGTGCGGCTCGACAGGCGATGGTTCGACGGCAGGAGTGGTAACGATGGGGTGGTCTGGTGGCACGAGGCTGGCCGGTGGTGCTCCGGCCTAGATCTGGGCCCTTAGGGCCCATCTGAGTCCGAGCGGGATGGCTCCGGCGTGGCCTATCTGCTTCCTGTGCGTTGAAGAGGAGGGGCAACTTGGACGGGGGTCGGCGACGCCAACGGCGTGCCTTTTGTAGCGCGACGGCCGGAGCATTATGGGCATCTTGAAGCCCGGTCGGGTCTGTGAGTGCCTGGTTTGCTCCCGGTGTGGCATCTGGTCGGATACTGTCGTTGACGGTGGAGGTCGCTCCTTCCCGCATGCCAGTGGTGCTGCTGCCTCTAGTTCATGGCGACTCTTCTTCTTTGTTGTGTAGGTCTCTATGCCATGGTAAGACAGTGTGGGTGGCTTCAAGATCGTGCTGGCGCAGGGTGGTGGTCTGTATGGTGGAGTGGTCTGGAGCACCCAGGGTGATGGTTGGGATCGGGAGAAATCCCTATCGGCCTGTCTGACACCGGCGCAGTGGTGCCTGAGGGTGCCGTGAGCCTTCCTGAAGGGCGTTAGGTGTTACCCTTCTTCTGCCCTCACCGCGTATCAAGGGAAACCCTTGGCAGTAGTGTCGTCATCGTTGTGTCCCTTCTTGAAGGTGTAGTTCAGTACCAACGCTACGGAGTCGCAGGCTTCTTCGTTTTTGTCCATCCGCTGTTGTCGGTATTTTTTCTCTTTTTCTTTTCTTTTGAGCGTGATTGTGCTCCTGCTGCCCACACATCTATAATTGGCTGTATCGAGTGTTCGCTATATATTAATAGCGGGGCGCATGCGTGTTTTGAGAGGTTTCGTAGAGATTTGTAAAAAAAATGAGACCAACCTAAGGGCTAACCCTCGTTGGCATTTTTTTATAGAAGAAACTCCGCAAGCACCACGCGTCCAAGTCAGGACTTGAACTCAGGTGGGCTGGCAGCAACTTCAGCTGCCCAGCCAACGGGTCGACGCCCCGTCCTAAAAAATGAGACCAAACCAAGGGCTAACCCTCGTTGGCATTTTTTTTATAGGAGAAACTCCGCGAGCACCACGCGTCTAAGCCAGGACTTGAACTCAGGTGGGCTGGCAGCAACCTCAGCTGCCCAGCCAACGGGTCGACGCCCGGTCCTCTCGTAGGGGATCTGTAATGGTTTCGTGGAGCTACTATCTGTTGGGTCGTCTCACCGACACGCGGGCCCGGTTTGCCAACACTACACCGTGTGGTAGTCGGCCCCCGGTTCTACTCACCGACCGTAGCACCCGCGAAACGCATCGATAAAAGCGGGCGCAAACCCACGACTCAACTCAGATTGATCGATCGATCGAGTTCGTTTTAAACTTCAGAGCGATCTTTTGATTTGATTTGATCTTCTCTCATGGAGGCAGTGGCGGCTAGATCGTCGGCGATGCAGTGGCAGGCGGGGGAGGCGTGGCAGGCGTACCTGCGGCAGCAGCGGTCGCGGATCGGGTGGGCGCAGTACCTCCGGTGCCGCCCCATGGCCCTCCTCTGCAAGGCGGGTGCGGACGATGGCAACCGGGTCATGATGCCGGCGTCGGCGCTGGACCGGATCAACTCGGCGCTGGTGGAGTACCCGCTGATGTTCCGGGTCCAGAACGCCGCCACCCTCGAGGCCACCAACTGCGGCATGCTCGAGTTCGGCGCCGAGGAGGGGTTCGTGTACGTGCCCGCCCTCACCATGGCGCGGCTCGGTCTGGAGGAGGACGACCTCGTGCTCATGACCAGCACGTCGCTCCCCAAGGCCACCTCCGTCAAGCTGCGGCCGCACACCATGGACTTTCTGGGAGCCAAGGACCTCAAGCAGCTGCTCGAGTTCAACGTCAGACAGAACACGCCGTGCCTGACGGTCGGCGACACGATCACCGTTGCCGAGGGGGACAGGCGGTACCTCCTCGACGTCGTCGAGGCCAAGCCCGCCGACGCCGTGTCCACCCTCGACACCGACTGCGAGGTCGACTTCGCGACGCCGCTCGACTACGTGCAGCCTCCTGCTCCGGTGCCACTGAAAGTCGCCGCCGCCCCATGCCAAGACTGCGCCAACGGCGGCGAGCGGCGGTTCGTCGGCGTCGGGATGAGAATGGACGGCAAGCCCGTGGAGACGCCGCCCCCTGCACCGGCGCCGGCGGCGAGTTCTTTGGGCAAGGGGAAGTGTGCTAGCGAGCATGTGCTTCGGTTCTTCGGCCGCCGCGGCCCCGTGGCGGTGCCACCCCCCGGCGCCAAGTCCGCGAAGAAGATGAACGGCAAGGAGGACAAGGAGGCCAAATGGTTCACCGGCGAGAAGTATACCCTCTAGAAGACCCAAGCAACGACTGAAACAATGTCTGCAGTTGTTTTGTTGTTAGTGACACACAAGTTTAAGTTCGCCAGAGAAAATATGGTGCTTTTTTTATTTTTGACACAATGTATTGTGGTTCTCTACCTAGATGTTGGTGAAAAATTGGCAAAAATTTCAGTGTGTACTGATTAATAACGGATCTATGTAGCTAGTGTCATTGTCTATGTATTGTTTCACGCATATAAGTATTTACGAGTTATAGAAATTTCAATAAATTTACAGCAAAAATAATCAATGTCTATAATACGAAATTGGGATCGCCTATTTTTCTCCTTCTCCGTCTATCTTGACTTGTTGGCTTTGCCTTGTCTCCCGATCTGAGTTACTCCCTCCGTCCTATAATATAAGTTCTTTTTTAAGCTAAAGCAGGTTGAAAAATGTTTTTTTTTACATTATGAGATGAAGGGAGTATGCTGTCGTGTGCTTGTTGGCCGTTGTTAAACGGGATTTGAGTAATCATGCACGTGCAATACACGTATAACAATGCCATGTTTTAGTTTATCCTAAGAAGTAATATTTGAATATAGAAGGAACAAAATTCAATAATGTAATAATATAATGGAGGCAACCAAAAAGTGCATTGTATTTGTCTCTATTTTAAGGCTAGAAGATGGCGATTCCGTGTTGTGGTGCTATTTTGCACGCATACTGGTGAGTTGTATTCTTTACAAAGATGTGCTAAGGAAAGAAATGCTTCAAAGCTGGCTCGGAGAATCACAAACTTCTGTCTTTATTTAAACAAAAGAGTTAATCATATGAAAACAAAGATACGCAGAAGAAACGGAAGAAAATCTTATACGACCTGGTCGTACGGGCCATCCCGGGAGACCCCATCAATCCGCTGACACGTTGCGTCGCAAATCTCAAAGCAGCCAAAGAACACATCGTCATCTTCGTTATACCAAATCAGATGTCGATTAGAAATTTAGAATTCCCCATCTTTGGCCTGCTGGGCACGGCCGCACGGTGGCGGGATTCTGCCGGGCGCCGGCACAGGGAGACGCGGTGAGATGTCTACACCAACTCCGGTGGGTGTATGAGGGTCGACGGCCCGCGGAGCTCACCGGAGATGGGGGGAAAAGCTGAAGGTTTTCTCCAAAAAACGAGTTTCGTGCGTCCCGTGAGGCTGCGAGGTTGTCGGAGATGGCTTGTACAGCGCCACCGCGAGCTTGCATGCACTCCACCCTAGTAGCTTCCTGCAGCGCTCTCTTGCTGCTGCAGCCCGAGGCAGTGCGCCGGCGGCTGAGTTGGTGGGAACACGAACAGGCAAGGAAGAAGATGACGGTGTGTTCGTTGGCTGCTTGGAGATTTGCGAAGCCACGTGTCAGCCGATCGATGGGGTCTCCCGGGATGGCCCGTACGACCAGGTCGTATAAGATTTTCTTCCAGAAGAAACATTGTAAGCATATATAAAAATAGCTGAATACCAACCACCCAATTCTCGTCCGAGGAAAAAATTACAAATGAAAATTTTCAAATTCTGTACATTACTCCCACTCAAACGTAAGTAATTATTTGTTGGACATAAGGCTTCTTTGAGAAGAACATAAGGCGTCTTTGAGGGAATATGAGAACCTCTCCTCGAAAAAAAGAAATGAACAGAGGAACCAATAGAAGCTAACCCTTGTAACGACTGAAACAGTCTGTAGTTGATGGTTTGTTGTTAGTGTCACAGAAGTTTAAGTTTGCCACAGATAAGAATGTGGCTTTTTCATTTTTGAGACACAAATGTTTTGTGGCTCTCTACTTAGATGTTGGTGAAAAATTGGCAAATTTTCAGTGTGTCCTGATTAAGGGATCTATATGTAATGTCATTGTCTATGTATTGTTTCACACATATAAATATTTACGAGTTAAATTTTTTCTATATTTCATTAAATTTACAGAAAAAATTTATCAACGTCTAAAATACGAAATCGGGATCTGGCTAGGACACGTCTTGATTAAGTCTCAGTTGCCTGACGTCATCCCTATGTGCTCTAGCCTATTTACCTCCTTGTCTGACCATCTTGACGTGTTGGCTTTGCCTTGTTTCCGAGTCTGAGTTATGTTCTTGTGTGCTCATCGGTTCTAGTTAAACGGGATTTGGGATGCCTTGCTCATGAGCTAGTACATGAACTTACTTCCCTATGTGTTGGAGTGCACACCATTTTTATTAACACACACCCACAGAGAGGCATTATAATGTGTACACCATTTTTAATTGCATGAAAATCATGTGAAGAACTGTGTAATCTTTTTCTAAAATTACATGAATACTTTTTAAGAACGCGTGAATATTTATAAATTACATGAACACTTTTTTTTTCTAATAAAGGTTTCTGGTCGTACGTCGTCGGCGTTTTTGCAAAAAGGCCTCTCTATTTCTCTGAAATCAATCCGCAGTCCCTGTTTAAGTGGCACCCGCAGTCCTAAGATAACGTTTCGTTTTTTTGCAGAAAAAATCCCGGCGTCGCGGCGGGCGTTCGAGAGCGCGGCGGACAGGAAGCCGTCGAAGGTGGCCTTGGCCGGCAGGGGGGGCGCTCTAGCGGCATGCAAGCCTAGCCCGCAAGTCCTCCCGCTACTTGGCGAGGCCCTTCGCCTTCCTGCGCGACTTGGCGGGCCGAGGCGGCGGACCTCGGCTGCTCCGCCATGGATCTGGGGGTGGACGGATCGAGACGGGAGAGGCGGAAACTTCCATGGCGGTTCCCTGGAGGACACCAGCGTGGATCCGCCGGCAGACGGATCAAGACGGAGAGGCGACGACTTCCATGGCGCTATGGCGGGCTCCGGGGCAGAGGAGGCAGGGTCTTGCGGCAGCGCTCGCCTGAGCTCCTGGTGCGAGGGAGACGTCGGGAATGGGCGAAGGATGGCGAGACAGGTCGGAGACGGGCCGGATCTTGTGATTCCCGACGACGGACGGTCGGCGGTGGTCTCCATGCTGCGGGGTCAGCTCGAAGCTCCTGCAGCGGGCATGGTGGTCTTCATGTTGAAGAAAAGAGAGAGGGTTGAGCGAGACAGAGGAGAGATAGATAGGGAGAGAGGAGGCAGAGCAACGATGCGGTGCAGCTGCTGCTCACCTAGGCCACGACGTCGGCAGGGCCGCCGGGGCGTGGGTCGGAGCGGAGGACCTCGGGCGTCCATGGCGGCCTCACTGTAACAGAGAGCAAGAGAGATAGAGGGAGATGACAGTAAACGGGAGAAAAAGAGAAGGGAAGAGGGAGATGATTGGGAAAAGAAGGCAGTGGGCAACGGAACGGGTCCTGGTTGGTGGCTTTGGTCGTCGGCGAAGAAGGAGATCGGGGTCGGGGACGAGGTGGCGCACGGACAGAGGAGAGGATGCGCGACTGACGACGAGCACGGGGGAAGGAAGTAGCAGGCTCCCAAGTTCCGTCCCCGCACAGCCCTGCTACTGCGCTGCCTCACCACCGCGCGTCGGCACCTGCCCCGAGCCCCCGACCTCGCCTCACCTTGAGTCACCTCCCTGGCTACATAGCTCAGCAGGTCACTGTCGGGGCTGTTGCCGCCTTCGCCCTGGCCGTACACCTCGCGGAGTCGTGGTGGCGAAGGCAGGAGAGGGAGCCTGCCATGACAGGGATGGGGAGGTGTGGCGGAGGTAGGACGTGGAGGAGGAGAAAGAGGGGAGAAAGAAAAAGGTGAGGAGGAGTGGTGGAGAGGCAGCGAAGAAAGGACCGCCATTATTCCAAGCACGGAGAGAGATGTGAGTCATCTTTATTTTTTGCATGATATGGGTGGGATGGATCATCCAGCCTTTTTCCTGCACGGGTTTGGCGACAGCAGCGGTTGTGCTGTACTGCTGTTGCATGTGTCTGATTCGTGGCTGTGTGTGTGGTGTGCGTGGCTGGCATGCAGAGGCTCTGTCCAGCCAAACGTGGTGTGTGACGTGTAGTATATACATACATAAGAATGATTTATTTGTGGGCTTTCCCATGCCCCATGATAAAATTTTCATGATTTATTGCATCAGCCAACTAATTCACTAGCATGATTGCTACTCCCCCGTCCCATAATGTAAGACGTTTTTTAACACTACATTAGTGTCAAAAAATGTCAAAGAGAGTAGCTTTGTAAGGAAAGATCGATCAACTTAAGTCCATACATGATTCTCAAAAAAAAAGTAAGTACATACATACCTCTAAAAACAACTAAGTACATACATGATCGCCCGCGTAATGTTGTTTTGGGCTGACACTATCACTAGTAGAAAAAGGGTCAAATGTGAAGCACATTAGTCCCGATTTGTAACCGAACCGGTACTAATGTGATCATTAGTGCCGGTTCCAACGGCTAGGCGGGCGGAGATTAATACTACCGGTTTTTGACGAACCTTTAGTATCGGTTCATGCTACGAACCGGTACTAAACAAGCTGTGGCAGGCTGCGGTCAGGCTGTGGCCCCACCATCCACCTTTAGTGCTGGTTCGTGCCACGAACCGGTACTAAAGAGGTTATGGCAGGCTGTTTTTAGTCCCACCTCGCTCCCCTAACAAGGTTTTTACCACCTTAAATATGTTACTTTTCAAACTATCACAAGCACTTGGTCTTCATTGAACTCTATGTGTAGAATTTATGACCGCAATATGAGTCTTCACCGGTTTCTAAACCGTTGAGGTCTCATATTGACAATTCAGATTGTACACAAAAAGATCATTGATGATCAAAATATTTTTGATGTATTTCTCTGTAAAGAAATATAAGAGCATGATCTAAATGCTCTTATATAAGAGCATGCTCAAAGTATTTTTGATGTATTCAAAGCGACGTCATCAATTTTCAACCCTTTCTAACATCATTTGTTGTTTTTCATTCATTTATCCATTTGTTTAGAGAGCTAAATGACCGTGAAATTGAAAATCACTACAAAATGAACTCTGAAAATGTTGAAACTTGGCATGGTATCATCATTTCACACACATAGCTTGTGCAAGAAAGTAGAGAGGGTTACGGCAAAAACTGGATGCACTTCGTGTACAAACTGGACAATCTCTTTCGGAGTATCAGGGTTTGGGACGAAAACTCATCTGTTACACGGTTACTTTATTTTTTAAACTTATTTGAATTCCAGACTTTTTTTGCCCTTCAGTATGCACCATTCAAAGCGACGTGATTAATTTTCAACCCTTTCTGACATAATTTGTTGTTTTTCATTAATTTACCGATTTGTTTAGAGAGCTAAATGATCGTGAAATTGAGAATCACTACAAAATGAACTCTGAAAATGTTGAAACTTGGCATGGTATCATCATTTCACCCACATAGCTTGTGCAAGAAAGTAGAGAGGGTTACGGCAAAAACTGGTAACACTTCGTGTACAAACTGGACAATCTCTTTCGGAATATCAGGGTTTCAGACGAAAACTCATCTGTTACACGATTACTTCATTTTTTAAACTTATTTGAACTCCAGACTTTTTTGTGTTCAGTATGCATCATTCAAAGCAACGTCATCAATTTTCAACCCTTTCTGACATCATTTGTTGTTTTTCATTCATTTACCGATTTGTTTAGAGAGCTAAATGACCATGAAATTGAAAATCACTACAAAATGAACTCTGAAAATGTTGGAACTTGGCATGGTATCATCATTTCACCCACATAGCTTGTGCAAGAAAGTAGAGAGGGTTACGGCAAAATATGGATGCACTTCGTGTACAAACTGGACAATCTCTTTTGGAGTATCAGGGTTTCGGACCGGTACTAAAGGTGGCCGCTTCCCGCCGCTTGGCCTGGCCAAAATTGGCCTTTAGTACCTGTTGGTGACTCCAACCGGTACTAAAGGCCATTCCTATATATATAGCACTTATGAAAAATTCAGTTTCATCTCCCCATCTACAACCTCTACGCGACATTGTCGCCGCTCCCGTCCCGCGTCGTCGCCCATAGCTGTCTCGCCCTCGCCGCTTGCTGTGTCGCCGCCGCCATCTCGCCGCTGCCCCCATACGCCCGCGCCGCCATAAATCGCCGTCGTCGTCCCGTCCCGTAAATCGCCGTCTCACGCCGCCGCCGTACGTCGCCGTCTTCGCCGCCGTCGCCGCCGCCCGCTTCGTACACACACACACACACACACACACACACAAACACGTACACGCGCGCACACACACACACATTTTTTTACTTATTTTCTGTTTTCTGTTTTTTAGATTAATACATATGTCAAATTGTTAATTAGATGATCAAATTAGATGACTTACCTAAATACGAATGTTAGATTAATGTCGAATGTTAGATGAATTTAGATAGAAAAGTTAAATATTAATGTTAATTGTTAGATGAATTAGCTAGATATTAATTAGTGTTAATTAGATGAGTTAGTATTTTATACTTTTACTTAAAGATGAATTAGATATATTAATGTTAGATGAATTATTAAGTGCTTAGTTGAATTAGTAAGAAAATTAATAAGTGTTTAGCTGAATTAGTAAGTGTTTAGTTGAATTAGTAAGAAAATTAATATAACTAGTTTATTTTTAGTAAGAAAATTTAGGTATATGAGATTTGATGATCTAATCAAAATATTACTATATAGAACTAGCTACTTTATATATTTTATTAAGAAAACTAATAGAACTAGTTTATTTTTAGTAAATGCTTAGTTGAATTAGTTGAATTAATAGAACTAGTTTATTTTTAGTAAGAAAATTTAGGTATCTGAGATTTGATGATCTAATTAAAATATTACTATATAGAACTAGCTACTTTATTTTAGTAAGAAAATTAATATAACTAGTTTATTTTTAGTAAACGCTTAGTTGAATTAGATGAATTAATAGAACTAGTTTATTTTTAATAAGAAAATTTAGGTATCTGAGATTTGATGATCTAATTAAAATATTACTATATAGAACTAGCTACTTTATTTTAGTAAGAAGATTGATAGAACTAGTTTATTTTTACTAAATGCTTAGTTAAATTAGTTGAATTAATAGACCTAGTTTATTTAGTTGAATTAAAAGAATTAGTAAGTGTTTAATGTTTCACCCATATGAACATAGGAAATGTCGTCTGACGACGAAAAATATTTCATTATGTCCGAATACTATGAAAACCAGCGCGGCCTGTGCGACAAAAAATTCCTTGTTGATGATAGGCGCTTCAGTATCAAGCTGGATGAGACCTTCGAAGTGGATACAGTAAGTCACGACGACAAGTCTTTTTTCGTAATTAAGCATGACTTATGCTTCATTTGCTTGAACTTATAATTTTAAATTTTCACTATTCTACTAGCGCATCCCCTGCCATGCAAGAATTTTTGTCTTGGATAAGATAGGTTTCAGTGCTATGGAAACTATGGAGCTAAAGAGAGTTTACTTGAAGACCGAGCATGGTTATACTTTCAATGTCAAATTATACAATGCAGACACATACACCTATTTTGAATGCAAATTTTGGCAAGCACTATGCAAGGCTTATGCATTTGAGCCTGATATGGTTATTGCCTTTGATATTTGTCCGGAAGATGATATTGAAGGTAATAGAGACATATGGGTCGATGTGCAGACGCCTCCAGTTTTACCATTATGTGAGTTTCTCAACCATATTTATGTCTTCGATATTGTTTATTAAAAAATAGTTGACAACTAATTTCTATTGACAGATTACTTCCATTCAAGCAAACATGTCCGACGCTTGGTAGACAGGACCGTCCACTGTCCCGGGGCTGAACTAAACTGCGAGGAGATAAGTCATTATGTTTCATGGCTTGAGGATCTTGATGCTGTCAAGGGAAATTATTTTTCTGAATTTGAAAATCTTAGTACTCAAAACGTGCGACCAATAGTGATCGTATTGAACTACGGTCACATCTATTTAGGAAAAATGGTAAGATTTTTACTATTTGTCCTCAGTGCATCTTTTGCATACATTATTTTTCAAGCTAAACTTCATTGCTAAGTAATGTTACTATACGATGTTCTTAAACAGGGACTCCCGATGACAGTTGTGCCTCAGTGGATCGGTACTAAAGGTCGCATGTCAATGGTTAGCTTACGGCCAAGATATCCTACAATGCACATGAGTGCATTCAAGATTTCTAATAGCGAGGAATGCTTAATAGTGAAAGATTGGAGCAAAATTGTTAACGATCGCAGAGAAGTACTAGGGGGCAGCAAATAGAAGCGCAGCCCACGATTAGGAGACAGGTTGATCTGCATGCTCCAATATGATGAATCAGAAGAGCTATACATGTTCTATGCTATTTTACCTAAGAGAGAGCAGCAGGAGTGATTATTAGCTAGTTCATGCTCTTAATTAGTACTTGTCCTCTCATGTCTGTGTACTTCGTCCCGAACTTAATTAATCTCAAAGAGTGATTTGCTTTTGTGGTGTTATGAACGTTTATAATATCATGACCATGTTGAACTCGATGATATCTTTGCTTCTGGTACAAGTGAATGTTTCTTCTTTAAGCTGATTAGATAGCGGTAATGACTATGATGATTAAATAGTGGCAATGACGACTATGATGACTTTTAGCTAGCTAGTATACTGTTGTTGGTGATGATATATATGATGCAAGAGTTTTTATATTAATATGATGATGATGAGTTATTAACCGCAGATTAGTTACAACTGGATGGATCCTAGCTAAGTGATCAAGTATATGCCATATCCATATTACCTTGATCACCTAATTAAGTGATCAAGTAATATGGATATGGCATATACTTGATCACTTAGCTAGGATCCACATGCATCCAAATAAAACTAATCATGGTATTTTCACCTAATGATTTAACAACTCATTATAATGTAAACAATCACTAAAATTAAATTAAAAACACAAAATTAAAGGAAAAATAAAAAATAAAACCAACCCCCCCCCCCAAACATTTAGTATTGGTTGGTGTTACCAACCGGTACTAATGGTCTACCCGCACCCGGGCCTGTCTCGTGCCACGTGGTGGCACTTTAGCGTCGGTTTGTGCCGAACCGGTACTAAAGGAGGGGGGGGGGGCTTTACTCCCCACCCTTTAGTGCCGGTTATAGAACCGGCACTAAAGGCCCTTACAAACCGGCGCTAAAGCCCGATTCTGCACTAGTGTATATATGGCTATGGAAGAGAAATAATCGGAACCCGCATATGTATTTTGCTGTGTTCCATCAGGCCACATTAAGGTAGCATCTGGGTGCCCTATAGATTTTTACTATTTCATTATTTTTTTGCTATTCCAATGACCACGCAGGAGTACATGGTGGACGATGGCGGAGAGGAGGGTCATTTCATAGGTAAATTCTCTGTTAATAAAGGAAAATGTTACAAAAAGAAGTGATCTCTTCATAGGGATGGTCTGAAAGGAAGTCAGCTTATAGCCGAATATGCAGGTCTGGCCCATCACCATGGATGATCATCCTTGGTTTTTATGATCAATAATTTGGTATTACGACTTACAACTTTTTTGATGCCAAGTCAGATTATAAGGAACTCCGTTTCCATGCGGTGAAACCCGTGCTATCTCCTCACTACAACAATGCATCACCGAGTATTGGCTTCTCACCGCACTCCATCTTGCCGCATGTGTATCTTTAGCGATGTTGTCCCATTGGTGCTAACTATGTCACCACCATTGTGGCACTGCGCATCCTCTCCAACAAAAGGAAGGAGGAACATCGGATCACATCTTGCCATGTCCTGTCCTGCCTCTACAACATTACCATTCACTTCGTACACGACGAGCCTTCCATCTCTGATGATCTACCGTGACCCGGCTCCTTGACCCGACTAACTCTGATTCATGGCGTTGTGTAAAAAGAGTAGAAGTATGAGGGGAGGTGTATGTGTTGGGTGCAAGGAGTAGCTCGCGAAGGGTGGCCCACGTGTCTAGCTTTCAAAGATTAGTTGTTAAAAATTTAAACATTTGCTTGCGTGGACACAATGACAGGTTTGATATACGTCGGTGAGCTCGTCACCTCAGTATTGACAACAATTGGACGTGTTGTAACAAGATGGACATCATGGTCACCGTGCGGGTGGTAAGCACGATAAGCGGCGACATGATGTATTTTTCTCTCCCGTTGCAACGCATGGGCATGTTTGCTAGTAAATACATAAACACTTTTTAAAATGCGAGAATATTTTATTAAAAATTGCATGCACATTTCTAAAAATTGTTCATCGAGTATTGAAAAAATGTTCACCACATATTGGAAAAATGTTCACTATGTATTTTGGAAAAAAAATTAAACATGTATTTTTTTTCTAATATACACACAAGAAAATATATTTCTAAAAATGATTATGATTACAAAAGAAAAAAGAAGAAATTAACCGGATAAACAATGGAAGAAATAAAAATGATAAAATAGGAGAAGAAAAATAGAAATGGAAAAAAAGAAAAGGGAAAAAAGAAAAGTGAGGATAAAAAGAATGAGAAAACAAAAAAAATAGGAAACAAATTCACGGTTGCAGTACCCGCTGTACCCCTATGCAGTTGAAGATTTAGCGGTAGACATGCAACTGGCTGACATCCGTTCCCCCAAGCTGCAGTCGCACTGTCCGCCCTTGCAGGTGTGGGGGTTGGCCTATTATATATATGGAACGTTGAACTATTTGTATGTGACGAAGTTCAAAGTTTGTGTTTGTTTTGGTCTACTGTGAAATAAATATTATCTTAAATTGTGACTGTACGTATCCATTGAAAAAGCGGAAATTATAAGTGTAATCTCACCACCTCAAGTCAACAATGTTACCACAACCCTATCCCTCATTCATTACTCAACCCAAAAACTTCGATGGTTGTCCTCAACCATATTTCATCCTTTGAACCAATCAAAACATGGGATAAGCCACCCATCCAACCAAACAGAAAAAGGGCCATCCCTAGCCTGCTGGTTGGAGTACCCTCAACTACCATAGCGTGTACCTCGAACCAAACACATCATGGGGTGTTCCGAACAAAAAGGAAAGGTTGACTTGGCTAATCTCCCAGCTTTAAGATTTGTGTTTTGAAATCAACTGTCCATAAGACATTCTAAGATTTTTATCAATTCTGTTTAATTTTGCATGGCCCAAATACACATCCAAATCAGTTTTGCTATTTCTCATTCAGACAAGAAATAGTTACCTCACATCTAATTCTCCAGCCATCGGAGTAACGTCAGGATTCGTATTTTCTTTAATGCGCAGAATGCCAGAGCGAGCCGCGAGCATAGCTGAAGCGACCTGACCAGTTTTTTTTTTTGTCGAAAGCATGGTGTTGTGCGAGAGGCCCGGTTGCCAGAAATAGTTTGTTTTTTATTCCAGTTGCAAGTCCACCTTGACTCGCAACTAGGGCTCGTAGTTTATAGTTGTCTCAGTTGCAAGTCCATCATCGACTCGCAACCGATACCATAATTTTGTGTAGTCCCAGTTGCAAGTCCACCATGGAATTGGACCCATTTTTTTATCTCAGTTGCAAATCCACCCCTCGATTAGCAACTCGGTCCCAATCTTTTTTGTGTCCCAGTTGTAAGTTCACCCTTGACTCGCAATTGGGGGTGCAGTCTTTTTTGTCTCAGTTGCAAGTCCACCCTCGACTCGCAACTCAGGCCTAACCTTATTTTGTCCTAGTTACAAGTCCACCCTCGACTCGCAATTGGGACTCGACCTTTTTTCCCAGTTGCAAGTCCATCATCGACTCGCAACTAAGGCCCAACCGTTTTTTTATCTCAGATGAGAGTCCAAACTCGACCCGCAACTAGGGGTCCAACCTTTTTTATCTTAGTTGCAAGTCTACCGTCGATGGCGAGCAAACCGCAGATGACACGGCCCAACAAGCTAGGATACATTTTTTCTTCATGTTTTTATTTTTTTCTTTCTTTTACCATTTTTTCTTTACTCCTCTCCTTTTAATTTTTCTAATTTCCTAAAATTGATCTCATTTTTCTTTTTTACTTTTTTTGTAAATTCACAAGTTTTAAAAAATGTTCCAAAATTCATAAATTTATTCATTTTTCCAAAATTGTTTATGTTTATGAAAAAAATTAAATTTCAAAATGTATTCATTTGTCAAAATTTGTTCACAAGATATAAATTTTCACATGTTTTTTTAAGCAAGTTCAAATGTTTGAAGCACTATTCATGTTTCAAAAAATCGGTTTTAAATTAAAAAAATGTTCAACTTTTTGAAAAAGTGTACACTTTTTTTCAGAAAAATGTTCACATTTCCCGTAAATGTTTGGAAGTTTGTAAAAATATTTGTCTTGCCTAAAAAGATATTTATCAATTTTAAAATTTGTTCTCAGTTTGGCAAAAACATCTCAATTTCAAAATTTGTTTGTCTCAATTAAAAATCATAATTTCAGGAAATGTTCAAAAATATTCTGAATTATTTTATATACCGCTGAATAAAGTCTTTAATGTTTCGCGGTGACAAGAAGTCACTAACGCCCAATAGTTCTAGTGACTAGCTACGGTCGTACCTCCTTAAGAGTTTTTTTATGAATAAGCCCCCAGATCTATTATAGAGGATTTCCAACAGTACAAAACACTCCACATAGAGAGAAAATTACAAGCAAGTCCCTAAGATGCTCAACAACTCGAAGCTCCAATGCGAGCCGCAGGCGCGTCGCCGCTGCCGCTGCCATCGCTACTCCACACCCTTGGCCGGCCAAACCTTGTTTGATCACGCGGACGGGAAGTCTCCGTGCTACGGTCTAGGAGGACCAGCGCGCCGGAACCGAAGCTGCCGTCGAAGAATCTCTAAACAAATCTGAAGAAGCCCACGTCCAACACAAACTCACCAGCTTGACGGCGACGGCGGAGAGAACACCACCACCACAAAGTAGAAGCCAGAGAGCACGACACCATTGCAGCAACAGGGCCTTCACCTTGTCGAAGCCGCCAGAGCACGAAATCGCCGACGCCACACATGGCCGGAATCGCAGCGACCACCGACCCCTCTTGCTGGACAAAGCCACCCAGATCCGCCACAACGACCCTGTCCTGGACACCATGTGCCTAGATCCACCAGCAGAAGGAAGAGAAACCAACCTGCTAGGGAAGGATCTGGCACAAATTTATTCATAACCGCTGCCATCGCCACCAAGGACGAGAAGAGCACCGAAGGAAACCCTAAATACCTAGACTACTGTTGTACAAGCACACGTGCCGATTCCGGCGAACCCCTCCCACCGGCGACCACGAAGGTCGACGGGGGAGAGGTGTCGCCGATGGACAGTGCTAGCACACCGGTCACCGGATGCGAAGTTGCCTCTTTCTCTCATCCTTAAGAGTTCTTGTGTTTGATTCTAAGCAAGGGAAGTATTCACAATCGCGCCACGCTTGCTAATAAGCCAGCCCAGTCGGGGGCTCACTGTGCGGTGCGTGACAGTCAGACACCACACCCGACAGCTGCTCAATCCAACAAAAAACCCGAAACAAGCAAATAGACACAAGACAAACAAAAGAAAAACAAACAAAAGAGGCCGCAAATAGTATTCCTTCCGTTCATTTTTGTAAGACCTTTTAGATATTTATGACAACACTTGAAACAGTTCAATTTCAGCTGTCTTAAACGATTTACAAAAGTGAACAAAGTGAATATCTCACATTTAGTAGATGAGATATAGTCAGGACCTATCCAAAAGGGAGCCGCTACGCGTCCACCACATGGAGCTTCGTTGGATCAGCGCTCTGACAGCTGTCAGATCTAACCACCACGCCCGTGACCACCTGCTTACTTTCTGGAACAACCGCTCAGTTTTGAAACAAATTCCCCTGTCTGCCGTCCTGATATAGCTGCGCCCAGCGCGGGCCAACCCCCACCATCGCAAAATCACCGCCGTTGGCGTCGGGGGAACTAGTCCTTGCTGTGCTCGCCGGAGTTGTTGCTCCTCCTCCGTCTCAGCCGCGCGAGCAGCTGCTAGCTCCAAGCGAGCATGACGACGACGACCTCTCACACCCGACGCTTCTTCGATGTTTTCTGCAACCAGAGCTATGTTTCCGAAACATGCCTCATGTTACAATGTCTGACCACTCACTCTCTAACGTCGGGCGGTCCTGCGGTGCTGCAACTCGGGCTATGTTTCTGAAACAAGACCCTTGTTGCAGAAATCTTTCTTTCTGAAACAAAAGATATGTTGCAGAAATCTTTTGAAACAAGACTCCAGTTGCAGAAAAAAAAACCCTTCATCATCGAATCGTTTTTCCTTTCTTTCTGAAACTAGTCCTATGTTGCAGAAATCTACCGAAAACAAGACCCTTATTGCAAGAAAAAGATTGGCCGTGTGGGACTGACTTGTGGCCAGCGTGTCCACTTGATCAGGATTGATCTGGCGGCTATGTAAGCGGGCGGACGCTCGCGCATGCATCAGCCGGCTGAAGGTAAGCTTTTCCCTATCCAAAATACTGAATCAGATCCGCGCGCCATGAGATTTCTCGAAGCACAGCAATCCAGGATGAACCGAATTCGTAGATCAATCTGATTCGAACTCCCAAACCCTGCCATATACCCTTGGCCTGCCGCGCCGACATCATTGCCACAATCTCCAGAACCACCATGACGTCGCCCTCCACCGTCCCGTTGCGCACCTCCGACCTGATCGGCCCACCACCACACGTGGCCACCGACGCCGCCGCCTCACCCGACTGGGCGTTGCTCAACAGGACGGCGCGGCTGTCGGACCGCCGGAACGCGACCACCGCCGAGTGCCACACGCCGGAGGGCCAGCCCGTGGCGGTGTCCTTCTGGCCGGCCGACCCGCCGGGCCTCTCCCACCTCACTGTCCATTGCCCCGGCCTCGACGCCTCCGACTTCCACGACAACACCCCGCCCGTCGTCCTCTGCGCCGAGGGGCCCCTCGTGCTCCTCCGGGTCACCCTCAACTTCCCGGAGTGGAGGTCCCCCCACCTCTTCGTCTACTCCGCCGCCGGGAACGGGGATAAGAGGCCGTCGCTGCACCTGCTCCCGTGCCCGGACCCCGAGGTCGACGACATCGGCAGCCACCCCCCGGTGCAGGACTTCGAGGGCAAGGCCCAGCAGCTCGGTCTCCTGCCCTGCGGCGACCGCGGGGCCTACGCCGTGGCCTTGCTCCACCACGGGTGGAACGAGTCCCACGGCCGGACCCGGCAGTACTACGTGTTCGTCTTCTCGTCGGAGACGAACTCGTGGACCAGACGCAAGGCGGCGCCGCTCCACCTGTCCAAGTCCGACCAGGCGCTGTTCGACCGTCACGGCCATGGCAGCTCCAAGCAGGTCGCCGTGGGAAGGAGCTCGGTGGGCTGGGTCGACCTTGTGTGCGGCATCCTCCTTGCCCTCAACCTGTTCGACAAACGTCCCGTCGTCAAATTCATCCCGTTCCCGGCATCGAGGGTACCCATCACCGACCAGAAAGACGATGACAACCCTTATTACGCCCCGGAGTACTTCAGCGACGTTGTCTGCTCCGGCGAACTGATCAAGTTCGTCGAGATCGACTTCGCCGACCCCGACTGCAGGACCACCGGCAAAAGCTGGAGAGCAACCACATGGTGCAGGAGGGTGTGTTGGGACAACTGGCGCAGGCGATGCACCATAGACGTCGACGACGTCTCAGTCGACCAGAGCTACTCCGCTCTGCTGCCGGAGCTGCTGGACGAGGAGACCCAGGAGCTGGAGCTGAGGAACCTGGAGTTCCTCATCCCTACGCTGGGCGTGCACGACGACGACCTTCTTTACATGTTGGCCAGGGGTGGCGGTGGAACTGGCGACGGCACGGCCTGGGTCGTCGCCGTCGACATGAGACACGCGGTGATGGAGGCGTTGGTCCCGGTTTCTACCGAGATGGGCTACGCCGTCACGATGTACTGCCCATGCGCCTTCCCCAAGTACCTCGACGGCGACATCATCAAGGCACTAGGTACATAATTTCTCCACACGTGATTGGCTTACTACCCGGCGATAAACTACAAGCAGTCCAACGAGTTTATGGTTCGTTTTGTGGTTGATCAGGTGCAAGCATGGAGGCTGAAACAGCTGCTCATCATACTGCCGACACAGATAGTAGCACTAGTAATCAAAACTTCTCCGATGAAGAAGATGGTGAGTACGACATGCACGGTAAACTTGTTTTTACTAGCATAGTGCTTTTAGCAAATTGATTGGCCGCACCGGATCATTCGATCTTCTCTCCCGGGCTGTTGGTCCAGCAAGATTCGTCCTAATTCAGCTCCTGTTGGAATCAGGAGATCGGTTCTCAGATTATTGGTGCGCCGAGTCCCTTGAGGGGTATGCCTTGCCCTTCTATGGAGAAGAAGGAGGGCAAGTCTTTTCTGATGAAGAGGGGAGTGACCAAGGTTAGCCTGTTTTACTAGCATAATACTTTTGCGAATACATCTGAACCATTTGATCTTCCCTTCCCGGCCATCGGTCCAGCAAGATCCGTTTTAACTGAGCTCTTGTTGGAATTAGGAAATGGCATCGGAACTTGGTGCGGCCAGTCCTACTATGGCAATCCGATGGACAATGCTGATGCATTTGGAGAATTGCCGCAATACGTATCTGATCCCGGCCCCGACCCTCGAGCGAACCGGCGGAAGGAGAAGAAGATGAGGAGGAGAAAGAAGAAGGATAACAGGAGGAGGAGCAAGAAGCAAGAGCAGGAGCAGGAGCAGGAGCATCATCCCCTGCTGCAGCTTGTGCAGTTTCTGGATGACCGGCCGGAGTTGCACCCGATCTGTTTTGTTGCCTGCCTACTGATAGCGATCATTGTAAGAGAATTTTTGGGTACCAACCCGTGGCAGGCTGGTTGAGCAGAGCTATGTTTTGTGCATGATTGACGAAAGCTCAAGCTTTTTTGTAATGCAGCTTTTGCGAGATTGCTTGTGGCTCCTGCCTCCTGGGCAACGTGGAGCCTGAATTTTGAAAAATCAGATTTTGTAGTTCAAAGAATTTTGAAACAATACACGTGTAAATATGGATGTATATTGCATATTTTAGTTCCATGACGAAATGCGTTTTTATGTGAGCTGCACGAAAGCATCATACATTTCTAGCACATGCACTATTCACTATCAAATTACAGTTTCTCTAGTCCATAAAAATGAATATGTAGTATACACCCATATGTATGGGTATATTGTTTCAAGCATTAAAGAAAGTGTATATTGTTTCAACATTTTTTGAACATAAAAAGTTTATTCTACTTTCTCAAGGCTTTTGGTGACGAAATGGTGAGTCATATCTTTTTTGCTGATCTTTTTTAGTGTGACCGGAAAAACATGTATATTGTGCAATTCCCTGCTTGGCATGTAATTAAACCATTAGATCAAAAATTACGTGTACGAAAAGTGAACCTCGTTATTCAAATAACATTACATACATCAAGTTTGACGTCGAGTTTTTCATGAGTAAAAGATGCATCCATTTTACACACTTTAGCTCTATTGAAAATTCAAACTATACATGTAATCTTAGTGGTCGTTTGGGAATCCTAAATATCAAAATAGCTTGTGTTTCACTAACCCGTGGTTAGTGATGTCATAAGAAAGATAATAAGACGACATAGATGTTTATATAAGGAACATGGAGGAACATAGAGATAAGAATTAAAAAAAGAACTCATGTTCATACAATGAAAGTGGGTAGTTTTGGGAAAATGTATGTCTATTCATAAATTAAGTGGATAACTTTTCAAAGTTCTTAAACACAAAGGGATTGACAGAATTCACCCCGATGCCAAAAAAATCCTTCGCAGGCTCAGTCAAAAGATAGAATTTGGTGTTAACAACTCCATTGCATGGTTTAAAAATTGAAATCTTGGTTCGGTAACATTTGGAAAAAGTGCATATGAAAAAGCTTCATTTTGCACATGAGGCAAAAAAAATCAAGCTTTTTTGCTGATCTTTTTTATTGTGATCTGAAAAACATTTATATTGTGCAATTCCCTGCTTGGCATGTAATTAAACCATTAGACAAAAAATTATGTGTATGAAAAGTGAACATCGTTATTCAAATAACACTACATACATCAAGTTTGATGTTGTGTTTTTCATGAGTAAAGAGATGCATCCATTTTACACACTTTAGCTCTATTGAAAATTCAAACTATACCTATAATCTTAGTGTTCGTTTGGGAATCCTAAATATCGAAATAGCTTGTGTTTCACTAACCCATGGTTAGTGATGTCATAAGAAAGATACTAAGACGACATAGATGTTTATATAAGGAACATGGAGGAACATAGGGATAAGAATTAAAAAAATAACTCATGTTCATAAATTGCAATGAAAGTGGGTAGTTTTGGGAAAATGTATGTCTATTCATAAATTAAGTGGATACTTTTTAAAAGTTCTTGAACACAGAGGGATTGGCAGAATTCTCCCCGATGCCAAAAAATCCTTAGCAGGCTCAGCCAAAAGATAGAATTTGGTGTTAACAACTTCATTGCATGGTTTAAAATTTGAAATCCTGGTTCGGTAACGTTTGGAAAAAGTGCATATCTTGATTTTGCACATGAAGCACGGGGTTGTTCTTTTTTAATTCACACCCCTGTCCAGAAACTCTAGCTGCCACCACTCTCCACCAGTTAGGCCACAGTCCCTCCTCCTCCACTTCCTCTTCGGTGGTGGGAGGGGTGGAGACCCGGATTTGCATTGTTGATTTGTAGTTAGGCCTCTTAGGATTATAGTTCTGTTCCCCAAGGATGATGTCGTGCATGTCAGGACTAAGGTTTCTTCGACTCCTAGTCCCTCATCAGTGGCATAGAAGAGGGTGGAGGATCGTCTCGTTGCCGCCCTTCTAGAGTAGTGGATCTGGTCGTGTCTTCATGTTATGTAGGGGATCTTTGAAGGTGTATTTCGGTTGAGTGGATAGCGCCCTTTTGTGTCTTGGTCCTCTGACTCCTTCTCTAACCGGCGACATTTGACCCTTTTTTGATATGGTCGTGGAGCTTGTGAATTTATGTCTCCACGGATTAGTCTGGCCAGATATAGGGTGGTCGTCCATGCCTCTTCATCATCTTTTTCTCCAGGATGATGATCTGTTTCCTAGATCGTTGTCCCTAACACCTTGTGGCTCCGACCGACTACTTCTCGCTTCATCAAACACGTTTCCCTAGCTCCGTTGGTATTTTGGAGGACCAGATGTGGCATCGAGCTTCGTTCACGACATCAAATTTTCAATGAATATTGTGTAATTATTAATATTTTTAAAGACGACCTTGTAAGAGTCGGTTGACTTTGACATACACATTTGGCATTTTCAGAAGAAAGAAAAAAAGAATAATTTGTTTAGTAAAAGGGAGTGCATATACTTTAGTTGCCTGGAAAACCGATTCACATCAGTCACATTCAATCATGTCCGTTATATCTGCATCCAACAGCTCAAGGTCGTCTTCCTCCTCCCACAATTTTCCTTTACACACGATCCAATCCAGCAGTCCTCACGCAACCGCCATCTAACCCAGCTCTAACCGCAGGCCTCCACCACTCACGGGCCTAATCGCCTCCCCCGCTCCCCTCAACCCCCACCGCCCCAACAACCCCCTAAGCCCCGCTCTGATGAACAACTCCGGCGACCCTCCCTCCTCCCGACACACCTGGTTAAGTTTGGGACTCGCTCCCGCCGGCTATCGCCGACTCCCGCTCGTACACGGCTCGGCCTCGCCGTAGCCGGCGCTCGACGTGTCCTCTTCGGCCTCGCGCTGCGCTTTTGCCAAAAGTGACCGACACCACAAAAATTTCCAGGCACGTGATGTTTACAAAACCGTTAGTTAAAACGTCTCATAAGTTCAAAACCAATAATTACGCGAGAGTAGAGGGGGTTTTCCGTGAATGACCCTTTTGCCTCTCTGCTTCCACAGCACAGCGCGAGCTCGCGGAGAGGACGACGCAGCCCAAGTTACCAAACCCCTTCCTCCCCAATCCCCTCCGCCTCCGGCGACACCCTCCCGCCGCCGCCCGGCGAGATGTCGTCGGTCTGCCGCGCGCCGCGGGAGACCGACTTCGCGCGCTTCCCGGACTCCGCCCCCATCGTCATCGACAACGGCGCCTCCACCTTCCGCATCGGGTAGGAGCCCCCCCTCTCCCCCCCCCGCCGCCGCCCCCGGAACTCCCCGAAACCCTAACCCTAACGCTCGTCTCCTTGGTTTGCTCCGTTGCGTGCAGGTGGGCTGGCGAGGCGGAGCCGCGCGTCTCCTTCCGCAACATCGTGCAGAGGCCCCGCCACCGCAGCTCAGGTACGTAGCGCGCGGGGCGCTTAGAAATCTCGACCTATGTGGTTGCCTGATGCGAATGCGTTTGGATTTCACGTCGTTGCGGTTCGTTTGCGCAATGGCGCTCGCGGGTTCAGAAGTTCATCGTGGCATTCCGTTGGTGATTGGGTGCTGTTCATGAGACTGGTTTTGTCGTGACGCACCGAAATTGGGCCTATCCTTTTAGTTGATATATATGCGTTTAGTGTTTTTTAATGATACTTTGGTTTACTTGACTGTCAGTAATTCTGAAAGCGTTTCCAAGTCAGATGTCTGTAGAAATATTTTTGCAACTGTGCGAGTGCGCTGCAATGTTCATGGTTTTCTGAATGTACAAAATGGGCATCACTTTATTTTGAATGTCAGTTGATGGACTTCTAAGAGGATTGGAGCAAATTCTCATATTTTAACTGATTGCAGTTTGTTTCTGACTCGACAGGTGAAACTGTGACAGTTGTAGGAGACACTGATCCAGCTCTAATGAAGTACTTTGACTGCACACGGACATCAATTCGCTCAGCGTTCGATGATGATGTCGTCTATCAGTTCGAGTACATGGAATATGTGGGTCACTCCTATGACATTATCTTCCTGTTTTTTTATTTGTCAGCGAGATCAGCAAATGATTTATTATGTGTTTTTAGGCTTCAAATAGATAAACTGGGCAGTCAATGTGGCCTGTCATCCTTTCTCCAGAGTACACTTTTAATTTTTGCATTTTTTTAGGAATGTGCAACTCTTAGGTCTTGACTATATGCTTGATACTGATAATGTGGAAAGAGTTCATGCGAGTGTTAAAATATCAGAAAAATGCTTATTGAGTGCTTAAGGAAAAAATTGATGTGTGCCCCTTGTGATTTTGAGTTGATAAAGAACTTCAAAATGTACTTTTGTAACAGACAAGTCACTGTACTTATTTAACCTTTTTGATCTGGTATTATTTGAATGTTACAGATTCTCGATTATGCTTTTGACCGATTAGGTGCCACATCAGAGGTAAATTTACCTGTGTCAACACATGCCTATTGAATAATTTCCTTTAATCTTATTTTCTTTTCTTCCTTGGTTTGGTGGCTTGTCTTTTACTTTGCACCTGATAAATAAGTAACTTTTACATAGTTAGTCCTGTTGAATAAGAAAAGGAGGAACCAGGGGTTGGTTATGCATGTCAATTTACAATTCTTGTTAACAGTGTAGTATGTGTAGTGGGGACTAGGGAGTAGGAAACATTTTCCTAGTGAGTGGAAGTCAAACAATGTCGTAAGGGCTTTGGGAATGAACTTTAGTCTTAGCCTCTGAGCATAAGCAAGGTGAACAGAAACAGTGAAGTATGCAACTCAATTTTCGGTAAATGACAAGCATGGACGATTATCTCATTTCACCAGTTTTTCCACTTAGCAATGAATGCTAAGGAATAACGCAGGAAGAGTTGGTATTCCGAAGCTAGTAGTTTGCTATTCTCATGCAATGAATCTGTAAAGTGAAAACTGAAAACCCTACACATCAGTTCATTTAGTCTCATAGTTCTAAATCTGATAGTTATTGACTTGAAAGATGAGTAACTTATATTTTACATGTATCTTTAAACTTCACAACTTAGTTTTTTCTCCATAAACAATTATTTCACAACTTAATGTTTTTTCATATAAACAAATAATTGTTTCTTACTGTTGAAATCTAACTATTATTTGTTTTAATACCGGTCAGGTGGGCCATCCCATTCTTATGACAGAGTGTGAGTGCAATCCATCCTTTTCTCGAGCACGAATGTCTGAACTTCTTTTTGAGACATATGGTGTGCCATCCGTTGGTAATGTCTTTTGTGATCTTTATGTGCTTTTGTTATGACTTATGAACCGCATCTGTTAGTATAGTAGTGCAGTAGCACAGTCGATAGAAGCATAAGTACTAATGTTTTCTCTTACTATTTGCATTTCAGCTTTTGGTATTGATGATGTATTTAGCTACAAGTACAATCAGAAGCTTGGAAACTGTGGAGAAGATGGGTTGGCTATTTCGTGTGAATTTGGAACATGCCACGTTGTTCCAGTAAGTTTGTTTCTTCAAGATACGGCTTTCTCCAACTGTGTGCAACATACAAGTCATTTCATGTGTCTCCTTTTGTCAGATACCATGAAATGAGTACAATTACATCTGTTTAGGAGGAAATACCATTGACTGTGTTTGAATTTTAAGTTTCTAACTGGATAAACAGGGACATTTTACAGTAGATCATATGTTGAATAAAATGAATAAAAAGAAACAGATGCTACCTCAGATTATGTGTTGCTGTCCAGGCATGCGCTGTCCCCTTTTCTGCTCCCAGCTCCACAACTTCAGTCAAAAAGATGCCTTCACCTATTGGGTTACTGTGGAGAGCTTGAGTGAACAATATTATTCTGGCACTCTCTCCATGAGGATCTGCTTATATACTCCTCCATGTTAGACACCATACTTTGATGCATTAATCACAGTGAGATTCTGTTCCTTGACATGCCCCCCTGAAATACTAACAAAATGAATGCACAACAAATTCTTTGTTTGGACGGAATGTGCTGTATATTAGTTTGGCTTGTTGACTGTTTCAGAGATCATGTTCAAGAAAAAGTCTCAGCACTTATGTTTATCTATCTGTATATTTCAAATTAAGTTGTTGATCTATGGACTAAAAGCCATGTTGGATCTGTTTTCAGTTCTTAAAAGGGCAGCCTGTGCTGGGGGCATGCTGCCGAACAAATGTTGGTGGATCTCACATTACTGATTTCCTGAGGCAGCTCCTCTCTCTTAAATATCCCTATCACGTGTATGTATGAGCACATTTTTCCGAAGTACTTTGTATTATTTGTTTTCCCTAATCCGTACCATTTCCATGTCTAACAGTAGTCATTTTACATTTGCATAGGGCAAACTTTACATGGGAAAAGGCTGAAGAGCTGAAGAAGGAACATTGTTATATAGCTGCTGATTATATGTCAGAGTTGCAGATATTCAAAGTAAGATATTTGTGCCTATTTCTTTGTTTGCTTGTCAATTTTCAGAATTATCAAATTCCTATTTCCGATGTGTTTTTCGTATAGAAAGGACATTCTTTTCACTCCAGTTGCTTATCATTTTCTTAGAATTTCTTTCTAGAAGTATGTTTATAGCAATTATATAGGAGTACATTCTTGCAACACCATGAATTGATCACTTCAGTTTGCAGAATAACAAGGAAGAAGCTGAAGAGAAGACTAGGTACTGGCAGCTACCATGGGTACCCCCACCCAGAGATGAACCGCCATCTGAGGAAGAGCTAGCGAGGAAAGGCGGCGTATAAGGAAAAGGCTGGTCAACGTTTGCGAGACATGGCTGCTGCAAAGAGGTCTCAGAAGATAGCAGATCTGGAAGAAAAACTGTCTGGCCTGGAGGACTTGATGGAGCACCTTGATGGAGCTGATGAATCGCAAACAACGTCTATTCTGGGTAGATCTGGATACCTTTCCCAGCAGGAAATTAAGTCTGATATTCTGAAAGCAACACAGTCTCTAAGAAAAGCGAAGGGGGAGTCCAATGGCAATGAGGAGAACGCAGATGCTTCAGGAGCTGATAAGTACCCACTTGTATCTGTCCCTGATGACATGTTGACACCAGAGCAGGTATGTGTTTAGTTAAGCTATCGTCTGTGACTTGTTATGTAGTCAACAATGAGATTCAATTAATGTGCTTTTGGGATCATCTTGCTCCTTCTTAATGTTAGGATAAACGTAATCTCCCATGGTTAACATTGCTCTGTGTCTGTGTTCCACTTTTGCTCTTATCCAGTTAAAGGAAAAGAAGAAACAGATACTACTTAAAACCACGACAGAGGGCAAGCTGCGCGCCAAGCAGAGGCGTGCCGAGGAGGCAGCATTGAGGGAGAAGCAAGAAGAAGAGAGGCGCAAGTAAGTGGCAACATTCTCAGTCTGCAATCTATTACTCCCTCTGTTCACAAATACAAGATGTTTTGGATATTCCAATATGGACTAAATGCGGACTGAAATGAGTGAACAAACACACTAAAATGTGTCTATACATCCGAGTCAGAAAAAAGTTAGAACATCTTATATTTGTGAACGGAAGGAGTATATGGTAAAGTCCTCCTGTATGAAGTCACATGCCATTGTGTCTTGTTGATGAAATATTTACTACCTTAAAGCCATTTGACATTTTTTTTGTTCTTTCGAGACATTCCATGTTCATCAAATTTTAAACTGTAGGAGGAAAGTACATTTCTGTATTTTGTAACACATTTTTTTTTTACCAATTTTGAAGGAAAAGCTAGTGTTTATCATAATAGCAAACTAGTAACCACATTAAAAAAAAAGACTAAGGGAGAAGAAAGCCCCTAACTTTTCATCTAACTACTAGGTGGGAGACTCAAACCCAGGTGGGGTGAGTGGAACCATGCCATTTTTCTCTAGGAGAGCTCCCCCTAGCAACCACATATCGCTGAGCTCAGAGCTGCATTCGCCTCAATGCATTAGAAGTTTCTTAAAGCCTTTGTTTCTATAAGAGAACATCACTAGAAAGGCAGAATCTGGGAAGTGGGTGCTGCTATTCACTATGTACTGTCAGTTTTACTTGACAATATGTGGTGTCTTGTGTTAAAGATGCTCTTCCTCCAAATTGGTATGACTTTTCTGCAACCTGTCTTAGAGATCAAAGTTACGGGCTGATAGGTTATACAACCTGGTTGATACGGATAGGGTACTCCCTAAGCTGTTGTAGTTGTGCTTGAGGTTTTCTATTGTTTCTTCTGTAATATGTTGTCACTCTTAACTACACAGGGAGAACCCAGAGTTATACTTCGACGAGCTCCGTGCCCGATATTTAGAACTTTCTGAGAAAGTCGATCAGAGGAAGCGACAAAAGGTTAACGGCAACAATAATTCATCTGGTGCCGTAGGCCGTGGCGAGCGTCTAAATGCTGCCCAGAAAGAAAGAATGCGGTTACTTACCACTGCTGCATTTGACCGAGGGAAAGGCGAGGACACTTTTGGAATGAGAGATGAAGATTGGTTGGTCTACAAAAAGATGAGCAAAGAGAATGAGGAAGATGATGATGGGAAAGATGATGATGAATCAGAGCTTGCTCGAATCGCATCAAAAATCCAGGTAAGGCCCCGCTCTCATGCTTTCCTATTCATGATGTCCATTTTCTCATATCTACGTTTCTTTGGTGAAGTAAAAAACTCTAAAACTAATTGTATCATAATAACATGACGCTTCCCTGTCCAGGAGGTGGATCCTACATTTGTGAACAAACATGACGCTGTTGAACCAGCTCCAGACCCTCATAAAGTACGGCCTCTCACCGCAGACGATTTCAAAATCGCCATCGGGATCGAGCGGTTCCGCTGCCCCGAAGTACTATTCCAGCCCGGCATGATAGGAGTCGACCAGGCCGGCATCGATGAGATGGTTAGCATCTCCCTCAGGAGGCTACTGGAGGACGAGTCCGTCAAGGAGCGCCTCTGCCAGTCCATCCTCGTCACAGGTGGCAGCTCCCTGTTCCCCGGGATGATCCCTCGGCTCGAATCCGGGATCCGGCAGTTCCGGCCCTACCTCGCGCCGCTGAAGCTTGTGAGAGCCGCCGACCCCATCCTGGACGCGTGGCGGGGCGCTGCGACCTTGCGGCTTCCAGCAAGTTTGGGAAGCAGACCTTCACCTTGGCGGATTACAGAGAGCACGGCGAGAGCCTGTTCCATCGCTACAATATTGTCTACACGTTGTAGCAGCGTTCTGTTGGTGTGTGCCCCGCTAACGTATAGAGAAACTGAAAAGCTGATGCGTCTTGCTTGTGAACAAAAATAGTTTTGCTTGTGATCATGCATCTTGTGAAGATGACATACTTTTAAGTTGGCTTAGAAACATTGATACCGATCGATACCCTTAGTCTAAGCACTTGTCCAAAAAAAAGCATAATCTAATTGTTCTGCTGCCTAAGTATTGTTTGAAGGTTTGGAGCCAGTCCTGAATGATGTGGGTTTTGTACCAGCGTGATGCTCGTGTTATGGTTGGTATATACCGTGCAGCTGTCTTCCCTGTAACTTCTACTCCCTCCGTTCCTAAATAATTGTCTTTCTAGAGATTTCAACAAATGACTACATACGGAGCAAAATGAGTGAATCTACAATTTAAAACATATCTACATACATCCGTATGTTGTAGTCCATTTGAGATGGCTAGAAAGACAAATATTTGGGAACGGAGGGAGTAGTCATATTCTTAAATAATGACACACGTATTTTCACCTGATTTTTAGTTATGAGGTTTAATTTCAACATAATATATTCTAAATCTATCAAAAGCACAATTTAAATTCAGTTTTAGTCCTCTTTCCACTGTTTCAAGGAACTATATTATACATTAAATTTAAAAAATATTTGATCGTGCCTATATACAATTTTAATTTTTAATATGATTACTTTGAATTCAAAAACTAAAATTCAACTTTCCTAAGTACTCCCCCCGTTTTTAAATATAAGCCTTTTTAGAGATTTTAATACGGTCTACATACGGATGTATATTGACATATTTTAGAGTGTAGATTCACTCATTTTGCTCCGTACGTAGTCTATATTGAAATCTTTAGAAGGGCTTATACTTAGGAACGGAGGGAGTATGACATAAATGCCGTTTTAGGGGGTTTTACATATGGGAAAAGACCACGTGAGTTAAAACGAAGCCATTACAATTTTTGAATTAGTTTAATCTTGATTCAATTGAAATTTGGATTTCAAACTAACTACTCCCTCAGCCCGGAAATACTTGTCAGAGAAATGGATGTATTTAGATGTATTTTAGTTATAGATACATCCATTGTTATCCATTTTTGCGACAAGTAATTCGTGACGGATGAAGTATGTTACTAATGTCTCCAAGTAAAATATTTGTAGGCATATTCGTAAATAATGCTACACAATTTTTGAAGTTTAACTTGAACATAATAACTAAATGTATTCTAAAAATCCTTGAAAAGTTCAATTTAAATTCAATTCTAGTACTCTCTCCACCGTTCGAAATAGTATTAGACTCTTTTATTAATATGTTTACTTTAAACTTGAAAGGTGCAATTTACCTTTTTACTTTAGTAACATAAATATAGGTTTAGATGTTCTACGTATGAGAAATGACTAGACATGAAGCTAAAATTAATCCACTAAGAATTTATGAATTACCTTTAATCACAGTTTAACACAATTGTAACTAAAACAACTTAAAAACGAAAAAAATACAGAATAACTTGCGTTGTAGTTTACAATTTTTTGGAATACCCTTGATTGGAATTAAATAGAGTGAGAACTACCCCACCGTCCCAAAATAAGTGTCTCAACTTTGTACTAAGTTTAGTACTAAGTTATAATAAAGTTAAGACACTTATTTTGAGACAGAGGGAGTACCATTTAGGACTTCCAAAAGAATTTCTGTTAATAGTTTTTGAATATCTTGAGATGTGACATCCTCAAATCATATGACTCAACAGTCACAATGGACCACATGTGGGATGACTTTTTTAGAAACTTAGAATGCATATCCAATGTTAAATGGGTTAAAAAGATGTAATAAAAAGAAAAACCAGGCACTTTTTTTTAACTACCATACCCCTTTAAGGGGCTTCGCTATCTCTTATCAAATAAATGCAATTCATACTTCTTAAATCACGTAGCTCAAGAAAATATTTCTCAAGTATAGTTGTTGTTGTCACAAGACTAAATAAATGCAAAAAAACTAGAATTCAGCATAATAATAATAATAATAATAATAATAATAATAATAATAATAATAATAATAATAATAATAATAATAATAATAATAATAATAATAATAATAATAATAATAAGATTAATGTATACCTATAATAACAAAGGGGCTATTGCTTCTGGAGGTACGTCATGGAAATTGACCCAAAGTTGCAAAGTATTACCCACCAATGCCACTTATAAGTGATAAAAAAACATTTCACACAGGGGAATCCACCGTCTGGGCCGGCCCATGCAGTAAGGATCTCCTATACTGCGCTCTGCGGCTGGATCCTATTTGGCGCCCTCAGCGCCGAATACAGCGTTAACCGTACAGGGCGCACACCCCCCATGCGCAACGGGAACGAGGATTCGAACCCGCGCCCTAGCGGTTAAGTGTGCCACGCCATAACCACCGCGCCACGCGCCATTCTGCGATCAAGTACATTTTCTTAACCCTTTTTTTCTTTCCTTTTGTTCTTTTTCTAATTCGACGAAAAAAGTTCACTGGATTTCACGAACAATTTTTCAACTTTAACGAACTTTTCCAAAATTGGGTGAACTGTTTTTTTCAAGTTCGATGAACTTTTTTCAAATCCGATGAACTTTTTTCCAAATCCGATGAACTTTTTTTTCAAATCTGATGAACTTTTTCAAATTCGATGAACTTTTTTTCAAATCCGATGAACTTTTTTTAAATCCGATGAACTTTTCTCTTTTTTTGTTTTCAAAATTGATGAACTTTCGGAAATTTGTGAACTGTTTTTAAGATCGTAAATTTCAGATTCATGTGTTTTCAGTTTTGTGAACGAAAGGACGAACATCAAAAAAAGAAAAAAAGAAAGAACGAAGGAAACGTGAGCGAGCGATCGAAGCGGAGAAAGGAAGAGAGCGTGCTAGCTGGGCCGGCCCATTCGAGGCTCTTGTGGCGCTCGCTAAGTGAGCAGGCGCATAAGGCGCCGGAGGAGGTCTCGAGGCAGGACACGATCGCACGACCTAATCGACCACGCGTGTGAACTTGGACCACGATGCAGCCTGTGCCCACCTCGATGCCTGTGCCGTTTTCAGATGATTAGTACAGCTAAAAACTAGTTGGACCCGTATTCCTGTGCATTAGGGTCGGCCCAATGGGCTCCGCCCTTATCAGCCCTACAGTTATATGTGGAACCCCATCTATCTTTCAGGTATTGCAGTCCATCCATTTACTGTTCCCCTCTCGTTAGGGTTTCTTTCCTCCTCTCGGGCAACGGCGCTGCCCTCCCGTAGAGATCTGCTTCATCCCCGGCCTCCCCTTCTCCGCCGGTGACTGCCGGGGCTCTCGGGCCTGGGTGGCAGCGCGGAGCTAGGCTTCGATCGGGAACGTACCGCCCGCGGATCACAACACCTCGGGCTAGAGGACATGGACAATACGGCGCCGAGTTCGGGAACAGCTTCTTCCGATCTTGAGGCCATGATGGAGGAGCTAGGTCTGAAGGAGAGCGATCTCCAGGACGTGGTGGTGGATGATAGCGAGCTGCCAACGGAGGCGACCCGCTGGATGGCCCTGGCTAGGGTTCATACTGACAAACCCTACAGCCAATACTGGTTCTATAGGAACATGCGAGTGGCGTGGGATCTGGCTCAAGAGGTGAAAATCCGCCCCCTCGAAGATAACCTATACTCCATGCAGTTTTCTTGCCTTGGCGGAGGAACGAGTGATGGAGGAAGGGCCTTGGAACTTCAAGGGGAAAGCGGTGGTCATGTCACCATATGACGGGTTCACCAAGCCATCAACTATCGAGCTCAACAAAATCGATATCTGGATGCAGATTCATGACCTCCCTGATGGATACTTCTCCAAAATTAAGGCCCTTTCAGCAACTGTCGGCGACTTCATATACGCCGAACACTATAAGGATCTGGGTCTATTGCAACAAAATCGTTTGTTGCAATACATGTTGTTTCATGGAGATAAGTACCTATTGCCATGAAATGACATTCGTTGGCGGCCGTTGCGACTGGACGCATGGTAATAGGTTATTACCACGAAAAAGCAATCGTGGCAATAAAGTGTGCTATTGCAACATCCATGCGAGGAGTTGCCAGATGTTTTCCCGTGGCAACACTCACCTGATGCCACAATTTTATTTGTGGACATAGCTTTAATATTGCAACAAGTAACAAACCGTGGCGACTGATATCTCGTGGCGATATACATTTGTGGCAACAACCTATGCCAACGACGTCGGTTTCGTGGTGCATTACTCTTCCGTGGCAATAGTCAATTGTGGCAATAAACTATGGCAACAATCCTTGTTTTCGTCGCATTAGACATGTTGCCACGACCCACTACGCTTGTGGCAATAAACTATGGCGACAATCCTTGTTTTTGTGGCATTAGGCATGTTGCCACGACCCACTACGTTTGTGGCAATAAACTATGGCAACAATCCTTGTTTTCGTCGCATTAGGCATGTTGCCACAACCCATTGCACTTGTGGCATTAACTTATGGCAACAAATATTCCAGTCGTCGTAACAGGAAATTGCAACATATTTGTTTTGGTGGTGATAAATAGGTATCACAACAAGTAAAATCTTTGTAGCAAGAAACTATTGCGACAATTTAAACTTTCCGTGGCGATACTCTATTTCAACCGAAAGTGGGTTGTCGTAATAGCCTATTGCAACTATAAAAAAATACAGGCATTCAATTACAATATTCAAAACCATACGTATAATATGTAGATCCATAAAATTCATAATTATCATAGCAAATATCCATCAAATGAAACTCAAATGTAATTTAGCCATCCTAATTAACTGCGAAGACTAAATTGTCCGTAACCTAAAGTCCAGTCAAGCTAGTTCTTTGGATCCTAATTAACCGGAAGTGGGTTGTAAGTCTTCCGACAGATTAGCCAATATAGTTGCATCTGTTTTGTATGCCTTGTAAGTGGCTTAGAGTTGATCGCCAGCCTTTATATCGCCTCTTTCACAATTTTGAGAACTTTTCTTACATTTTCGGAGTATCTTCTAGGTCCCATCTGTCATGTAAAGCATAAAACAAATGAATATACATAAGCAGTGCATTGTCGACGGTAAAATAAGATAACACATGTGGAAAAGGTTGTACGCACTATCATATCTGCAACAATGAGTCGATGGATTGTAGGGTGAATGTCCGGCCACGTCCTCGCTGCAATGAGTGGTAACTTTCTTTTCATTATGACTACCACGTCATCCTACTATACCACCCAATTTTCAAAGAATGTAATATTTAGCTTTGCAGATCCATTGGCAAAATGGTTCTTAGATGCTTTATAACCTTTTAGAACACCTCGCCCTTTCTTCTTCTGTCCACCAGATTCTACAGCCCAAATCATACAATAAATATTGTATTACTCGGTATTAGATTGTAAGAAATGATGACACATATATAAACAAAAGCAAGTACCATCCTGTAGTAGCGCACGGTTGCGGCTAGCATGGGATGGCCATTCAACAATGGAACAGATGTCATTAGCGAACCTTTGGAGTGTCGATTGTTCGGAGTTCCTTTATAAGATTTAGTAGTCTTGAAGGTTTAGCAATTTAACCCACACCAAGATTTTATGCATTATAGCAAATGCTAAACAATTTACCAGATCTGGGTTGTCCACGTTGGTTTTTGTATGCAGTTATACTTTCCATCCTTGTTAACAGAACATAGCCTTTCTTTACTTCACACAAAAACAATCATGGGACTTAGCATTAACAAAGCATTGATGTTGTGCACCATTCAGATAAGTGATTAGGAAGTAAGGATGTTCTGTACGAGGAGCATCCTCTGTAAAATTCATCATTGTGCCCTTTGTATGTAATGCAGACATAAATTTTTGAGTCAATTTAAAAACAAAGCAATAAAAACAAAATATCTATTAAAAAGAAAGTATAAATCTGAATCCTTGGTTCCCTTGTGTAGGCAAGAAGTATAAATCTATGCTGATTATTCCAACTACATAAGGCACAACACGATATAAGAAAGCAATAAAAACAAAATATCTATTAAAACTCATATTATAGTGGCCTGAATAAGATGCAGAGGATGCACTAAACCTGAATCCTTGGTTCTCTTGACGTACGTTATTCAAGTATTAAGCATATGTGAATGAACATGAAAGGCAATATATCAGTGATATGTTGTTCGTAAAAATACTACTATGAATCTATAGGAAAAACATTTCCAAAGTAACTCGTGTAAGACCAAATATCTATTAAAAATCATCTTATAGTAATCTGAATCAAATGCAATGCAGAGGATGACTAAACCTGAATCCTCTGCTCTGTTGACGCACATATATCATCTAATATTTGACATTATGGCTTAAAATGTGTTGAAAGAAACTCATCTCGATCTACGCTAATTGCTAAAAAATATTTATTAGAGTAAAACTGACAGACTTTTGTAGATACAGCTTGCGTCGTATCCAGGAGTATTTTACACATGATCAGTCTAACTATACCTCGGATCTAGAAAAGGAACAACTAACATATTAATTCCTGAACATATTCAGGTCTTTTCTGCAGCTCAAGCCATCAAAAAAAGTTCATCTTTGGAAATGCAAGTCAAGGAACAAGGAAAATTAGGATTCAAAAAATCTGATCAATGCAAGCAGGACAAAGGAGAAATTATACAGGGAACTACTGTTGACATAGCCAAGCTAGGGGTGTTCTTGCAGATTTCTGTGCCGCTATCATCTCAACACCACACAAGTTTTTCATGTCAGTAGAGATCACCATAGGGAAGCACATGAAGCAGCCAAGCTAGCCTACTCGCAGGGAATTCATCCAAATCAAAATGTTAAAATAGACTGCAGCAATGTTGTTCATGATGAGTGGCTGATGTGTAATATCATGGATGTTTTCTTTTAGTGTTGTTGCTATTTTGACAGTGATGCTATGTACACATTGTTACTACGAACTTGTGGTCTTTTAGTGATCTTGCTATTTTCATTACTTTGCGTGAACTTGTGGTCTTTTCTGTGAAGCTGCTGAAACTCCTGTGCTCTGATGTTGAACCATGTGTTATATATATCGCTGAGATGGTTTGTTATATCCAGTACTAAAATCTTGTGTCATATGTCCTTGTATATACCTTGATGTAGTGTTGTTGATCTGCTGGTGAATTCTTGATCGGGCTGCAACACTGAAGTTTTTCTTCAGATTGCAGTTAACTTTGCGGGTACATAATATATACCATGAGATCCATATATACTGTCAACAACACATGCACAGCCTAGTGGTCTGAACGCGCCCCACTAGTCATCAACCCTGGAGGTCGGCGTGGATGCCACCCGCGCCCAGTCAGCGCCAGCGAGGCCTCGAGTCCATAGGTCAGGGGCTGCGGCTATAGAAGTCCTCGGTCAGATTCATATCTACATCTGTATCTGGCAATTTTTGCACCATGGCCCCTCTGTTTTTGATTTCCATCCCACAAGACCCTGTTTTTGGCAGCAGACACCCTAGTTTTAAAATGGTAATAACTTGGCCATTTTAAAACCAAATTTAACAACTCAATATGCATTCCTATCAAGAAAATGTGTTCTATCCATTTATAAAAAAAATCATTGTTTTGGTTATGTAAAATTCATGCAATTAATAGGTACTTTAATTACTCCTTAAAAAATATTAATATCTATAAATATGAATAATATAAATTACGTGTCTATAATTATCAAAAAATGCATAGATTATTAATATGTCATCCATGTACATGTTTGCATCATGTACCTTGTTTGCATGTCACCTAAATAATCAAACATGGAATATTACGATGGATAATCAACTTACCGTTGTAAATAATAGTTGTGCCTGACTCTGGCGATGGAGGGGCAATGACGGCGGCGCGCCTTCGGCTCGCTTCAGTGCTGGTAGTCGCCGCTAGGTGGTCTACGGATCTGAATGTAATTTCTATTATTTCCGGTATTTGTTGTACTGCCATGATCAAAGATGAATAGATCGGAAATTTTCTCGCAAAAAAATAAAATAGTTATTGCAGCATGTTGAAATTGAGGCAAAATATACACTATTGCGACAGATACATATTTTGTTGCATTAGTTAGCCAACTTTTTGCCACAATAATTGGAACTAATGCAACGCTACATCGATGTTGCAATATCTTTTCAAATATTACCACGAATAGTTATTATATTGAAATACCTATTGTCTATTACAACAAAATGACTGCCTCGCGCAACAGATATTGTTTGTCGCAATATCATTGCCATATTGCAACAACAATGGAGTTTGTTGCAATATGAGGCCTCTATTGCAACAAAATGAGTACTTGTCGCGACCAAACTCGATTATGGCAATATGTACAGCCTATTACCACAACCGACGAGTTTGTGGTAATATTACGTTTTATTGCAACAAAAGATGGTTGTAGCAATAAATTTTGTTGTAATAGACCGGAATCCTTGTAGAACCCAGGTCACATGACTTTGAGGGTAATTTCGCACGTGTTCGTGTGAAGATAGATGTCACCAAACGCCTGAAGAACGATGTTTCTTTGGTGGTCAGGAGGAAGGAATCGCTTGAACGAGTAATCTTCAGAATCAAATTCGAAAGGTTGCCAGACTGGTGCGCTGTGTGTGGTTATCTCGGTTATCTTTTCAAGGAATGGGGAGACGGGATCCATCCTCCCAAAGCTCTAGTCTTCAAAGATCTGAAAGCAAGCTGGTCAAGAGGTCCTGGCAATGGACCTGGTGAAGGCAGTGGGTCCAGAGGAGGACGTGGAAGAGGCCGGGCTGGTAGAGGTGGGGGACGTGCAAACAACACCTACACCAACCAGAGTCGCGAGGATATGGATGATACTGCGACTGACGTAGCGATGCATGAAGCAGAAGAAAATAGGAAGATGACTGCCTTAGTATCAGAGGGGACCCAGAAGGCTCCACCGAACACAACTTACAAACCATTGCTGTTGACGGCACCGGAGATCCCGATCAGTCCTTCCTCCAAGCAAGAGCCGAAGAGGAACAAGCCAAGCTCGTCAACGTACGAAGCAAATCAGCCAAAGAACTCTACTAGCAACAAAAACTCCGATGCGCGACTGGCGGGCCCCCTAGCGGGGTACCGCCCAGCGCAATGAGTCTCTTATGCTGGAACTGCCGCGGAATTGGCAAAGCCGCGACAGTTCGAGAGCTTCGCGAATTAGCGAGGCGATTTGCCCCCTCTGTTCTTTGCATCCTTGAAACACAAATAGAGGGTTCGAGAGTTGAGAATTTGGCCGAAACTTTGGGTTATGACAAAAGTTATGCTGTTAGCGATTACGGTAGGAGTGGGGGACTCGGTATTTTTTGGAAAGATGAAATAAAAGTTGAAGTTATTGGTTATTCCAAGTACCACATTGATGTGTTAATTGATGATATGATCGATATGCAGGTCAGGGTGACATTTGTGTATGGTGAAGCCCAGGTGCCAGAGATACAAAACATGGGATACCCTTCGAGGCATATCTGAAACACAAGGTCGACCGTGGGCTGTGCTTGGTGACTTTAATGAAGTACTACACATACATGAGCATGATGGAATCGGTAATCGGAGTCAAGTCCAAATGGATGGTTTTAGAGATGCAATTGACACTTGTGGTTTGACTGACATAGGATACACAGGGACAGATTGGACTTTTGAGAAGAAAGTTGTGGGCGGAACCTACACGAGGGTTAGACTTGACAGATGTTTGGTTAATCCAGAGTGGTCGCTAGCTATACCCTCAACAAACCTGGCTCACAAAACGGCTTCAAGTTCTGATCATGTTCCTATCCTGCTGACGCTACGTGAAGTGCATGCATGCAATGTGGGACCGAAGCCATTTAAGTACGAAACAATGTGGGAACAGGATGATTCTTTATTCGCTACAGTGAATGGGCGATGGAACATGCATGCGGCAGAATCTGTCGCATGAGCTGTGAGGAAGCTGGATGATTTGGCTGGTGACCTCTCTGCATGGGACCGGACACAGTTCGGATCAATGAAGGACAGAGATTCGCCAATTGCAAACTGCACTAGAGCACTGCGCTCTGTCCCAGGCAGATCCGGCCCAACACATGAGGAGGCAAAAGTAGCGGACAGGCTGGTTGAGCTTTTCCACCGAGAAGAAATGTTGTGGCGCCAGAGGGCGCGCTTGGATTGGCTCGTACATGGAGACAAAAATACCTACCTTTTCCATTTAAGAGCTAGTAGACGGCGCTGAAAAAACCAAATTAAAATGCTTCAGTTGCCGGATGGGCATATGACCGAAAATGCTTTAGAGATGGAGGCTCTAGCAAATGGTTTCTATAAAGGTTTGTACACCTCGGAGGGAGTGCATAATATGGAAGAAGTGCTACAAACGGTTCCCACAAAAGTAACACCAGCGGTGAATGACACTCTTAATGCACCATACACTCAGCAGGAGGTCAAGCAAGCTTTGTTTCAAATGTTCCCTATCAAGGCACCTGGCCCTGACGGTTTCCCGGCTCACTTCTTTCAGCGTCACTGGGAAGTATGCGGGGAGGATGTAACCAGAGTGGTTCTCAAGATAGTTGATGGAACGGAGTCAGCTGAGTGTATTAATGATCTTGTGTTGGTTCTGATCCCAAAGGTAAAAAACCCAACACTCCTTTCGCAGTTTCGTCCAATAAGCCTTTGTAATGTTCTGTACAAAATAGCCTCAAAGGTCATCGCCAATAGACTCAAGCAAATATTACCAGAGATAGTTTCAGAAGAGCAATCTGCGTTCGTCCCGGGCAGGATGATAACTGACAATATTATAACTGCTTATGAGTGCTTGCATTTTATGAAACGGAACAAGGCGAAAAAACACCAATCGTGTGCTTTAAAGCTTGACATGATGAAAGCTTATGATCGAGTTGAGTGGGCCTACCTACGGGCCATCATGCTGAAATTGGGATTCACTGATCATTGGGTGGACATTGTTATGAATTTGGTCACCTCTGTCAAATTTTCAGTCATGTTCAATGGGAGGAAGCTAGAGGAATTTCAGCCTTCGAGAGGGATCCGCCAAGGGGACCCAATATCTCCATACTTGTTCTTGTTAGCAGCAGAGGGCCTGTCGTGCCTTTTAAAATCAAAGAGTGAGTCATCCAACCTTAATGGGATTCAGGTGGCGCCTTTGGCACCTCCTGTAAACCATCTTCTTTTTGCTGATGACCGCTTTGTTCTTCAAGGCAAACGGTGTGGGAGCTACCGAGGTGAACCAGGTATTGGATACCTATAGTCAAGCTTCGTGCCAACGCATAAACTATTCTAAGTCATCTATCTTCTTGATAAAGGTGTTCTGACGGTATGAGAACTGAAATAAAAGGACTCCTCAATGTCCCAAATGAAACGCTTAATGAGAAATATCTTGGGATGCCCTCTGACATTGGGAGTTCAAAAAATGGATCTTTCAAATACCTCAAAGATAGGTTATGGAGCAAGATCCAAGGCTGGATTGAAAGAACATTGTCCACGGCTGGAAAGGAAGTTCTAGTGAAGTCGGTTGCACAAGCTGTACCTGTCTACTCGATGCCTTGCTTTAAACTACCGAGAGGGTTATGTGAACACCTCAACATGCTTATAAGAAAATTCTGGTGGGGAAGTAAGAACGGACAGCGAAAGCCCCATTGGGTCTCTTGGGAATCAATGACGAAGCCAAAGTCTATGGGTGGACTAGGGTTCAAAGATTTTGAACTTTTTAATATGGCAATGCTGGCTAGACAGGCTTGGCGCCTGCTGCAACAGCCTGATTCACTATGCGCCCGGTTATTAATGAGTGTTTACTACCCTCAATCAAACATCCTTGAAGCACAGTTGGGCTCTCACCCTAGCCAGATATGGAGGGCCATTATTGAGGGGCGCGATACACTCAAGCTAGGCTTGATCAAGCGAATTGGCAACGGCCAGTCACGAAGGTTTGGGAGGACAACTGGCTACCCAGGGAGGAAATGATGAGGCCCTATGGCTGCATCTCATCAAACCCACCCGAGTTCGTCTCAGAACTCATAGACGCCACTACGGCCACATGGGACAAACATAGGCTCAATGCTACTTTCTTTCCGTTTGATGCAAAGGTCATAGCGGGCATTCCATTGTGCACCATGAACATACCTGACTTTTGGAGCTGGGCTCACGAGAGAAGTGGACAATTTTCAGTTAAATCATCTTACAATATGTTAATCACAATCAAGCAAAGGAGAGAGGATTGGTTGTATGGATCGGCAGGGTCCTCCAGTAACCGCATGGAAGAGGGATCGTGGAAGACATTGTGGAAAACCGAAGTGCCCTCTAAGGTGCGCATGTTCTTATGGAGGTTGTCGAAACAATCTTTACCCACAGAGGATGTGAGGGCGCATCGCAATATGACAACATCGAGCAGCTGCGGTCTATGTGGACAGCCAGATTCATGGCGCCACTCTCTTCTGGAATGCACGGTATCCAGGTGCACTTGGGCCCTAGTCGACGACGAGTTAGCCTGCACTATGACGACGACAACAGAGACGAGAGCCAGGAGCTGGCTCTTCAACTTGCTGGACTCGCTAACCCATGATAAGTTTGTCCTCTTGGCAGTCACACTCTGGGCGATCTGGTCCTCCAGGCGAAAGGCAATCCATGAGGCGATCTTCCAGACCCCTCATGCAACTCATGCTTTTATCACTCGCTTCATAGCTGACTTGGAGACAGTTCGGGCTGCAAAACCCTCAACCAACACTATTGCAAGGACCATGCACCCACGCCCGAGACCTAGCGCCCCACCGGTGAACTTTGCAAAGATTCACGTCGACGCTGCTGTACGTTTTAACAGGGGAGGCTCGGCTGCTGCAGTGTGCCGTAGTGATCAGGGGGAGTTCCTGGGCAGTTCTGCTTTGGTCATCGATGGAGTAAGCGATGCAGCTACACTGGAGTCCATTGCATGTCGCGAGGCTTTTGCCCTAGCGGAAGATCTCAATGTTCAACGCATTGTTGTATCGTCCGACTGCAAGCAGGTCATTGGAGACATCGCAAAAGGAGCTCAAGGAGCTTACGGAGCTATCATCAGTGAAATCAATGCTAGGGCTGTACACTTTTCTTGTAACTTTATTCATGAGAGTCGTAGAGTTAATGTAGAAGCTCATAAGTTAGCAAAGTTTTCAATTTCGCTATCTGTGGGTCGTCATGTGTGGCTTGGCCAGCCTCATGACCAACTTTGTATCCCACCTTTTGTGGAATTTCAGTAATAAAGTGGCTGTTCCCTCAAAAAAAAATCTATCTTTCAGGATTTTTGTTTGCCTACAATATGTTCATTGCATCTATCAGGATTTTTGTTTGCCTACTTGTTTCTTTCTGAAAACGCAAAGATGGACATGTGGCGACTAGAAAGAAAGCAGCACACATATATAGATGGGTAACAAACATCGATTGTTTGCAATGTCAGGTAATCAAGCATCACAATCTGCTTCTAATATTTTTTGCTACATACCAGGCTATATGTATATTTCACCCAGCACAACTATATATAACAGGCACATTCATCATCACAAGAGACAAGCGTGCTCATCATACTTGTCTGGTTGAACCAAAGAGAAGACCAAGGACTCACCTAAAGACATGCCACTTTCTTTCAGATGAGCATCTTTATACAGTCCTCGTTGGTTGAATAATGGTTGATTTCCTTCGTCCATATATCAGAAAGGTTTCTGAACATCTCTCGATGAGTGATGTCATACACTGAAAAGCAAATTAGACAACTCATCAGAACCCAACAATATACACACAAACAAATAAAATAGACAAGTGTCTCTGATATGAAAGGCAATAGACTGAATGTCGTTAGAGAATGGCCCCCGAGTTATCCAAAGCCGAAAAAGATGTTCTACTTTTCTACAAGATGCATATAAGTTACACGTATATCATGTCAAATGAGACAGGCAAGATGATGCTACACTCCACTAAAGGACCGTTCATTTGAATCCAACGGCACGAGTTGACGCGGTGCATGGACCTAGCCTACGCAATGCCCTTTCCATCATTGCATGCGTGCCCGTGCCTACCCGCAGCATGCATGCCCACCCGCAGAACTGCGCCCGTGCGTTGCATGCATGCCCTCGACGTAGCCCTGCTCCGCCACCCCTATCGACGCAGTAAGCTGTCGCATGCCTACCATTAGCACCGATGCAGCGTCGCATCAAAGCATGCACCCGGCCACAATGCAGCAGCCAGACCCCGATGAAGACAACCAAAAATCCAACGGTGCATGGCGTGCGGTGCATGGCGTGCTCCTCTTTGAAAGACACAATACTGGCATGATTATCGATGCAGTTCAAACGGCGTGCTTCCCGTTACAAGATGGGCAAAAGAAGGCGTCCATTATTGTCACGTCTCCCATCGACCGAACGTTGCCCTCTAGCCAGGCCCTAGCAAGATGGGCAAATTAATGGGCTACGGCATGCATGCACGGGCGGCACACGCAGAGAACCCAGGGCAGGCGTGTCCCCTTGACCCACGACGGCACAGACGCGTGCGTGAGCCCGTCCCCCTTGACCCGCGACCGGTGGCACAGAAGCGTCGCAGCCCGTTTCCCACGCTCGTGTACACACTTTCATGGGGCGCCACCAAACGCCGCCCGCCCATTAATTCTAGGGTTTCTACGGGCTGAAACCACGTCACACTTGGGCTATTTAAGCCGGGCATTATCGTCTTCCTCTCCCTCCTAATCCATCATACCCCATCCTCTGCCTCCTCTGCCCTCCTTCTTCCTTCTTCTCCATCAAACCCGATCGAGCCCTCGAGCCACCCCGCCACCATGCAGTACGATGCCCCCACCTACCGCTTCCCCCCAACCGTGCCGGAAAGGCTCTATCTTGCCGGAGTGTATGTAGAGAGAACCCTTAGGGTTTGGGCGATCTCGAGGTGGAGGGGCGCAAGGGAGTTAACGGAGTTCTTCATTGCGGCCGGCTTCCGCCACCTCCCCCGCGGCTCTCCTCGGATGTACCATCTTGAGGAGGTCGACCACAACGGCGCTGTGGTTGGGCTCCTCGCCACGTTCACTAACCCTTTCGATGCTTTTCATCTCCTCAGGCGAGCGTATTGGGTTGGTTGTGAGTTCATAGCTTTCACCACCTATAATATCTTTACCGACTTCAACAACATCTTCCCCAACAACGGCGTTATGCACACGCTCCCGTACCCCATCAACAACGGGGAGGAGTGAAGGGCGCGCCCGGAGGAGCGAGGTGGCATTTTTCACCCGGAGGAGGAGGAGAAAAAGAACCCGAAGAAGAACCCGCGTTTGGTGCCCCCCGATCTATCTAGCTTGCTATATATCTATCGTATTAGTTTTTTTAAGTTGTAATCGTTATGCTACTATTATTAAGTTGTATTAGTATTTGAAGTTGTAAGGCTATCATGGAGTTGTACGGCTATCGTGGAACTATGGGTTGCAATCGTTATGTTACTATATATATTGTGTGTTTCGTGCTATTATTTGTAGATTGCTATGGGTTGTTCTTGCTTATTATTTGTGTATTGCCATGGGTTGCTACGAGCCCGGGTTGCTACACCCCAATCACCACACACACCATCTTCAAAATATTGGCCAAACCATGGACATGCAACTAGGAGCCCTATGCAAACCCACTATGGACATGCAACTAGGAAATGCAAACTAATTTACTTCATGCAAGCATGCAATTCATTTAGTTCATGGAACCGTAGACATGCATAAAAACAATTAACATTTAGTTTTAGTGCATAAAAAATGATCCATCACAAAATTTAGTGCAAGAAAAAGGCCAAAGTAAAAACAAGTAACATTTTATTTGCTGAAGTTAGAGGTGGGCTGGTGCCCCTACGCGGGTGGGTTGGTCTCTATTTGGGCATGGTTATTTTCTCAAGGCCCATTTTCTCACGGCCCAACATCTATTCGGTAGCCTAGTTTTGTTTTTTACTAGAAACTGAATTTGGGTGTGTACTCTGTTAACTGAAAAATAAAAACAGAGGAAACAGAGCATGAACACTGAATAGGGCCCCTGAGAATATCATTACAATAATTCAAGCAAGTTTTGCTTCACACAAATTCAAATTCATCTAACAAATGATCCCTGGCTAACTCAAACTACTGGGCACCCCTGAAACTAGCTGACACACTAACTGAAACTCTAACAAATTCTAGCGATTGATGAACATCAAGTAAAATAAACCCATAGCAATGACATAACCATAAAATGCTCCAGCCATCATATTTGCTTGTTGCTTCAAATCAATCAGATGCTTAGTTGCTTGCCGATTTTCTTCAATTCACACTTCAGTTCTGCACTGTGCATCATCGGATCGGCTCTGTCCGCCAAATTGGGGGCTTGTTCCACGGCAAGCCGCCCCCCAAAATTGAGCTCTTGGGTTGGGGTTGATCCCTCGAATTTCAACCTTTCAACATAGTCATCAAGCCACTCAAAATGCCCACATTTCTTCAGAACCTGAAAAACAGGGGGCCGGCGGCGCATGAATCCTAGATCCACCACCCAGATCCACCGTCCTAATTCGAGGAAAAAAGAAAGAAATCGGGAGAAATTAGACCATAGGATTGGTCAAGAACATAGATCTAACCTGCCCCGGCTGTGGCTTGCTCAAACATTTCACAAACTCGCGCCCACGGTTGCCATTTTCTTCCCTCACACAAGTCAAACGCTTCAGAGGCTCCATGCGCTGGCAATCGGGGCATCTTGTCAACGGTAGTGTACCATACTGCATCCATGATTGGCGGGTGGCCGAAGTCGAGCTAGACATCACTCGGCGGCGCGCTTTGTTGCCGGAGCAGAGGAAGAAGAAGGTGGGAAAGGAAAGGGGCAGGGCAAGCAATGGAGGGGGGCGGGCTGGCTCGGGCTCGTGGCTGGCTCGGGTCAGGGCATGCTGATGAGCACGGGCATGCTTGTGTGGATAAGTTGTGGGTCCCACCCGCATGCGAGTAACTGGTGGGTCCCGTGTGTCATAACTCAAATCGCTAACCCCTCGTGTTTTTCATTTCACGGTTAAACATAGCCATGTCGCATTGGAGCTATTGTTGGCTTCGAAGACGTCGCATCACAGCCATTCATTCGAACTACATCGCACTCCTTCCAATTCGCATGAAAAACGTCACACAAGAGCTATTGGCCCTCGTCACCATATAGTCTACGGACATGAATGTAACTTTTACTTCAGGATTAGATTGGAAGTTTTCTCGTAAAAAAAAGTAGAGTAGGTCTTCAAGGTTAATTAGGAAAACCATTTGTACGTGATTCGATATCCAACCGGACTACGGGTACAGTCCAAGTAGTAAGGTTATAAGTCGGAAGGGTTTATACCCTCGAAATAGAGGAAGAGGAGGAGTACTGGAGGAGAAGGGGATCGACCGCAGAGAAGTTATTCCCGACCGATCGGCCCGCAGGGACGCAGAGCGAGGTTGAAGGCGGACGGCGGCGGCGCAGCGGAGCAGCGCACACAGCGTGGCCGCGCCCAGGATGTCGGTTCTGATCGTTACGAGTGTGGGCGACATCGACGTGGATCTACACACAGACGAGTGCCCCATCACCACCAAGAACTTCCTCAAGCTCTGCAAGATCAAGTACTACAACGGCTGCCTCTTCCACAAGGTGGAGAGGGATTTCCTGGCACAGACTGGGGACCCGACCGGAACCGGCACCGGAGGTGATTCTGTCTACAAGATCCTTCATGGCGATCAAGATCGTTTTTTCGATGATGAGATCCATCCGGACCTGAGGCATTCGAAGGCTGGCACGGTCGCCATGGCAGGCGCCGGTGAAAACTGCAATGCGTCACAGTTCTACTTCACCTTGCGGGACGGCGTGGACGATCTTGATGGTAAACACACCGTGTTTGGGATGGTTGCTGAAGGTGGAGGTCTTGACACTCTGGCAAAGATAAATGAATCATGCGTTGATGATACAGGGAGGCCATTCAAGGACATAAGGATTAAACATACATATGTCTTGGACGATCCTTTCGACGATCCTCCTCGGCTTGCAGAACTCATCCCTGGGAATTCTCCTGTAGGAAAGCCACGTGATGAGACTGCAGAACAGCGCTCAGAGGTCCCTTTGGATGAAACAGTGAACTGGTCTGAAGATGCACTCTCTAATAATGTCGTCATCGTTAGCTGCGATCACTGCGGCGGAGGCATTCCAGGGGTCGAACAACCGCCAGACAATGTCTTGTATGTTTCTAAACTTAACCCAATCACACAAGACGAGGATCTGCATACAATCTTTTTTTGTTTCGGAACCGTGACATCGGCTGAAATAATTCGTGACTGCAAGACTGGAGATAGCTTATGCTATGCTTTTATTGAATTCGAGGCAGAGGAGGACTGTGAGCGTGCATATTGTAAGATGGAGAATAGCCTGATTCATGACAGGAGGATCCAGGTTGATTTTGCACAAAATGTCCCAAAGCTGTGGGGTCGGTTCAGGCAAAGCAAACGAAATGCCAATAAAGATGATGGGTGCCTCCTCAAGTGTGGTGCCCCAGTTCACCTGCCCCGAGATTGTGATCAAGGTATTGAGGAGGAAAACAAAGGCACCAATTACGTTGTGAAAGATCAAAACACTCAGAGGCGGGAACAACCGCAGAAGTTATGATTTAGTATTCGACGGCGACGGTACTAATGCTGATCTAGAAGATCGTCCAGGTGCCGATCGAAATAAGATACAGAAAGTAGATGATACGAGATCAGAGTTTCCCTCTTAGGGTGAATGCGACATGAGTAGGCGAGAAAACGAATGATAGAACTAGCGAAATTTCAATTGAAAAGTTAACTGAAGTAGACGACCAGCTTCCTACTGTTCCAGTGAGTTCCACTTGAGTGTTCAGTCTGCTTGTTTCTTCATTTGTGATACATTCTCCTCTTAGATATGATACTATGATAATCGTGTTAAAATTTTAACTTTACAATACAATGGATGTTTCCCACTATATATGTGATACTAGTATAGCTATACGTGATGCCTATGTATTTAGTTTTTTTTATTGGCATTTGTTGCTATCAAGCTCTTAGATATGATACTAACTGAAGAAAAAACGACATCTAACTCTGAATTTTCTGAACTAACTAAACCGCAAGGTTCATTTACTGTAGATGTTTGGGGTTTGACAAGCTACTCCCTTTTTTGATCTTAAATAATCGGTACGCACTATCGCGCTCGAGGACAAAATCATCAGATAACAAAAACTCTACAAGTTCAGCCTCATTTACCAGGCAGAGCAGGCTTTTCACACCGTGTACATATAAGGACAGAATGGTTGGCTTCGCTGTGGCGCCGCCAGCGAAATTGCGCGGGCGGCGGAGCGCGGTTGGGAGTAGGTAGAGGAAGTTTTAACGGTCTGTAAAAGCAAGAACGACATCCAGATGCGGTTCTTTGCCTGAGCTCAGGGTGTAGGGAAATATCACATTACTAGTTATCCTCGACTCGAGTTCCAACACATTTGGTCTTCTTGCCCGTTTCATCGATCTCGTTCTCACAATCTCATTTGCGCCAGCATATAAAAAGAAGTCAGAGATGTGGATATCATAGTTCATTTTCAGAGTAAAAATTCAAGTCGGATGAAACTGAGGTACAAGTGTACAACCACATCGAAGCTGCAAGGCCTCAACAGGTGACTATCCTACGGTCAGGTGTGTAGAGGTTTATGCGCTTGTTCATTATACATTGACAGTCACGTTTTGCACAGTCCATCGATGTTGCAGCAGTGCTACCCGTTCGACCGAACCCAAGCTCTCCCTGCGGGAGAGAGGTCAGCTAGAGACTATAAAGGTCGCTGGGATTGCCCATTGTGAGCACCCCATTCCGTGTAACATATCCTCCTTTCGTTTCGAGCACCCCATGCATTCGCTTGAAGAAAAAGTAGTCGTGGCAAATTCAGGTTGAAAAGGGAACCTCGTTCGTTCATCCATACTAGTGGTTGGGGCACCACCCTGTGGCGCCGCCTAAGAGGAAGTTGGGCCGGTGCCAGGTGGGAGGCGCCCCTTTCACTTACCTATTTGTACTATGTAGTGTTATTGCATTAGACCTAAAGTACAATATTATAAAAGTTGATGACTGGAACAATAAGACAGAGCTATACAACACATTCAGTGAATAGATCAGCCTTAAGAGGAAAAACGGTGACATCATAGCAGAAGTTCCAAGTAATAGAGATGAACTGAGTTATTCATTGATTAGGTAGCAAATATTTTGATAACTATGTACACAAAATTCTTACCACCTACCACCAATTAGAAAACCAAACATTAAAACCTCCAATTTTAGTACCTGGTCTTCACAACTTTGCCAACATTAGAACCTCCAATTTTAAAATCTGAAAGGTCACCTTCAAAATTGAGTATTTGATCATCACAACTTTGCCAGCAACCTCGCCATTTCCAACCCCTCCGCAGGTACCACAACTCATTTCCATCCAGTTTCCTCCTTTATGATATTTTTCTTCAATTGAGCTTTAGAAACATGTATTTAAGTGGCTACTGTTTGCTCCAGAAAATTGATCTTCTGGGTCATGATGGGTCAGAAACATGTACTCCTGTTGTTTGAATGATTTGTCAGCAGGAAGCGAAGGCTTGCGCTCAAGATAATGGACTCTTCTGCATGGAACGTCTGCTGCGACATCAATCAATGTGAAGGATGCATTTTACGAGATTGGTGGGTGTATAATATCTTCTTTTTATTATGGGATGATCATTTCTAATTCTCCATTTGTTTGACATACAATAGAAAATGTACATTCCCTAGTTCTCCTAGTTTGTACGCACTGCTCTGTTGGCACATTCGATTTCAGCGAGAAAATCAAGTTAACATAACGAAAATCAACTATTCATGTGGGGACAAATATGGAATAAGTTTGAACACGAAGTTAGAGTATGCCAAGATGCAAACACCTTTTGAAGACCACTTGGGTTCAGTAGGAGATTCTACTATCGTTGGGTCTCCACCAGCAATGCAAATACGTTTTCCCACCTCTCTGCACAGATAACCATTGTAATAAAAATGAAAACCTTGGAAGAAGATTAGGAAGCATTCATGCGTAACTGAATCAACATACAACTGAATCATTCATCTTTTGCTTCTCAGAATGTAGGATTGAATACAATAACCCACAAATAAGGTTTAAATGAAACCTAAAATGGCAAGCATTTCCCGTGAACTGGCTATAGGTTTAGAGTGATCTAAAATGTGCAGTCGCACCGTGGTCATTAAAAAATACATTGATAAATGTTCCAACAACATCCTTGAGTTTATTGCAAAAAAAGGATGGAAGCACATCCTTCCGTGTAACAGCAGCTGGTAAAGTAAATGCCCTTTTTTCACTGAAAAAAGTGCAATAGACAAGCATGCAAATAATTTGAAAAAACAAAGCATGCAAATATAAGAGTCATGCTTTATCGCATGACATGTTTGGGTCACTCCATTCAATCCATGCCATGCGCTTTTTAGTTCGCTCAATGAGTGGAAAGGCATAGAAGTCCTTCCCACTGAGCAGCACAATTGGTTCTAAGGTAAACATTGAGAACATTATTTATATAATCCCCAAGGAGATCTTAAGCCCAAATTAATGCAATAAGGTGTATATTCGTCGGTTCTTCTTACCGTTAACATCTTCAACACTTGTGCTCACAACAGCAACTGTTGTGATGGGATTTGAGCTACTCTTGCGGTGATCTGTGGTCAGACTGGATTCATTTTTCTTCTTAAAAGAATGTAGAGAGCACCATTGACATGCTATATATGGAGTACTAATCACCTTCCATTACAGTGACGTAACGACTCAAGTGAGGATCAAATGCACCGTCCGCATAGCGGACAACTAATCCACCATAATCCGGTGTCAGAGGTAGTGGCGGGTTATCTGAAACCAAAAAATGGAGCCGTTTTGGAGCACAATTACAGGATATATATATTTATTTATTTAAAAAAAGGAGAAGCGGTGTACTGTGGCACCTCTCTGATCAATCACAGTATAGGCTAAAAAGATGCAGAACCACTTTTTTTGCTAGTCAAATTGAAGTTACAGTTCAATCAATTATAATACAACTATTATATCCGTCAAATATGGAGTTCCCAACATGACGCGCATGTAGTCAGCAATAGGACAAAAACAGTTTGAAACTGATATGAAGGAACACTTATCTGAAGAAATGCAGAAGTCAAGTCATGCTACTGCAAAAAAAAAAAAAAAAAAAACGTGTGGAGTGCCAATGTGGTATGAAGAAGCAATGCACCTGTTCCTCCATGAACACACTCATAGCACTGAAAAAGCAGGCAATCATCAATAGCTAAACGTAAGCTTCCTCCGCACCTCCGATGGTTTGCTTGTACATGCGTTGGTCGCTGTAATTGGAGAACACGACGACACCCCCCTGCACGGCGAACGCGCCACGTACCGCCGTACTCCTGTGCCAGGGACCGCACGGCGAACTCCTGCGGTGTCACATCCGAACCTTTGCTGTCTGGGCCTGCCCATTCCTTCACAAGAACCGCGCGTCTGAAGAAGAGGCAAGTCAAAAGCAAGCAATCATCAGTGTCACACGCTGGAACGATGGGTTCGAAGGTTTAGGGGCAAGCTAGATGGAGTGAGCAGGTTGTATTTCGCGTACCCTCCTTCCTCGGGGCGCGTCTCAACCCAGAGGAGCCGGCCGTTGCCTTTTGGACGCCCGTGCCATGCGGGCGAATCCCAGCCGTCCGGTCGCGGCTGGGCGTGAGCTGGATTCGGCATGCACAACTGCACGCTTCGCGCCGAAAGCCGCTGACACCCTCTTCCATCCTCGCCACACAGCTTCAGCTGCCAACCGTCGGCACCGCCATCCTTCCGACGCAGCTGCAGCTCCATTGCCCATCGACCTCGACCTCCGCCTCCTGAATCTCCGAGAAGCAGCAGGAGAGCGAGTGCGGGGAGGCTATGGCGTCGCGGGTCGACGACGAGGGCTCAAGGGAGGAGGGGGTGAACACGAGAGGAGGGAAACTCCATTGCGTTGTCTTGGGTGTGCTGCAAGAGTATTGTTGTTTAAATCCTAATTCTCACATAGCTGCTGTTAGAGTTATATTAAGTGACGTCTTTTGGCCTTTTGTATTCTAGTCTTTTGGCATCCTCTTGTAGCCTTTTGGCATCCTCATGTATGTGTATATATGTTGGCATTGGCCTCCTAATAATACAAGTTGCTATTCTCCTAACATTAATATGGTATCATGAGCCTAGGTTAGGGAATTTTTTTTTCTCTGGGTATCGCAACTTACCCTTCCGATCCACATCCTGGCTGTGCTGTTCCACATCGCTGCTGCCTCCCTCCTCCTTTGCTGCCGCAGCTCATACAGCCTGCCGTGCCCGATCCAGGCCGCTCCTTCCGCTGCTGTAGGTCGGATCGATCGGATCCTCTTCCTGATTCGAGTCTCCAGCCACCACCAACCTGATCTTCGCCGCCGGCTTTCTCTGTCAACTGCCGCCGGATCTCGTCCGGCCGCCGCTCGGCTCATCTTCCGGCCGCCGCTCGGCTCGTCTTCCGGCCGCCGCCCGCCGCCCATCGGGGGCTGCTCTTCCGGCCGCCGCCCATCGGAGTCTGCACCTCCGGTCGCTGCCCGGCGCTCCTCCGGCCCCGTCCGCCGGCCGCCACTGACGGCCGTCCATACGGCCCCGCCCTCTTCGAGTCGCTGCTGGCTTCTACGGGCGCTCGCATGCGTGCGTGTGAAACTGCCGCTGTTTAAGTCCAGATCGATCGCTGCCTTGGGCTGCTGTGGGCCGCCGTGTTTGTTCTGCCTCAATCGGCTTGCCTTTTGGATTTGTCTGATTGATCTGCTGCTGGTTCTGGCTGCTCTTACCTTGGCTAGTTGAGTCTTTGTGACAGAAAAGGAGCACCATGTCTTTGGCATCGTCTGGCTATGTTGCCATCCCGCTGCCGGTGATATTCGATGGGGCTAACTATGCCGAGTTCATTGCCTTTATGCACATTCACATGCGTGGCATTAAATGCGTAGGTGTTCTTTCGGTGAGGTCCCCTGTCCTCCGGCGTCAAAGGCCTCCTGTGGCTCCTACCCCACCGCCGACGCCATCGGCTCTCGACGCAGATGCTTCGATGTCGATAGGGCTGCAGCCACGGTTGCTGCTGATGATGCAGCTGCTGCTTATGACCAGGAGGTCTTGGATTATTCAAATGCTCTTCTGTTTATCGTGACGATCCGATTGCTTACACTCGGTGGTGTGACGATGATGCTCGTCTTCTGTTGTTCTCACTTCGATGTTTTGCCTCGGTTTGCTTACGAGTTTATAGGCCTCGGTACTGTCTTTGAGATGTGGACTCATCTTCGTCAGCGGTATCAACCCTCTAGTGATGCTCTCTACTTTTCTATGGTCCGTCAGGAGCATGCTCTTCAGCAGGGAGACTCCACTATTGATGAGTTCTACACTCAGAGTTCTGCTATCTGGCGCCCGGCTTGACTCTCTTCGCACTCTGTTTGTGGCACTTGCCCGTGTTGCGGACTATGAGGTCGGACTTGGAGTTTCAGCGTCTATGAGTTCTTGTCACGGCTCGAGGGAGTTTGAGCCTCGGCGTGCTCGATTGTTTGCTCGTGGTCGTGTTCCTATTTACGAGGTGCTTTCCGAGCTTCGTCTTGAGGAGACTTCGCCTTCGTGGTGCTGGTTTGCTTGAGTTCCCTACGTGCTCGGTGCTCGAGCTGCTACTCCACCAGTGTCGTCGCGCTCCCGTGCTCCGCCGCTACTACCCACTCCTCCGGGTAATGAGGCCCGCTCTCGTGAAGGCCGCTCTCGTCCTCGTACTCATTGTGACTACTGCAACAGGGATGGTCACCCCGAGTCTGATTGCTTCAAGAAGAAGCGTGATATGCGTAATAGGGAGCGCAATTCTTCTTTTGGGACTCGTGCTTCTTCCTCGACGCCGTCTACTGTCTCCTTGACTGAGCAAGATATTGTGAAGCTCAAGCGTCTACTTGCTGCTTCAGGTTCTTCAACGGGTACTGCAGGCTCTATGATTGGTGCTTCTAGTCTTTGGCGACCACTTTATGCTGCGATCGGGTACATCCCCATGGGTTCTTGATTCTGGAGCTTCATTTCATATGTCCTCTGATTCTTCTGTCTTGTCTTCTTGTAGATCTCTCGATTTTCCTATTAATGTTCTTACTGCTGATGGTACTCCTCTTCCTGTTGCGAGTCAAGGCAATCTTGTCACTTCTTTCTTTTATGTTCCAGATGTTTCTCATGTGCCTCGCGACCATGAACCTATTTTCTGCGGTCACCATCGATTACGGTTGTCGTGTCATTCTTGACACTGATTCTTGCACTATCTAGGATCGCCACACGAAGGCTCTGGTTGGGGCTGGCCCGCGCCGCCATGATTCTCAGGGGCTTTGGGAGTTGGACTGGCTTAATGTTCCTTCCGCTACCACCACACTCGCCAGTCCATACGCGCCGTCGCTTGACTACCAGCTCCTTCCAGCAGTGGCATCATCGACTTGGTCACCTTTGTGGTTCTCGACTATCGTCTTTAGTTCGTCGTGGTCTTCTGGGGCCTGTCTCAGGAGATGTCTCCTTGCAATGTCAGGGTTGTAGGCTTGGTAAACAAGTTCAGTTACCTTATCCTACTAGCGAGTCAGTGTCTCAGCACCCTTTTTATTTAGTACATTCAGATGTGTGGGGTCCGGCTCCCTTCTCTTCTAAAGGGGGCCATCGCTACTATATTATTTTTATAGATGATTTCTCTCGCTACACTTGGCTTTACTTCATGTCTTCTCGTAGTGAGGTTCTCTCTATTTATAAGCGTTTTGCCGCCATGGTCCACACTCAGTTCTCTACACCTATTCGCGTGTTTCGTGCTGATTCTGCTGGCGAGTATATCTCCAAAATGTTGCGTGGTTTTCTTGCTGAGTGGTACTCTTGCTCAGTTCTCTTGTCCCAGTGCTCACGCTTCGAGAATGGCATGGCTGGCGTAAGCATCGTCACCTTCTTGAGACAGCTCGTGCGATGATGATTTCCGCCTCTCTTCCACCTCATTTCTGGCTGAGGCTATCTCCACTGCCACATATCTCATAAACATTCAACCCTCATCTGCTCTACAGGGAGGTATTCCTCTAGAGCGTCTTTCTGATCATTCTACTGATTATTCTGCTCTTCGGTTGTTTGGTTGTGTTTGTTATGTTCTCCTTCCCCCCCGAGAACGCACCAAACTAACCGCTCAGTCTGTCGAGTGTGTTTTTCTGGGCTACAGTGATGAACATAAGGGTTATCGATGTTGGGATCCTATCGGTCGACGGATGCTTATTTCTAGGGATGTGACTTTTGATGAGTCTCGTCCATTCTACCCGACCATCCTCTTCGACCTTTTCGATGAGGATACCTCTTTTCTCACGTTTCGTGATACACCTCCCGCTGTGCCTCATATTCCTACTCCTCCTTCTCGTCCCACTATTGCAGATCCGACAACATCTTCTCCTATCGTTTCTTCTCCTTCCTTATTGCATGACACTCCACCTTCATCACCGATGTCTTCTCCATCTCCGTCACCTCCGGTGGTTCCTTCCCATCCCACTTTACCTTTTCATTATACACCGTCGACGTCTTATGGATGAATCTACTGACGTGCCCTCTACTTCTGGTGCACCGTCTTCCTCGTCCCAGCCGACTTATGGTCTTCGGGCTCGACCTTGCCCTCCTCCTGACCGCTATTCTCCGAGCCAATATGGCCTTTCAGTTGTACTTGAGCCTACCTCTTATCGTGATGCTATTATTCATCCTGAATGGCAGTTTGCGATGGCAGAGGAGATTGCCGCTCTTGAGCGTAACGGCACATGGGATCTGGTTTCTCTTCCTTCCCGTGTTCGTCCCATCACTTGTAAGTGGGTCTATAAGATTAAGACTCGCTCTGATGGTTCTCTCGAGCGTTATAAAGCTCGTCTTGTGGCTCATGACTTTCAGCGGGGAGCATGGTCGTGATTATGATGAGACATTTGCTCACGTGGCTCATATGACCACCTTGTCCGCACACTTCTCGCCGTGGCCTCTCTGTTCGCCATCTGGTCCGTGTCACAACTTGATGTTAAAAATGCTTTTCTTAATGGTGAGTTGCATGAGGAGGTTTATATGCAACCACCACCTGGGTATTCAGTTCCCGATGGCATGGTTTGTCGTCTTCGTCGCTCTCTCTATGGCCTTAAGCAAGCCCTCGTGCTTGGTTTGAGCGGTTTGCCTCTGTGGTCACTACTGCTGGTTTTTCACCCAGTGATCATGATCCAGCGTTGTTTGTCCACCTTTCTGCTCGTGGTCGCACTCTTCTTCTTCTATATGTTGATGACATGATCATCACTGGCGACGATTCTGACTATATTGCCTTTGTCAAGGCCCGTCCTAATGAGCAGTTCCTTATGTCTGATCTTGGTCCTCTTCGTTACTTTCTTGGGATTGAGGTTTCCTCCACCTCTGCTGGCTTTTTCATTTCCCAAGAAAAGTATATCCAGGGCCTTCTTACTCGTGCGGCTCTTAGTGATGAGCGCCTTCTTGAGACTCCTATGGAGCTCAATGTTCTCCTTCGTGCTTCGATGGTGAGCCCTTGTCCGATCCGACACGTTATCGTCATCTTGTTGGGAGTCTTGTGTATCTTGTCACTCGTCCGGATATCTCTTATCCTGTCCATATTACGAGTCGGTTTGTTTACGCTCCCACTTCAGTTCACTATAGTCACCTTCTTCGCGTTCTACGATATCTTCGTAGCACGATCTCTCATCGTCTCTTTTCCCCCGTTCCAGCTCGTTACAGACTCCAGGCCTATTCGGATGCTCATTGGGCTAGTGATCCTACGGATCGCCGTTCACTTTCTGCCTCTTGTGTCTTTCTTGGTGGTTCCCTCATTTCACGGAAGACGAAGAAACAGATTGCAGTTTCTCGTTCGAGTCACGAGAGGCGAGTTGCGAGCTATGGCTCTTCTTACGGCTGAGGTGACTTGGTTACGATGGTTCTTGGAGGATTTTGGTGTTTCACATTACTACACCTACCACCCTCCCGTCGAGGCAACCTTTGGTGCTATCGGTATTACGGGACCCCGTGAAGCATGAGCTTACCAAACACATTGGTGTTGATGCTTCTTATATGCGCGCTACTGTGCAGGATCATGTTGTTGCTCTTCAGTATGTGCCTTCTGAGTTACAGCTAGCGGACTTCTTGGCATCCTCATGTATGTGTATATATGTTGGCATTGGCCTCCTAATAATACAAGTTGCTATTCTCCTAACATCAACAGCTGCAACCATAACGCTTTCTCCTACTCCTAAAGATGATGAAACCAAACAAGACCAAACACAGACATCAGGTGTTTCTCCATGGTCAACAATCTCCTCTAGCCATACCAATGCATCGTATGTTCTGCCAACAGAATATAAACCTTCAATAACATTGTTGAATTCGTTTACATCCGGGGCGATGGTGGTTCTTCACCATCCTCTCCATAACCCTTGCCGCCTCGACAAACTTTCCTCCTGAACACAAGCCACTGATCGAGATAGAGAATGTCTCCTTTCGAGCAACACAGCCAAGCTTCTTATCCATCTTTTTAAGGTATCCAAGGGCCTTCATTGCTTGCATAGCATCACAAAGACCCTTCATTAACAAGTTGTATATTGTCACGGTGGGAACGAGACCATTCTTGGACAACTCCTCTTCCAACACCTTGATTGCATCTCTACCCGCATAAGGCAACAATTTTGGCGAAGAGAGCATCTACTACCTGGCGTCATCGGCCCCTTCACGATAATCTTATCCAGCACTTGCTACTGCCATTTCGCCCGGCGGCAACCTGATTACTCTAGGAATCGCAACCTATGCCGGCGGAGCCGTCGCTGCTCCCCAAACTAGCCCGTCGGGACAGGCCTATGCCGACGGCCCCGTCGGCATAGGGCCGTCGGCAACATATCCGTCGGCGTAGCCGGGATGACCGTCGGCATAGAAAGGCCGTCGGCATAGACCCTATCCCGACGGTGGCGTACATCTATGCCGACGGCGTCGGCGTCGGCTTATCGCCTAACGGCGGTCAATCGACCAGCGGCGACTCGCCACGTGGCACCTCTATGCGGCGGCTTGGCCGGCGTCGGCATAGAGGTGCTGCGTCAGTCGCCGTCGCTCTGGGCTTGCCTATGCCGACGGCCGAGCCGTCGGCTGAGGTTAGAACTATGCCGACGGACTGGGCCGTCGGCATAGACGTCTGCGATACGGCAATCGGGCACTCTGGGGCAGAACTAAGCCGACGGCCAGGCCGTCGGCTTAGTTTCTGTCCAGTTTTTTTTCTTTTTCTGTTTCTTTTCAGCTCAATTCATTTGAATATACACAGCATATATAAGAAGCAGCATATATAAGAAGATACATCACGTTGAAGGAAATATGCCCTAGAGGCAATAATAAAGTTATTATTTATTTCCTTATTTCATGATAAATGTTTATTATTCATGCTAGAATTGTATTAACCGGAAACATAATACATGTGTGAATACATAGACAAACATATAGTCACTAGTATGCCTCTACTTGACTAGCTCATTAATCAAAGATGGTTATGTTTCCTAACCATAGACATGTGTTGTTATTTGATTAATGGGATCACATCATTAGGAGAATGATGTGATTGACTTGACCCATTCCGTTAGCCTAGCACTTGATCGTTTAGTATGTTGCTATTGCTTTCTTCATGACTTATACATGTTCTGTAACTATGAGATTATGCAACTCCCGTTCTGGGAGGAACACTTTGGGTACTACCAAAGCGTCCTGGCGAATCTGGGTGATTATAAAGGAGTATTACAGGTGTCTCCAAAGGTACTTGTTGGGTTGGCGTATTTGAGATTAGGTTTTGTCACTCCGATTGCCGGAGAGGTATCTCTGGGCCTTCTCGGTAATACACATCACATAAGCCTTGCAAGCATTGCAACTAATGAGTTAGTTGTGAGATGATGTATTACGGAGCGAGTAAAGAGACTTACGAACTTGAGATTGCACTAGGTATTGGATACCGACAATCGAATCTCGGGTAAGTAACATACCGATGACAAAGGGAACAGCATTATATCGTTATGCGGTTTGACCGATAAAGATCTTCGTAGAATATGTAGGAACCAATATGGGCATCCAGGTTCCGCTTATTGGTTATTGACCGAGAATGGTTCTAGGTCATGTCTACATAGTTCTCGAACCCGTAGGGTCCGCACGCTTAACGTTTCGATGGCGATTCATTATGAGTTTATAAGGTTTGATGTACCGGAGGGGGTTCGGAGTCCCGGATGTGATCACGGACATGACGAGGAGTCTCGAAATGGTCGAGACATAAAGATTGATATATTGGAAGCCTATGTTTGGAGTTCGGAAAGGTTCCGGATGAAAACAGGAAGTTACCGGAACACCGGGGGGTTACCGGAACCCCCCGGGGGGTCAATGGGCCTTGATGGGCCATAGGGAGAAGAGGAAGGGCGGCCGGGGCAGGCAGGCGCGCCCCCCTCCTCTAGTCCGAATAGGACAAGGAGAGGCGCCTCTCTCTTCCCCCTCCTCAATCCTATTCCAACTAGGAAAGGGGAGTCCTACTCCCGGTGGGAGTAGGACTCCTCCAGCGCCGCGCCCTTGGGCTGGCCGCACCCCCTTGCTCCTTCATATCTGAGGCGGGGGCACCCGGGACACACAAGTTGATCTACGGATCGTTCCTTAGCCGTTTGCGGTGCCCCCTCCACCATATTCCACTTCGGTCATATCGTCGCGGAGCTTAGGCGAAGCCTGCGCCGGAGAAGTCATATCATCGCGGAGCTTAAGCGAAGCCCTGCGTCGGTGGAGCATCATCATCGCCGTCCTGCGCCGTCGTCTTGTGGAACTCATCCCGACACTTTCTGGATCGGAGTCCGGGATCGTCATCGAGCTGAGCGTGTGCGAGAACTTCGGAGGTGCCGTCGTTCGGTGCTTGGATCGGTCGGATCGTGAAGGCGCACGACTACATCATCAGCGTTGTTATAACGCTTCCGCTTTCGGTCTCACGAGTGCGTGGGCGGACACTCTCCCTCTCGTTGCTATGCCATCACCATGGTCTTGCGTGTGCGTAGGAATTTTTTGAAATTACTACGTTCCCCATGATGGCATCCGAGCCAGGTTTTATGCGTTGATGTCATATGCACAAGTAGAACACAAGTGAGTTGTGGGCGATATAAGTCATCTTGCTTACCAGCATGTCATACTTTGGTTCAGCGGTATTGTGAGATGAAGCGGCGGACCGACATTACGCCAGACGCTTACGCGAGACTGGTTTCACCGCTCCGAGCACTCGTTGCTTAAAGGTGACGGCGGGTGTCTGTCTCTCTCACTTTAGTTGAACCGAGTGTGGCTACGCCCGGTCCTTGCGAAGGTTAAAACAACACCAACTTGACAAACTATCGTTGTGGTTTTGATGCGTAGGTAAGAACGGTTCTTGCTCAGCCCGTAGCAGCCACGTAAAACTTGCAACAACAAAGTAGAGGGCGTCTAACTTGTTTTTGCAGGGCATGTTGTGATGTGATGTGGTCAAGGCGTGATGCTATATTTTATTGTATGAGATGATCATGTTTTGTAACCGAGTTATCGGCAATGGCGAGAGCCATATGGTTGTCGCTTTATTATATGAAATGCAAGCGCCATGTAATTGCTTTACTTTATCACTAAGCAGTAGCGATAGTCGTAGAAGCAATAGTTGGCGAGGCGACAACGATGCTACGATGGAGATCAAGGTGTCGCGCCCGGTGGCGATGGTGATCATGGCGGTGCTTGGCGATGGAGATCAAAAGCACAAGATGATGATGACCATATCATATCACTTATATTGATTGCATGTGATGTTTATCCTTTATGCATCTTATCTTGCTTTGATTGGCGGTAGCATTATAAGATGATCTCTCACTAAAATTATCAAGAAGTGTTCTCCACGAGTATGCACCGTTGCGAAAGTTCTTCGTCTTTGAGACACCACGTGATGATCGGGTGTGATAGGCTCTACGTTCAAATACAACGGGTGCAAAACAGTTGCGCACGCGGAATACTCAGGTTAAACTTGACGAGCCTAGCATATAACAGATATGGCCTCCGAACACGGAGACCGAAAGGTCGAACGTGAATCATATAGTAGATATGATCAACATAGTGATGTTCACCATTGAAACTACTCCGTCTCACGTGATGATCGGACACGGTTTAGTTGATATGGATCACGTGATCACTTAGATGATTAGAGAGATGTCTGTCTAAGTGGGAGTTTTTTAATATGATTAATTGAACTTAAATTTATCATGAACTTAGTACCTGATAGTATTTTGCTTGTCTATGTTTACTGTAGATAGATGGCTCGTGCTGTTGTTCCGTTGAATTTTAATAGACATCTCACGTGATGATCGGACATGGTTTAGTTGATTTGGATCACGTGATCACTTAGATGACTAGAGAGATGTCTATCTAAGTGGGAGTTCTTAAATAATATGATTAATTGAACTTTAATCTATCATGAACTTAGTCCTGGTAGTATTTTGCAAATTATGTTGTAGATCAATAGCTCGCGTTGTTGCTTCCCTATGTTTTTATGTGTTCCTAGAGAAAATTTGTATTGAAAAATGTTAGTAGCAATGATGCGGATTGGATCCGTGATCAGAGGTTTATCCTCATTGCTGCACAGAAGAATTATGTCCTTAATGCAGCATAAGGTGACAGACCTATTGCAGGAGCAAATGCACGGGCGTTATGAGCGTTTGGCTAGCTCAATATGATGACTACTTGATAGTTTAGTGCACCATGCTTAACGGCTTAGAATCGGGACTTCAAAGGCGTTTTGAGCGTCATGGACCATATGAGATGTTCCAGGAATTGAAGTTAATATTTCAAGCAAATACCCGAGTTGAGAGATATGAAATCTCCAACAAGTTCTATAGCTAAAAGATGGAAGAGAATCGCTCAAACTAGTGAGCATGTTCTCAGATTGTCTGGTTACTTCAATCGCTTGAATCAAGTGGGAGTTAATCTTCCAGATAAGATAGTGATTAACAGAATTCTCTAGTCACCATCACTAAGTTACTAGAACTTCGTGATGAACTATAGTATGCAAGGGATGACGAAAACGATTCCCGAGCTCTTCGTGATGTTGAAATCGATGAAGGTAGAAATCAAGAAAGAGCATCAAGTGTTGATGATTGACAAGACCACTAGTCTCAAGGAAAAGGGCAAAGGGAAGAAGGGAACTTCAAGAAGAGCGGCAAGCAAGTTGCTGCTCGGTGAAGAAGCCCAAGTCTGGACCTAAGCACGAGACTAAGTGCTTTTGCTGCAATGGAACTGGTCACTAGAAGCGGAACTACCCCAAGTATTTGGAGGATAAGAAGGATGGCAAAGTGAACAAAGGTATATTTGATATACAGATTATTGGTGTGTATTTTACTAGTGTTCGTAGCAACCCCTAGGTATTTGATACTGGTTCAGTTGCTAAGAGTAGTAACTTGAAGCAGGAGTTGCAGAATGAGCAGAAACTAGTTGAAGGGGAAGTGACGATGAGTGTTGGAAGTAGTTCCAAGATTGATATGATCATCATCGCACACTCCCTATACTTTCGGGATTAGTGTGGAACCTAAATAAATGTTATTTGGCGTTATGCGTTGAGCATAAATATGATTTGATCATGTTTATTGCAATCTGATTATTCATGTAAGTTAGAGAATAATTGTTGTTACATTTACATGAATAAAGACCTTCGATGGTCATACACCCAATAAAAATAGTTTGTTGGATCTCGATCGTAGTGATACACATATTCATAATATTGATGCCAAAAGATGCAAAGTTAATAATGATAGTGCAACTTATTTGTGGCACTTGCCGTTTAGGTCATATTGGTGTAAAGCGCATGAAGAAACTCCATCTTGATGGGATTTTGGAATCACTTGGTTATGAATCATTTGATGCTTATGAACCGTGCCCTTTGGGCAAGATGACTAAAACTCCGTTCTCGAAACAATGGAACAAGCTCTTGACTTGTTGGAAATAACACATATATACCGATATATGCGATCCAATGAGTGTTGATGCTCGTGGCAAGTATCGTTATTTTATGACCTTCACAAGATGATTTGAGTAGATATGGGTATATCTACTTGATGAAACATAAGTCTGAAATAGTTGAAAGGTTCAAAGAATTTCAGAGTGAAGTGGAAAATCATCGTAACAAGAAAATAAAGTTTCTGCGATCTGATCGTGGAGATGAATATTTGAGTTATGAGTTTGGTCTTCAATTAAAACAATGTGGAATAGTTTCACAGCTCACGCCACCTGGAACACCACAACATTATGGTGTGTCCGAGCGTAAATAACCGTACTTTATTTTGATATGGTGCGATCAATGATGTCTCTTACCGATTTACCAATATCATTTTGGGGTTATGCATTAGAGACAGCTGCATTCACGTTTAATAGGGCACCATCTAAATCCGTTGAGACGACACCGTATGAACTATGGTTTAACGATGAAACCTAAGCTGTCGTTTCTTAAAAGTTTGGAGTTGTGATGCTTATGTGAAAAAGTTTTCACACGATAAGCTCGAACCCAAATCGGAGAAGTGCGTCTTCATAGAATACCCAAAAGGTAACTATTGGGTACACCTTCTATCACAGATCCGAAGGCAAGTTTTTCGTTGCTAAGATGGATCCTTTCTAGAGAAGAAGTTTCTCTCGAAAGAAGTGAGTGGGAGGAAAGTAGAACTTGATGAGGTAATTGTACCTTCTCCCTTATTGGAAAGTAGTTCATCACAGAAATCAGTTTCAGTGATTCTTACACCAATTAGGGAGGAAGTTAATGATGATGATCATGAAACTTCAGATCAAAGTTGCTACCAAACCTCGTAGGTCTTCCAGAGTAAGATCCGCACTGTAGTGGTACGGTAATCATGTTACGGAAGTCATGTTACTAGACCATGATGAACCTCACGAACTATGAGGAAGCGATGATGAGCCCAGATTCAGCGAAATGGCTTGAGGCCATGAAATCCAAGATAGGATCCATGTATGAGAACAAAGTATGGACTTTGATTGACTTGCTCGATGATCAGCAAGCCATGTTAAATAAATGGATCTTCAAGAGGAAGACAGATCTTGATAGTAGTGTTACTATCTACAAATCTCGACTTGTCGCATAAAAAGGTTTTCGACAAATTCAAAGTGTTGACTACAATGAGATTTTCTCAACTGTAGCGATGCTTAAAGTCTGTCGAATCATGTTAGCAATTGCCACATTTTATGAAATCTGGCAAATGGATGTCAAAACTACATTCTTTAATGGATTTATTAAAGAATAGTTGTATATGATGCAACCAGAAGGTTTTTCAATCCTAAGGGAGCTAACAAAATGTGCAAGCTCCAGCGATCCATCTATGGACTGGTGCAAGCATCTCGGAGTTGGAATAAACGCTTTGATAGTGTGATCAAAGCATATGGTTTTATACAGACTTTTGGAGAAGCCTGTATTTACAAGAAAGTGAGTGGGAGCACTACAGACATTCTGATAAGTATATGTGAATAACATATTGTTGATATGAAATAATGTAGAATTATTCGCAAAGCATAAAGGAGTATTTGAAAGGAGTTTTTCAAAGAAGGACCTCGGTGAAGCTGCTTACATATTGAGCATCAAGATCTATAGAGATAGATCAAGACACTTGATAAGTTTTTCAATAAGTACATACCTTGTCAAGATTTTGAAGTAAGTTCAAAATGGAACAGTCAAAGAAAAGTTCTTGCATGTGTTGCAAAACGTGTGAAATTGAGTAAGACTCAAATCCCGACCACGGCAGAAAATAGAAAAGAGAATGAAAGTCATTCCCTATGCCTCGATCATAGATTCTATAAAGTATGCTATGCTATGTACCAAACCTATTGTATACCTTGCTCCGAATTTGGCAAGGGAGTACAATAGTGATCTAGGAGTAGATCACTGGACATTGGTCAAAGACATCCTTAGTGAGGACTAAGGAAATATTTCTCAATTATGGAGGTGATAAAAGAGCCCGTCGTATAGAGTTATATCGATGCAAGCTTTTTACACTGATCCAGATGACTCTAAATCTCAATCTGGATACATATTGAAAGTGGGAGCAATTAGCTAGAGTAGCTCCGTGCAGAGCATTGTAGACATAGAATATTTGCAAAATACATACGGCTCTGAATGTGACAGACCCGTTGACTAAGCTTCTCTCACGAGCAAAACATGATCATACCTTAGTACTCTTTGGGTGTTAATCACATAGCGATGTGAACTAGATTAATGACTCTAGTAAACCCTTTGGGTGTTGGTCACATGACGATGTGAACTATGGATGTTAATCACATACAGATGTGAATATTGGTGTTGTGAACTAGATTATTGACTCTAGTGCAAGTGGGAGACTGAAGGAAATATGCCCTAGAGGCAATAATAAAGTTATTATTTATTTCCTTATTTCATGATAAATGTTTATTATTCATGCTAGAATTGTATTAACCGGAAACATAATACATGTGTGAATACATAGACAAACATATAGTCACTAGTATGCCTCTACTTGACTAGCTCATTAATCAAAGATGGTTATGTTTCCTAACCATAGACATGTGTTGTTATTTGATTAATGGGATCACATCATTAGGAGAATGATGTGATTGACTTGACCCATTCCGTTAGCCTAGCACTTGATCGTTTAGTATGTTGCTATTGCTTTCTTCATGACTTATACATGTTCCTGTAACTATGAGATTATGCAACTCCGTTTACGGAGGAACACTTTAGGTACTACCAAAGCGTCTGGCAATAGCTGGGTGATTATAAAGGAGTACTACAGGTGTCTCCAAAGGTACTTGTTGGGTTGGCGTATTTCGAGATTAGGTTTTGTCACTCCGATTGTCGGAGAGGTATCTCTGGGCCTTCTCGGTAATACACATCACATAAGCCTTGCAAGCATTGCAACTAATGAGTTAGTTGTGAGATGATGTATTACGGAACGAGTAAAGAGACTTACGATGCTTGAGATTGAACTCGGTATTGGATACCGATGATCGAATCTCGGGTAAGTAACATACCGATGACAAAGGGAACAACGTATATCGTTATGCGGTTTGACCGATAAAGATCTTCGTAGAATATGTAGGAACCAATATGGGCATCCAGGTTCCGCTATTGGTTATTGACCGAGAATGGTTCTATGTCATGTGTACATAGTTCTCGAACCCGTAGGGTCCATACGCTAACGTTTCGATGGCGGTTCATTATGAGTTTATAAGTTTTGATGTACGAAGGTTGTTCGAGTCCCGGATGTGATCACGGACATGACGAGGAGTCTCGAAATGGTCGAGACATAAAGATTGATATATTGGAAGCCTATGTTTGGACTTGGAAGGTTCGGATGAAAGCGAGGAAGTTATCGGAACACCGGGGTTACGGAACCCCGGGGTCAATGGGCCTTGATGGGCCATAGGGAGAAGAGGAAGGGCCGGCCAGGGCAGGCGCGCCCCCTCCCCTCTAGTCCGAATAGGACAAGGAGAGGGGGGTGCGGCGCCTCTCTCTTTCCCTCCCCAATCCTATTCCAACTAGGAAGGGGAGTCCTACTCGGTGGGAGTAGGACTCCTCGCCGCCTTGGGCTGGCCGCACCCCCTTGCTCCTTTATATCTGAGGGCAGGGGGCACCCGGGACACAAGTTGATCTACGGATCGTTCCTTAGCCGTGTGCGGTGCCCCTCCACCATATTCCACTTCGGTCATATCGTCATGAGCTTAGGCGAAGCCTGCGCCGGAGAAGTCATATCGTCATGAGCTTAGGCGAAGCCCTGCGTCGATGGAGCATCATCATCGTCCTGCGCCCGTCGTGCTGGCGGAACTCATCCCGACACTTTGCTGGATCGGAGTCCGGGATCGTCATCGAGCTGAGCGTGTGCGAGAACTTCGGAGGTGCCGTCGTTCGGTGCTTGGATCGGTCGGATCGTGAAGACGCACGACTACATCATCCAGCGTTGTTATAACGCTTCCGCTTTCGGTCTCACGAGTGCGTGGACAGACACTCTCCCCTCTCGTTGCTATGCCATCACCATGGTCTTGCGTGTGCGTAGGAATTTTTTTGAAATTACTACGTTCCCCAACACATGTAACAGTAAGGAGCAGCATCACACATCATAAGAAACATCACAAAGCATAAACATATAAGTATCATCACCACCAAGCATATAAGAATCTCACAAACAACAATAAGATAAGAAACATCACAAGCATATAAGTATCACAACATCGAGAACCGCCACAATGTGACCCAAAGGCTTAAGCGCCGGGGCGTCGAGCACCGCGAGGTCGTCACCGCCAAGAGCGCCCGAAGCCAGTCGTCGGTGCTTCCTTGGCCTTACCGCCAAGACCGCCTCCACCTCCGCCTCCACCTCCGCTTCCGCCTCCGTGGATCGGAGTGGTCGGGCTCCGTGTCTCCGGAGTGCTGCGAAGACCACCGCCAACGGTAGATCCACCTGTTCCCTGGATGTTGAAAAGACATATTAATGGGATATATGACTGTGTTGAAAGGCATGACATGCTTTGAGTGAATAGATTGGGGATGAACTAACCGGCGAGGGGCCAGCGTTCTGTGCCACAAACTCCTCAAAGGTCAGCAGCACTGGTTGTGCTAGAGGGCATTGTGCTGGCTGCAACTGAGGACACCTGCCGGCCGCCATTTCCTGAAAAGCCTGCTCCAGCTGGCGATCCCTCTGCACTTGGTGTTCATGAAGCCTCTGATGCCACGCCATGGTCTCCTGGCGTGTGTACTCCAGGTAGGCCTACGGTATGACATGATGGAACTCATAAAACTACTAGATGCGGAAAATAAAGTGAGCAATGAAGATAAGAGGAAAAATACTTACAGTTTGTTGCTCCTGAAAGAGGGACTGTGAACTGGACACTGGCTGGCTCGTGCGCTGGCTCAGGCTCGGGTCGATCCGACGGAGCTGTGTGTAGGAGATAGTCGGAGTGACCACAGCATCGAGAACCGCCTCCCGACCGTGCTCCTTGGGCCCCATGCTCACCACCGCCCTGTCGTCCAGATCCGCCGCAATGGGGTCAGGTGTGTCAGGATGTAACTTCAGATACGCTGTGGAGTAGGCCTCCTTCCTCCACGCGGTCTTCTTGCCGTAGTACTTGGGCTCGCCAGGCTTGGGGTCCTTCCGCGTATGGGCGATCTCCCACGCCTGCATGTCTGAGAGCGGCCGCTTCAGTTTCTCCTCCTGCACCACCAAACAGAGGTTAGTCATACATAAGAAAGTGATGGTAAATAGAAGAAGAAGAATGTTTAATGGGGTTAGTCATATATTAACTGCCTTGTGGAGATAGTGGTTTCGTTTCCTGAGCATGTACTCCCTCCGTCCCTCGGTTAGCCTTATTTTTTATTCTCGTAGCCGCCCAGGCTCCAGCCTCATCACACCAAAGATCCACCAATGCCGCCCAGGACTCGTCTTTTCCATAACACCAATTTGGACACACCTACATAATAAAAGCATAATGGCATGTCAACATGAAACGGTGAAATGTACCACATGGTAATGAAAGCATAATGAAAGCATAATATATGAAAGCATAATGAAAAATCTTATATACTTACCGCCAAGTACTCGGGCCTCTCAAGGTAATGCCCATCCTCCGCGCTTCTTCCTTGGTCATCTTCACACCAAGAACGTCGTGGTAGTATGTCGAGATGGCCACATAAGCGCACCTCGTCTTGCATCTGGCGGGCCTTCTTCTTGCATTGGCGCAACACGATCTGGTCCGCTCTAGCTACATGCTCCGGAAGAACTCGATAGAATTTCTACAATCATGCATGAAACAAGAATGGAAGAAGCCATGAGTTAAATCATTCATGAAACTAGAATGGACTTGTGCTTCTGAAGAGAACTCACCCAGAAAGTAGTGATCACGGCCTTGGCATGGGTCTCATGGTCCGCGTGGAGGGCCGCTTCGATGGTCCTAGCTCGTGGCCAAAACCCGAACCAGTGCAGCTGCTCGATTTGGATCCGGACAGTACAACCCCGACCAGTATAACTTCAGCAAGACGGTGATGAGGCCGTTGGGAATACGGACCCCTTTAGAATATATCCAGTTGCTGCAAAAGAATGAACTATTAGCATGTGACAAGCAAAATAAATAACAATCGGAATATGCATGTGACAAGCAAAATAATGAACCACTTACTCTTTTCCCGTGGGCTCAATGAGCCACTTGCTCCTCGATGGCAGGAACCTGCTTTGGTAGCTTTGCGTTGCCCCGCAGCCATCCCTTGTTGTCAACCCCCTTCCCGTCACCACCATCATCCCCGCCACCACCCCCCTCCTCGCATGCCTCCCCCTCCCCAACCTCCTCCTCCTCCTCCTCCTCCTCGCGTGCCTCCTCCTCCTCCACCTCCTCCTCCACCTCCTCCTCCTCCTCCTCCTCCCTAGAGTGTACCTCACTAGAGGAGGGTACCTCACTAGAGGAGGGCCTCGAAGACAACACCCCTAAGTCGGTGAGGGTGCGCTCTTTCTGGCCGCGACCCCCTGTAGTGGCTCTCCCCCCAGCACCTCGTCCTCTAGAGGCTCTCCCCCCGCCCCCTCCTCCTCTAGGGGCACCTCTCCCTCGACCTCCCAGTGAGGAGTCATCGTCAAGTAGCCGAGGGGGAGGATTACGTGCTCGACCACTCCGACTAGGCCCGCCGACGACCATGCGTAGGAAACCCACGACATCGGACTTCCCATTTCCCATGTTCCACGAACCTGCATTGAAAAGAGAAAAAGCAATTAGTAAATTAATGAAATGAAGAAAAAGGCATGATAATAAACACATTAATAAAAATGCATAAAAAGGCATATTCCTAAACTATATAAAAAAGACTTGAAACGTACATCTGCTAGAACCCATATGAACCATCACTGTTGTAACCTCTTTCTCGGTCCGTCTCATCATCACTATCAATCATATCATCTTCGTTGTCCGACGGAGGTGGAGGCTCTTCCTCGTCGTCAGCGTCTTCGTTTAACTTTTCTAGCATAAGTATGTCATTTTCATTGACAATGGTCTCACCATCATTCCGTGCATCGTCGACGCGTTTGGGTCGACATCATCATCACCCAATGGTCTAGCGCCATCGTTTCTAACCACATCATCATCATCATCATCAGGTTGCTCTTGATAGAACACTCCCTCGTATGTCATGGGGTTAATGTTGTAGTAATCGTCTTCATTCGGGTCTGGTAGCTTACCATGTGGCGACACCTTGAACACAACTTTCCAACCCTTTAGATACACTTTCTGGCATGGATAAGGCAGATAATATACTTGTGTAGCTTGGGTAGCCGCAATGAAGAGATCGGCTCCGGCATAGACGGTTGATGGTTTAACTTCGACCAAACCAATGGAAGGCGTATGTTTTACCCCCTCCCGTGGATCGAACCATCGGCATTTGAACACAGGCAGACTTAGGGTCTCACGCCCCTGGCGGAATTTAACCTCGTATATATTTTGTACCCTTCCGTAGTAGTCTACTGAATTTTGACCGGGGGTGTACACTCCAGTATTTATAGTTTTCGGATCGGGGCGGCTGTTTTGGTGCTCCTATGTATGGATGCGATACCCATTCACATCATACTTTGTACATGTCATGACGGCAGGGTCAAAACCCGTGGAAACCCATCTCAATTCATCATCCATAGATATGTTCGGATCTTTTCCCTACAAGTATAATGGAAATTGTTGCGTGCATTAGTTCGGTTAACTAATAAATGTTGAAGTAGGTATTTAATAGGGGAGTGTGGAAATTTACTTTCTCCATGAACCAAGCAACAAAATTTTTACGTCCAGGGTTTCCATGACGGAGAAGAGTAAGTGCCTCCGCCTCAGTAGGAGGCCGTCCATTCCTTTTGAACGAAATCACTAAAAAAAGATAAGCGGTGTTAGACCGGGACTAAGTGAACATGAAACATGATGATGTGGAAGACATAAAGGAATGGTGTAGTGGTATTACCTCATCCACACTTCCTCAACTTCCTTGATGTTGTGCAAGATATAGAACATGAGGTCCTCCCACTCTCACTACTAGAAAAAGGGCTATAGATGGGATTGACACTAATGGCGCACCAAAAAGTTAGTGCGCCATTAGTATATACTAATGGCGCACCACATGCTGATACGCCATTAGAGTTGAAACTACTAATGGCGCACCAGGCAAAGGATGCGCCATTAGTATCAATTTTTTTGAACCAGTGCGCCTGTCCAAACATACTAATGGCGCATCCTGCCTAAGTGCGCCATTAGTAGTTGTAACTACTAATGGCGCACCAGGCAATGGGTGCGCCATTAGTATCAATTTTTTTTTGAACTAGTGCGCCTGTCCAAACATACTAATGGAGCATCCAGATGAAGTGCGCCATTAGTAGTTGTAACTACTAATGGCGCACCGGGCAAAGGGTGCGCCATTAGTATCAAAATTTTTTTTTGAACTAGTGCGCCTGTCCAAACATACTAATGGCGCATCCAGATGAAGTGCGCCATTAGTAGTGTTAACTACTAATGGCGCACCATGCAAAGGGTGCGCCATTAGTATTTTTTTTTTTGCAAAACTACTAATGGCGCATCGCCAGGAGGTGCGCCATTAGTTAACTGGATTACTAATGGCGCATTTGGTGCTGGTGCGCCATTAGTAAGTGGGCAGCAACAAGATATTTTGGACAGCCTCTCCTACCCACACTCACTTTCTCTCCACTTCATTCTCTCCACCTCCTCCTTCTCTCGGGTGCCTCCTCTTTTTCACCTCATTTCCACCATAGATTCATTCAAATTAAGTGGTTAAATTACCTTGTTTTAATAGGTAAGTAAGGGGAAGCTATATTTATGTTGTTCTCCCTACAACAATGTGCACATGCACTTTTACGGCTTAGCTAGATCTATGTATGTTCGTGGTGTTGCATATGTTTGTGGTGTTGCATATGTGTTTGTGTTTGGAGGTGTACGGTATTTGAAATGCGATAGTTGCCAATATTTTGCCGGAATGTTGATTCATTTCCGTTTCGGCGAGAATTTTGGCATTAAGCATTCTTTTTGGTCCTATTTTTAGGGAAAGTCATGCCAAATTTTTGTTTGTCTAGTTCTGAAACATCGATTGGCTCATGTTGTAATTAAACTTTAATGAACTTGTAGTATGTCTCTTTGGTTTCGAGAGTCGTTCAACTTAGATGTAATCGATGCAATTAATGTCTTGCTTTTCTCTTCCGATCGTTCTGTTGCATACTTATATATTGCTTATGTATTGTCTGTGAATTGGTACTAACGTTTCGTTTGGCTAGTGCATAGCGATGTCGTCGTATGTCGTGTACAAGGGTAAGGTTCCCGGAGTCTACGACGACTGGGAGGAGTGTCGGAGACAGGTTCACGGATTCAGCAGTAACAATTACAAAGGGTACACCACTAGGGCGAGGCGAATCTAGAATCGCCCGCTATCTAGCGGGAGAGGGAGGAGCGTTGGAGGAACCGGATGAAGACGAGTTTCATCGTGATGATGCTCATCGTGTTGACCGCAGCTCTCTTCTATGTGATGGTAGTTTAGATGATCGATATCGACTTGTAATGTGAAGACAAACTCGCTACTCGCGGTCTCGAGACTTGTAATATAATGTTCTATCTTTGTTCGGTCTTTTTAATTCGGAGACTAATATGATGAATTGTATTCAGAGACTAATTTTCTATTGTATTCGATGAATCTGTTGTTGTTGTGTGCTGTCTATATTTTGTCCAATTATACATTTTGTAACCTGTGCAAAAAACAGAAAATAAAAAAAAAATCTAATATTCATACTAATGGCGCATCACATCACAGTGCACCATTAGTATGCCAAAGGATACTAATGGCGCATCACTGAACAGTGCGCCATTAGTATGCCAAAGTTACTAATGGCGCATCCTTTTGCCATGCGCCATTAGTATGCCAAAGCACCTGGGTATACATGGCCCCCTGGGAGGCATACTAATGGCGCATCCTGTGGTGCACCATTAGTATACCAGATACTAATGGCGCACACGTGGTGCGTCATTAGTAAAATATACTAATGGCGTGGCACTAATGGCGCACCCCTAATGCGCCATTAATGGCCAAATTAGGTGCGCCATTAGTAGGCTTTTTCCTAGTAGTGTCTTGTCGTGGCATGTTATAAGATTTCGAGGCCCCAGCCCTCCCACCTTGTGCGTTGAATAGATCGAGCCTGGGTTGATACTTGGGCTCTTCTATATTGTATTGAGGCACCTTGTTATGAAGATGGGGAACGTGGTCTGGATAGTATGATGTCCTGAGGTCTGACACCTCCTCTAGGATAACTGCCTCAGCTATGGAAGCTTCAATCTTAGCTTTGTTTCCACATTTCCGTCGGAGATGCTTGTTCTGCCTCTCAGGGCCGTACTGCCACCGATTTTGCACAGGGCCCCCCAACAATACCTCGTTCGCGAGGTGCAGAATGAGATGTGTCATCGGAGTAAAGAAGCCTGGCAGAAAGATCTTCTCTAGCTTGACTATCAACTCCGGTGCCTTCTTATGCAATTTTTCAATCACCTCTTTACTTACTTCTTTAGCACAGAGCGTGCGGAAGAAATGGCTAAGCTCGGCAAGCACTCGCCAGACATGCTCGGGGACATAGCCTCGAACCATCACCGGCATTATCCGCTCAATCCATACATGGTAGTCATGACTCTTCAGGCCGGTCACTTTGCCCGTTGAAAGATTGACTCCCTTACTTATATTCGATGCATAACCATCGGTGAACTTCAAAATTTGTTTCAGCCAGATAAGTACTTTTTTTTTCTGGCGGTTTAAGGACAAAGTCAGCATCTGGCTTGAACCAGTTTTTTCGACCGCCTGTGGGAGGCTTCATGTTCAGGCGTGGTCTATCACAAATTCTCTGTTGATCGGCTCTAGCTTTTACGTTATCCTTCGTCTTATCAGGAATGTTGAGGATCGTGTGGAAAAGGGACTCTGCCACATTCTTTTCGGTGTGCATCACATCAATATTGTAAGGAAGCTGCGAGAAGGGGGTAATGTGAGTCCAGTTGTGCGTCTCGCCATATCCCTCGAAGCCTTTGGCTTTGGCTTTGCCTTTGCCTTTGACTTTAGGCTTGAGAGCTTTTAGCTGAGCAAGAACATCTGCCCCCGAAAATGTTGGAATCTCGGTTACTTCATGAACAACCCGGCCTTTAGTGAAGTTCTTCTTGTCTTCCCTGTCTGGATGGTCTGGAGGGAGGAACTGTCGATGCAGGTCAAAGGCTACATACTTACCACCCTTACTCAGACAAATCATTCGCAGAGCCTGCATGCACACTGGGCATGGCATCTTACCACTTGTACACCATCCGCAGAATAGAGCATAGCCGGGAAAGTCATGCATGCAATAGTGCAACCAAACTTTCATCAAGAAATTTCTCTGCAGATCCCGGTCGTATGTCAACGTCGGAAAGTACCAAGAATGATGCAAGGCATCCTGGCGGCTGCATAAACACACCCAATTGCTTCCCCGGGTAGTCAGGCCCCGGAATGATGAGCGACAAGAACATGGTCTTCCGTTGCATTAGGGCACCGGGAGGAAGATTGAGCGGAATTACAAACACAGGCCAGCAGCTGTATGGATTGGACGACATACCATATGGATTCAACCCATCACCTGATATGGCTATTCTGACATTCCCAGCCTCGGCTGCTTCCTCGGGGTATTCTTCATCGAATGACTTCCATGCTTCCCCTCCCGATGGATGTACGATTTTTTTATTGTACCTTATACCTTCCTTGTGCCACTTCATCATTTTGGCAGACTCCTTCGTGATGAAAAGGCGTTGCAGTCTTTTTATAAAATCAAGATACTGAAGAACCTTAACGGGGATGGTTAGCTGCTTTTTCTCACCATCCTCACCGACCACCTCAATGTACCGAGACGAACCGCACTTCCTACAGTACTTGTCATCCGCATACTCGTGCCTAAACAAAAGGCAATTCTTCGGGCAAACATCTATTTTCTCATAATCCATAGAGAGTGCCTTCATGATTTTCTTTGTATCGTACATGCTTTTCGGCAGTTCATGACCCTCAGGGAGGCTGTTAGCCCATACTCCCAGGAATGCTTCGAAGCATTTCTGGCTACAGCCGTACTCAGCCTTGACTGCAATCAGTTGCGAGATGGCATCCAGCTGAGATATTTTCGCACCCGCATAAAGAGGTTTCTTCGACGAGGCCAAGACCTCCAAGAAGGCCTTTGCGGTTGCCTCCGGCTCCTCCGGTTCATTCTCTGAAGGTGTCGCATTTGCCGTTTCTGCAACAATGACATCATCTAGCATGTCCCTGACCCCGTCGTCCTCATATCCATCGATGCGTTGTCGCATCACCTCCTCTCTACCATGGTCCTGCTCGGCTATGTTTATCGGCGGCATGTCAAAGTTTGGCATATATCCGTGCGTGCGAAGGTGCTCACTCATGTCCGTCTGATTTCTACGGTGACGTCTGGCACATCTCGCACAGGGGCATGGTGGGATAATTCTCATTGGACGACGGAATATCTCCTTCAAATACACATCGGTTTTCGTGATCCACTCTGATGTTACTCGATTCCGACAGATAAAACCACTGTACATCCACTGATTATCTGCCATCCTCTAGCGTCTAGCGTCTCGATATCCCGCAGCTCAGGCAACAAAGCAGAGTAGCGCGGGTCAACCGAGATGTCGTCGACATGGACGGTGCATTGCTTCCGCCAGCCGTCCCAAGAGACCCTCCTGTTCCACACAGTGGCTCTCCAGCCTCGACCACCACAGTCGAGAGATCAAGGGGGCCGTCGTGTTTGATCTCGACGAGCTTGATGAGACCGTCATCGCAGCAGGCGACGTCGTAGAAGAAATATGGGGAGGCGCAGCGGGGCAATGGGATTAAATCGATGACAGGACCCCCTTCGTCGAACAGATTGTGCAGAAGGAGAATGCCATGGTCAGAGTCAACCCAGCCCAATGAGCCTACTCCGACCGTGATCTGCTTGGAGAGGGCGTGTTCCCTGCACAATCTCCTATTGGACTTCGACAAGTGCGCCAACGACGCCTCGCTGCTCCTCCATGCCCGCGTTTCGGACCAGAAGATGTGGATGTCAAAGCGCCAGCGATCGTCGTTTTTGTCCAAATTGCAGTCGACGACGGCCACGGCGTAATGCTCGCTGCCGCGGGGCAGGATGCCGAAAGACTGCTGCCAGTCGAAGAACGCGGGGCGGGGTTGCGGGAGCGGTCGCAGAGATGGTCGAGTAACGGCGGGGCCGCGGCCGCGGGCTGTGTAGACGAAGTAGTGGATGGAGGCGGAGCCCCTGCATGTGATGCTGAAGAGGACGAAGGCATCCTCGGCGTATTCGAGCCACGAAAAAGAGAACCTGTTTTGATAGCCGGGGCAGCGGACGGAGAAGTAGGAGATGCCCGGCGGGTCGACGAGCCAGAAGGATACCTCCACGGCCACGCCCTCGCTCGTGTGGCTCCTGGCCGTGGTCGCGTTCCAGCGGTCCGAGTTACGTCCTATCCTGCACATTAGAGCCCAGTCGGGGAGCCCGGCGCGTGCGGTGCCGGTGGTGCAGCCGGCGGCGTCTGAGCCAACCAGGGTGGAGGGGTTGATGGACAAGGTGGAGACCGCCATGGATCTTGGGCCGACGCAAGAAGCTAGGGCAGAATTTGGGAATTAGGTCGCCATGATTCTGAAAGCGGAATCGGCCGAGCAGGCGCGGCGAGGTTGTCGGCGCGGTGCTGCCTCTACCTCGAGTACGGGGCAGGAGCGCGTCTCGGTGGGCGACGATGGATGCAGTGCAGGGGTGTATCGCCGGCAGCGTGGATGCAGGAGGGTCTCGGGTGCCGCGTGCATCGCGTGAGTTGTTACGGCAGCTGGATCCTGTTGTTTCTTGCGCCGGCTAATGTGTGGACTCTTTTGACAAGTTTGAGATGCCAAAGATGTACCTACAATTTTTTTCCCGGAAGACTCGGATTATATTATAAAGCTCATTATTGGAACCAGGGTCGGCCCTGATATTTGAAAGCCCTAGGGCTAAATTCAAAGCAGGGTCCTAATTTTGTGCTGAAAATGTATGTCCACTCATCAAACTGCCCGATTTTTCTCCCTTTTTTCCTGTGTTTTTCCGCACGACACTTGTTCATTCTATGCAATATGTGGGGAGTTAACCCACAATTAACCTCATTGTTGAGGTGAACCCAACAACCAACCAGGCATCCTAAAAAAAACCAGGCTAGACAATCTTTTTTGTTTGTTTTAACTGAGATCCAATTTGTATACAAGCAAATCCGGTCTGAACCGTGTGAACCAACAGTTAGGCCAATCCGAGGGCATTATTTTTGAGAGAGATACAAACTTGTCGAGAAACAGGTGAACTTAGAGCTCGGTCGGAATGGTCACTGGTCCATCTTTTTTATAAATTTTTTTTGCTGGTGATGGATGGTAAACAAGCAGTAGAGATTGCGACGGCTCACTTGGTTAGATATGAGGTTCTGTCGATGGACTTCGGCCTAGGCACTCTTTGTATCTGGCTCGAATGATGTGCCTTGATTGCTAGTCAGGTGTGTGGGGTTTTCGGAGGTTTCCCTCTTATTAACTGGATCAAATACTTCTTCTTATTGCAATGCGCGAGCTCGCTGCCATCGTACAAGGTTCCGCAAAAAAAAAATTTGTTATCGACCAACGAGGAACCTTTTTGGTACATTTAATTTGTATGGTCAAATGTGCAGTTTCTTTTAGTTTGTTAGTTCCCTTGAGACGGAACCTCCTCAGCCGGGTTTTAATATTAGACTTGATATTTGTTTAAGGCTTTCCAAAGCTATTATTAGATTGTATGAGGTGTTCTTGAACTACGAGGTGCCTATGACAATTTCGTCAATTCAAAAATCTATTGTCTTAGTCTCTCTGAAGTGCTTGGAATTCATTTCTCTTCTTTCTACATGCTTTCAAGGTTAAATGGATTGCATACAAAACATGTATTCCCTCTCTCTCTTTTGCATGCTTAAAAAGTTACAAAACACTTGGAACTTCTTTCTAATATCCAGTGTAAGATAACATGTAGACTTGTAAAAGTTGGCGCAAAATTATGATAGGATGCACTATGCATAGAAAAGACAAAATTTGTACCTATAAATACAAATCTTCACACCTTCGTGTGTGTTAATTTGTCTTCTTTCATGTAGGACATGCATGGTCATATCTTACACAAAAAATTTGCAAAACGACCTGCCATGTTAAGATTAGCATCCATGTTTTTTAAAGAATATTCAAAAAAATTTGGAGTTAACGCAGAGAGAATATAGGTTCTCTTCCCAACCAAGGTTTTGGATTCCACATGAAAAAAAACTCAAGGGGCAACGAGATTTCCAGTCACCACGGTAACTGAAAACAGATAACGATTACCGGCCGACTTTTCTATATGATTTTTGAATGAGAATTCAACCAAAGTTCATTCAAATTCAAAAAATCACCTTTTTTCTCGGTAAGGCAATTTCTTATGGGGTACCGAGATCTGTGGTTACCGCGGTAATCAAAACCTTGTGCCCAACCATTTGTGCAAAACCATCCATATGGCAGCAACAATCCATACTAGTAGAATGTCCGTGCGTTGCTACAGGCTAAATGACTCAAACAAAATTGAGATTATACCAATTTCTTAGATCATAAACACGCATAGTAAAACCTGGTACCTCCTAAGACTAGCAGATGATTTGAAAGCCAAATATCACCCCCATTAATATTATCCATGTTGATGCAACGTCGTAATATACAAAATCTTAGTCTTCCAAATCAACATCAGTTTATGGATGTAGCAACTATCAGTGAGTCGGCAAACTCAAATATTATAGTAACACCTATACATAAACAATATCTAATGAATAGATTATCGATGGCCCAAGCATCAATGCAGAATAAATTTCAATGAACAATTATAAAATTCAATTCTGATAAAGCACATCTATATGTGCTATAAGTATTGTACATCTGTGTTCTATATCATTGATTTTACGCTAAGATTCATGCAAGCATTTCTTTTGTCTTTTTTCCTTTTGATAAATTATCGTGATAAACTCCAATACGGCATACACTAGCTATACAAAACAGAGACCATAGGCATACTTATCTTCTCTGCAACTGTAATCTCGCCGTCACGGTGCAAGGCCTCTCGGCGAGACGGCGTGGCTGCGTGGGAGGCAGCGACAAGACTAACTCCGGCGGTCCGGCCCTCCCCTGACTCGGGGCTCTACAGAAGATGGATATCAGCAAGCGATCTATTATCTCCCTCGATCCACTTGGCCTTGTCATAGAAATGAATGTATCTAGAGTTATTTTAGTTCTAGATACAATCATTTTTATCCATTTCTTTGATAAGTATTTCCGAACGGAGGAAGTAGTTAGGAAATCAATCGGATGCACAATTTTCGGCTGGTGGATAAGGCAGGAAATCAGGAGCTTTTTTGGCAACACCTCCTAATTATTCTGTTTAGCATTTGGGTCACGGCAATAGTGTCAGCTCTAGCCAAGCGCTGACAACGGCGAGTGCCACGGCCTCACCGGAAGTTGGCCATGGCAATGAAAGGGGAAACGACTGCCAGGGCAGCGTACTCGAGAAGCAAAGAAGGACCGAGTCAAGCAGTGGTTAGGCTGACCAGCAGTTATCACCTGACAGGTGGACCCAGGGAAGTGTGGCGTGCGTGAGTGTGTGGCCAAGTCCAGCTGTAACCAGGGAGTTAAAAAATGAGACCAACCCAAAGGTTAATCCTCGTTGGCTTTTCTTTATAGGAGAAACTCCGTGAGCACCGCGCGTCCGTGACGGAACTCGAACTCGGGTGGGCTGGCAGCAACCCCAGCTGTCCAGCCAACGGGTCGACGCCCCGTCCTCGCTGTAACCAGGGAGTTAAATACTGTAAGGGTGGCGTTGTATTGGGCATGGAAGAAAATGATATGACTCTGATTTCCCCTGTCTCTTCTCTTCTCCTCCAAGCCTTCCTGCTTTCCCCTTTCCTCACCCTACCTATCAGATCTCAAATCTCGGCAGCACACACACAACCACAACCCGAGCTCGGCTTCGCCGCCGTTGCCGGCGACGCCCACGCAACGAGCCGAGCCTTTTCCCTCGCCAACAATGCCCTCCAAAGAAGCCGGAGCTACAGGCCTGCGCCACCAGACCCGGCGAGGGTTCCCGCGAATGGGGCGCTTTTATAGTGCACAATTTCCGCCCGAAATGGTGATGTGGGACTAATTAATCACATTATCTGATGATTATGGCTGCTGCGATGAAACGATTGGGGATGGTGAACTGATTAATCACTTCAGAGGAATTGGTTAGTCCCCCGACGATCCCGCCTGACTCGGCGAGGCGCCGCCTGGGAGCCGAACCGCCATGAACTTCGCGCCTCCGCCGTGCGGCGATCGAACTCGGAAGATCGATGGTGCGCCGCCCTTGCCGCGCCGGTGGATCCGCTAATCGGAGGATTGAATTGTGGGAGAGCACTCTGCTTGGATAGGCGAAGAGGTTTTCAGGAACTTGATGGATAAGACTAAACATGCTTTTACGTTTCGGGACACTATACACGTATCCCAACGTATCCTTGTCCTGCTTCGATCTCACCAAATCGATGTGTTCAGGGATTGACAGCCTACTTGGCAAGTTCTGGTGGAATCAGCAGGATAAAACCAACTCAATGCACTGGATAAGTTGGGACAAACTGACACAGCCAAAGGCACGAGGTGGATTAGGGTTCAGAGACATGCACGCGTTCAATATTGCCATGCTATCCAGGCAGGGATGGCGGCTGCTCCAGGAGCCAAACAGCCTTTGTGCGAGAGTACTAAAAGCACGATACTATCCCCAAGGTCATGTGCTTGACGCAGAACCAAAGGAGGGGATTTCTTACTCGTGGAGGAGCATACTCCAGGGCCTGGAGCTGATCAAGCAGGGCTATATTTGCCGGATTGGCGATGGAACGGGAGTCAAGATTTGGACAGACCCATGGATCCCCCGAGCTTGGTCTCGGACAGTAATCACACCAAGAGGAGCGAACTTGCTGACACATGTCAATGAGCTTATCTGCCCGGTCACCGGACGGTGGGATGAGCAACTGGTTACAGACACATTCTGCTCTGAGGATGCTAGACGGATTTTACAAATCCCGTTGCTGAAGGAAATATGCCCTAGAGGCAATAATAAAGTTATTATTTATTTCCTTATATCATGATAAATGTTTATTATTCATGCTAGAATTGTATTAACCGGAAACATAATACATGTGTGAATACATAGACAAACAGAGTGTCACTAGTATGCCTCTACTTGACTAGCTCATTAATCAAAGATGGTTATGTTTCCTAACCATAGACATGTGTTGTTATTTGATTAATGGGATCACATCATTAGGAGAATGATGTGATTGACATGACCCATTCCGTTAGCCTAGCACTTGATCGTTTAGTATATTGCTATTGCTTTCTTCATGACCTATACATGTTCCTGTAACTATGAGATTATGCAACTCCTGTTTACCGGAGGAACACTTTGGGTGCTATCAAACGTCACAACGTAACTGGGTGATTATAAAGGAGTACTACAGGTGTCTCCAAAGGTACATGTTGGGTTGGCGTATTTCGAGATTCGGTTTTGTCACTCCGATCGTCGGAGAGGTATCTCTAGGCCCTCTCGGTAATGCACATCACTATAAGCCTTGCAAGCAATGTAGCTAATGAGTTAGTTACGGAATGATGCATTACGTAACGAGTAAAGAGACTTGCCGGTAACGAGATTGAACTAGGTATTGGATACCGACGATCGAATCTCGGGCAAAGGGAACAACGTATGTTGTTATGCGGTTTGACCGATAAAGATCTTCGTGGAATATGTAGGAGCCAATATGGGCATCCAGGTCCCGCTATTGGTTATTGACCGAGAATAAGTTCTAGGTCATGTCTATTTAGTTCTCGAACCCGTAGGGTCCGCACGCTAAGGTTTCGGGCGGTTATATTATGAGTTTATGAGTTTTGATGTACCGAAGGAGTTCGGAGTCCCGGATAAGATCGGGGACATGACGAGGAGTCTCGAAATGGTCGAGACGTAAAGATCGATATATTGGACGACTATATTCGGACTTCGGAAAGGTTCCGAGTGATTCGGGTATTTTTCGGAGTACCGGAGAGTTACGGGAATTCGCCGGGAGAAGTATTGGGCCTTATTGGGCCATACGGGAAAGAGAGGGGGGGCTGCCTAGGGCAGGCCGCGCGCCCCCCAAGGCCTAGTCCGGGTGGACTAGGGGAGGCTCGCCCCTCCTTCCTTCCCTTCTCCTTTCCCCTTCCTTCTCTCCTACTCCTACTAGGTGGAGTCCTACTCCCGGTGGGAGTAGGACTCCCCCCTTGGTGCGCCCCTCCTAGGCCGGCCACCTCCTCCCTTGCTCCTTTATATCTGAGGGGCAGGGGGCACCCCATGACACACAAGTTGATCTACGGATCGTTCCTTAGCCGTGTGTGGTGCCCCTCCACCATATTCCACTTCGGTCATATCGTCGCGGAGCTTTGGCGAAGCCCCGCGCCGGTGGAGCATCATCATCGTCCTGCCACGCCGTCGTCTTGTGACAGAACTCATCCCCGACGCTTTGCTGGATCGGAGCCGGGGATCGTCATCGAGCTGAGCGTGTGCTGAACTCGGAGGTGCCGTGCGTTCGGTACTTGGATCGGTCGGATCGTGAAGGCGTCGACTACATCAACCGCGTTGTTATAACGCTTCGCTTACGGTCTCACGAGTGCGTGGACATGCACTCTCCCTCTCGTTGCTATGCCATCACCATGATCTTGCGTGTGCGTAGGAAATTTTTTGAAATTACTACGTTCCCCAACAGTGGCATCCGAGCCTGGTTTTATTTGTTGATGTCATATGCACGAGTAGAACACAAGTGAGTTGTGGGCGATATAAGTCATACTGCTTACCAGCATGCCATACTTTGGTTCGGCGGTATTGTGAGATGAAGCGGCCTGGACCTACATTACGCGTACGCTTACGCGAGACTGGTTTCACCGCTTCGAGCACTCGTTGCTTAAAGGTGACCGGCGGGTGTCTGTCTCTCTCACTTTAGTTGAACCGAGTGTGGCTACGTCCGGTCCTTGCGAAGGTTAAAACAGCACCAACTTGACAAACTATCATTGTGGTTTTGATGCGTAGGTAAGAACGGTTCCTGCTCAGCCCGTAGCAGCCACGTAAAACTTGCAACAACAAAGTAGAGGACGTCTAACTTGTTTTTGCAGGTCATGTTGTGATGTGATATGGTCAAGACGTGATGCTATATTTTATTGTATGAGATGATCATGTTTTGTAACCAAGTTATCGGCAACTGGCAGGAGCCATATGGTTGTCGCTTTATTGTATGAAATGCAAAAGCCATGTGATTGCTTTACTTTATCACTAAGCGGTAGCGATAGTCGTAGAATCAATAGTTGGCGAGACGACAACGATGCTACGATGGAGATCAAGGTGTCGCGCCGGTGACGATGGTGATCATGACGGTGCTTCGGAGATGGAGATCACAAGCACAAGATGATGATGGCCATATCATATCACTTATATTGATTGCATGTGATGTTTATCCTTTATGCATCTTATATTGCTTTGATTGACGGTAGCATTATAAGATGATCTCTCACTAAAATTATCAAGAAGTGTTCTCCACGAGTATGCACCGTTGCGAAAGTTCTTCGTCTTTGAGACACCACGTGATGATCGGGTGTGATAGGCTCTACGTTCAAATACAACGGGTGCAAAACAGTTGCGCACGCGGAATACTCAGGTTAAACTTGTGAGCCTAGCATATAACAGATATGGCCTCGGAACACGGAGACCGAAAGGTCGGCGTGAATCATATAGTAGATATGATCAACATAGTGATGTTCACCATTGAAACTACTCCATCTCACGTGATGATCGGACATGGTTTAGTTGATTTGGATCACATAATCACTTAGATGACTAGAGAGATGTCTATCTAAGTGGGAGTTCTTAAGTAATATGATTAATTGAACTTTAATTTATCATGAACTTAGTCTGGTAGAATTTTGCAAATTATGTTGTAGATCAATAGCTCGCGTTGTTGCTTCCCTATGCTTTTATATGTTTGTTTTGATATGTTCCTAGAGAAAATTGTATTGAAAAATATTAGTAGCAATGATGCGGATTGGATCCGTGATCTGAGGTTTATCCTCATTGCTGCCTGGAAGAATTATGTCCTTAATGCACCGCTAGGTGACAGACCTATTGCAGGAGCAAATGCAGGCGTTATGAGCGTTTGGCTGGCTCAATATGATGACTACTTGATAGTTTAGTGCACCATACTTAACGGCTTAGAATCGGGACTTCAAAGGCGTTTTGAGCGTCATGGACCATTTGAGATGTTCCAGGAGTTGAAGTTAATATTTCAAGCAAATACCGAGTTGAGAGATATGAAGTCTCCAACAAGTTCTATAGCTAAAAGATGGAGGAGAATCGCTCAACTAGTGAGCATGTTCTCAGATTATGCAGGTACTTCAATCGCTTGAAATCAAGTGGGAGTTAATCTTCCAGATAAGATAGTGATTGACAGAATTCTCTAGTCACCATCACCAAGTTAGTAGAACTTCGTGATGAACTATAATATGCAAGGGATAACAAAAGTAAATCCCAAGCTCTTCGTGATGCTGAAATCGACGAAGGTAGAAATCAAGAAAAGAGCATCAAGTGTTGATGATTGACAAGACCACTAGTTTCAAGAAAAGGGCTAAGGGAAAAGAAGGGGAACTTCAAGAAGAACGGCAAGCAAGTTGCTGCTCGAGTGAAGAAGCCCAAGTCTGGACCTAAGCCTGAGACTAAGTGCTTTTCCTGCAATGGAACTGGTCACTAGAAGCGGAACTACCCCAAGTATTTGGCGGATAAGAAGGATGGCAAAGTGAACAAAGGTATATTTGATATACAGATTATTGATGTGTATTTTACTAGTGTTCGTAGCAACCCCTCGGTATTTGATACTGGTTCAGTTGCTAAGAGTAGTAACTTGAAGCAGGGAGTTGCAGAATGAACAGAAACTAGTTGAAGGAGAAGTGACGATGAGTGTTGGAAGTATTTCCAAGATTGATATGATCATCATCGCACACTCCCTATACTTTCGGGATTAGTGTGGAACCTAAATAAGTGTTATTTGGTGTTGAGCATAAATATGATTTGATCATGTTTATTGCAATACGGTTATTCATTTAAGTAAGAGAATAAATTGTTGTTCTGTTTACATGAATAAAACCTTATATGGTTACACACCCAATGAAAATGGTTCATTGGATCTCGATCATAGTGATACACATATTCATAATATTGAAACCAAAAGATGCAAAGTTAATAATGATAGTGCAACTTATTTGTGGCACTGCCATTTAGGTCATATTGGTGTAAAGCGCTTGAAGAAAACTCCATGCTGATGGACTTTTGGAATCACTTGATTATGAATCATTTGATGCTTGCGAACCGTGCCTTTTGGGCAAGATGACTAAAACTCCGTTCTCCGGAACAATGGAACAAGCTCTTGACTTATTGAAAATAATACATACCGATGTATGCGATTCAATGAGTGTTGATGCTCGTGGCAAGTATCGTTATTTTCTGACCTTCACAAGATGATTTGAGCAGATATGGGTATATCTACTTGATGAAACATAAGTCTGAAATAATTGAAAAGTTCAAAGAATTTCAGAGTGAAGTGGAAAATCATCGTAACAAGAAAATAAAGTTTCTGCGATCTGATCGTGGAGATAAATATTTGAGTTACGAGTTTGGTCTTCATTTGAAACAATGTGAAATAGTTTCGCAACTCACGCCATATTGAACACCACAGCATAATGGTGTGTCCGAAAGTCGTAACCGCACTTTATTGGATATGGTGCGATCTATGATGTCTCTTATCAGTTTACCACTATCGTTTTGGGGTTATGCATTAGAGACAGCTGCATTCACGTTTAATAGGGCACCATCTAAATCCGTTGAGGCGACACCGTATGAACTATGGTTTAACAGTAAACCTAAGCTGTCGTTTCTTAAAGTTTGGAAGTTGTGATGCTTATGTGAAAAAGTTTTCACCTGATAAGCTCGAACCCAAATCAGAGAAGTGTGTCTTCATAGAATACCCAAAGGTAACTATTGGGTACACCTTCTATCACAGATCCGAAGGCAAGTTATTCGTTGCTAAGGTGGATCCTTTCTAGAGAAGAAGTTTCTCTCGAAAGAAGTGAGTGGGAGGAAAGTAGAACTTGATGAGGTAATTGTACCTTCTCCCTTATTGGAAAGTAGTTCATCACAGAAATCAGTTCGGTGATTCCTACACCAATTAGTGAGGAAGTTAATGATGATGATCATGAAACTTCAGATCAAGTTGCTACCAAACCTCGTAGGTCTTCCAGAGTAAGATCCGCACTAGAGTGGTACGGTAATCATGTTCTGGAAGTCATGATACTAGACCATGATGAACCTACGAACTATGAGGAAGCGATGATGAGCCCAGATTCCGTGAAATGGCTTGAGGCCATGAAATCTGAGATAGGATCCATGTATGAGAACAAAGTATGGACTTTGATTAACTTGCTCGATGATCAGCAAGCCATGTTAAATAAATGGATCTTCAAGAGGAAGACGGACAACGATAGTAGTGTTACTATCTATAAAGCTCGACTTGTCGCAAAAAAGGGTTTTCGACAAATTCAAGGTGTTGACTACAATGAGATTTTCTCAACTGTAGCGATGCTTAAGTCTGTCCGAATCATGTTAGCAATTGCCACATTTTATGAAATCTGGCAAATGGATGTCAAAACTGCATTCTTTAATGGATTTATTAAAGAAGAGTTGTATATGATGCAACCAGAAGGTTTTGTCAATCCTAAAGGAGCTAACAAAATGTGCAAGCTCCAGCGATCCATCTATGGACTGGTGCAAGCATCTCGGAGTTGGAATAAACGCTTTGATAGTGTGATCAAAGCATATGGTTTAATACAGACTTTTGGAGAAGCCTGTATTTACAAGAAAGTGAGTGGGAGCACTCTGACATTTACGATAAGTATATGTGAATGACATATTGTTGATCAGAAATAATGTAGAATTATTCTGCAAAGCATAAAGGAGTATTTGAAAGGAGTTTTTCAAAGAAAGACCTCGGTGAAGCTGCTTACATATTGAGCATCAAGATCTATTGAGATAGATCAAGACACTTGATAAGTTTTTTCAATAAGCGCATACCTTGACAAGATTTTGAAGTAGTTCAGAATGGAACAGTCAAAGAAAGAGTTCTTGCCTGTGTTACAAGGTGTGAGATTGAGTAAGACTCAAAACCCGACCACGGCAGAAGATAGAAAGAGAATGAAAGTCATTCCCTATGCATCAGCCATAGGTTCTATAAAGTATGTCATGCTGTGTACCAGATCTATTGCAAACCCTACCACTAAGCTTGGCAAGGGAGTGCAATAGTGACCTAGGAGTAGATCAATGGACAGCGGTCAAAATTATCCTTAGTGGAATAAGGATATGTTTCTCGATTATGGAAGTGAAAAAGGTTAGGTAAGTAAAAGTGCGTCGATGCAAGTTTTAAACACTAATCTAGATGACTCTGAGTCTCAATCTGGATACATATTGAAAGTGGGAGCAATTAGCTAGAGTAGCTCCGTGCAGAGCATTATAGACATAGAAATTTGCAAAATACTTACGGCTCTGAATGTGACAGACCCGTTGATTAAAATTATCTCACAAGCAAAATATGATCACACCTTAGTACTCTTTGGGTGTTAATCACATAGCGATGTGAACTAGATTACTGACTCTAGTAAACCCTTTGGGTGTTGGTCACATGTCGATGTGAACTATGGGTGTTAACCACATATAGATGTGAACTATTGATGTTAAATCACATGGCGATGTGAACTAGATTATTGACTCTAGTGCAAGTGGGAGACTGAAGGAAATATGCCCTAAAGGCAATAATAAAGTTATTATTTATTTCCTTATATCATGATAAATGTTTATTATTCATGCTAGAATTGTATTAACCGGAAACATAATACATGTGTGAATACATAGACAAACAGAGTGTCACTAGTATGCCTCTACTTGACTAGCTCATTAATCAAAGATGGTTATGTTTTCTAACCATAGACATGTGTTGTTATTTGATTAATGGGATCACATCATTAGGAGAATGATGTGATTGACATGACCCATTCCGTTAGCCTAGCACTTGATCGTTTAGTATATTGCTATTGCTTTCTTCATGACCTATACATGTTCCTGTAACTATGAGATTATGCAACTCCCGTTTACCGGAGGAACACTTTGGGTGCTACCAAACGTCACAACATAACTGGGTGATTATAAAGGAGTACTACAGGTGTCTCCAAAGGTACATGTTGAGTTGGCGTATTTCGAGATTCGGTTTTGTCACTCCGATTGTCGAAGAGGTATCTCTGGGCCCTCTCGGTAATGCACATCACTATAAGCCTTGCAAGCAATGTAGCTAATGAGTTAGTTACGGAATGATGCATTACGTAACGAGTAAAGAGACTTGCCGGTAACGAGATTGAACTAGGTATTGGATACCGACGATCGAATCTCGGGCAAGTAACATACCGATGACAAAGGGAACAACGTATGTCGTTATGCGGTTTGACCGATAAAGATCTTCGTGGAATATGTAGGAGCCAATATGGGCATCCAGGTCCCGCTATTGGTTATTGACCGAGAATAAGTTCTAGGTCATGTCTATTTAGTTCTCGAACCCGTAGGGTCCGCACGCTTAAGGTTTCGATGACAGTTATATTATGAGTTTATGAGTTTTGATGTACCGAAGGAGTTCGGAGTCCCGGGTAAGATCGGGGACATGACGAGGAGTCTCGAAATGGTCGATACGTAAAGATCGATATATTGGACGACTATATTCGGACTTCGGAAAGGTTCCGAGTGATTCGGGTATTTTTCGGAGTACCGGAGAGTTACGGAATTCGCCGAGAAGTATTGGGCCTTATTGGGCCATACGGGGAAGAGAGAGGGCTGCCTAGGGCAGGCTGCGCGCCCCAAGGCCTAGTCCGGGTGGACTAGGGGAGGGGCTGCGCCCCCTCCTTCCTTCCCTTCTCCTTTCCCCTTCCTTCTCTCCTACTCCTACTAGGAGGAATCCTACTCCCGGTGGGAGTAGGACCCCCCCCTTGGTGCGCCCCTCCTAGGCCGGCCACCTCCTCCCTTGCTCCTTTATATACGGGGGCAGGGGGGCACCCCATGACACACAAGTTGATCGACGGATCGTTCCTTAGCCGTGTGCGGTGCCCCCCTCCACCATATTCCACTTCGGTCATATCGTCGCGGAGCTTAGGCGAAGCCCTGCGCCGGTGGAGCATCATCATCGTCACCACGCCGTCGTGCTGACAGAACTCATCCCCGACGCTTTGCTGGATCGGAGCCCGGGGATCGTCATCGAGCTGAACGTGTGCTGAACTCGGAGGTGCCGTGCGTTCGGTACTTGGATCGGTCGGATCGTGAAGACGTACGACTACATCAACCGCGTTGTTATAACGCTTCCGCCACGGTCTCACGAGTGCGTGGACATGCACTCTCCCCTCTCGTTGCTATATCATCACCATGATCTTGCGTGTGCGTAGGAATTTTTTTGAAATTACTACGTTCCCCAACAGTTGCGGGACGGGGTGGAGGACTTTACCGCATGGCACTACGACAGCAAGGGGATACACTCGGTCAGGAGCGCCTATAGAGCAATAGTGCAAATGCAGCTCAAGAAGAAGGCACGAGATGGGGCTCCAAACAGCAGCTCTGACAGAGCTGGCCAGCTTGAGGGAGGCGGGGACGATAGGTGGAAACGGGTATGGAAATTGCCATGCCCAAAGAAACTGCAGATGTTCATGTGGCGCCTTGCGCATGAATCATTGCCACTGTGCACGAATCTGGAGAAGAGAGGAATGAAGGTAGAGAGCAACAAATGCTTCTACTGCAGCCGGGCAGCAGAGGACGGGGGACATTTGTTCATCAAGTGCAAAGAAGTGAAGGAAATTTGGCGATCTCTGAACCTCGAGACTGAGCGGGAAAAACTGGAGAAGATAACCAACGTGCATGCCATGATGGACTATCTCTGGCTCTTGGACGAACATAAACGGGTGCTGATTGTTACGTTCTGGTGGTTATGGTGGAATAATAGAAATAAAATTAGGGAAGGAGAACTGGCTGTGGCTGCTACAGAGATTGTGAGGCGTGCACAGAGCCGTGTTATGAAATATCTTCAGTACTTCACTACTAAGGGCAAGCAACCAACTAGAACAAAATGGCAGCCGCCCGAGGAAGATGTTCTGAAAGTCAATATAGATGGCTCATTCTTACCGGGGGAATCCTACGGAGGCTGGGGCGTCGTGGTACGAGACGCTACTGGAGATGTTATAGCTGCGCATGCAGGACGAGGGGAAAACATTTCAGATGCCTTTGGTGCAGAGGTCAGTGCTATGACAGCAGCGATCGATGTAGCAACAGGCCTTGGAGCCATCAGAGTCATCTTTGAAACAGATTGTCAGCTGCTGGCGGAAGCGCTTAATCCACAGAAGGTAGACTCATCTCCATACGCCGTCGTCATTGAAGATCTCAAGCTGCAGCTCAAGCTGTGGTTCTCTAGTCTAAGAGTGTATCATTGTAGACGCGAGGCCAATTCAGTAGCTCATGAGCTAGCTTCAATAGGCCACTTATGTTCCCCAAACACCAGCTATAGCTGGAACACTGATGTACCACCCCAAGTGGTTGTTTGTGTCTCTGCTGACAGGCCGGGGCACCGTTAATCTATAAAGCTCTGCTTTACTCTAAAAAAACGTATCCATGGGATACGTTTTGGTTTGGTTCATATAATTGTTTTTTGAAACGGAGGCAAAAGTTTTGTCTCATCCATTAATTAAGCAGAAGACAATTGTTTGATTAACTAATGGAAAACCGGGCGAAAACCGTCACAAACTGCTGAGCGGCACATATAGACCGTGCCAGAACTCAGCCACCCGCGCTGAGGGCAGCGCAGCTCTGGCTCTGAATGAGAGATCCAAAGAAGAACTATGTCAGGCTGGCGCCGTGGAAGACCACCGAACGAACCACCTGCTGCATGTCATCGTTGCTACAGGAACCCGCCGCCGCAGCTCCGACTTCACCACAACAAACAAACCGAGGTAATCTCACATACACGTCAGAGAAGAGCCGACTACCACAACCACCGCAACGCCTCCGACTTCACTCGCCCCATCAGCGTTGCCACAGAAGCCTCGACGCCACATCAACGCCTTCCACCACCCAACCTCCCAACACACCCACTGATCCCTCTGACCGGATTAACCTCCAAAATCAATGCCCTCAAGAGGGTGGCTGAGTTCGGGTTAACTTGCGCAACCGGAGAACTAGATTAGCCGATAATTTTGTTGTCGTGAATAGTCCACATACGAGTATTATTTTAGAGGGGCGTCATTCATGAAAACCTAGGACGCTGATGTAGTCCTGCTAATCTGCTCTCATATGAGCTATCTATATGTTCCGATTAGTTTAAAAAAATGCGAGGACCGATTAGTTATTCTTTGCATATGCCAAAATGCTGCTCTACTTGTCAGGTTATTTTCAGCTAGAAAAGTCCATTTCAGGAGTGAATTGCAGAAAACCATCACATTTGGGGTTAGCTTTGCGGAAAACTACCTAGTCCCTAATTATTTGCAAAATGCACCGCAGATTCAGTAAACTTGTTGCAAATAGCACTGATGAGGTGATCTGGCCCGTTTGATCACTTTCTGACAAGTGGGGTCAGATTGTAAGAAGCTGACTTGGCAAAGTTTTGACATACAGGCCCCTGGATCTAAAAAAAAAGCAATCAGAGCCCCCTGCTTCGACCCCGTCTGGATCGAGAGAGCCAGAGCCCCCGAGCTACCCACCCCCCGCGCCACTCCGACGACCTTGTCGCCGGCGACCACCGCTGCCCTGTCTACCACCTCCTTCCTCCTCCCTTTTCTTTTCTTCTCCACCGCTGCCTCGTCTACCATCGGCGACGGCCGAAAAGGCGAGAGGTGAGGCCGCGTTGGCCAGGATTGACGACGCGGGTTGCCATGGCTGTGGATCTCGCCGTCGCGCGATACGGGCCGACAGGTAGATTCCAGAGGAAATCGACGGAGCGCTGCGGGAGGAGCTGAACGTGGTGTGGTGACGGCAGGAGAGGCAGGCTGAGCAGCAGCCGGCGACGGGGGTGACGAGGACAGAGGTGCGTCTCCGCGGGGGCGACGTGGGGACGGCGGGAGCAGCTTCGGCGAGGGGCCTTCTCATGCCGGTGTCATCCCGCAGGCCAGCTCCGGCTCGCGGGCGACCATCTTGCAGCCTTGGCCAGCTTGGTGAGCAACGCTCCTACCCAAGGAAGATGATGCAGGAAGTAGCAGCACAAGCATGCCCAGGCACGCATACAAGCAGGAGCGAGGTCGCCGGCCCTCCGCCCAGCGCGTCGCTCCAGCGTCGCCGGCCAAGCAGCACGGCGGAGGCCATGAACCCGATGCCCAGCGCGCCTCTGCCCGAGGGGTGGGGGCTGATTGCTTTTCTGTTTTAGATCAAGGGGTGTGGGTGTAAACTTTTTTGCTCTTACAATCTGACCCCACTTGTCAGAAAGTGATCAAACGGGCCAGATCACCTCATCAGTGCTATTTGCAACAAGTTTACTGAATATGCAGTGCGTTTTGCAAATAATTAGGGACTAGGTAGTTTTCCGTATAGCTAACCTCAAATGTGGTGGTTTTCTGCAATTCACTCTCCATTTTTGAAGCAAAACACACGTGTGTTCAATTCTAGTTTTGAAGCAAAGAAGAAGGAAAAATAAAAAACATTGCTAATGTTTCTATGCACTATCTTTCTCTAACGTAGCAAGATGCTTTTGAATGCCTTTTCATTGATTGAGAAGAATAGAGTTGCATGATTAATTAAAAAAAGACCGGGTGAAAACCTAGATTAAAACCCACCACGGGACACACTCAAATGACCTGGCCACAAATGCCAAACAGACGACCGAAGCGTTGACGACATGGCAGCTCCGATTTTGCTGAAGAGCCTTACGGAAGAAAGTTGCAAGACTCACACCGATCTAGTCCAACGCAACATTCGAAGATCATCGCCATCTGAAAAGCACCCTCATGGAGTCATCGTTGCAGCAGTGGCCCAGCCGACCTCAGCTCCGACTTCTCCGACACAACACGAAACTAGCATAGGCGTACACATTGGCGCACCCAACCGTCGACACCAGAAGGACAAGCCGCGACCCAGCTCTGCTCGCCACCATCGTTGTTGCCACATGAGTCGCGACTCCAACCACCCACATTGTCGGATGGACACCAAACCGCAATGTCGTGCACTTCCAGCCCACAGGAAGCACCAATGGAACCAAGGTCTTCAAGATAGCACCCTAAAGAGGGAAAGCGATGCTGAAGACGCCGCGCCCGCCAGACTGTGCAGCAGGATCTTGGTTTTCGCCCGAAGATCTTGATCCAGGAATTGAGGATGCGCAGATCTTCCCTGATGACGCCTCCAAGGAGCACAACGACGCGTGCGCCATCCCTGCCAGCCAACAAGCATCGGCCAGGCATTCACCTGGATTAGCACAACCACCACTCCCTCACACCCGGCCAAGGCCAGCGAGAACCTCAACTAGTTCGCGCACCCCTAACGTAGCAAGCATGCCAATGCTGCACAGGGCCACCACCTTCCTTGCCGCCAGCAAACACAGGCAAGCCAGAACAGACCGAGACCAGTCAGATCTAGTGGCCGCCCTCATGTACATTTTCGTCTACAAACGTACCCTCTATTGCTTGCTTCCTGACACAAGAGGCACCATATATAATGATCAAAGGTAATACTCATAGTATGGTGAATAGTAGCATACACTTTACCAAATTTGACAGGTTTAGCACCTAGCTTTTGCACCGCTAGCTTGCACGTAAAAAGAACAAATAAGCAAAGCACTGATAACTCCCAAGGCGTGTCTGGAACCAATATTGGACAGGGTATGCAATCGGCTGCAGCCATGGATTGCTCGTTGGATCAGCGTGGTTGGTCGCCTCATGCTAGTCAAGTCGGTCCTCACATCCATCCACGTGTATCACTCCATCGCGATGCAGTTGCCCATGTGGCTGATCAATGGGTTTGAGAAGAGGATTCGTGCCATCTTTTAGAAGGCGACTGACGTCGTTAGCGGTGGCCATTGTCTGGTGGCTTGCGAGCTAGTGTACAAGTCGTTCGAGTATGGCAGACTGGACATCCTGAACCTCAGGCTATTGGGCTTTGCATTCCGGGCACGCTGACTATGGATGTAGCGCACATTTGATTGCTGCTGGGCGGGCTTGTAGCCAGCCATGGAGCCTGAGGTGCAGACTGTTTTTGACTCGTCCATCAAGGTGATGCTGGGGGATGGTAACAAGGCTCTTTTCTGGACGGATTTTTGCTCCATGGGCGTTCCATTCAGTTTGAGGCCCCGAAGCTATTCCTAGCGGTGAACAACGGTGCTCGACACTTGCGAACGACTCGTGAGGCCTTTGGCGGACCGTGCTTGGATTAGGGACATCACAGTAGTGTTGACGGCTAGAGTGCTGACGCAATTCCTAATGCTCACTGACTTGCTTCTCGAGGTACACCTCCTCCTTGAGATTCCGGGCCGCATAATTTGGAAGTGGACGTCGACTGACATATATTCTGTGAGATCGGCTTACCAGGTGTTCTTTGCTGGCCTCAAGAGGTTCCTGTGCGGTCAGGCCCTTTGGAAGTCTTGGGCTCTGGCCAAGTGCAAGCTTCACTTTTGGCTAGCGATGAGGCGTTGGATTTGGATGGCGGACAGATGCCTTCGGCACGACCTGCAGTCCCACGTCATGTGGCCGTTATGCGAGCAAGAGGCTGAGACTGCAGACCACCTAGCTCTGGGCTGTGTATTTGCCAGGGAGGTGTGGTACTCAGCCCTCTCGTGTTGCGGCCTCGGTCAGTTGGTGCCCACCATGGATGCAAATCTCATGGAGTGGTGGGTAGCCAGTCATGTGACGATCCCAAAGGAGCGGAGGAAGGGTTTTGATTTGCTTGCCCTCCTCATCATTTGGATGCTACGGAAGGAGCGTAATGGTCGCGTCTTCCAGCGGTCAGCGGTCGTTGCTCGAGAGCTTTGTCTTCACATCAGTAATGAGGTTGAGCTATGGAGATAGGACCTTCTAGCACGTAGGGCATTGTTGGGTGCCCCCTGGTGTTAATGGCTGCCCACCATATGCTGCTGTGGCGATGGTTGTAACGGCAGCAAGCCGCTGGACTCTCTGCACTTCTAGTTCTCTTCTTCTAATACATCGACGCGCAAAACTTTTGCGTGTTTGCAAAAAAAAAAGACTCTTCGAGGAGAGGTTTCAACACTTGTTGCACTTCCCGGTATCCGTTTTAAGGGGTGGTCTGTTTTATCAATAAGGCAAAATTGTAATAAGTGTAACATTCTTGACTATTCTCTTAAAATATAAGAGTGGCAAAATAATATGCACATATAGTGTACGTAAAGGATAAATCACTTCAAGCCTTCCAAAGTGACATGCGACACAAAAAGCACAACCCTTGGGCTGGACTCTAAGAGAACAATATACAGAGAAATTGAATACTAATGCAAAAAGAACTCACATATAGCATATGAATAAAACTTTTGACAGGTGCCCGTGCGGATGGTAAACCATTTTGCCTACAAAAATTAAGCTCCATGTGAGCTTTTGAAAAGTTCTGTTGTTTATTTACAATAGCAAAAGGGCCTGTGCGTTGCAACGGAGAAAAATAATCATAATCTTCAATGGCGATGACCATATTTTGTTCACATCTGATCGCATGATTTTGAAAATTTGTTTACAAATACAAGAAAATGTTTATTTTTAAAAATTTATTCACAAATTGAAGCAATGTTCACATTTTTAAAAAAACATCGGGATTGTCAAAAAACTTGGTAATTCAAAGAATTATTCTGAATTTCAAGAAATGTTTTTTTAAAAACATAATATAATATTCTAATCCAGCCCGGCAGTTAATTCTTCAAAATTCACGTGGGTATATAGTCACAAAGACTCAGAAGCGTTACTATTTAACTACATACCTTTGATCATTCGTGAACAATTTTACAAATTTGGGAACATTTTTAAAAATCGAGAACATTTTTTTACTACTTACAAACATTTTTCTAAAATTTTGATTATTATTTATATTGCGAAGGTTTTTTAAGCATTTCCTTTTGAATCAGCGAACAATTCTAGAATAGATGAACATTTTTTTCGAAATTGGTGGATATGGAACATTTTTTTTTTGAAACATAATATAAATGCTATGAAATTTTTAGTGCGAACAATTCTCTGAACATTTTAAAAAAATTATCAGTTTTTTTAAAACATAATATAATGCTATGAAATTTTTAGTGCTTCTGTGAAGCTACTGGTGTGTGCACGCCTTGAACTTGCTAAGTCCAATAACATTTGAAAATCTACTTGAGTGTGCATGCAGATGAAGACATGCGAAACTGCACACGAAATCAGGACAAAAGTTTACACTAATCTGCTACCACCATCATGCATTCAGAAAAAAGGTGATGTGTACGTACACTGGATACACACACAATTTGGTCCACACAAATGTGATGCACACACGGTTTGCTCAAATTTCATTCATATCATAGAAAGAAACGTACAAAGTGAAGCAGAGTTTAAGCAAACTGAAGGTGATGTTCAGATCTGGGGGAGAGGTGAAGCTCACTCACCATGTTGGCCTGCTCCTCTCCTCTGGCCGCTCTACCTTCCGCACCTACAGGGAGGAAGAAGACGGGGGTTAGAGAGAAACAGAGCAGGGAGCAAGGAAGGGTGGTGTTCTTACCACCTGGCGGTGCATGGCGCTGCTGCTCCTGCTCATGGAAGTAAATCTACATGGAGTCCAACATCAAGGTTGGCTTTGTATATGCGACTTCAGCGAGACGATGTACTCTGTTGAACACTTTAGCATTCATGCAATAATGTCTGAGTGGCAAATGCGAGTGCTTCGGGAGGTTCTGCCGCGCCTATAAAATTGCAGCGCCCTCTGCCGCTCTCTCTCGCTCCCTCTACTGCTTTATCTCCTCGTCACCGACACGACACCACCGCGCTACCATGCCGCCTGGCCGCCGGGGAGGTTCGGGCTACCGCGGCGTCCGCTTGCGTCCGTCCAGCACCTACTCCGCATCGATTCGGTCGGACGGCGTCGTGCGCCTAGGCCTCGGAACCTTCGACACCGTCCAGGATGGCGCCCGCGTGTACGACGCTGCGGCGTGGCGCCTCCGGCGGTCCCGTTGGGACATGAACTTCACCGACGTGGCGACCCGGGAGCGGACACAGGAGTTGGAGCCTTTCCCGCGGCTTATCACTGACGAGGATCGTCGTAAAAACCGGAGGCGGGAGCGCCGTCTCAGCCTGGCCGAGATGGATGAGGAAGCCGTGGAGGCAATGCTTCCCGCAAGACATCATCAACGAGGAACAATTTTTCACCGAGAGGAGGACCGAGAGGGAGGAGAGCAGGAAGGAGCGAGAAGCCTATCGCGAGGACAAGCAAACGCGAAAGGCGGTCGCTAAATACAACATCGTGCTAGAAGATGCGTCGTGCTGGGACTCCCGCGACGAGCGGTTCCTTGACGCCTATGCTCAGACGTCGGAGGAGGACATCACGGAGGCAGAGTCCGAGTCAGAGAATGACGAGTAGTAGTAGTTTTTCATTTTATTTTGTATCGAATCGCAATCATCTCATCAAGGAAAAAAAATAAATATAGTGCGCCTGCTGGAGTGGCTCGAGCGCGCTTTATTTTGCGGCGGCTGCTGGAGCCAGCGCACCGCCGCGCGCAAAACCTGGCACACCCGGTGCTGTATTCTGATTTTTAGCGCGTCGCTGTTGGAGATGCTCTCATAGCGAGAATGATGCCCTAGTGAAAGCAACGTGGCAATCGGAGAATGGTCCTAATGGTTTGAAGGGCTTGGTGCAAGCACTCACGTGGGGTGATTGCGAGTTTGGTAACCTCGATAAAAGGTCAAGAAATTTTGAAGAAACAATTGGAGCGGCTTCGAGCAGCCTGCATAGGCAGAGGACCAAATGCAGAGGAAAATGGCAGCTCTAATGCCAGCCCCAATCCATAGGCAGAGTAGCAAACAACGTACTCCCTCCTTCCATCTATATAGGGCCTAATGTGTTTTTCGAGGCTAACTTTAATCAAATGTTAGAGCAATAATATATAATATACAAGTTACACAAAGCATGCCATCAAATTCATACGTGAAAGGAGCTTTCAATGATATAATTTTTACATTATACTTCTCATGTATTATTAATCTTATCAATAGTCAAAGACGGTCATAAAAAACGCATTAGGTCCTATATAGATGGAAAAAGGGAGTACAAAGAATTAAAGGAGAAAAGAAGAAGATGACGCGGACCCCATAAGGATAAGAACAAGAGGGGTGGCTACCCTCATCATGGAGACATCGACCCTAATCAGCCACCCGCACTACAGATGACAAATGCAAGGAGCTAACTTACTGATCTGGGTAGTTGATCCTTTTTTTCATGAAAGGCAAGTCACATTCGCATATTACTTTTTTTTTTGTTGCTAAATGGAGCTTTCATTACTAGTGTGGTACGAGTGTCATCTGACCTAATTTACTGAGACTTCCCATCTCAGATACGAAATCAACACATTGGTCTTTATGAGACCACACCCACTTAATTTGAAACTACCCCTACCTCCCATCCTACCTTCTTAATCTTCTTTTAGCTTGTTCAAAAATTGGTTACGAAGTAATGCGGCGGTAAAGAACTCTGAAGAGCCCCCTCATATATAGATTTTCTTGTGCCATCCAGATCGGCTACGTAGCCTTCGTAAACTCATCCAATCTCAGTGTGCTCCATCATCACATGAATATGTCGTCTCGCGTTAGGTTCGGAGCTCATGCTCATATGTCTGGTGAGCGATGCATCAACAATAGTTAGAACATTCTGCATGCATCCAAGGTGTGTAGGACTGCGTCAATGAAGCACTGTCATGGACCAGCCTCACCGTCCTAAGCGACTTCTCAAGCCTCACGTGCGAATGAGATGGTGGCACTGGAACGAAGTCGAATGTTGCACTCAGTGGTGGAGACCAAGTGCTTTTTTACACTTGACAACTTACAAGTTGTAGTCTTTTTTCCCCCTTTTTTATTGGAAAGTCTTGGTACAGAGTCGGTGGAATTTCCTATTCCGCCCGTGGGTCTCTGGATAGCGACCACATTCATACCCTCCTAGGCATTTGCAGATGGGCCCACTATTCTTTCTCCCGTCTGTTTTGGGAAGGTTTGATTATAGAACCATCCCTCCAGCAATTTGTTTTCCGGATTTTTCTTTGCTGATTTTAAAAGTTTTCTCCTGGTCTATTTATTTTTATTTTAGAATTCATGAATATTTTTTTAAGCTCATTCATGAACATTTTAAAATTTGTGAACATTTCTTTGGATTTACAAATATTTTACAAAATCACGAACCTTTTGAAAATTTGTGTGTCTTTAATTCGTAAATAATTATTGAACTTTTTTTGAATTCACGAACATTTCTTTGGATTCACAAATATTTTACAAAATCATTCGTGTGTCTTTTATTCGGGAATATATTTGAGAAATTTGGGAACATTATTTTGAATTCACGAGCATTTTTTTGGATTCACAAATATTTTTCAAAATAGTGAACTTTTTTTTTGAAAACTCATATGTATTTAATTCGGAAATATATTTTAGAAATTTGGGAACATTATTTTGAACTCACAAATAGTTTTTAAAATCATGATTTTTAATAACAAATTCATGCATTTTTTGTTCGTGGATATTTGGGAACATTATTTTTTGAATTGAAGAACATTTTTTGGACCCAATTTTTTTTAAAAACCCTGAACATTCTTTGAAAATTCATGCGTGTGTGTTCTTTGCGGTTGTAGATTTTGTTTTCCCAACAAGCTAGTAGGAAGAAAGAAAGAAATGGTGGGGCCCAGCCCAGCCCAATGAACTCGTATGATGGAAGAGGCCCGAGTCCGACCCGAGGTTGGTTAGGGTTGTTGGCCTGGACATATATATATATATATACTCCAGCCGCGGCCTCCTTCGCGTCGTGTTTTCCCTGAGATCCAATCCAGCGAGCGAGAGAAATCCCCAATCCACGAAACCCTAACCAACCAGGAGAGGAGAGATCCGCCGAGATGTTCGTCCAGAAGACGCCGACGGCCGCCGGCTTCGAGGGCGTTCCCTTCATCCCATCGCTCCAGGCGGAGGCGCTCGTCAGGGCCAGGGCGGAGGAGGCGTCGTCGATCGTCAAGGCTGGGTGCGGCTCCAAGAGGAAGGCAGAGGAGAACGGCTGCGAGGTCACCGTCAAGGCAATGGCGGTGGAGGAGGAGGAGGAGGCGCCGGTCACCGTCAAGGCCAAGGAGGCGGTGGAGGTGAAGTTGGTGCTGACCAAGCCGACGTGGGTGGATGTGGAGTACTCAGACTGCGACTCGGACGAAGAGGTCGACTCGGACGACGAAGACGCCGAGACGTTCCTGGCCAGGATCAGGTCTGAGTACAACGCCCACGCCGAGAAGTTCAAGGCTGACAATCCCTGGTTGAAGTGGAGGGACTACTCGGCACACCCCAGGCAGGAGGAGGAGGCTGGCGCCGTGGTTGATGGGCTTGTTTCCCTGTGAGATTGTAATTTGACGACTGGGATCGAGGATGTTTTGGATAGATGTTAGTGTCAAAACCATTTCATGTAGTGATATATACCAAACAATCAATTGTATAGATCCTGCAAAAAACGGCTCACCCTTTTTTGATATTCAAAACAATATTTAATGACTATGAAACAAAATATTCAAGTTCTTCAGCCAAGGCGTTCATCTATGTGTTTGAATATATTCATCAACATGAAATAAGTTCTTCAGCCGAGGCGTTCATCCATGTGAAATGCCCATGTATTTTCTTTAATACAAAATTGAAATAAATGACAAACATATGAAGTGGAAGAAAAAGAAATTGAGGATGAAAAAATGAGAAGGAAAGACAAAATGGAACATAACAAGGAAAAAATGAAAAAAAGGAAAAAAATGAATAAAGACCTAGACCAACAATTAAAAAACAATAAAACGCCTAACGAGCAGTCCGTTTATAAGTACAACTTTAATTGTGTGCAACTTCAGTGCGCAAACTCCTTTTTACCGGAGCGGGGATGTACCGGCATAGCATCCAGCGTTCAGCTGCTTTGTGATCCGAGTCTAAGTGGGACCCATTCATATGTATACCCATGTATTGTGTCAGATAATCATCTGTATATGGTCAAATCAATATCACATCAATAGGCCCCATGGCAGGAAAGGCAGTATTATTTGCAGTGGGTTGTATGCATGCATGCGGCATCTCTCCTCTCCCTCTCGCATTTTATTTTTGTTTACATTTTTAGATGGCCAATATATTTTACAGTAATATTCTATTATTGAAAAATTTCATATATTCAAATTCGAACATAAGATCTTTAGAATAAGACCAATCTTGAATATATTTAAACTAGTTTAATTTTTACTATTTCAAACATATCAAAATACTAATTTCACTCATTTCAAATTACAATTTTTGAAAAAATGAAATCAGTTGTTGAAATGATTGAAACCACTTTTCAGAATATAGTTTTCTTTGTAAGTTTCATATTTCAGCTTCTGAAACTATGTCTTCAATGGGGTGTCTGTAATGTGTTTTTCTGAAACTAGTGAAATCTATCTTTTGTAATGAGTGTAATTAGTTTTTTGAAACAAGTGAAATATTGTATTTCAATTGAGCGACTGTAATGTATTTTCTGAAATGAGTGAAATAAGTTATTTAAAAAAGTGAAATATATCTTTTTGGTGTCAAACGACTATTTCAAAGTTTGAAACAGATATCTCTGCTGAGTGAAATGCATTTCAATACTTTTTTTGGTAAATATGAAGTGAAATTAGTTTTTGAGATATATTTTGTAATGAGTGAAATCAGTTTTCCAAATCAGTCAATTGTGATCTTTCAAATTTTTGTAATACTTATTTTGGAACTAGTGAAATTATATTCTTTGAAATGAGTGAAACAATTTGAAAATATTAGTTTTTTTGAAACAAGTAAAGTTTATTGTTGAAACAAGTGAAATCTAACGACTTTTTTAATGTTTGAAACAGATATCTCTGCTGAGTGAAATGCATTTCAATATTTTTTTCGGTAAACAAAGTAAAATTAGTTTTTAAGATAAATTTTGTAATGAGTGAAATCAGTTTTCCAAATCAGTGAAACGTTATTTTTCAAATTTGTTAAATACTTATTTTGGAACTAGTGAAAGTTTATTGTTGAAACGAGTGAAATCTAGTTTTTCAATTGAGTGAGTGTAATATTGTTTCTGAAATAAGTTTCTTGAAACGAGCGAAATATAGCTTCAAAATCTACTGTTTTATGAAAATGATTTCAAAGATAATTGAAATATATAAAACAAAATATATTTCAAATATATGCAAAATTGATCTTGTTTTCAAGGTCTTTTCGCCACGAATTTAAATATACAAAATATTTCAATATCGGACATTTGGTTCAAAAGATATGAATTATTAAAAATATGGGGATGAAAATAAAATGCATGTCATATGTATGGCTGAGAGAACGCAGGCATGCATGCACAGTTCTCTCTACCCAACTCTCTTTCTTCTGTAAAAAGCTGACTTCATCTGACACTAGTTGACTAGTACATGTATTACTATGTGTATTCTATATCCGGAAATAGAATAAAAAAGCTGCACGAATCTTGACGAAAATGACCAACGGCGGATGCGGCTCCGGTACATCCCGCCTCCGGTAAAATAACTTAGTCGAACTTCACTGTCTATAAAGATGCATCAAAAAGGGAACATAAAAAAAACTAGAGAATACCGATGAAATGAGACAATATTTAAAATAATTTAACACAAAAGTACGTACATAAAATCATATCATCTATTAATAAAAATGTAATTAACCAAAGAATGTTTTTTATAGAACAACGGAGGAGAGTACCTGTCCGAGAGCTCTTGCGGCTCACACTCCACTGCATCGAGCTGCTACGCGTTCTACTTCAGCCATAACCCTGTACATATGGGCCTAGGGCAGTGTTTGTGTTTTTATGTCGGCTGTGTCATCCGAGTCCGACCACTTGTTCAGCTAGGGAGAGCGCTCGGTGGATCGACATGGCTAAGCGTGGAGAAGAGGGATTGTTTCAAGGTCCAGGGCCTTCAAGTGGAGGTAAAACCCTACTCCCGCTTCTATTATTGATATTATGTTGAGGCGATTGTCGAACCTCCCGCTTCTATTATTGATATTATGTTGAGGCGATTGTCGAACCGGAGAAGATACGGCAAGAGGCCGAGCGGTAGAAAGTCGCGGCGCTGGAGAGCACAACAGAGCTTGTCGAGGAAAATAAACTCGGCTAGCAGCTCAAGCTTGAATCGTTGAGCTTGAGGAAGACCTTAAGAACACAACCACAACATGCGACGCTCTAAAGGATTCATGCGAAAAGGAAACCGCCAAGCTCAAGAAGCTGAGGGCGGATTATCAGGAGGTCACTTCCCAAGCAAGGGTGGTCAAAGAGGAGCTTCGGCAGGCTACCGACATAGCTGCCGGCAAGCTATACTTACTTCAGTGTGTATTTGGACGCGAAGTGTGTCCTATATTAACGCAAAATGGCGTTTGTCAAGTGAGTTCTCTGACCTTCCTCTCAGCATGGAGAAGGCGTGCAAGCACTTTGGCAGTCATGAAGGTACGACCGCCGAGAGCTCGTTCTAGCTGCAGTTCTAGGATCCTTCTCAGCCCTAGCTGCTCGGCAACCAACTCAAGAAAATGGCCGAGCTGCACCGTCTGGCCAGGCATGTCACGGCAGACCTTTGTGTGGGCTTATGGCCGGGTGCGTCGCTGCCGACCACCTTTCTTGGCCTGGCGCAACGGCTGCAAGGAGTTGTTCCTTAGTTTGGACCGTGGAAACGCTTGGCGTGCTTGGAGGGTGCACGAGAGGCGTATGCGGCTGTGAAGACGCATTGGCCGGCCATGCAGATGAAGGAGATGGCGCATCGTGGTCCAGAAGGAAAGAACCGACAGGCTCAGCAGTACTATGAGAAAGTGATGCCGACTGCACGAGTGTCCGAGGCCAAATGCACGAAGGACAAGATCCTAGACGGTCTCTAGTGATCGTCTGTATTCATTTTCCTCGATATATGTCGAGATGCTCCCTTTGTAAGACATATTATTAATGCTTGTTACTTGGGCGTATCCATTGCGCAGTAAACATTTGTCTTCTAAGAGCATAGCCTAACAATATGCTGAAGCAAACCGTTTTTCATTTCATCCTTCCAGTTTATTGGGCAACTCCCCTTTTAGAAACAAACCAAACCCATTATGTCTACTATGTTAAGTATATCTATCTATCCTGTTCTAGGCAAATGCATAAGAGGAATTTAACGGTTCGAATATTTGCGCAGCTACACTAGCATTGTCGCAGAGCAAGCACAAAAGTCTAGACTTAATGCTTTCATTTAGTTTTGGTCTTCAAATTGGCAGTGGGTGCTAAGAATAGATTCCGAGGACAAGTATCGACTCATAATGCAAAGTTTAGGTTTTTAAACAATAAGAATATACGATTCATTTTTTCCTTTCATGGGTCAAATACATAATTTTACGCATAATGATGATGTTGTGGTCAGATTTACGTAAATAGACAGTTGGGGTCTTATAGATATACTATCCAACCATTGCAGGTCTGATTGATTAACAGACCAAATCGTGGCCATTGGTCAGGTGTGGTGATTCTGCTTTTCCTCTTTTGTAACAAGATGATTATGTATCAATGTGACAGTCGAGACTTTACTGTACTATCATGTCAGTAGAACATTCTCTTTAGGATATTTGTTTTGTTCTGGTTGAGGTGCCCATCCTAACAGCAGAACATTCTCTTAGGAGATTATTATTTTTTGTTCTGGCTGAGATATACTAAAGGATATGTGTATCTATGAAAAGAAAAGACAATTCAATTTGTTACGTAGTACTTGGTGCATGTCTCAACTGCAGTTTATAATGCCAACAAGTTTAGATATTTTAGTGGGCTATATTTTGGTTTACTATTGACCCTGTGTGACATTGCTCTTTACTGTTTTTGATTTATCATGAGGTCATTTATCCTTTGTGTTTACTCTAATTTTCAGGCTAATTTTTCGGCAATTAATGTTTCTGAGATGGGATAGTAGTACTTATACTTGTGCTACCATTTTGTTCATAACTACTCTAGGTGTATCTCCCCGCGCATAACATATGTATGTACAAAATGATTCCTGTATCCTACCTATTTGATTTCCTAATGGTCAATTGTTTCCGGTTTCTAACTTGGCACGATGGCCAATTAAGATCTCTTCCACCAGTTTTTGTTTGGTTCTAAGCTCAATTCTATTAAAAAACATGGCTTACAACCAAGGATGTATGTGATGGTTTGTTGAGTCGTTAAATATGCAACTTTTTAGTCTGTCAAGGGCATCTATTCGTCTTTCCTCTCGCCATGTTGCATAGTTGTTTTGAATTTGGAATTGGTATTGAATTTGACGCATTGAACCAACGGGATAGACAAGGCTAGGTGCGCCTTGTTTCTACTTACAAGTTGTGTGTCGTAGTACCCAACATTGACAATTGCATGCTTCCATTTCCAATATTTCTCCTATCGCTTTACAAAAGACAATCTCGAGGACCATCTCTATTAACCGGATGAGGACATGATGGTCAGTCCCAACACCGAAGGTGTTACGAGACAGTTCCGAGTGATGATGAGAGGGCCACAATAACAAACGATTGGTCAAAGTTTGTCAAGGCGGCATGGATGAAAGAGTACCAGATATGTGTCATCATCTTCAAAATTGAAAGGAGGAAACCACTGTCCATAAGCTTTAAATCACAAACTCATTGTATATAGAAAAACATTCTATGCCATGTATATCTCAGACAATTTACATCAGGTTCATATGAAGTGCCACCCATGAAGTTGATCAAAAGGCAATTGTGTGGAGTTACTTATTAGTGTATTGAATAGCTGTGGCTTTTTAGTTTTACGGTCTCTACTGCCACTGTGTCATCTGACTTATCATTTCTTATTATGTTCGTACTCTTGGTACTTGGTCTCTCGTGTGATGCTCTTAGTATTGAACTTAATGTCAAGTGGTAAACTTTTATGGTCTCATGAACGCACTAATCTTGATATGGCCTTATAATCTCATGACCATGTTGAACTTGATGATGCCTTGCTTCTGGTACAAGTGAATGTTTCTTCCCTTAAACTAGAAAATTCATCGTCCCATTGAATATGTGCGCTAAACCATCCTTCCTACTAACTTGATCATTAGAGTACATGTTTGACTACATCGTTGGGACCGGGACCCTCGTGCCAAGGCACACTCTCATTCTAGTATTTATGAATGGAGGGAGTACATATGAACTGTGATTGATTTTGGATCCTGAGATCTCATGTTCTTACTATTTAAAAAAAATGCACACCATCCCATAATGTTGATGATGCCTGAGGCAGGTTGCGGAGAAGTCATGCCAATTTGAAGGAATAACATTTTAATACAAAAGCAGAGATGCAGGCGGAAGCGTCCGCGTCCGTGATTATTATAAAAACACGATTCTAAAGCAACAACACATTAGTACATTTCTGTCTGCGGACGTGCCCGCTAGCTGCTTCCTAACACAAGAGGCACCATATGTAATCATCAAAGGTAATACTAATAGTATGGTGAATAGCAGCATACATTTTACCAAATTTGAAAGGTTTAGCATCTGGCATTTGCACTGCTAGCTTGCACATATAAAGGACAAATAATCAAAGCACCGATAACTCTTCAAGGAGAGGTCTCAGCTCTGCTGACACTTCGAGGTATCCGTTTTAAGGGGCGGTCTCTTTCACCAATAAGGAAAATAAGAAACAAAAAAAAGTACATGCGTATATAATTTTGTATAAACTAGGAAAATTGTAATAATGTGACATTCTTGACTATTCCTGACAAAATAATATGCACACAAAGATGGCATATGGTATAGGGATGTAAAGGATAAATCGCTTTCAAACTTTCAAGTGAGACGCGGCACAAAAAGCACAACCCTTGGGCTGGACTCTAAGAGGACAATATAGGGAGAAATTTTATACTAATGCAAAAAAAATACCACATCTAGCATGTCCATAAACCTGAAATCTAAAAAGCGGCCGGCCACTAACTGACCGAAACGGGCGGCCGGCCCGTGGCCGTTCGATCGCGCGAGCGATCGCTCCCAGATCCGCCAGGTGCCACCTGGTCGCGCACCGCGGTCGTGGGCGGTTTTGTCCGCATCCGGACGTGGGAGGCCCACCTGTAAGTGATGGAGGAGAGAGTAGTGGGGGTCGTGGGCGGTGGTTTTCGAAATCTGCGCCTGAAATCCCTCGCCGCAGTGTGCTCTCTCTCCCCATTCCTTCATCGTCTTCCTCCTCGCCATCCTCTCCACCGAACGGGGCGTGGCGGGCGGAGTGCTCAGATTTGACGGCGGCTTGCGGGTGGTTCTCCTCGCCGGGGAATCGCTGGTGCTCCTCGCCGCCGGAGGTATGCTCTCCCTCCACTTCTACATGCTTCTCCTCCCTTTCTCTATCTCGCGGAGCGCGGATGGTGCCGAAATGCGAGGGGAATGCTCTCTAGGGTTCGAGGCAGCCGAACTACCCCGCTTATCTTCGATTTCCTGCGATTTTAGGGCGATTTTAGGGCGAGGGGAATGTGAGGTCACGTTGAGTTCCGTTCTCCCATCTCGCAGCACGCGCCCAACGGTGGTCGGGATCTACAAGGTGGTTTGAAATCCTCGCCACAGCGAGTTCTCTCCCCATTCCGTCTTCGTCTTCCTCCTCGCCATCCTCTCCACCGAACGGGGCGTCGCGGCGGAGTGCTCAGTTTGGCGACGGCTTGCGGGTGGTTCTCCTCGCGGGGGAATCGTTGGAGGCGTAGTTCACGGCACGGGGGTGGCTGGACAGGGTCAACGTGTAGTCCCCGTTTGCGCGATTTTAGGGCGATTTGGCTGTTTACTTCATGTTCCATTCAATTTTGCAGAGATTTGAGATCTGTTCATGATTCTTAGTTATTCTGTAAGTTTGTATTAGATGTGCGCAATGTTGTGTGCAATGCATTAGCTGATTTCGTAGTTGGTGTTCAGAGATTTAAGTGGTTAGTTGCACAAAATTCTCCTCAGTTGGCTGCGTCCATATAGTACTTGGCTGTCCATATGCTCTGCAGTTGCAGCAGTTGTTTTGGTCAGTTGGCTCACTGTTTTTGTACTAGGTGGTTGTTTATACTGTGTTCAGTTGCACAAGTTGCCTGCTCGGTTGGCTGCATCACTTTTACTAAGTTGTCTATTCATATGTTATACACTTGTGCCAGTTGCTCTACTTAGTTGGTTTTACTTAGTTGCATATGTTATACACTTTTACTAGTTGGCTGTTTTCCCTCTGCTGTGTGCAACTAGGGACTCTTGTTTGTACAATTTTAGCACCAATGCTTGCCAGTTTTCCAATATAATCTACCAAATCCACCAGCATTGTGGTGGCTGTGGTGGTTTATGTGTTATTCTCCTGCTTTGTGCAACTAGGACCCATTGATTTGTGCAAATTAGTACCAATGCTTGCCAATTTTCTATTTTAATTTTTCTCAATGTGCAAATCTTTTGTTGTGGATGTGGTTGTTTTCATGTGTCTCCCTTCATGTTCAACTAGGGACGCTTTTTTCAGAATAAGTTATCTCACTAAGCTTGTTGCCTTTACTTAACTTTTTTCTGTCTAGGTATTACTTGTCACAGTTGGCAAGTAATAATTAGGCAGAAAAAAGTTAGTTGGCTTATTTGATGTCCAGTTTGCACAAGGTTTACTGCCCAGTTGGCTGCATCATTGTAGTAGTTGGTTGTCCACATCTTCTAACTATGTTTTTTTGTTGTATTTCCTACCGCAGGGCAAAAATGGTTATAATAGGAGGAGATGCGGGTGGCAATCAAGGAGATGTATTTTTATTCACTTTTTTCTTTTGTTTTTGAGTTGTTTTTCAACTTATGCATGTATGCTAATGTCTTTTTTTTCATGTTTTCTTTTGGTTGCTTAATCAGCGTTCTGGAAGTCAGCCTCTTCGCCGGAACTCGAAGCGTCCTGCTAATCGCCAGCCACGACCTGCACAGAGTGTTGAGCAGGGAGAGGATGTTGAGGTAAGTGGCATGTTGATGACACAAGTCCATTTTTTGGTTTTGTTTGGGTCATATAACTTTTTTTATTTTTTCCCATGCTCAGGTTTTTATTTTTTTCTTAGGATGCTGATCAGTTCCGTGTTGTAAAGCCGACTAGACGTGCAGCACTTGGCAAGGGAGCTAAGTCATCTTCTAGGGTAAGTAAAATCTCAAATATAAGTGTTTTTGTCGCTTTTTTTAGATAGTGATGAAATTATGCAGCATTTCCGAACAGTATTTTTGTTTTTAGTCTGTCAATAACAACCTTTTGTAGTTGACATATCTAGTCATTTTGATTTAAATACAGTTGACATTAGTTGGCATTAGTTGGCATCTTGTAGTTCACTAGTTGGCATCTTTTCATAGTTGACATCAGTGGTCATTTTTTGTGCAGCAGCGATTCTTGGAGAAGCTGTCGCATCTTCCGCAGCAGATGCTTTGAGGTATGTGGGTTTTTGTGTGTGTGTTTATGAGCTATTTGAATAGTTCTTTGCAAACCTTTTTTAGTTACTGTTTTTCTTGTGTTGCAATATCATTTCTTATTGTTGCACATACACTAGAACTTTTTGTAGCTGCCAGGTCTCGTTCTTTTTTTTACTGTTTTATTGTTGCACATTCAGTTTGCACTGCTGGCAGTCTTTGCAGTTGTCCTCATGAGCTTTATTAGTTGCACAAATACATCATATTAGTTGGCATGATCCATTTTATGAATATATAGCTCATTCTAATACTGATTCAAATGATGATTGCTAGTTTTTTTTCATTCTTGTGTTTGCTCTTGTGTTTAATGTTTGTGTAATGCTTTCATTTTCTAATCAACAGGGCAGCGGTGAAGGAGTTGAGGTGCCTCCAGGGGAAGATGTGGAGCGACCATCACAAGCAGGCAGGATAAGGGCATCACCAGCGCGCTTTGCAAATTTCAACGCCTCTCTAACCCCACTACAGAAGTCAGAGCTAGTTTCGAGGTTGTTCGGGGGGCTATTGAACTTATCAGACACACTTCCAGCGGACCTCACTAAGTTCCTGGTGCAGTCCTACCAGCCACAGACCTCTGAAATGGTTTTCCCAGGAAGGGGAAGGATCTGTGTTGATCTTGGCAGTGTTCGGAGGGTATTTGATCTCCCAAACAAGGGTCCAAAAGTCAGATATTTAGTTGACAAGGATGCCACTAGGAGATTGAGACGGACTTTCAACATAACTGGAAATTCTCATCCCAGATCACTACATGGCTCAAGATGATTGAGCATATGGCTGGAAGAACGGATGACACATTCTTTATGGCCTGGCTTGCGGTTGCCTTTCAAAGCACTTTTCTAGCACCAACCACGGCCTTGAAGCTCAGCCCAAAGTGTTATGGACTTGTGCTAGATCATCAAATGCTAAAGAATACAAACATCTGCCTCTTTGTAGCAGAACACATTAACGAAGCTTTCGGAACATGGACCAGGAGAAGCAAACTGTTTGCTGCTGCTTGTATCACTTGATGGTTCTTGAAAGCGACCACTTTTTCCATCTGTTCCTGTTCTTTCTGTGCAGTTATAGTTTGCTGAAATTCTCATAACAATAACTGAACTTGGCTTTTTCTTTTGTTTGGGTCTGGTGCAGATACTATACCTTGATGCGCTCGTACATGACATCCCAGTAAGCAACTGCGCGATACGATCGAATGCATGGGATAGTACTCTAATTGCCAAGGTGATCAAGAAGGATACTATCTCTCCTGGTGTGTTCGGCAAATTACAAGTGAGTTCTTTTTTGTTTTTTTTCAACAGTGTCTTCTTTTTATGTTCTTTTGATGTCTGGTCACTTTTTTGGAAATTGCATAGAAAACTGTCATCATCAGTTGGCACAACAATGCATGTAGTTGCACAGATTATAGCTTTAAGTTTGGCAATCTGCACACATGTTCATTTTAAATTGGCACACCATCTTTTTAAGTTGCACAGTTTTACTAATCTTGTTGCACAGATGTGTTGCATCAGTTGGTAGGAACTTTTTATTAGGTGCCATGTGTGTTGCACAGTTTTTGTGTCTTTGTTCAGTTGCATATATGTATAGTTGAATTTTTCTACTCCAGTATCTTGTTGTAGTTGCACATGTTGTAATGTGTGGTTTCATTCAACACACAAATCTATTTTGATAACCTTGTTATTTTCTGTTTCACTTTTTTTTTCACATCAGCTTAAAGAGGAGTATAGAGGCACGGAGCAGACACCACTGTTTGGTGGAATTTTGCAAGCTGAAGCATTTGTGGCATCCAAGTTACCAATAACATACAATCCATGAGTTAGTGTTCTGCATACAGTAAACTTGTATCACTTACCAACATTTTTCTATTGGCTGGGATGTATGTTCAGTTGGACATGTATAACTTTTGTAGTTGCGAAAATACAGAATTTAGTTGGCTGTGATGTATGTTCAGTTGCACATATAAGCTTTTGTAGTTGCACATGTTCTTTTGGATAGTCAAAGTGTTCATTTACAACCATTGTCATCAACTTTTGGCAGAAATGCATGGTTTTTACTTTGTGCCACGGTGCATTTTGTAGTTGGCTAGAATCATGTTTTTAGTTGGCCGAAGTGTGTATTAGTCGCTTTTGCTTATCACATCATGGTCGATTCTGAGACATTTTTACTTTTTATTATTTTTCTAACTGAATCGATCGAATCTTCTTTGTGTTGATGCGTAAAAAGGCAAAAGTGCGAAAGTGGTCAATGAGCTGTGCAAGGCTGTAACTGAATAGGTTGGCACCTTCATTGAAGAAGTTGCCAAGATTGATGACGAGGAACCAGATATTGATCCTTACGTACAGCAGCCATCAATGCAAACTGGGGCATCACGTCGTGCTCCAAAAAGAAAGAGATGGCAGTCAACTATTCAAGAAGAAGAAGAATTTGTTGAGGATGATTCAGAAGAAGATGAGGAAATGGAAGCAGCGATAGATGCTGACGACGATGAGGAGACAGATGCAGATGAATCATAGGAGGAGGACAAGGATGAGGATGACAATGAAGAAGATGCAGACGAGGAGGAGGATGAGGAGGAAGAGGAGGAGGAGGAGAAGGAGGAGGAGGAGGAGGACAAACAAGAAGAGGACAAAGGAGAGGAGGAGGACAAGGAAGAAGATAGTGATGTAGAGGAGGAGGAAGAAGAAGGTGATGCCAGAGAGGGGGACGGGGACAAAGCGGCAGCAGTTGATGGCAGTGAGAGGGGAGAAGACAAAGGCGCAGCAGCTGATGGCAGTGAGAGGGAAGAAGACGAGGATGATTATGGTGATGATAAAGGGGGATCCAATGGAGGCAGCGACAGCAGCGATGACGATGATGATGACAACGCCCCTGGTTCTGGTGGTACAGGTGGCAACACATCCAGGAGGACTAGCACTCATGCCAACCCTGCGAGCAGCAGCAATTCATTGAGTAGCAGGAGCACACTACAGATGTTGATTGACAAGACTTGCTGGAAAGACAAGGATTTTCCAAAGTCAAAGAAAAATGATGAAGCAGAGTCTCAGGGCAGCATTGATATGTTCAAGCTCTGCAACTTGAAGCCAGCTTTGCCAACCAGCTTTCCCGTGCCAGATTTCACCGACAAAGATATTTGTGAGAAGATAACCTTTGCCATTGACAAGAGCCTGTTCTTATCAACTAATGCTGAAAAGAATCAAATTGACATGGAGGAAGCAGGAAAGGGTCTTGACTGGGTTCATTCAAAGGAAAAATACAAGGAATATTTAAAGCAGCTCCCAGATCTAAGCTCCAGCAAGAGCAAGGCAGCATCCACGGCAAACCCTCATGTGGTTCAGAACCGTAAAGCAGTTTCAATTAAGAAGAATCTGCAGTTGCCTCAAACCAAGGAGAAGATGGTGAGTGCAGATGCTGAAGTAAATATGGTCAAGGAATCTGTGCTTCAAACTGATATGCCAACAGTAGTGAGCAGAGAGCCAACCAATGTCAGAGAAGTTCAACAGATCAAGGGGAAGACTCCCCTTTCAACAGTCCCACCAAAACCACCTAAGCAGAAGATTGTCAAGTTTGCCAGGGGCGCAAAGGGGGAACAGGCCACAAAAGATTTGGGGTTCAGAGACGAGAGAGAGCTGCGAGCCGCAGCCATTGATGCAGGGGTGCCAAGTTCTGCCAGGTTGCTGCCAACTCAGACTGGAAAGATGCCAACTACAGATACGGTGTGCCAACCGATGTGTCGATTAGCAGCATGGTCACGATCAAAACCACCACAGCTGGCGGAAGGCACCATCAAGAATCGCAAGTCCCAAGGTGCCCTCTTGATAGAGATGCTTCAATGCCAAACACAAAAGGAGGTCATCCAACTATCAAAGTGCCGTCCCCAAGAGCTGTCTTTCAGCAACCATTAACACAAGAGGAGGTGTTCGACATTATAAGTAGGTGCAAGCCTCCAAGGCCGCCAACTACAACACTATTGCGAACCAAGTCAGTGAATGATGCACCCGTGTTTGTGCCGCAAGGAGATGCCCTGGTCCTTGAACCCTTACGAAGATCAAACTCTTATCATGGTGACGGGTTCTGCGATGCACCATCTTTTGACCTCGGCATAGATGGTGATGCTCCAGCACCTGCTCCAGCAGCAGAAACAGCGGAAGCCGGTGTGATCAACATCGATGAGTGTGAGTTAGACCCAGCAGCTGTGAATGAAGGATGTGATGTCTGATCTTTGGCAAGGCAATAGCTCAAGAACTAGATGTTGGTTCACCAGAGAATTGCCACACCCGATATGCGCAGAACGAGAACTTGGCACGCAGCGGTTCTTGGGGCCACCTCTTGCACGAAGACAGAGGAGGGTAAGAAGGCCGCAGACATCTCAAAGGTCTCCATTCATCGACTACAACAAGAACAAGACTTTCAGCACCAATGAGGTAGTGAACAAGCTTTACGCTGCCCTCTTGTATTGGGCCAGGCATCACAAAGGAGCAGATGATGGAGCTACCAGGTAAACTAACTCCCCACAGCCTACATACATATCTTTTTCAGTTGCATAGTACCAGCCACTTAGTTGCACAGAAAGCATAGTATGTTGCCGCAGAGCAGTAGTTGCACACTGTTCTTTTTCATTTTCATGCACATTTTTTTGCTGTGACCCTTCGAGCTAACTTGTCTTTTTATTGCTTTCAAAAACAAAATCAGCCCTGAGATAATCAGGTATGGTGCTTTCTACATTTCTTTAAAGGAGTTAGTTGATTCGATGAAGCCGGTTCAATGGTTGTCAAAAATTGTTATTGAGACTGGAATCTTACACATAATGGATAACTTACCAGAAGGGTCAAAGAAGGTTGTTATGCCACTGAGGTTTTCTATAAGTTTTTCCAGAACCTTCTTTTTACCCTCATCTTTGTTCTGTAGCACTTTTTCGTTGACCATTTGAGGGAGGCCTTTCACCTACTAAGGATTTTTGAGCCATGTTTTATAATCTCTGCAGATAAAATTACAGCAAGGGATCCACAATGTGAATGAGATGAACAAGAAGTTTGATTACAAGAACCGTCTCGACAAGAAAGACTTGGTGAGTGTTGTGCCCACATCATCAATCTTTTTTTAGTTGGCACCCACAGCATGTCCAGTTGCACATGACACATCTGTTAGTTGGCAGATACTTGTTGCAACCCATTTTTAACTTGACCAAGTCTTTTACTGTTTTTCTTAGCTACATCTTGTATTTGTGTCTGAAATCGTTCACGCTTGCATGTCATGCTGCCAGTGCTCGAGTGCGCAGATCTAACCGATAAGGACGGAGGGAGGCATTATTGGGTATTTAGTGTCAACTTGAGGGACGGACGCTTCGAAGTTCTTGATTCAAGCAGGACGCTGGACAACATTGAGCTGATGAACAACGCCTCTACCATTGCGGGGGCAGTACGCCAGCTATGGAGGAAGCATTACCCAAAGTTCAGCATCGAGCACTTCCAGATTATTGACATTGACGTACCAAAGCAGCTTGGCAAGTAAGACAATAAGCATTTCATTCCTTCTCAATCAAATACAATCATTTTGTAGTTTTTAAATTTTTCTACATGTGCAATCTTTAGTATTTTTTAGACACGATTACTAGTCTTCAATTTGTTTTATCATTTTTATGAGTTTCTAATGGATTATCTAGCTAGTTGCAGAGTGGCGCATAAGTAGTTGCATAGTGGCACATAATGAGTTGCAGTAGAACACAAGCGGTTACAAGATGGGACATAAGTAGTTGACCCAATTATTTGGTTTTCATTTTATGTGACAATTTTTTGCCCATTTTTGCAGTAATGAGTGTGGGTTGTTCAGACCGCTTAACGCCACCGAAAGTGGAATGGTAGCCAACTGCCCAACTACGACCCCAAGGAAGTACTCAACATCAGGGAAGAAGTCGACGTATGATTGGGTCACCAGCGTGCACAACACCGCCCCATGGAGGAAGTTGCAGAGATACGACAAGGAGTAGGTCAAGATTATTTTTTTTCTGCTCCATGGAGGAAGTTGCTGGTTTGTACAATTTTATTAAGTAGATTTTGTAGTTGCACACTGCTAGTAATTGCGTTTGCAACTCAATATCATCACTTTTGTTGATACATTAGGAGCCTTTGGATATACAATTGTTCAACAACTAAATATTTAACCGATTGCCAACAAAGGCACAAATAGCAACTTTTTTACACGGTGCATGAACTAATTCAAGCAGCATAAATTAGATAAAGAGGAATCATAGATGCTGAATGTGTCCACTTGGTGCCAACATTGCTAAAAAAACATCATTATTTTCCTTTTTTGTTCCAAAGTTACAAATGAGGAAACAGAATCACAGGAGCCTCTGTGGACACACACCAGCAGTGTGCTCTGTAGATTGGCACTGGCTGCATTTGTTTTTCTTCTTTGGGTGTAGCTCCAGCGCCGATTTGTACCGTCGACTCTTTGCCCTACCCTTTGTAGTAGACCTTGGAGGATCCCTGGGCACAAAATCATCAGAAGCTTGTGCAAGGGATGCAGCCTCCAACGGGCGATGGGACCATCGGGATCACTGTGTAATAATCATATAAAAAGTTTAGTATTTTTGTTATTGTGCAACCAGCATCGATGTTCTGTGCAACCACACGGTACATTTTGTGCAACTAACTGGTTCTTTGTGTGCAAGTTAAGTTGAAAAAACAACTGCAGTAGCACGGCCTGTCATGGTACTTGGATTGTAGTCGTCTATGGGCAGAACATGAAAAACAAGTTAGATTTTTAGCTTGATCCTCAAACTAACACAGCGCACGCAACTAGGCAGCATGTCTCTGTTCAACTGGGCACTATGATATGTGCAACTAAAGTCACTCACCCTAGTTTTTGTTTTGGAGTCGGTGAAGGTACTAACCTGGGTTATGAGCCCCCTGAGTCCTGCCTGTAGGTCCATTGGGAGTAGCACAAAGGGCACTGCTAGTTGGGCCTGGCGGGGGAGGAGGTCTTTGAGGGTTGGCATCACCTATAGGCAGAACAGGACAAACAAGTCAGTTGTGTTTATCTTTTTGATGCTCGAACTAACACAGCATGCGCAACTAGGTAGCCTGTTCGGTGCAACTGAGCACCATGATGTGTGCAATTGGATTACAGACCTAGTTTGATGGGGAGTTGGGGGCAGGTAATTACCTAGACGACGAGCCCCCTGAGTGCTGCCTGTAGGGCCATTGGGAGGAGCATGCGGGGGAGGAGGTGGCGGAGGATGCCGTGTACAGCCAGGAGGGGGAGGAGGTCCTTGAGGGTTGACATCACATATATGCATAACTGGAAAAATAAGTTAGCTGTGTTATCTTGATGCTTGAACTAACACAGCGTGCGCAACTAGGCAGTATGTTCTGTCCAAGTGGCTACCATGGTGTGTGCAATCAAGGCACAATGATGTGTGCAACTGAAGTTACACACCTAGTTAGATCAGGAGTTGGGGCAGGTAATTACACGGATGATGAGCCCCGATTGCTGCTCGGAGGTGGAGGAGGTCCTCGAGGGTTGCCATCATCTGATGGCCCCGTGGCAGCAGTTGGTTTTTTCTTTTTCTTGGACTTGTTCAGGTGGTCGATCTCGGTACGTGCTGCACGCATATGCTTGTATACAATAGCTTGTGCTGGATCAGAACCACTCGCAAACTTTGCTAGTTTCCGAAAATCGTATATCATGTTCCTCTCCCTTATCTGCTTCTTTGATTGAGGAGGCGTTTCATCCGGTTGCTCATAACCAGTCCCTGGCGCACTAGGTACAGCAGTAGGTGTCCACCGTCTTAGCAGGTACCTTTCCGGTATGACATCAACGCCAACATGGATGAACACCTTGAGGATGTGGCAACAGAGGATGCCGTCCTTGTCCATTTTACAACACTCACACAAATAGGAACCCTCCTCCACCCTTGCCTGCACCAAGTAGTTTCGAGAACCATATTTCGCAACAAATTCCTGGTTCGGTGCGAGCTCAAACGCATCAGCACCAACTTGGAATGCATTATAACGTCCAATCAGCTCAAACTCTTCTCTAAACTTGTGGTAAAGGTCTCTAGTATAGATTTTGTAAGCTTGCTTCTCTATTGGGAAGTTGGACCACAACTCAATCTCAAGGTGTTGTGTCCTGTAATCATTGCAGCCTTCCTTGGCAAGGATGTGGTTCTGTATTTTTTCATATTGCTTGACGAAGTTCAGCATTGAGTTGTGTGGGTTCACATATCTTTTGAGGACGGCGTTGAACCCCTCACTATGCTGTGTAGACTGGAGGAAGGGAAAGAACCTGTGTTTGAAGTAGCACGGCACCCAAGTTGACCTGTATTCGTACAACTTCTCAAAGTGCGTGTGTGCCATAGCCTCATACTTCATCATTAACCCAGCCCAATTCTGCTCAAACTCATCTATAGTGAAGCTGAAGTCAACACACTTGTTGAAATCATCAGAGAGTCCTGGATGGATTCCAGCACAGCAACCAACCAACCTTTTCCTGAGCCTTTTTCATGATGTGCCATCGACAACAACGGTGCACGGTGGTTGGAAAGATGCTCTGTATTGACTACCTCATCGCACCATCCTGATCGGTGATGAAGTTGTCAGGAGGTTTGCCATCCATAGCCTCTAGGAATGCTCCAAAGACCCAATCAAAGCTCGATGCCAACTCCTGCCTCACAAACGCGCAACCCAGCATGAAAGATTGGCCATGTCGGTTTATTCCTATGAAGGGCGCGAACGGCATATTGTACAAGTTGGTCATGTAGGTGGTGTCAAACGATATGCAATCGTGGTACGCCTCCGCATAAGCTTTTGAGCTAAGCCGTCTACCCAAAATATGTTGACAACTCTGTCCTCTTCATCATATTTCACCTTATAGAAGAAGTCCGGATCGGTTTTTGTATATCCTTGAAGTGCACAATTGTCTCAATCAGATCACCCTCCTTTGTGTCATCTCTACGGAAACTTGTACAAAGATTTGTTATTGCCTTTGGTCCGAACGGCACCATCATCTCAGATCCATAGAACTCTGCCATTACATGCATCATTCGTCCTGCATAATACAAAAACAAACAGTATATGCTTTTTTTAGTTGCACAAATGCGCACATCCAGCTGCACAGTAATAGGACACGTGTTGGCATAGAAGATAATCACAGGAAATGGACACCTAGCTGCACCTTTTTAAAAACACTTTGCAGTTTTTGCATACAGGACATTGTGTATTTGCACAGTAAAGACAATCTAGTTGCACAAGAAGCACCAAAAGTGAAATATAAAAAGCATGGGAAGTTGGACAGCAGTTGCATAGTCAAGCCATTTCAGTTGCACAGTAGTACCATAACAGTTGCACACTGGACTGCCTAGAGGGAAACTTAATTCTGTAAGGGATATAGAAAAACACCCGTAGTCAAGTTGCAGTTATACAAGATGCGCAAAAACTCCTTTTCATCAGGTGAGATGCCTTGGTGGGATCTCAAGTATTTGGACAATAAAGGTTTGTTCACGGCGGATGATTGTGGTCACGAACAAAGTCGTCACCTCCCATCGCCCATCTATCAGCTTCACCAACATTTTCGCCTTTGCATTCAGTCCGCTTTATTGTCTTATGCTTATGCTTCTTCTTCTTACTAGTACCAGCCTCCTCTTCAGCAAATATTGGAGGTTCTTCTTCCATCTCCTCATCACTGTTAACAGATGTTGGATCTGGAATAGGTTCCAGGTAAGGAGTGAAGGAAATATGCCCTAGAGGCAATAATAAAGTTATTATTTATTTCCTTATTTCATGATAAATGTTTATTATTCATGCTAGAATTGTATTAACCAGAAACATGATACATGTGTGAATACATAGACAAACATATAGTCACTAGTATGCCTCTACTTGACTAGCTCATTAATCAAAGAAGGTTATGTTTCCTAACCATAGACATGTGTTGTTATTTGATTAATGGGATCACATCATTAGGAGAATGATGTGATTGACATGACCCATTCCGTTAGCCTAGCACTTGATCGTTTAGTACATTGCTATTGCTTTCTTCATGACTTATACATGTTCCTGTAACTATGAGATTATGCAACTCCGTTTACGGAGGAACACTTTGGTGCTACCAAACGTCAGAACGTAACTGGGTGATTATAAAGGAGTACTACAGGTGTCTCCAAAGGTACATGTTGGGTTGGCGTATTTCGAGATTAGTTTTTGTCACTCCGATTGTCGGAGAGGTATCTCTGGGCCCTCTCGGTAATGCACATCACTATAAGCCTTGCAAGCAATGTAGCTAATGAGTTAGTTACGGAATGATGCATTCCGTAACGAGTAAAGAGACTTGTCGGTAACGAGATTGAACTAGGTATTGGATACCGACGATCGAATCTCGGGCAAGTAACATACCGATGACAAAGGAAACAAAGTATGTTGTTATGCGGTTTGACCGATAAAGATCTTCGTAGAATATGTAGGAGCCAATATGGGCATCCAGGTTCCGCTATTGGTTATTGACCAAGAATAGTTCTAGGTCATGTCTACATAGTTCTCGAACCCGTAGGGTCCACACGCTTAAGGTTTCGATGACAGTTATATTATGAGTTTATGAGTTTTGATGTACCGAAGGATTTCGGAGTCCCGGATGAGATCGGGGACATAACGAGGAGTCTCGAAATGGTCGAGACGTAAAGATCGATATATTGGACGACTATATTTGGAGTTCGGAAAGGTTCCAGTGATTCGGTATTTTTCGAGTACCGGAGAGTTACGGGAATTCGCCGGGAGTATATGGGCCTTATTGGGCCATACGGGAATAGAGGAGAAAGGCCGAAAGGAAGGAGGCGCGCAGCCCCCCTCTGGTCCGAATTGGACAAGGGGTGCGGCCCCCTTTTCCTTCCTCCTCTCCCCCTCTTTCCCCTTCCAACAAGGAAGGAGGGAGTCCTACTCCCGGTGGGAGTAGGACTCCCCTTGGCGCGCCTCCTCCTAGGCCGGCCGCCCCCTCCCCCTTGCTCCTTTATATACGGGGGCAGGGGGGCACCCCATGACACACAAGTTGATCTACGGATCGTTCCTTAGCCGTGTGCGGTGCCTCCCTCCACCATATTCCACCTCGGTCATATCGTCGCGGAGTTTAGGCGAAGCCCTGCACCGGTAGAGCATCATCATCGTCACCACGCCATCGTGCTGACGGAACTCATCCCCGACACTTTGCTGGATCGGAGTCCGGAGATCGTCATCGAGCTGAACGTGTGCTGAACTCGGAGGTGCCGTATGTTCGGTACTTGGATCGGTCGGATCGTGAAGACGTACGACTACATCAACCGCGTTGTCATAACGCTTCCGCTTACGGTCTACAACGGTACGTGGACAATACTCTCCCCTCTCGTTGCTATGCCATCACCATGATCTTGCGTGTGCGTAGGAATTTTTTTTGAAATTACTACGTTTCCCAACAGTTGCATCCGAGCCAGGTTTTATGCGTAGATGTCATATGCACGAGTAGAACACAAGTGAGTTGTGGGCGATACAAGTCATACTGCTTACCAGCATGTCATACTTCGGTTCAGCGGTATTGTGAGATGAAGCGGCCCGGACCGACATTACGCGTACGCTTACGCGAGACTCGTTTCACCGCTTCGAGCACTCGTTGCTTAAAGGTGACTGGCGGGTGTCTGTCTCTCTCACTTTAGTTGAACCGAGTGTGGCTACGCCCGGTCCTTGCGAAGGTTAAAACAGGACCAACTTGACAAACTATCGTTGTGGTTTGGATGCGTAGGTAAGAACAGTTCTTGCTCAGCCCGTAGCAGCCACGTAAAAACTTGCAACAAGAAAGTAGAGGACGTCTAACTTGTTTTTGCAGGGCATGTTGTGATGTGATATGGGCAAGACGTGATGCTATATTTTATTGTATGAGATGATCATGTTTTGTAACCGAGTTATCGGCAACTGGCAGGAGCCATATGGTTGTCGCTTTATTGTATGAAATGCAAAGCCATGTAATTGCTTTACTTTATCACTAAGCGGTAGCGATAGTCGAGAAGCAATAGTTGGCGAGACGACAACGATGCTACGATGGAGATCAAGGTGTCGCCGGTGGCGATGGTGATCACGACGGTGCTTCGGAGATGGAGATCACAAGCACAAGATGATGATGGCCATATCATATCACTTATATTGATTGCATGTGATGTTTATCCTTTGTGCATCTTATCTTGCTTTGATTAACGATAGCATTTTAAGATGATCTCTCACTAAAAATTATCAAGAAGTGTTCTCCCTGAGTATGCACCGTTGCCAAAGTTCGTCTTGCCCAGACACCACGTGATGATCGGGTGTGATAAGCTCTACGTCCATCTACAACGGGTGCAAGCCAGTTTTGCACACGCGGAATACTTAGGTTAAACTTGACGAGCCTAGCATATGCAGATATGGCCTCGAACACGGAGACCGAAAGGTCAAGCGTGAATCATATAGTAGATATGATCAACATAGTGATGTTCACCATTGAAAACTACTCCATCTCACGTGATGATCGGTTATGGTTTAGTTGATTTGGATCACGTGATCACTTAGATGACTAGAGAGATGTCTGTCTAAGTGGTAGTTCTTTAGTAATATGATTAATTGAACTTAAATTTATTATGAACTTAGTCCTGGTAGTACTTTGCAAATTATGTTGTAGATCAATAGCTCGCGTTGTTGCTTCCCTATGTTTTTATATGTGTTCCTAGAGAAAATTGTATTGAAAAATGTTAGTAGCAATGATGCGGATTGGATCTGTGATCTGAGGTTTATCCTCATTGCTGCACAGAAGAATTATGTCCTTAATGCACCGCTAGGTGACAAACCTATTGCAGGAGCAGATGCAGACGTTATGAACGTTTGGCTAGCTCAATATGATGACTACTTGATAGTTTTGTGCACCATGCTTAACGGCTTAGAATTGGGACTTCAAAGACGTTTTGAACGTCATGGACCATATGAGATGTTCCAGGAGTAGAAGTTAATATTTCAAGAAAATACCCGAGTTGAGAGATATGAAGTCTCCAACAAGTTCTATAGCTAAAAGATGGAGGAGAATCGCTCAACTAGTGAGCATGTGCTCAGATTGTCTGGGTACTTCAATCGCTTGAATCAAGTGGGAGTTAATCTTCCAGATAAGATAGTGATTGACAGAATTCTCTAGTCACCATCACCAAGTTAGTAGAACTTCGTGATGAACTATAATATGCAAGGGATGACAAAAGTAATTCCCAAGCTCTTCATGATGCTGAAATCGACGAAGGTAGAAATCAAGAAAAGAGCATCAAGTGTTGATGATTGACAAGACCACTAGTTTCAAGGAAAAGGGCAAAGGGAAGAAGGGGAACTTCAAGAAGAACGGCAAGCAAGTTGCTGTTCGAGTGAAGAAACCCAAGTCTGGACCTAAGCACGAGACTAAGTGCTTTTGCTGCAATGGAACTGGTCATCGAAGCGGAACTACCCCAAGTATTTGGCGGATAAGAAGGATGGCAAAGTGAACAAAGGTATATTTGATATACTGAGATGATTGATGTGTATTTTACTAGTGTTCGTAGCAACCCCTCGGTATTTGATACTGGTTCAGTTGCTAAGAGTAGTAACTCGAAACAGGAGTTGCAGAATAAACAGAGACTAGTTGAAGGGGAAGTGACGATGAGTGTTGGAAGTAGTTCCAAGATTGATATGATCATCATCGCACACTCCCTATACTCTCGGGATTAGTGTTGAACCTAAATAAATGTTATTTGGCGTTTGCGTTGAGCATGAATATGATTTGATCATGTTTATTGCAATACGGTTATTCATGTAAGTTAGAGAATAATTATTGTTCTGTTTACATGAATAAAACCTTCTATGGTCATACACCCAATAAAAATGGTTTGTTGGATCTCGATCGTGTGATACACATATTCATAATATTGAAACCAAAAGATGTAAAGTTAATAATGATAGTGCAACTTATTTGTGGCAATCGCAGTTTAGGTCATATTGGTGTAAAGCGCATGAAGAAACTCCATCTTGATGGGCTTTTGGAACCACTTGATTATGAATCATTTGATGCTTGCGAACCGTGCCTTTTGGGCAAGATGACTAAAACTCCGTTCTCGGAACAATGGAGCGAGCTCTTGACTTGTTGGAAATAATACATACCGATGTATGCGATCCAATGAGTGTTGATGCTCGTGGCAAGTATCATTATTTTCTGACCTTCACAGATGATTTGAGCAGATATGCGTATATCTTCTTGATGAAACATAAGTCTGAAATAGTTGAAAGGTTCAAAGAATTTCAGAGTGAAGTGGAAAATCATCATAACAAGAAAATAAAGTTTCTGCGATCTGATCGTGAAGATGAATATTTGAGTTACGAGTTTGGTCTTCAATTAAAACAAAGTGGAATAGTTTCACAGCTCACGCCACATGGAACACCACAACATAATGGTGTGTCCGAACGTCGTAACCGCACTTTATTGGATATGGTGCGATCTATGATGTATCTTACCGATTTACTACTATCGTTTGGGGTTATGCATTAGAGACAGCTGCATTCACGTTTAACTGGGCACCATCTAAATCCGTTGAGATGACACCGTATGAACTATGGTTTAGCAGTAAACCTAAGCCGTCGTTTCTTAAAGTTTGGAGTTGCGATGCTTATGTGAAAAAGGTTTTCAACCTGATAAGCTCGAACCCAAATCGGAAAAGTGCGTCTTCATAGAATACCCAACGGAAACTGTTGGGTACTCCCTCTATCACAGATCCAAAGGCAAAACATTCGTTGCTAAGAATGGATCCTTTCTAGAGAAGGAGTTTCTCTCGAAAGAAGTGAGTGGGAGGAAAGTAGAGCTTGATAAGGTAATTGTACCTTCTCCCGAATTGGAAAGTAGTTCATCACAGAAATCAGTTCCTGTGATTCCTACACCAATCAGTGAGGAAGCTAATCATGATGATCATGAAGCTTCAGATCAAGTTACTACCGAACCTCGTAGGTCTTCCAAAATAATATCCGCACCAATGTGGTACGGTAATCCTATTCTAGAAGTCATGTTACTAGACCATGATGAACCTACAAACTATGAGGAAGCGATGATGAGCCCAGATTCCGCGAAATGGCTTGAGGCCATAAAATCTGAGATAGGATCCATATATAAGAACAAAGTGGGGACTTTGGTTGACCTGCTCGATGATCAGCAAGTCAAGTTAAATAAATGGATCTTCAAGAGGAAGACGGACACTGATAGTAGTGTTACTATCTACAAAGCTCGACTTGTTGCAAAAGGTTTTCGAAAAGTTCAAGGTGTTGACTACAATGAGATTTTCTCAACTGTAGCGATGCTTAAGTCTGTCCGAATCATGTTAGCAATTGCCACATTTTATGAAATCTGGCAAATGGGTGTCAAAATTACATTCTTTCATGGATTTATTAAAGAAGAGTTGTATATGATGCAACCAGAAGGTTTTGTCAATCCTAAAGGAGCTGACAAAATGTGCAAGCTCCAGCGATCCATCTATGGACTGGTGCAAGCATCTCAGAGTTGGAATATATGCTTGATGATTTGATCAAAGCATATGGTTTTATACAGACTTTTGGAGAAGCCTGTATTTACAAGAAAGTGAGTGGGAGCACTACAGCATTTCCGATAAGTATATGTGAATAACATATTGTTGATCGGAAATAATGTAGAATTATTCTGCAAAGCATAAAGGAGTATTTGAAAGGAGTTTTTCAAAGAAGGACCTCGGTGAAGCTGCTTACATATTGAGCATCAAGATCTATTGAGATAGATCAAGACGCTTGATAAGTTTTTCAATAAGTACATACCTTGTCAAGATTTTGAAATAGTTCAAAATGGAACAGTCAAAGAAAAGTTCTTGTCTGTGTTGCAAAGGTGTAAAATTGAGTAACGACTCAAATCCCGACCACGGCAGAAAATAGAAAAGAGAATGAAAGTCATTCCCTATACCTCAGTCATAGGTTCTATAAAGTATGCTATGCTGTGAATCAGACCTATTGTATACCTTGCTCTGAGTTTGGCAAAGGAATACAATTTTGATCTAATAGTAGATCACTGGACAGTGGTCAACAATATCCTTAGTGAGGACTAAGGAAATATTTCTCGATTATGGAGGTGATAAAAGAGCCCGTCGTAAAGAGTTACAACAGTGCAAGCTTTTACACCGATCCAGATGACTATAAATCTCAATCTGGATACATATTGAAAGTGGGAGCAATTAGCTATAGTAGCTCCATACAGAGCATTGTAGACATAGAATATTTGCAAAATACACACGACTCTGAATATGACAGACCCGTTGACTAAGCTTCTCTCACGAGCAAAACACGATCACACCTTAGTACTCTTTGGGTGTTAATCACATAGCGATGTGAACTAGATTATTGACTCTACTAAACCCTTTGGGTGTTGGTCACATGACGATGTGAACTATGGGTGTTAATCACATACAGATGTGAATACTAGTGTTGATTCACATGATGATGTGAACTAGATTATTGACTCTAGTGCAAATGGGAGACTGAAGGAAATATGCCCTAGAGGCAATAATAAAGTTATTATTTATTTTCTTATTTCATGATAAATGTTTATTATTCATGCTAGAATTGTATTAACCGGAAACATGATACATGTGTGAATACATAGACAAACATATAGTCACTAGTATGCCTCTACTTGACTAGCTCATTAATCAAAGATGGCTATGTTTCCTAACCATAGACATGTGTTGTTATTTGATTAATGGGATCACATCATTAGGAGAATGATGTGATTGACATGACCCATTCCGTTAGCCTAGCACTTGATCGTTTAGTACATTGCTATTGCTTTCTTCATGACTTATACATGTTCCTGTAACTATGAGATTATGCAACTCCGTTTACGGAGGAACACTTTGGTGCTACCAAGCGTCACAACGTAAATGGGTGATTATAAAGGAGTACTACAGGTGTCTCCAAAGGTACATGTTGGGTTGGCGATTTCGAGATTAGGTTTTGTCACTCCGATTGTCGGAGAGGTATCTCTGGGCCCTCTCGGTAATGCACATCACTATAAGCCTTGCAAGCAATGTAGCTAATGAGTTAGTTACGGAATGATGCATTACGTAACGAGTAAAGAGACTTGCCAGTAACTAGAGATTGAACTAGGTATTGGATACCGACGATCGAATCTCGGGCAAGTAACATACCGATGACAAAGGGAACAAAGTATGTTGTTATGCGGTTTGACCGATAAAGATCTTCGTAGAATATGTAGGAGCCAATATGGGCATCCAGGTTCCGCTATTGGTTATTGACCAAGAATAGTTCTAGGTCATGTCTACATAGTTCTCGAACCCGTAGGGTCCGCACGCAAGGTTTCGGCGATGGCGGTTATATTACGAGTTTATGAGTTTTGATGTACCGAAGGAGTTCGGAGTCCCGGATGAGATCGGGGACATGACGAGGAGTCTCGAAATGGTCGAGACGTAAAGATCGACATATTGGACGACTATATTCGGAGTTCGGAAAGGTTCCGAGTGATTCGGGTATTTTTCGGAGTACCGGAGAGTTACGGGAATTCGCCGGGGAGTATATGGGCCTTATTGGGCCATACGGGAATAGAGGAGAAAGACCGAAAGGAAGGAGGCGCAGCCCCTCTGGTCCGAATTGGACAAGGGGTGCGCCCCTTTCCTTCCTCCTCTCCCCACTTTCCCCTCCAACAAGGAAGGAGGGAGTCCTACTCCCGGTGGGAGTAGGACTCCCGTGGCGCGCCTCCTCCTAGGGCCGGCCGCCCTCCCCTGCTCCTTTATATACGGGGGCAGGGGTTCACCCCATGACACACAAGTTGATCTACGGATCGTTCCTTAGCCGTGTGCGGTGCCCCCTCCACCATATTCCACCTCGGTCATATCGTCGCGGAGTTTAGGCGAAGCCCTGCGCCGGTAGAGCATCATCATCGTCACCACGCCGTCGTGTTGACGGAACTCATCCCCGACACTTTGCTGGATCGGAGTCCGGGGATCGTCATCGAGCTGAACGTGTGCTGACCTCGGAGGTGCCGTACGTTCGGTACTTGGATCGGTCGGATCGTGAAGACGTACGACTACATCAACCGCGTTGTCATAACGCTTCCGCTTACGGTCTACGAGGGTACGTGGACAATACTCTCCCCTCTCGTTGCTATGCCATCACCATGATCTTGCGTGTGCGTAGGAATTTTTTTTGAAATTACTACGTTTCCCAACAAGGAGGAGCCTCAGCTCCTCCATCATCAGCTTTGGGCTTCTTGAACTTGTTGCAGCAAAACTGTTGTTTTATCAATTCATTGGTGCGGCGTGTCCGTCTAGAGGTGTTCATCTTGATAGAGAAACCCATCCGTATTGCGTATCTGTTGTAGTGATCCTTAGCAATTTGAAGGCTGTCAAACCTCATGCCAACATAGGGTTTCATAGGTTGAGAACCAGCCTCATCCTCTCCTTCTTCTACTTGCACAGCTCCGTCAACAGCCCGAGCTCCTAGCTCAGTCCTGGTTGGACCAGGAACATTTGCCTCGGTTCCTGTGTCATCAAGAGTATGGCTCTCTGACTGCAAAGACACCACTACAGGGGCACCACGGGCTGATGACTGGCCTGCCACATTTACCATCACGACTTGCCTGCGTGTAGTAAACAGATCGACCATTTTCTGTCCAGTTTCCTTGTTGTATGCTGGGTTGCTGCTGATCGATATCATGAGGAAGCTCATTCAGATCTGGAGGCAACTCATTGAGATCAAGCATTTTTTTCCCTTTGTTTTTGGATGCTGCCACACACTCCCTGCACATATAAAAAAGGAGAAATTGATGTCATCAGTTGGTAACCACAGAAAAACTGTGTTTCAAACAACCTAAAAGCAACATGACCATAGCATAATCTTTTATTATAACAGTTATGAATTTTTTTGTTTGCACAGAGTTGTTATGTTAGTTGCACAGTTTGCAGTAAATAACTGGCAAGAGCATGACTTCTTTTTGCTACAGAGTTTTTCTTACCTTTTCCCTTTTTGTTTTGTTGCAATGATCTGTAGGTTTCTGTTTCGCAAGGAGCTCTTTTCAGATTTTTCTGCACATAATTGGATGCTACATTTGAGAAGGAAAATCCAGGTGAAAGAAGAAAGAAGAATTGGAGGACAGATTATAGTTAATATGGTTCTAGATCTGGTATATTTGAACATATTAATATGGTTTGCAATAGGTGTGGGACCAGAATATATGCGTGGGACAAGATTACGTGTGTGAATATGTTAATATGGTTTGTGGCTTCATTAGCCATGGACAAAAGTTCCTATGTTTTTCCTGTTGCGCTACAGATTTCTGGTTTTCGCTAGAATAGACGTCTCAATTTCCAGGATTTCCACATGGCCAGCATACATATTCAGTTGGACATTCAATGCTTTTAGTTGGCTAGAATAGATGTCTCAGCTGGCCAGGTTGCATTTTTTTCAGTTTGTGGCCAACATGCATGTTCAGTTGGACAGTTAATGCATTTAGTTGGCTAGAATAGATGTCTTAGTTGCCTAGAATATATGTCTTAGTTGGTCATCAGTTTTTGGCCAACATGCATGTTTAGTTGGCCAGAAAACGTGTTTTTTATTTCCACATATACTACATTTTTCCAAAGTGTTCACTCAGAAACATGTATTGCCAAATATATGTTTAGTTGGCAGGATACATGTTTAGTTGGCCAGGATACATGTTCAGTTGGCTGGGATGCATGTTCAGTTGCACATTTATGAATTTTTCGTTGCACATGTTCAACAAAGCATTGGGCAGTCAATTTTTTGTTCATTTTGCAAACAATAACTAGAAGTTGGCTTTAATCATGTTTTAATTTGTCCAGAGAACTCGTTTTTAGTTGGCTTGTTTTAACACATCCAGGTGGTAGTTTTTGGCATGTTTAACACATCCAGCATGTTTAACATCTGGTGTGATGTGCCAGATTCACCTCTTTTTTGAAGCAGATTCTCCATGGATCCATGGAGAAGGGGGAAGTGAAGTGGAGAGGGGGCTTACCTGCTCGATCTTACTGCCTGGTATGGCTCTGACCACCCTGCCCTTTAGATCTTGAAGCAGCTCCTTCTACTTTGGGGCTCCCATGGCGGCTGTGTAGGAGGAGGAAGAAGGGCTGGGGGCGATTGCGTTTGGATCTGTTTCTGGCGTGCAGAAGAAGAAGAAGGCAGCGTCGGTGGGGCTGAGGCGTGGGGGCGAGCGATGGCGTGGATTCTGCAACCTGGGCAGATCCTACTTCATTCGTGAGGAAGAAGAAGATAGCCAGGGCGCAGTTTGGCGAGGAGGGTGCACGTGATCCCGCGGGGCATGGTTTGGCGAGGAGGGTGCACGTGATCCCGCGGCCAGCTGGCGGGCGGGGCAGTTGCCTTTTTCGCTCCGACGGGTGGGGACCAGGTGGACCACGTGGGCGAGCGGGGGACTGTTTCCTCTTTCGCTCGAGGGGGTCCAGGTGGTTTCCTTTTTCGGGTGGTCGCTGGCTAGCGATCCCAGGGCGGCCGGCCGCCCACTAGACGCGTCCATGAATAAAATGTTTGACAGGTGCCTGTGCGGATGGTATATACATCGCGTTGAAAACCATCTGGCATACAAAAATTAAGCTCGATCTGAGCTTCTAGAAAGTTATGTTGTTTATTTACAATAAACGATGTACGCTGTCATAATGATCACGATAAGCATGCAGCCAACAAAGCATAGCAAATACAACAATCTCTGTGGGCGATCCAGGACACACGGTTGCTGCTTCTTCTTCCTCCTATTACTCCTCTTTCTCTTCTTCCTCTTCTTCCGTGGATTCCCTCGAGAGTCATCCTCAGGGAGAAAGAAGGAAGAACCGCCTTGGGCCATGTTGAGGTACTTGGGGAAGACGCATGGGCAGCACATTGCATTGGGAAAGGGGTTCCGTTCGACAGAAAACTTGGTCAATGCCTCCACCGCCGCACATTTCATGTCGATAACGACGGCCCAGCCATCGTCATCTTGAGCATTCACCTTGGTCATCATGTAAAGAAGATTGTCATCGTGCACGCTCAGAACCGGGCCATAAAAAATCAGTTTCTTCAATTCCAGCTCTTGTGTCCCATCATCCAGCAGCTCAGGCAACAAAGCGGAGTAGCTCTGATCAATCGAGATGTCGTCGACATGGACGGTGCATCTTTTCTGCCAGCCATCCCAGGAGAGCCTCCTGTTCCACACAATGGCTCTCCAGCCTTTCCCACAGGTCAAGAAATTCTCGTCATCGTGTTTTATCTCGAGGAACTTGATAAGACCATCGTCGCAGCTGGCGATGTCACAGAAATACTCAGGGGCACAGTGATAATTGCCGTCCTCGCCTGGGAAGCCGCTATTTGGTACGGGCAATGGGATTAAATCAATGACAGGACGCCCATCGAACAGGTTGCGGAGAAGGAGAATGCCATGCTTGATATCCACCCAACCCAGTGAGCTTGCTTCGGCCATGATCTGCATGGAGAAGTCGTGCCTGCAGCACAGCCGCTTCTGGGAGTCCGATAAGTGCGCATGGGACGCCTCCGCGACCCTCCATGCCCGCGTTTTGGATGAGAAGACATGGGCGTCGAACCGTCATACGTCGTCCTCAGCGGTCGAGTTGCGGTCGAGGAAGGCCACGACATAGTGCTCGTGGTCGCAAGTTAGGAGGCCCAACTTTTGCCAGGCGAAGAACGTGGGGCGGGGCTGCGGTAGCAGCCGCAGTGACGGTTGCTTCCCCGCAGGGCCGCGGGCTGTGTAGACGAAGTGGCTGGAGCCCAAGGTTAGAATGAAGAGGACGAAGGCGGCCTCGGCGCAGAGGAGTCAGACTTGGTACTCGTACTTGAGGCCGGGACAGTTGACGGAGAAGTAGGAGATGCCCGGCGGGTCGACGAGCCAGAAGGTCACCGCGACCGGCTGGCCCTCGCTCGTGTGGCTCTCGGCGGTGGTCATGTTCCGGTGGTCCGAGATGCGACCCGCCTTGCAGAGTAGGGCCTGCTGGAACTTTTGTCTATTTGGGCCTAGCCCAATAGCAGTTTCAGAAATTCCTATTAAATCCTAGAGGCCCACGCAACCCATTAGTGCAAGGCAAGAGGTGGAACTAAAGTTTAGTCCCACATTGCTAGTTTAGAGGGAGTTAGACCTCTTTATAAGGGAGTCTCTTTCCCCACTTGTATGAGCATGAGAACAAGAGGGACATCCACGCGCGCTTCTCGTCCGCCGCCCGCCTGACCACGCCTCGTCACGTCACGCCGCGGGTTGCGGGAATGAGCCGAGCCGATGTCTAAATTTTTGCCACGCACTACGGGTATACGAAAGGTCACACAAAAGCTGAAAAGTTTTTGCGATAGTGGAGTTTGAATGCGAACGGTGCAACCCTTCGGCTGCTGGCTGTTCGCTTCATCTTCGTCTCTTCGTTTCACCTCCCGTCGCTGCCCTCTCGCCTCCTTCTCTTGCGCCTATAAAAGGGAGGTCGCTCCTCTCAGAGAGACACACCAAAACTCATTCTTCCTCTCGCCACCGGTTCCTGAACACTGTGCTGCTGCTACGATCTTCCTCATCCAGGCTTGCGGCATGCACCGCAGGTCGGGACAGTAGGCCTCCGAAATCGCACCTCTTTGAGTCCTGTACGGGAGAAGGGTGATAAGGTTTTTGGGGAGCGCTCTGCGCGACTACTGACTTCTTCGTCACGGACGCCCCGGACTCCGAGGACTACTTCCCCAACAACGACTACTTCCCCGACGTAGACAACCTCCTCGACGACATGGAGGACACCGGCCCCATGTCCAGTGCCTCTGCTCCGGCTGCTGTCTCGTACATGTTCTTGTTTTTCCTGTTAGAGGTCCTGTCACAGTTCCTTGTTCTAGTGTTTGCCCTAGACATGTTAGGATCTACCTCATATATGCATCTTGATCTACTGTCTGCTCTAGAGATGATCGGTTCTAGCTCATATATGCAGATGTTATTTACCTTCTCTTTGTCAAATCGCATGACTTGTTTTATCACTGCTATACTAGTCATGCTTTATCTAGTATTTCTGTTAATAAAATCATTCGGTAAATTGCTCATATTTCCAACATTCCAAAAACCTTATTATAGGCAATTTACCCCTAGTGGTTTTGCTGCTTCCATGAGACCTCCTATGTTTGAGGTTATCCACTATAAGAGGTGGCGCGTGAGAGCAGTCTTATGGTTTCAAACCATGAGTTGCTATGACGCCACTCTTGGCAAACCTGAAGGAGAGCAAGATGCCCAACAGGCACAAGCTTTTCAGAAAATGATACCTTGTTTAAGGCTGCTCTCTTGAGTGTTCTTGGTGAGAACATAGTTGATGCTTATGCGTCAATTGATAATGGAAAAGATATGTGGGATGCACTCGAGGCCAAGTTTGGGGTCTCGGATGCTGGCACTGAGCTGTACATCATGGAGCAATTCTATGACTACAGGATGACTGAAGAGCGCTCCGTGGTTGAGCAAGCTCATGAGATACAGTCATTTGCTAGAGAACTTGAGCACTTCAATTGTATCCTACCGGACAAGTTTATTGCCGGAGGTATCATCACTAAGCTTCCTCCCTCGTGGAGGAACTTTGCTACCTCACTGAAGCATAAGAGGCAGGAGTTTTCCGTTCCGGATCTTGCTACGTCTTGAGCTTGCGTTGGTTTTCCTTGAAGAGGAAAGGGTGATGCAGCAATAGTAGCGTAAGTATTTCCCTCAGTTTTTGAGAACCAAGGTATCAATCCAGTAGTAGGCTCCTCAAAAGTCCCACGCACCTACACAAACAAACAAAGAACTCGCAACCAACGCAATAAAGGGGTTGTCAATCCCTTCATGGCCACTTTCGAAAGTGAGATCTGATAGAGATAGTATGATAAGATAAATATATTTTTACTATTTTATAATATAGATGCAAAAAGTAAAGATGCAAATAAAAGTAGATTGGAAGCAAAGATAATAAAAGATAGACCCGGGGGCATAGGTTTCACTAGAGGCTTCTCTCAAGATAGCATAAGTATTACGGTGGGTGAACAAATTACTGTCGAGCAATTGATAGAAAAGCAAATAATTATGATATTAGATAGGCATGATCATGTATATAGGCATCACGTCCGCAACAAATAGACCGACTCCTACCTGCATCTACAACTATTACTCCATACATCGACCGACTCCTGCCTGCATCTAGAGTATTAAGTTCATAAGAACAGAGTAACACATTAAGTAAGATGACATGATGTAGAGGGATAAACTCAAGCAATATGATATAAACCCCATCTTTTTATCCTTGATGGCAACAATGCAATACATGCCTTGCAACCCTTTCTGTCACTGGGTAAGGACACCGCAAGATTGAACCCAAAGCTAAGCACTTCTCCCATGGAAAGAAAGATCAATCTAGTAGGCCAAACCAAACTGATAATTCGAAGAGACTTGCAAAGATAACTCAATCATACATAAAAGAATTCAGAGGAGATTCAAATATTTCTCATAGATAAACTTGATCATAAACCCACAATTCATCGGATCTCCACAAACACACCGCAAAAAAGAGTTTACATCGAATAGATCTCCACAAGAGAGGGTGTGATCAGTGTATTGAGATCCAAAAAGAGAGAAGAAGCCATCTAGCTAATAACTATGGACCCGAAGGTCTGTGGTAAACTACTCACAACTCATCGGAGGGGCTATGGTGTTGATGTAGAAGCCCTCCGTGGTCGATTCCCCCTCCGGCGGAGTGCCGGCGAAGGCTCCAAGATGGGATCTCGCGGATACAGAAGGTTACGGCGGTGGAAATTGTTTTTCCTTGGCTCCCTGGTTGTTTTCGAGGTATGTAGGCTTATGAAGGAGGAAGAAGTACGTCGGTGGCCGCCCGAGGGGCCGAGGAGACAGGGGGCGCGCCCTGTAGGGGGGGGGGGGGTGCGCCCTACCCTCTCGTGGCCGCCTCAGCTGCTTATTGACTTGCACTCCAAGTCCCCTAGATCACGTTCGTTCCAAAAATCACGCTCCCGAAGGTTTCATTCCGTTTGGACTCCGTTTGATATTTCTTTTCTTCAAAATACTGAAATAGGCAAAAATAAACAGCAATACAGGCTGGGCCTCCGGTTAGTAGGTTAGCCCCAAAAATGATATAAATGTGTAAAATAAAGCCCATAAACATCCAAAGGGGTAATATAATAGCATGGAACAATCAAAAATTATAGATACGTTGGAGACGTATCAAGCATCCCCAAGCTTAATTCCTGCTCGTTCTCGAGTAGGTAAATGATAAAAAGGAAATTTTTGATGTGGAATGCTACCTAGCATAATTCTCAATGTAATTTTTCTTTATTGTGGCATGAATGTTCAGATCCAAATGATTCAAAATAAAAGTTCATATTGATAAAAAGAAATAGTAACACTTCAAGCATACTAATCAAAGTACTCATGTCTTCTCAAAATAACATGGCAAAAGAAAGTTCATCCCTACAAAATCATATAGTTAGGATATGCTTCATTTTCGTCACACAAAGATGTTCTCAACTTCTATACCCCCGATGACAAGCCAAGCAATTTTTTCATACTTAAATAATCTCAAACTTTTTCAACCTTCACGCAATACATAAGCGTGAGCCATGGATATAGCACTATAGGTGGAATAGAATATGATGATAGGGATTGTGTGGATAAGACAAAAAAGGAGAAAGTCTCACATTGACGAGGGTAATCAACGGGCTATGGAGATGCCCATCAATTGATGTCAACATGAGGAGTAGGCATTGCCATGCAACGGATACACTAGAGCTATAAATGAATACTCAACAAAAGAAAACTAGTGGGTGTGCATCCAACTTGCTTGCTCACGAAGACCTAGGGCATTTGAGGAAGACCATCGTAGGAATATACAAGCCAAGTTCTATAATGAAAAACGAGCTATTCCCACGCGGCGCCACGCCGTGCCATGCAGATACGTCATGTTTATGTATGTTGTATTTGTTTTATTAAGTAATTTCAACTTAAAATAAAAGAGCTGCATGGATAAGCTTGTAATTACGCAAAGAGAAGTCGTGCATAGAGGCAAATTGGAAAGGATACATTTATTATCACCATAGTGTCTATGTAATTTTTGGCACCCACTATATAAACTCCAAATTTTCTTTTATGTGCATATGGTTTTTTCGGAGTGAATAATATGACGAATGCATTATATGGATAGGCAATAGTTGTCATGTATACCATAAGTGCACTGTTAATCACTGCTCATCGTGGAATGTAACTTGTCGCACACATATGCAAAACAGACGTTAACAAACCCTCAACAACTAGGTCATGAACACCCATCACGACCTACACACATGCAGAACGGAAAATAATAGATCAGAACAACCTAACATAGTCACATAAACTTCTATACTATTATACATGCACGTAGGCAAGTCATCCTAGGTGACCATGCCAAATTCAGGACATGCACCATCCAGCAACAAAATCGGGAACACTAGCGCCCCATGCCGTCCGACCTACTCGCTACATGCACTCAGGCAGTGCAGCCCGCCATAACCCCCAATTATACAACATGGCTACACACATTATTTGATTTTAGGCTGCAAAAAGCTGGAAAAAAATACAAATGCAGAATTCCTGAAAGCATCGGATTTTCCCACTAAAGACAGCAAGTGAATACACCAAAAAATAGGTCAAAAATGTGAAAGGGAAATATAACAGGGTAAATAGTTATAAACTTGGAAGAAGATCTATAGGGAGTAATCCCTCTCTGATCTAGTTTATTTTTTTCTTTTTCAAAAAAGCATAAAAAACAGATAAAAAATGAGAGCACATATAGAAAAATTGCACACTTCCATGTCTTACAGATACCGTCATTGGAGCTAAATTAATCAAACTGAGGGAGTTTTTTGTATGAGCAAAAATACTAAGCATTCGACCTTACGGCTCACAACCAATTTGATAATGCATGCGTGGAAATAAACACTCCTGACAGATTACTTAAACACCCAACAGCGTCTGAATTCTGTCAGAACCATACATGAACACAAAATAAATAAGTGAGGAGTGCCTTTGGAGATGGAACTATTTACATCTGGAAAAATGAGTTAATCATGCTGCAAATTAGGATGCATGACTAAACATCTCACCAGGATGTTTAATGAGGTACGATGTTCCTATTTAGACAATAATAATACTACATCTGGAAAAATGAGTTTTTTTATCCTTAGCACCTCTTCTCATGCGCGACACGCTCCTCTGACCTTTAACACCAGTACACTCGTGGTACTAATAGCATGCAGAAAGAATTGCTGAAACTAAGAAGTCCATCTCGTTGTAGGCAATTGGTGAATCGGACGGTGGAATGCGACATAAAGAAGTCGATGTCCTTGTACACGTGCAAATGGCGCCTTTGCTACTGCCTCCGCCGCCACGCAAAGGTACGCAAGAGCAATCAGAGGTTGGCCATGCACGGCTGGGCGGGGTTGAAGCAGATGATGCCGTGCTTTAGGCGACTGCAAGAAAAAAACATAGCTCGGCGACCACGGGAGAGACGGTCGATGGCCATAGACAACAGTTGCAATGGTGGCGACCTCTCCAGTCGTCAACCACAGGCTATATCAATTCCTCACCGCCCTGCAGGAGAGATATACAAGGGGATTGGGTGTGTACTTATGACGCCGGCGTGGTGGCCGCGAACGTTGTGCCCTCGCACCGGGTCGACATGAGTGGAGGAAGAGAGCTAGGGCGAGACAGCCGCCGAGCGGTCGTCCTCTAGCTGTTCACATGGAGGTGGAGCGGCAGGGAGCTGGAGTGCGTCCTCGCGTCGTCTTCGACGGGGCGCCGTTCGCCTGGCGGGCATGAGATCGAGCCGGTGGGGCGAGCTAGAGCCGCCGGCAGGTTGGATGAGCTCGAGGCGCCGATGGGGTGGGCCAGTTCCCCGTGGCGTCCTTGGGCAGGCTGATGGACATCACGATGCCCTCCGCCTTGTCCTTGCCATTCATGGACCCGGAGTACTAAATTGGTCATGCCGGGGATCTGCCCCTCGCTGCCCTTGGCCGGCCCGCCGTACACGACCTCCGCCATGCTTCCTCCATGATACTGAACCCAGCGTGGCTCACTTCCACGATGGCGTGAATGGGCCGACGACCCCGAGCATCCTGTCCGCGGTGCCCGCCGGCTCACTGTTCTTCCGGTGCGAATATGACGGCTGCTTCGCCTGCCTCGCCATGAACGGTTGCTACGCGTTGCCGCCGGAAGAGTTCGGATCCAGGCGTCAAGGCGATTCATTGGGCGGCAAGCACGCAGGGCCTTCCAATATTGTCGTCCAGGGCACGCAGCGAAACACAAAGGCTAGCAGCGCGCTGGCTGGGAACGAAGCCCGAACCCTTATTTATAGGAACGCAGGCCACCAGAATCGTCGGCGACCAGAACAGCCAAGAAGAGCGGCGTCCAGAAATTACGGGAACGGCAACACCGCCTTGATTCTCAGAACATACGTACATGCTGATATAAGAAGCCAATTAAAACACAGCTATCACGCCGCGAAGCAACCAGAACAGACGAAACAGACAACTAAGACCAAGGCTCACGTGCTCTAGATGGTAATCAAATTGAAAGCAACCACACACGTGGCACACCCCAAGTGTGGTGTGAACCAAAATTGTTGAAGACACCACAAGTGCACACTGGAAAATACGAATTAGTTAACAAAATTTTAAACGAATACTTGGAGCCACCATGCAATTGTACACAGCCATCTCCCAAAAAAATACAACCAATTCGCTAGGAAGTCGTTTTCATCCTAAGTGGCGAGACGACGGAACGAAAACGCTCCCGGATATAGAGGCTTGGGTATTCCCACTAGTATGAAAAAGACAACTTATGAGACTCACTATATGAAAAACATGATGCTATTTTGAAGCACAAGTATGGAAAAAGAGATAGTAACATTGCCCTTTTTATTTATTTTCTTTTTCTTTTTTTTTCTTTTTTTTCTTTGGCCTTTTTTTTGGCCTTTCCTTTTTTTGGGCAATGCTCTAATAATGATGATTATCACAGTTTATTGATTACAACATATGAATTACAACTCGAAACTAAAACAAGATATGACTCTATATGAATGCCTCCGGCGGTGTACCGGGATGGTGCAATGAATCAAGAGTGACATGTATGAAAAATTATGCATGGTGACTTTTCCACAAATACGATGTCAACTACATGATCATGCAATGACATTATGACAAAAGTAAAATATGTCATGATGATAATGAACGGAACGGTGGAAAGTTGCATGGCAATATATCTCGGAATGACTATGGAAATGCCATAATTGGTAGGTATGGTGGCTGTTTTGAGGAAGATATAAGGAGGTTTATGTGTGATAGAACGTATCGTATCACGGGGTTTGGATGCACCGGCAAAGTTTGCACCAACTCTCAAGGTGAGAAACGGCAATGCACGGTAATCAAGAGGCTAGCAATGGCGGAAAGATAAAAGTGCGTATAATCCATGGACTCAACATTAGTCAAAAGAACTCATATACTTATTGCAAAAATTTAGAAGTCATCAAAAATCAAGCACTACGCGCATGCTCCTAGGGGGATAGATTGGTAGGAAAAGACCATCGCTCGTCCCCGACCGCCACTCATAAGGATGCACAAGCCAGGTACACTTCATGTTTCAAATTTGTTACACAACTTTAATCATACGTGCATGCTACGGGACTTGCTAACTTCAACACAAGCATTCTTTAAATTCATAATCACCCAACTAGCATGACTTTAATATCACTACCTCCATATCTCAAAACAATTATCAAGTATCAAATTGATCATAGCATCCAATTCACTTCCTATGATAGTATTTATTATAACCCAACTTGGATGCCTACCATTCTAGGACCAATTTTATAACCATAGCAAATACCATGCTGTTCTAAAGGACTCTCAAAAAGATATAAGTGAAGCATGAGAGACTAGCAATTTCTATAAAAATAAGTCACCACCGTGCTCTAAAAGATATAAGTGAAGCACTAGAGTAAAAACTATCAAGCTCAAAAGATATAAGTGAAGCACATAGAGTATTCTAGCAAATTCAATCAAGTAGGCTTCTCCCAAAAAGGTGTGTACAGCAAGGATGATTGTGGTAAACTAAAAAGCAAAGACTAATATAATACACGACGCTCCAAGCAAAACACATATCATGTGGCAAATAAAAATATAGCTCCAAGTAAAGTTACCAATGAACGAAGACGAAAGATGGATGCCTTCCCGGGGCATCCCCAAGCTTAGGCTTTTGGCTATCCTTGAATATCTTGGGGTGCCATGGGCATCCCCAAACTTAGGCTCTTGCCACTCCTTATTCCATAATCCATAAAAGCTTTACCCAAAGCTTGAAAACTTCACAACACAAAACTCAACAGTAAATCTTATAAGCTCCGTTAGTGAAAGAAAACAAAACCACCACATAAGGTACTGTAATGAACTCATTCTTTATTTATTTTGGTGTTAAACCTACTGCATTCCAACTTCTCTATGGTTTATAAACTATTTTACTAGCCATAGATGCATCAAAATAAGCAAACAACACATGAAAAACAGAATCTGTCAAAAAACAGAACAGTCTGTAGCAATCTGTAACTAACGCAAACTTCTGGAACTCTAAACATCCTACCAAAATAGGAAGTCCTGGACAATTTGTCTATTGATCAGCAGCAAAAATAATCAACACAAAATCACGTTTCTGTGATTTAACAAAACTAAATTCGTGCGCGCAAAGTTTCTGTTTTTCAGCAGAACCAAATGAACTATCATCATAGGTTATCCTATAGGTTCTACTTGGCACAAACACTAATTAAAAGATAAAAACACATCTAAACATAAGGTAGATGCAAGATTTATTACTAAACAGGAACAATAACAAAAAACACAAAGAAAATTGGGTTGCCTCCCAACTAGCGCTATCGTTTAACGCCCCTAGCTAGGCATAAAAGCGAAGATATGTCTAACGAGTGCCATCTTTGGCACTAAATTCATAAGTAGCCCGCATGATAGATTCATAAGGTAATTTGTATTTCTTTCTTGGAAAGTGCTCCATGCCTTTCTTTAATGGAAATTGGAATCTAATATTCCCTTCCTTCGTATCAATAATCGCGCCAATCATTTTAAGGAAAGGTCTACCAAGAATAATAGGGCAAGAAAGATTGCAATCTATATCAAGAACGATAAAATCTACGGGCACCAAATTTCTATTTGCAACAATGAGAACATCATTGATCCTTCCCATTGGATTTTTAATTGTGGAATCCGCAAGGTGCAAATTTAAAGAGCAATCATCAAGATCATGGAAACCTAGAATAACACATAAAGTTTTCGGAATCATGGAAACACTAGCACCCAAATCACACAAAGCAAAACACTCATGAACTTTAATTCTAATCTTTATAGTAGGTTCCCACTCATCATTAAGTTTTTTAGGTATAGAAACTTCCAAATTAAGTTTTTCATCATAAGATTGCATCAAGGCATCAACGATATGTTTGGTAAAAGCTTTATTTTGACTATAAGCATGAGGAGAATTAACAACGGATTGCAACAAGGAAATACAACCTTCTAAAGAACAATTATCATAATCAAATTCCTTGAAAACCGAGATAGTGGGTTCAATACTATTTAAAGTCATGACCTCTCCAATCCCACTTTTACCAAATTTAGTATCAAGATCTAAAAACTCCGAATTCTTGGGACGCTGTAAGTGCATCTAGTGCCCCTTAGTGATTTTGGTGTATTGAAGACTTATAGGTTAAGAAACTAATGTGTTTATGAGTGTACACAGGTCTATAAGACTGTGAGGAGTTTGATATTTACAGTGAAAGTCGACCCCTAAAAATGAAGTTCTTGGACTGAAGACTTTGATATTCTGAAGACTTTCTGAAGACTTTGAAAGTGAAGAAATTGGTGTGACCTTGAAGAGTTGGTATTCATTTGAGGAACATGAAGCGTGAAGACTTTTGTTTTCGTAGTTTCGTTTTCTCTTTCTTGAGTCATAGGAAACACCGTACTGTTAAAGGGGGTCGAGGAAATACTAAGGAAAAATTTCAATGTGATGCTCAACTCAAAATCCTACACCTACCAATCCTTCAAGTGAAGCCTTTGGAAATCTCATACAGCTCAGTCAATTTCTTGATGTGAGACGAAGTTCTTCCGGTCGCCGAGGAATTTGTTCTGACCGAGGAGTTAGGAATTCGCCATGCGGATTGCCTACACAATGAGGAACATGATAGCCCCGAGGAATTTGAGATTCAAATTTCGACCGTTCTTTGTGCTCTTGGCGCCTGTCCCAAAATATCTTATCCACCTAATTGAAGGGCATTTATGTCTTATCATGTCGGGCTGCTCCCTAGACTATAAATAGCCGCCCCCCTACAACCACTAGCTGGTTGGCTGCTCCGAGAGAAACTTGACACTTGTCATTTGAGAGCAACCCATCGTCCGAGGACTTTGAGCGAAAATCATCAAGTGAGGAAAAACCCAAAACCAAACCCCTACAAACCCAAAGTGATTGAGCATCATCAAGAGATTGATCCTCGTGGATCCGACGCTTGTTACCTTTGAAGACTGTGCTTCTTCCAGACGGTTAGGCGTCATGGTCTAGAGCATCCAAGAGGAATTGTGGATCGCCGAGTGACCGAGTCTGTGAAGGTTTGGAAGTCACCTGAAGACTTACCACGAGTGATTGGACGAGGTCTGTGTGACCTTAGTTCAAGGAGAATACAGTGAGGACTTGGTGTCCTGAGCTGCGTGCTCAGCGACTGGGTGTCCGGGACTGTGTGTCCTCGAGTTTAAATACTCAGCCGCTCCAACCAGACGTACAACTGAGACAGCAGTTGGAACTGGTCTACCAAATCATTGTCTTCACCAACCTTACTGGTTCTATCTCCTCAACCCTTTCATTTCCTCATTACTGTGTTGAGTGTTTATTCATATCTGTGTTTGAAGACTTTGACTGAAGACTTTCTCAATTTCCTCAGTTCAATTTCTTCAGTCTGTTTGTCTTCATCTTGTGCTATCCTGTGTTTACGCTTTCTGTACTCTTTATTTGTCTTCATTTTATCATGATGACCATGCCCGCATTCTGTTATGCTTACTTCTCAGTACTTATTCCGCTGCAAGTAGTTCTTCGCAAAGGAATTTCCTCACCGGCAAATTCCTCAGTGAAGAATTCATAAAAATCGCCTATTCACCCCCCCTCTAGTCGATATAACGCACTTTCAGACGCCTTCTAGGTAAAGTTGACTCATCATCAGTACCATAGTTATCAAGATTCATATTGCAAAACAAAGATCTAATAGGAGACGCATCAATAACTTTAAGATCTTCATCATTATTTTCATGGAAACTAGAAGAACACGCTTTTATAAAGCAATCTTTCTTAGCACGCAATCTAGCGGTTCTTTCCTTGCAGTCATCAATGGAAATTCTCATTGCTTTGAGAGACTCATTGATATTATGCTTAGGAGGAGAAGATCTAAGTTTAAGAGAATCAACATCAAGCGAAAGTCTATCAACATTCCTAGCCAAATCATCAACCTTGAGCAATTTTTTTCAAGCAAGGCATTAAAATTCTTTTGAGAAATCATAAATTCTTTCACACTATTCTCAAAATCAGAGGGCATCTTATTAAAATTACCATAAGAATTATTGTAGGAATTTCCATAATTATTAGAGGGATTACTAGGGAACGGTCTAGCATTAAAGTTTCCTCTATAAGCATTGTTTCCAAAACTATTCCTATCAACAAAATTCACATCTATAGATTCATTATTATTATCAATCAAAGTAGACAAAGGCATATCATTGGGATCAAGAGGAGTATTTTTAGTAGCAAAAAATTTCATAAGTTCATCCATCTTTCCACTCAAAACATTGATTTCTTCTATAGCATGCACTTTTTACTAGAAGATCTTCGATTGTGCCATTGAGAATAATTAGCCATAATATTATCAAGAAGTTTTGTAGCATCTCCTAACGTGATTTCCATAAACGTGCCTCACACTGCCGAATCTAAGAGATTTCTAGAAGCAAAGTTCAAACCGGCATAGAAATTTTATATGATCATCCATAAATTTAAACCATGAGTAGGGCAATTGCGAAGCATCAATTTCATTGTTTCCCAAGATTGGGCAACATGCTCATGATCAAGTTGTTTAAAATTCATAATATCGTTCCTAAGAGTGATGATCTTAGCGGGAGTAAAATACATAGAGATAAAAGCATCTTTGCACTTGTTCCAAGAATCAATACTATTTTTAGGCAAAGATGAAAACCAAACTTTAGCACGATCTCTAAGTGAAAACGGAAATAACTTCAATTTAACAATATCATTATCCATATCTTTCTTCTTTTGCATATCACACAAATCAACAAAGTTGTTTAGATGAGTAGCGGCATCTTCACTAGGAAGGCCGGCGAATTGATCTTTCATAACAAGATTCAGCAAAGCAGTATTGATTTCACAAGACTCAACATCATTAAGAGGAGCAATAGGAGTACTAAGGAAATCATTATTATTGGTATTCGAGATATCACACAATTTGGTATTATCTTGCGCCATGGCAACAAGTAATCCAACACATAAGCAAACAGAAAAAGGCAAGCGAAAAGAGAGGAGGAGATTGGGAAAGAGAGGGCGAATAAAGCGGCAAGGGTGAAGTTGGGGAGAGGAAAACGAGAGGCAAATGGCAAATAATGTAAATGCGAGGGAGATGAGTTTGTGATGGGTACTTGGTATGTCTTGACTTGAGCGAAGACCTTCCCGGCAACGGCGCCAGAAATCCTTCTTGCTACATCTTGAGCTTGCGTTGGTTTTCTTTGAAGAGGAAAGGGTGATGCAGCAATAGTAGCGTAAGTATTTCTCTCAGTTTTTGAGAACCAAGGTATCAATCCAGTAGGAGGCTCCTCAAAAGTCCCACGCACCTACACAAACAAACAAAGAAATCGCAACCAACGCAATAAAGGGGTTGTCAATCCCTTCACGGCCACTTGCGAAAGTGAGATCTGATATAGATAGTATGATAAGATAAATATATTTTTGGTATTTTATAATATAGATGCAAAAAGTAAAGATGTAAATAAAAGTAGATTGGAAGCAAAGATAATAAAAGATAGACCCGGGGGCCATAGGTTTCACTAGAGGCTTCTCTCAAGATAGCATAAGTATTACGGTGGGTGAACAAATTACTGTCGAGCAATTGATAGAAAAGCGAATAATTATGAGATTATCTAGGCATGATCATGTATATAGGCATCACGTCCGCAACAAGTAGACCGACTCCTGCCTGCATCTACTACTATTACTCCACACATCAACCGACTCCTGCCTGCATCTAGAGTATTAAGTTCATAAGAACAGAGTAACACATTAAGCAAGATGACATGATGTAGAGGGATAAACTCGAGCAATATGATATAAACCCCATCTTTTTATCCTCGATGGCAACAATACAATACGTGCCTTGCAACCCTTTCTGTCACCGGGTAAGGACACCGCAAGATTGAACCCAAAGCTAAGCACTTCTCCCATGGCAAGAAAGATCAATCTAGTAGGCCAAACCAAACTGATAATTCGAAGAGACTTGCAAAGATAACTCAATCATACATAAAAGAATTCAGAGGAGATTCAAATATTTTTCATAGATAAACTTGATCATAAACCCACAGTTCATCGGATCTCGACAAACACACCGCAAAAAGAGTTTACATCGAATAGAGCTCCATAAGAGAGGTGGAGAACATTGTATTGAGATCCAAAAAGAGAGAAGAAGCCATCTAGGTAATAACTATGGACCCGAAGGTCTGTGGTAAACTACTCACAACTCATCGGAGGGGCTATGGTGTTGATGTAGAAGCCCTCCATGGTCGATTCCCCCTCCGGCGGAGCGCCGGCGAAGGCTCCAAGATGGGATCTCGCGGATACAGAAGGTTACAGCGGTGGAAATTATTTTTTGTTGGCTCCCTGGTTGTTTTCGGGGTACGTAGGCTTTTATAGGAGGAAGAAGTACGTCAGTGGCCGCCCGAGGGGCCCACGAGACAGGGGGGCGCGCCCTGTAGCAGGGTGACCTACCCTCTCATGGCCGCCTCGGCTGCTTCTTGACTTGCACTCCAAGTCCCCTGGATCACGTTCGTTCCAAAAATCACGCTCCCGAAGGTTTCATTCCGTTTGGACTCCGTTTGATATTCTTTTTCTTCGAAATACTGAAATAGGCAAAAAAACATCAATACGGGCTGGGCCTCCGGTTAGTAGGTTAGTCCCAAAAATGATATAAATGTGTAAAATAAAGCCCATAAACGTCCAAAAGGGGTAATATAATAGCATGGAACAATCAAAAATTATAGATACGTTGGAGACGTATCAGATCTCATTGGTACTCTTGATGTGGAAGAAAAGGCGAGAGCAAAGGACAACCGTGCTTGAGGTATTGAGGGAGGTTCCAGTGCCAATCTGGTACAGAAGAAGAATTTTCAGTCCCACACGTTCAAGAATAAGGGCAAGTTTGATGGTAAAGCAAAGTTTGATGGGAAGAACAAGGCTGTGCAGCACACAAACTTCAAGAAGAAGAATGACAAGAAGAAAGGTGTTTGTCATGTGTGTGGAAATCCTGATCATTGGGCTCCTACTTGCCCCAATCGCTATGATAAGCGTCATCCTGGGAAAGGCGGCAAGACCGCTAATGTTGTCATTGTAGACACTGACATGAAGGATGTTGGGTATGGTATATTTCCCACTATTCTTTCAGTATGTCATTCTCCTGATTGGTTGATTGACACGGGTGCTAATATGCATGTATGTGGCGATATTTCCATGTTTTCGTCTTATCGGATCAGGGGACTTCAACCGTGCTGATGGGCAACGGTTCAAGTGCTTCTGCTCGTGGTGTTGGCACGGTCGATCTGAAGTTTACTTCGGGGAAGATCGTGCGGCTGAAGAACGTGTGAAAGTGCGTTATATCGACTAGAGGGGGGTGAATAGGCGATTTTTATGTATTCTTCACTGAGGAATTTGCCGGTGAGGAAATTCCTTTGTGAAGAACTACTTGCAGCGGAATAAGTACTCAGAAGTAAGCATAACAGAATGCGGGCATGGTCATCATGATGAAATGAAGACAAACAAAGAGTACAGAAAGCGTAAACACAGGATAGCACAAGATGAAGACAAACAAACTGAAGAAATTGAACTGAGGAAATTGAGAAAGTCTTGATCCAAAGTCTTCAAACACAGATATGAATGAACACTCAACACAAGAATGAGGAAATGAAAGGGTTGAGGAGATAGAACCATAAGGTTGGTGAAGACAATGATTTGGTAGACCAGTTCCAACTGATGTCTCGGTTGTACGTCTGGTTGGAGCGGTTGAGTATTTAAACTCGAGGACACAGGTCCCGGACACACGGTCATTGAGCACGCAGCTCAGGACACCAAGTCCTCCCGTATTCTCCTTGAACTAAGGTCACACAGACCTCGTCCAATCACTCGTGGTAAGTCTTCAGGTGACTTCCAAACCTTCACAGACTTGGTCACTCGGCAACCCACAATTCCTCTTGGATGCTCTAGACCATGACGCCTAATCGTATGGAAGAAGCACAATCTTCAAAGGTAACAAGCGTCGGATCCACGCAGGATCAATCTCTTCAGTGGTGCTCAATCACTTTGGGTTTGTAGGGGTTTGGTTTTGGGTTTTTCCTCACTTGATGATTTTTGCTCAAATTCCTCGGAGGATGGGTTGCTCTCAAATGACAAGTGTCAAGTTTCTCTCGGAGTAGCCAACCAGCTAGTGGTTGTAGGGGGGCAGCTATTTATAGCCTAGGGAGCAGCCCGACATGATAAGACATAAATGCCCTTCAATGATATGACCGTTAGGTGGATAAGATATTTTGGGACAGTCAAGAGCACAAAGAACGGTCGGAAATTAGAATCTCAAATTCCTCGGGGCTATCATGTTCCTCACTTTGTGTAGGCAATCCAAGACCGGAGAATTCCTAACTCCTCGCCGAACAAATTCCTCAATGACTGTAAGAACTTCATCTCTCACATCAAGAAATTGACTGAAATGTATGAGATTTCCAAAGGCTTCACCAAGGGATTGGTAGGTGTAGGATTTTGAGTTGAGCATCACATGGAAATTTTTCCTTAGTATTTCCTCGACCCCTTTAACAGTACGGTGTTTCCTATGACTCAAGAAAGAGAAAACGAAACTACGAAAACAAAAGTCTTCACGCTTCATGTTCCTCAAATGAATACCAAGTCTTCAAGGTCACACAAATTTCTTCACTTTCAAAGTCTTCAGAATATCAAAGTCTTCAATCGAAGAACTTCATTTTTAGGGGTCGACTTTCACTGTAAATATCAAACTCCTCACAGTCTTATAGACCTGTGTACACTCATAAACACATTAGATTCTTAACCTATAAGTCTTCAATACACCAAAATCACTAAGGGGCACTAGATGCACTTACAATCTCCCCCTTTTTGGTGATTGATGACAATATAGGTTAAGCTTTCAACGGGGATAAACATATGAAGTGTAAATACTGATATTGAGGAATTTGATTGCAAGATATAGAAGAACTCCCCCTGAAGATGTGCATAGTGAGGAATTTTCTTTTGAGGCAATGCACATTTGAAGAGTTGAATCATGGAGATCTCCCCCTATATCTTGTAATTCATACACGCATTTGACATATAATATGAAGAATTTGAAATGCATGACGAAATATGGTGCTTGATGAAATTCAGCATGCGTGCAATAACATTAATGAGGAACAGGCATGCAAAATAACGCATCAAGAATATCAGAGCTCAAGAGAATCAGAGCTCAGTGCATCAAAAGTATCAGAGCACCATCGGGTTTAAGATTACAACTCGATCCAATGAAAAGTTTCAGAAGAACGAGAGTTGTAACTTAACAAAAAGTTGCCCATATAATAGACCCACTTGAAGACTAACTCAAATTTCTCCCCCTTTGTCATCGAATGACCAAAAGGATCAAAACTGAGGACTAACGCCCCTGAAGAATTTCAAGTTGAAGAAGGAGCGCCAGCGTTGTTGGGGTCGGTTGTTGTAGTAGGGCCTGCCGCAGTGTCGTCCAAGTCTTCATTTTCATCAGTGTCACGCGATGAAGAATAGGAGCTGGCCACCAAGGAAGGAACTTTGACCTTCTTGTATTTCTTCGGAGGAGGTGCAGACCAGTCAAATTCTTCCTTGAGACCCATTGTCGCCAGTTCTTCCGCGTTGTAGACATTTGAAAGAACAGCCTGTGTGCTTGAAGGTTTCATGGAGGTAGTAGTGGTTTTTCTTCACTGCATTGTGTGTAGAGGTCATGTTGTGAAGAATTGAACCAAATCGACGCTTGACCCATTTATGATGGCGATCAACCTTCCGATGAAGACCGAGAAGTAACTTCACGATTAGTCATCACCACAGGTGCGTGGCTTGAGGACTTTGCTTGACCGAGGTATTTGCGGCAGAGTCGTGTGTGGCGAGTCATCATTGGTGGAGTAGGATGCTGCTTGCTAAACTGTCCATCCAATGGACGAATGCCTTCATCGATCACAGCAGTAGCCTTGCCCTTGTCATCACCTGAGGTAAATGTCCGCTTGAGGACTTCAATCGGGGCAATTAGCTGCAGTGGTTCGAGTATCAGCCTTGTAATTGAGTGAAGACCTTGTCTGATGAATCTCATTATCCAAGGCGATAAGGCTTCAGCTCAAATGGTGACATAGCGATGTTTGCGAGTCCTCATGAAGAAATCATGGAAGTTGACGGGAACGCCATGAATGATATTGAAAAGCATATTCTTCATGATGCCAACGACTTCTTCATCATTTGAGTCGTGGCCTTTGATAGGACTCATTGTCTTCGCTGTAATCCGATAGACAGTCCGAGGCACATACAATAATTCCTTGACGAGGAATTTGGTTCTTGGGGCCTGCCCTGGCTTCAAAGGCTTCATCAGCACTTGCATATAGTGATTTGAAAGTTCTGGTTCGTTGTAAATACAACGAGCACCATCAAGTGGAGGACTGAGTGGTAGAGCACGAAGCAATTCAGTTGCTGGTGCCTTGTAGTGAGTATTTTCAGACATCCAGTCTAACACCCATGAGTTCACGTCTTCAGCGTCTCCGGTGATGTGCAGCGTTGCATAGAATTGAAGAATGAGTTCTTCATTCCAATCACAGATGTCAGTGCAGAAATTCAGAAGTCCTGCGTCGTGAAGAACAATGAGTACTGGCTCAAAGCCTGGCACAGACTCCATGTCCACATGAGGAATATGTGCATGATCGAAGACTTTGTCTTTGTTGCAGAGCACTGAGGAATAGAAATTGGCTTGACTGGCAGTCCAGAAACGCCTCTTCCTTATGCGAGCAGAATCATATGGATTGTAATCAGTGAAGAATACATGCTCGCTGAAGAAGTCTTCAGCCTTGAACTTTTGCTTTGTTGAGAAGGGATTCTTTGGCTTTGGCAGTGGAGTGTCAGTGAGTTGCATCACGACCTCGTGAATCGCAATCGCTGAGTTCTTCAGTGAGGAATTTCTTGTTCCTCAACAGTACCGAGGATCAGCAGCAAGAAGTTCATCACCGCTTAGTGGCTGGAATTTCTTCATGGATGATGAAGTGGGATGAGTTTCTTCAGAGCCCATTTGAACAGTTGGAGCAGGGACTGAGGTATCTGTTGGATTGGGGTGAAGAGTGGAGAATTTGGATCTTGACTTTCCCAAAAGTCATCGCTCATCACTGGCGTTGTGCTTCCAATATCCACATCTTCTTCAATTTCCTCAACACCGCCTCTTCAGATGTGATCTGAGTCATAGTCGAGGAATTGATTGGGGTTGAAGGGATTGCTTCCACTTCATTTTCTTCATCAATCTGCTCTGACGAAGCAGCAGAATGATTTTCTTCATCAGATCCGCTTGGGATCACATACTCTTCATCAAACGGAACAAGGTCCTTTGATGGAATTGAGGAAATTGGAACAACATCAATAGGATTTTCAAAGGAGCTGGTCATTGGCTTCATTTTCTTCGCAGTCAAGAATTTGACGCACCGATGCTTTCCGCTTTCTTCATCGCAGCTCATTCGCAGCCTTTGGTCTTCTTCACATCGAGGCGATGGAAGAATTGGAGTTGGTGTTGGCGCAGGAGGAGCCGAGGAATCTGGTTGATTTTCCTCAGCGCAATCGATGCAATTGCCTGTCTCTTTCGGCTTTCTTCAAGCGCACCACTAGTGGATGCCCTGGCAATTTCTTCAGCGGCTGGAATGGGATCATCAGCCCTGGAACTAGCATTTTCTTCAGCAGCCTGAACTTCATCAGCGGTGCTGGCATGTTCTTCAGTCTGCTGAGCTGAGGCTCCAGCTTGAGGAATTTCATGTTGCGTTGGGGCAGCAACATTGGTGAATTTCTTTGTCAGGTTGACGAATCTGACTTTGGCTCCTTGCCAACCAGCATAATACGCATCGAAGTTTTTGCTGAGGGCTTGGATTTCATTCTGGACCTTGAGAAGTTCCTCAGGTGTCATTCTGACAATGTTTTTCTTCAGGAACTTCTCCTTTCTGTATTGAGCTTTCTTGATCTCTCTTGCCTTTTCAAACTTCCATTTCTCTTCAGTGATGAAATGGGTCAGCATGTGACTTTGTCCAGGGGTCAGTTGAAAATCAGGCATAGGGGTGTTTGGATCCTTGTGCCAGAGATCAATGTAATCGAGGATTTTCCTCGGATCCAACAGCAGTGGCACAGATGTGTCTTTGGCTCTAGCGACCCTTTCTTGGCGATCTCTGATGATTTCCGCTAGTTCATCATCATCAGCCTCATCATCTTCAGGTGGCTCTTGGAAGGCAACCTGTTTCTTCTTAGGACTTAGCCGAGGACCTCGTCCAGCTGTGGCCTTAGTCTTCAGCAGAGTCGGGCCAGATGAAGACTTTGGTGCAGGTGAGGAACTTGCTGAGACACCAGAGGCAATGGAGAAGCCTGCAGTCCTTTGGCACGTGGTCAAATGCACAGGTGCTGAGGACTTTGTTGGAACTGCTGAGGACTTGGGAGGAGCTGCTGAGGACTTTGAAGGAGCTGAGGATTTTGGAGGAGCAGGAGCAGCATGAGGAATTGGCCGTGAGGGCACTGCTGATGAAGCACTTGGCTTGTGTGCGGGCTTCTTTGCCATAGATTTTCTTGGCTTGACAGAGGCCTCAGTGGCAGCAGCAGTAGCAGAGTCCTCATTGAATTTCCTCACTGCCTCGTTGGCTTGTCTTTCCAATTTGGCTTGGCGCTTGGCCCATTCTTCAGGAAAGTCCTCACCACGCTTGATGCTGGTGGGGTCAGCTTCTTGACCAGGTGCCAATGGAGCTCTTGGGCATGGAGGGTTGAGTGCGAATTTCTTCATGTACTTTGGAGTTACATATTTGTACTCCCTCCATTCCCTTGCCCATCTCCGTTCAATCCTTTGAATGCGCACTTTGCGCTGATTTTTGTTTTCTTTGCCGAACTCGGGTTCATCAGGTGTGCAATAATCAGCATATATTTCCTCAGGGATTTCAAACGCGGTCATGACCTCTGGCCTCTTTCCTCCTTTCTGTTGCTTCTTTCCTTCTGCCATATTCTTCAGGTGAGGAATTTGAACAAACGAATTCTCTGAAGAAGTATGCAACTTTTCTTCGAGGAACGCTGCAAATGAGTTAAGTTGATGAGAACCTAGTGATTTAGCAGCGGACATGAGTACCGTGGAATGAGTATAGTTGCGAGGAATTTGGAGAGGTCATATGCGTTCTTAGAAGGTTTTTCAAAAAGAACTAGTTTGAGGAATTTGACCAGATGAGCCTTGAAGAATTTCACTAAGCGTTCTTTGTCTTAGGTTCCAGAGTTGTATAGATCGAGGATCCACACAGTTGAGGAATCTTGAAGAAAATCATTGCTTAGAGAAACGAATCAAGAGCATATTCTATTTGAGGTGTTCATATGTGTGAAGATTTGAAGAATAAACACCTTTGAAGATTTTCAGGAAGGTTTGAGAATCAAAGCGAGTAATAAAAGTAACTTTTAATTACCCGAAGTGAAGAACACGACGAACTAAGAAGAACAGATGGGAAGTTCGTCAGTTCAGATCTTCCACGCCCTAACTTGGCGGAGGAAGACAGCTACGGCGGCAGAGTGAAGATTTCCGCGGTCGGCGCGAGTACGTCGACGAGGTCGAGGCAGTGAAGCTCTTCCTCACCGGCGATGATGGAGTAGCGGCGCCGCTAGGGTTTGAGGAGCTCGAGCGGGAGAGAGAGATCGAGCGGAGTAAAAGAAGTGAGGAAGGGGAGTGGGGGTATATATAGCCACGGTGAAAAACTGTTCGCCCGAAGATTTTGGGACGAACGTGCCCCTGACCATTCTCCTTCTCACGACATGTGTCACCCACGTACTGTGTAGTGGAGATCGTGTACGATCGTGGGTGAATAAAATAATGCATCGTGGGATGCGGAACGGTTTGAGCGGCAAAACCGAAGGTTTGGATAAGATCAGTTTTAAAGTTCTGTTTGCAATTTCTTCAGCTGACAAGGACACGGACACAGTGAAGATTTTGAACTAATTTCAAATAGAACGCACATGAAGAATTTGTGAATAGATTGGGTTGAGTGTAGCATAGAGGGGGAAGGGTTCGATCACATTCACTTAGCAGAAAAAGCGACTTGAAGAAATAGCCATAAGTGAATGCTGTAGAGGACATATATATATATATATATATGTATATGTATATATATATATATATATATATATAGCCAATGAAGAAAAACGACGGAAACAGTGAAGATTTTGCAAAGTTGAAGAATTTGAAAAACTGAGGAAAAACTCAAATTGAAGATTTTCAACTTTGGTGGTGGAGTGACCCAACGTATAAGAATGATGATTTCAGACACCGCTGCATAATTGTCGAGGGTTCTGAGAATCAAATTCTTCATTAATTTCTTCACACTTAGAGTGTTATTCTTCATTGATTGAAGAAAACGCTTTCTTCATGTGTTGCACATCTAAGTCATGAATTTTGCATAAGTGTCAGGATGTGTGTCCTTTTCAAAGAACATTCGAAGATTCTAAGATATTTAGCTCACATCGCAACTTGCTAAATCTCTTCTCATCCAAGGGCTTAGTGAAGATATCGGCTAGCTGTTCTTCAGTCTTCACATGCTCGATGGAGATGTTGCCCTTCAACACATGATCACGAAGAAAATGATGACGAATTTGAATGTGCTTTGTCTTCGGGTGCTGAACTGGGTTGTGAGCAATCTTGATGGCACTCTCAATGTCACAGTAGAGAGGCACATTCTTCACTTTGATGACGTAGTCCTTGAGAGTTTGCTCCATCCACAGCAATTGAGCACAACAAGAGCCAGCAGCAATGTATTCACCTTCCGCAGTAGACAGTGATACGCAGTTCTGTTTCTTCGAGGACCAACAGACTAAAGATCGTCCGAGAAAATGACAAGTACCAGATGTTGACTTGCGGTCCACACGATCACCAGCATAGTCAGAGTCAGAATATCCAGTGAGATCAAAAGTAGAGCCCTTGGGGTACCATAATCCTAGTGTTGGTGTGTGAGCTAGATTCAAAGAATATGCTTCACAGCCTTATGGTGTGATTCCTTCGGTGTAGCTTGAAATCGGGCACACATGCAAACACTAAGCATTATATCTGGCCTAGATGCACATAAGTACAATAGAGAACCAATCATGGAGCGGTATACCTTGTGATCAAGTCAATACCATTTTCATCGATTGCATAGATGGCCATTTGTGGGCATAGGAATTTTGACGCCTTTGCAATCTTGCATGCCGAATTTCTTCAGGACATCTTTGAGGTATTTCTCCTGAGATATGAATATGCCATTGTGTCCTTGACGAATTTGAAGACCTAAGAAGAATTTTAACTCTCCCATCATAGACATTTGATATTCTTCACTCATCATATAGGCAAATTCATCACTATAACGTTGGTCAGTACAACCAAATATAATATCATCAACATATATTTGGCACACAAACAGTTCACCATCATATGATTTAGTAAAGAGAGTAGGGTCGATTTAACCGGGTGTGAAGCCATTCTTCACGAAGAATTCCTTCAATGTATCATACCACGCCCGTGGGGCTTGTTTGAGACCATAGAGGGCCTTGTTGAGTCTGAAGACTTTGTCAGGATTCTTTGGATCTTCAAAACCTGGGGTTGAGCAACATATACTTCTTCCTCAAGCTTACCATTGAGGAATGCACTTTTCACATCCATTTGATATAAAGTGATATTGTGATGGTTAGCATAGGCAAGTAATATGCTGAATAGACTCAAGTCTAGCAACAGTGCAAAAGTTTCATCGAAATCAATTCCTTCAACTCGTGTGTAGCCTTGAGCTACAAGTCGTGCCTTATTCCTCATCACAAGGACATTTTCATCTTGCTTGTTGCGGTAGATCCACTTTGTGCCAATGATATTATGCTTGCGAGGATCTGGACGTTTGACCAGTTCCCAGAAATTGTTGAGCTCGAACTGATGTAATTCTTCTTGCATGGCCTGAATCCACTCAGGCTCCAGAAATGCTTCATCTACCTTGGTGGGCTCTGTGATAGAGTCTATAGCATAGTGCCCACAAAAGTTAGATAAATGTGAAGCTTTTGAGCGTGTGATAGGACCTGGCGCTTCAATGTCATCGATGGTCTTGTCAACTTGTACTTCTTTTGCAACGCGAGGATGAGCTGGTTGTCGTCGAGGAATTTGATCATTTTCCTCAGCACCATTGTTTTCAGCATTATCTTCAGGTGCATCAGCTCGACATTCTTCGCGTACTGGAATGAAATCTTCAGCAGATTCTTCAGTAGGAATGACATCCTTAGTTGCCTTGAACTTGATAGATTCCTCAGGTGCTGGTTCATCTAACACAGAAGGTAGGTGCTCTCTTTGCGAGCCATTAGTTTCATCGAACCGCACATCTACGTGTCAACAATCTTACGAAGGCGATGTTGAAGACTCTGTAGGTGTGCGAGTCCTTTCCGTAACCAAGCATAAAACCTTCATGTGCTTTCGGTGCAAATTTAGAATTGTGATGAGGATCTCTAATCCAGCATTTAGCAATCAAGACTTTGAAATAACTTACATTGGGTTTCTTGTCAGTGAGGAGTTCATAGGCAGTTTCTTGAAGAATTTGTGAAGATATACTCTGTTGATAATGTGGCACGCAGTATCAATTGCATCAATCCAAAAACGACTAGGCATTTTGTATTCATCAAGCATAGTGCGAGCCATCTCAACAAGAGTCCTGTTCTTGCGCTCCACGACGCCATTTTGCTGAGGAGTATAGGGAGCAGATAACTCATGAGTAATACCAAGTTCATCAAGATAGGCATCAAGACCAGAATTCTTGAACTCAGTTCCATTGTCACTCCTGATGTGTCTGATCTTCACACCAAAGTTAGTTGAAGCCCTCGAGGAGAACCGTTTGAAGAGTTCCTGCACTTCATTTTTGTAAGTAACAATGTGTACCCATGTGTAACGAGAGTAATCATCAACAATAACAAAGCCATATAGAGATGCGTCATTAGTGACAGCTGAGTAATGATTAGGACCAAAGAGGTCCATGTGAAGCAATTCGAAGGGACGAGTAGTGGTCATGATAGTCTTCGCTGGATGCTTGGCCTTGGTCATTTTCCCAGCTTCACAGGCTCCACACAAGTGATCCTTGAGGAATTTGACATTCTCAATGCCAATGACATGCTTCTTCTTTGCAAGCGTGTTCAAATTCCTCATGCCTGCGTGACCAAGTCGTCGATGCCATAGCCAGCCTTCTGAAGCTTTTGCAAGTAGACGACGGCTGGTTGTGGTCCCGTAGAGAAATCAACAATATACAAGTCTCCTCTCCTAAAGCCTTCAAGACTTTGGAATTGTCAGCTTCCATAATCACAACACAACGATACTTGCCAAAGATAACAACCATATCAAGATCACAAAGCATTGAAAATGACATGAGGTTGTATCCTAAGGACTCAACAAGCATGACTTTTTCCATGTGTATGTCCTTAGAGATCGCAACCTTACCAAGACCCAATACCTGACTTTTGCCTTTGTCAAAGAAAGATGATATGCTTCAGATGTGACGGTGATAAGGGAGCATCCATCAATAGATTCTTGTCACCAGTCATGTGATTTGTACATCCACTATCGAGAACCCACTCAGTGGCTTTGGGTTGATCATCCTGCAGATGAACTAGTGCAACTTACGATCTCATATACTTCATCAGTGAAGAATATGATATCAAGTTCATCAGTTGAATTTCATCAGGGCAGTATAACAGATATGTAGTATGAGGACGTGTGAAATGAAAGTTCATTTCATCATTATTAGCCTCAAGGCCCTTTCGTGCATTTTTGTCAGGCCCCTCAAAGAAATTCTTGGGACGTTTAAAGCACGCCCGGAGACCTGATCCTGCAGAAGAGGTTAGTTCTTTTTCTTCACCACCCACATCTGAAGGGGTGGCAAAGAGTTCATCACTCTGCAAGCACCATATGAGAATGGTGGCATAGAGGCCAATCCATTATGTTTCACATAAGAGGGGTTAGGGTAAGCATATGAATAAGCAGAGAAATTCTTCGAGGACTTATGAACATATTGGTTTTAAGAATAATGCACATATTCATAGCCCTTAGCTCTACCCTGTGAAACAGAGTTGTTAGCACGATGATAATCATATGAGGACTTTGATCCTTTTGAGGAATTTGATCCACGTGAGGAATTTGGTCCGTATGAGGACTTGGATCCATATGAAGAATTTGGTCCATATGATGAGTTTGATCTGGGGTTCCTATTCTTCACAGTGTGGCGTCATGAGGACATTCACTGAAGACTTTCAAGGCACTTCTTGGGAACCCAGATTTTCTTCATAGGGGAACCGTTCCTGCAGTTAGTGCCAACATATCTAGCAAAACTTCACCATTCTGATTTTTGAACAGTTTATAGTTGGAGTCAAATGACTCATCAGAAGAATGAGGAGATTCGCATGTAAAGCCAGATAAGTTAGATGGATCAACTGGAGGTCCCTTTGCAGCAACCCATGAGGTCTTGGGATACTGCTCAGGCTTCCAATATGTTCCATCAGCATTGAGTTTCCTCTCAAAGGCAATACCCTCTTTCCTAGGGTTCCTGTTGAGGATCTGCTTTTAAGCACATCACAAAGAGTCCGATGCCCTTTGAGGCTTTTTGTACATGCCTGTCATGTACAATTTCTTCAGCCTTGCATCGTCAAGGATACTAGCAATGTCCTCGGATGAGGAATTAGTGATAGCAGAGGCAGGTGAAGAATTTGTAACAGCTTGAAGCATTTGAACATTCAGGTGAAGAATTAGCAGATTCACGCTCAATGCACTTTAAGCATGGAGGAACAAATTCTTCACGAGAAGCGCTGATTTGTTGAGCAAGTAATGAATCACCCTCCTTCGAAGATCTTCATAACTCACTCTTAGCTTCTCAAGATCTTGCTTTCTTTGAAGAAATTCATAAGAAAGTTTCTCATGATCGACAAGAGAGTGTTATGATGACCTTGAAGGCTGTCAAACCTAGATGAAGTCTCTCAAGATTTTCAGTCAGGGTTTTAGTGCGATCCATTTCTTCACCTAACATATCATCACTCTTATCTAGCATGTTTTGAACCTTTTCCAAGGCGTGTTGTTGTTTGGTGGCAATGCAAACAAGTTTGGTATAGCTAGGTTCAATATCATCATCAGATCCATCATCATCGATTCACAAATCACTAAATTCAGATGAGGAACATTCGTTACGCCGACACCCTTTGCCATGAGACATGATGCGTAAGATGATGATTACGGTTCGAAAGTCATCGCTTTGAGAGATTCCTTGAAGTTCTCAAACCAAGGATCATGACGGGTTCGATGACCTTCATAGACGCCGGAGATTCGGTCCCAGATAAGCTTCAGATTGCAAAGATGCATAATGCGCTTGAATTCATCTCTAGATAGGCAGGAACAGATGATATCCTTCGCCATGATGTCGAGTCGAGTGTACTTGCGAATATCATCTGCGTTCGTCATTGCCTTGCACAGATCAGTAAGACCAATTTCAGTGACGGTCCGCAACTCGCTGTCCATTGCCATGAGGCGCTTCCTCATCATGACCTTCCACTTGGGATAATCGTGACCGTCAAAGATAGGGCATGTCACTTTCTTCATACCTGCGGTTGACATCACTAAAACTCTAGGTGGTTAAACCAAAATCACACAGAACAAGGGAGTACCTTGCTCTGATACCAATTGAAAGTGTGTTATATCGACTAGAGGAGGGGGTGAATAGGATATTTTTATGAATTCTTCACTGAGGAATTTGCCGGTGAGGAAATTCCTTTGCGAAGAACTACTTGCAGCGGAATAAGTACTCAGAAGTAAGCATAACAGAATGCGGGCATGGTCATCATGATGAAATGAAGACAAACAAAGAGTACAGAAAGCGTAAACACAGGATAGCACAAGATGAAGACAAACAGACTGAAGAAATTGAACTGAGGAAATTGAGAAAGTCTTCCGTCAAATTCTTCAAACACAGATATGAATGAACACTCAACACAATAATGAGGAAATGAAAGGGTTGAGGAGATAGAACCAGTAAGGTTGGTGAAGACAATGATTTGGTAGACCAGTTCCAACTGCTGTCTTAGTTGTACGTCTGCTTGGAGCGGCTGAGTATTTAAACTCGAGGACACACAGTCCCGGACACCCGGCCGAAAGCACGCAGCTCGGGACACCAAGTCCTCACCGTATTCTCCTTGAACTAAGGTCACAGACCTCGTCCAATCACTCGTGGTAAGTCTTCAGGTGACTTCCAAACCTTCACAGACTTGGTCACTCGGCGATCGACAATTCCTCTTGGATGCTCTAGACCATGATGCCTAACCGTCTGGAAGAAGCACAGTCTTCAAAGGTAACAAGCGTCGGATCCACGCAGGATCAATATATTCAGTGATGCTCAATCACTTTGGGTTTGTAGGGGTTTGGTTTTGGGTTTTTCCTCACTTGATGATTTTCGCTCATAGTCCTCGGAGGATGGGTTGCTCTCAAATGACAAGTGTCAAGTTTCTCTCGGAGCAGCCAACTAGCTAGTGGTTGTAGGGGGCGGCTATTTATAGCCTAGGGAGCAGCCCGACATGATAAGACATAAATGCCCTTCAATTAGGTGGATAAGATATTTTGGGACAGGTGGCCAAGAAGACAAAGAACGGTCGGAAATTTGAATCTCAAATTCCTCGGGGCTATCATGTTCCTCATCGTGTAGGCAATCCGCACCGGCGAATTCCTAACTCCTTAGTCGAACAAATTCTCAAATGACCCGGAAGAACTTCGTCTACATCCTTTGAAGAAATTGACTGAACTGTATGAGATTTCGATAGGCTTGACTCATAGGGATTGGTAGTTGTAGGATTTTGAGTTGAGGATCACATGGAAATTTTTCCTTAGTATTTCCTCGACCCCTTTAATAAAGACGGTGTTTCCTATGACTCAAGAAAGAGAAAACGAAACTACGAAAACAAAAGTCTTCACGCTTCATGTTCCTCAAATGAATACCAAGTCTTCAAGGTCACACCAATTTCTTCACTTTCAAAGTCTTCGTAAAGTCTTCGAATATCAAAGTCTTCAAATAAGAACATCATTTTTAGAATCGACTTTCACTGTAAATATCAAACTCCTCACAGTCTTATAGACCTGTGTACACTCATAAACACATTAGTTTCTTAACCTATAAGTCTTCAATACACCAAAATCACTAAGGGGCACTAGATGCACTTACAACGTGCATTATGTCCCCTCCGTCAATAAAAATCTTGTTAGCGGATCTCTTCTGTGTAGAGATGGCTACACGCTTGTCTTTGAGTCGAATAAATTTGTAATTTCCAAGTGTGGAACCTTTGTTGGTAAAGGCCATGAGTTAGGAGGCCTGTTTCGTTTATCCTTATCAGACGTTTGCAATAAAGTTGTTAATCATATTTGCAACAATAGTGAATCAAATGTGTGGCATTCACGTCTTTGTCATGTTAACTTTGGTTGAATGTCGCGACTAGCAAAGTTGAACTTAATCCATAGTTTCACCTCTGTCAAGGGATCCAAGTGTAAAGTGTGTGTGCAAGCTAAGCAACCACGTAAGTATCATTTGACCATGGAAACGAGAAATCTTGCACCACTAGAACTCATACATTCAGATCTATGTGAAATGAATGGTGTTTTGACAAAAGGTGGAAAGAAATATTTCATGACGTTAATTGATGACTCCACTAGATACTGTCATGTGTATCTTCTGAAATCTAAGGATGATGCTCTGAACTATTTCAAGATCTATAAAGCAGAAGCGGAAACCCAACTTGATCGAAAGATCAAGAGGCTTAGGTTCGATCGTGGTGGAGAGTATTTCTCAAATGCATTTGATTCCTTTTGTGCGGAACATGGTATAATCCATGAGAGGACGCCTCCCTATTCACCTCAGTCAAATGGGGTGGCCGAAAGGAAGAACCGTTCTCTAACTGATTTGGTTAATGCCATGTTAGACACATCGGGTCTCTCCAAGGCATGGTGGGGGGAGGCGATATTGACAGCACTTCATGTCCTAAACCGAGTTCCCACAAAGAACAAAGAGATAACCCCATTCGAGGAATGGGAGAAGAAAAGGTTAAAGCTCTCTTATCTACGAACCTGGGGTTGTTTAGCGAAAGTCAATGTGTCAATTCCAAAGAAGCGGAAGCTGGGACCAAAAACTGTGGATTGTGTTTTCCTGGGATATGCTTTTCATAGAATTGGTTATAGATTCTTGGTTGTAAAATCTGAGGTACCTGACATGCATGTCGGTACGATCATGGAGCCGAATGATGCGACTTTCTTTGAAGATATCTTTCCCATGAAGGATATGGCTACCTCATCTAATCAGGAGATGCCTAGTTCATCGAATCAGGAACCAGTCAAAACTACTGAACCTGCCATTTCGACGGAACACTTTGAAAGTCCTGTGGAGGAGAACAATGAAGTTCCTACTAGGAGCAAGAGACAGGGGACTGCAAAGTCTTTTGGTGATGATTTTCTTGTGTATCTCATAGATGACACTCCCAGTTCTATTTCAGAGGCCTATGTATCTGAAGATGTTGACTACTAGAAGGAAGCAGTTCGTAGCGAGATGGATTCCATCTTGGCGAATGAAACTTGGGAGATAACTGTTCGTCCTTATGGGTGCAAACCTATAGGATGCAAATGGGTATTCAAGAAGAAGCTTAGGCCGGATGGTACTATTGAAAAGTACAAGGCTCGGCTCATGGCAAAGGGTTATACCCAAAAGGAAGGTGAAGACTTCTGTGATACTTACTCACCTATGGCTTGACTGACCACTATTTGAGTTCTACTTTCACTAGCTGCCTCACATGGTCTTCTCGTTCATCAAATGGATGTTAAGACTGCTTTCCTAAATGGAGAGTTGGACGAGGAAATTTATATGGAACAACCAGATGGATTTGTAATAGATGGTCAGGAAGGGAAAGTGTGCAAGTTGTAAAGTCTTTGTATGGACTCAAGCAAGCACCCAAACAGTGGCATGAGAAGTTCGAAAGAACTTTAACAGCTGCAGGCTTTGTTGTGAACGAAGCTGACAAATGTGTGTACTATCGCCATGGTGGGGGCGAGGGAGTTATGCTTTGCTTGTATGTTGATGACATATTGATATTTGGAACAAATCTGAATGTTATTAAGAAGGTCAAGGATTTCCTATCTCGATGTTTTGAGATGAAGGATTTAGGAGTGGCTGATGTCATTCTGAACATCAAGTTGTTGAGAGACGATAATGGTGGGATTACATTGCTTCAATCTCACTATGTGGAAAAGATCTTGAGTCGCTTTGGCTACAAAGGATCGCAACCCCTCTCCAACACCATATGATGCTAGTGTGTTGCTTCGAAAGAATTGAAGAATTGCTAGAGACCAATTGAAATATTCTCAAATTATTGGCGCGCTTATGTACTTAGCCAGTGCTACAAGACCTGACATCTCTTTTGCTGTTAGCAAACTGAGCCGGTTTGTCTCAAAACCAGGAGATGTGCATTGGAAAGCTCTAGAGAGAGTTTTGCATTATTTAAAAGGCACTGCGAATTATGGAATTCACTACACCGGGCACCCAAAGGTGCTTGAAGGGTATAATGACTCAAACTGGATCTCAGATGCTGATGAGATAAAGGCCACGAGCGGATATATATTCACTCATGGAGGTGGCGCTGTTTCTTGGAAGTCTTGCAAGCAGACCATCTTAACGAGGTCAACAATGGAAGCAGAACTCACAACACTAGATAGAGCTACGGTCGAAGCAGACTGGCTTCGTCGGCTCTTGAATGACTTGCCGGTTGTTGAGAAACCTATACCGGATATCCTTATGAACTGCGATAATCAAACTGTGATCACGAAAGTGAACAGTTCAAAGGAGACACGTTCAGAGAAGGTTAAAGTCTGTCAGAAAAATGAGAAACTTCGGAATTATTGCATTGGATTATATCCAAACATCTAAAAATCTGGGAGATCTTTTTACTAAGGGCCTATCACGTAATGTGATAGATAATGCATCGAGGGAGATGGGTATGAGACCCAGAATATGAGTTGTTCACAGTGGTAACCTATTCTTTGTGATCGGAGATCCCGTGAATTAGATGTGGAAGACAAGCTGTTGGTCAACTGGGAGGAGAGTACCCTTACTGTTAAAAATACCACTCCATGAAGATGCAATACTCTCCTAATCTGTATGGCAGGTTGATGTATATCTTAATGTGTTCTAAGTGGCTCTTCGAAGCAGAGATGTTGTCCTGCAGAACATCTTTTGAACGCACCTATATGAGTCTGATTGTTAAACGTCGCAATCTATGAGAGTAGAGTTCTCTCTAGTAAACTCATGAAAGGTCTCGGAGTATGACACATAAGCTCCACCCGCGGGGAAGACCCATGGTAGCCACGTATCGGTCAAGGCTTATGTGAAGCTAGATTCGCAGAAAACTTGCAGTTCAAGGCCCAGTCCACTGTTCAAGTTGCTTACTAGTGTAGCATAGAGTTCTAGGTGGAAATTCAACTTAACAGTCTCCACTGCAGTGCCGGTATATAAAACAGTGTTTTGGAACCAAAGGCAAATTTTGTGTGCCTCTGGGATCTGGTGGGGGATTGCTGAAATTTTTGTCTATTTGGGCCTAGCCCAATAGCAGTTTCAGAAATTCCTAATAAATCGTAGAGGCCCACGCAGTCCATTAGTGTAAGGCAAGAGGTGGAACTAAATTTTAGTCCCACGTTGCTAGTTTAGAGGGAGTTGGACCTCTTTATAAGGGAGTCTCTTTCCCTACTTGTATGAGCATGAGAACAAGAGGGACATCCACGCGCGCTCCTCCTCCGCCGCCCGCCTCGTCACGACGCGCCGCGCCGCGCCGCGGGTTGCGGGAATGAGCCGAGCCGATGTCTAAATTTTTGCCACGCACTACGGGTATACGAAAGGTCACACGAAAGCTGAAAAGTTTTTGCGATAGTGGAGTTTGAATGCGAACAGTGCAACCCTTCGGCTGCTAGCTGTTCACTTCATCTTCGTCTCTTCGTTTCACCTTCCGTCGCTGCCCTCTCGCTTCCTTCTCTTGCGCCTATAAAAGGGAGGTCGCTCCTCTCAGAGAGACGCACCAGAACTCATTCTTCCTGTCGCCACCGGTTTCTGAACACTGCGCTGCTGCTACGATCTTACTCATCCCGGCTTGCGGCATGCACCGCATGTCGGGACAGTAGGCCTCCGAAATCGCACCTCTTTGAGTCCTGTAGGGAGAAGGGTGATAAGGTTTTTGGGGAGCGCTCTGCGCGACTACTGACTTCTTCGTCACGGACGCCCCGGAGTCTGAGGACTACTTCCCCAACGACGACTACTTCCCCGACGTCGACAAACTCCTCGACGACATAGAGGACACCGATCCCAAGTCTAGTGCCTCTGCTCCGGCTGCTGTCTCGTACGTGTTCTTGTTTTTCCTGTTAAAGGTCCTGTCACAGTTCCTTGTTCTAGTGTTTGCCCTAGACATGTTAGGATCTACCTCATATATGCATCTTGATCTACTGTCTGCTCTAGAGATGATCGGTTCTAGCTCATATATGCAGATGTTATTTACCTTCTCTTTGTTAAATCGCATGACTTGTTTTATCACTGCTATACTAGTCATGCTTTATCTAGTATTTCTGTTAATAAAATCATTCGGTAAATTGCTCATATTTCCAACAGGGCCCAATCGGGAAACTCGGACTCGGAGCGCGCTGAGGTGGACATCAGAGTGGAGGGATGGAACGAAATGTCGGGATTCATCCAGGGATCAATCACATCAACAAAATAGACGAATGCACATATACAAAAGAACTTAACTTGTAGCTGAGGACCCGTATCTTTGATTATCAATGGTCACGGAACTCGCGGAGCATCACATGTATATATACACGGCTGGCCAGGAGAGTTGGAGTCGGCCTAGACTACACCAGGGCGCCAGAGGACAGGAAAAAGGCAAATTCAGGAGAGCATCCGGCAAAGGAGAGATCGGATTCACAGCATAGCACGCGTGAGTCTCGCTCGTCCAACAGCAAGCAGCAGAGCGGTACAGAGGTCAACTCACCTGTCAAGAATAACCAGCAGCACAAGCGCAAAGGAGGGCCTCAACCTACTCAAGTCTATCGCAAGGTGATAACCCCGAAGCTTGCCATCACTGAACATGGAGAAGCATACATGGATCAGGATGCGGGAGAGGTGACGCCCGTTGGGACAGCCACGGATGTGGGAGACCTCAAGGAGGCCTTCCCCGAGAGGGAACAGAAGAAAAAGAAACCCACCCCCCATCATCTGAAGCATGGGCAGGAGCTGCTAGTCAGCCCTGCCCGAATCAATGAGCACCTTGTCATGGAACTGCCGGGGGCTTGGAAACCCCTGGACAGTTCGTGAGCTTCGCAAGCTTGTGAAGCAAGAAGGACCCGCCCTGTTATTTGTCACGGAGACGAAGATCAGGGGTAGGAGAGTTGAGGATCTAAAACTTTCTCTAGGATTCTCAGGTTGTTTTGCCGTCGATAGTGACGGGCTTAGTAGAGGTATTGGCCTCTTTTGGTCAAGTGATGTCAATGTTACTTTGCTGCATTATAGTGCTTCCCATATCGATGTAACCGTGAGACAAGCACATAAAACTTGGCGTTTCACGGGCTTCTATGGCGAGCCACTGGTGGAAAATAGACACCACAGTTGGCGCTTCCTGCGCACTCTATTTGCTGTCCCGCATGAAGCATGGATATGCATGGGTGATTTCAACGAAATCCTTCAGGCGGACGAGCAGTTTGGGATTAATCCAAGACCGGAAGGACAAATGCGTGCATCCCGGGATGCGGTAGCTGATTGTGCTCTCCAGGATCTGGGGTGGCGCGGAGTCCCTTTTACATGGGACAATAAACAACAAGGAGACTGAAACGTCAAGGCTAGGCTGGATCGTGCACTGGTCAACCAAAAATTTCTTGATTTGTTCGAATTTTCAGATGTCAAGCATATCAGCAGTGTTGAGTCTGATCATTGCTTCCTAGTTGCGGAGCTAAAGGCCACAATGGCTTCGGGATGGTCACGTGCTCAGCGCTCCTTTCGCTATGAAAATGTATGCCAATCTCACCCTGATTATGATGATTTGGTCAGGAAAATATGGCGGACAGGAGCTGGGCAAGGTGGACTTCAGGGGTTGATTGATGCTCTCTCGGTGGTCCAGAATGACCTGGGCACTTGGGGTCAGCGCGAGTTCAGAAACTTAGCGAAGAAAGTACGCAAACTTCAGCAGCGTCTTGATCGTCTACGAAGTGCCTCGTTGGGCCGTGGGCCAACGGAGGAAGAGAAAGCTGTGGAATCATAGTTGCGAGAAGCACTCAGGCAGGAGGAGATATGGCTTAAGCAGCGATCCCGCGTGACATGGCTTAAGGAGGGCGACCGGAATACTGGATACTTCCAGGCCCAGGCTGCTCACCGAAAGCGCATAAACAGAATTACGTCCCTGGAAAGAGCGGATGGTGAGATATGCAGCGATCCAGGGGAGGTAAAACATGAAATATTGAGCTTCTATCAGGCGGTGTACCAATCGCAAGGCTACTCTCCGATGGAAGAACTTCTAGCATGTGTGCAACCTCGTGTCTCCGAGGCCATGAATGAGTTTATTGAGAAGGATTATGTGGCTGAAGATGTCAGGAAGGCACTCTTTGATATGGCTCCGTCCAAGGCTCCGGGCGTGGACGGATTTACAGCGGGTTTCTACCAACGACACTGGGATGTGGTCGGGGAGGATGTAACCAGGGCAGTGCTGGGTTTTCTTAACGGTGGTGAGCTACCCCTTGGACTGAACGATACAGCTATCACGTTGATACCCAAAGTCCGTCACCCGCAGAAAATATCACAGTACAGGCCCATTGCGCTTTGTCCGGTGCTCTACAAGATTGCTGTCAAAGCTGTAGCAAATAGGGCCCGGACCATCCTGGATGAAGTGATTGGAGAAGAACAAAGTGCATTTGTCCCGGGTCGGTTGATCACGGATAATGTGCTTGTGGCTTATGAGACCATCCATGCTATCAAGAGGAGGAAAAGGGGCAACAATCCATGTTGCGCAATCAAGCTTGACATGCTCAAGGCATATGATAGGTGGAGTGGCATTATCTCAAAGCGATGCTGACTAGACTGGGCTTCGGTGATCGTTTTATCAGGTTGATTATGAAATGCGTCACCTCGGTGCGGTTCACGATCAAAGTCAACGGTGAACTTCTTCCGTTTTTAACCCTTCAAGAGGGTTGCGCCAGGGATGTCCTGTCTGGCCATATCTCTTTCTCATATGTGCTCAAGGACTAACATCCCTTCTCAACAACTATGGTGGAGCACACATTGACAGAGGGATCAGGGTGAGTACACATGCACCATGGGTTAATCACTTATTATTTGCTGACGACAGTCTTATTTTCATTAGTGCAAAGACCCAAAGTGTAGAAAGGCTTAATGAAATTCTTCGTATATACGTCGAGTGCCTCCGGCCAAGCGGTAAATAAGGAGAAGAGTTCGGTTTTCTTCAGTGCTAATGCGGGTACACCCCTCCAAGATTCTCTGAAACTTGCTCTTGGGATCTCGGTCGAAGCTTTTTCAGAGCGATATCTGGGGCTACCGACAGCAATTGGAAGAATTACAAGTGGAACGTTCATGCATATAAATGAACGTATTCGCAGCAAGGTCCGCGGATGGTCCGAGAGGAATCTGGCATGCGTCGGCCGAGAGGTACTTCTGAAATCAGTTGTTCAATCAATTCCAACTTATATTATGAGCTGTTTTCAGTTGACAAAAAAAGTCTGCACGAGTATTTCCTCATGCATGGCAAAGTACTGGTGGTCAAGCTCGATTGATAAACGGGCTCTTCACTAGCTATCTTGGGACAAATTGGCGTCACCAAAAATCAAAGGTGGGATGGGTTTCAAAGATCTCCCACTTTTCAATCTAGCGATGCTTGGCAAACAAGGGTGGCACCTCTTGACACATCCACAATCTCTTTGTGCTCGCGTATTAAAGGGGAAGTACTACCCTAACACAGATTTTCTTCATGCTACTGTTCTGGCGAGGGCCTCGGCGACGTGGAAGGCCATTGTAGCGGGCAGAGAGGCATTGAAGCAGGGACTGATCCACAGGATAGGCGACGGTACCAGCATCTCCACTTGGACCGATCCATGGATCCCCAACACTGCAACTCTGAAAACCAGTGGACGTCTAGGGTCTGCGCCATTGCCACATGTTTCAGATTTGATAGATCAGTATACAGGATTATGGAACGTTGAGCTAGTACGGAAAAATTTTCTCCATCCAGATGCAGAAGCTATCCTTAATATCCTGTTGAGTGCACATGGTGGGGAAGACAGTCTCGCTTGGGCTCTAGAAAAATCAGGCAACTACACTGTTAAATCGGCGTATCGTTCCCTCGTGACTCGAAACAAGCTTCGTGCTTATGAGGAAGGGGCGATTACAGAATCTTCATCGGCAAATAAACAGTTGCGGACTGCCTTATGGAAATTGCATGTCATGCCAAAAGTACGAGTCTTTTGGTGGAGGGTTCTTCGCGGCATCCTACCGGACTCGATGACTTTGAAGTACAGACATATAAAACCTATTGGTATATGCGGTATATGCCAGGCAATGGAGGAGAGTTTGATGCATACATTGGTCGAATGCATACATGCAAAGCAGTTTTGGATGGCAGCCGAACAGAGGTTTGATCTTCACCTCCCGCGACTGCATCCACACACTTGGGCTCGCGACATCTTGCTGGATCCGATGTTCCCACAGGACGCAAGATGCAAGATCATCACTATTATGCATACCATTTGGTCTTTGCGTAACAGATGGACTCATGACCGGGATGGCTTCGAACCGGTCCAGGCCATCAAGTGGGTACATGAAACCCTTTCCATCCTTGACATCCCGAAGGGCCGAAAGTCACAGGGAGTGCAGGGTTGGAAGCCGCCTGAGGCGGGTTGGATCACCATAAACACCGACGGCTCTGGTTTTACGGATTCCTCAACAGGAGGCGCTAGTGAAGTGGCCCCATCTCACTTAGAGTTCCTTGGAGCATGGAGCAAGCCGCTGCCAGGTGTGTCCAACCCCTTTGTTGCCGAGCTTTTAGCTCTTCGCGAAGGGGTGATCTTTGCACATCTACGAAGGTACTCACATGTGATAATGGAGGTTGATTGCATGGAGCTTCTCAACCAATGGAATTCGCGCCGCAATTCTTGATCGATTGCAGCGCCTATCTTGAATGAATTGGATGATATTGTACCTAGTTTCTCTTCGTTTTTGGTTCGTCATATTGGCAGGAAGCAAAACTTTCCGGCTCACCTATGTGCTCAGCGTGCTTGTACGCTTGAGGGTACTGATAGCTGGATTGATCATAGCCCAGATTTCTTGATCAGTAGCCTAACTAGTAGCGATACTTTGACCCCCAATCATCGGCTGCTTTGATCACCATTAGCCTAGTCTAACATGAACTCCTACTAACCAGTTGACTCGACCACAATTAAAGGGAAGATCATTTCCAACGCGAAACAGCCATGGATCCGGAGATACCGAGGTCTATCAGAAATTCAGGCAGAAAATAGCGTTTTAGAAGACAGACCCAAATAGCTAGGGCAAGAATATGGGGAATAGGTTCCATGATTTTCAACGCGGGCTTGATCGAGTCGGTGGGTGGCCGTGCGGCCTCGGGTATAGACCGGACCGTCGTTGCAGGACGGGCTGCGGCTGCCGCTGGCGGAGAGAGGGGAGTGGGAGTCGTCGAATTTATGTGGCAGGTGCTACTTGAGCCAAGTAAATGGACCCCTTTTGACAAGTCTGGGAGGTCAAATACGTTAACTTTCGTCAATTGTCAAGGTAGTATAAAGAACACCAGAAGTAAAAATAACATTTAGATCCATAGACCACCTAGCGATGACTACAAACACTGGAGCAAATTGAAGGTGTGTTGTTGTCCGCTCCTCCCTCATCGGAGCTAAGCAAACATTATTGTAGTAGACAGTCGGCAAGTCGTCGTGCTAAGACCGCATAAGACCAGCGCACTAGAACAGCTACCGCCGTCGATGAAGAGAAGTCTAGATAGGAAGGATCCGACATGTAGACACATAAACGAACGAAGACGGATCCACCGAAGAAAACGCCGACCGGATCCCACGAGATCCGCTGGAGATGCACCTCCACACGCCCTCCGACGATGCTAGAAACATCGCCGGGATGGGGGCTAGGCGGGGAGGACCTTATTCCATCTTCAAGAAGCCATCTCCGCCTCGTCTTTCTGAGCATGGCACAAATCTTAACAAGACTCCCAAAAAAACACCTACGAACGGAGCCCTCCCGCCGGCAAGGGCCGGGATCTACTGTGCCTCTGTGATCCAAGGATCATAGACAAGGCGGACCAGCGGCGACACCGACGAGAAGCAGGGAAACCCAAACTGAGAGGTCGCAGGAGGCCACCGCTAATACGCAAACTTTCAACATGAACTTTTATGTGAAACGCAGAACAGACGCACCCGTAAGAACACACTCACATATACTTTACCCACATGAGCATATCTGATCAACTGAGCCAGTAGTTGTTGAGATTGACGAAATCGTCATAGATGTCTCACTGTCGATGATTGTGTCACTTACCTCTTAAATAATAAAGCCGTTAAATCCTAGAATAAATCCAGAAAGGGGCGAGCACCATGCCACCTTTCAATTGAAATGAAAAATATACTTCTTAAAACTAAAACCACTAAAATAAACGAAGCCCACGTAGTCATATCATTTTGAAAATAGGAAAATGAATATGTTCTCTTATTTTTCTTGGACCCGATAACTCTTTTTCCGTCCAAAACAACTGATATGTTCTCCTGTAAAATAATGTAGTTGTGAAAAAAATCTAGAATAAAAGGTTCCTTCTTAGAAAGTTGATGTTGAGAACGAAATCGCATTCATAAAAGTTGTTATTGTTGTTGTTCTTGGTACTGGTGTTATTGTTGTTATTATTATCACTATTATTTTTGATCTTATTCTTACTCTTATTATTATTATTATTAAAAAAATTATAACTCCAATGGCCATGACCACATTTTGCTACATCAGCGAGATACACTATCACTCGAAACTGGTGAAACCATGAACATTTTTTTAAACTCGTGAATAATTTTTGAAATCATGATCACTTTTTCAAAATTTCGAAAAAATTCTAAACTCAAGAACATTTTATACTATTCGCAATATTTTTTTCAAAATTTCGAACATTTTTCTAAACAACTTTCGTGAATTTGTGAACATTTCAATAATGGACAAACATTTTTTGGAAATTGATGGGACACTTTTTTTAACCGACAAACATTTTATTTAAGGACATTTTTAAATGCATGATCATTTTTTGAATCAGCAAACATTTAATGAATGATTATAATATTTTGTAAGTCACAAAAAGTTTTTGAATTTTTTGGATATTTTTCCATTGATGAACACGTTTTGAATTGGCGAAATTTAGTTCAATGTCATTAACATTTTTTAATACACGTACTTTTTAACATATCATGAGCATTTTTTGATTTCCTGACAAAAATCAAAATTTTGAACATTTTCTGAATAAGCAAAAAAATATTACAAAATCGTGAACAATTTTTGAATCCACAAACATTGTATGATTTAATAAATATTTTCGGAACATTTTTGAATTCCTAAATTATTTAAAGTAGGGGAAAACATAAACGGAAAAGAAAAGGCAAAAATAAAAACCAAAATTAGAGAACAGGCTGCACTGACAAGGGCCAGCCAAAACTGACGCGCTGCGTCTTCTCCCTGCATGCCTAAGTGGCGCCTTAAGCGCCACTCGGAGCAACCGGCGCCCACGCGCGCCCACTTCATGGGCCGGCCCACTTTGGATTCCCTCCCTCGCTCCCGCTTCCTTCGCTCGCTCGCTCGGGACTCGGGAGGTCCTATACGTCGAGCGGCCAAAAAGAAGCGCATGTGTAGATCGAACTCCAGACATCCCGGAAGATTCTAGCGTGCCTAGCCAGCCGAGCTTGCATCCTACAACGGTTTTAGCGCAACGCTAGCCTAAAAGTAGACAGCGGCAACTCATTTTTTCCAAAAAAATATTTTTTTATAATATATGTTGAACAAATTTTAAAATACATTGAACTCTTTTGTAAGCAAACATTGAACAAATTTCAAATACACAAATGAAAACATTTTGTGGTATGCGTTGAACAATTGTTTAATGTACGATGAACAATTTTTAAGTACACAATGAACATTTTTAATATACGTTGAACAATTTCATAATATACGATGAATTTTAATACATGATGAACATTTTTATAAATTCAAAGGTGAACTATTTCATAATATATGATGAACATTTTCTTAATACGACCAAACAAAAAAGAAAACCAGACTGGTAACGTGGGTGCTTTTCTTACCGTTATATTTACTATACAAAATCATAAAAGTAGAAATCTAATCACCCCAAACGGGCGCCGTTTGTAGCTGAGGGCGCCCTTTAGGAAATGCCCGTTCCCTGATTTGTTTCTTTCCGTCGCCCGCTCTGCCGTCTAGCCTGCCGCTCTATCGTAACGTTTCCTTCCGTGTATTGGTACATAGCTTGTTCGTCTGCTCGATCCCCATCTCCGGAAGTCCCGATCTCCCACACCAAGCTATGTTGCCCCCAGGCGAGTACACCGGCAAGCCGGAGCCACACACCGTGTCTAGGCCGCCGACACGCTGCAATTCCATCCCCTCTCTACAACTCTTCATCAGTTGGTCATCGCCCCATCGGAGACTACAAGTGACCCAATTCTGTCATGGTAGCGCCCTTGTCTCTCCATGATTTTACTATTCTCAACATTTTTTATGAATTTATAGCTAGTAGAATTTGGCCAACACGTGGACTATTGGCTAGGTTTTTTGAACTCCTAATTTGGGGTACATTATTCACTTAGGCCCTGTTTGAATTAGGGGTAAATTTATCATGCCGTATTACATTTATAAGTGTATATCACCAGCCAGGTGTGATTTCCATCAGGAAATGAAAACAGCCGATTGAGGTCTGTATCTTTTACAGGTGTAAAAGTGTGGAGAAGGCCAATCCAATCAGGCCCTTAGACAAATTTTCACATCGCACATTATTCTGCATTTGTCAAAATGTTAGTAGACTAGTTATCTCAAAAAAAATGTAGCTACAGATATATTTTTCCTCAACATAAAATCACCATCAGCAGGATGCTCCAGGAGACATGAATTTGAAAATGCAAGACCTATTTTCAAGTAGCATTTTTTACTGATACTTTTTTACTTCTACATCGGCTTTTATTGTGTCCGCTCACCTAAGCATTTTTTATTTGGTGCAAAGTTTCTTGAAAAATTTGCGCTGTAGTAAAGTGGTGCATCAGGGTATATTTAGCTCCAGCTCCGCCCCTGGGCTGATTAGAATTGGTGGTGCATTGTCACCGGTCTGCTGCATCTGTGATTGATTGGAGGTTCGGCTCCATGAAAAGAAAGAAAGTCTCTGTTGGCTCGGTCCTTCTTTTTTGGGTTTGCACATAAATGGCTAGGGCTTGTCAAAAACTGGTCCTGAATTGAATTCACTGTAAGACTCTGCAATTTATTTTCTTCTGGTTATGCCATTTTGTGTTGTGACCTTGGTAAGTGTTGGCCTGAGCATTTTCTTGTTTCAATCAAGAATGATAAGCTGATGTTGCTCGAAAAACTAAGGATTTACGCACACTAGCTAGAAGGATTAATTTGTTGGTTGGTGTTTACTCTAGCTAGCTAGCAAGCTTAGCCTGTAGGTACATTGCAAGTTTACACGGCTTTTTTGTTAATTACCTGGTGCATGGAGCCTACAATCAGGATTGCATCAAATTAATTAAGCTCATTAACTGGTCATTTCTTCTTCCTCCTGTTTGCCATATTATGAGGACTTACCCATGATAGCTAATGCTGGCAGCAAATTAACAGGTCATTCGGGTTGATTACTACTCCCTCTGTAAACTAATGTAAGAGGTTTTACGACACTTTAGTGGTATTTCAGTTTGTGGTTTTTGTGCTTGTATGCGGAGTCTAAGTAGCCACGGGAACAATTTTATGGTGGGAGAAACCTGGGAGTTATAATAGAGCAGCATGGCACATACTACTGGACTGGATGATTTGTAAAATTGAGCTATTTTGCTATGTCAAACTTGGTCCAGGAATCAATTGTATTGTATGCATATTGGCTAGTGATTAAGCAACTGAGCTTATTAACACTCACTCCGGGAGTATCCAAGATAACCTTTATTTCTCCGTGTCGTCTATGTGCTTTTTTTTGTTTTGCACCACCGGGCTCCCGGCCTTGACTCATGGTCTTCCCTCGCCTTGTGGTGTGGTTCGGTCTCCTTCCCCTGTGCTCCAGTATCGGCCTCTGTGCCATGGCCATAACCATGTTATGTGATGACCCGCCATTTAGCTAATTATTTCTTCCTGTTTGTTCAACAAGTTTGGACATGGTTGCTCATTTATGCTTACTAGTTGGTCCATGGTTTTGGGGGTTGGTCCTGCGTAGGTCAAATTGATCCATTGGCTTGGTTCAATTTGTATAGAGCTCTCCATCCATTCCCAAGATAGAAAATCTTGTTAACACAGTTGGCGTCTTTTATCTACCATTATATTCTTGATGTCAATCTTTGCTTGTGTAAAACGAGACTTTCTTCTGTTGTGTATTGAGTGTTTGCTTACTGAGCTGCAAAAGTAGTTCATTCATCGCTGATTTGACATGTGCAAGCAATGTGTACATACTACATTTAGGTTCCAGCCTAACTAGCTTTTAGTTGAAGCCATTTGGACCATGCCATCTCAATTTGCTGCATTTTGTTGTTTTTATACCAAGGTTCACGAGAGGAAAAGGTTGTGAAGGTTCCTGCACTCATCACTTTACTTATGCTGCCTATGTTGTGATAACCCACAAGTATAGGGGATCGCAACCATTTTCGATAAGTAAGAGTGTCAAACCCAACGAGGAGCTAAAGGTAGAACAAATATTCCCTCAAGTTCTATCGACCACCGATACAACTCTACGCACGCTTGACGTTCGCTTTACCTAGAACAAGTATGAAACTAGAAGTACTTTGTAGGTGTGACAGGATAAGTTTGCAAGAAAGTAAAGAACGCGTAAAATAAACTAGGGGCTGTTTAGATAAAGAAGCAATAAAGTAAATATAGCGAGTGTGGAAAAGTGGTGGTAGGAGTTGTGGAATTGTCCCTAGGCAATTGACTAGTTTACTAGACCGATAGCAAGTTTTATGTGGGAGAGGCCAATGCTAGCATGTCATCCCTGACTTGGAATTCTATGCACTTATGATTGGAACTATTAGCAAGCATCCGCAACTAATAACGTTCATTAAGGTAAAACCCAACCATAGCATTAAGATATATTGGTCCCCCTCCAATCCCGTATGCATCAATTTCTATGCTAGGTTGAAACTTCTGTCACTCTAGCCCTCCAATACATAGTCCTATCAACATACAACTAACCCTATGGTGTGATCCACGCAGCAGCTCATATGATGGACACCAAAGGACAGCAACATAACCACAAGCAAATTAAATCAATCATAGCAATTCATCAACCACCAATAGGACAACGAAAATCTACTCAGACATCATAGGATGGCAACAAATCATTGGAAAATAATATGAAGCATAAAGCACCATGTTCAAGTAGAGGGTACAACGGGTTTCGGGAGAGTGGACCGCTGTAGATAGAGGGGGGAAGGTGATGGAGATGTTGGTGAAGATGACATCGGTGTTGGTGAAGATCGCGGTGATGATGATGGCCCCCGGCAGCGCTCCGGCGCCATCGGAAGCAAGGGGGAGAGAGGCCCCTCTTCTTCTTCTTCTTCCTTGATCTCCTCCCTAGATGGGAGAAGGGTTTCCCCTCTGGTCCTTGGCTCCCATGGCTTGGGAGGGGCGAGAGCCCCTCCGAGATTGGATCTATCTCTCTGCTTCTGCTCGCCTGTGCTCCATTTCACCGTTTCGTGTATATATGGAGATCCGTAACTCCGATTAGCCTGAAACCTTCGCCCAGATCGTTTTCCAAAAATTAGCTTTCTTGCGGCCAAAGAAGGGCATCAACCGCCTTACGGGTGGCCCACGAGATAGGGCGGCGCGCCCCCCTGAAGGGGTGGCGTGGCCCCGTCTCGTGGCCACCTCGGGCATCGTTTCACGTTGATTCTTCCTCCCAAAAATCACAAATGTTCCAAAATAATTCTCCGTCCATTTTTACCCCGTTTGGACTCCGTTTGATATTGGGTTTCTGCGAAACATAAAACATGCAACAAACAAGAAGCGGCACTTGAGCCTTTGGATCAATATGTTAGTCCCAAAAATAGTATAAAAAGTTGCCAAAAGTATATAAAAGTTGTAGAATATTGGCATGGAACAATCAAAAATTATAGATACGACGGAGACGTATCAGCATCCCCAAGCATAATTCCTGCTCGTCCTCGAGTAAGTAAATGATAAAAAACATAATTTTTGATGTGGAATGCTACCTAGCATAATCTCGATCATGTATCTAATCATGGCATGAATATTAAGACACGAGTGATTCAAAGCAATAGTCTATCCTTTGACATAAAAACAATAATACTTCAAGCCTACTAATAAAGCAATCATGTCTTTTCAAAATAACGTGGCCAAAGAAAGTTATCCCTACAAAATCATATAGTCCGGCTATGCTCCATCTTCACCACACAAAATATTCACATCATGCACAACCCGATAACAAGCCAAGCAATTGTTTCATACTTTTGATGTTCTCAAACCTTTTCAACTTTCACGCAATACATGAGCGTGAGCCATGGACATAGCACTATAGGTGGAATAGAACATGATGGTGGGGGTTATGTGGAGAAGACAAAAAACAGAAGGTATCACATCGACTAGGCGCATCATCGGGCTATGGAGATGCCCATCAATAGATATCAATGTGAGTGAGTAGGGATTGCCATGCAACGGATGCACTAGAGCTATAAGTGTATGAAAGCTCAAACTGAAAACTAAGTGGGTGTGCATCCAAATTGCTTGCTCATGAAGACCTCGGGCATTTGAGGAAGCCCATCATCGGAATATACAAGCCAAGTTCTATAATGAAAATTCCCACTAGTATATGAAAGTGATAACTCAAGAGACTCTCTATATGAAGAACATGGTGCTACTTTGAAGCACAAGTGTGGTAAAAGGATAGTAACATTGCCCCTTCTCTCTTTTCCTCTCATTTTTTTGTTTTCTCTTTTTTTGGGCCTTCTCTTTTTTTTGGCCATTCTCGTTTTTTATTTTTTTAATATATTTTTTATTTTTTATTTTGTTCGTCCGGAGTCTCATCCCGACTTGTGGGGGAATCATAGGCTCCATCATCCTTTCCTCAATGGGGCAATGCTCTAATAATGATGATCATCACACTTTTATTTACTTACAACTCAATATTACAACTCGATATCTAGAACAAAGATATGACTCTATATGAATGCCTCCAGCGGTGTACCGGGATGTGCAACGATCTAGCGTAGCAATGACATCAAAAAAGGACAAGCCATGAAAACATCATACTAGCTATCTTACGATCATGCAAAGCAATATGACAATGAATGCTCAAGTCATGTATATGATGATGATGATGGAAGTTGCATGGCAATATATCTCGGAATGGCTATGGAAATGCCATGATAGGTAGGTATGGTGGCTGTTTTGAGGAAGATATAATGAGGCTTATGTGTGATAGAGCGTATCGTATCACGGGTTTGGATGCACCGCGAAGTTTGCACCAACTCTCGAGGCGAGAAAGGGCAATGCACGGCATCAAGAGGCTAGCAATGATGGAAGGGTGAGAGTGCATATAATCCATGGACTCAACATTAGTCATAAAGAACTCACATACTTATTGCAAAAATCTATTAGTCATCGAAACAAAGTACTACGCGCATGCTCCTAGGGGGATGGATTGGTAGGAAAAGACCATCGCTCATCCCCGACCGCCAGTCATAAGGAAGACAATCAATAAACACCTCATGCTCCGACTTCGTTACATAACGGTTCACCATACGTGCATGCTACGGGACTTGCAAACCTCAAAACAAGTATTTCTCAATTTCACAATTACTCAACTAGCACGACTCTAATATCACCACCTTTATATCGCAAAACTATTGCAAAGAATCAAACATATCATATTCAGTGATCTACAAGTTTATGTAGGATGTTATGACTAACCATGTGAATGACCAATTCTTGTCATCTCTCTAAATAGATATAAGTGAAGCACGAGAGTTTAATTCTTTCTACAAAAAATATGCCCATGCTCTAACAAATATAAGTGAAGCAAAAGAGCATTCTACAAATGGCGGTTGTCTAAGTGAAGAGAAACATGCAATCCAAACTTCAAATGATATAAGTGATGCACATGAAGCATTCTATAAAGCCATACTCAAAAGATTTAAGTGAAGTGCAATGGGAATTCTATAAATCACCCAAGGAATATCTCATACCAGCATGGTGCATAAAAAAAAGTGAAAACTAAACGCAAAAGACGCTCCAAGACTTGCACATAATGCATGAACGAAACAAATTCGAAAACATACCGATACTTGTTGAAGAAAGAGGGGATGCCTTCCGGGGCATCCCCAAGCTTAGACGCTTGAGTCTCCTTGAATATTTACTTGGGGTGCCTAGGGCATCCCCAAGCTTGAGATCTTGGGCTCTTTTCACTATTTTGACCCTTTCAAGAAACTTTTGCACAAAATGAACTCCACACAAAACTATTTCACAATCTGACCCTTTTGGTAACGCCACCGATCATGGCGTTTCATCTCTATTTAAAAACGCCGAGCTAGCTAGCGTCGCTGGCCTGGTCTAAACGCTACGTGGCAGGGCAGAAACGCCAAAGTATGCTGCGCTGCTGGAAACGCAAAGGGTGCCTGGCGTTGCCGCCCAAGCATGAAACGCCAAGGGGTTTGGCGTTTCTACTAGCTTGTCCATATTGCCATTTATTTATGAAGTGCAGCAACACTAGCTAGCTCGGCGTTTCTAAATAGAGAAGAAACGCCACGACCTGTGGCGTTACCAAAAGGGTCAGATCGTGAAATAGTTTTGCCTGGAGTTTATTTTGTGCGAAAGTTTTCTAAAAGGGTCAAAATAGTGAAAAAGGCCGAGCTCTTGCCTCTCTTCCTTTTCCTCATATTGAGACATCCTCGATTAGACACTACATCCACATGAAACTTCAACAGAAAACTCGGTAAGATCCGTTAGTATAATAAAGCCAATCACTACTCTAAGTACTGTTGCAAACCAATTCATATTTTGTTTTTGCATTGTGTATACTGTAATATAACTTTTTCATGGCTTAATCCACTAATAATAATTGATAGATTCATCAAAACAAGCAAACTATGCATCAAAAACAGAATCTGTCAAAAACAGAACAGTCTGTAGCAATCTGAACTTTCACCATACTTCTGATACTTGAACAATTCTACCAACATGAGGAAAAATAAAAAAGTTGTACAGCAAGACATTGCAAAAAGAATCAGAACCATTTGACGTTCCAGTAAAAAATTAAAATTCGCGCACTACAGCCAAAGTTTCTGTCCTGCACCGTACAAACCAACAAGCATTGTAAACATCCTAAAGGAAAACCTTGGCACATTATTTTTATAATACAATGGAATTGTACAAGGGGATAATTATTTTTGTTGAAAATTTTCTGTAATCAAGATTCACAAAGTTGCCGTGAGCATGAACAAAGTTCAAGGAGCTCTCCCACTTCAACAATGCTTGTCTTTCTCACTTTCACTTTTCTTTTTGAAAAAGTTTTGGGTTCCCCTCTTTTTTTTAACTATATGAAAGCACTCAACAGAAATAAATGACTCTCTAAAACTCTCGGGTTGTCTCCTTGGCAGCGCTTTCTTTAAAGCCATTAAGCTAGGCATTTAGTGCTCAAGTAATGAATCCACCCGGATCCCAAGGTATATCAAAGCCAATTTTAATTAACAATGATTTGTAATATAGTAGTGAGCACAAAGTAACATATATCATGCAACAACGAAGTCTAACTCTCTTCCTATGCATCGGCATGTCATAAAAGAACTATTCATGCACACAAGGTAAAAGCCAATGCATAGTATAAACAGTTTCTTGCAATTCTATCGTGTTGGAAACATAGAGAGGTGGAGAAATAGTTCCTCTCTCATAATAATTGCAAGTAGGAGCAACAAGCACATGCATATTATATTAATCAAAATCATCATGTGCAATGATAAAAGGCAACCCATCAATATAATCCTTACTAAGCGCAAACTTCTCCAATATAGTGTAGTCGGGAGAATTCAAAAAGATAATAGGACTATCATGCGTAGGTGCAATAGTAACAATTTCATGTTTAACATAAGGAACTATAGCAAGTTCATCTCCATAAGCATAATTCATATTGGCATCTTGGCCACAAGCATAGCAAGCATCATCAAAAAGGGATATTTCAAACAAATTCAAGGGATCATAGCAATAATCATCATAGCAATCATCCTTCGGTAAGCACGAAGGGGAATCAAATAATGTATGAGTTGGAGGGTTACTCTCATTAGAAGGTGGGCACGGGTAGCTAATCCGCTCTTCCTCCTTTTGTTCTTCGCTCTCCTCATCATCTTTTTCATCCAATGAGCTCAATGTTTCATCAATTTCTTCTTCCATAGCTTCCTGCAAAATATTAGTCTCTTCTTGGACAGCGGAGACTTTCTTCATAAAAGCATTAATATAGTAATTGTATTCATAATTTTCATAGCAATATCTAAGTATAGCAAGATTTTCAGGCCTACAAACTGCATCATCAAAATCATCAAACGCTTTAAACATAGATTCAATCTCATAAGCACACATAAAAGCAACAAATTATTCTATTTGTTCCACATCATAGTAATCATATCTACCATTAACATAAGAAGCCAAGGTTTCATTATCATTGAATTCGCATGAAAAGGGAAGGTGTGGATGCTCCACCCTAGAGCAACAAGTATAATCATGCATCACACATAGTTGACGAGCATACCAACGCAAAATAATAAATTGATCCCATAATAGTTTCCCTTTTTGTGTCGAGCGATAATCCCTAAAGTATTCACGTTGATCCAACGTGTCTCCCATTATAAAGTTGAATGGGGCTTTCTCAGGATTATCAAAGTAGTACACAATATCTTTCGCATAATGAGAATCGAGGGTTTTAGGAGTTACCCCATCCTCATGAGTAGCAAGTACAGCTAATTTTTTTTATATTTTGTGTTCCATATCCATAACTAAAGATAGAGAACAACTAAGAACAGCAAATAAAAATTACTTAGTGATAAAGCAAACAAGCACACACGAGAATATTCACCCCACGCTATGACTCCTCAAATGACGGCGCTGTAAAAAGGTCTTGATAACCCACAAGTATAGGGGATCACAACAGTTTTCGATAAGTAAGAGTGTCGAACCCAACGAGGAGCTAAAGGTAGAACAAATATTCCCTCAAGTTCTATCGACCACCGATACAACTCTATGCATGCTTAACGTTCGCTTTACCTAGAACAAGTATGAAACTAGAAGTACTTTGTAGGTGTGACAGGATAAGTTTGCAAGAAAGTAAAGAACGCGTAAACATAAACTAGGGGCTGTTTAAATAAAGAAGCAATAAAGTAAATATAGCGAGTGTGTAAAAGTGGTGGTAGGAGTTGTAGAATTGTCCCTAGGCAATTGACTACTTTACTAGACCGATAGCAAGTTTTATGTGGGAGAGGCCACTGCTAGCATGTCATCCCTGACTTGGAATTCTATGCATTTATGATTGGAACTATTAGCAAGCATCCGCAACTACTAACGTTCATTGAGGTAAAACCCAACCATAGCATTAAGATATATTGGTCCCCCTCCAATCCCGTATGCATCAATTTCTATGCTAGGTTGAAGCTTACATCACTCTAGCCCTCCAATACATAGTCCTATCAACATACAACTAACCCTATGGTGTGATCCACGGCAGCGCTCATATGATGGGCACCAAAGGACAACAACATAACCACAAGCAAATTAAATCAATCATAGCAATTCATCAACCACCAATAGGACAACGAAAATCTACTCAGACATCATAGGATGGCAACACATCATTGGAAAATAATATGAAGCATAAAGCACCATGTTCAAGTAGAGGGTACAGCGGGTTGCGGGAGAGTGGACCGCTGTAGATAGAGGAGAGAAGGTGATGGAGATGTTGGTGAAGATGACTGCGGTGTTGGTGAAGATCGCGGTGATGATGATGGCCCCGGGCAGCGCTCCGGCGCCACCGGAAGCAAGGGGGAGAGAGGCCCCCTTCTTCTTCTTCTTCCTTGACCTCCTCCCTAGATGGGAGAAGGGTTTCCCCTCTGGTCCTTGGCTCCCATGGCTTGGGAGGGGCGAGAGCCCCTCCGAGATAGGATCTATCTCTGCTTCGCTGCTCTGTCCAGTGCTCTGCTTTCACCATTTCGTGTATATATGGAGATCCAGAACTCCGATTGGCCTGAAACCTTCGCCCAGATCGTTTTCCAAAAATTAGCTTTCTTGCGGCCAAAGAAGGGCATCAACCGCCTTACGGGTGGCCCACGAGATAGGGGGCGCGCCCCCCTGGAGGGGTGGCGTGGCCCTGTCTCGTGGCCACCTCGGGCATCGTTTCGCGTTGATTCTTCCTCCCAAAAATCACAAATATTCCAAAATAATTCTCCGTCCGTTTTTATCCCGTTTGGACTATGTTTGATATTGGGTTTCTGCGGAACATAAAACATGCAACAAACAGAACCGCACCGGGCAATCGGATCAATATGTTAGTCCCAAAAAATAGTATAAAAAGTTGCCAAAAGTATATAAAATTTGTAGAATATTGGCATGGAACAATAAAAAATTATAGATACGACGGAGACGTATCATGTTGCACCATGGAGCGGACTCGATTATATCTGTTATGTTATTTATGTATGATGCATTAAAAACTAACAGGGCTGGGCTGGGTCAGCTCCGTCCTGGCTTTGGTTTACTTCTTGCTTGCTTGCTTGATGCCGCTCCACCAGGTAGCTTCTTTCTTGTGTAATTTGCCTCATGAGGTCCTAATTCATATCATAAGATTTGGCCCTCGTGCATGCTGCTGCTTGTGTGGTTCCTGGCGAGACATTTTTGTCTTGTGTTGTTCTTGATTTGCCTCATGATGCTTGTGTAACAATGCTCTCTTGGTTGGTATGGTTCCACGAAATTTGGGAGTTGTGGTGCAATTTTGTTCATGTTCTAGATGGACAATTTTGTCTAGTATTAGCAAGCGCTGATCAAAATATTTATGTTTCGTAGGTGATGAGGCGGTTCATCTCTGAAGGGATCGAAAGGCGCACTCCAGTAACTAACGATGGATGAAATTGTTTCCGAGGTTCCTTCCAGCTCTGCCATTACCTATTTGTTTAAAAACATTGAAACTGTAGGTAGTAACTATAGTTTATCCTTCTTATTTTGAAATGGAATAATGCTTGTCGGAATATGTAGAAATTTACCTTGCCAAAGTGAAATGTCAATGCCTACTTGGCATTTACACTGGCTTTATTCATTAGCATTATGCCAAGTTATCGTCTCACTGCTCTAGCATAGTTTGTAGACACTAGGTGCTACTGTCCACAGTGAGAGTAAAAGAGGGTCAAGTGACCGAGTAGCCAAGCAAAACAGGGTCAAGTAACCGAGTGCCCTTACTTCAGGATCTCTGTATTAACTAGACTAACAACAAAAGTTCCTTCTCTAATGATTGCTTTCTGATTAGGCTAGACTAGAAGGACAATTAGTGGGAAGGTGAGCAAATTGGCAGGTTACCCTTTGCCTCTGTTTCCCATGGAATTGGAGTCGTTGTACTGCTTGAGATTAATTTCCTGGTTAGCCACTGTTGGCTGGCCAGGAGGGGCTAGGGTAGCATCATTTTATCGTCTACTAGTTTAATTGGACGATTAGTTCTGCTTGCATGTTTGCACCTGTTTTATTCTCATTGATGTTGAGGTAATCTTGCTTGTTACTGAATTTGAATGAAGTAGGGAGAGCGATGAACTGCTTATGTTCTTAGTTACTCCCTCCGTAAAGAAATATAAGAGCGTCCAGATCACTAGTAGTGATATAAATGCTCTTATATTTCTTTACTGGAGGATTTTTAGCATCTTTGTCTTTGTCTTGTGTTGTAAGAGAAACCTGACTCGGTTCTTTGGATATTGTTACTGCAGGAGGGAGAGCATATCTATAGGAAAGTAAAGAAAAACCTGAAAGTCATGGTTGTTACAAGCTAAGGGACGGAACTTTGATACGCTTAAGGGCCGAGTTGGTTGTTACAAGCTGAGTTGGTTGTCAAGTCGAGTGGCTTGTCGGCTGGCTTTACACGGTGTGATGATGAGATCTATCTGGGTTTGATTGTCAAGGAAAAGTAGGAAGGGGGAAATCCCAATTTAATTTGTCACCCCAACTAGTTTTTGCTGCAATCTTGTGCATGCATAGTAATTGTATTGGACATAACAGTTTTAGCCTTGTGATGGCCTCCTTGAATGGTATCACTCATCGAGCCGCTCTCATCTTTTGCTTGTTAGTTTGTTTCTCGGTGTTAGAATTATTGTTAACAGAGAATGAATGTATGTACGTCTAGGTTGAACAATATTATTGTGTCTCTGCAAGATGCAATCAAACCGAATGTTTCCCTTTTGGATTGATGATCTAAAGGAATTGTATTGTTGATCGCATACTTAGTTCTCATTTGCTGTCAACTGCATTGCTATGGTCCATTGGCTTGTAAACAGTAGCAAGCATATTCTTGTGATTATTGTGAAAATAAAAGGAACAGAACTGCTTCACAGAGAGAAGGCGTGGACGATATATGGATGACTAAGAATCCAGCGGCTGAATCTAATTATCGTGTGTGAATTGTCCAAAATTTGTTGCCCATCAACATCAAACAGAACTTAAGCATTAGAAAGATGATAGTGAGCTAAAAACGTTTTATATTACTTTATAGAGGGAGTAATAACAAACTCTAGGACCATTTGAGCATTATCAATCTTGTCTTTTTCTGACATACTCAAAGAAAGCAGACCGAGTTGAAACATTAATTTGTTAGGAAACAATGCTTTGTTATAATCTGATCTATTTTATTCGTGTGAGCAGTAGTTTGGTAGCTTCCAAAGAAGGGGCATGTGGGGGTGGCCCTGCAGTAGCAAATAACGAAAAGTCACGGAGACCATCTGAGCTCGACTGGTCCAATGAAAAGCCCACCATCCACTGGTATTACAGGTCGCGAGGCGTTGGAGCCATTAAGTAGTATTAACCAAGATGGAGGGTGCCAGCAGCAGCACCAAGAGGAAGTAGGCACTTAACTCTCTTTATGGTAAATGATTGCATGTGCGCCTAGGGATGCCAATGAGCTAGCCGGGGAGGTCCTGGATTGCGCCACCTCATCGATCGGCGGCCCGGCCTTTCGTTTGATGCCATGGACCAAGTAGCTAGTTGAACCCTTCCTCTAGAGCTTGTTGTCTCCACCATTGTCGCCATCTCTGTCTATATATATAAAAGAGATGGTCATTCATCCGCGTGCGGGATGCGCGTGCGACTTGGACTTGTGAACAAAAGTAGTTATGGTTGCTATACCGTGCTGCTGTAAAGTACTAGTCATATTCTTAAACAATGGCACACATATTTTTCGCATGATTTCTTAGTTATGCGGTTTAATTTCAACATAAACTAATGTATTCTAAATGTCCGTCATGAGCTCAATTTAAATTCAATTTTAGTCCTCTTTTCACTGGTTCAAGAAAATATATTATACATTAAACTAAAAAATATTTGATTATGCCTATATACATAGTGAGATGTTTTGCTGACTGGGCTCCATGGAGCCCTTTATTTTTTAAAAATTCAAAATTCAAACTTTCTGATTAAAAAAACTGAAAATAAATATGCAAGTATACAAGGATGAAATGTATATGTGTGTACAAATTCAGGATGAAATATCTTGAAATGCGACCTATAAAAAAACAAATTCATGGAGTTTGAGGATGAATAGTATCATGGACTGAAGAGCCCAAATTTGTTTTTTTCACAACCTTCATTTCAGTGAATTTAGTCTTAAAAATTTACACACATGTACATTATGCCTCCATGTATGTCTGTATTTGTTTGAAAAACACATAAAAATATGAATTTTAAATTTTGCAAATGGAGGCCTCCAAAAGTAATTTTCGTTGTATACAATTCTAATTTTCAATATATTTACTTTGAGTTGGAAAACTACAATTCAATTTTTCTAAGTATGACATAAATATAGTTTTTTTTTTCATACGAGAAAAGACTAGGCATGAAGTTAAAGTGAATTATCACAAATTCTGAGTTACTTTAATCTTGATTCAATTAAAGTTTGAATTTTTTAAGGGGAATTAAAATTTGGATTTCAAAACAACTAATGTTACTACTGTCTCCCAGTAAAATACTTGTAGGCATATTCGTAAATAATGATACACAAAATTTGAAGTTTAGCTTCAACATAATAACTTAATGTATTCTACAAATCCTTTAAAATATCAATTTAAATTCAATACTTGTACTCTCCCCACCTTTTCGAAAAAATATATTATAGCCTCTTTTCATTAATATGTTTACTTTAAGCTTTGAAAACTACAATTGACCTTTCTAGTACAATAACATAAATATAGGTTTAGAGGTTTTACCTATGAGAAATGACTAGTCATGAAGTTAGAATTAATCCACTTAGAATTTATGAATTGCGTTAATCACACTTTAATTTCATAATTGTAACTAAAAAAATTTAAAAACCAAAAAGTATAGAATAACTTCCGTTATAGTTTACAATTTTTGAAAGTAACCTCGATTGGAGTTAAATTGAATGAGAACTACCATTTATGACCTTCAAAAGAATTTCTATTAATTATTTTTGAGTATCTTGAGATGTGACATCCTTGAAGAATATGACTCAATGGTCACAGTGGATCACATGTGGGATGACTTTGTTAGAATAGATGTTAAATGTTAAACGGTTAAAAAATGTATCAAAATTAAAAACCAGACATTTTTTAACTTTCACATCCCTTTTAGGGGCTTCTCATCCTCATCATATCCGGTTCAAACTTGTTGTATTAGATAATCGAGAAGTCGTCGTGCTAAAACCGCACGGGATTAGCGCATTGGAACAGGAACGGCTAAAGTTTACATATTTGACGTTTGCGTTTTTTTGTTGTTTGAGGCAATAAGGGGTCCCATTGACTCGAACAAGCCCGCGTTGAAAATCACGGGAATCTTTTCCCCATATTTCTGCCCTAGCTATTTGGGCCCAATCCTAAAAATAAAGAAGCTATTTGGGCCTGTTTGAATTTCTGATAGACCTCGGCATCTCCGGATACGTGGCCGCTTCGTGCTGGAAATGATCTTCCCTTTCCTTCCCTTTAATCATGGTCGAGTCAACTGGTTTGTAGGACTTCATCTTAGATTAGGCTACTAATGGTGATAAAAGTCGCCGATGATTAGGGCTCAAACTATCACTACTACTACTCCCTCCGTTCCTAAATATAAGTCTTTTTAGAGATTCCACCAAGCAGGGGCGGATCCATATGGGGTCAAGGGTGTACGTTTGTACACCCAAATGTTTTGGCTAGGAATTTTATATATGATTTATACTAGATGCATGTATAAAAAGTGGTGTGGCTTGTTAAATAAACATCATGTGGATTCATATAAACCAATGAAAAAATAGCGCGCTACAGAAAATAGCGCGGCCGCTGAAAACATGCTATTAGCGCGCTACAATGTGCTATTAGTGAGACATTATAGACAAATTAATTTAGCGAGGCAATTCTCTACACGCTATAGCGTGCTATTAGCGCGGAAAATGCCAACGGAGGCCGAGCTTCACGGAGCTCGGTATTTTGAAAAAAAAATCAAAATTTATATTTCAAAGTTTCAAATAAATTTGAAAAAAATCCACGGGAAATTATATGTTTTCCGCATGCACGTGTGAAAAAATCTTTTGAAAAATTTATATGTTTAGCGCAATGCTAGCCTAAAAGTAGACAGCGGCAAATCATTTTTTCCAAAAAAATAATTTTTTATAATGTATGTTGAACAAATTTTAAAATACATTGAACTCTTTTGTAAGCAAACATTGAACAAATTTCAAATGCACAAATGAAAACATTTTGTGGTATGCGTTGAACAATTGTTTAATGTACGATGAACAATTTTTAAGTACACAATGAACATTTTTAATATCGTTGAACAATTTCATAATATACGATGAATTTTAATACATGATGAACATTTTTATAAATTCAAAGGTGAACTATTTCATAATATATGATGAACATTTTCTTAATACGACCAAACAAAAAAGAAAACCAGACTGGAAACCTGGGTGCTTTTCTTACCGTTATATTTACTATACAAAATCATAAAAGCAGAAATCTAATCACCCCAAACGGGCGCCGTTTGTAGCTGAGGGCGCCGTTTAGGAAATGCCCGTTCCCTGATTTGTTTCTTTTCGTCACCCGCTCTGCCGTCTAGCCTGCCGCTCTATCGTAACGTTTCCTTCCGTGTATTGGTACATAGCTTGTTCGTCTGCTCGATCCCCATCTCCGGAAGTCCTGATCTCCCACACCAAGCTATGTTTCCCCAAGGCGAGTACACCGGCAAGCCGAAGCCACACACCGTGTCTGGGCCGCCGACACGCTGCAATTCCATGCCCTCTCTACAACTCTTCATCAGTTGGTCATCGCCCCATCGGAGACTACAAGTGACCCAATTCTGTCATGGTAGCGCCCTTGTCTCTCCATGATTTTACTATTCTCAACATTTTTATGAATTTATAGCTAGTAGAATTTGGCCAACACGTGGACTATTGGCTAGGTTTTTGAACTCCTAATTTGGGGTACATTATTCACTTAGGCCCTGTTTGGATTAGGGTAAATTTATCCAGCCGTATTACATTTACAAGTGTATATCACCAGCCAGGTGTGATTTCCAACAGGAAATGAAAACAGCCGATTGAGGTCTGTATCTTTTACAGGTGTAAAAGGGTGGAGAAGGCCAATCCAATCAGGCCCTTAGACAAATTTTCACATCGCACATTATTCTGCATTTGTCAAAATGTTAGTAGACTAGTTATCTCAAAAAAAATTTAGCTACAGATATATTTTTCCTCAACAAAAAATCACCATCAGCAGGATGCTCCAGGAGACATGAATTTGAAAATGCAAGACCTATTTTCAAGTAGCATTTTTTACTGCTACTTTTTTACTTCTACATCGGCTTTTATTGTGTCCTCTCATCTAAGCATTTTTTATTTGGTGCAAAGTTTCTTGAAAAATTTGCGCTGTAGTAAAGTGGTGCATCAGGGTATATTTAGCTCCAGCTCCGCCCCTGGGCTGATTAGAATTGGTGGTGCATTGTCACCGGTCTGCTGCATCTGTGATTGATTGGAGGTTCGGCTCCATGAAAAGAAAGAAAGTCTCTCTGTTGGCTCGGTCCTTCTTTTTTGGGTTTGCACATAAATGGCTAGGGCTTGTCAAAAACTGGTCCTGAATTGAATTCACCGTATGACTCTGCAATTTTTTTTCTTCTGGTTATGCCATTTTGTGTTGTGACCTTGGTAAGTGTTGGCCTGAGACTTTTCTTGTTTCAATCAAGAATGATAAGCTGATGTTGCTCGAAAAAATAAGGATTTACGCACACTAGCTAGAAGGATTAATTTGTTGGTTGGTGTTTACTCTAGCTAGCTAGCAAGCTTAGCCTGTAGGTACATTGCAAGTTCACACGGCTTTTTTGTTAATTACCTGGTGCATGGAGCCTACCATCAGGATTGCATCAAATTAATTAAGCTCATTAACTGGTCATTTCTTCTTCCTCCTGTTTGCCATATTATGAGGACTTACCCATGATAGCTAATGCTGGCAGCAAATTAACAGGTCATTTGGGTTGATTACTACTCCCTTTGTAAACTAATGTAAGAGGTTTTACGACACTTTAGTGGTATTTCAGTTTGTGGTTTTTGTGCTTGTATGCAGAGTCTAAGTAGCCACGGGAACAATTTTATGGTGGGAGAAACCTGGGAGTTATAATAGAGCAGCATGGCACATACTATCGGATCGGATGATTTGTAAAATTGAGCTATTTTGCTATGTCAAACTTGGTCCAGGAATCAATTGTATTGTATGCATATTGGCTAGTGATTAAGCAACTGAGCTTATTAACACTCACTCCGGGAGTATCCAAGATAACCTTTATTTCTCCGTGTCGTCTATGTGCCTTTTTTGTTTTGCACCACCGGGGCTCTGGCCTTGACTCATGGTCTTCCCTCGCCTTGTGGTGTGGTTCGGTCTCCTTCCCTGTGCTCCGAGTATCTGGCCTCGTGCCATGGCCATAACCATGTTGTGTGATGACCCGGCCATTTAGCTAATTATTTCTTCCTGTTTGTTCAACAAGTTTGGACATGGTTGCTCATTTATGCTTACTAGTTGGTCCATGGTTTTGGGAGTTGGTCCTACGTAGGTCAAATTGATCCATTGGCTTGGTTCAATTTGTATAGAGCTCTCCATCCATTCCCAAGATAGAAAATCTTGTTAACACAGTTGGCGTCTTTTATCTACCATTATATTCTTGATGTCAATCTTTGCTTGTGTAAAACGAGACTTTCTTCTGTTGTGTATTGAGTGTTTGCTTGCTGAGCTGCAAAAGTAGTTCAATCATCGCTGATTTGACATGTGCAAGCAATGTGTACATACTACATTTAGGTTCCAGCCTAACTAGCTTTTAGTTGATGCCATTTGGACCATGCCATCTCAATTTGCTGCATTTTGTTGTTTTTATACCAAGGTTCCTGAGAGGAAAAGGTTGTGAAGGTTCCTGTGCACTCATCACTTTACTTATGCTGCTTATGTTGTGATAACCCACAAGTATAGGGGATCGCAACCATTTTCGATAAGTAAGAGTGTCAAACCCAACGAGGAGCTAAAGGTAGAACAAATATTCCCTCAAGTTCTATCGACCACCGATACAACTCTACGCATGCTTGACGTTCGCTTTACCTAGAACAAGTATGAAACTAGAAGTACTTTGTAGGTGTGACAGGATAAGTTTGCAAGAAAGTAAAGAACGCGTAAAATAAAGTAGGGGCTGTTTAGATAAAGAAGCAATAAAGTAAATATAGCGAGTGTGGAAAAGTGGTGGTAGGAGTTGTGAAATTGTCCCTAGGCAATTGACTACTTTACTAGGCCGATAGCAAGTTTTATGTGGGAGAGGCCACTGCTAGCATGTCATCCCTGACTTGGAATTCTATGCACTTATGATTGGAACTATTAGCAAGCATCCGCAACTACTAACGTTCATTAAGGTAAAACCCAACCATAGCATTAAGATATATTGGTCCCCTCCAATCCCGTATGCATCAATTTCTATGCTAGGTTGAAACTTACATCACTCTAGCCCTCCAATACATAGTCCTATCAACATACAACTAACCCTATGGTGTGATCCACGCGCGCGCTCATATGATGGGCACCAAAGGACAGCAACATAACCACAAGAAAATTAAATCAATCATAGCAATTCATCAACCACCAATAGGACAACGAAAATCTACTCAGACATCATAGGATGGCAACACATCATTGGAAAATAATATGAAGCATAAAGCACCATGTTCAAGTAGAGGGTACAGTGGGTTGCGGAGAGTGGACCGCTGTAGATAGAGGGGGAAGGTGATGGAGATGTTGGTGAAGATGACAGCGGTGTTGGTGAAGATCGCGGTGATGATGATGCCCCCCGGCAGCGCTCCGGCGCCACCGGAAGCAAGGGGAAGAGGGGCCCCCTTCTTCTTCTTCTTCCTTGATCTCCTCCCTAGATGGGAGAAGGGTTTCCCCTCTGGTCCTTGGCTCCCATGGCTTGGGAGGGGCGAGAGCCCCTCCGAGATTGGATCTATCTCTCTGTTTCCGCGTTCTGTCCAGGCTCCGTTTCACCGTTTCGTGTATATATGAAGATCCGTAACTCCGATTAGCCTGAAACCTTCGCCCAGATCGTTTTCCAAAAATTAGCTTTCTTGCGGCCAATGAAGGGCATCAACCGCCTTATGGGTGGCCACGAGATAGGGGGCGCGCCCCCCTGAAGGGGTGGCGTGGCCTCGTCTCGTGGCCACCTCGGGCATCGTTTCACGTTGATTCTTCCTCCCAAAAATCACAAATGTTCCAAAATAATTCACCGTCCATTTTTATCCCGTTTGGACTCCGTTTGATATTGGGTTTCAGCGAAACATAAAACATGCAACAAATAGGAACTGGCACTGGGCACTGGATCAATATGTTAGTCCCAAAAATAGTATAAAAAGTTGCCAAAAGTATATAAAAGTTGTAGAATATTGGCATGGAACAATCAAAAATTATAGATACGACGGAGACGTATCAGCATCCCGAAGCATAATTCCTGCTCGTCCTCGAGTAGGTAAATGATAAAAAAGATAATTTTTGATGTGGAATGCTACCTAGCATAATCTCGATCATGTATCTAATCATGGCATGAATATTAAGACACGAGTGATTCAAAGCAATAGTCTATCCTTTGACATAAAAACAATAATACTTCAAGCCTACTAATAAAGCAATCATGTCTTTTCAAAATAACATGGCCAAAGAAAGTTATCCCTACAAAATCATATAGTCTGGCTATGCTCCATCTTCACCACACAAAATATTCACATCATGCACAACCCCGATAACAAGCCAAGCAATTTTTTCATACTTTTGATGTTCTCAAACCTTTTCAACGTTCACGCAATACATGAGCGTGAGCCATGGACATAGCACTATAGGTGGAATAGAACATGATGGTGGGGGTTATGTGGAGAAGACAAAAAACAGAAGGTATCACATCGACTAGGCGTATCATCGGGCTATGGAGATGCCCATCAATAGATATCAATGTGAGTGAGTAGGGATTGCCATGCAACGGATGCACTAGAGCTATAAGTGTATGAAAGCTCAAACTGAAAACTAAGTGGGTGTGCATCCAAATTGCTTGCTCATGAAGACCTCGGGCATTTGAGGAAGCCCATCATCGGAATATACAAGCCAAGTTCTATAATGAAAATTCCCACTAGTATATGAAAGTGATAACTCAAGAGACTCTCTATATGAAGAACATGGTGCTACTTTGAAGCACAAGTGTGGTAAAAGGATAGTAACATTGCCCCTTCTGTCTTTTCCTCTCATTTTTTTTGTTTTCTCTTTTTTTGGGCCTTTCTCGTTTTTTATTTTTTTAATATATTTTTTATTTTTTATTTTGTTCGTCCGGAGTCTCATCCCGACTTGTGGGGGAATCATAGGCTCCATCATCCTTTCCTCACTGGGGCAATGCTCTAATAATGATGATCATCACACTTTTATTTACTTACAACTCAATATTACAACTCGATATCTAGAACAAAGATATAACTCTATATGAATGCCTCCGTGATGTACCGGATGTGCAACGATCTAGCGTAGCAATGACATTAAAAACGGACAAGCCATGAAAACATCATGCTAGCTATCTTACGATCATGCAAAGCAATATGACAATGAATGCTCAAGTCATGTATATGATGATGATGATGAAAGTTGCATGGCAATATATCTCGGAATGGCTATGGAAATGCCATGATAGGTAGGTATGGTGGCTGTTTTGAGGAAGATATAATGAGGCTTATGTGTGATAGAGCGTATCGTATCACGGGTTTGGATGCACCGGTGAAGTTTGCACCAACTCTCGAGGTGAGAAAGGGTAAGGCACGATCAAGAGGCTAGCAATGATGGAAGGGTGAGAGTGCGTATAATCCATGGACTCAACATTAGTCATAAAGAACTCACATACTTATTGCAAAAATCTATTAGTCATCGAAACAAAGTACTACGCGCATGCTCCTAGGGGGATAGATTGGTAGGAAAAGACCATCACTCATCCCCGACCGCCACTCATAAGGAAGACAATCAATAAACACCTCATGCCCCGACTTCGTTACATAACGGTTCACCATACGTGCATGCTACGGGACTTGCAAACCTCAACACAAGTATTTCTCAATTTCACAATTACTCAACTAGCACGACTCTAATATCACCACCTTTATATCGCATAAAACTATTGCAAAGAATCAAACATATCATATTCAGTGATCTACAAGTTTATGTAGGATGTTATGACTAACCATGTGAATGACCAATTCTTGTCATCTCTCTAAATAGATATAAGTGAAGCGAGAGTTTAATTCTTTCTACAAAAAATATGCCCATGCTCTAACAAATATAAGTGAAGCAAAAGAGCATTCTACAAATGGCGGTTGTCTAAGTGAAGAGAAACATGCAATCCAAACTTCAAATGATATAAGTGATGCACATGAAGCATTCTATAAAGCCATACTCAAAAGATTTAAGTGAAGTGCAATGGGAATTCTATAAATCACCCAAGGAATATCTCATACCAGCATGGTGCATAAAAGAAAAGTGAAAACTAAACGCAAAAGACGCTCCTAGACTTGCACATAATGCATGAACGAAACAAATTCGAAAACATACCGATACTTGTTGAAGAAAGAGGGGATGCCTTCCGGGGCATCCCCAAGCTTAGACGCTTGAGTCTCCTTGAATATTTACTTGGGGTGCCTAGGGCATCCCCAAGCTTGAGCTCTTGGGCTCTTTTCACTATTTTGACCCTTTCAAGAAACTTTTGCACAAAATGAACTCCACACAAAACTATTTCACAATCTGACCCTTTTGGTAACGCCACCGATCATGGCGTTTCATCTCTATTTAAAAACGCCGAGCTAGCTAGCGTCGCTGGCCTGGTCGAAACGCTACGTGGCAGGGCAGAAACACCAAAGTATGCTGCGTTGCTGGAAACGCCAAGGGTGCCTGGCGTTGCCGCCCAAGCATGAAACTCCAAGGGGTTTGGCGTTTCTACTAGCTTGTCCATATCGCCATTTATTTATGAAGTGGAGCAACACTAGCTAGCTCGGCGTTTCTAAATAGAGAAGAAACGCCACGGCCTGTGGCGTTACCAAAAGGGTCAGATCGTGAAATAGTTTTGCCTGGAGTTTATTTTGTGCGAAAGTTTTCTGAAAGGGTCAAAATAGTGAAAAAGGCCGAGATCTTGCCTCTCTTCCTTTTCCTCATATCGAGACATCCTCGATTAGACACTACATCCACACGAAACTTCAACAGAAAACTCGGTAAGATCCGTTAGTATAATAAAGCAAATCACTACTCTAAGTACTGTTGCAAACCAATTCATATTTTGTTTTTGCATTGTGTATACTGTAATATAACTTTTTCATGGCTTAATCCACTAATAATAATTGATAGATTCATCAAAACAAGCAAACTATGCATCAAAAACAGAATCTGTCAAAAACAGAACAGTCTGTAGCAATCTGAACTTTCACCATACTTCTGATACTTTAAAAATTCTACCAAAATTAGGGATAATAAAAAAGTTGTACAGCAAGACATTGCAAAAAGAATCAGAACCATTTGACGTTCCAGTAAAAAATTAAAATTCGCACACTACAGCCAAAGTTTCTGTCCTGCACCGTACAAACCAACAAGCATTGTAAACATCCTAAAGGCAAACCTTGGCAAATTATTTTTATAATACAATGGAATTGTACAAGGGGATAATTATTTTTGTTGAAAATTTTCTGTAAGCAAGATTCACAAAGTTTCCGTGAGCATGAACAAAGTTCAAGGAGCTCTCCCACTTCAACAATGCTTGTCTTTCTCACTTTCACTTTCCTTTTTGAAAAAGTTTTGGGTTCCCCTCTTTTTTTAACTATATGAAAGCACTCAACAGAAATAAATAACTCTCTAAAACTTTCGGGTTGTCTCCCTGGCAGCGCTTTCTTTAAAGCCATTAAGCTAGGCATTTAGTGCTCAAGTAATGAATCCACCCGGATCCCAAGGTATATCAAAGCCAATTTTAATTAACAATGATTTGTAATATAGTAGTGAGCACAAAGTAACATATATCATGCAACAACGAAGTCTAACCCTCTTCCTATGCATCGGCATGTCATAAAAGAACAATTCATGCACACAAGGTAAAGGCCAATGCATAGTATAAACAGTTTCTTGCAATTCTATCGTGTTGGAAACATAGAGAGGTGGAGAAATAGTTCCTCTCTCATAATAATTGCAAGTAGGAGCAACAAGCACATGCATATTATATTCATCAAAATCATCATGTGCAATGATAAAAGGCAACCCATCAATATAATCCTTACTAAGCGCAAACTTCTCCGATATAGTGTAGTCGGAGAATTCAAAAGATAATAGGACTATCATGCGTGGGTGCAATAGTAACAATTTCATGTTTAACATAAGGAACTATAGCAAGTTCATCTCCATAAGCATAATTCATATTGGCATCTTGGCCACAAGCATAGCAAGCATCATCAAAAAGGGATATTTCAAACAAATTCAAGGGATCATAGCAATAATCATCATAGCAATCATCCTTCGGTAAGCACAAAGGGGAATCAAATAATGTATGAGTTGGAGGGTTACTCTCATTAGAAGGTGGGCACGGGTAGCTAATCCGCTCTTCCTCCTTTTGTTCTTCGCTCTCCTCATCATCTTTTTCATCCAATGAGCTCAATGTTTCATCAATTTCTTCTTCCACAGCTTCCTGCAAAATATTAGTCTCTTCTTGGACAGCGGAGACTTTCTTCATAAAAGCATTAATATAGTAATTGTATTCATAATTTTCATAGCAATATCTAAGTATAGCAAGATTTTCAGGCCTACAAACTGCATCATCAAAATCATCAAACGCTTTAAACATAGATTCAATCTCATAAGCACCCATAAAAGCAACAAATTATTCTATTTGTTCCACATCATAGTAATCATATCTACCATTAACATAAGAAGCCAAGGTTTCATTATCATTGAATTCGCATGAAAAGGGAAGGTGTGGATGCTCCACCCTAGAGCAACAAGTATAATCATGCATCACACATAGTTGACGAGCATACCAACGAAAAATAATAAATTGATCCCATAATAGTTTCCCTTTTTGTCGAGCGATAATCCCTAAAGTATTCACGTTGATCCAACGTGTCTCCCATTATAAAGTTGAATGGGGCTTTCTCAGGATTATCAAAGTAGTACACAAATATCTTTCGCATAATGAGAATCGAGGGTTTTAGGAGTTACCCCATCCTCATGAGTAGCAAGTACAGCTAATTTTTTTTATATTTTGTGTTCCATATCCATAACTAAAGATAGAGAACAACTAAGAACAGCAAATAAAATTACTTAGTGATAAAGCAAACAAGCACACACGAGAATATTCACCCCACGCTATGACTCCTGGCGGCGGCGCGGAAAAAGGTCTTGATAACCCACAAGTATAGGGGATCGCAACAGTTTTCGCTAAGTAAGAGTGTCGAACCCAACGAGGAGCTAAAGGTAGAACAAATATTCCCTCAAGTTCTATCGACCACCGATACAACTCTATGCACGCTTCACGTTCGCTTTACCTAGAACAAGTATGAAACTAGAAGTACTTTGTAGGTGTGACAGGATAAGTTTGCAAGAAAGTAAAGAACGCGTAAACATAAACTAGGGGCTGTTTAAATAAAGAAGCAATAAAGTAAATATAGCGAGTGTCTAAAAGTGGTGGTAGGAGTTGTGGAATTGTCCCTAGGCAATTGACTACTTTACTAGACCGATAGCAAGTTTTATGTGGGAGAGGCCACTGCTAGCATGTCATCCCTGACTTGGAATTCTATGCATTTATGATTGGAACTATTACCAAGCATCCGCAACTACTAACATTCATTAAGGTAAAACCCAACCATAGCATTAAGATATATTGGTCCCCCTCCAATCCCGTATGCATCAATTTCTATGCTAGGTTGAAGCTTCATCACTCTAGCCCTCCAATACATAGTCCTATCAACATACAACTAACCCTATGGTGTGATCCACGCAGCAGCTCATATGATGGGCACCAAAGGACAGCAACATAACCACAAGCAAATTAAATCAATCATAGCAATTCATCAACCACCAATAGGACAACGAAAATCTACTCGAGACATCATAGGATGGCAACACATCATTGGAAAATAATATGAAGCATAAAGCACCATGTTCAAGTAGAGGGTACAGCGGGTTGCGGGAGAGTGGACCGCTGTAGATAGAGCAGAGAAGGTGATGGAGATGTTGGTGAAGATGACGGCGGTGTTGGTGAAGATCGCGGTGATGATGATGGCCCCCGACAGCGCTCCAGCGCCACCGGAAGCAAGGGGGAGAGAAGCCCCCCTTCTTCTTCTTCTTCCTTGACCTCCTCCCTAGATGGGAGAAGGGTTTACCCTCTGGTCCTTGGCTCCCATGGCTTGGGAGGGGCGAGAGCCCCTCCGAGATTGGATCTATCTCTCTGTTTCTGCGTTCTGTCTGGCTCTGTTTCACCGTTTCGTGTATATATGGAGATCCGTAACTCCGATTGGCCTGAAACCTTCGCCCAGATCGTTTTCCAAAAATTAGCTTTCTTGCGGCCAAAGAAGGGCATCAACCGCCTTACGGGTGGCCCACGAGATAGGGGGCGCGCCCCCCTGGAGGATTGGCGTGGCCCTGTCTCGTGGCCACCTCGGGCATCGTTTCGCGTTGATTCTTCCTCCCAAAAATCACAAATATTCCAAAATAATTCTCCGTCCGTTTTTATCACGTTTGGACTACGTTTGATATTGGGTTTCTGCGGAACATAAAACATGCAACAAACAGAACGGCACTGGAGCCTTTGGATCAATATGTTAGTCCCAAAAATAGTATAAAAAGTTGCCAAAAGTATATAAAATTTGTAGAATATTGGCATGGAACAATAAAAATTATAGATCTGACGGAGACGTATCATGTTGCACCATGGAGCGGACTCGATTATATCTGTTATGTTATTTATGTATGATGCATTAAAAACTAACAGGGCTGGGCTGGGTCAGCTCCGTCCTTGCTTTGGTTTACTTCTTGCTTGCTTGCTTGATGCCGCTCCACTCCAGGTAGCTTCTTTCTTGTGTAGTTTGCCTCATGAGGTCCTAATTCATATCATAAGATTTGGCCCTCGTGCATGCTGCTTGTGTGGTTCTGATGGCGGACATTTTTGTCTTGTGTTGTTCTTGATTTGCCTCATGATGCTTGTGTAACAATGCTCTCTTGGTTGGTATGGTTCCACGAAATTTGGGAGTTGTGGTGCAACATACTTTTTGTTGATGTTCTAGATGGACAATTTTGTCTAGTATTAGCAAGCGCTGATCAAAATATTTATGTTTCGTAGGTGATGAGGCGGTTCATCTCTGAAGGGATCGAGTTGCGCACTCCAGTAACTAACGATGGATGAAATTGTTTCCGACGTTCCTTCCAGCTCTGCCATTACCTACTTGTTTAAAAACATTGAAACTGTAGGTAGTAACTATAGTTTATCCTTCTTATTTTGAAATGGAATAATGCTTGTCGGAATATGTAGAAATTTACCTTGCCAAAGTGAAATGTCAATGCCTACTTGGCATTTACACTGGCTTTATTCATTAGCATTATGCCAAGTTATCGTCTCACTGCTCTAGCATAGTTTGTAGACACTAGGTGCTACTGTCCCACAGTGAGAGTAAAAGAGGGTCAAGTGACCGAGTAGCCAAGCAAAACAGGGTCAAGTAACCGAGTGCCCTTACTTCAGGATCTCTGTATTAACTAAACTAACAACAAAAGTTCCTTCTCTAATGATTGCTTTCTGATTAGGCTAGACTAGAAGGACAATTAGTGGGAAGGTGAGCAAATTGGCATGTTACCCTTTGCCTCTGTTTCCCATGGCATTGGAGTCGTTGTACTGCTTGAGATTAATTTCCTAGTTAGCCACTGTTGGCTGGCCAGGAGGGGTTAGGGTAGCATCATTTTCTCGTCTACTTGTTTAATTGGACGATCATTTCTGCTTGCATGTTTGCACCTATTGTATTCTCATTGATGTTGAGGTAATCTTGCTTGTTACTGAATTTGAATGAAGTAGGGGGAGCGATGAACTGCTTATGTTCTTAGTTACTCCCTCCGTAAATAAATATAAGAGTGTCCAGATCACTAGTAGTGATATAAATGCTCTTATATTTCTTTACGGAGGGATTTTTAGCATCTTTGTCTTTGTCTTGTGTTGTAAGAGAAACCTGATTCGGTTCTTTGGATATTGTTACTGCAGGAGGGAGAGCATATCTATAGGAAAGTAAAGAAAAACCTGAAAGTCATGGTTGTTACAAGCTGAGGGACGGAACTTTGATACGCTTAAGGGCCGAGTTGGTTGTTACAAGCTGAGTTGGTTGTCAAGGAGTGGCTTCTTTGGCTGGCTTTACACGGTGTGATGATGGGATCTATCTGGGTTTGATTGTCAAGGAAAAGTAGGAAGGGGGAAATCCCAATTTAATTTGTCACCCCAACTAGTTTTTGCTGCAATCTTGTGCATGCATAGTAATTGTATTGGACATAACAGTTTTAGCCTTGTGATGGCCTCCTTGAATGGTATCACTCATCGAGCCGCTCTCATCTTTTGCTTGTTAGTTTGTTTCTCGGTGTTAGAATTATTGTTAACAGAGAATGAATGTATGTACGTCTAGGTTGAACAATATTATTGTGTCTCGCAAGATGCAATCAAACCGAATGTTTCCCTTTTTGATTGATGATCTAAAGGAATTGTATTGTTGATCGCATACTTAGTTCTCATTTGCTGTCAACTGCATTGCTATGGTCCATTGGCTTGTAAACAGTAGCAAGCATATTCTTGTGATTATTGTGAAAATAAAAGGAACAGAACTGCTTCACAGACAGAAGGCGTGGATGATATATGGATGACTAAGAATCCAGCGGCTGAATTTAATTATCGGGTGTGAATTGTCCAAAATTTGTTGCCCATCAACATCAAACAGAACTTAAGCATTAGAAAGATGATAGTGAGCTAAAAACGTTTTATATTACTTTATAGAGGGAGTAATAACAAACTCTAGGACCATTTGAGCATTATCAATCTTGTCTTTTTCTGACATACTCAAAGAAAGCAGACCGAGTTGAAACATTAATTTGTTAGAAAACAATGCTTTGTTATAATCTGATCTATTTTATTCGTGTGAGCAGTAGTTTGGTAGCTTCCAAAGAAGGGACATGTGGGGGTGGCCCTGCAGTAGCAACAACGAGTGCGGAGACCATGCGAGCTTTGACTGGTCCAATGAAAAGCCCAGTCATCCACTGGTATTACAAGTCGCGAGGCGTTGGAGCCATTAAGTAGTATTAACCAAGATGGAGGTTGCCGGCAGCAGGACCAAGAGGAAGTAGGCACTTAAATCTCTTTATGGTAAATGATTGCATGTGCGCCTAGGGATGCCAATGAGCTAGCCGGGGAGGTCCTGGATTGCGCCACCTCATCGATCCGCGGCCCGGCCTTTCGTTTGATGCCATGGACCAAGTAGCTAGTTGAACCCTTCCTCTAGAGCTTGTTGTCTCCACCATTGTCGCCATCTCTGTCTATATATATATAAGAGATGGTCATTCATCCGCGTGCGGGATGCGCGTGCGACTTGGACTTGTGAACAAAAGTAGTTATGGTTGCTATACCGTGCTACTGTAAAGTACTAGTCATATTCTTAAACAATGGCACACATATTTTTCGCATGATTTCTTAGTTATGCGGTTTAATTTCAACATAAACTAATGTATTCTAAATGTCTGTCATGAGCTCAATTTAAATTCAATTTAAGTCCTCTTTTCACTGGTTCAAGAAAATATATTATACATTAAACTAAAAAATATTTGATTATGCCTATATACATAGTGAGATGTTTTATTTGACTGGGCTCCATGGAGACCTTTATTTTTTAAAAATTCAAAATTCAAACTTTCTGATTAAAAAAACTAAAAATAAATATGCAAGTATACAAGGATGAAATGTATATGTGTATACAAATTCAGGATGAAATATCTTGAAATGCGACCTATAAAAAAACAAATTCATGGAGTTTGAGGATGAATAGTATCATGGACTGAAAAGCCCGAATTTGTTTTTTTCACAGCCCTTATTTCAGTGAATTTCGTCTTAAAAATTTACACACATGTACATTATGCCTCCATGTATGTCTATATTTGTTTGAAAAACACATAAAAATATGAATTTTAAATTTTGCAAATGGAGGCTTCCAAAAGTAATTTTCGTTGTATACAATTCTAATTTTCAATATATTTACTTTGAGTTGGAAAACTACAATTCAATTTTTCTAAGTATGACATAAATATAGTTTTTTTTTCATACGAGAAAAGACTAGGCATGAAGTTAAAGTGAATTATCACAAATTCTGAGTTACTTTAATCTTGATTCAATTAAAGTTTGAATTTTTTAAGGGGAATTAAAATTTGGATTTCAAAACAACTAATGTTTCTACTGTCTCCCAGTGAAATACTTGTAGGCATATTGTAAATAATGATACACAAAATTTGAAGTTTAGCTTCAACATAATAACTTAATGTATTCTACAAATCCTTTAAAATCTCAATTTAAATTCAATACTTGTACTCTCCCCACCTTTTCGAAAAAATATATTATAGCCCCTTTTCATTATTATGTTTACTTTAAGCTTTGAAAACTACAATTGACCTTTCTAGTACAATAACATAAATATAGGTTTAGAGGTTTTACCTATGAGAAATGATTAGACATGAAGTTAGAATTAATCCACTTAGAATTTATGAATTGCACTAATCACACTTTTCTTTCATAATTGTAACTAAAAAAAATTAAAAACCAAAAAGTATAGAATAACTTCCGTTATAGTTTACAATTTTTGAAAGTAACCTGGATTCGAGTTAAATTGAATGAGAACTACCATTTATGACCTTCAAAAGAATTTCTATTAATTATTTTTGAGTATCTTGAGATGTGACATCCTTGAAGAATATGACTCAATGGTCACAGTGGATCACATGTGGGATGACTTTGTTAGAATAGATGTTAAAAGTTAGACGGTTAAAAAATGTATCAAAAATAAAAACCAGACATTTTTTAACTTTCACATCCCTTTTAGGGGCTTCTCATCCTCATCATATCCGGTTCAAACTTGTTGTATTAGATAATCGAGAAGTCGTCGTGCTAAAACCGCACGGGATTAGCGCATTGGAACAGGAATGGCTAAAGTTTACATATTTGACGTTTGAGTTTTTTTGTTGTTTGAGGCAATAAGGGGTCCCATTGACTCGAACAAGCCCGCGTTGAAAATCACGGGAATCTTTTCCCCATATTTCTGCCCTAGCTATTTGGGCCCAATCCTAAAAATAAAGAAGCTATTTGGGCCTGTTTGAATTTCTGATAGACCTCGGCATCTCCGGATACGTGCCCGCTTCGTGCTGGAAATGATCTTCCCTTTCCTTCCCTTTAATCATGGTCGAGTCAACTGGTTTGTAGGACTTCATCTTAGATTAGGCTACTAATGGTGATAAAAGTCGCCGATGATTAGGGCTCAAACTATCACTACTAATACTCCCTCTGTTCCTAAATATAAGTCTTTCTAGAGATTCCACCAAGCAGGGGCGGATCCATTGGGGTCAAGGGTGTACATCTGTACACCCAAATGTTTTGGCAAGGAATTTTTATATATGATTTATACTAGATGCATGTACAAAAAGTGGTGTGGCTTGTTCAATAAACATCATGTGGATTCATATAAACCAATGAAAAAATAGCGCGCTACAGAAAATAGCGCGGCCCCTGAAAACATGCTATTAGCGCGCTACAACGTGCTATTAGTGAGACATTATAGACAAATTAATTTAGCGAGGCAATTCTCTACACGCTATAGCGTGCTATTAGCGCGGAAAATGCCAACGGAGGCCGAGCTTCACGGAGCTCGGTATTTTGAAAAAAAATCAAAATTCATAATTCAAAGTTTCAAATAAATTTGAAAAAAAATCCACGGGAAATTATATGTTTTCCGCATGCATGTGTGAAAAAATCTTTTGAAAAATTTATATGTTTAGCGCAATGCTAGCCTAAAAGTAGACAGCGGCAAATCATTTTTCCAAAAAATAATTTTTATAATGTATGTTGAACAAATTTTAAAATACATTGAACTCTTTTGTAAGCAAACATTGAACAAATTTCAAATACACAAATGAAAACATTTTGTGGTATGCGTTGAACAATTGTTTAATGTACGATGAACAATTTTTAAGTACACAACGAACAATTTCTAATATACGTTGAACAATTTCATAATATACGATGAATTGTAATACATGATGAGCATTTTTATAAATTCAAAGGTGAACTATTTCATAATATATGATGAACATTTTCTTAATACGACCAAACAAAAAAGAAAACCAGACTGTAAACGTGGGTGCTTTTCTTACCGTTATATTTACTATACAAAATCATAAAAGCAGAAATCTAATCACCCCAAACGGGCGCCGTTTGTAGCTGAGGGCATCGTTTAGGAAATGCCCGTTCCCTGATTTGTTTCTTTCCGTCGCCCGCTCTGCCGTCTAGCCTACCGCTCTATCGTAACGTTTCCTTCCGTGTATTGGTACATAGCTTGTCTGCCTGCTCGATCCCCATCTCCGAAGTCCTGATCTCCCACACCAAGCTATGTTGCCCCCAGGCGAGTACATCGGCAAGCCGGAGCCACACACCGTGTCTGGGCCGCCGACACGCTGCAATTCCATCCCCTCTCTACAACTCTTCATCAGTTGGTCATCGCCCCATCGGAGACTACAAGTGACCCAATTCTGTCATGGTAGCGCCCTTGTCTCTCCATGATTTTACTATTCTCAACATTTTTTATGAATTTATAGCTAGTAGAATTTGGCCAACACGTGGACTATTGGCTAGGTTTTTTGAACTCCTAATTTGGGGTACATTATTCACTTAGGCCCTGTTTGGATTAGGGGTAACTTTATCCAGCCGTATTACATTTACAAGTGTATATCACCAGCCAGGTGTGATTTCCAACAGGAAATGAAAACAGCCGATTGAGGTCTGTATCTTTTACAGATGTAAAAGTGTGGAGAAGGCCAATCCAATCAGGCCCTTAGACAAATTTTCACATCGCACATTATTCTGCATTTGTCAAAATGTTAGTAGACTAGTTATCTCAAAAATATGTAGCTACAGATATATTTTTCCTCAACATAAAATCACCATCAGCAGGATGCTCCAGGAGACATGAATTTGAAAATGCAAGACCTATTTTCAAGTAGCATTTTTTACTGCTACTTTTTTACTTCTACATCGGCTTTTATTGTGTCCGCTCATCTAAGCATTTTTTATTTGGTGCAAAGTTGCTTGAAAAATTTGCACTGTAGTAAAGTGGTGCATCAGGGTATATTTAGCTCCAGCTCATACAGGCTGATTAGAATTGGTGGTGCATTGTCACCTGTCTACTGCATCTGTGATTGATTGGAGGTTCGGCTCCATGAAAAGAAAGAAAGTCTCTCTGTTGGCTCAGTCCTTCTTTTTTGGGTTTGCACATAAATGGCTAGGGCTTGTCAAAAACTGGTCCTGAATTGAATTCACTGTATGACTCTGCAATTTTTTTTCTTCTGGTTATGCCATTTTGTGTTGTGACCTTGGTAAGTGTTGGCCTGAGCATTTTCTTGTTTCAATCAAGAATGATAAGCTGATGTTGCTCGAAAAAACAAGGATTTACGCACACTAGCTAGAAGGATTAATTTGTTGGTTGGTGTTTACTCTAGCTAGCTAGCAAGCTTAGCCTGTAGGTACATTGCAAGTTCACACGGCTTTTTTGTTAATTACCTGGTGCATGGAGCCTACCATCAGGATTGCATCAAATTAATTAAGCTCATTAACTGGTCATTTCTTCTTCCTCCTGTTTGCCATATTATGAGGACTTACCCATGATAGCTAATCTTTGGCAGCAAATTAACAGGTCATTTGGGTTGATTACTACTCCCTTTGTAAACTAATGTAAGAGGTTTTACGACACTTTAGTGGTATTTCAGTTTGTGGTTTTGTGCTTGTATGCAGAGTCTAAGTAGCCACGGGAACAATTTTATGGTGGGAGAAACCTGGGAGTTATAATAGAGCAGCATGGCACATACTACTGGACTGGATGATTTGTAAAATTGAGCTATTTTGCTATGTCAAACTTGGTCCAGGAATCAATTGTATTGTATGCATATTGGCTAGTGATTAAGCAACTGAGCTTATTAACACTCACTCGGGAGTATCCAAGATAACCTTTATTTCTCCGTGTCGCCTATGTGCCTTTTTTGGTTTGCACCACGGGGCTCCTGGCCTTGACTCATGGTCTTCCCTCGTCTTGTGGTGTGGTTCGGTCTCCTTCCCACGTGCTCCAGTATCGACCTCTGTGCCATGGCCATAACCATGTTGTGTGATGACCCGACCATTTAGCTAATTATTTCTTCCTGTTTGTTCAACAAGTTTGGACATGGTTGCTCATTTATGCTTACTAGTTGGTCCATGGTTTTGGGGGTTGGTCCTGCGTAGGTCAAATTGATCCATTGGCTTGGTTCAATTTGTATAGAGCTCTCCATCCATGCCCAATATAGAAAATCTTGTTAACACAGTTGGCGTCTTTAATCTACCATTATATTCTTGATGTCAATCTTTGCTTGTGTAAAACGAGACTTTCTTCTGTTGTGTATTGAGCGTTTGCTTGCTGAGCTGCAAAAGTAGTTCATTCATCGCTGATTTGACATGTGCAAGCAATGTGTACATACTACATTTAGGTTCCAGCCTAACTAGCTTTTAGTTGAAGCCATTTGGACCATGCCATCTCAATTTGCTGCATTTTGTTGTTTTTATACCAAGGTTCCTGAGAGGAAAAGGTTGTGAAGGTTCCTGTGCACTCATCACTTTACTTATGCTGCCTATGTTGTGATAACCCACAAGTATAGGGGATTGCAATAGTTTTCGATAAGTAAGAGTGTCAAACCCAACGAGGAGCTAAAGGTAGAACAAATATTCCCTCAAGTTCTATCGACCACCGATACAACTCTACGCACGCTTGACGTTCGCTTTACCTAGAACAAGTATGAAACTAGAAGTACTTTGTAGGTGTGACAGGATAAGTTTGCAAGAAAGTAAAGAACGCGTAAATATAAACTAGGGGCTGTTTAGATAAAGAAGCAATAAAGTAAATATAGCGAGTGTGGAAAAGTGGTGGTAGGAGTTGTGGAATTGTCCCTAGGCAATTGACTACTTTACTAGACCGATAGCAAGTTTTATGTGGGAGAGGCCACTTTGCTAGCATGTCATCCCTGACTTGGAATTCTATGCACTTATGATTGGAACTATTAGCAAGCACCCGCAACTACTAACGTTCATTAAGGTAAAACCCAACCATAGCATTAAGATATATTGGTCCCCTCCAATCCCGTATGCATCAATTTCTATGCTAGGTTGAAACTTCTGTCACTCTAGCCCTCCAATACATAGTCCTATCAACATACAACTAACCCTATGGTGTGATCCACGCGCGCGCTCATATGATGGACACCAAAGGACAGCAACATAACCACAAGCAAATTGAATCAATCATAGCAATTCATCAACCACCAATAGGACAACGAAAATCTACTCAGACATCATAGGATGGCAACACATCATTGGAAAATAATATGAAGCATAAAGCACCATGTTCAAGTAGAGGGTACAGCGGGTTGCGGGAGAGTGGACCGCTGTAGATATAGGGGGGAAGGTGATGGAGATGTTGGTGAAGATGACAGCGGTGTTGGTGAAGATCGCGGTGATGATGATGGCCCCCGGCAGCGCTCTGGCGCCACCGTAAGCAAGGGGGAGAGAGGCCCCCTTCTTCTTCTTCTTCCTTGACCTCCTCCCTAGATGGGAGAAGGGTTTCCCCTCTGGTCCTTGGCTCCCATGGCTTGGGAGGGGCGAGAGCCCCTCCAAGATTGGATCTATCTCTCTGTTTCCGCGTTTTGTCCAGGCTCCGTTTCACCGTTTCGTGTATATATGGAGATCCGGAACTCCGATTGGCCTGAAACCTTCGCCCAGATCGTTTTCCAAAAATTAGCTTTCTTGCGGCCAAAGAAGGGCATCAACCGCCTTACGGGTGGCCCACGAGATAGGGGGCGCGCCCCCTGATGGGGTGGCGTGGCCCCGTCTCGTGGCCACCTCGGGCATCGTTTCGCGTTGATTCTTCCTCCCAAAAATCACAAATATTCCAAAATAATTCTCCGTCCGTTTTTATCCCGTTTGGACTCCTTTTGATATTGGGTTTCTGCAAAACATAAAACATGCAACAAACAGGAACTGGCACTGGGCACTGGATCAATATGTTAGTCCCAAAAAATAGTATAAAAAGTTGTAGAATATTGGCATGGAACAATCAAAAATTATAGATACGACGGAGACGTATGAGCATCCCCAAGCATAATTCCTGCTCGTCCTCGAGTAGGTAAATGATAAAAAAGATAATTTTTGATGTGGAATGCTACCTAGCATAATCTCGATCATGTATCTAATCATGGCATGAATATTAAGACACGAGTGATTCAAAGCAATAGTCTATCCTTTGACATAAAACCAATAATACTTCAAGCCTACTAACAAAGCAATCATGTCTTTTCAAAATAACATGGCCAAAGAAAGTTATCCCTACAAAATCATATAGTCTGGCTATGCTCCATCTTCACCACACAAAATATTCACATCATGCACAACCCCGATGACAAGCCAAGCAATTGTTTCATACTTTTGATGTTCTCAAACCTTTTCAACTTCCACGCAATACATGAGCGTGAGCCATGGACATAGCACTATAGGTGGAATAGAACATGATGGTGGGGGTTATGTGGAGAAGACAAAAAACAGAAGGTATCACATCGACTAAGCGTATCATCGGGCTATGGAGATGCCCATCAATAGATATCAATGTGAGTGAGTAGGGATTGCCATGCAACGGATGCACTAGAGCTATAAGTGTATGAAAACTCAAACTGAAAACTAAGTGGGTGTGCATCCAACTTGCTTGCTCATGAAGACCTCGGGCATTTGAGGAAGCCCATCATCGGAATATACAAGCCAAGTTCTATAATGAAAATTCCCACTAGTATATGAAAGTGATAACTCAAGAGACTCTCTATATGAAGAACATGGTGCTACTTTGAAGCACAAGTGTGGTAAAAGGATAGTAACATTGCGGCTTCTCTCTTTTTCTCTCATTTTTTTGTTTTCTCTTTTTTTTTCTCTTTTTTTGGGCCTTCTCTTTTTTTGGCCTTTTCTCGTTTTTTATTTTTTTATATATTTTTTATTTTTTATTTTGTTCGTCCGGAGTCTCATCCCGACTTGTGGGGGAATCATAGGCTCCATCATCCTTTCCTCACTGGGGCAATGCTCTAATAATGATGATCATCACACTTTTATTTACTTACAACTCAAGATTACAACTCGATATCTAGAACAAAGATATGACTCTATATGAATGCCTCCGGTGGTGTACCGGGATGTGCAACGATCTAGCGTAGCAATGACATCAAAAAACGAACAAGCCATGAAAACATCATGCTAGCTATCTTACGATCATGCAAAGCAATATGACAATGAATGCTCAAGTCATGTATATGATGATGATGATGAAAGTTGCATGGCAATATATCTCGGAATGGGTATGGAAATTCCATGATAGGTAGGTATGGTGGCTGTTTTGAGGAAGATATAATGAGGCTTATGTGTGATAGAGCGTATCGTATCACGGGGTTTGGATGCACCGGCGAAGATTGCACCAACTCTCGAGGTGAGAAAGGGCAATGCACGGCATCAAGAGGCTAGCAATGATGGAATGGTGAGAGTGCGTATAATCCATGGACTCAATATTAGTCATAAAGAACTCACATACTTATTGCAAAAATCTATTAGTCATCGAAACAAAGTACTACGCGCATGCTCCTAGGGGGATAGATTGGTAGGAAAAGACCATCGCTCGTCCCCGACCGCCACTCATAAGGAAGACAGTCAATAAACACCTCATGCTCCGACTTCGTTACATAACGGTTCACCATACGTGCATGCTACGGGACTTGCAAACCTCAACACAAGTATTTCTCAATTTCACAATTACTCAACTATCACGACTCTAATATCACCACCTTTATATCGCAAAACTATTGCAAAGAATCAAACATATCATATTCAGTGATCTACAAGTTTATGTAGGATGTTATGACTAACCATGTGAATGACCAATTCCTGTCATCTCTCTAAATAGATATAAGTGAAGCACGAGAGTTTAATTCTTTCTACAAAAAATATACCCATGCTCTAACAAATATAAGTGAAGCAAAAGAGCATTCTACAAATGGCGGTTGTCTAAGTGAAGAGAAACATGCAATCCAAACTTCAAATGATATAAGTGATGCACATGAAGCATTCTATAAAGCCATACTCAAAAGAATTAAGTGAAGTGCAATGAGAATTCTATAAATCACCCAAGGAATATCTCATACCAGCATGGTGCATAAAAGAAAAGTGAAAACTAAATGCAAAAGACGCTCCAAGACTTGCACATAATGCATGAACGAAACAAATTCGAAAACATACCGATACTTGTTGAAGAAAGAGGGGATGCCTTCCGGGGCATCCCCAAGCTTAGACGCTTGAGTCTCCTTAAATATTTACTTGGGGTGCCTAGGGCATCCCCAAGCTTGAGCTCTTGGGCTCTTTTCACTATTTTGACCCTTTCAAGAAACTTTCGCACAAAATGAACTACACACAAAACTATTTCACAATCTGACCCTTTTGGTAACGCCACCGATCATGGCGTTTCATCTCTATTTAAAAACGCCGAGCTAGCTAGCGTCGCTGGCCTGGTCGAAACGCCACGTGGCAGGCGTAAACACCAAAGTATGCTGCGTTCTTTGGAAACGCCAAGGGTGCTCGGCGTTGCCGTAAAGCATGAAACTCCAAGGGTTTTGGCGTTTCTACTAGCTTGTCCATATCGCCATTTATTTATGAAGTGCAGCAACGCTAGCTAGCTCGACGTTTCTAAATAGAGAAGAAACGCCACGGCCTGTGGCGTTACCAAAAGGGTCAGATCGGTGAAATAGTTTTGCCTGGAGTTTATTTTGTGCGAAAGTTTTCTGAAAGGGTCAAAATAATGAAAAAGGTCGAGCTCTTGCCTCTCTTCCTTTTCCTCATATCGAGACATCCTCGATTAGACACTACATCCACACAAAACTTCAACAGAAAACTCGGTAAGAGCCGTTAGTATAATAAAGCAAATCACTACTCTAAGTACTGTTGCAAACCAATTCATATTTTGTTTTTGCATTGTGTCTACTGTAATATAACATTTTCATGGCTTAATCCACTAATAATAATTGATAGATTCATCAAAACAAGCAAACTATGCATCAAAAAAAGAATCTGTCAAAAACAGAACAGTCTGTAGCAATCTGAACATTCACCATACTTCTGATACTTGAAAAATTCTACCAAAATTAGGAAAGAAAAAGTTGTACAGCAATACATTGCAAAAAGAATCAGAACCATTTGACGTTCCAGTAAAAAATTAAAATTCGCGCACTACAGCCAAAGTTTCTGTCATGCACCGTACAAACCAACAAGCATTGTAAACATCCTAAAGGCAAACCTTGGCACATTATTTTTATAATACAATGGAATTGTACAAGGGGATAATTATTTTTGTTGAAAATTTTCTGTAATCAAGATTCACAAAGTTGCCGTGAGCATGAACAAAGTTCAAGGAGCTCTCCCACTTCAACAATGCTTGTCTTTCTCACTTTCACTTTCCTTTTTGAAAATTTTTTGGGTTCCCCTCTTTTTTTAAACTATATGAAAGCACTCAACAGAAATAAATGACTCTGTAAAACTTTCGGGTTGTCTCCCCGGCAGCGCTTTCTTTAAAGCCATTAAGCTAGGCATTTAGTGCTCAAGTAATGAATCCACCCGGATCCCAAGGTATATCAAAGCCAATTTTAATTAACAATGATTTGTAATATAGTAGTGAGCACAAAGTAACATATATCATGCAACAACGAAGTCTAACTCTCTTCCTATGCATCGACATGTCATAAAAGAATAAGTCTTGCACACAAGGTAAAGGCCAATGCATAGTATAAACAGTTTCTTGCAATTCTATCGTGTTGGAAACATAGAGAGGTGGAGAAATAGTTCCTCTCTCATAATAATTGCAAGTAGGAGCAACAAGCACATGCATATTATATTCATCAAAATCATCATGTGCAATGATAAAAGGCAACCCATCAATATAATCCTTACTAAGCGCAAACTTCTCCGATATAGTGTAGTCGGGAGAATTCAAAAAGATAATAGGACTATCATGCGTGGGTGCAATAGTAACAATTTCATGTTTAACATAAGGAACTATAGCAAGTTCATCTCCATAAGCATAATTCATATTGGCATCTTGGCCACAAGCATAGCAAGCATAATCAAAAAGGGATATTTCAAACAAATTCAAGGGATCATAGCAATAATCATCATAGCAATCATCCTTCGTTAATGTAGCGACCAGACGTCTCTGTGCTCAGTGTCATCCCTGGATCAGTAATGCTGACACCACACAGTACTTCGAAGGATTTATAGCAGAGTAGCAATCACACACTTATTACATCGTTGTCCACAAAGGGAACTTATTACAATAATATGGCTTAAGGCCATCTAATAATAACAGGAAGGCTTGGAAGATAAGTGAGTCCATCAACTCCATCGGCATCACTGAGTATAGAACCACGACCTAACACCTTACTGTCGTAAATGCGAAAGTACGCATAGCGTGAAAGTTGCAGCCAAAACGGGTCGACACATGGAATATGCTGGCAATGTAACACATAGAGAGTAATGAAGCAACAAGCCTATACTACATGCATATATGGCTGGTGGTAAGGCTCTACGGTTACATTTGCACAAAGCTAGTTTTTCCCTACATCAAAGGAATAATTTTATTTAACTATCATGGTGGTTGTTAAACATTGAGAATGGTTGACAGCATCCTCAATCCCAATTAAAAAGTACTCATCAAAACCCAATACATTTATTAGCAGTAACATGTTGAGATTCACATGATATTCAATTACCAGATACTCAAAAATTGTCCATAACCGGGGACACGGCTAACCATGATTAGTTTATGAACTCTGCAGAGGTTTGCGCACTTTTCCCCACAAGACTCGATCGCCTCCGCTTGGTTCTCGTGACTACACGGTGTTTGAGAAACGGATGACCGAGACATAGTCTTTCGTAAGCGCTTAGCACCTTACATGTGGGTAGACCGTACCAACCTACATCCCCTACATCAGCTAGCCTACCCGTAAGAGTTCGCACAACTTAGTCAACTACGCCAGAGCCCATAATTGGCTTGTGGCTGCACACGGAAGTTTCCAGTTTGAATAATCTTATGATCCCTTAGAGCACGGGTGGCGGTCCAAGAAATCTGAGCAAATCTCGATAGAAACCAGGTGCCTCAATCCACCCAGATGTGTGTTTAGGTTGCCACCTTAGATAAACCATTAATTAATAATCTCACATCTGTCATGGATATTCACTCACGCAATCCACGTCTACTAGCATAGCATGGCACAATAAGCAAACGTAGAAGTAACTCCCAAGGTTTCATAAGTAAAACAGGTAATAGGTACTACCTCAAATCTACTTTCCAACCCCACAATTTAATTAGATCCTAAACATGCAAGTGTTTGAGGGTTTGATCTAATGCAATAAAACTGGGTAGTAGAAAAGGTATGATCAAGTGTTACTTGCCTTGGCGATGATCCATGAGACCTAGAGATTCGAAGTAACAAGCGGCGCACTCCGGGTAATCTAACGCAGACAAACAACAAGCATACAATAAGTACTCATCTAATGCACAGGGAAATCTCGAATAAAAGATCTAACCAGATAGTTCAACTTAAGAACCCTGGTTGCAAAAGAATCGAATCAAATAAAGCATCGAAAGTCGAAACTCGAGAGAGAACGACTCGGTTTAGCAATCTGAAACTAGGTCAAAATTTTACAGTAGCAAAACTCTGTGTAAGTAGGTTAGTCGAACGGCGGTTTCGTAACGAAACTCCAGGCGCTTGAATCACCTGATTCCGATAAACGAGCAAGAAATAAAACAGATTTGAAAATCGGATCGGAAATCGAATCAGAAAAATAACAGATTAAATCCGATTAAAAGAAAACGACGAACGGATTAAATAACGGACGTTCGTTAACAGAACTAATCCAACGAACACATTCATTGAAACGAACGGTTCGGTGAACGTTCGTTAAATAAGAAAACCGAAAAAAATAAAACCATCTAGGGTTTTTTTTCTAAAACCGAAAATCTTTTTTTAAAAAAAAAACCGGGTCGGGTTTTCTTAAAGAAAACCGGACCGGGGCGGGGGCGGCGGCTACCTCCGGTGACTTCGCCGGCGGGCTCAGCGGGCTCCGGGGCGGGGCGGCGGGTCCGCTGGGGTCGGGAGGGCGGCGGGACGGGCTCGCGACGGCGGAAGACGGCAATGGCGGCCTCGGCGGCGAGCTCGGGTTGGGGCGGGCGGCGGGGATGATGTGAGGGAGGGGCGGCCGGTATTTAAGGAGGGGGTGGCGGCGCCTTGGGGAGGGGCAAGCCGAGGCCGGGTCGGGACCGGACTCGGGCGGCGTGGCGGCGGAGGGAGAGGCCAGCAAGGGCGTCTTGTGAGGGAGAGAGGGGGCAGGCTGGGCCGGGCTGGGCCTTAGCCCAAAGGGGGCGCAGTCTTTTTTAAAACAAAAGTAAACGGATTAAAAAAATACCAAACAAACTCCGAATTTAATAAAATAAATTTTCCCCGACTCCTAAAAATGAGTCGAACAAAATGAACTTTAAATACGGCAAATATGCATATTTTTTTAAAATGCTCATTTTTGCCTAAGCAAAATAAATCTTCCAAAACCAAATTTGATTTATTTATAAAATCTTCATTTTTCCTAAAGGTTGGGAAAGTCATATTATTCCCTCTCTTAACTTTTTTTATAGGAAAAACTTTATGAAGATAATTAAATAAATCCAATGATCCCATTTCCAAAATTTGAGAAATCCCAAATATGAAAATAATGAAACTTCCAACTCTCTCCGAGGGTCCTTGAGTTGCGTGAAATTTTCTAGGATCGGAAAAATGCGAGAAAAATATGGTATGCATGATGACCTAATGTATAACATTCCAAATTGAAAATTTGGGATGTTACAAACCTACCTCTTAAGATGAATCTCGCCCTCGAGATTCGGGTTGGCTAGAAAATTGGTGAGGGTGGTCCTTGAGCAAAACTTCCTCTCTTTCCCGTGTGGCTCCATCCTCAGTGTGGTGGCTCCACTGAACTTTGCAAAACTTGATAACCTTGCTGCGGGTAACTCTGCTGGCATAATCGAGAATCTTAACCGGTTTTCCTCATATGTCAAGTCATCCTTCAACTGAATTGCTTCCAGTGGCACTGTGTCTCTTAACGGTACCTCTGCTATCTCTGGGTGACATTTCTTCAACTGGGAAACATGGAATACATCACGAACTCCTGACAGTCCTTCTGGCAATTCCAACTTATAAGCAACTTCTCCCATGCGTTGCAAAATCTTATACGGTCCAACGAAACGTGGTGCTAACTTTCCTTTAACTCCAAAACGCTTAACTCCTCGAAGCGGGGATACTCTAAGATATACTCTGTCTCCAACTTCATACTAAATCGCTTTGCGCTTTGAATAGGCATAGCTCTTTTATGCGGACTGGGCTACCTTGAGCCTGTCTCGAATCAACTTAACTTTCTGTTCGGACTCCTTAATCAAATCTGGTCCAAACAATCGGCGATCTTCAGTTTCATTCCCATGACAACGGTGTCCTGCACCTTCTTCCATCTGAGCCTCGAAAGGTGCCATCTTCAAGCTGGTTTGGTAACTGTTGTTGTAGGAAAATTCTGCATACGGCAAATTATCATCCCAGCTAGATCCATAATCTAGTGCACAAGCTCTCAAAGATATCCTCTAAAATCTGATTGACTCTCTCGGTCATCCATCGGTCTGTGGGTGGAAAGCTGTCTTGAATTCGGTCTGGTTCCCAATGTTTCGTGTAACCGGTTCCAAAATTTCGAGGTAAACTGGGTTCCTCTATACGATACGATGCTCCTCGGAACTCCGTGTAAGCACACAATTCTGGTCATGTATATCTTTGCCAACTTAGCACTGCTATAGGTAGTCTTGACTGGAATGAAATGAGCTACCTTCGTTAAACGGTCGACTATAACCCAAATCGAGTCATATCCTGAACGAGTCTTTGGCAAACCTGTGATGAAATCCATGCCTAGTTTATCCCACTTCCATTCGGGTATCGGCAATGGTTGTAACAATCCTGCTGGCTTCTGATGCTCTGCTTTTACTTTCTGACACACATCACAAACTGCTACATACTCCACAATATCCTTCTTCATTCCGGTCCACCAGAAAGTATTCTTCAAATCCAAGTACATCTTGGTATTTCCTGGGTGAATCGAATAGGGTGAATCATGAGCTTCTTGTAAAATCAACTTCCCGATCTACGGGTCATTGGGCACATAAACACGGTCTTCAAACCATAGGGTATCGTGCTCATCCTCACGAAATCCTTTAGCTTTTCCCTTGCTCATTTTCTCCTTTATAGAGGCAACTTCCTTATCTGCCTTTTGGGCTTCTCTGATTTTGTCCATTAGTGTCGACTGAATCTCCAATGCTGCTACATAGCCTCTCGGAACTATTTCCAAACATAGCTCTCGAAGGTCCTCGGCTAACTCATTGGGTATTCCTCCCATCATTAGGGTATTGACGTGGCTCTTACGGCTCAATGCGTCGCCTACGACATTAGCCTTTCCGGGTGATAATGCAATCTCATATCATAATCCTTGATAAGTTCTAACCATCTCCTTTGCACGAGATTCAATTCCTTCGTGGTGAAGATGTACTTCAAACTCTTGTGATCCGTATATACTTCACAATGATTTCCAATGAGAAAATGTCTCCACGTCTTCAGAGCATGCACAACGGCTGCTAACTCCAAATCATGAGGGGCATAATTCAACTCATGGGGCTTAAGTTGTCGTGAAGCATACGAAACAACTCTTCCTTCTTGCATAAGTACGGCTCCAAGTCCTCGACGTGAAGCGTCGCAATACACCTCATAATCCTTAGTCCGATCCGGCAATATCAAAACTGGTGAGGTAACCAATCTTTTCTTCAACTCCTGAAAACTTGCCTCACAGTCCTCAGTCCATATGAATTTGTTTTCCTTCTTCAACAATTCTGTCATAGGCTTTGCAATCCTTGAGAAATTCTCAATGAATCTTCGGTAGTATCATGCGAGTCCAAGGAAACTCCGAATCTCTCCAACTGTCGTTGGTGCTTCCCATTTGGTTACGGTCTCAACTTTTGTGGGGTCAACTGCTATCCCTTCTCCGGATATAACATGTCCGAGAAATCCAACTTCCTTTAGCCAAAACTCACATTTGCTGAACTTGGCATACAACTGGTGTTCCCTCAGTTTCTCCAAAACCAATCGCAAATGTTCCTTGTGTTCCTCTTCATTTTTCGAGAAAATCAAAACGTCATCAATGAACACCACGATGAACTTATCCAAAAACTCCATAAACACTTTGTTCATCAGGTTCATGAAATAGGCTGGTGCGTTAGTCAGTCCAAATGACATAACGGTATACTCGTCAGATCCATATCTCGTGGTAAATGCTGTCTTGGGTATGTCCTGCTCCCGAATCTTCAATCGATGGTACCACGATCGCAGGTCGATCTTGGAAAACACTTTGGCTCCTTGCAAGCGATCAAACAGATCATTTATCATAGGTAGTGGGTACTTGTTCTTGATTGTTACTTCATTCAATCCACGATAATCAACAACCATTCTTAAAGATCCATCCTTCTTCTCCACTAACAAAACGGGTGATCCCCAAGGTGAAGAACTTGGGCGTATAAAACCTTTATCCAATAGTTCCTTAATCTGTTTCTTGATTTCCGCCAAATCCTTTGCGGGCATCCTGTACGGTCGCTTCGATATCGGGCCTGTTCCTGGCAACAGCTCGATCAAAAACTCAATGTCTCTATCCGGTGGCATTCCTGGCAATTCTTAGGAAATACATCAGGGTAATCCTTCACCATCGGGTACTTCTTCCCGCACCACTCACGATAAGCAATTAACTTGCGCTCTTCTCGGCTCGTGCCGTGATACATACTTAATCCTTCTTCCTTACGGTGTGGTGAGCAAAATTGACTTTGTGGTGCAATCTATGTTTCCCCATACCTTGATAACCAATCCATACATAATATCACATCCAATCCTTGGGATTCCGTAACTATTAGGTGCGAGGGGAAAACATAGTGTCCAATCCTTAAGGGCAGTCGATCACACCATTTACTAGCCATGTACTCGCTCGGGTGAGGTTACTAGCATGGGTGACCTAAGGGCTTGGGTCGGTAATTTGTACTTATCCACAAATCCCCTTGATATGTATGAATGCGATGCACCAAAGATGTCGAAAAGTACAACTGCGATAAATGACTTAACAAAAACTTACCGACATCGCATCGGGCTGATCTTCAACCTCCTCCACATCAATGTGGTTCACATCCCCTGTTGAAAGGGTTGGGCTTCTTTCCAGAGCTTCCATTGCCATTTCCATTCTGGCCTTCTGGACAGTCATTTGCATAATGCCCAGTCTTGCGGCACTTAAAGCAAGTAATATGACTCAGGTCTACTTTGGATGGTGTTGACGGGTTGGTGCGATTCTGTCCGTTGCTTCCTCCATTCCCGTTCCCATTCTTAGTGCCATTATGGTTATGCGAATTACCTCCTCCATGGGTATGCTGAAACTGAATTCCTGATTTAGGGGTATAACGAGGTTTCACGAGCTCCAGAGTTATACTTCCCTTGCCCATACTTCCGCTTGCGGTTCTCAATTTGCTGCTGCTTTCCTTCAATCATGAGGGCTCGGTCTACCAACTCCTGGTAGTTGTTGAAACTTGCTACCATCAACGGCATGCTGAACTCATCATTCAGTCCTTCTAGAAACTTCTCCTGTTTAGCAGCGTCTGTAGCAACGTCATCTGGGGCATAACGTGCTAATTTACTAAAGTCATCCACGTACTGGCCAACAGTCCTTCCTCCTTGGCGTAAGTTGCGAAACTCACGCTTCTTCATGGCCATGGCTCCTGCTGAAACATGGGCAGTGCGGAAAGCTTGCTGAAATTGATCCCATGTGACAGTGTCTACCGGGTAAGTGGCTATGAAATTCTCCCACCATGCTGCTGCGGGTCCTTCGAGCTGATGTGCTGCAAACTTCACTCTTTCACCATCTGTGCATCCTGCAGTGGTCAACTCCCTTCCTATCTTGCGGAGCCAGTCATCTGCTACAATCGGCTCGGTGCTCTTTGGAATACACCGGCGGATTCAGTCTAAGGAAACGAGTCAGATGATCCGCAGGTGGTGGTGGTGGTGGTGGGTTGTTGTTGTTGTTGTTGTTGCCCTGGTTCTGCACCAATGTTTGAATCAGGGTATTCTGCTGCTGGATTAGTTGGGTGATCTCTGGCGGGAAAACGAATCCGGGGTCGCGTCTCGGAGGCATCTGATGGGTTTAGAAAAGAAGAGAAATGTAGAATAGAAATGAGGTCTAAGGGGAATCACTACCCAAATGCACATGAGCAAAAAGCACACAAAATCACTTCATTCAATCAAACAAGGGCTTACAACGATCTAACTATCGCAAAAGTGCGTGTACTATAATGTTTACATGAAGGGAAATAGTACTATATGTGGGGGACTTCTACTAATTTGAACCGGTGGAAGACTCCATGATGTACGCTCCAGCCGTCTTCAAAGTCGGGTTCACTTGGATCCGAATCGGTGTCGTCGATGTTGATGTAGTCGCTTGGGCAATCGACATACTGGTCTTCATTCCTGAGCGCCAACTTCTTCTTGAGTTCTTCGATCTCGTACTTAAGATCGTTATTGTGTCTTGCCAGAGCTACGATCTCGTCCATGTAGTCCTTGCGTGTAGTCTTTAGTTCTCCTTCCAGTTCGATGACCCTTCCCTTTGTCTTCTACAACTCCAACATGTCATTGCACATTTGGTTCTCCTGGCGTCGAATGTGCTGATTTAACTCCTGGATGAAAGCTGCAATGGATCTATCCTTCTTGGTGCTGACGACGTCCCAGTTGTCATCTCGGCGTCCACAAATCTGGTAGATGGTGTCCTTGAGGTCTTCTTGATAAACTTCTCCAATGCGTCCCATGGTGATGTGGGCGGCCATGCTCTTTCGGACTCCAAGTTGGTGCAATCGAAAACACTATCTATAGGCTTGGTGATTGGGGCGAATGTCCTTCTGGAGCGTGGCGTGAATCTTCCAGCGCTCCTCTTCAGGCAGAGTGGCGTTGAAAGTCCCGGTGAAGCTGGGTAGTCCAATGGTCAGGTACTTGGTAACTTCCTTCAAGTGAAATCCAAAAGGTGTGCCTTCATCCGGTTGGGTGTACTTGATCTTAGCGTCCGTCATCCTAAAGAGAGTAGAAAAGATGAGGAGTTAGAAAATGGGAAGAGAGTAGTGATCTATGGCTTTAACTTAGTGGTGTCTCACGGTCGGCGTGTGCTCGATACCATTCTCTATAGCGACCAGACCCGAATGGATCCAGGCTCTGTGCTCAGTGTCATTCCTGGATCAGTAATGCTGACACCACACAGTACTTCGAAGGATTTATAGCAGAGTAGCAATCACACACTTATTACATCGTTGTCCACAAAGGGAACTTATTACAATAATATGGCTTAAGGCCATCTAATAATAACAGCGGAAGGCTTGGAAGATAAGTGAGTCCATCAACTCCATCGGCATCACTGAGTATAGAACCACGACCTAACACCTTACTAAATGCGAAAAGTCTGCAACGTGAAAGTTGCAGCCCGAAAACGGGTCAGCACATGGAATATGCTGGCAATGTAACACATAGAGAGTAATGAAGCAACAAGCCTATACTACATGCATATATGGCTGGTGGTAAGGCTCTACGGTTACATTTGCATAAAGCTAGTTTTTCCCTACATCAAAGGAATAATTTTATTTAACTATCATGGTGGTTGTTAAACATTGAGAATGGTTGACAGCATCCTCAATCCCAATTAAAAAGTACTCATCAAAACCCAATACATTTATTAGCAGTAACATGTTGAGATTCACATGATATTCAATTACCAGATACTCAAAAATTGTCCATAACCGGGGACACGGCTAACCATGATTAGTTTATACACTCTGCGGAGGTTTGCGCACTTTTCCCCACAAGACTCGATCGCCTCCGCTTGGTTCTCGCACTACCTGGTGTTTGAGAAACGGATGGCGAGACATAGTCTTTCGAAGCGCTAGCACCTTACATGTGGGTAGACCGTACCAACCTACATCCCCTACATCAGCTAGCAAACCCGTAAGAGTTCGAACAACTTAGTCAACTACGACAGAGCCCATAAATGGCTTGAGGCTGCACACTAAAGATTCAAGATTGAATAATATTATGATCACTTAGAGCCTGGGTGGCGGTACGAAGAAATACATGCAAATCCAGATAGAAACCAGGTGCCTCAATCCACCCAGATGTGTGTTTAGGTTAACACCTTAGATAAACCATTAATTAATAATCTCACATCATCATGGATATTCACTCACCCAATCCACGTCTACTAGCATAGCATGGCACAATAAGCAAACGTAGAAGTAACTCCCAAGGTTTCATAAGTAAAAGCAGGTAATAGGTACTACCTCAAATCTACTTCCCAATCCCACAATTTAATTAGATCCTAAACATGCAAGTGTTTGAGGGTTTGATCTAATGCAATAAAAGCTGGGTAGTAGAAAAGGTATGATCAAGTGTTACTTGCCTTCTTGATGATCCATGAGACCTAGAGATTCGAAGTAACAAGCGGCGCACTCCGGGTAATCTAACGCAGACAAACAACAAGCATACAATAAGTACTCATCTAATGCACAGGAAATCTTGAATAAAAGATCTAACCAGGATAGTTCAACTTAAGAACCCTGGTTGCAAAAGAATCGAATCAAATAAAGCATCGAAAGTCGAAACTCGAGAGAACGACTCGGTTTAGCAATCTGAAACTAGGTCAAAATTTTACAGTAGCAAAACTACGTGTAGGTAGGTTAGTCGGAACGGAGGTTTCAGAATGAAACTCCAGTGCGCTTGAATCACCTGATTCCGATAAACGAGCAAGAAATAAAACAGATTTGAAAATCGGATCGGAAATTGAATCGGAAAATAACAGATTAAATCCGATTAAAAGAAGCGATTTAACGGATTAAATAATGGACGTTCGTTAACAGAAGTAATCCAACGAACACATTCATTGAAACGAACGGTTCGGTGAACGTTCGTTAAATAAGAAAACCGAAAAAAATAAAACCATCTAGGGTTTTTTTTTTAAAAACCGAACATCTTTTCTTTAAAAAAAAACCGGGTCGGGTTTTCTTAAAGAAAACCGTGCAGGCGGGGAGGCGGCTACCTCCGTGACTTATTTGGCGGGCTCGGGGCTCGGGGCGGCGGTCGGCGGGGTCGGGAGGCGGCGGGACGGCGGGGGATGACGGCGGAAGAAGCGGGCGGCGTCCTTGGCGGCGAGCTCGGGTTGGGGCGGGCGGCGGGATGAGGTGAGGAGGCGGCCGGGTATTTAAGGAGGGGGTGGCGGCGCCTTGGGGAGGGGCAAGCCGAGTCGGGACCGGACTCCAGGGTGAGGCGGCGTGGCGGGGAGGCGCCCATGTGGCGTCTTGTGAGGGAGAGAGGTGGGCAGGCTGGGCAGGCTGGGCCTTAGCCCAGGCGAAGTATGATTTTTAAACAAAACTAAACGGATTAAAAAAAATACCAAATGAACTCCGAATTTAATAAAATAAATTTTCCCCGACTCCTAAAAATGAGTCGGACAAAATGAACTTTAAATACGGCAAATATGCATATTTTTTTTTAAATGCTCATTTTTTCCTAAGTAAAATAAATCTTCCAAAACCAAATTTGATTTATTTATAAAATCTTCATTTTTCCTAAAGGTTGGGAAAGTCATATTATTCCCTCTCTTAAATTTTTTTTTATAGGAAAAACTTTATGAAGATAATTAAATAAATCCAATGATCCCATTTTCAAAATTTGAGAAATCCCAAATATGAAAATAATGAAACTTCCAACTCTCTCCGAGGGTCCTTGAGTTGCGTGAAATTTTCTAGGATCGGAAAAATGCGAGAAAAATATGGTATGCATGATGACCTAATGTATAACATTCCAAATTGAAATTTTGGGATGTTACAGGTAAGCACGAAGGGGAATCAAATAATGTATGAGTTGGAGGGTTACTCTCATTAGAAGGTGGGCACGGGTAGCTAATCCGCTCTTCCTCCTTTTGTTCTTCGCTCTCCTCATCATCTTTTTCATCCAATGAGCTTAATGTTTCATCAATTTCTTCTTCCATAGCTTCCTGCAAAATATTAGTCTCTTCTTGGACAGCGGAGACTTTCTTCATAAAAGCATTAATATAGTAATTGTATTCATAATTTTCATAGCAATATCTAAGTATAGCAAGATTTTCAGGCCTACAAACTGCATCATCAAAATCATCAAACGCTATAAACATAGATTCAATCTCATAAGCACCCATAAAAGCAACAAATTATTCTATTTGTTCCACATCATAGTAATCATATCTACCATTAACATAAGAAGCCAAGGTTTCATTATCATTGAATTCGCATGAAAAGGGAAGGTGTGGATGCTCCACCCTAGAGCAACAAGTATAATCATGCATCACACATAGTTGACGAGCATACCAACGCATAAAATAATAAATTGATCCCATAATAGTTTCCCTTTTTGTGTCGAGCGATAATTCCTAAAGTATTCACGTTGATCCAACGTGTCTCCCATTATAAAGTTGAATGGGGCTTTCTCAGGATTATCAAAGTAGTACACATTATCTTTCGCATAATGAGAATCGAGGGTTCTAGGAGTTACCCCATCCTCATGAGTAGCAAGTACAGCTACTTTTTTTTATATTTTGTGTTCCATATCCATAACTAAAGATAGAGAACAACTAAGAACAGCAAATAAAAATTACTTAGTGATAAAGCAAACAAGCACACACGAGAATATTCACCCCACGCTATGACTCCCCAGCGACGGCGCCAGAAAAAGGTCTTGATAACCCACAAGTATAGGGGATCGCAACAGTTTTCGATAAGTAAGAGTGTCGAACCCAACGAGGAGCTAAAGGTAGAACAAATATTCCCTCAAGTTCTATCGACCACCGATACAACTCTATGCACGCTTGACGTTCGCTTTACCTAGAACAAGTATGAAACTAGAAGTACTTTGTAGGTGTGACAGGATAAGTTTGCAAGAAAGTAAAGAACGCGTAAACATAAACTAGGGGCTGTTGAGATAAAGAAGCAATAAAGTAAATATAGCAAGTGTGGAAAAGTGGTGGTAGGAGTTGTGAAATTGTCCCTAGGCAATTGACTACTTTACTAGACCGATAGCAAGTTTTATGTGGGAGAGGCCACTGCTAGCATGTCATCCCTGACTTGGAATTCTATGCACTTATGATTGGAACTATTAGCAAGCATCCGCAACTACTAACGTTCATTAAGGTAAAACCCAACCATAGCATTAAGATATATTGGTCCCCCTCCAATCCCGTATGCATCAATTTCTATGCTAGGTTGAAGCTTTTGTCACTCTAGCCCTCCAATACATAGTCCTATCAACATACAACTAACCCTATGGTGTGATCCACGCGCGCGCTCATATGATGGGCACCAAAGGACAGCAACATAACCACAAGAAAATTAAATGAATCATAGCAATTCATCAACCACCAATAGGACAACGAAAATCTACTCAGACATCATAGGATGGCAACACATCATTGGAAAATAATATGAAGCATAAAGCACCATAGAGGGTACAGCGGGTTGCGGGAGAGTGGACCGCTGTAGATAGAGGAGAGAAGGTGATGGAGATGTTGGTGAAGATGGCGGCGGTGTTGGTGAAGATCGCGGTGATGCTGATGGCCCCCGGCAGCGCTCCGGCGCCACCGAAAGCAAGGGGGAGAGAGGCCCCCCTTCTTCTTCTTCTTCCTTGACCTCCTCCCTAGATGGGAGAAGGGTTTCCCCTCTGGTCCTTGGCTCCCATGGCTTGGGAGGTGCGAGAGCCCCTCCGAGATTGGATCTATCTCTCTGTTTCTGCGTTCTGTCCAGGCTCTGTTTCACCGTTTCGTGTATATATGGAGATCCGTAACTCCGATTGGCCTGAAACCTTCGCCCAGATCGTTTTGCCAAAAATTAGCTTTCTTACGGCCAAAGAAGGGCATCAACCGACTTACAGGTGGCCCACGAGATAGGGGGCGCGCCCCCCTGGACGGGTGGCGTGGCCCTCTCTCGTGGCCACGTCGGGCATCGTTTCGCGTTGATTCTTCCTCCCAAAAATCACAAATATTCCAAAATAATTCTCCGTCCGTTTTTATCCCGTTTGGACTCCGTTTTATATTGGGTTTCTGCGAAACATAAAACATGTAACAAACAGGAACTGACACTGGGCACTGGATCTATATGTAGTCCCAAAAAATAGTATAAAAAGTTGCCAAAAGTATATAAAAGTTGTAGAATATTGTCATGGAACAGTCAAAAATTATAGATACGACGGAGACATATCATGTTGCACCATGGAGCGGACTCGATTATATCTGTTATGTTATTTATGTATGATGCATTAAAAACTAACAGGGCTGGGCTGGGTCAGCTCCGTCCTGGCTTTGGTTTACTGCTTGCTTGCTTGCTTGATGCCGCTCCACTCCAGGTAGCTTCTTTCTTGTGTAATTTGCCTCATGAGGTCCTAATTCATATCATAAGATTTGGCCCTCGTGCATGCTGCTTGTGTGGTTCCTGATGGCCAGACATTTTTGTCTTGTGTTGTTCTTGATTTGCCTCATGATGCTTGTGTAACAATGCTCTCTTGGTTGGTATGGTTCCACGAAATTTGGGAGTTGTGGTGCAACATACTTTTTGTTCATGTTCTAGATGGACAATTTTGTCTAGTATTAGCAAGCGCTGATCAAAATATTTATGTTTCGTTGGTGATGAGGCGGTTCATCTCTGAAGGGATCGAGTTGCGCGCTCCAGTAACTAACGATGGATGAAATTGTTTCCGAGGTTCCTACCAGCTCTGCCATTACCTACTTGTTTAAAAACATTGAAACTGTAGGTAGTAACTATAGTTTATCGTTCTTATTCTGAAATGGAATAATGCTTGTCCTCTTGCCGGAATATGTAGAAATTTACCTTGCCAAAGTGAAATGTCAATGCCTACTTGGCATTTACACTGGCTTTATTCATTAGCATTATGCCAAGTTATCGTCTCACTGCTCTAGCATAGTTTGTAGACACTAGGTGCTACTGTCCACAGTGAGAGTAAAAGAGGGTCAAGTGACCGAGTAGCCAAGCAAAACAGGGTCAAGTAACCGAGTGCCCTTACTTCAGGATCTCTGTATTAAGTGAACTAACAACCAAAGTTCCTTCTCTAATGATTGCTTTCTGATTAGGCTAGACTAGAAGGACAATTAGTGGGAAGGTGAGCAAATTGGCAGGTTACCCTTTGCCTCTGTTTCCCATGGCATTGGAGTCGTTGTACTGCTTGAGATTAATTTCCTGGTTAGCCACTGTTGACTGGCCAGGAGGGGCTAGGGTAGCATCATTTTCTCGTCTACTTATTTAATTGGACGATCAGTTCTGCTTGCATGTTTGCACCTGTTGTATTCTCATTGATGTTGAGGTAATATTGCTTGTTACTGAATTTGAATGGAGTAGGGAGAGCCATGAACTGCTTATGTTCTCAGTTACTCCCTCCGTAAAGAAATATAAGAGCGTCCAGATCACTAGTAGTGATATAAATGCTCTTATATTTCTTTACGGAGGGATTTTTAGCATCTTTGTCTTTGTCTTGTGTTGTAAGAGAAACCTGACTCGGTTCTTTGGATATTGTTACTGCAGGAGGGAGAGCATATCTATAGGAAAGTAAAGAAAAACCTGAAAGTCATGGTTGTTACAAGCTGAGGGACGGAACTTTGATACGCTTAAGGGCCGAGTTGGTTGTTACAAGCTGAGTTGGTTGTCAAGCTGGAGTGGCTTGCTGGCTGGCTTTACACGGTGTGATGATGAGATCTATCTGGGTTTGATTGTCAAGGAAAAGTAGGAAGGGGGAAATCCCAATTTAATTTGTCACCCCAACTAGTTTTTGCTGCAATCTTGTGCATGCATAGTAATTGTATTGGACATAACAGTTTTAGCCTTGTGATGGCCTCCTTGAATGGTATCACTCATCGAGTCGCTCTCATCTTTTGCTTGTTAGTTTGTTTCTCGGTGTTAGAATCATTGTTAACAGAGAATGAATGTATGTACGTCTAGGTTGAACAATATTATTGTGTCTCTGCAAGATGCAATCAAACCGAATGTTTCCCTTTTTGATTGATGATCTAAAGGCATTGTATTGTTGATCGCATACTTAGTTCTCATTTGCTGTCAACTGCATTGCTATGGTCCATTGGCTTTTAAACAGTAGCAAGCATATTCTTGTGATTATTGTGAAAATAAGAGCAACATAACTGCTTCACAGACAGAAGGCGTGGACGATATATGGACGACTAAGAATCCAGCGGCTGAATTTAATTATCGTGTGTGAATTGTCCAAAATTTGTTGCCCATCAACATCAAACAGAACTTAAGCATTAGAAAGATGACAGTGAGCTAAAAATGTTTTATATTACTTTATAGATGGAGTAATAACAAACTCTAGGACCATTTGAGCGTTATCAATCTTGTCTATTTCTGACATACTCAAAGAAAGCAGACCGAGTTGAAAGATTAATTTGCTAGAAAACAATGCTTTGTTATAATCTGATCTATTTTATTCGTGTGAGCAGTAGTTTGGTAGCTTCCAAAGGAGGGATCTGTGGGGGTGGCCCTGCAGTAGCAACAACGAGTGCGGAGACCATGCGAGCTCTGACTGGTCCAATGAAAAGCCCAGTCATCCAATGGTATTACAGGTCGCGAGGCGTTGGAGCCATTAAGTAGTATTAACCAAGATGGAGGGTGCCAGCAGCAGCACCAAGAGGAACTAGGCACTTAACTCTCTTTATGGTAAATGATTGCATGTGCGCCTAGGGATGCCAATGAGCTAGCCAGGGAGGTCTTGGATTGCGCCACCTCATCGATCCGCGGCCCGGCCTTTCGTTTGATGCCATGGACCAAGTAGCTAGTTGAACCCTTCCTCTAGAGATTGTTGTCTCCACCATTGTCGCCATCTCTGTCTATATATATAAAAGAGATGGTCATTCATCAGCGTCTTGAGGATGCGTCTTGACTTGGACTTGTGAACAAAAGTAGTTATGGTTGCTATACCGTGCTGCTGTAAAGTACTAGTCATATTCTTAAATAATGGCACACATATTTTTCGCATGATTTCTTAGTTATGCGGTTTAATTTCAACATAAACTAATGTATTCTAAATGTTCGTCATGAGCTCAATTTAAATTCAATTTTAGTCCTCTTTTCACTGGTTCAAGAAAATATATTATACATTAAACTAAAAAATATTTGATTATGCCTATATACATAGTGAGATGTTTTGGTGACTGGGCTCCATGGAGCCCTTTATTTTTTAAAAATTCAAAATTCAAACTTTCTGATTAAAAAAAACTGAAAATAAATATGCAAGTATACAAGGATGAAATGTATATGTGTGTACAAATTCAGGATGAAATATCTTGAAATGCGACCTATAAAAAACAAATTCATGGAGTTTGAGGATGAATAGTATCATGGACTGAAAAGCCCAAATTTGTTTTTTTCACAGCCCTCATTTCAGTGAATTTTGTCTTAAAAATTTACACACATGTACATTATGCCTCCATGTATGTCTGTATTTGTTTAAAAAACACATCAAAATATGAATTTTAAATTTTGCAAATGGAGGCCTCCAAAAGTAATTTTCGCTGTATACAATTCTAATTTTCAATATATTTACTTTGAGTTGGAAAACTACAATTCAATTTTCTAAGTATGACAAAAATATAGTTTTTTTTTCATACGAGAAAAGACTAGGCATGAAGTTAAAGTGAATTATCACAATTTCTGAGTTACTTTAATCTTGATTCAATTAAAATTTGAATTTTTTTTAAGGGGAATTAAAATTTGGATTTCAAAACAACTAATGTTACTACTGTCTCCCAGTAAAATACTTGTAGGCATATTCGTAAATAATGATACACAAAATTTGAAGTTTAGCTTCAACATAATAACTTAATGTATTCTACAAATCCTTTAAAATCTCAATTTAAATTCAATTCTTGTACTCTCCCCACCTTTTCGAAAAAATATATTATAGCCTCTTTTCATTAATATGTTTACTTTAAGCTTTGAAAACTACAATTGACCTTTCTAGTACAATAACATAAATATAGGTTTAGAGGTTTTACCTATGAGAAATGACTAGACATGAAGTTAGAATTAATCCACTTAGAATTTATGAATTGCGTTAATCACACTTTAATTTCATAATTGTAACTAAAAAATTTAAAAACCAAAACGTATAGAATAACTTCCGTTATAGTTTACAATTTTTGAAAGTAACCTGGATTGGAGTTAAATTGAATGAGAACTACCATTTATGACCTTCAAAAGAATTTCTATTAATTATTTTTGAGTATCTTAAGATGTGACATCCTTGAAGAATATGACTCAATGGTCACAGTGGATCACATGTGGGACGACTTTGTTAGAATAGATGTTAAATGGTTAAACGGTTAAAAAATGTATCAAAAATAAAAACCAGACATTTTTTAACTTCCACATCCCTTTTAAGGGCTTCTCATCCTCATCATATCCGGTTCAAACTTGTTGTATTAGATAATCGAGAAGTCGTCGTGCTAAAACCGCACGGGATTAGCGCATTGGAACAGGAACGGCTAAAGTTTACATATTTGGCGTTTGAGGTTTTTTGTTGTTTGAGGCAATAAGGGGTCCCATTGACTCGAACAACCCCGCGTTGAAAATCACGGGAATCTTTTCCCCATATTTCTTCCCTAGCTATTTGGGCCCAATCCTAAAAATAAAGAAGCTATTTGGGCCTGTTTGAATTTCTGATAGACCTCGGCATCTCCGGATACGTGGCCGCTTCGTGCTGGAAAATGATCTTCCCTTTCCTTCCCTTTAATCATGGTCGAGTCAACTGGTTTGTAGCACTTCATCTTAGATTAGGCTACTAATGGTGATAAAAGTCGCCGATGATTAGGGCTCAAACTATCACTACTACTACTCCCTCCGTTCCTTAATATAAGTCTTTTTAGAGATTCCACCAAGCAGGGGCGGATCCATATGGGGTCAAGGGTGTACGTTTGTACACCCAAATGTTTTGGCAAGGAATTTTTATATATGATTTATACTAGATGCATGTATAAAAAGTGGTGTGGCTTGTTAAATAAACATCATGTGGATTCATATAAACCAATGAAAAAATAGCGCGCTACAAAAAATAGCGCGGCCCCTGAAAATATGCTATTAGCGTGCTATAGAGCGCTACAACGTGCTATTAGTGAGACATTATAGACAAATTAATTTAGCGAGGCAATTCTCTACACGCTATAGCGTGCTATTAGCGCGGAAAATGCCAAGGCCGAGCTTCAGGGAGCTCGGTATTTTGAAAAAAAAATCAAAATTCATATTTCAAAGTTTCAAATAAATTTGAAAAAAAATCCACGGGAAATTATATGTTTTCCGCATGCACGTGTGAAAAAATCTTTTGAAAAATTTATATTTTGTAGGCTGTATAAAAAAGACAAAATTCCGGCCCAACAAGAACAAAAATCGGCCCATTTTAGAAATACGGTTTTGGCTTTTTTCTATACGCCACGTGTGAAAGTATATGGTTATGAATTTTTGCACATACGCAATACACATATGTGAGAGTGTATACAAAAATTTTCAAATTTTGTCACGAAGTGGAAATTTGTATTTTGAAAACGAGCTATGTGGAGCTCGTTCTCCAAAAGCCCTCACTCGCTATTAGCGGCACTATAGCGCGCTATTTTTTTCAATGATATAAACTGGTCTCAAACCTTCAGTCCAACAATCACAAACATCTTGATTCCCTTAAGTCCAATTACCATCGATGCTTTTTTACCATCTCATATGTTTCATTAACACCCTATTACTATCACCAACCCTACATGAACTATGATTTTAGCGACGCCTTATTTTTGGCCATGACATATTTTATGACTGTGTAGAAAATAATCTTCATTTTTTACTATTTCTGTAGGGTACTGCGATTATTCTTTTAGATATTGCGGTACAGAAAAAAATGAACACCCAATTTCCAAATCCTGGATCCGCCACTGCCATCAAGTGACTACATATGGAGCAAAATGAATGAATCTACACTCTAAAATATATGTCTACATACATCCGTATGTTGTATTCCATTTGAAATGTCTAAGAAGACTTATATTTAGGAACGGAGGGAATAGTTTGGTTTCCATGTCGGTTTAGGTTTGTATAAGGAAGGTTTGGTGGACAAGTTTAGTCTAGGCCAAGTCTCACTCTCCTGGCCAGCCGTGTATATATATACTCGTGACGCTGGTAAGTTCTATGACCGTGGAAAATCATTTTTTTTAAGAAACAACGCGCACGATACGGGTCTTCGTCAGCAACTATATAGTTCTTTTGTGTACGTGTATTCGTCTTTTTTTTTTAGGGTAGTGTATTCTTCTATTTTGATGTGATTGATCCCTGGATGAATCCCAATTGACAGGCTCCGAGTTCACTCCGATGTCCACCTCGGCGTGCTCCGACTTTCCCAATTGGCCCCTACTCTGCAGGGCGGCTCGCGTCTCGGACAACCGGAACGCGACCACCGCCGAGAGCCACACGAGCGAGGGCCAGCCGGTCGCGGTGACCTTCTGGCTCGTCGACCCGCCGGGCATCTCCTACTTCTCCGTCAACTGCCCTGGCCTCAAGTACAACTACCAAACCTGGCTCCTATGCGCCGAGGCCACCTTCGTCCTCTTCGCACTAACCTTGGGCTCCAGCCACTTCGTCTACACAGCCCGCGGCCCTGCGGGGAAGCAACCATCACTGCGGCTGCTCCCACAGCCCCGCCCCACGTTCTTCGCCTGGCAAAAGTTGGGCCTCTTGGCTTGCGACCACGAGTACTATGCCGTGGCCTTCCTCGACCGCAACTCGACTGCCGAGGACGACGTCTGGCGGTTCGACACCCATGTCTTCTCATCCAAAACGCGGGCATGGAGGACCGTGGAGGCGTCCCATGCGCACTTATCGGACTCCTAGAAGCGGCTGTGTTGCAGGGACGACTTCTCTAGGCAGATCATGGCCGAAGCAAGCTCACTGGGCTGGGTTGATATCGAGCATGGCATTCTCCTTCTCCGCAACCTGCTCGATGGGCGTCCCGTCATCGATTTAATCCCATTGCCCGTGCCAAATGTCGGCTTCCCAGGCGAGGACGGCAATTATTACTGTGCCCCAAGTATTTCTGCGACGTCACCAGCTGCGACGACGGCCTTATCAAGTTCGTCGAGATAAAACGCGACGACGAGAATTTCCTGACCTGTGGGAAAGGCTGGAGAGCCACCGTGTGGAACATGAGGCTCTCCTGGGACGGCTGGCAGAAACGATGCACCGTCCATGTCGACGACATCTCGATTGATCAGAGCTACTCCGCTTTGTTGCCTGAGCTGCTGGATGATGGGATACAAGAGCTGGAATTGAAGAAACTGATTTTTTATGGCCCGATTCTGAGCGTGCACGATGATGATCTTCTTTACATGATGACCAAGGTGAATGCTGAAGATGACGATGGTTGGGCCGTCGTTATCGACATGAAATGTGCAGCGGTGGACGCACTGACCAAGTTTTCTGTCGAACGGAACCCCTTTCCCAATGCAATGTGCTGCCCATGCGTCTTCCCCAAGTACCTCAACATGGCCCAAGGTGGTTCTTCCTTCTTTCTCCCTGAGGATGACTCTCGGGGAAATCTGCGGAAGAAAAGGAAGAAGAGGAAGAAGAGGAAGAAGAGAAAGAGGAGTAATAGGAGGAAGAAGAAGCAGCAGCCGTGTGTCCTGGATCGCCGACAGAGATTGTTGTATTTGCTATGCTTTGTTGGCTGCATGCTTATCGCGATCATAATGACAGCGTACATCGTTTATTTTAAATAAACAACATAACTTTTGGGAGTGACTAATCATCATACGTCTGTTTTTCAATTTGCTTTAGGCCGTTTTTTGTTTCAATGGAGGGTTGACACGTGTCTGCACTGACTACTCAGTCTAAATGTCAGTAACAAAAAAACATCTGTTTTCTCGCTGGGTTCAAGTCAAAAACTGTGCGCCAGCCTCTTTGGCCCTTCTGAAGGTTTGCGCGTCATCCTTCCTTTCCCCTAATCGGGCCGCCTGGCCAACCCGTTAACACACAAAAACGCTGGGCTAGCCCCGGGTCTAACCCAGATTGGCAGATTGGGATGACTTGGAGCCGTTGTGTACTGCCCTGGCTAAGCCCCAGCTGCATACTTTCCCACACTACAAAAATTCTCCATACTGAAATTTTCCCATGTTGTGAATAAAACCTGAAATTCAGAGAAATATCCTGCTGCTGTGTACATAATTTACCTAGAAAAAATGTATAAGACTACAAAACAAAAACTGAAAAAAAGAACTTGACCATAAATTTCCCGTAAGGAAGAATTAGATAACTAAAAATAAGACTGAAGAAGAAACATCTTGTTGTTCCCCTATGGGAAAATGTAGAAAAAAAAACAAAAATAGAATGAAGAAAAACTCTGAAGACTGATGCTACTTGTGCTGAAGACTGATGAAAGCATATACAAAACCTGACAGTAACTTCAATAAAAAACAATGATGGGAACAGAGATCTTGCCAGAATAGCATACGACAACAATGATCTTCTAAAAGTTGTATCTTAAACTCCGCCCTCGTAAAACAACCACTCCTTCTTGGCTGCTACAGCCTCTGGAAGCGACACAGGTGTCAGTAGGCTTGTTAGCGCAGACCCACAAAAAATGATCTTCCTCCGAGAGTTGTATCTTTGAGCGTCAAAAGCATGTATCTGTCGTGGTGGGATTCGACACCACTGACGCCCCATTTGGTCCATTTCCAGCGTGTATCTGATCTAGAAAAAATGAAGTGAAGCAATAAATATGAAGGCTAGTAAGATGACAAAATGCAGATAAACTGAAAACTGTATGAACAAACTTGCTAACCTACCTGGGATTTCTTGACAAACTAAGCAACTAGGATGGACAGTTTTATTAGAGAAGACCGAACAAGGACTGAAGTAGCTGAAGGTCTGAATACTCATAAATAAGAAAACGGAAAGGTGTGATGGAACCCGGGTGCCCCGGCACCCGGTTATCTGGTCCGTTCATGGAGTACAAGATTTGTGCTACTTACTTTACAGGTGCAGACGCTTTGCAGTAGCAGGCTAATTAGCAGGATTTATTTAAGAAGACAAATAGCGACGGGAGGTGAGACAAGGGCGGGCATGACTAGGCCTGGCAGGAGGTCTTGCAGCTCACGCGGTGCTCGTTGAAGTGACAGCACAGAAACGACGGTGCATGCGCCTAGCGGCATGACATGAGATTCCTTCAACTGTCACCCATTTTTGTAGAAACCAAGCTGACGCACGCGCCCATTCGTATCACAAGAGATTCCCATTCGCCATGTCTTGTTCAGCTTGTTCAATCGGCTCAGCTTGCTCTCTCCTTTCAGCTTGCTCATTTAGCCACATAGCCCCAATGGGTAGATATCTGGTGAAACGGTGCATGAGATGCTACGGTGATACAAGACCATGTGGGGCGTTGGATCTGTACTGGAGGTACAGGATTAAGCAGACTCATTTGGCATTGCAATGTGCAAAAAGGACCCTGGTTTATTCCATAATTCAGCGACGAAGTGCATATCCCTCTGCTCTGTTCGCTTCTTCAGTTACGATTCGCACCGCCGCCGTTTAGGCCGTGTCTCCTACCGGCGCCGACCACCATGGTATGCCCCATACACTTTTGCTAGCCTAAATCCAGCGCAACCTTAGGGATCTCGCGCGCCTGCCGATTCCTTAGCTCAGATCCAGTCAGTTTCATGGGAGCCGAGACCGACCTGTCCTCGCCGTCGCTGGATCCGAGGACCCTAGGCAACGAAGATCAGCTAAGAGGCAGCGCCTCCTTTGTTTTACACATATGTGCCTTTTTCTCGTGTTTGATTTTTTTGATTTCAGTAATGCATCTGGGCCATTTGATTTTAGGACTGGATGTCCGCGATGCGAGAGTCGGTGTGGTTCGGTCGATTCCTAACGAGTCACTTTCGAGTGGGATACCACGCCCGACAGCAGCCCTTGTTAGTTCACCCTCTAATAGTCTTGTGAATTGCTATCCACAATGTAGCCCTTAATGGTTGGAGATCTGCCACGATGTGGCTAAAATTATGAACTCAAGGCCAATTGTCGCAACTGTATGCGAACAAATGAAAAATTATGCAAATGCGGCTACATCTAATGTTAGCTGTAGTTATGATAAATTGATGTCCCGTGATGCAATCTCAGCAGATGGTAAAGTTAGTTTGGAGCACATATATGCATTAGTATTTTAATCTTTGCAGAATTAGAACAATGCTTGCTACTCAGACCAAGTTCTTTTTCAGGTTACTGTATCTTGCTAATCAGGAAATCTAGCAGTGTTTAAAATGTTGGCTGCTGCTTCCTTTCCTAACCTTTCTAGCTGAATTGTATACATAATCTTTCTTATAGAGTGTCATATAATGTTTCTTACATATAATATTGTTTTTACTTGTTACATATAGTAGTTGGAAACCACATGTACAGCCTAACGTTATTAGTCAAGCTGGTCATATGATCCAAATAAGTGAGCATTTAGATATTTACCAAGTCATGTCGAGCGTTTGACTAAATTCTAGCAGATGAGGCCCATTAAGGGTATCTACAATTCTGAGTGCTTAACTAGGCACTTATAATTGGGGAAGAAAACTATTGATTATCTAGGAGTGATGGTTTAATGTTGGAGATGCCCTAATGTTTGAATAACAGAAATGCAAGCAGACTTGTGGCAAGGCTATGCCACTGAGTACTAGGAACTATTGCTCTGTAGGGGCAAATGTTCCAGTCAATGATGTGCATGCTTTCAGCATCGGAAAACAACATTCATGTGTGGAATATGTTGGCTCCAAGTATGGGTTGCCCTCACATGACATGCAAAATTAACGACCAGATGGCTGGGCCTACAGATTCCGGAGCAGAAACATGATCATCTTGACATTAGGGGAATCATGTGTGTTAGCAGTTGGCATGAGTAATGTAATACTACAGGCAATATGTGCCTTTTGGTTTTAGGAGTAACACCCTGTTGAGTTTAGCACATCAGAACTATAATTGTTGTTACATATATGTGCAATTTCCTGGCCAGCTTGCATTGTGTTTTGTCAATCTCAAAGATCGTACTGCTGTTGTTTGCTTTACTAGACAACAACATGCTTTCTAAAGGCGTTACTAGTGTCGTGGAATCTCCTTTGTTTCGCCATGTCTTGTTCCTTATATTTGAGTTGAATAAAACCATCACGGTTAGTTTCACTTGTAGGATTTTATTTGCTTCACTTAATATCTATTGTTGCCTGGTCTTGATGTTTATGGATGTATGTGGCAAAAGCGAGGAGGGATGTTTGGATGTATGTGGCAAAAGCGAGGAAGGATGTTTGTTCCTTGAATATTTCCTAATTGTAGCATTTGATGCATTTTGGTACTTAAATATTTAGTTGTAAGCACCCAGTCACTCAACATGTAGGTTACCAGACTGTACTTGTAGTCCATGCTGGTCTTTAGAAAAATTCATCATGCATGCTGGTTGGAGAAACAGAGAACACATGCTTCTTTTGAGGGGAAGATGCAAATATTACAGGGGCGCATGTGTAAATAGTTGACTGAATTGATCCAGTCCATTCCCTGTAGATCCAACGCCCCATGCAGTGCTGTAGCACCGTATCACTCAATGGATGGGAGCACAGGATATTTCCCCTAGCCCCAATCTTCCAGCTAGGTCACTAGGTCACTGTTCAGCCACTGGATGAGTCAAAGCAGTGCACGCTTCGTGTCCGACGTACACTGGACTGTGGATTTTTTTATCCCGTGCCCATCGGTCACTAAGGTTATTTGTTCCCCGCATGCAAAGGCTCGATGCGACATAATGAGACGGATGAGAACAGTGTTACTGAAGCGGCAAGGAGCAGGCAGCCACTACGTCGATTCAGATTTCGTTGCAAGTAAAATGTTGTCCACCATCTATATTATTGTAACTATTTGATTATCTATAAGTCAGTTGTTGATACCTTCAGACCCATGATATTAATATCTAATGCCTCTCTCAAATTACTTGTATTATATTTATCTAAACAGAAATATATCTAAAAGCGTATCTAGAAACATCCATATCTAGACAAATCTAAAACATGTAGTTTAAAATGAAGTTTCGACCTGTTACGCTAGATGATGCAAAATATAAATATTAACCTATACATGTAGGTATCCCAAAAAAATCTTATACATGTAGGTGTAATTAGAACCGGTGATACTTCCATCATCTAACATTCACACGAGTAGGCACAGTTTTATATACACTAACTATCCCATAAATACACTGCATAAATGAATGAGAAGTGGTTACCGCACATTAATGTCGATCCGCCAATTCAAGTCAGCTCGAGCAGCGTGATCTCTCGCTGGAGCTAACATTAAAGTGTTGTGCTGGCCGAGAAAGCCCCATTTGCTGAGCCCCGGTATCCATGTATGTTCAACGCCAGAGCGGTGTGACTGGACAAGCGAATTTCAAACTAGATGCCGGCCCACTCGCCTGTCGGCTTAAGAGCGACCCCAACACAGCGATCCAAAACGTCCGCCTGCGTTCGTTCGGGTTGGCGCGGACAAAAGTGGAGGCCCAACACGTCGACCCAAACCCAAAACGCGTCCGCTTCGACGCATTTTGCTGCAACAATGCGTCGGTAGCGGACACCTCGCGCCTTCTCGATGTCCGCCCGGCGTCCCCACTGGCGGCCGTCCAACTACCCAGCGGCTAGTTTGGTCGACAATTTATGACGACCGCCTACCTAAGCCCGCAGCGTCGGCGACGACGGTCGTCTTTTTAAGCCGACCATGCGTGGGGAGGGGTCGTCATCCGCTTCGAAAAGCCCCGTCCCCATCTCGCCACCCTCTACTCCGCCGTCGGCACCCTAGCCACGCTAGCCAAGCGGATGGGGCTCTTCTCCGGCACCGCAGCGGTAAAGCCAAGGGCAAGGCCCCCATCACCCCTTCCCCTTCCCGCCTCCGCCGGTGCCATTTCGACGGCGAGGCAGCGTGTCAACGTGCCAGTGCACCAGGCGAGTGGGCGCATCCTCGAGGTCCACAACATGGATTGCCCGTGCTAAATTTTGTTGCCCCTTCCTCTTTGAAACAATGGTCGGATATGGAGTAAATATGCAAACACTATGTTGAGTCGTCCGATGACTCTTCTGACTAGGAGAACTACTCAGATGAGATAGACTATTCAAGCTGAAATTGGCATAATCAGCGCACAGTAATTGAAATTGGTACATTCGGCGGCCACAAGGATACTCTTGTACCTGATACATTATGTAGAAAACCGTATACTTGTACCTGATACATTCAGTCATATTGGTACCTGGTACATTTAGTGGACAACCGTATACTTGTACCTGGTAGGTACAAATATGTCTAAGTGTGCCAAGTACAAGTACAAGTATATGATTGTCCACTAAATGTACCAGGTGCGAAAGTATCGTTGTGGTTTTCGAATGTACTAAGTCAATTACTGTGCGCTGATTATACCAGCTACATATATGTTTGTGATGGGTTAATGTAAAATACAAACTATTAGGAACAACCAATATTAGCGCCCAACATAGTGCATCTCATCTGAGTAGTTCTCTTCACTGGAAAAGTCGTTGGACACCTCAACATAGTGCTTGTATATTTAATTCATATCCGGATCCATGTTTTGAGAGTGGATGGGGCAACAAAATTTACCATGAACAATCCAACTAACACTTGCGGACAATGGATTCGGATATGGAATAAATATGCAAGCACTATGTTGAGTCGTCCGATGACTCTTCCGCCTAGGAGAACTACTCGGATGAGATGCATTATATCGGGCAGTAATATTAACGGTTACTCATAACTTGTACCTGGTACATTTACACATCACAAACATACATGTATTGCTATATTCATCGCACAGTAATTGGAATTGGTATACTTGTACCTGGTATATTATGTGGAAAACTGTATACTTGTGCATGGTACATTGAGTCATATTGGTACCTGGTACATTTAGTTGACAACCGTGCACTTGTACCTAGTACATTCAGGCATACATGTACCTGGTACATTCAGGCATCTCATCCGAGTAATCATAAATGTACCAGGTACAAGTATATTATTGTCCACATAATGTAACTGGTGCGAGAGTATCCTTGTTGTGTTCGAATGTACTGTGCCGCATGAGCACAAAACAGATGAAAATAAATAGCCGTACACCAAACCTGCACAGTGCCTTGGCTGGGCCCACCACTCGCGGGCATGCCGGCATATGTGTTGAAAATTTATTGGTTTAACGCCGATTGTACCAGGAACATGTGCCTTTAAGGGTTGTACCGGAACAGTTTGTTGCTGAGTTGAGGAAATTATGTACCTAGAGCATCAACCTTGACGTACATACCGGAACAGGACCAGCGCCGTGCCTTAAGCAGGACAAACTTCTGTTCATGGGACGAATCGTATCCCAAAAAATTGCTTGATAAATGTACATAACTTCATTTCGCGTTGCGAGTCAACACTGTTCTAAAATGGAAAAAAGCGATGATTGCGCCCAGGTTATGTGCGTGGAACAGTTGGTGCATTTTATTTAAAATATATGGTTCTGGTCAAGTTGTTCTGTACCCCCATCTCAACATACATTCATTCGCACACATATGGCAAGCATCGATAACTAGATGAAATAATTGGGCAAAAACATTTACAATGGTTACGCTAACTGTTCAGCAGTGTACTAGTGAAGGATAATGTATCTTTAGGATCAAAAAAATATAGGTGGAATCTACATAATATAGATGTACATGAAGTTATGGTGCGTCGTACATTAATCATACATAATCATGTTTGTTCTTTCCTGTGCACCACAAGACAAACTTGGGGGAACATTCCTGATCAAATTCAACAGCGTACCAACATGTTCGGATCAACGGACTTCATATCTTCTAAAAGTTGACAGTCTTATCCATGTCATCCGTTATTGCATCTTGAGTATCCTTGAGCAAAAATACTTTAAGTTATGTTTACGAAGTGGTGCGCAAGTCTGATCTCCATTTATTGCATTGATAATATTGTATACCTTGCCGAGGCTGATGTTATTCTCCCTGAGATTCTTGATGAAATTCATAAGAACCAGATTGATCTCACTGTGTAAATTCCACTGCCTCGTCTCCTGAAGACTTGTAGACAAAGGGTGATTGTGCTCGTTGTTGAATATGCTAACCTACCAACCATGATCTTTCATGCGGAGGAGCGGCATCCTCGCCTTGTACTCTGTTTTGTACGAAAATTTTTGTTTACTCTGCACCACAAGCACAAAGAGACAACGACAAAACTAATGTCTATAATACAAATGCCAAGTGATTTCCAAGCACAAAAGAATCCAGTCGCTTTCAAGATGGTCCCTCTTTCCTCCTATGATGTAAGAGGAGTATTTTATCTCAATGGTTTGTTGGTCAAGGGCAAGTATGGACATGTAAAATTTCTCAACCATGGCAAGTTACTTGCTAAAAGTATGCATTCCACGATTGATCACGTACCGCATAAATTTATTTTTGAAGAAGAAAATATATTCTTCCATAGAGACCTCTTATTTCTTGTTAGTCATTCTCCAAGAAACATCGTATATAGAAAATTATTTTTGCACTTTGCATTATCATGTATTATTTATATCAGCTAAAGAAATGATCATAAAAAAGGTTGAGAAATCAGTAAAATATTAAACAAATATTCATAATTTGACAAATATGAGATCCATTTTACATGTGTGTATCTATTTTATAAACCTTTTGATGCTTAATCAAAATGGGCAAGAAAAATAAAGCTTGATATGCGAGGATGTAACAGAGCTAAAAGTGGAAGATAAACAGATTGTAACTAGTATAATGATATTTCTTTCCTTTTATTGTCTTACTTTAAGATGTAAACATTTATTTCCTTATATTTATGTAAACATTATCGTGAATGTACCAGGTTCAAGTATGGTTGTGTCCGCTAATGTGCCATGTCCAATTACATTGTGTCGGATGAATGTACAAGGATCAAGTATCTTTGTGTTGGGTGAATGTATCAGGTCGAAGTATGGTTGCGTCAGCTGAATCGACCAGGTCCAACTATGTTTGTGTCCTCTTGAATGTACCAGGTCCCGTGGTTGTGTCGGCTAAATGTACTAGGTCCAATTATGTTTTGTGTCATGTGAATGTATCGGGTCCAATTACGAAATTGAAAAATGGACTTGTAAGCTCAAAATAATCATAGTAGAGTAGGCAATGACCGTTTTCTCTGTTCTGATTCATCCAAATAATCGCGACGTAACCTCGGCGTGCCATGTAGTACTCCCGACGGCGGCGAGTAGCGGTCATAACGCCGGCAAGAGTGGGCGTCGGTGGCGGTGGCTCTGTCCAAATAATCGCCACTGCGGATGAGCGTGAGACCTCCTGCATGAACTACCCTCCAGCCGCCTACTCTTCGTCCACCTCCATGGTGGCACCGAGCATCGAAGCATGCAGAGGAGGTGGCCTTCCACACTAGGGCACACATCAAGCTTATGTTGGGATACACGGTCGGAGATCGTTCTAGAAGCAGTAGGCACCACATCGACGTCACCAAAAAATATAAACTCTGCTACCCACCGAATGCTGCTCATTAATTTGCTTTGGTAGCACGCATCCCATCAGCATGTCACGAAACACCAGCACCACGGCTAACACCCTTAATGGAGAAACTCACCCTATTATACATGGACCAATGGTTTCGAGTGTGTCTAAGCTGGCCCACCCATCAGTCCGACCTGGCGGATCATGCCTTTCCTTATACACCTCAGATATTGGTTGGATATGGGGGGTGTCGGTCAGCCCGGACGTATAGAGTCAATGTAAGTAGGCCGACTCGGACGCTATTTTTGTGACCGGGCACTGACCTAGTCATACAACCGAATACACAGGGGAATTTTGATGAGCCCGGTTGTAGATACACTTATCAATGTGACGGTATACATGTTAACACGTACACATGGGTATCAATTTTTAATATTAAAACCATGTAGGGAAGCTGTAAAGTACAAAATATTTTCCGGACTAGGATATTGTTCCACGAATATAATAACACTTGTACCAAATACATACACGCCGACACATGTTTGATGTAACATGATGATGACTTTTCATCGGTGTTCCAGGTACAAGTTATAGCATTTTGTGCCGGGAACGACAGATGTTCCAAGTACAACATGATGAGAGCTCATTAGTACGTGTTCCAGGTACAAGTTGAGGCAGTTGTATGCCGGGAACAAGACTCACAAGTATTGCAGGTACATACGTCCAGACGGCATTCTAGATACAATATGATGAAAACTCGCCAGTGGGTGTTCCAGGTAAAAATTGTGGTCGTTCTGTGCCGGGAACGGCACTCGCAGCGGTGTACAAGTTCGTCGCGACGTGCCACGCAGGTTGCTGCTCTTATTAGAGCCACTTTATTGATATTAGCGATGAGAAGACATGGAACACTGAAGATTTGAAGCATGGATGCGTCAAACATGTGATTGCCATATCCACGATCGAACAACCAATAACATATACTATGTGCTAAGTCATACAACGTGAGACAAACAAAGCGAGTGTGCACACAGATGGGCGTTCGCACGCTGCATTACTTCGCACATATGCGCACATAGAATGGCACGTCCTAGTTTCATATGCACACGCGCCGTACAAATACCGAGTCACGATCTGTGCGAGGAGCTCTATATAGCTGTATTATCGTTTTCGTAGCGGATATATTGTTGGATATTAAACTATGCATACCTGGTATATGTCAGGAACACGAATCTTTCTTTGCGCAAAGGAAGTGTATGACCCTGCATGCGTACGACACAAGGGAAGTGCTGGTCCAGCTCGCTAGACCAGACGCGTACAGACTACAGTGGATGTTGCTCAAGAGAGAGAAAATAATGGATAGCAGTGACATCTATTGGTTGAACGATGCGGCGCCTTGCTCTATGCCCACGCACGCCATATTAAATCCGCATGCATGCAGGCTGTGTGCAGTCAAGTCGGGTGTGTCATGATCGCAAAGAATCTACTTCGTAGTATTTCAATAGCAGCTCGGCACAAAAGGAGACGGAGGACGGCTGATGGCAAACTTTTTACTCTTGGTTGACTTGTCGATTTACATTTATCGAGGACACTGTGCCATGGTCTTCAAAATCTTGAACAATGTTAAGTAGTAGTGCGACAAAGTAAAAGTAAATTGAGCGGTTTGGTTGCCCATCATCCTCATGACTTAAGGCATGATCAGAAGTGCACAACATCACGAAGAAAATCATTTAAACGCTGCTATGAAAGAAAAACCCACCATGGGACATGGATGCACATGTATCCAAATTGCAAAAAAAGTAACTAAAATAGTTAAAATAGTAGAACATTTCTGAAACTTTAAAGGATGTGCAATAATTGATAAATTAGTAAGTCAATGAACTTTCTTTCCCCATATCGATGCCACTTAAACACCAAGATGTAAGCATAACCGAGGCGTATATAGGGTTCATACTTGTTTACTAATAAGTGGTTGTGCCTGTAGTTTCAATAATGATGATCAAGCACGTGGGACAAGCTGAAAACACAGCTGCGAGGGCTGTTCCCGTGCAGCTGTTCCCGGCACTGCACGGTCACACGTACCGGAACATCTACTACATCTACTGATACATTCCCATCATGTTGTACCTTGAACACCTATCGGTGCATGTTGTACCTGGAACACCTGTCGAGGCATATGTATATGTACCTGGTACAAGTAGTACCTACTCCTGTTCCCGGAACAATTTCATAATCTGAATATTTTTTGTGTTTCTCTACAACATCCCTACATGGTTTTAGTTTTGAGGATTGATCATCAAAGCTAAATAAAATGACACAGAAGATGATCGTCCTACTGATGCTAGCAAGACCGTCCTAAGAAAAGATCATTTGGTATGACATTACATATGCATTACATCCATGTAACCGTGCAGGTCTTCCTTTTGTGTCGTAAAGTATTGCTTCTACCACAACTAATCTGCTTATGGGTTGCACCTTCCGAATCTATGGTCTGCCTTGCAATTCAGTTTAGCACTTCCCAGCTATGCCCAATCTGCACTAAACAGTATAGAAAATCAGTAGCCTATATGTTGCGCCAAATAAAAACATAGAAGTTCAGAATAAGTATACTTGCCATTAAAATTAAGAAGCACTTAAAAATTATATTCTGCAATTGGAATAGAAATTTTGTAGCAGCAGGTGCTACATCTGAAAAATCATTCAAATACGTTCGCACGTATATTTCAGATCGGAGCTGACTACATGTCCCAGACATATGCATTAACACCTAAATAGAATAAAGGGTGGATAGAGGTGGGTAAGGTGCAGCCTGATTTGCCAGAGGCAAAGTCACTAAATCCGGCTCCGTTTTAGACATATGCCTTGACAGCCTGAATCGTAATAACTAAAAGACTCCGCTAATTTTCACTCGAACCCAGACCTGAATGGAGGACGGCTCCGCGGCTACAAACCTGTGTTTCCACCATCCAGTCGGCTCGAGTCGTGGCCAAAGTTCCTTGCATCACTTGCTCAGACGTCAAGCAAAACCGGATCGGAGGAGCTGCCATATTTCGATCGAGCTCAACTTGAGTGCTGTTGCCCTCGCCGTAAGCCTACTCCCATATTGGTTTCTGTATGTACAAGCAATAATATTAACAATATGCATCGGATCAATTAGCTACGTTACTTTTGAAAACAATAACAATATATATCACAATCGTACGTACTATTTCAGATCGGAGCTGACTAGATTCTGATATCTACCAATCCTTGTACAAGCATAAAGATAACTACCACTGTATATATGAATCCAGCAGAACTGAAAAACGTAATGCATTGGAATACACGCAATCGGATGGATACCTGCGTTTGCATCCACCGGCTTCTTGGTATGGAGAATCACTCGAATCATCCGTCCTGACTTCTGTGCATCTGCTTCTCGCATGTCACGCGAACACATAATGAACAAGCTACGATCCACCACAACTGATCTGGAAGTTGGTGTTCTGTAGAACAAATCAGAAGACTGCAGATTCATATTATTTGTAGATTAGACAGATAATTGCTTGGGACTAACCTGGAGCTTGATTCAAGGTCCAGGTCGGCGGCTATAGAAGCGAGAATGTTGCGATCTGTTGTTCCTTCTTCATCAGAATCACTCCCATGGTGGAGCTCAGCAAGATGGTGGGTAGGGGCGTGGTGGGTGGAGGAGAACTAGGAAGAGACACGACCTGACGTTCGACTGAAACACGGGAGCGCCACATATACCTTTTTCTCTGTTATAACATCAACCCGACAGGTCATCTCCAAAGTCTATGTCTCTGGTCCCGCTAGGTGGAATCATCCTACATTAAAACAGTGCTAGACTAGGCCCAGGAAAGATTCAATATATGTCGACCATCCAGAGTTTTACGAGACTCCAGCCCTGCTAATCAGACTGTCGTTACAGTACGTGGCACATATCTCGATGCATTGGATTCACGGCAACGGCAGAGATAAGAGGGTGCCTAGGCACCCGGGATCTAAAAAGCCATTCTCATAAGAAAAGCGGTCTAGATAAGCAGGACAAGTTTTTTGTGGTTGTAGGCTGTGGTGGACTTAGGACTGAAACAATGAATACTAAATTAAGACTGAACAGTGAATACTAACTAACCTACCTATGTGGTAACACACAAAACTGAACAAAATGATACCTAACACCGAAACTAATAACATAACTAAAAATGACACCAACCCCTGAGAGTACTTAAAATGATACTAGTGTGGGAGAACTTGTTGAGTAAGGTCTGTTCGGAGAACCTCCACTCCACAACTCTACTCCTGGATTTGGTGGAGTTGCAGTTGAAAACATGAGCGGTTATTTCTGACTCCACAGCTGCTGAAATTTCATAGAGCTGTTGGAATTCCGAACAGGCCTTAAGTGTGGGACAATTTTGGCTCGGAGATGTGAGATACTACAAAATAAAGGTAAGAAAATGAGCAGGACTCATTGGAAAATGACAGAGTGAGTAAGCACTAGGGACTTAGACTGATTGACTAGTACACTTTGAACAATTGACAAAAACTAAAAAGAAACCAAGAACTAAATCACTAACTATATATAATTGGCAAAATTTCGTGTGACTGAACAATGATGCAAGCTCTCTGAACATTGACTGATGAGTCAACTATCTTAACATTGGCTTATAGTCTAACAGAAGATGTGACGACGATATGAAGATGTGGCACAGATGCGGGTCCCCCGGTGTTCTTTCCTGATCTCGACGAGGAATTTGCGCCCCTCACATTCCTCGAAAAGCACGCGGTCGTCAGTGGCGCAATTGAATTTGACCCTTGAGTGGCATGTGATAATCTGCAGACAATAGCAAATAGAAATGGAAAAGGAAGAGCAAAATATAGGCTATCCTCATGCTTGCTTTGGGGCATGAGGCGTTTGCAGATGAGGCCGACAAATAGCTAAATTCTAAAAACTGATAGACTAAAAAAGGAAATGAATGCAACAAGTAATGACTAAATGAGAAAAAGAAATCTAAGAAAAAGCTAAAGTTGATACAATTCTATCAGCTAAAAGGACTAAGTTTGTATCTGAAGCAGGAAAAAACTGAATTCATACACAAACTAAAAGAAGAAATGAAATGTTTAACTGAACAGGACAACTATCACGCTATCATAAAACATACAGGGAGGTGTTGGTAATATCCACATCATAGCCTTGTAAAAATGAGTGACAAATGAAAATGAAACATAACGAGAACTAGACTATGGTGATAAATGAATAACTGACCATAACAGTGAACTAGACTATAGTGATAATTTTTTTTGAAACAGAACTATAGTGATAAATTGAACATATTCAAAACTAAGTTACCACTGGGCTTTCAAAGTCCTCAGACAACCAAATCCCAAAGTTTAAGCATAATGAGCGACGACCAGCATAATCGAACCTACAGATTGGGCACGCCATCCCGTTACATATGTGGCAGAGAAAAACTATTTGTTAGCAAAAAGATGACTGAAAAACTAAGAACAGGGACTCACCAGATAACTAATTTAAAGTACAGGAATTATTAACACATATCAAGTTTAACAAATTTAAAATGAATGCTGAAAATACAGGAATAACATAAACTGGAAATAGTAAGCTGAATGGAAACTAACTAGTTAGAATAATAAATGACTTAACTTAAGACTGATAGACTAGAACAAACACTGACCAAATAACTGAAGAGAACTAAAATGAGACACTTAAGATACTGAACAAGCACTGACCAAATAACTAATCACTTAACATATAGTTGAAGAGAACTATAACTGATACTTTGGAGTACTGGACTAAAAACTGGAAATAATCTAGCAAAAAAACCAATGCAAAAAACTGAAAACCGAAAACTAAAAACTTAGGACTTACAGGAACATAAGGTTGAAAACAGAAATAATCATCTACTAAAAGGCAAGACTCATGAGAGATAGGACTGATGAAAGCTGAAAATGATAACTAAATATGATAAAATGAGGACTGATACTATTACAAAAACTAATATAAGACTGAGAAGGCAAGCTTACTAACTGAGGAACAAAAACACTAATTGCTGGAACAAAATTATAGAAAGGGACTGAAAAGCGGAAGACTAGACTACAGAAACACTGAATACAAAGATTCTAAAGACACAGAAAACTGAAGAACTATAGATAGAGAGAAAAGAGGGCTGAATAAACAAGACAAAAAAGGTGGTTGAATAGTAAGATGACTCAAGAAACACTGAAAAATGAAGGATTGAAAACAGAGAAAAGAAACCTGAAGAACTAAACAATTACTAAAGACTAAAGAAAGATGACTGGAAATATATATGAAATAGTTACTGATGACAGGGATGAAGAAGAGATGTATGGGCAAGGTATGCAAACAGAGGAATGAAGCAATTCCAACAGGACAATAGGGACCCTGACCACTATATGGCGCAGAGTGGAGGTCACAGTTCGACTGTCGAGCTATTGAATCCTCACAAGTCACACCCAGATACTACTATAGCGTGACAATTTGTCTAACCTCCCTGATTGGATAAGTGATTTTCAGGCACTGTAGTTACAAAAATAATATGAAGTGAAGTTTGCAGCAGTTGAACTTCATTTTAAGCGACAACCATTGCGGTAAGAACTAAACAAAAAGTAGGCCCTTTCGCCTTTGGGGTACATCGATCTTTCACAACTGGTAGCGCGCATAACCTAGCCGAGCCGTCTCCTGGTAGATGTTGATTTCTTCGCGTGTGTTCAAAGAAACCAATTTAGGGGCGCTCTGATTTTTTTACTGTTAGGCTGACCCCTCAGAAAATTGACTTCGAACACACCTTAATTGGAGGCACTACAATGAAAGAAAAATCGCCATCTACTGAAAAATGAACACCCATGAGCCTGCACTACAGCAAAAAAGAAACCTACACCAAAAAGCAACCAGTGTTCATGCAGAAAAAGGCCTAAACCTAAAAAAAAGCATACTGAAAAATTATAATAGCCAATACATAACAGGTAAGGGAAAAATTTAGAGCTGTCCATTTTAGCGTGAATAAATCACACCAAAAAATAACCGTGAGCTTGCTCCCAAAACTCGGGCGTGAGAAGCAAAACCATCTCTATAATGAAGGAATTATTTAAGCTGAATAATGTACAGAACATGGTAAAAAACTGAATAATCTAGTACCAAAAACTAGCTCTCATTCACTAAACTGAAAAATAAATAAGTACAGAAAATATAAATTGTGCGCATGTTTTCATCATGGAAGATGCTACCGAAGAAATAGGATTCAGAACATTCTTTCGTCCATGCTTACATCAACAGAAAGCAGACGAAAATGCAGCCTGAACCATTACTGAACATTGCATAGACCCTCCCACAAAGAAAGAATTCACCAGCAAAATGCCTAAAAATCTCAAATACCTACTTTCACCCATACAGCACCTGTGCAGTTTTACGAGACTGCAGAGGAGCCGAACCGCATGAATCTACATCCAACACTTCGTAGTCAGCTTAGTGGAATGTTTTGTTTAGTGGTGAAATTGACACTCAACCCTTCTTAGAACCGGAGATCTAGATCCAGAAAAACAACGAGCCGGACTTGGCGATGAAATTTGTGGATTGACTGACACGCACACATAGGTGGCTGCAAAAAATATTCAGGATTGTTTCTCATGAACCACTCAAAATTGCAGATGTGAACTAAGCTATCGCAAAACGTTCCTACCCAAAAACCACCTAATTAAACAACCCCTGCGACATGGCTCTATGCCGGGCGACCCCGACGATGAACTGAATCAAACACAAAAAGAGGCAGAACAGATAGAACAAACAAAAAATTGGACAGAGGTAGGACAACAGGGAGACGGAAGTATACCTTGCGCCCCACCGGCGCCGGCAAATACTACCTCCCCCAGCGTGGGTGCTTGTTGGCGGCGAGCACGACGGGGAGCTCCGCTGAGTTCCTCTCCTGCCCGCGGCCCTGTCTGTGAAGCACGCCTCCAACATGCAAGCGCCACGCTCCATCTCCGCCTGGCCGACCAACCGCTAATCACCGGCGAGGAGCCGCCTTCCCTCCGCCGTCTCTGCCCGCCTCGGCCAACCCCTTCCAATACACTCCCCAGCAAAGACAAAGGCCCGCCGCCCTTCGCCCCACCGACTGAATAGAAAATTCAAAAAACACTTGACACCAGACTGAGGGCGGAAAACCCGTGAACCCGAAAGCCCAACAACAAAAAAAAATCCACGACACATCGACCCGGTTCACGCGAGACTGAGGGCGTACGATGCGCGGAGATTCGTGTGGATCAGACGGACAGAAAAACGACCTGAGACGAATTTAAAAACAGATGACTGAAAAATAGTAAAACTGTAACTTTTTAGAAGCTCATATCAAGCTTATTTTTTGTATGCCAAATGGTTTCCAACGCGATGTATATACCATCCGCACCGGCACCTCTCAAACGTTTTATTCATATGCTAGATATTTTTTCAAAAAGGGGTGTTACCCCAGCTTCTGCATCAGAAAGATGGATACGGCTCATATTATTAAAAACGAAACCAGTCTCAAAGTCTCTAGTATCTCAAAGTCTGAAACACTTGGTGGAAAAAAAGGCCTTTGGTCGCGGTTCATAGCGCCATTAGTCGCGGTTGGGCAACCGCGACCAAATAAGCGACTAATGCCCCCCACCTTTAGTCGCGGCTGCTTAAGAACCGCGACTAACGGCCCGTCCACGTGGGCGCCAGGCGGCCGTCGGGGCGGAGGACCTTTAGTCGCGGTTCTTCTGGCCAACCGCGACTAAAGGCCGCCACAGGTTTAGGGTTTTAGCCCCCCCCCCCTAAACCTGTTTTCTGTTTAATTTGTATTGTTTTATTTCTTTTGTGCTTTATTTTAATTTTGAAGGAGCCGGGCACGCGCCGCCGCTTGCCGCCGGCGTGCACGCTGGAGAAGCCAAGGAAGGGGTGATGCGTCGCGGCGGGCGAGGGAGGCGGCAGTACCGAGGGAGGCCGGTCGGCGGCGTTGAGGGCGCGCGGTGGGCGAGGGAGGCCGGTCGGCGGCGTTGAGGGCGGGCGAAGCGAGGCGGCAAACGAGGCCGGCCGGCGGCGCGCTGTAGGCGAGGGCGACGCGGGCGGCGTCGAGGGCGCAGGGCAATGGCGGGCGTCGAGGGCGAGGGCGACGGCGGGCGGCGTCGAGGGCGCGGCAGAGACGAACAGGCGAGAATCTACACCCACTTGTGAAGAGAATGGCTCCAAATGGCTAAGTGTTGGCTGCTGGATGGGTATATATATGGGAGGGCTTTAGTTGCGGTTGGCACTGGCAAACCGTGACTAAAGGTGCCGAGCCTTTAGTCGCGGTTGTCTGGCAAACCGCGACTAAAGACCCTCACGTCGCGCCAGCCACCGGCGCCACAGGCCCAGGCCTTTGGTCGCGGTTCACCTCGTAACCGCGACTAAAGGTCCCATTAGTCGCGGTTCCTACAGCTTCGCGACGTATGGGGCTGGACGGAAGCCTGTTTTTCCACCAGTGAAAAGAAAACAGAACGCTCAAACGAGCCTAATCAAGAAGCCACAACTGGCAGGCAAATAAAATAGGAGCACTACATGCCTATCCTATTACATGACCGCCATCCAAATCGGTTGAAAATAATCCGAGCTACCATCTCCCATCGGGTAGACGCTTGAGTAGCCAACGCCCGGCCTCCGTGAGTCGAAGAGCGACCACATATGGATCAATGTTGTGGCCACGAAGATAACTTTGCAAGAAGTGAAAGTCCGTTGCTCGTTAAAAACCAAATCATTTCTGCAGTTCCAGACTGCCCATAACAAGGCACAAATTCCAACACGAATGTGTCTTGCTAAATCCAAGTTAACCCCATCAAGCCATGTTCCAAATAACATATTGATAGAGGTAGGTGGAGTAATATTAAAAGCAATATGAATCGAACGCCAAAGAATCTTAGCCAGCAGACAATCTAGAAAGAGGTGCCTGATAGTTTCGTTACGATCACAAAAACTACACCTAGCAGAACCCATCCAATTGCGTTTTGCCAGATTATCCTTTGTCAAAATGACTTGTTTATGCACAAACCACATAAACATTTTGATTCACAAAGGTACCTTAACTTTTCAGACGTGCTTCGAGCAAGGAATGACACTAGTGTTTATGACATCCAGGTACATGGATTTGACCGAGAACACGCCGTCCTTAGTCAGTTTCCAAAACAATCTATCTGGCTGCTGAGACAGCTGGACATCCATCAGCCTTCGTACAAGATGAAGCCAGGCCTCCCAACGATCACCTACCAGCGTCCTCCGAAAGCTAATATTGAGAGGCGTGGACTGTAAGACAGTTGCAACGTAAGCTTCTCGACGTTGAACAATGTTATACAAAGTAGGATATTGAAGTGCCAGGGGCGTCTCCCCAAGCCACGTATCCTCCCAGAACCTCGTGTTAGCCCCATCACCGACTAAGATTTTTGCCCTGTTAAAGAAGAGGGGCTTGACTCTCATCAACCCTTTCCAAAACAGTGAGTCAGTCGGTCGCACAGTCACCTGAGCCAATGTTTTAGACTTAAGATACTTATTTCACAGAATCTGAGCCCAAGTAGCCTCTGTCTTGGACGAAAGTTTAGATAGCCACTTGCTAAGGAGACATCTATTCTTGATCTCTAGATTTTCAATGCCTAGACCGCCTTGGTCCTTGACCCCTACAGATGATGTCCCATTTTGCAAGCCTATACTTTCGTTTCAACTCATCATTCTGCCAAAAGAATCGAGATCGATAAAAGTCTAACCTCTTCCTGACCCCCACCAGGACCTCAAAAAAGGATAAAAGAAACATGGGCATAATGGTGAGGACCGAATTAATCAAAATTAATCGCCCTCCATATGACATGAGCTTCCCTTTCCAACAGCTCAATTTCTTTTCACAACGATCCTCGGGGCACTTCCACTCCTTGTTAAATCGACTACGATGATGAATGGGTATACCGAAGTACGTAAACGGTAGCGAACCCAACTCACATCCGAACAACTGCTTATACGCCTCCTGGTCATCGTTAGCTCTTCCAAAGCAAAATAGTTCGCTCTTATGGAAGTTAATCTTGAGCCCAGACAATTGTTCAAATAAGCACAACACAAGCTTCATGTTTCTCGCTTTCGCCAAGTCATGCTCCATAAAGATGATAGTATCATCAGCATATCGCAATATGGATATACCACCGTCAACTAGGTGCGGAACCAAGCCAGAAACCTGCCCGCATCCTTAGCCCGACCTATTAAAATAGATAGCATATCAACCACTATGTTGAATAGAATCGGTGACATGGGATCTCCTTGCCTTAGTCCTTTGTGTGTCTGGAAATAGTGACCGATATCATCATTCACTTTAATCCCTACACTCTCTTTTTGCGTAAAGGATTCAACCTGGTCTCGCCAGGCCTTGTCAAATCCTTTCATACGCAAAGCTTGTTGAAGGAAAGGCCATTTAACTTTATCGTATGCTTTTTAAAAATCCACTTTAAAAACCACACCATCTAGTTTTTTTGAGTAGATCTCATGGAGCATTTCATGCAAGACGACCACCCCTTCAAGGATATTTCTATCTGGCATGAAAGCGGTCTGCGACGGTTGCACAATTGAATGTGCAATCTGCGTGAGTCGGTTCGTCCCAACCTTGGTGAAGATTTTGAAACTAACATTAAGCAAACAGATAGGCCTGAACTGCTCAATGCGAATATCCTCTGTCTTCTTAGGAAGAAGAGTTATCATTGCAAAATTGAGCTTGAACAAATGAAGCTGACCAATGAACAATTCATGAAACATCAGCAACAGGTCACCCTTAATGAAATGCCAGCACTGTTTGTAAAACTCCGCCGGAAACCCATTCGGTCCTGGCGCTTTATTGTTTTTCATTTGTGCAATGGCCTCAAACACCTCCTTCTCCGTAAAAGGAGCAGTCAAAATCTCATTCTCTTCCGTCTCAAGTTGAGGAACATCCTCAACCCTTGACTCATCCAAGGACACAAAACTCTCTTCCGGAGGTCCAAACAACTGCTTATAATAGTTGGTAATGTAAACTTTCAGGTTTTCCTGACCAACTGTAATCCCTTCATCTTGTTCTAATTGGAAGATTCTCTTCTTACGGTGCTTTCCATTAGCAATCATATGAAAGAATTGAGTGTTGTCCTCTCCTTGGACAACCTTACGAACCTTAGCTCTCAAAGCCCATTTGAATTCCTCCTCGCGGAGAAGCTCTTTCAGCCTTAACTCGGCCTCCACTTTAGACTCCGACTTGCTGGTATCTAATATAGAGGTTTCAGCTTTTAACTCAAGCGAGTGAATAAGCATAAGGAGTCTTTCCTTCTCAGCCTTATATATCCCATTCGTATGCTTGGCCCATCCACGAAGGAACCTTTGAAGATAGCCGAATCTTGCCTTGCCACCGCTCAATGGGTGACCTTCCCCCCGAGTCTTTAGCCCACTCTCTAGCTAACAACTCAAGGAACCCTTCTCTTTCAAACCAAGCAAGTTCGAAGGAGAAAATATTCTTATTACCCATATGAGTTTGAGCCCCTGAGTCGACTAGTAGCGGCGTGTGATCCGAGATACCTCGTGTCAACGCCTGTACCGTGACCAGAGGAAACTTCTGTTCCCAATCGACGCTCGCCAAAACACGATCAAGCTTCTCAAAAGTCGGAACCGGTAACGAGTTTGACCAAGTGAATTTCCTACCCGAGAGCTCTATCTCTCTGAGATCCAAGCTTTCTATGATAGTATTGAACATAAACGACCATCTGCCATCAAAGTTGTCATTATTCTTTTCCTCCTTTCTTCGAATAATGTTAAAATCACCACCCACTAAGACGGGTAACTACTCGTTACCGCAAACGCGGACCAAATCAGCCAAGAAATCTGGCTTGAGTTCGGGTTGCACAGCTCTATAGACTTCCACCAAAGCCCAATCGAATCCATCGGCTTTAGTTCTGACCCAAAACTTTACCGCAAAATCACCCAACACTACACTCGGAACCTCCAACGTTTCGCACTTAACCCCAAGTAGAACCCCACCGGATCTTCCTCGAGGTGGGAGGCAGTGCCAGTCAAAATCTACCCCCCCCCCCCCCCCGATAAGGTGCTAAGAAATTGTGGAGTGAAATTACCTCGTCCAGTCTCGGACAAAGCAATAAAGTCTAAATGATGTTCAAGAGAAGCCTCCGCTAGAAACCGTCTTTTAGCCCAGTCTTTAAGACCTCTGCTATTCCAAAAGATGCCTCTCATATTTCATCATGAAATTTTTTAGAGGTACGGATCCTAGCACTTCTACGCACAGCCGACACTGGATAAACCTTCTGTTTCCAGGCCCGTTTAGGCTTAACGCAAACATCAGAAGGTTCGGCATGCTCGGGCTCAGCCTCTACCACCAAAGACTCATCCTCATGGTTAGATGTTTCAGGATAGGCATAATCATCCTCCTCCTCCGTCTCCTGTACCGCAGGGTCAAGATCGGCACACAAACCATCAAGAGCCCTAACCCTAAGCGCATCAATCTCCGACTCATTCATCGGCTTAACTGCAACTATGTTACGAATCAATTCTAACGCTCGTTCAGCTTCCAAATCGAGCATATCATTAACAGACTTAGAAATCTCTAGATCATTATTACCAAGTGATACTCCTAATTGGTTGGCATTTTGCACAATCTCATCATTGGTAAAATGCATAATAGAATTTGACTTATTAACTGAAATACCAGTGGAAAGCTCGACGTCGCGCAACTTGGCCGCCCTCAACGCACACCTTAACTGCATGTCATCAACGTCCGGCTGCTCCTGCATACTCCCGCTGACCCGTCTCCCTGCAGAGACAGGATCTGGGATCCCTCCGAAAGCGATAACCTCCTCGCGTGAAGCTGCACTGGGGAAAACAACGATTGGCAGATTGGGATGACTTGGAGCCGTTGTGTACTGCCCTGGCTAAGCCCCAGCTGCATACTTTCCCACACTACAAAAATTCTCCATACTGAAATTTTCCCATGTTGTGAATAAAACCTGAAATTCAGAGAAATATCCTGCTGCTGTGTACATAATTTACCTAGAAAAAATGTATAAGACTACAAAACAAAAACTGAAAAAAAAGAACTTGACCATAAATTTCCCGTAAGGAAGAATTAGATAACTAAAAAATAAGACTGAAGAAGAAACATCTTGTTGTTCCCCTATGGGAAAATGTAGAAAAAAAACAAAAAATAGAATGAAGAAAAAACTCTGAAGACTGATGCTACTTGTGCTGAAGACTGATGAAAACGCATACAAAACCTGACAGTAACTGCAATAAAAAACAATGATGGGAACAGAGATCTTGCCAGAATAGCATACGACAACAATGATCTTCTAAAAGTTGTATCTTAAACTCCGCCCTCGTAAAACAACCACTCCTTCTTGGCTGCTACAACCTCTGGAAGCGACACAGGTGTCAGTAGGCTTGTTAGCACAGACCCACAAAAAATGATCTTCCTCCGAGAGTTGTATCTTTGAGCGTCAAAAGCATGTATCTGTCGTGGTGGGATTCGACACCACCGACGCCCATTTGGTCCATTTCCAGCGTGTATCTGATCTAGAAAAATGAAGTGAAGCAATAAATATGAAGGCTAGTAAGATGACAAAATGCAGATAAACTGAAAACTGTATGAACAAACTTGCTAACCTACCTGGGATTTCTTGACAAACTAAGCAACTAGGATGGACAGCTTTATTAGAGAAGACCGAACAAGGACTGAAGTAGCTGAAGGTCTGAATACTCATAAATAAGAAAACGGAAAGGTGTGATGGAACCCGGGTGCCCCGGCACCCGGTTATCTGGTCCGTTCGCGGAGTACAAGATTTGTGCTACTTACTTTACAGGTGCAGACGCTTTGCAGTAGCAGGCTAATTAGCAGGATTTATTTAAGAAGACAAATAGCGACGGGAGGTGAGACAAGGGCGGGCATGACTAGGCCTGGCAGGAGGTCTTGCAGCCCACGCGGTGCTCGTTGAAGTGACAGCACAGAAACGACGGTGCATGCGCCTAAGCGGCATGACATGAGATTCCTTCAACTGTCACCCATTTTGTAGAAACCAAGCTGACCTTGCGCCCATTCGTATCACAAGAGATTCCCATTCGCCATGTCTTGTTCAGCTTGTTCAATCGGCTCAGCTTGCTCTCTCCTTTCAGCTTGCTCATTTAGCCACATAGCCCCAATGGGTAGATATCTGGTGAAACGGTGCATGAGATGCTACGGTGATACAAGACCATGTGGGGCGTTGGATCTGTACTGGAGGTACAGGATTAAGCAGACTCATTTGGCATTGCAATGTGCAAAAAGGACCCTGGTTTATTCCATAATTCAGCGACGAAGTGCATATCCCTCTGCTCTGTTCGCTTCTTCAGTTAGGATTCGCACCGCCGCCGTTTAGGCCGTGTCTCCTACCGGCACTGACCACCATGGTATGCCCCATACACTTTTGCTAGCCTAAATCCAGCGCAACCTTAGGGATCTCGCCTGCCGATTCCTTAGCTCAGATCCAGTCAGTTTCATGGGAGCCGAGACCGACCTGTCCTCGCCGTCGCTGGATCCGAGGACCCTAGGCAACGAAGATCAGCTAAGAGGCAGCGCCTCCTTTGTTTTACACATATGTGCCTTTTTCTCGTGTTTGATTTTTTTGATTTCGTAGTACGCATCTGGGCCATTTGATTTTAGGACTGGATGTCCGCGATGCGAGAGTCGGTGTGGTTCGGTCGATTCCTAACCGAGTCACTCGAGTGGGATACCACGCCCCCGACAGCAGCCCTTGTTAGTTCACCCTCTAATAGTCTTGTGAATTGCTATCCACAATGTAGCCCTTAATGGTTGGAGATCTGCCACGATGTGGCTAAAATTATGAACTCAAGGCCAATTGTCGCAACTGTATGCGAACAAATGAAAAAATTATGCAAATGCGGCTACATCTAATGTTAGCTGTAGTTATGATAAATTGATGTCCCGTGATGCAATCTCAGCAGATGGTAAAGTTAGTTTGGAGCACATATATGCATTAGTATTTTAATCTTTGCAGAATTAGAACAATGCTTGCTACTCAGACCAAGTTCTTTTTCAGGTTACTGTATCTTGCTAATCAGGAAATCTAGCAGTGTTTAAAATGTTGGCTGCTGCTTCCTTTCCTAACCTTTCTAGCTGAATTGTATACATAATCTTTCTTATAGAGTGTCATATAATGTTTCTTACATATAATATTGTTTTTACTTGTTACATATAGTAGTTGGAAACCACATGTACAGCCTAACGTTATTAGTCAAGCTGGTCATATGATCCAAATAAGTGAGCATTTAGATATTTACCAAGTCATGTCGAGCGATTGACTAAATTGTAGCAGATGAGGCCCAATAAGGGTATCTCCAATGCTGAGTGCTTAACTAGGCACTTATCATGGGGGAAGAAAACTATTGCTTATCTAGGAGTGATGGTTTAATGTTGGAGATGCCCTAATGTTTGAATAACAGAAATGCAAGCAGACTTGTGGCAAGGCTATGCCACTGAGTACTAGGAACTATTGCTCTGTAGGGGGGCAAATGTTCCAGTCAATGATGTGCATGCTTTCAGCATCGGGAAACAACATTCATGTGTGGAATATGTTGGCTCCAAGTATGGGTTGCCCCTCACATGACATGCAAAATTAACGACCAGATGGCTGGGCCTACAGATTCCGGAGCAGAAACATGATCATCTTGACATTAGGGGAATCATGTGTGTTAGCAGTTGGCATGAGTAATGTAATACTACAGGCAATATGTGCCTTTTGGTTTTAGGAGTAACACCCTGTTGAGTTTAGCACATCAGAACTATAATTGTTGTTACATATATGTGCAATTTCCTGGCCAGCTTGCATTGTGTTTTGTCAATCTCAAAGATCGTACTGCTGTTGTTTGCTTTACTAGACAACAACATGCTTTCTAAAGGCGTTACTAGTGTCGTGGAATCTCCTTTGTTTCGCCATGTCTTGTTCCTTATATTTGAGTTGAATAAAACCATCACGGTTAGTTTCACTTGTAGGATTTTATTTGCTTCACTTAATATCTATTGTTGCCTGGTCTTGATGTTTATGGATGTATGTGGCAAAACGAGGAGGGATGTTTGGATGTATGTGGCAAAACGAGGAAGGATGTTTGTTCCACTGAATATTTCCTAATTGTAGCATTTGATGCATTTTGGTACTTAAATATTTAGTTGTAAGCACCCAGTCACTCAACATGTAGGTTACCAGACTGTATCTGTAGTCCATGCTGGTCTTTAGAAAAATTCATCATGCATGCTGGTTGGAGAAACAGAGAACACATGCTTCTTTTGAGGGGGAAGATGCAAATATTACAGTAGCATGTGTAAATAGTTGACTGAATTGATCCAGTCCATTCCCTGTAGATCCAACGCCCCATGCAGTGCTGTAGCACCGTATCACTCAATGGATGGGAGCACAGGATATTTCCCCTAGCCCCAATCTTCCAGCTAGGTCACTAGGTCACTGTTCAGCCACTGGATGAGTCAAAGCAGTGCACGCTTCGTGTCCGACGTACACTGGACTGTGGATTTTTTTATCCCGTGCCCATCGGTCACTAAGGTTATTTGTTCCCCGCATGCAAAGGCTCGGTACGACATAATGAGACGGATGAGAACAGTGTTACTGAAGCGGCAAGGAGCAGGCAGCCACTACGTCGATTCAGATTTCGTTGCAAGTAAAATGTTGTCCACCATCTATATTATTGTAACTATTTGATTATCTATAAGTCAGTTGTTGATACCTTCAGACCCATGATATTAATATCTAATGCCTCTCTCAAATTACTTGTATTATATTTATCTAAACAGAAATATATCTAAAACGTATCTAGAAACATCCATATCTAGACAAATCTAAAACATGTAGTTTAAAATGAAGTTTCGACCTGTTACGCTAGATGATGCAAAATATAAATATTAACCTATACATGTAGGTATCCCAAAAAAAAATCTTATACATGTAGGTGTAATTAGAACCGGTGATACTTCCATCATCTAACATTCACACGAGTAGGCACAGTTTTATATACACTAACTATCCCATAAATACACTGCATAAATGAATGAGAAGTGGTTACCGCACATTAATGTCGATCCGCGCCAATTCAAGTCAGCTCAGAACGACGTGATCTCTCGCTGGAGCTAACATTAAAGTGTTGTGCTGGCCGAGAAAGCCCCATTTGCTGAGCCCCGGTATCCATGTATGTTCAACGCCAGAGCGGTGTGACTGGACAAGCGAATTTCAAACTAGATGCCGGCCACTCGCCTGTCGGCTTAAGAGCGACCCCAACACAGCGATCCAAAACGTCCGCCTGCGTTCGTTCGGGTTGGCGCGGACAAAAGTGGAGGCCCAACACGTCGACCCAAACCCAAAACGCGTCCGCTTCGACGCATTTTGCTGCAGCAATGCGTCGGCGCGGACACCTCGCGCGCCTTCTCGATGTCCGCCGCGTCCCCACCTGGCGGCCGTCCAACTACCCCGCGGCTAGTTTGGTCAGCTTAATTTATGACGACCGCCTACCTCTGGCCACGCGTCAGCGACGACGGTCGTCTTTTTTTAAGCCGACCATGCGTGGGGGAGGGGGGGGGGTCGTCATCCGCTTCCAGAAAAGCCCCCGTCCCCATCTCGCCACCCTCTACTCCGCCGTCGGCGGCACCCTAGCCACGCTAGCCAAGCCAGATGGGGCTCTTCTCCAGCACCGGCAACGGTAAAGCCAAGGGCAAGGCCCCCATCACCCCTTCCCCCCTTCCCCGCCTCCGCCGGTGCCAGCTCGACGGCCGAGGCAGCGTGTCAACGTGCCAGTGCACCAGGCGAGTGGGCGCATCCTCGAGGTCCACAACATGGATTGCCCGTGCTAAATTTTGTTGCCCCTTCCTCTTTGAAACAATGGTCGGATATGGAGTAAATATGCAAACACTATGTTGAGTCGTCCGATGACTCTTCTGACTAGGAGAACTACTCAGATGAGATAGACTATTCAAGCTGAAATTGGCATAATCAGCGCACAGTAATTGAAATTGGTACAATCGGCCACAAGGATACTCTTGTACCTGATACATTATGTAGAAAACCGTATACTTGTACCTGATACATTCAGTCATATTGGTACCTGGTACATTTAGTGGACAACCGTATACTTGTACCTGGTAGGTACAAATATGTCTAAGTGTGCCAAGTACAAGTACAAGTATATGATTGTCCACTAAATGTACCAGGTGCGAAAGTATCGTTGTGGTTTTCGAATGTACTAAGTCCAATTACTGTGCGCTGATTATACCAGCTACATATATGTTTGTGATGGGTTAATGTAAAATACAAACTATTAGGAACAACCAATATTAGCGCCCAACATAGTGCATCTCATCTGAGTAGTTCTCTTCACTGGAAAAGTCGTTGGACACCTCAACATAGTGCTTGTATATTTAATTCATATCCGGATCCATGTTTTGAGAGTGGATGGGGCAACAAAATTTACCATGAACAATCCAACTAACACTTCATGGACAATGGATTCGGATATGGAATAAATATGCAAGCACTATGTTGAGTCGTCCGATGACTCTTCCGCCTAGGAGAACTACTCGGATGAGATGCATTATATCGGGTAGTAATATTAACGGTTACTCATAACTTGTACCTGGTACATTTACACATCACAAACATACATGTATTGCTATATTCATCGCACAGTAATTGGAATTGGTATACTTGTACCTGGTATATTATGTGGAAAACTGTATACTTGTGCATGGTACATTGAGTCATATTGGTACCTGGTACATTTAGTTGACAACCGTGCACTTGTACCTAGTACATTCAGGCATACATGTACCTGGTACATTCAGGCATCTCATCCGAGTAATCATAAATGTACCAGGTACAAGTATATTATTGTCCACATAATGTAACTGGTGCGAGAGTATCCTTGTTGTGTTCGAATGTACTGTGCCGCATGAGCACAAAACAGATGAAAATAAATAGCCGTACACCAAACCTGCACAGTGCCTTGGCTGGGCCCACCACTCGCGGGCATGCCGGCATATGTGTTGAAAATTTATTGGTTTAACGCCGATTGTACCAGGAACATGTGCCTTTAAGGGTTGTACCCGGAACAGTTTGTTGCTGAGTTGAGGAAATTATGTACCTAGAGCATCAACCTTGACGTACATACCCGGAACAGGACCCGCGCCGTGCCTTAAGCAGGACAAACTTCTGTTCATGGGACAGATACGTATCCCAAAAAAATTGCTTGATAAATGTACATAACTTCATTTCGCGTTGCGAGTCAACACTGTTCTAAAATGGAAAAAAGCGATGATTGCGCCCAGGTTATGTGCGTGGAACAGTTGGTGCATTTTATTTAAAATATATGGTTCTGGTCAAGTTGTTCTGTACCCCCATCTCAACATACATTCATTCGCACACATATGGCAAGCATCGATAACTAGATGAAATAATTGGGCAAAAACATTTACAATGGTTACGCTTAACTGTTCAGCAGTGTACTAGTGAAGGATAATGTATCTTTAGGATCAAAAAATATAGGTGGAATCTACATAATATAGATGTACATGAAGTTATGGTGCGTCGTACATTAATCATACATAATCATGTTTGTTCTTTCCTGTGCACCACAAGACAAACTTGGGGGAACATTCCTGATCAAATTCAACGCGTACCAACATGTTCGGATCAACGGACTTCATATCTTCTAAAAGTTGACAGTCTTATCCATGTCATCCGTTATTGCATCTTGAGTATCCTTGAGCAAAAATACTTTAAGTTATGTTTACGAAGTGGTGCGCAAGTCTGATCTCCATTTATTGCATTGATAATATTGTATACCTTGCCGAGGCTGATGTTATTCTCCCTGAGATTCTTGATGAAATTCATAAGAACCAGATTGATCTCACTGTGTAAATTCCACTGCCTCGTCTCCTGAAGACTTGTAGACAAAGGGTGATTGTGCTCGTTGTTGAATATGCTAACCTACCAACCATGATCTTTCATGCGGAGGAGCGGCATCCTCGCCTTGTACTCTGTTTTGTACGAAAATTTTTGTTTACTCTGCACCACAAGCACAAAGAGACAACGACAAAACTAATGTCTATAATACAAATGCCAAGTGATTTCCAAGCACAAAAGAATCCAGTCGCTTTCAAGATGGTCCCTCTTTCCTCCTATGATGTAAGAGGAGTATTTTATCTCAATGGTTTGTTGGTCAAGGGCAAGTATGGACATGTAAAATTTCTCAACCATGGCAAGTTACTTGCTAAAAGTATGCATTCCCACGATTGATCACGCATCGCCAAATTTATTTTTTGAAGAAGAAAATATATTCTTCCATAGAGACCTCTTATTTCTTGTTAGTCATTCTCCAAGAAACATCGTATATAGAAAATTATTTTTGCACTTTGCATTATCATGTATTATTTATATCAGCTAAAGAAATGATCATAAAAAAAGGTTGAGAAATCCAGTAAAATATTAAACAAATATTCATAATTTGACAAATATGATATCCATTTTACATGTGTGTATCTATTTTATAAACCTTTTGATGCTTAATCAAAATGGGCAAGAAAAATAAAGCTTGATATGCGAGGATGTAACAGAGCTAAAAGTGGAAGATAAACAGATTGTAACTAGTATAATGATATTTCTTTCCTTTTATTGTCTTACTTTAAGATGTAAACATTTAGTTCCTTATATTTATGTAAACATTATCGTGAATGTACCAGGTTCAAGTATGGTTGTGTCCGCTAATGTGCCATGTCCAATTACATTGTGTCGGATGAATGTACAAGGATCAAGTATCTTTGTGTTGGGTGAATGTATCAGGTCGAAGTATGGTTGCGTCCGCTGAATGGACCAGGTCCAACTATGTTTGTGTCCTGCGAATGTACCAGGTCCCGTGGTTGTGTCGGCTAAATGTACTAGGTCCAATTATGTTTGTGTCATGTGAATGTATCGGGTCCAATTACGAAATTGAAAAATGGACTTGTAAGCTCAAAATAATCATAGTAGAGTAGGCAATGACCGTTTTCTCTGTTCTGATTCATCCAAATAATCGCGACGTAACCTCGGCGTGCCATGTAGTACTCCCGGCGGCGAGTAGCGGTCATAACGCCGGCAAGAGTGGGCGTCGGTGGCGGTGGCTCTGTCCAAATAATCGCCACTGCGGATGAGCGTGAGACCTCCTGCATGAACTACCCTCCAGCCGCCTACTCTTCGTCCACCTCCATGGTGGCACCGAGCATCGAAGCATGCAGAGGAGGTGGCCTTCCACACTAGGGCACACATCAAGCTTATGTTGGGATACACGGTCGGAGATCGTTCTAGAAGCAGTAGGCACCACATCGACGTCACCAAAAAATATAAACTCTGCTACCCACCGAATGCTGCTCATTAATTTGCTTTGGTAGCACGCATCCCATCAGCATGTCACGAAACACCAGCACCACGGCTAACACCCTTAATGGAGAAACTCACCCTATTATACATGGACCAATGGTTTCGAGTGTGTCTAAGTTGGCCCACCCATCAGTCCGACCTGGCGGATCATGCCTTTCCTTATACACCTCAGATATTGGTTGGATATGGGGGGTGTCGGTCAGCCCGGACGTATAGAGTCAATGTAAGTAGGCCGACTCGGACGCTATTTTTGTGACCGGGCACTGACCTAGTCATACAACCGAATACACAGGGGAATTTTGATGAGCCCGGTTGTAGATACACTTATCAATGTGACGGTATACATGTTAACACGTACACATGGGTATCAATTTTTAATATTAAAACCATGTAGGGAAGCTGTAAAGTACAAAATATTTTCCGGACTAGGATATTGTTCCACGAATATAATAACACTTGTACCAAATACATACACGCCGACACATGTTTGATGTAACATGATGATGACTTTTTCATCGGTGTTCCAGGTACAAGTTATAGCATTTTTGTGCCGGGAACGACAGATGTTCCAAGTACAACATGATGAGAGCTCATTAGTACGTGTTCCAGGTACAAGTTGAGGCAGTTGTATGCCGGGAACAAGACTCACAAGTATTGCAGGTACATACGTCCAGACGGCATTCTAGATACAATATGATGAAAACTCGCCAGTGGGTGTTCCAGGTAAAAATTGTGGTCGTTCTGTACCGGGAACGGCACTCGCAGCGGTGTACAAGTTCGTCGCGACGTGCCACGCAGGTTGCTGCTCTTATTAGAGCCACTTTATTGATATTAGCTATGAGAAGACATGGAACACTGAAGATTTGAAGCATGGATGCGTCAAACATGTGATTGCCATATCCACGATCGAACAACCAATAACATATACTATGTGCTAAGTCATACAACGTGAGACAAACAAAGCGAGTGTGCACACAGATGGGCGTTCGCACGCTGCATTACTTCACACATATGCGCACATAGAATGGCACGTCCTAGTTTCATATGCACACGCGCCATACAAATACCGAGTCACGATCTGTGCGAGGAGCTCTATATAGCTGTATTATCGTTTTCGTAGCGGATATATTGTTGGATATTAAACTATGCATACCTGGTATATGTCAGGAACACGAATCTTTCTTTGCGCAAAGGAAGTGTATGACCCTGCATGCGTACGACACAAGGGAAGTGCTGGTCCAGCTCGCTAGACCAGACGCGTACAGACTACAGTGGATGTTGCTCAAGAGAGAGAAAATAATGGATAGCAGTGACATCTATTGGTTGAACGATGCGGCGCCTTGCTCTATGCCCACGCACGCCATATTAAATCCGCATGCATGCAGGCTGTGTGCAGTCAAGTCGGGTGTGTCGCAGTCGCAAAGAATCTACTTCGTAGTATTTCAATAGCAGCTCGGCACAAAAGGAGACGGAGGACGGCTGATGGCAAACTTTTTACTCTTGGTTGACTTGTCGATTTACATTTATCGAGGACACTGTGCCATGGTCTTCAAAATCTTGAACAATGTTAAGTAGTAGTGCGACAAAGTAAAAGTAAATTGAGCGGTTTGGTTGCCCATCATCCTCATGACTTAAGGCATGATCAGAAGTGCACAACATCACGAAGAAAATCATTTAAACGCTGCTATGAAAGAAAAACCCACCATGGGACATGGATGCACATGTATCCAAATTGCAAAAAAGTAACTAAAATAGTTAAAATAGTAGAACATTTCTGAAACTTTAAAGGATGTGCAATAATTGATAAATTAGTAAGTCAATGAACTTTCTTTCCCCATATCGATGCCACTTAAACACCAAGATGTAAGCATAACCGAGGCGTATATAGGGTTCATACTTGTTTACTAATAAGTGGTTGTGCCTGTAGTTTCAATAATGATGATCAAGCACGTGGGACAAGCTGAAAACACAGCTGCGAGGGGCTGTTCCCGTGCAGCTGTTCCCGGCACTGCACGGTCACACGTACTGGAACATCTACTACATCTACTGATACATTCCCATCATGTTGTACCTTGAACACCTATCGGTGCATGTTGTACCTGGAACACCTGTCGAGGCATATGTATATGTACCTGGTACAAGTAGTACCTACTCCTGTTCCCGGAACAATTTCATAATCTGAATAATTTTTGTGTTTCTCTATAACATCCCTACATGGTTTTAGTTTTGAGGATTGATCATCAAAGCTAAATAAAATGACACAGAAGATGATCGTCCTACTAATGCTAGCAAGACCGTCCTAAGAAAAGATCATTTGGTATGACATTACATATGCATTACATCCATGTAACCGTGCAGGTCTTCCTTTTGTGTCGTAAAGTATTGCTTCTACCACAACTAATCTGCTTATGGGTTGCACCTTCCGAATCTATGGTCTGCCTTGCAATTCAGTTTAGCACTTCCCAGCTATGCCCAATCTGCACTAAACAGTATAGAAAATCAGTAGCCTATATGTTGCGCCAAATAAAAAACATAGAAGTTCAGAATAAGTATACTTGCCATTAAAATTAAGAAGCACTTAAAACTTATATTCTGCAATTGGAATAGAAATTTTGTAGCAGCAGGTGCTACATCTGAAAAATCATTCAAATACGTTCGCACGTATATTTCAGATCGGAGCTGACTACATGTCCCAGACATATGCATTAACACCTAAATAGAATAAAGGGTGGATAGAGGTGGGTAAGGTGCAGCCTGATTTGCCAGAGGCAAAGTCACTAAATCCGGCTCCGTTTTAGACATATGCCTTGACAGCCTGAATCGTAATAACTAAAAGACTCCGCTAATTTTCACTCGAACCCAGACCTGAATGGAGGACGGCTCCGCGGCTACAAACATGTGTTTCCACCATCCAGACGGCTCGAGTCGTGGCCAAAGTTCCTTGCATCACTTGCTCAGACGTCAAGCAAAACCGGATCGGAGGAGCTGCCATATTTCGATCGAGCTCAACTTGAGTGCTGTTGCCCTCGCCGTAAGCCTACTCCCATATTGGTTTCTGTATGTACAAGCAATAATATTAACAATATGCATCGGATCAATTAGCTACGTTACTTTTGAAAACAATAACAATATATATCACAATCGTACGTACTATTTCAGATCGGAGCTGACTAGATTCTGATATCTACCAATCCTTGTACAAGCATAAAGATAACTACCACTGTATATATGAATCCAGCAGAACTGAAAAACGTAATGCATTGGAATACACGCAATCGGATGGATACCTGCGTTTGCATCCACCGGCTTCTTGGTATGGAGAATCACTCGAATCATCGTCCTGACTTCTGTGCATCTGCTTCTCGCATGTCACGCGAACACATAATGAACAAGCTACGATCCACCACAACTGATCTGGAAGTTGGTGTTCTGTAGAACAAATCAGAAGACTGCAGATTCATATTATTTGTAGATTAGACAGATAATTGCTTGGGACTAACCTGGAGCTTGATTCAAGGTCCAGGTCGGCGGCTATAGAAGCGAGAATGTTGCGATCTGTTGTTCCTTCTTCATCAGAATCACTCCCATGGCGGAGCTCAGCAAGATGGTGGGTGGGGGCGTGGTGGGTGGAGGAGAACTAGGAAGAGACACGACCTGACGTTCGACTGAAACACGGGAGCGCCACATATACCTTTTTCTCTGTTATAACATCAACCCGACAGGTCATCTCCAAAGTCTATGTCTCTGGTCCCGCTAGGTGGAATCAGCCTACATTAAAACAGTGCTAGACTAGGCCCAGGAAAGATTCAATATATGTCGACCATCCAGAGTTTTACGAGACTCCAGCCCTGCTAATCAGACTGTCGTTACAGTACGTGGCACATATCTCGATGCATTGGATTCACGGCAACGGCAGAGATAAGAGGGTGCCTAGGCACCCGGGATCTAAAAAGCCATTCTCATAAGAAAACGGTCTAGATAAGCAGGACAAGTTTTTTGTGGTTGTAGGCTGTGGTGGACTTAGGACTGAAACAATGAATACTAAATTAAGACTGAACAATGAATACTAACTAACCTACCTATGTGGTAACACACAAAACTGAACAAAATGATACCTAACACCGAAACTAATAACATAACTAAAAAATGACACCAACCCCTGAGAGTACTTAAAATGATACTAGTGTGGGAGAACTTGTTGAGTAAGGTCTGTTCGGAGAACCTCCACTCCACAACTCTACTCCTGGATTTGGTGGAGTTGCAGTTGAAAACCGCGGAGCGGCTATTTCCTGACTCCACAGCTGCTGAAATTTCATAGAGCTGGTGGAATTCCGAACAGGCCTTAAGTGTGGGACAATTTTGGCTCGGAGATGTGAGATACTACAAAATAAAGGTAAGAAAATGAGCAGGACTCATTGGAAAATGACAGAGTGAGTAAGCACTAGGGACTTAGACTGATTGACTAGTACACTGAACAATTGACAAAAACTAAAAAGAAACCAAGAACTAAATCACTAACTATATATAATTGGCAAAATTTCGTGTGACTGAACAATGATGCAAGCTCTCTGAACATTGACTGATGAGTCAACTATCTTAACATTGGCTTATAGTCTAACAGAAGATGTGACGACGATCTGAAGATGTGGCATAGATGCAGGTCCCCCGGTGTTCTTCCCTGATCTCGACGAGGAATTTGCGCCCCTCACATTCCTCGAAAAGCACGCGGTCGTCAGTGGCGCAATTGAATTTGACCCTTGAGTGGCATGGGATAAACTGCAGAAAATAGCAAAAAGAAATGGAAAAGGAAGAGCAAAATATAGGCTATCCTCATGCTTGCTGGGGCATGAGACGTTTGCAGATGAGACTGACAAATAGCTAAATTCTAAAAACTGATAGACTAAAAAAGGAAATGAATGCAACAAGTAATGACTAAATGAGAAAAAGAAATCTAAGAAAAAGCTAAAGTTGATACAATTCTATCAGCTAAAAGGACTAAGTTTGTATCTGAAGCAGGAAAAAACTGAATTCATACACAAACTAAAAGAAGAAATGAAATGTTTAACTGAACAGGACAACTATCACGCTATCATAAAACATACAGGGAGGTGTTGGTAATATCCACATCATAGCCTTGTAAAAATGAGTGACAAATGAAAATGAAACATAACGAGAACTAGACTATGGTGATAAATGAATAACTGACCATAACAGTGAACTAGACTATAGTGATAATTTTTTTTGAAACAGAACTATAGTGATAAATTGAACATATTCAAAACTAAGTTACCACTGGGCTTTCAAAGTCCTCAGACAACCAAATCCCAAAGTTTAAACGCAATGAGCGACGACCAGCGCAATCGAACCTACAGATTGGGCACGCCATCCCCGTTACATATGTGGCAGAGAAAAAACTATTTGTTAGCAAAAAGATGACTGAAAAACTAAGAACAGGGACTCACCAGATAACTAATTTAAAGTACAGGAATTATTAACACATATCAAGTTTAACAAATTTAAAATGAATGCTGAAAATACAGGAATAACATAAACTGGAAATAGTAAGCTGAATGGAAACTAACTAGTTAGAATAATAAATGACTTAACTTAAGACTGATAGACTAGAACAAACACTGACCAAATAACTGAAGAGAACTAAAATGAGACACTTAAGATCTTGAACAAGCACTGACCAAATAACTAATCACTTAACATATAGTTGAAGAGAACTATAACTGATACTTTGGAGTCTTGGACTAAAAACTGGAAATAATCTAGCAAAAAACCAATGCAAAAACTGAAAACCGAAAACTAAAAACTTAGGACTTACAGGAACATAAGGTTGAAAACAGAAATAATCATCTACTAAAAGGCAAGACTCATGAGAGATAGGACTGATGAAAGCTGAAAATGATAACTAAATATGATAAAATGAGGACTGATACTATTACAAAAACTAATATAAGACTGAGAAGGCAAGCTTACTAACTGAGGAACAAAAACACTAATTGCTGGAACAAAATTATAGAAAGGGACTGAAAACGGAAGACTAGACTACAGAAACACTGAATACAAAGATTCTAAAGACACAGAAAACTGAAGAACTATAGATAGAGAGAAAAGAGGGCTGAATAAACAAGACAAAAAGGTGGTTGAATAGTAAGATGACTCAAGAAACACTGAAAAATGAAGGATTGAAAACAGAGAAAAGAAACCTGAAGAACTAAACAATTACTAAAGACTAAAGAAAGATGACTGGAAATATATATGAAATAGTTCTTGATGACAGGGATGAAGAAGAGATGTATGGGCAAGGTATGCAAACAGAGGAATGAAGCAATTCCAACAGGACAATAGGGACCACGACCACTATATGGCGCAGTGGAGGTCACAGTTCATTGTCGAGCTATTGAATCCTCACAAGTCACACCCAGATACTACTATAGCGTGACAATTTGTCTAACCTCCCTGATTGGATAAGTGATTTTCAGGCACTGTAGTTACAAAAATAATATGAAGTGAAGTTTGCAGCAGTTGAACTTCATTTTAAACGACAACCATTGCCAGAAGAACTAAACAAAAAGTAGGCCCTTTCGCCTTTGGGGTACATCGATCTTTCACAACTGGCGCGCAACCTAGCCGAGCCGTCTCCTGGTAGATGTTGATTTCTTCGCGTGTGTTCAAAGAAACCAATTTAGGGGCGCTCTGATTTTTTTACTGTTAGGCTGACCCCTCAGAAAATTGACTTCGAACACACCTTAATTGGAGGCACTACAATGAAAGAAAAATCGCCATCTACTGAAAAATGAACACCCATGAGCCTGCACTACAGCAAAAAAGAAACCTACACCAAAAAGCAACCAGTGTTCATGCAGAAAAAGGCCTAAACCTAAAAAAAAGCATACTGAAAAATTATAATAGCCAATACATAACAGGTAAGGGAAAAATTTAGAGCTGTCCATTTTAGCGTGAATAAATCACACCAAAAAATAACCGTGAGCTTGCTCCCAAAACTCGGGCGTGAGAAGCAAAACCATCTCTATAATGAAGGAATTATTTAAGCTGAATAATGTACAGAACATGGTAAAAAACTGAATAATCTAGTACCAAAAACTAGCTCTCATTCACTAAACTGAAAAATAAATAAGTACAGAAAATATAAATTGTGCGCATGTTTTCATCATGGAAGATGCTACCGAAGAAATAGGATTCAGAACATTCTTTCGTCCATGCTTACATCAACAGAAAGCAGACGAAAATGCAGCCTGAACCATTACTGAACATTGCATAGACCCTCCCACAAAGAAAGAATTCACCAGCAAAATGCCTAAAATCTCAAATACCTACTTTCACCCATACAGCACCTGTGCAGTTTTTACGAGACTGCAGAGGAGCCGAACCGCAGATCTACATCCAACACTTCGTAGTCAGCTTAGTGGAATGTTTTGTTTAGTGGTGAAATTGACACTCAACCCTTCTTAGAACCGGAGATCTAGATCCAGAAAAACAACGAGCCGGACTTGGCGATGAAATTTGTGGATTGACTGACACGCACACATAGGTGGCTGCAAAAAATATTCAGGATTGTTTCTCATGAACCACTCAAAATTGCAGATGTGAACTAAGCTATCGCAAAACGTTCCTACCCAAAAACCACCTAATTAAACAACCCCTGCGACATGGCTCTATGCCGGGCGACCCCGACGATGAACTGAATCAAACACAAAAAGAGGCAGAACAGATAGAACAAACAAAAAATTGGACAGAGGTAGGACAACAGGGAGACGGAAGTATACCTTGCGCCCCGTGGCGCCGCAAATACTACCTCCCAGCGTGGGTGCTTGTTGGCGGCGAGCACGACGGGAGCTCCGCTGAGTTCCTCTCCTGCCCGCGGCCTGTACGTGAAGCACGCCTCCAACATGCAAGCGCCACGCTCCATCTCCGCTGGCCGACCAACCGCTAATCACCGGCGAGCCGCCTTCCCTCCGCCGTCTCTGCCCGCCTCGGCCAACCTTCCAATACACTCCCAGCAAAGACAAAGGCCCGCCGCCCTTCGCCCCACCGTTGAATAGAAAATTCAAAAACACTTGACACCAGATCGAGGCGGAAAACCCGTGAACCCGAAAGCCCAACAACAAAAAAAAATCCACGACACATCGACCCGGTTCACGCGAGACTGAGGGCGTACGATGCGCGGAGATTCGTGTGGATCAGACGGACAGAAAAACGACCTGAGACGAATTTAAAAACAGATGACTGAAAAATAGTAAAATTGTAACTTTTTAGAAGCTCATATCAAGCTTATTTTTTGTATGCCAAATGGTTTCCAACGCGATGTATATACCATCCGCACCGGCACCTCTCAAACGTTTTATTCATATGCTAGATATTTTTTCAAAAAGGGGTGTTACCCCAGCTTCTGCATCAGAAAGATGGATACGGCTCATATTATTAAAAACGAAACCAGTCTCAAAGTCTCTAGTATCTCAAAGTACGAAACACTGGTGGAAAAAAGGCCTTTGGTCGCGGTTCGCAACTGCCATTAGTCGCGGTTGGGCAACCGCGACCAAATAAGCGCGACTAATGCCCCCCACCTTTAGTCGCGGCTGCTTAAGAACCGCGACTAACGGCCCGTCCACGTGGCGCCAGCGGCCGTCAAGGCGGAGGACCTTTAGTCGCGGTTCTTACGCCAACCGCGACTAAAGGCCGCCACAGGTTTAGGGTTTTAGCCCCCTAAACCTGTTTTTCTGTTTAATTTGTATTGTTTTATTTCTTTTGTGCTTTATTTTAATTTTGAAGGAGCTGGCACGCCGCCGCTTGCCGGGCGCACGCTGGAGAAGCCAAGGAAGGGGTGATGCGTCGCGGGCGAGGGAGGCGGCAAAGACGAGGAGGCCGGTCGGCGGCGTTGAGGGCGCATGGGCGAGGGAGGCCGGGCGGCGTTGAGGGCGGGCGAAGCGAGGCGGCAAGACCGAGGCCGGGCCGGGCGGCGCGCTGCTGCTGTAGGCGAGGGCGACGGGCGGCGTCGAGGGCGAGGGCGACGGGCGGGCGTCGGCCGAGGGCGAGGGCGACGGCGGGCGCGCCGAGGGCGAGCAGAGTAACAGCGAGAATCTACACCCACTTCAAGAGAATGGCTCCAAATGGCTAAGTGTTGGCTGCTGGATGGGTATATATATGGGAGGGCTTTAGTTGCGGTTGGCCCGGCAAACCGTGACTAAAGGTGCCGAAAGGCCTTTAGTCGCGGTTGTCTGGCAAACCGCGACTAAAGACCCTCACGTCGCGCCGGCCACCGAGCGCCACAGGCGAGCCTTTGGTCGCGGTTCACCTCCAGAACCGCGACTAAAGGTCCCATTAGTCGCGGTTCCTACAGCTTCGCGACTTATGGGGCTGGACGGAAGCCTGTTTTTCCACCAGTGAAAAGAAAACAGAACGCTCAAACGAGCCTAATCAAGAAGCCACAACCGGCAGGCAAATAAAATAGGAGCACTACATGCCTATCCTATTACATGACCGCCATCCAAATCGGTTGAAAATAATCCGAGCTACCATCTCCCATCGGGTAGACGCAGTAGCCAAACGCCCCCGGCCTCCGTCGGAGTCAGTAGCGACCACATATGGATCAATGTTGTGGCCCTGAAGATAACCTGCAAGAAGTGAAAGTCCGTTGCTCTGTTAAAAACCAAATCATTTCTGCAGTTCCAGACTGCCCATAACAAGGCACAAACTCCAACACGAATGTGTCTTGCTAAATCTAAGTTAACCCCATCAAGCCATGTTCCAAATAACATATTGATAGAGGTAGGTGGAGTAATATTAAAAAGCAATATGAATCGAACGCCAAAGAATCTTAGCCAGCAGACAATCTAGAAAGAGGTGCCTGATAGTTTCAATTCACGATCACAAAAACTACACCTAGCGTAACCCATCCAATTGCGTTTTGCAGATTATCCTTTGTCAAAATGACTTGTTTATGCACAAACCACATAAACATTTTGATTCGCAAAGGTACCTTAACTTTTCGGGCGATGCTTGAGCAAGGAATGACACTAGTGTTTATGACATCCGGTACATGGATTTGACCGAGAACACGCCGTCCTTAGTCAGTTTCAAAACAATCTATCCGCTGCTTTGAGACAATTTGGACATCCATCGACCTTCGTACAAGATGAAGCCAGGCCTCCCAACGATCACCTACGGCGTCCTCAAAGCTAATATTGAGAGGCGTGGATCAGAAGACAGTTGCAACGTAAGCTTCTCGACGTTGAACAATGTTATACAAAGTAGGATATTGAAGTGCCAGGGGCGTCTCCCCAAGCCACGTATCCTCCCAGAACCTCGTGTTAGCCCCATCACCGACTAAGATTTTTGCCCTGTTAAAGAAAAGGGCTTGACTCTCATCAACCCTTTCCAAAACAATGAGTCGGGCCGGTCGATACCACCGAGCCAATGTTTTAGACTTAAGATACTTATTTCGCAGAATCTGAGCCCAAGTAGCCTCTGTCTTGGACGAAAGTTTAGATAGCCACTTGCTAAGGAGACATCTATTCTTGATCTCTAGATTTTCAATGCCTAGACCGCCTTGGTCCTTCGGCCTCTGAGATGATGTCCCATTTTGCAAGCCTATACTTTCGTTTCAACTCATCATTACGCCAAAAGAATCGAGATCGATAAAAGTCTAACCTCTTCCTGACCCCCACCAGGACCTCAAAAAAGGATAAAAGAAACATGGGCATAATGGTGAGGACCGAATTAATCAAAATTAATCGCCCTCCATATGACATGAGCTTCCCTTTCCAACAGCTCAATTTCTTTTCAAAACGATCCTCGATGCACTTCCACTCCTTGTTCGTCAGCTTACGATGATGAATGGGTATACCTAAGTACGTAAACGGTAGCGAACCCAACTCACATCCGAACAACTGCTTATACGCCTCCTGGTCATCGTTAGCTCTTCCAAAGCAAAATAGTTCGCTCTTATGGAAGTTAATCTTGAGCACAGACAATTGTTCAAATAAGCACAACACAAGCTTCATGTTTCTCGCTTTCGCCAAGTCATGCTCCATAAAGATGATAGTATCATCAGCATCTTGCAATATGGATATACCACCGTCAACTAGGTGCGGAACCAAGCCAGAAACCTGCCCGCATCCTTAGCCCGACCTATTAAAATAGATAGCATATCAACCACTATGTTGAATAGAATCGGTGACATGGGATCTCCTTGCCTTAGTCCTTTGTGTGTCTGGAAATAGTGACCGATATCATCATTCACTTTAATCCCTACACTCTTTTTGCGTAAAGGATTCAACCTGGTCTCGCCAGGCCTTGTCAAATCCTTTCATACGCAAAGCTTGTTGAAGGAAAGGCCATTTAACTTTATCGTATGCTTTTTCAAAATCCACTTTAAAAACCACACCATCTAGTTTTTTTTAGTAGATCTCATGGAGCATTTCATGCAAGACGACCACCCCTTCAAGGATATTTCTATCTGGCATGAAAGCGGTCTGCGACGGTTGCACAATTGAATGTGCAATCTGCGTGAGTCAGTTCGTCCCAACCTTGGTGAAGATTTTGAAACTAACATTAAGCAAACAGATAGGCTGAACTGCTCAATGCGAATATCCTCTGTCTTCTTAGGAAGAAGAGTTATCATTGCAAAATTGAGCTTGAACAAATGAAGGTGACCAATGAACAATTCATGAAACATCGAACAGGTCACCCTTAATGAAATGCCAAGACTGTTTGTAAAACTCCATGGAAACCCATTCGGTCCTGGCGCTTTATTGTTTTTCATTTGTGCAATGGCCTCAAACACCTCCTTCTCCGTAAAAGGAGCAGTCAAAATCTCATTCTCTTCCGTCTCAAGTTGAGGAACATCCTCAACCCTTGACTCATCCAAGGACACAAAACTCTCTTAGGAGGTCCAAACAACTGCTTATAATAGTTGGTAATGTAAACTTTCAGGTTTTCCTGACCAACTGTAATCCCTTCATCTTGTTCTAATTGGAAGATTCTCTTCTTACGGTGCTTTCCATTAGCAATCATATGAAAGAATTGAGTGTTGTCCTCTCCTTGGACAACCTTACGAACCTTAGCTCTCAAAGCCCATTTGAATTCCTCCTCGCGGAGAAGCTCTTTCAGCCTTAACTCGGCCTCCACTTTAGACTCCAGCTCGCTGGTATCTAATATAGAGGTTTCAGCTTTTAACTCAAGCGAGTGAATAAGCATAAGGAGTCTTTCCTTCTCAGCCTTATATATCCCATTCGTATGCTTGGCCCATCCACGAAGGAACCTTTGAAGATGACGAATCTTGCACTGCCACCGCTCAATGGGTGACCTTCCCCCCGAGTCTTTAGCCCACTCTCTAGCTAACAACTCAAGGAACCCTTCTCTTTCAAACCAAGCAAGTTCGAAGGAGAAAATATTCTTATTACCCATATGAGTTTGAGCCTCGAGTCGACTAGTAGCGGCGTGTGATCCGAGATACCTCGTGTCAACGCCTGTACCGTGACCAGAGGAAACTTCTGTTCCCAATCGACGCTCGCCAAAACAGGATCAAGCTTCTCAAAAGTCGGAACCGGTAACGAGTTTGACCAAGTGAATTTCCTACCCGAGAGCTCTATCTCTCTGAGATCCAAGCTTTCTATGATAGTATTGAACATAAACGACCATCTGCCATCAAAGTTGTCATTATTCTTTTCCTCCTTTCTTGAATAATGTTAAAATCACCACCCACTAAGACGGGTAACTACTCGTTACCGCAAACGCGGACCAAATCAGCCAAGAAATCTGGCTTGAGTTCGGGTTGCACAGCTCTATAGACTTCCACCAAAGCCCAATCGAATCCATCGGCTTTAGTTCTGACCCAAAACTTTACATAAAATCACCCAACACTACACTCGGAACCTCCAACGTTTCGCACTTAACCCCAAGTAGAACCCCACGGATCTTCCTCGAGGTGGGAGGCGGTGCCGATCAAAATCTACCCCCGATAAGGTGCTAAGAAATTGTGGAGTGAAATTACCTCGTCCAGTCTCGGACAAAGCAATAAAGTCTAAATGATGTTCAAGAGAAGCCTCCGCTAGAAACCGTCTTTTAGCCCAGTCTTTAAGACCTCTGCTATTCCAAAAGATGCCTCTCATATTTCATCATGAAATTTTTTAGAGGTACGGATCCTAGCACTTCTACGCACAGCCGACACTATAAACCTTCTGTTTCCAGGCCCGTTTAGGCTTAACGCAAACATCAGAAGGTTCGGCATGCTCGGGCTCAGCCTCTACCACCAAAGACTCATCCTCATGGTTAGATGTTTCAGGATAGGCATAATCATCCTCCTCCTCCGTCTCTGTACATGCAGGTCAAGATCGCACACAAACCATCAAGAGCCCTAACCCTAAGCGCATCAATCTCCGACTCATTCATCGGCTTAATCGCAACTATGTTACGAATCAATTCTAACGCTCGTTCGACTTCCAAATCGAGCATATCATTAATGAGACTTAGAAATCTCTAGATCATTATTACCAAGTGATACTCCTAATTGGTTGGCATTTTGCACAATCTCATCATTGGTAAAATGCATAATAGAATTTGACTTATTAACTGAAATACCAGTGGAAAGCTCGACGTCGCGCAACTTGGCCGCCCTCAACGCACACCTTAATCGCATGTCATCAACGTCCGGCTGCTCCTGCATACTCCCGCTGACCCGTCTCCCTGCAGAGACAGGATCTGGGATCCCTCCGAAAGCGATAACCTCCTCGCGTGAAGCTGCACTGGGGAAAGAGCCTCCTGCCCGTCCCCCAACAGCGGTGGCCAGCGCCGGGGCCACCGGAGCATCATCCAGCGACGACGAGAGCAACCAGGGCCTATCGACGGACATCCCACCGACGCCCGAGACCGGCGAACTCGGCATAGCGCGGTCCAAGGAGTCCGGTGCCGAAGCGCCCAGACCACCCGGCCCGCCCTCTAGAGCAACAGAAGAGGAGACGACGGCCTCCTACACGCCCGCTCCCCCGCAAGTCGGCAACCTCACCAAGCGGCCGAGCCGAACCTCGGCGCCGCCGGCGACAAAGGCCCAGAGGGCCGAGCCTCCTGCTCGTCATCTCCGCCCGCGACCACCGGCTCGGCCACCACAACCAGCGCCGAAGGAGAGGAAACAACCGAGGGCGGGGCCTCCTGCCCCGCTGCACCCCCTCCTCAACAAACCTCGACAAACGCAAACTGAGCATCGGGCTCGCAGAAACGGCCCGGTCACACGACAACCTCGGCGGAGCCGAGAACGCCCCCAAAGAACCAAGCTGAAGAGTGGTAGTCGGAACTGTGGTAGAAGACCCAACAGGGGCGGAGTCACCAGTGTCTGACTGCCCCGAAGGCCCCTTAGCCTTGTCATCATTACTCTTAGGAATATCATCCTGGTTCCCCGAACCCCCTCCTCCCTTAGAAGTGTCCATGGGATTATCATCCTCAAACTCACTGAACAGATCAGGATCCTCATACTCAACATCCAACTGATATAAAACGCCCGCATAAGTCCAAGGCACCACGTCTGGCAAGAACTCAATATTAGCGACACTGACAAGCAGCCGTGCCACCCCGTGAGCCCGAGTGAACTGCATATCCACACCTTTCGATCCCCGCCAATCAAAGAACCTGTGCTCCGTGTCACCAAGAACATGTCCAGAGGGGCAGACGGGGCTCAAGAGAAGCGAACCCAAATCTGAGTTAAGGGCGTGCCCTGTGGCTCTTTCTTTTTCCACTCATCAAACTCCAGTACAAAACTAGTACCTATGACCCTGCTCATACCGAACTTGAGAATCCTCAGCTGATCCTCCTTAGACGGGAAATCCACTTTATAAGAATTATCGGTGAGCTTAAGTAAGGACCACTGAAAATTACCCGGAGCGAGCTCTCTCAACTGCTGAATGATCCGTGCTTCGGTCAACGGACCGTGAACCACCTTCACCACACCGGGGAAGGACGTTTTCACTATGGGCGCGGAGGGCTCCACAGATGGAGACTCAAAAAACATCAACTCCGAACAACACTCTGTAACATCCCAAAATTCTAAATTTTGGAACGTTATATTAATTAAATAAATTTGATTGTTTGATTGAATGATTGGCTGAAAGTGAGTGGAATTTGTAACTTCAAAAATTAATGAGAGGGAATAAATGGACTTTCCCAAAATTTTCTATTTGAATCCCTACCTAATTTTAAGTTTGCATTTTGTCAAAAATTCTCTGATAAAAAAAATATATGAGAGGAGGAATATGACACTCCAAAAAAAATCAGAGACAATGTTTGGCAATTTATTTGAAAATCAAATTCTTTTTCAATTTGGAGTTATTGCAAAAATGATTTTTCTTAAAGTATTTTATTTGGTCATTAAAATATGTTCATGTTTTAGGAAATTTTATTCTAAAAATTTTGGTATATAATATGCCTATACAAAATGTTTTGCTTCTGTTTATTTATTTTGTTTCCTCGCTGTTTTGTATAAAAAAAACGCCAGGCCATGCAGCCAGCCGCCATAGCGCTAGCGCTAGCCAGCGAGCCCAGCGCCCCAGCCCCCACGTGCTTCAAAAAAAACGAAAAGGAGGCCGAGCGCCCAGCGCACAGTTCCCTCGTCCGCTGCCTCCCTTCGCTCGCCCGTGTCTGCCTCTCGTTGACTCTCACACCTGGCGCTGGACCCCACCTCTTCTTTCTTCTTCCACACGTACCACACGTACGGGTACACGTACCTGACGCCGCTCCGCGTCCGCTTTCTTTGGAAACCCTATCTTCATCAACCCCAGGCCCAAGAAATATGTCCTATAAATAGCCACGACCTTCCTCGACCGATTCCCTTCGAAAGCCCTCGCAAAAACCCACCCTATTGCACGCCCTCGCCGTTTGGATCTCGCCGCAGAAGCTGCAGTTCATCGCCGGATTCCGATGTCGGTGAGCCATCCCGACTCTCCTTCTTCTGTGTTACGACTTCTATCGACCCCTAGACCCTTTTTGACATGGTCTTGTGACCCCTTTTCATCTACAGCCAAAGTACGAACCTTGTCGTCTTCGCCGGAGCACGGAGCTTCACCGCTTCGTTCCGTCGTTGTTCGTCGTCGCTGACCATCTCCGACTCCACCACCGGACGAGCCACTCATCGGTGCATCGCCTGGACACCGCAGCTATCGCCCGTGATCACCGGAGCCGCCGTCACGTCGTCGCCATCTTCTCTTCCGGCGCCCTGCAGCCTCTGTACGCACCTCCTCCTCCATTCGTTTTTTTTCTCATGTTAGATCAAAGCGTTTTTTTTTCTCTAGATCGGTTTTTAATTTACGATTTTAGGTTGTGGTTTAGCTTATAGTTTATTTACGGTTTATTCTTGTTTTAGGTCAAACTGGTTTGCTGGTTTTCTGTTTTTAAACGTACATGCATGTTTTTGTTAAGTCTCAACCGAGTGCCGTTTAGTTACAGATCGCTCAGCTCCTAGCCCAACAGACTTTCCCGTTTTTATTTATGTTCGTATGTGTAAAAAAAACAGAAAAGTTTCAATCTTAGATATTCTATATCTTTTATTTTATAGATCCAAATTGAGTGATTATTTTTTCTGCAGTTTCAAAATTTGTTAAAGTTTATTTCTGAGCAATTGGACTTCCAATTTGATTATTTTAAATTTGAATTTGATAAAATTTGTTCAAATCACTAATTTGGTCATATTTTGAGTTTTACAAAATATTATTGATTGATTCTTTTTGCTACGGTTTTGTTATTGTTTTTTCTATACAGTAGCAGGAAGTAATTTATTTTTAGTTGTTTTAAATTAGAGTTTTAGTCAAAACAGTACTGTTTTAGTTTTACTTTTGTTTTAACCTTTTCTTTATAGTTTTAAATTTTTTTTAATTATTTCCTTTTGTCACTTTTGACAAATTTAGTTTTGTTTCTGTTAGTCAACAAAAGAAAATTTTGTTTTTATTTTAAAAATTTATTTTACTTAGTTTTGTATGAAAACTTGTTTAGGTCATAGTTAGTGTTTCATAAAATCTTTTATTTGTTTCTTTTTGCAAATAAAAATTTTATGGAAAAATACTTTCTGTTAAATTAGTTATTTTACATTTTATTTTCTGTTCAGTTATTAGTTTAGTATTTTAATTGTTGTTAAGTTTTTACTTACGGCAACACTATATTAGATGTTTGTAGCAAAGTCATAGATCTTCGTTAGTAGTTTATCTTTGTAGTTTTATTTGAAGTTTCTTTTGATTTTGTTTGAGTTTTATTATCTATTTCCCTTGTTGTTTTGATTGTTATTTCGAGTGCTAAAATTGTTTTCTAGGATGTTTGCTTATGTAAATGCTATGTTTGACTATATAGATTTTCAACGGAGTGACGATTAGTTCTACCAAGTCATTTTCTGACAGCGTTGTTATCTTCATCAAGTATTACCAGACAAGTTCACTTTGACCATGCTTTCATACCTATGTTTTTATTGCATTTAGTGGCATCTTTGCAACAACTCTCCAAAGAGTGATACTGAATTCTTGTAGTTGAGTAGTATGCATGAGGTAGGAACCCATCACCCTGTTACCAAGCCCGGGACGTCATTTATTTTAATGCTACGCTATAGTAGACGGGGTTGGTATGAGTGCTCGAGAGTGGTGTGAAGAAGGAGGACTCTACGTCAATGACGACAACTCCGTGATGGCATCCGCAAGGACTGCATTTTCAAGGACTCAAGACTTCAAGACTTGAGACAAGAATTCAATACACACTACTAGGTGAAGGACGGTTGACGGGCACCCTGGAGAAACCAGTGGTTGGCCGGGATGCATGGAGAAGCGCCATGACATCTTGCGGAAAGCTTCACCCAGACTCAAAGAGACGGAAGAATACTTCATGCCCGGAAGCTTACCTGTGCAACCGCAAGTCACTATGGGCTCTGGCTTGGTTGACCTTAGTTGTGACTCTGGCTGGGACGGTGCTAGCAGATGTAGAACTACGGTAGGATTGGATGAGCACCGGACAGTGGTCAGGGGAACTCTTCGGAAGACCATGTTTCGGTCGTCTTGTTCTCAAACACCCTGAAGTGCGAGAACGTAAAAGAGGGATCGAATCTTGCGGGTAAAGTGTACAAACCTCTGCAGAGGGTTAAAACTAATCGATTAGCCGCGTCCCGATTACGGACAATTTGAGCATCCGGACTTGGATCTATCTCGGAACTCTCAACACCGGATTGATAACTTAATTGTGGCAACTTATGATGATTTTGGGCTATGAGACATCGGTTGGCGGAACCATGTCATGATAGAAAACTCCATAGTACAGACTTGATTTATTACTTGATGTAGGGAAAATAAAACCAGCTTTTACGCAAACAAAACTCAGACCCAGAGCCACAAAGCCAAATTGCATATAGTATAGTTTTACCATCTGTTTTCTCATGTTGTGATCTTGCCGGTACATTCAATGTACTGACCTACACGGCTGCAACTTATCATGTTGCAGATATTTTACTTCCGACGAGTAAGAGTACGCATGTGGTTACGGTCTACACTCAACTTGCCGATGGCGTTGATGGGATTCCACACCCGATTGTTTGTTTCATTGAGACTTATGAGGTATATATCAGTTTTACGTTATTTATACATGTGATTGCACTTTGATATATACATTGATGTACTGTGTGTGCCAAAGATACTTGATCCAGGATGGCATGACATACGAGACTTGACCGTCTCGAGGTTGGGTCGCCATGTATATGGTATCGAGCACATGTTGATCAGTAGGACGTGACCCTAGAAACCGGAAAGCCCTAGGACAGGAAATTTCTAAAATTTATTTTCAAAAAGACTCTTCCTTCTCATCTTTTCTGATTTTATCAAATAGACACTCTCACCTCAAATAGTTAGAATATACCCCTTTTCCTTTTGACCACATGAAGGATCAATCAAGCTGCTCCTAGAAAGATATCGGACGGTGATGACCCCTTCAAAGTAACCAGGATTTCACCATGCATTAGAAGAGTTGAAGCTGCAACAATTGAAGACTCTGAAGACTTGAAGAATTTGAAGTTCCTGAAGAATTATTTGACCTTTAGAAGACCAAACCCCTGTTATACACTTACGTTAGATGCGGCGATTTGTAAGTTGTCATTTGTTTGATGTTTTTCGATGACCACAAAGTAAAACCCGCTTTCTTCAAAAACTATTGTTTGTATTGTGTATCCCTCCCCACCTCTCTCATATCTCATCCCAAAACTTTTGGACCCAGTAGATGATGAATGAAGTTGGACTGGTATTCTCTGGACCGAAAACCCAGCCGGAGGCAGAGCTATGGATTCAGAACATGGAGAGTCACTTCGAGAGCAATTTGGTTTCAAGGAAGAATGAAGTATCAGACGCTCTTCAAGATTACTTTGAAGGAAGTGCTGCAACATGGTGGCAGATGCATCAAGCTATCTGAGGATGGAATGGAGCAAAGACTTGGGAAGAATTCGAGAAGACTCGACAAGATCTCGTCTTATCCGGAAGCACCATGATACACCAAGAAATAAACCTTGTGCCTGCAAGATTTATGGAGAAATAGGACACACCAGGAGGAACACAAGGCTGGATGCCCTCATTGTGAGGAGAAACACCCGGTGAGGAATGCCCAACTAGTCGGTGACTTGTTTCTTGTGTGAAGGAACCACCCACTACCCGACTTCGGTGTCACATTTACCCCATGGTGCAACAAACTATTCAGGAGCAGGAAGAAGGAATGAAAGAAGCCCTCCGAGAAGTTATGAAAGAACCTGTGATGAAGGAATGTGTTGAAGACCACGATGGAGAAGGCCTCAACATATTTTACTCCAATGCCTGCTATTCATGTGGAGAAGAAGGACATTTTTCACGATTGCACCAAGGAAAGAAAAGAGTATCTGGGATACTTCCCGACGGAAGCAATAGAGTTTGATCCACTAGGAATAGAAGGTTTGATCAGAACGAAGAAACCCAGGAAGAGAAAACAAAGACACCCTCAGAACAACCCAATTTCTGCAAGGAGGGACAAGAGTCATATTACCTGTTTTGAATGTAAGGACGTCGGGCATTATGCCAATCATTGTCTCGAAAGGAAGCAAGGAACTCAAGGAGCAGGCACCATCTCCAAGAAGCCCAAAGACTTATCGAAAGTTATGTGCTTTCATTGCAAGGAAGCAGGACATTATGCTACTAAATGTCCCGACAAGATGAAAGCTGGAGTTGAGTAGTTGGAATTTTGATATTGGAAACAAGAGTAGTAGAAAACAATTTCATTTTCATGAGTTCGATGAGTTGAGTTATGTAATGAGTGCTCATAGATTGTAATGAATTCGTGAAATTAATAAAGTTAATGTGTCATGATTTCATACGTGGATTGTTTTTTTTTTATTTGTTACTCTGTGAACAAAGATTTTGACCATTTTCGAGGATATGAGAAATATGGTCTATGGATGGATTTGTGAATTTCATTTTAAGGGTGGTAGTACCCTGTGAAGAAGACTAGACTAATGGATAAGAAAATATATATTCCACTAACTGTAGTTTGAAGGAAAAAAAAGTTGGAGTTTTGCTTTTGATATGATGGTATGAAGAAACAGAGTACTACTGGATTTAAAGGAGGTGTAAATATGGAACAAGAGAGTTACTCCAAGGATGAGTTAAAGCTGCATTAGTGTTGAAGTGGGCCATAACCCACAGGCCCAGGATTTTGAAAAGGAACAGATGTAACCTTGATGAAGGAAGAAATTTGGAAGAATCGGTGATTCAATCAGCATACGTTTGGTAGGAGGTTACGCAAAAACCTGAGAGTGGTGAAGTAACGATAGATGTTTTGTTCAGCTTGCGAGAATCAATGGAATTATCGAACTAAGTTCATTGAGAAGAGAAATTCTGCAATGCTTGTGAGAATGCCCGAGTGTTAGAAATGCGATATTCGCTAAACCTTATCTGAGGTAATGATTTGGGTGCGGATGGATTGATCACCATACCGACTTACTCTTGTCATTCGCTCTTGCTATTTGGAATGGTAAATCTGAGTGACTTACCCATAGTAGAGAGACGACGATGTCAAAGCCTTGTTTAAACCCTAGAATGGTAGGACGGTTGATCCATGTACAGGCAACCGTTGCCAATCGTAGGATATATGGTGAGATTTAGCCGAGACCCATTTCCTGTAGAAGAAACCATACATGGTTGACCGCCACGAGATTTTCAATAGTTGTCTAGTATTGGCGCGGATCCTCAACTGAGAAGACCCTGTCTCGGAAGAACCTTAATTACCATGAAGGACTCATGATTTTGATAAAAGAGGTTATGCCCTTACCGGGAGAGCACCAGGGAAAGAGTTACCCTGGAGAATATGAGAAGACTGACACCGTCAACCCAAAGGGACGGATTACATGAGTTCAATCAGAAACATAACCGTGCTTTTAAGTGTGGTAGCACACTAGACCATACCGATCAATGGATTTGCTAGAAGACCCCCAAACCCTAACCCTTTTCTTGCTAGCCTCTTCGAATCTCGAGGACGAGATTCATTTTAAGTGTGGTAGATTTGTAACATCCCAAAATTCTAAATTTTGGAACGTTATATTAATTAAATAAATTTGATTATTTGATTGAATGATTGGCTGAAAGTGAGTGGAATTTGTAACTTAAAAAATTAATGAGAGGGAATAAATGGACTTTCCCAAAATTTTCTATTTGAATCCCTACCTAATTTTAAGTTTGCATTTTGTCAAAAATTCTCTGATAAAAAGTATATGAGAGGAGGAATATGACACTCCAAAAAAAATCAGAGACAATGTTTGGCAATTTATTTGAAAATCAAATTCTTTTTCAATTTGGAGTTATTGCAAAAATGATTTTTCTTAAAGTATATTATTTGGTCATTAAAATATGTTCATGTTTTAGGAAATTTTATTCTAAAAATTTTGGTATATAATATGCCTATACAAAATGTTTTGCTTCTGTTTATTTATTTTGTTTCCTCGTTGTTTTGTATAAAAAACGCAAGGCCATGCAGCCAGCCGCCATAGCGCTAGCGCTAGCCAGCGAGCCCAGCGCCCCAGCCCCCACGTGCTTCAAAAAAAAACGAAAAGGAGGCCGAGCGCCCCGCGCACAATTCCCTCGTCCGCTGCCTCCCTTCGCTCGCCCGTGTCTGCCTCTCGTTGACTCTCACACCTGGCGCTGGACCCCACCTCTTCTTTCTTCTTCCACACGTACCAGACGTACGGGTACACGTACCTGACGCCGCTCAGCGTCCGCTTTCTTTGGAAACCCTATCTTCATCAACCCCAGGCCCAAGAAATATGTCCTATAAATAGCCACGACCTTCCTCGACCGATTCTCTTCGAAAGCCCTCGCAAAAACCCACCCTATCGCACGCCCTCGCCGTTTGGATCTCGCCGCAGAAGCTGCAGTTCATCGCCGGATTCCGACGTCGGTGAGCCATCCCGACTCTCCTTCTTCTGTGTTACGACTTCTATCGACCCCTAGACCCTTTTTGACATGGTCTTGTGACCCCTTTTCATCTACAGCCACCGTACGAACCTTGTCGTCTTCGCCGGAGCACGGAGCTTCACCGCTTCGTTCCGTCGTCGTTCGTCGTCGCTGACCATCTCCGACTCCACCACCGGACGAGCCACTCATCGGTGCATCGCCTGGACACCGCAGCTATCGCCCGTGATCACCGGAGCCGCCGCCACGTCGTCGTCATCTTCTCTGCCGGCGCCTTGCAGCCTCTGTACGCACCTCCTCCTCCATTCGTTTTTTTTCTCATGTTAGATCAAAGCGTTTTTTTTTCTGTAGATCGGTTTTTAGTTTACGATTTTAGGTTGTGGTTTAGCTTATAGTTTATTTACGGTTTATTCTTGTTTTAGGTCAAACCGGTTTGCTGGTTTTCTGTTTTTAAACGTACATGCATGTTTTTGTTAAGTCTCAACCGAGCGCCGTTTAGTTACAGATCGCTCAGCTCCTAGCCCAACAGACTTTCCCGTTTTTATTTATGTTCGTATGTGTAAAAAAAACAGAAAAGTTTCAATCGTAGATATTCTATATCTTTTATTTCATAGATCCAAATTGAGTGATTGTTTTTTCTGCAGTTTCAAAATTTGTTAAAGTTTATTTCTGAGCAATTGGACTTCCAATTTGATTATTTTAAATTTGAATTTGATAAAATTTGTTCAAACCACTAATTTGGTCATATTTTGAGTTTTACAAAATATTTTTGATTGATTCTTTTTGCTACGGTTTCGTTATTGTTTTGTCTATCCAGTAGCAGGAAGTAATTTATTTTTAGTTGTTTTAAATTAGAGTTTTAGTCAAAACAGTACTGTTTTAGTTTTACTTTTGTTTTAACCTTTTCTTTATAGTTTTAATTTTTTTAATTATTTCCTTTTGTCACTTTTGACAAATTTAGTTTTGTTTCTGTTAGTCAACAAAAGAAAATTTTGTTTTTATTTTAAAAATTTATTTTACTTAGTTTTGTATGAAAACTTGTTTAGGTCATAGTTAGTGTTTCATAAAAGCTTTTATTTGTTTCTTTTTGCAAATAAAATTTTATGGAAAAATACTTTCTGTTAAATTAGTTATTTTACATTTTATTTTCTGTTAATTTATTAGTTTAGTATTTTAATTGTTGTTAAGTTTTTACTTACGGCAAAACTATATTAGATGTTTGTAGCAAAGTCATAGATCTTCGTTAGTAGTTTTTCTTTGTAGTTTTATTTGAAGTTTCTTTTGATTTTGTTTGAGTTTTATTATCGATTTTTCTTGTTGTTTTGATTGTTATTTCGACTGCTAAAATTGTTTGCTAGGATGTTTGCTTATGTAAATGCTATGTTTGACTATATAGATTTTCAACGGAGTGACGATTAGTTCTACCAAGTCATTTTCTGACAGCGTTGTTATCTTCATCAAGTATTACCAGGCAAGTTCACTTTGACCATGCTTTCATACCTATGTTTTTATTGCATTTAGTGGCATCTTTGCAACAACTCTCCAGTAGTGATACTGAATTCTTGTAGTTGAGTAGTATGCATGAGGTAGGAACCCATCACCCTGTTACCAAGCCCGGGACGTCATTTATTTTAATGCTACGCTATAGTAGGCGGGGTTGGTATGAGTGCTCGAGAGTGGTGTGAAGAAGGAGGACTCTACGTCAATGACGACAACTCCATGATGGCATCCGCAAGGACTGCATTTTCAAGGCCTCAAGACTTCAAGACTTGAGACAAGACTTCAATACACACTACTGGGTGAAGGACGGTTGACGGGCACCCTGGAGAAACCAGTGGTTGGCCGGGATGCATGGAGAAGCGCCATGACATCTTGCGGAAAGCTTCATCCAGACTCAAAGAGACGGAAGAATACTTCATGCCCGGAAGCTTACCTGCAACCGCAGGTCACTATGGGCTCGGCTTGGTTGACCTTAGTTGTGACTGCTAGGACGGTGCTAGCAGATGTAGAACTACGGTAGGATTCGATGAGCACCGGACGGTGGTCGGGAACTCTTTGGAAGACCATGTTTGGTCGTCTTGTTCTCAAACACCCTGAAGTGCGAGAACGTAAAAAGAGGGATCGAATCTTGCAGGTAAAGTGTACAAACCTCTGCAGAGGGTTAAAACCTAATCGATTAGCCGTGTCCCCGGTTACGGACAATTTGAGCATCTGGACTTGGATCTATCTCGGAACTCTCAACACCGGATTGATAACTTAATTGTGGCAACTTATGATGATTTTGGGCTATGAGACATCGGTTGGCGGAACCATGTCATGATAGAAAACTCCATAGTACAGACTTCAGTTATTACTTGATGTAGGGAAAATAAAACCAACTTTTACGCAAACAAAACTCAAACCCAGAGCCACAAAGCCAAATTGCATATAGTATAGTTTTACCATCTGTTTTCTCATGTTGTGATCTTGCGGGTACATTCAATGTACTGACCTACACGGCTGCAACTTATCATGTTGCAGATATTTTACTTCCGACGAGTAAGAGTACAGTACAGGGTTACGGTCTACACTCAACTTGCCGATGGCGTTGATGGGATTCCACACCCGATTGTTTGTTTCCGCTGAGACTTATGAGGTATATATCAGTTTTACGTTATTTATACATGTGATTGCACTTTGATATATACATTGATGTACTGTGTGTGCCAGCATACTGATCCAGGGATGGCACAGACACACAGAGACTTGACCGTCTGAGGTCGGGTCGCTACACACTCTCTGTAAATCTAAACGGATGGTTTAGGCCCCAACATAAGAGGACACTCAGCAGCTGTGTGTTTAGGTTTCCGGCACAAATCACATAACTCCGCAGTACACTGAACCAAAAAGTGACCAGGTTCCCCACAACGGAAACAGGTGAGCTTCTTCTTCTTAGCCGCCCACTTGGACAACTTGTCACTCTCGGCCTTGTCCGAACCTTGCTCAGAAGTAGAATCACCAGTCTGCATAGGCTCTGGCAAAGAAACTGCAGCCAAAGCCTGCACCGTCTCCATCGCCACCTGCGGTAGATCCGATGCACCATCCGCTACCTCCGTCACTGTAGCGGTCTTAGTATGCCGAGGCTAGTAGTGCCTCCGGTTCCCGCCCGACCTCCACGAAAACGTCCTCGGAAAGCTCGGTTGTTAGGTCCAGCCGCGCCCTCGACAAAATTTCCCGGCGGTCCTTGTAAACCCCGGTTATCATTGCTGTTGTCCACCCAAGCATAGCCACGGCCCCCTCCGGTGGAGGAAGAACCCCGGTGCAAACCAGCGCCATAAGCATCATACCCGTCATCGCCCCACTGACCACGCGGGGGGTTACGGTCATCTCCTGCCGACGCACCCGCCCCATGGCCGGTCGAACCCTCACCAGCACCGCCTCGGCCTCCCGCCATCTGCCTCGGCCATGGCCGTTATGACGGCGGCGGTTCGGCCCTAGTAGGCGGCATCGGTGCTGCCCGCGGCCCGGGGACAGCCGCCACTGGCGGAGGCATCGCCCCCCGAGGCGGAGCCGGCGTCCTTGCCGCGAGCGGGGCCAGCGCCCCAGCCGGGGTCGGTGCTGGCGGTCTCGGAGCCAGCACCCGAGGCGGGGGCGACACCATCCGAGGCGGAGCTGGCGCCCGGGGTGGCAGCATGGTCGGCCTAGGCAGAGGCGTAGCCCTGGCTGCACCAGGCGCAGGCAACGCCGCAGCCATGGCGTTAGCTCCCGCGGACGGCGAGGCCTTCGCAAGAGGCGGATTCTTTGCCGGCGGCGGAGCCTTTGGCGGCATTACGTCCTCGCCGGCCAACGTCGCAAGTTCGTCACAGATGCCCGAGGCCCGCCTCGCACGTCCATGCACGGCAGACGGAAAACCAATCCGTCCGCGGCGGCGAACCCTAGCGAAAACAACGCTACGGTAGAGAGAACCCGATCGTGCATGTGATGGCACGCAATCCGACGCGATCACATGCACGTGAGCCTCCACAGCCCGCTCGTCACCAGCCGGTTTTGCCTGGGCCTTTAGCCCCGCTAATCCTGACCCACACGTAGCCAACCCATCCAGACCCGACGTCTCAGTCGCAGGCGCACCCGCGCAGCGGCCCACTACTCCCAGCTCGTCAGATCCCAACAGCGCATTCAAACGCAAGATCCTTTCCGCCCGAATCACGCATGAACGGTCAATCACCGGCTCTGGCAGCTGCGCCGCCGGCGGCCGCCGTTCCTTCTTCTTCTTCCGCGTTACTAGAGTCCAGTTTTCTGGCAAGAAATCAGACAACGTTACCGGTTTACTCATTACCTTAGGAATTGGTCCGCACCACAGCTTCATGGCCGGTTTCGAAATTTGAAGTGGTGAGCGACGCTGGTCGGTCTTGATCTTAAGCTCCGGCGACGAACCAGCGCTCGGCGAGGCCATAGGCACTCCGGTAGTCTTCATAGAGATATGGCCCTCGACCTGCTCCTCGTCGTCACTCTCCAGAAGCGCCCAAAACCTCCCTCCCGGTCTTGCATGAGCCATCGGCTCCGACAGATCGATCAGCTCCGGTGACTTCGGTTGTACATCCACCTGCATACATTCACCAACAACCACTTCATATAAATCGAGAATGAACCTAGAACCAACCTCAATCTTGCCGCCGTCCGGGAGATAGTCACCAGCGAGGACGTCGTTGTCCAGATCCAGGAGAACCATCCATCTCGAACGTGGAGAAAAACGAAGTCGTCCTACGATCCAACAGCCGAGATTTTTCCCGTCGGAGAAACTCGCCCGCCATTGCACCCATCGTGCCTCATCCCGTCCAATCTCACCGCACGGCAGATCGCCGCAAGGGCCACCCGATCCCGTCGGGTCCTCCGTTCCGCCCGACGGCACCGCCTCTAGGGTACTAAGAGAGACTGGGTGGATCTCATGCGTCACAGCGCGTCCGCGGGCGAGGATTGAAGGAGCAGCGGCGGTAGTCCGGCCGCCTTTGGTGGCCTCGTCTCCGCCTCGCCCTCCGCCATGCATGGGACACGGTTTACTTGTTCACTTGGATCTTCAGTCTTGCTAGTGTAAGAGCATTACTAGTAGAACCCTCAAACCCTCAAACCCTTACTAGCGTTTTAAGGGTCCAAAAATGATCTTTTTGTGCACTTTTACGGTTTGAAAAACAGAGGCAAATATTAGAACCCTCAAACCCAACCCTTATAACGGAATATTCTCCATGAACGACGTTGTCGTTGCGCGCGAGAGGTCGACGGGGTGGCCGTCAGCGACGGGGGCGACTAGCAGCGGCGGTCGCGGACGTGGGCGCGGGAGTTGGGAGGATTTTTCCCTCCCGCGCGAGTATAACCGCCAAATGAGGGTTGGGGTAGGTTTTGCTCCCCAACCCTTACTTTTGAGGATTGGGAGAGGGTTTGAGGGTTGGACCTTTAAAAAAATTTGAGGGTTTGAGGGTTAAGGGGTTCTAGTCTTTGGCTTTTTTTCGACGAAAACTGTAAAAAAAGCAGTTATTTTTAAGGGTTTGAGGGTTTGAGGGCTCTACTAGTAATGCTCTAAGCTAATTCTGCTACAGCCAATAGGGCTCATTCATATGCTAGATGTGTTTTTTTTGCATTAGTATACAATTTCTCTCTATATTGTCCTCTTAGAGTTCAGCCCAAGGGTTGTGCTTTTGTGCCGCGTGTCACTCGAAAGATTGAAAGCGATTTATCCTTTACGTCCCTATACCATATGCCATCCTTGTGTGCATATATTATTTTGCCACTCTTATATTTTAGGCCAGTACGCTGCGCCGGCGCACTGGCGCGAGTTTCGGCCGGTCCAACCCGAGCCACTCGATCTGGACGCGCGGGACCGTCTGATCTGTCCCTAATCCTCTTTCGTCATCCTCCGCATAGGGAAAAAGGGGGAGAAAAAAGCGAGCGCCGCTGCCCGCGGGATCCTGCACGCTAGTCCCCGCTGCCCTCCTTTGGACCCTCGCTGCTTCTGCTTGCCGCCGGCGCTCGCAGCCTAGCCGCCGCTGGCGAAGCAAAACATCACCCGCCTTCACCGCCACTGACGAAGCAAAAAATGCCAGTTCCAGCGAAATCGAAAGACGGTTGAAGCAATTTTTAGGCTGGTTCCAGCAAAATCAAAACAAAAACAAAGGGGTGGTAGCAAAAACTCCTGATGCTTCGAGCAAGACTCTGGTAGTAGCAAAATGGCAACTCCTGTAGTAGCAAAAATCCGAGACGGTTACAGCAAAAAAGAAAGCCATCGCCACCGTCGACCAACACCGCTGTTGTTGGATGTAGCAAAAATTATCTGCGGTTCTAGCAAGATCAAAATATGATTGTAGCAAAAATTGTCTTCGTTTCCAGCAAAATCAAAGCATGGTTGTAGCAAAAATCGACTAGAAAAAACAGGCGATGTCATGGAGATGGATGTAGCAAATATTCACAAAACACCGGTAGTAACGAAACTCAAAACGGTTGTAGCAAAATGGTTCACTGGTACCAGCAAAAAATCACCATGGTAGCAGATTTGAGGTGAGTGGGTGGTAGCAAAAACATGGGTTGGTTCCAGCAAAAAAACACATGGTTGGAGCAAAAATCTTGTTGCGGCGGTCATGGAGAGGAGCGCAACCAGCTGCGGGCGGCCATGGCGGCGAGCGCTGGTTGCAGCACACTTCCAGTAAAACGGGGCGCCGGTTGCAGCTTCACCGTAAGTGTGTTGTATCTAGTCACCGTGGTAACACCCGGTGATGGCTGGTAGTAGCTCCATCGATGAGGGGTGTTGGGGAGTAGGAAGGAGAGGGAGAAAAAAGTAGTTCAGGGGAGTCTGACGATGGCGATGCTCGCCGGAGCTAAAGATGCGGTGGCGCGGGTGAGAGACGCGGGCAGGCAGACGAGCTCTGGAGGGGAAAAGAGAAGGGAGATGAAGAAAAAAAACTATGGAGATGGAGATTGTGTGGACGAGTAGTGTTGTTGCCTGCGGATAAGGACGAGCGGTGGACGTGGGACCGGGACGCGTGGGCGTGCATGAAGGAAAAAGAGCGAGCGCGGACCGGCCGAAAGTTTCGCCGGAACACCGATCATAAACGTTTCCCTATATTTTAAGAGAATAGTCAAGGAAGTCACACTTATTTCAATTTTCCTAGTCTGTACGAAATTATATATATATGCTTCATGCTTGTACTGTTTTTTCTTATTTTCCTTCTTGGTGAAAGAGACCGCCCCTTAAAACGGATACCTCGAAGTGTCAGCAGAGCTAAAACCTCTCCTTGAAGATTTATCAGTGCAAAGGCCAGATGCTAAACCTTTCAAACTTGGTAACATGTATGCTGCTATTCACCATACTATTAGTATTACCTTTGATGATTACATATGGTGCCTCTTGTGTTAGGAAGCAGCTAGCGGGCACGTCCACAGACAGAAATGTACTAGTATGTTGTTGCTTTAAAATTGTGTTTCTGTAATAATCACGGACACGGACGCTTCCGCCTGCATCTCTGCTTTTGTATTAAAATGTTATTCCTCCAAATTGGCATGACTTCTCCGCAACCTGTCTCAGGCATCATCAACATTATGGGATGGTGTGCATATTGTTTCAAAAAAATAGTGAGAACATGAGATCTCATGATCCAAAATCAATAACCGTTCATATGTACTCCCTCCCACTGGTGGAAAAACAGGCTTCCGTCCAGCCCCATAAGTTGCGAAGCTGTAGGAACCGCGACTAATGGGACCTTTAGTCGCGGTTCTGGAGGTGAACCGCGACCAAAGGCCTGGGCCCAGGCGCTCGGTGGCCAGCTGGTGCACGTGAGGGGCTTTAGTCATGTTGGCCAGGACAACCGCGACTTAAAGGCCTTTCGGCACCTTTTTAGTCACGGTTTGCTGTGCCAACCGCAACTAAAGCCCCTCCCCTATATATACCCATCCAGCAGCCAACACTTAGCCATTTGGAGCCATTCTCTTCATAAGTGGATGTAGGTTTGCTTTTGGTTCCTCTTATGCACATAAGGTGTTTGATGAAATGCCCCAAGAGCATGAAACAAACATGACATGAAGTGTTGGAGCCACACTCCTCGATCGTGGTTAGCAACTTGATGAACCTTTGATGTGTCATTGATAAAATATGCATGTGTGTAGTTCATTGTTTAATTTATATTGTTTGTAGCTAGTTAGTTTAACAAATGCATGATGGTTAATTATATATTTTATATTATAATAATGCAGATGAATCGGCAATGGATGTACGGTAACCGACTCTCCGGCGAAGTTCACTACGGGTTTGAAAGATTTCCTCGTAGTGGCTAATGCGAACAAGCGGGGGTTTTGTTATCTGTCCATGTGTTATCTGTAAGAATGAGAAGGGTTACTCTTCCTCAAGAGTTGTTCACATGCATCTGCTTGAAGGGTTTCATGCCAAGCTATAATTGTTGGACCAAGCATGGAGAAAGAGGGTTATAATGGAAGAAGATGAAGAAGGGATGATTTCATCGATGAAAGCTATCTTGCTCATTTCGGTGATACTTTCATGGAGGATGCTGAAGGTGAAGGGAAGGTGAAGAAGAGGCACGTGATGATCCCGTTGATGATCTTGGTCGGACCATTCTTGATGCACGGAGACGCTGAAACTGAAAAGGAGAGGGAGAATTTGGATCGCATGTTAGAGGATCACAGAAAGGCGCTGTACCCGGATGCGATGATGGTCTGAAAAAGCTGGGCTGCACACTGGATTTGCTGAAATGGAAGGCGAGGCAGGTGTAGCTGACTCGGCATTTGAAAACTTGCTGAAAATGTTGAAGAATATGTTTCCAAAGGATAACGAGTTGCCCGCCAAGACGCGTCTGAAGCAAAGAAGGTTGTCTGCCCTCTAGGTTTAGAGGTTACGAAGATACATGCATGCATCAACGATCGCATCCTCTACCATGATGAATACGAGAATTTGAATGAATGCCGGTATACCTTTGCATTGCGTTATAAGATCGAGGCGATGACCACGGTGACAACGTTGAGGGCGAAACCCGTGAAGAGGGTTCCCGCCAAGGTGATGTGGTATGCTCCTATAATACCACGGTTGAAAGCGTCTGCTCAGGAACAAAGAGCATGCCAAGTTGTTGCGATGGCACAAAGAGGACCGTAAGTCGGACGAGGAGTTGAGACACACCGCAGATGGAACGCAATGGAGAAAGATCGACAGATGGTTCAAAGAGTTTGCAGCTGACGCAAGGAACATAAGATTTGCTCTAAATGCGGATGGCATGAATCCTTTTGGCAGCGAGCTCCAGCCATAGCACTGGCCCGTGACTCTATGCATCTACAACCTTCCTCCTTGGTTGTGCATGAAGCGGAAGTTCATTATGATGCCAGTGCTCATCCAAGGTCCGGCAACCCGGCAACGACATCGATGTGTACCTAAGGCCATTAGTTGATGAACTTTACAGCTGTGGGGTGGTGTCCGTGTGTGTGGGATGAGCACAAACAAGAGGAATTTGACCTCTGGCGTTGCTTTTCGTAACCATCAACGATTGGCCTGCTCTTAGTAACCTTTCGGGACTGTCAAATAAGGGATACAATGCATGCACGCATCGCTTACATGAGACTGAAAGTGTACATTTGCCAAATTGTAAGAAGAACGTGTACCTTGGGCATCGTCGATTTCTTCGAAAATTCATCCAGTAAGAAAGAAAGGCAAGCATTACAACGGCAAGGCAGATCACCGGCGAAGCTCGCGGAACTCTTGGTGCCGAGGTATTTGATATGGTCAAGGATTTGAAAGTCATCTTTGGAAAGGGTCTGGCGGACAATCAGTTCGAAGGGAGCCGGCAGACGCAGCCATGTGGAAGAAGAAATCTATATTCGGGAGCTAGAATATTGGAAAGTCCTAGATGTCCGCTCTGCAATCGGCGTGATGCACGTTACGAAGAATATTTGCGTGAACCTCCTAAGCTTCTTGGGCATGTATGGGAAGACAAATGATACAAAGGAAGCACGGCAGGACCAAAGCAACGTTTGAAAGACCACGATGACCGCATCCGGAATGGTTTCAAGGTCGTGCCAGCTACGCTCGACCAAAGAAGAGAAGGTCATCTTTTTGAATGCTGAGCAGTATGAAGGTTCCGTCTGGATTCTCGTCCAATATAAAGGGAATAATAAACATGGCGGAGAAAAAGTTCCAAAACCTGAAGTCTCCACGACCGCCACGTGATTATGACGCAATTGCTTCCGATTGCTTTGAGGGGCTCCTGCGGAAAAATGTTCGAGTAGCCATTGTGAAGCTATGTGCATTCCTCAATGCAATCTCTCGGAAGGTAATCAATCCGGAAGTTCTACCACGGTTCTGAGCGATGTGATCCAATGTCTTGTCGATTTCGAGTTGGTGTTCCCGCCATCCTTCTTCAATATTATGACGCACCTCCTGGTTCACCTAGTCGAAGAGATTTTCGTTCTCGGTCCTGTATTTCTACACAATATGTTCCCCTTGAGAGGTTCATGGGAGTATTAAAGAAATATGTTCGTAATCGTGCATAGGCGAGAAGGAAGCATCGCCAAGGGCTATGGAAATGAGGAGGTAATTGAGTTTTGTGTTGACTTTGTTCCTGACCTTAAGCCGATTGGTCTTCCTCGATCGCGGCACGAGGGGAGACTAAGTGGAAAAACACGATCGGAATGAAATCAACGATATGTATGGACGGCCATTCCTGAAGCACACCACACTTTGTCTTGACCAATTCCAGCTTGGTGGCTCCGTACTTTGAGAAACACAAGAATATTTTACGCTCGACAACCCGGGAAGCCTGAATCCTGGATTAGGAAGGCCCACATGGAGACTTTCGGCAGTTGGTTGAGAAAACATTTAATGAATGACAATGATGTTGTAGATCAGCTGTACATGTTGGCCAAGACACCATCTTCGACTATAACGACTTTCCAAGGGTACGAGATAAATGGGAATACATTTTACACGATCGCCCAAGATAAAAAGAGCACCAACCAAAACAGTGGTGTCCGCTTTGATGCAGCAACCGAGAATGGGCAAGAGGTCACATATTATGGTTACATAGAGGAGATATGGGAACTTGACTATGGACCCTCCTTTAAGGTCCCTTTGTTCGGTGCAAATGGTTCAAGCTAACAGGAGGTGGGGTAAAGGTGGACCAGCAATACGGAATGACAATGGTGGATTTCAACAATCTTGGTTACCTTGACGAACCATTCGTCCTAGCGAAAGATGTCGCCAGGTTTTCTATGTGAAGGACATGAGTAGCAAACCGAGGAAACGGAAAGATAAGAAAACGATCAAGACATCATGCGATGATTCAAAGCACCACATTGTTCTTTCAGGGAAAAGAAACATCGTGGGAGTGGAGGACAAGACAGACATGTCGAGAAGATTATAATATGTTTGCTGAAATTCCGCCCTTCAAAGTGAACACCGACCCAAGCATTAAGTTAAATGATGAGGATGCTCCATGGATACGGCACAATCGTAAGCAAGCAGGGACACAAGGGAAGAAATGATGTGTAATAATTTATTGTACCAAACTTTGTTGAATGGATCATGTGAATTATATTACCCGTGATGTGTTTGGTGTCCATTTTCGAATTTGAAAACTAATGGCACTAACAGAAAGTTTATAATTTTTCTAAAACTAAAAGCAAAAAGAATTAAAAAATAAAGCAAAAACAACAACAAAAATAAATAATAATGCAGAAAACTAAAATAGCATCAATAAGTATTTTGTTGTAAGTAGAAACAAAATAAAATAAATAAAGCAACAAAGAAAACAAAAAATTGTTTTCAATTTTGAAAACTAATGGCACTAACAGAAAGTTTATAATTTTTCTAAAACTAAAAGCAAAAAAGAATTAAAAAATAAAGCAAAAACAACAAAAAATAAATAATAATGCAGAAAACTAAAATAGCAACAATAAGTATTTTGTTGTAAGTAGAAACAAAATAAAATAAATAAAGCAACAAAGAAAACAAAAAAGTGTTTTCAAATTTGAAAACTAATGGCACTAACAGAAAGTTTATAATTTTTCTAAAACTAAAAGCAAAAAGAATTAAAAAATAAAGCAAAAAACAACAAAAAATAAATAATAATGCAGAAAACAAAACAAAAAAACTGGAAAAAAATAGTGCCCCCTACTGGACCCCCACGGCCTGAATACGACTAGAAACCCTACATGGGCCAGGATTCAGGCCCCCAGGAGGCCAAGTAGGCCCATGTGCACATAGCTAGTGATGATTAGGCCCGAAGCCTCAGTTGAGAGGAGCTCGAGAGGGTGGCGCAGCGCTTATAAACCACTCTCGAGCTCTCTCAACTAGCGAGGTGGGACTAAACTTTTGGGCGCGAGGCTGGGCAAGACAAGGCCTTTAGTCGCGGTTGGGCGAGGCGACCAGCGATTAAAGGTACCTTTAGTCATGGTCGCCTGCCCAACCGCGACTAAAGGGGGGCGCGGGATCGCAAAAAACCGCCAAACCCCTTTAGTCGCGGTTAAGGCGACCATGACTAAAGGGTACCTTTAGTCGCGGTCCTCGCCGCCAACCGCGACTAAAGGGGGGCTATAAATACTGTTCCCGTTCTCGTCTTCTCCGATTCCGCTTTGTTAAATCGCGCCCTCAGCGCCGCCCGCGTCGCCCTCGCCCTCACGCCCGCCCGTCGCCCTCGACGCCGCCCGCCGTCGCCCTCGCCCTGTAACCCCTCGCCGACGCCCTAGGGTTTCCGCCTCGCCCCAGCCCTAGCCGCCCGCCTCCGACCTCCTCCCTCCCGTCCCCTCTCCACCCCCGCCGTCGGCCCCTCGTCATGCCACCCACCTTCCCGATCCTCCGGCATGCCGTCGACCTCCGCCTCGTTCCTGACCCTCCACGCGGAGAGAATCGCCTCCTGTCGCCCCTTGGCCCCGGGTCTTCACTGGCCGGCGATTCGCCGCCTACTCGCCTGCTCCCTCGGCCGTGAACAACTCCGCATCGGCCTCCAAGCTCCTGCCCCCTCCTCCTTGATTTTTTGATCATGTATTAAAAAATGTTAAACTCATATATGAAAATGTATAACGTGTATTTAAAAAATATTCTTGATACAAAAAAATGTAGAATGAAAACCAAAATAAAGAAAGAGGGAAAATGAAAAACAATGAAATCTAAAAAGGAAACTAAAGGAAAAATGAAAATGAAAAATAAAAGCAAAGAAACAAACGCAAAAAAATAGAAAACTATGAATACCGACAAAGAAACAAAGAAAAACAAACACTCGCTGAAAACTAAGAAGTAGACAAAAAACCAAAGGAAAAAGAAGGAAAATTTGAAAAAAGGAAAATGGATAAAAACCATGAAAGAAACAAAGAGAAACCAAAAGAAAACGAAAAAAACAAGATATAGCAACAAAAAAAGAATACCAAAAACCAAGAAGAAAGAAAAACCAAACAAATCACAAAAAAGAAACAAAAAACGAAGAAATAAAAACAACTCCGGCTTTCATCCAAAATTAGGAAGCGACTAATTTAGTTCCACGACCCCAACAGATGCGCAATGGCTAACAACACCCTCAACTACGGAGGCGACCTAGGATCATATCCTCGCATGCCCTATTTTTTCTTCCTTTTCTCCTGCTTTAGTACTGCCATCGGGTCGACCCATTACCGTATTGTCTTCATGTGAGTGATCCTTCCATCTCGCGTGAAGACGTGGTTGACAAATGTTTAATTGCTTGCAAAGTTTCTTCACAAAATGACATTCGTGAAGACGTGGTTGTCTGTTGTCCTCGCCTCCCTCTCCGTGTGTGTTGTCCTCGCCTCCCTCTCCGTGACGCCGTCGTCTGCCGCCCCGTCTCGCGCTCTACCGCGACACCCTCTCCCACCCCGTCCTCGCCGGCCCCCTCCTTTTGCCACCGCCCTTTCGCCACCGCCACCGCCACCGCCCCCCTTCTTCACTTAATTAATTTGGTTTTACTACATGTTTTCAGGACTGACATAATGGCGGACGATAGAGCTGACCCGATTATGGACAACTATGATCCGGACGGTGAAGCACATATGTTCGGCATCATAAACGGCGATATTCAATATGTGCCGACCGGAGAAGAAGAAGATGATATCTCTTCTTATCTGAACCTTGACGGTGAAGATGAAGGGCGCCACAAGAAGAAGATGTCAAGAAACGCCGATAAACGCATTTATCTTCAAACGGAAGTAGCAACCACCTCCGGCGCCGAGGTATATATATACATTGAGCCTCTGGTGATACAAACTAACTGATTTGAATAAATATGTGTGCACTAACGCGCGCGACTCTCTTTCTTATTTTAGCCCTCGGTCGGATCGTCGAAACAATCGAGTACATCGTCAAAGCGTGGCGCAACCAAGACGATGAAACAAGGAGAAACATGCACCATCGAGGTTGTCGACAGTGCAACCGGCAGGCCGCTGGAGCCCCGCAAGAACGCCACCAAGTTTGTCAGCCAATGCGGAGCCATTGTTAGAGACAACGTCTCGATCACCGTCCATGAGTGGAATGAGCCAAAGAAGGCACGAATTGATGGTTTCACTTTTGTCGATAAGAGAACAAAAAGATTGCTTCAAGAAGCTTATGGAACATTTCGTTCTACCTCCGGAATACAACAAATTCGATGAGGAGGGTAACAAGATTGAGGAAAACAAGGAGAGGAGGAGGCTAGTCAAACAGTTCGCTCTTCATAAGATGGCCGACGCATTCGGAAATTCAAGCAAAATCTAGCCCGTGACTTTGTCAAGCGTAACAAGACTCCGGATTTCAAAGGACAATATGAGAAACTGAAACATGATTGGCCAGAATTTGTGAAGCAAAAGAAATCGGAGCAGTTCATTGAAATATCGAAAAAAATAAGGAAAATGCGGCTAAGAAGGAGTACAATCATGTTATGGGGCCAGGAGGGTATCGCATTTTGGTGCCTAGGTTGGAGAAGATGGAGAACGAGATGAGGGCGCGAGGAATCCGTCCAGTGCGGAGGGATGGGACCCAAGGGCCAAAAGCTGGTGGTACGGGCATGGGGAACGCTGAACCCGGAGGCGAGGAGTGTGTTTACCGGGGCAAATTAATTAAACCCACCCAAGCCCTTATTGACGCAATGAAGGATGCTCAACAGGGGAAGATCAAGTTCAACAGAGAGAACGACGCTACCGACAAAAGCCCTCGGGAATCCTGAACACGGAGGACGTGTACGAGGCATGGGGCACATTCCGTGGAAAATAGGGTTCCCTGTGACGATGACCCGACTGATTCTGAAGCCGTAAGAGAAAGATGGATCGGGAATCAGATGTTGTGGCGCGGTTGGCATCGGAAATGGATGTGATGAAGAAAACCATGAGTGTACTAGTAGCGAAAGAGATGCAGCTCGGTGCGCATGAAGATCATCCAGCGGATCTCGGAAGCCAGCAGCGGAGAAGCAGCGTGGCTTCCACGGAGGCCCCACCGGCTGGTGCAGATGCACCGACGATCGAAATTACTGCATCGGAGCCTCCGGTGGTCGAAATTACTGCACCGGAGCCTCTGGTGGTCGAAATTACTGCACCGGAGCCTCCTCGCTACCCCGTGGACGATATACAGGAGATGAAAGAATGTCATCTGTATTATCCTATCGGGAACATGTCCATGAAGGTAGCCATCGGCAGTGCTTTACCATGTTTACCTGGAGCACTCCACCACAACAACCCCATTCAAGATGGCTATGCTCGTGTCACGGTGGAGGACATAGTCCAAGGGTTTGAGGACACGGAGATTGACATTGCTACACTGAAGGGAGAAAAGACTTGGAGATGTCAAGCGCCATTTCATTCTATGGCAAAAGAAGTTTATCAAGTTTCGAGCGAGGCGCCAAGGACAACAAGTCCACCCCTACGGTGGTGGTGGTGGGGGTGGTGGTGGTGGCGGTTCACCTACACCTCCGTCACGTCGGCCGACGCCGCCCCCGATCCACAACGTCCGGCGGGTGATCAGCCGCCGCCCCGATCCTCGTCCGGCGGGTGATCGACGCCGCCCCAATCCACCTCCGACAAAGAAGCGAAGCAGTCCTGGATTATTAACCCGGACCCTTATGTACCTAAGACCACAAAGGTACGGAGCCATCATCAAGCCTCTCCCCACAAGGCCTTGGGAACGTAGTGCCGAGGAAGTCGACGCTGGCCGCTGCTCATTATGAGAAATGGAAGGCGGACTGCAAGAAGAAAAGAGAGCCCGAGCCCAAGCCGTATATTCTGATGAGCAAAAGAAGTGGGCTAAGTCATTTTTGAGCACACCGTCCCAAGTCATGAAGAATCTGCACTGACGACTATGCACGTGAACTTGTAGGCAGGCACTCATGTTCAAGGAGAACAAAGAGCGGGAGAAGGCCGAAAGTAAAAAAGCGGGAAACAAGTTGCCCAGCTCGGGGAACAAAGTAAACAATCGATTGCCCCGCTTATAGTGGAAGCCCGGATGCCCCGAGATCATACAAGCTGCGACAAAGACATGGATTGACTGTAACGAGTGCGAGAACAAGCGGCCAGCTTAGGTATTACTCTTCGTGAACTGTTAGGCCTTGATGAGGCGCCAGTGAAGGATGTAGTAATTACATATGTCAAGAATGGGCCTCTCGTCGAGCTCAAGCAGAGAAAATGATCTACTGACCAAATGAAAGGTCCGCTGAATTGGTACAAGGGTTACATAAAAATAAAACGCCAAAGAATATATTTATGCGGAAGTTAGACATGAGCATCACTTCAAACATTACTATGTAACAATTGCAATCGAGTGAATTGTTCCAGCTTTTCAATCTGCTTGTGAGCTCGACAAATCTATCATCGGTTGCTACGTTACGTAAGTGATTTATTAATTTCTACCCCATCTCGTTCATATTGCCTGCACTATATATATGTCCTAACTATATTGTTGTGTCCGCTATTATACATGCAGAATGAAGATTAAGGAATGCAGTAAGGAACATCCATGATGTTGGGTTCATTGACCCACACATCGTTAATGGATATGTGTTGGAGCGCCACCCCACCGACGTGGAGGCAGACTGTGGCAGTTTCTTACAAAGCAGGAACTCAAAAGTGATATTCTATTTCCTTACCATTTTGGGTGAGTGTTTCTGTCTTGAGCACATTAATTCTCTTTTGTTTACTCCATGCATGGTATGTGGCGGCTAATCGATGAATTATGCATGACGTACTGTGCATGTATCGTGTCCGCAGGTTCCACTGGATTGTGATAGTAATTAAAGTTAACACCTATTATTGTCTCGTCCACGACTCTCTGAATATGGATCCAAAGCTTTGGGCCGACATGAGAAGAATGCTGCAGAAGTAATTATTTTCATTCATTTGCGCTCTATATCGATCGGCCTATTTCGTTCATTTCCTAATATCAAGTAACTAATAACTCTCTTGTTCACTTAATTTTCTTTTGCCTCGTAGGGTTTGGAGACGGTTCGTAGATACAAAGGTCGGTGAATTCAAAAAAGAGCTAGAATTCAAAATGTTAAAGCCTAAGAATGCTTTGGGGATATTCAGCCACCGGAGACCAATCTATGTGGATACTATGTTCATGAGAGGATCCGGAGATACACCTCTGAGCGGGTTCCGAGTGATACCAATGCTCGTGAGGAATAACCTCCGGATGATGCTTAGTCTAGAAGCTCGCTTCCGACCACTTCAAGAGGAACTAGCTGGATGGTTCAGCAGGAAGTCCTCCATCCTAAAGGAGAACACTATTACGAGGACGTAGAACTTTATATGGATTAAATCATGTATGGAAACTTGTTCAAAATTGTACATGGTCATCCGATGATATTGAATATATATTGTATATTCCTCTTGAATTCTTTTTGGTTCTAATTTCAAATTTATTTGAGATTGTACATTCATATGCATGTATGTAGTACCGTAGAATATATGAAACTCCTTCAAAATTAAAATAAAGCACAAAAGAAATAAAACAATACAAATTAAACAGAAAACAGGTTTAGGGGGGTGGCTAAAACCCTAAACCTGTGGCGGCCTTTTAGTCGCGGTTGGCCGAAGAACTGCGACTAAAGGTCCTCCGCCTGACGGGCCTGGCGCCCACGTGGGCGGGCCTTTAGTCGCGGTCCTTAAGCAGCCGCGACTAAAGGGGGGGGGGCTTTAGTCGCGCTTATTTGGTCGCGGTTGCGCAACCGCGACTAATGGCAGTTGCGAACCGCGACCAAAGGCCTTTTTTCCACCAGTGTCCATTCCTAAATACTAGAATGAGAGTTTGCCTTGGCGCGAGTGTGCTGGTCCCAATGATGTAGTCAAACATGTACTCTAATGATCAAGTTAGTAGGAAGCATGGTTTAGTGCACATATTCAAGGGGACGAAAAATTTTCTAGTTTAAGGGAAGAAACATTCACTTGTACCAGAAGCAAGGCATCATCGAGTTCAACATGGTCATGAGATTATAAGGCCATATCAAGATTAGTGCGTTCATGAGACCATAAAAGTTAACCACTTGACATTAAGTTCAATACTAAGAGCATCAACACGAGAGAGCAAGTACCAAGAGTACGAACATAATAAAAAAGGAGAAGCCAGCTGACACAGTGGCAGTAGAGACCGTAAAACTAAAAAGCCACATCTATTCAGTATATTAATTGTTGGGGAACGTAGTAATTTCAAAAAAATTCCTACACACACGCAAGATAGTGCATAATAAGTTGCACTATCATTATCAACTCTGCATCTTTTGGCTTCAACATTATGAATATGTGTATCACTACTATCGAGATTTAATAAAAATAAACCACTCTTCAAGGGTGCATGACCATATAAGATATTACTCATATAAATAGAACAATCATTATTCTCAGATTTAAATGAATAACCGTCTTGCATCAAACAAGATCCAGATATAATGTTCATGCTCAATGCTGGCACCAAATAACAATTATTCAGGTCTAAAACTAATCCTGAAGGTAGATGTAGAGGTAGCGCGCCGATCGCGATCACATCAACTTTGGAACCATTTCCCACGCGCATCGTCACCTCGTCCTTAGCCAATCTTCGCTTAATCTGTAGTCCCTGTTTCGAGTTGCAAATATTAGCAATGTAACCAGTATCAAATACCTGTGTGCTACTGCGAGCATTAGTAAGGTACACATCAATAACATGTATATCACATATACCTTTGTTCACCTTGCCATCCTTCTTATCCGCCAAATACTTAGGGCAGTTCCGCTTCCAGTGACCAGTCTGCTTGCAGTAGAAGCACTCAGTCTCAGGCTTAGGTCCAGACTTGGGTTTCTTCTCTTAAGCAGCAACTTGTTTGTTGTTCTTCTTGAAGTTCCCTTCTTCTTCCCTTTACCCTTTTTCTTGAAACTGGTGGTCTTATTGACCATCAACATTTGATGCTCCTTCTTGATTTTTACCTCCGCAGCCTTTAGCATTGCGAAGAGCTCGGGAATAGTCTTGTCCATCCCTTGCATATTATAGTTCATCACGAAGCTCTTGTAGCTTGGTGGCGGTGATTGAAGAATTACATCAATGACACTATCATCGTGAAGATTAACTCCCGGTTGAATCAAGTGATTATTATATCCAGACATTCTGAGTATATGTTTACTGACAGAACTATTCTCCTCCATCTTGCAGCTATAGAACTTATTGGAGACTTCATATCTCTCAATCTGGGCATTTGCTTGAAATATTAACTTCAACTCCTGGAACATCTCATATGCTCCATGACGTTTAAAACGTCATTGAAACCTGTGTTCTAAGCCGTAAAGCATGACACACTGAACTATCGAGTAGTCATCAGCTTTGCTCTGCCAGACGTTCTTAACGTCGTCAGTTGCATCTGCAGCAGGCATGGCACCCAGCGGTGCTTCCAGGACGTAATTCTTCTGTGCAGCAATGAGGATAATCCTCAAGTTACGGACCCAGTCCGTGTAATTGCTACCATCATATTTCAACTTAGCTTTCTCACGGAACGCATTAAAATTCAACGGAACAATAGCATGAGCCATCTATCTACAACAAACATAGACAAGCAAAATACTATCAGGTACTAAGTTCATGATAAATTTAAGTTCAACTAATCATATTACTAAAGAACTCCCACTTAGACAGACATCTCTCTAGTCATCTAAGTGATCACGTGATCCAAATCAACTAAACCATGTCCGATCATCAAGTGAGATGGAGTAGTTTTAAATGTTGAACATCACTATGTTGATCATATCTACTATATGATTCACGTTCGACCTTTCGGTCTCCGTGTTCCGAGGCCATATCTGTATGTGCTAGGCTCGTCAAGTTTAACCTGAGTATTCTGCGTGTGCAACTATTTTGCACCCGTTGTATTTGAACGTAGAGCCTATCACACCCGATCATCACGTGGTGTCTCAGCACGAAGAACTTTCGCAACGGTGCATACTCAGGGAGAACACTTCTTGATAATTAGTGAGAGATCATCTTAAAATGCTACCGTCAATCAAAGCAAGATAAGATGCATAAAGGATAAACATCACATGGAATCAATATAAGTGATATGATATGGCCATCATCATCTTGTGCTTGTGATCTCCATCTCCGAAGCACCGTCGTGATCACCATCGTCACCGGTGCGACACCTTGATCTCCATCATAGCATCGTTGTAGTTTCGCCATCTATTGCTTCTACGACTATCGCTACCGCTTAGTGATAAAGTAAACCAATTACAGGGTGCTTGCATTTCATACAATAAAGCGACAACCATATGGCTCCTGCCAGTTGTCGATAACTCGGTTACAAAACATGATCATCTCATACAATAAAATATAGCATCACATCTTGACCATATCACATCACAACATGCCCTGCAAAAACAAGTTAGACGTCATCTACTTTGTTGTTGTAAATTTTACGTGGCTGCTATGGGCTGAGCAAGAACCGTTCTTACCTACGCATCAAAACCACAACGATAGTTCGTCAAGTTAGTGTTGTTTTAACCTTCGAAAGGACCGGGCGTAGCCACACTCGGTTCAACTAAAGTTGGAGAAACCGACACCGCCAGCCAGCCACCTTTGTGCAAAGCACGTCGGTAGAACCAGTCTCGCGTACGCGTAATGTCGGTCCGGGCCGCTTCATCCAACAATACCGCTGAACCAAAGTATGACATGCTGGTAAGCAGTATGACTTGTATCGCCCACAACTCACTTGTGTTCTACTCGTGGATATAACATCTACACATAAAACCAGGCTCGGACGCCACTGTTGGGGAACGTAGTAATTTCAAAAAAATTCCTACGCACACGCAAGATCATGGTGATGCATAGCAACGAGGGGGGAGAGTGTTGTCCACGTACCCTCGTAGACCGAAAGCGAAAGCGTTAGCACAACGCGGTGGATGTAGTCGTACGTCTTCACGGCCCGACCGATCAAGCACCGAAACTACGACACCTCCGAGTTCTTGCACACGTTCAGCTCGATGACGTCCCCCGTTCTCCGATCCAGCAGAATGTCGGGGAAGAGTTCCGTCAGCACGACGGCGTGGTGATGATCTTGATGTTCTACCGTCGCAGGGCTTCGCCTAAGCACCGCTACAATATTATCGAGGAGAACTATGGTGGAGGGGGGCACCGCACACGGCTAAGAGATCAAGTGATCAATTGTTGTGTCTATGGGGTGCCCCCCTCCCTCATATATAAAGGATTGGAGGAGGGGGCTGGCCAAGGGGGGTGGCGCGCCCTAGGGGGGGAGTCCAACCCCCACTGGGAGTAGGACTCCCCCCTTTCCTATTAGGAGAGGGAGAGGGAAGGAAGAGGAGGAAGGGAGGAAGGAAAGGGGGGATGGCCCCCTCCCAATTCGGATTGGGCTTGGGGGGCGCCCCCTCCTTTGCTCCTTTTCCCTCCTTTACACTAAGGCCCAATAAGGCCCATATACCTCCCGGGGGTTCCGATAACCTCCCGGATCTCCGGTATTGTCCCAATCTCACCTGGAACCTTTCCGGTGTCCAAATATAGTCGTCCAATATATCGATATTTATGTCTCGACCATTTCGAGACTCCTCGTCATGTCCGTGATCACATCCGGGACTCCGAACAACCTTCGGTACATCAAAACTCATAAAGTCATAATAAAACTGTCAACGAAACCTTAAGCGTGCGGACCCTACGGGTTCGAGAACTATGTAGACATGACCGAGATACGTTTCCGGTCAATAACCAATAGCGGAACCTGGATGCTCATATTGGCTCCTACATAATCTACGAAGATCTTTATCGGTCAAACCGCATAACAACATACGTTTTCCCTTTGTCATCGGTATGTTACTTGCCCGAGATTTGATCATCGGTATCCCAATACCTAGTTCAATCTTGTTACAGGTAAGTCTCTTTACTCGTTACGTAATGCATCATTCCGTAACTAACTCATTAGCTACATCATTAGCTACATTGCTTGCAAGGCTTATAGTGATGTGCATTATCGAGAGGGCCCAGAGATACCTCTCCGATAATCGGAGTGACAAAACCTAATCTCGGAATACGCCAACTCAACATGTACCTTTGGAGACACCTGTAGAGCTCCTTTATAATCACCTAGTTACGTTGTGACTTTTGGTAGCACACAAAGTGTTCCTCCGGTAAACGGGAGTTGCATAATCTCATAGTTGTAGGAACATGTATAAGTCATGAAGAAAGCAATAGCAGCATACTAAACGATCAAGTGCTAAGCTAACGGAATGAGTCATGTCAATCACATCATTCTCCTAATGATGTGATCCCATTAATCAAATGACAACTCATGTCTATGGTTAGGAAACATAACCATCTTTGATTAATGAGCTAGTCAAGTAGAGGCATACTAGTGACATTAAGTTTGTCTATGTATTCACACATGTATCATGTTTCCGGTTAATACAATTCTAGCATGAATAATAAACATTTATCATGATATGAGGAAATAAATAATAACTTTAGTATTGCCTCTAGGGCATATTTCCTTCACTAATAAGTAACTCCACACAATTGCCTTTCGATCAACTTCATGGGCGGCACTTCATATGAACCTGATGTAAATTGTCTGAGATATACATGGCATAGAATGTTTTTTCTATATACAATGAGTTTGAGATTTAAAGCTTATGGAAAGGGTTTCCTCCTTTCAATTTTGAAGGCAAAGACACATATCTGGTGCTCTTTCATCCATGCCGCCTTGGCAAACTTTGACCAATTGTTTGTTATTGTGGCCCTCTCATCATCACTAGGAATTGTCTCATAACACCTTCAATGTTGGGACTGACCATCATGTCCTCATCCGATTAATAGAGATGGTCCACGAGATTGTCTTTTCTAAAGTGATAGGAGAAATATTGGAAATGAAAACATGCAATTGTCAATGTCGGGTACTACAATACACAACTTGTAAGAAGAAACAAGGTGCACCTAGCCTTGTCTATCCCGTCGTTCAACACGTCAAATTCAATACCGATTCCAAATTCAAAACAACTATGCAACATGGCAAGAGGAAAGACGAATAGATGCCCTTGACAGACTAAAAAGTTGCATATTTAACGACTCAACAAACCATCACATGCATGCTTGGTTGTAAGCCATGTTTTTAATAGAATTGAGCTCAGAACCAAACAAAAACTTGTGGAAGAGATCTTAATTGGCCATTGTGCCAAGTTAGAAACCGTAGACAATTGACCATTAGGAAAGCGAATAGATAGGAAAAAGGAATCATTTTGTACATACATATGTTATGCGCGGGGAGATACACCTATAGTAGTTATGAACAAAATGGTAGCACGAGTATAAATACTACTATCACATCTCAGAAACATTAATTGCTGAAAAATTAGCCTGGAAATTATAGTAAACACAAAGGATAAATGACCTCATGACAAATCGAAAACAGTAAAAAAAGCAATGTCACACAGGGTCAATAGTAAACCAAAATATAGCCCACCAAAATATGTAAACTCTTCTTGGCATTATAAACTGCAGTTGAGACATGCACCAAGTACTACATAGCAAATTGAAGTGTCTTTTGTGCCCGAATGGAAGCACACCCGACGACGCACGAGCTGGATCAAGCTCGTGTCGTGGCGGAGCCATGTGCGGTACGCACATTTAGCAGCACCAAAATTGTTGAATAATTTATTTTTGAAGTGTCTTTTCTTTTCATAGGTACACATCCTTTAGTATATCTCAGCCAGAACAAAAAAACAATCTCCTAAGAGAATGTTCTGCTGTTAGGATGGGCACCTCAACCAGAACAAAACAAATCTCCTAAAGAGAATGTTCTACTCACATGATAGGTATAGTAAGTCTCGACTGTCACATTGATACATAATCATCTTGTTACAAAAGAGGAAAAGCACAATCACCACCTGACCAATGGCCACGATTTGGTCTGTTTATCAATCAGACCTGCACTAGTGCAGAACAGGGCAATAGCACCGATTCGTAAGGACCTTTAGTGCCGGTTCCATAACCGGCACTAAAGTGTGGGCACTAAAGCCCCCCCCCCCTTTAGTAACGGTTCAGCACGAACCGGTGCTAAAGGGCAACCACGTGGCACGAGCCAGCTCGGGGCCTGAGCCCTTTAGTACCGTTGGTAACACCAACCGTACTATAAGGTTTGGGGGTTTTAGTTTTATGATTTCTTTTTCATTTAATTTTGTGTTTCCATTTTAATTCTTTTTCGTTTGCTGGTATTTTACAATACTACACATTGTACACGTTATATATATATCTATATATATATATATATATATAAATAGAATTTCTAGTAGAACCAATCATGCATATATATATCATCAATGTCTCACAAACCATCATATTAATTAATTCACACATACACACATGTATAGCTATATACAATTTCTCCTACATATGCATGTTGCCTTGAGCCGATGGCATTAACCTAATTGGTGCCTTCGGAGCACGATGACAATCGGAAGTGGTTCATGGGGGCGGTAGCGGGTAATAGTATTCTCCCTTCGGATTTATGACTTGGTCGAGCAAAAATCCCGCTATTTCCTCTTGAAGTGCTTCTACGCGCTCCGTTTCAAGGAGTGTGTCCCGCACCTCTATGAACTGTTAAGAAGGAGATCAATATGCATGTGTATTAGTTGTGTGACTAGATATCGATAATGGTGTAAAAATTGTGAATAGTGTTCTGACAAGCGTACCCATTCCTATCTTTGAGATCTGCTCCTTTCGGACGCCATCATGCGAATGTTCTCGCAAACGCAGAATGCACACAGATCAGTCCCCTGCGCCTGCTTCAGGGCCTTTACGAGAATGGAATTTGATCAGATAATAATTAATCAAGCATGATAATTAAAGAGATGGCAGCTAGCTAGCTAGCTAGTACTACTTAATTACTTACCTTGGGTCGAAACCATTTAAGCTTTTTTTTCCATTCGCCTTCCGTGACGCTGATGAACCTTGCCCAAGCCCTGCCCGCCGACAAAGAAAATGAATAAAGGGGTTATTAAATAGTTCATATCATGAAATGACAAACTAAATAGGCCGAGATATATAGTTAATAATGATTGAAATTACCTGTTGACTATCCCAATCAAGATGTTATAGTCAGTATTTGCTTTGAGTAGTGAGTCCAGTATTTCAACTGTTCCAGCGTCAACTTTAATGATACACAAGATCCAGTGAAATCTGCATGCACACACGTTTGCATGTCTTAATTAAGCGGGCATATGTAAGCAAAAACATGTAGCTAGCTAGTAGGCAAAAACAAAGAATTTGTAGTACAAGACAGTGTGACTCACTTTGGAAGTTGTAAGGAAGTAGTATATCTTCATTGTATTTGAGGCGCTTCAAGAACTCTAGCATGCTGTCCTCTACCTGCTTTTCATGATGTGGATTTATTTGCCATGTGTATTCATTAACGGTGTTTGGGTCAATGAACCCAATGCCATAGCGATCCACCTTTTCTCATTTCATACATCTTCATCCTGCATAATACCACGTAAAAGAATATAGTGAGGATAATTACAGGTAATGATTGATCAAAAGGATCACTACAGCTAGCTTGAGACTTAAATTACAGAAAGAAATCACTTACGCATAATAGCAAATCGATTTATAGATTTGTCGAGTGCGTCTTGATTGTATAACTGAAACAGTTCAGAATACTCAACGGTCACAGCTTTCTAATGGTAGTAATGATCCTTCTTGACTTGCACCATGAGGGACTCTCGATTGGATCTCTTGGTAATGCCCATGTACCATTGATGCAATTCATACATTCTCGTTGGGAGCTTCTTGACCTCGTCTGGCTTGACCAAAGGTTTGCCCCGGACATATTTCCGTTTTATTTCATCCTCTGTAAGCACAAGCATGGGCTCGATCTCGAGGAGTTGTCCAACAGTGATGTTTAGAACTTCAGCCTGCATTATATGGTCCTTGGTTATTAACACATTGCCCACCTCGGGAACGTAAACTGTTTGCCCACAATAATATTGGGCATCGCCAGATCGTCACGCGTGTTGTTGGCACAACAAGCGAGGGATCGATTGCGCACTTGTTCTCCCAAATTGGGAATGGTTTTCCGCATTTTTTGACAGCTGCTTGTTGTTTGCTCGATCCCGAGCTCGCCTCCTTACGTAGACGTGCTCGATTTAACTTCACGATGTGGCGCTCATAGTCTGTGTCAACAGGCTTGGGAGCTGGTGGTTGAGCCATACGAATGAAGTGGTCAATCGTTTCCTCGTGCACTTTCTCCCTTGGCGGCGGTGGTGGTTTTGCAAAATGGGCTTCCACCTCGGCCTTCGATATGGCTGCGTTTTCCTCCTCGGACTTGTCATAAGGCCTCTGCGGAAGAGGCGTGAGGCTTGGACCATATTTATATCGCTTGCCTCCGCTTTGTACTTCTGTACTACCTCGACTGCACTGCTTATGCACCATAGATGCGGGTGTCTCTTCTGCGATTGCCGAGGCGGCGGAGACGGCCGACGGGCTGAGTTGGACGAGGAGGAGTGGCCTGGCTGTGCCGGACTTGGAGGAGGAGTGGCCTGAGGTTGTGCCGGACTTGGAGGAGGAGTGGACGCCTGACGCCAGGCCGGACTTGGAGGAGGAGGATTGGTCGACACTTTGCCGAACTTGGAGGAGGAGTGGTCCGACATCTGTCTTGGGACTTGGAGGAGGAGGAGTGGCCTGACGCGTTGGTGGACTTGCAGGAGCGGGAGTCTGCTGACTCGGTGGCGGACTTCGACGAGGAGTCGGCTGACGCGGTGTCGGTGGCCTTCGAAAGATGATGCAATCCTTTCTCCATAGGATGATACGATGTTTGGCCTCTCCGAGAAAGTGCTCGTCGTCACCTCCAGGAATGTCAAGTTGTAGCTCCGAATATGGGTCCACCACCTCATCAACCAAGACACGAGCATAGCCCTTGGAATCGGGTTGCAATGGAAGGTTGCCTCGGGGATTTGTAAAAGCAACGGCGTCCGCCACCTTCATGGATATGTTCTTCATTTTGAAGTGTAGCTCATGATTAGTGTTCTCCGTGATGTCATCCACGGGGTATCTATCCAGCATTGCGTCGTCCGGGGCGGAACCCACGCTGCTTCTCGACATGGATGGGGCGGTGCTATCCAATGATGGATCATCCGCTAGCTGCTGCAGCTGCTGAGACCCCCTTTGCTGGCTAAGTGAGTCGATCTGCTCCTGCTGCCGCTGGAATTTGACTGCCAATTCTGCTTGACTTGCTTCTAGGCCTTGAAGGCGTTCATAGTCCCGCTTCCTCTGCTCCTCCTCCATCTTCCTCTTCTTCTCCTCCGCAATCTTGTTTCTCGTGACGGGTTACGTAGTCGGTGTTCCAGTCAAAACCCTCATACCACAGAATAGTGCCCTTGCCTCGTGTTCTTCCCGGGTGTTCAGGATTTCCCAGGGCACGCGTAAGCTCGTCGTTCTCTCTGTTGGGCTGGAACACCCCCGATCGTGCCTCTTCTATTGCAACAAGTATCGCATCATCGGCTCCGTTCACACATGCCTTCGTTGAAACTTTGCATGTCTTCGGGTCCAACTCCCCCCCATGCGCATAGAACCAAGTCCTGCACCTGGGGGGCCAGCTCTTAGTATCCTGAGTGACACCTGCATCCTCCATCTCTTTCTCAGACTTATCCCACTTAGGCATTGCCACCGCATAGCCACCGCCCCGACTTATGGAACTTATCCTTTTTCGGCATTCTTCTTGTTTATTCTCGACCGTTCCTTAGCTAATTCGAATCCTTGAATTTCACAAAATTGTCCCAATGAGCACGTTGGTTCTCTAGTGTTCCCTCGAATCTTGGAGTCTTCCTTCCTCCCTTGACGTACTTGTCCCATTCACGATTCTTGTGGTTCTTGAATGCAACCGCCATCTTCCTAAGAGCAGCGTCCTTGACTTTCTGCACATCTGCTTCTGTGAAATGATCTGGTAGGGTGAAATGTTCCATGAGAGTATCCCAAAGCAGACCTTTTTGTCTGTTGTCGACGAAAGTAACATCGGGACGTGGCTTTGCTGGCTCTCTCCATTCTTGTAGGGAGATCTGTAGTTGGTCCTTCTCAAGAACTCCACACTGACGAACGAACTTGTCCGCAATCTTCTTAGGTGCTAATGGTTCGCCATTAGGTCTGATTGCCTCGATATTGTACTTTACGCCCTCCTTCAACTTTTTGTTCGAGCCTCGTTTCGTATTGTTGCCTGAAGATTTGCTCGATCCGGATGGCTGAAATAACAAAGATCGATTCGTTAATATATTTTCAAGTCATTTAAAACATGTGATGATCAGCAGATGCCTGCTTATTTAAAACATGCGTTAGTCGGACGTCGTCGCGGACGTGTCGACGGCGAGGATGCGGGTCGGGCATCGTCGAGAACAAATACTAGCTATATGCCCGCAAAAAGTAACATTTTTTTAATGATTGGATTTTGATAACTAAAATTTTTAACATTTCTATATCATTTCTAACAATGCTATATATAACTAACATTTCTATAACATTTCTAATATTTCTATAACTAAAAATCAGAAAAAAAATTATAACATTTCTATATATTTAATAAACATTTGTATAACATTTCTAATATTTCTAGAACTAATTAAAAGTAAAATTTCTAAATTTTTTATAACTATTTCTATAACTAAAAAACAGAAAAATTTCTAACAATTCTAACTTTTTTATAACTATTTCTATAACTAAAAAACAAAAAAATTTCTAACAATTTATGACACCCCAAAATTTTAACCTTGTTTTGTTAATTAAAATTTTGCCAGGAAATTAAAAAATTTATTTTCTGGGCTCCCTTTTGATTTTTGGACCCTTTTCTCTCTTGTTATTATGGAGTTTTCCCCAAAAAGAAAACTTTTCAAATATGTTATTGGACTTGTTTAACCTCTCAAGAACAACTTTCTTTTCTTAGTAGAACTAATTACATAATTAATTTGCTTGATCTTTATTTTCTTGAAAAATAGTTTTTTCAAGATTATATGGCCATGTTTGAACTACAACCATTTGATAAATTCACTTAAAATTCCAACCAAAATTTGGAGATGTCAGGTGATGTTTTAAAATCACTTTTGTGCAAAAAAATCTTTTATTCATGAAATATTTTGAGCTCTACACCCAATTTTCTTCTCTGGTCCAGTGGGCAATTTTGCACTGCAACTCATTTAAATATTTCTTTCTAGCTTCCATCAAAATTATGAGGTGTTGGTAGTAGCATATGATTCAACTTTATGCAAAAACCCAGTGTTGTTCTTTGAAAATTTTGAGTGAATCAACCTCATCTTCATTCTGGTCCAACATGATGGTTTGTACAGCATCCATATTCTTACTTGCTCTTTGGCCCTTGATTCTTTCCCCAGCTTGTAGACCACCCTACAAAACCCCTAAGTCCAGGAGCATGCAACCATTGGTATACTTTTGGTTCATGAAATGATGCCATTTACCTCATGTCCAGAATTGGAGTTCTGCAAAACTTGCACTAGCAAGTTTGTACTTTTCACAAACTAACCTCACCACCCTCTCTTCCACCCAAAGAGACACTGATCTGGAGAATTTGGCCACCCCAAGTTTTGCATAGATGTCATTGGCATTTTGACAAACACCCTGAGTGCATAGCCAGATTTGGCATGATTTCAAGTCTACATTGTGAACTTGGTCTCCTGACCAAACCACCTTGTCCCTTGATCTTCCCTCTATTACTAATCTAGTTACATTGCTTGCCAACCTCACCCGAGACCCCTAGCATGCCCCGGCATTTCATCGAACACGTCCTGGGCGTGCTCTGGGCGCGCCCAGAGCGTGCGTTGGCTTTGTCGTGCGCCCGAGCCGACGCGTCACCCTGGTTCGCCACCGCTCTGCCGAAACGCGCCACACGCTCCTCCTCACATAAAGCGCCAAGCAGACCCTCGCCCGGCGTCTCCGGCAGCCAAGGACTGCCGCCACCGCCTCGACAGCTCCTGCACTAGCTAGCGCCGCCCAGTCGTCTCCGCTTCGCCAGCTCGCCCTTGGAAGCGTGCAGGCTCGTCCGCTAGCTCCTGCCGCCATCCCCAGCCTCGCCACGTTGCCCTGCAGCTACAGAAGACGGTCGCCGGCGACCTTATCCACGGCCGCCGTGGAACCGACTCCGATCGCCTATATAAGGAGCCCCGAGCTCATCCCCGCACGCAGGCAGTCTCAAGCCATCTCCCTAGGACCCCCATTGGCAGCCAATCAACTCGGGGAGGCTTCCTTCCCCATCTCCGGCAACCGCAGCCGCCGCCACTACCCCGGCCATTCCGGCGCCACCAGGGCCTCCCCCTCTACAATCTCTCCACCAGAAGCTCTCCCTTCCTCCCGTGAACCCTTCCCCCTGCTCGATTTTGATCGGAAACCACCACAACCACAAAACCACTTTACTCCCGACGCCGTTGGCCGTCGCGAAGCTCGTCGCCGATGACTTCCTCCATCCCCATCACTCCCTCGGCCACCGGAAGAACCGCCCCAGTCTTGCGGATCCATCCCCACCCTCGGGGGCCTGCGAGGAGCCGCCTAGCGCTGGCGACGATCGCCGGAGCCCCCGCCTCTGTTCGGCCAGAGGAAGAAGAGGGAAGGGAGAATAGTCAAACCTGACTAGTGGCCCCCCTGGACCCACTGTCAGTGACCCACGCGCGTACACGCTGGAGTAAGTGGAGGCGTATAGTCAGAATACGTCTTCGACATGTACGTATATTCGAATCGTTTTCTTTTTATTCTGTTTTATTTTTTTTAAATAACAGATTTTTTACCACAACTTTGACTGGCTATAACTTTTTAAATACAACTTCAAATGAATTGATTCTTTTTCCTACCTCTCTCAAATTTAACCTAGTTTATTTTAAGATTTATTTGAAAAAAATTCAAACAACTTTTTGTGCTGTTTTTGAATTTGTGTGTTAATTCAAATTTTATTTAAATAGGACTTTGGAGAGAGAGAAGCAAACTTTCAAAAGTTTTGGAGTGCACCCTGCCATTCCACACATTGAAGGCAAGCATTCTGAACCCCGGCATAATATATTTGGTGTGTTCGTTGACACGTTTATAACACCACCTCATTTCGGAGAACTTGTTATTTCATGTGATATGACCATATGCATGAATGCATATTAGTGATTTCCATGCTGTTGGAAATGAACACACTGGTGATGATAATCATCCTCATGTGCCTAGCATGCATGCCGGAAGGAATCCGGGAAAACCTCTGCCTTGGGTAGGCATGAGTTTGTCGCCAGTCTCCGTCAGGACGGTTTTGTCCGGTATGGCATAGTGATGTATAGTGAGCGGTGATTATGTTGGTTGAAATATTTTTGTAATACATGTCATGCAGGGAAATTTATAAACCTCCTGAGTCGACCGTGGATTGAATCTTGTTCCAGTAACCCCCATACTTGTTTCGTACTACCACTCGTCTCTACAACAAGTAGAGTACGGTTCAGTAATCTGTCAACCCCTTTCTAGCACACACCGTACAGAGGGGCCGGGATGAGGGTACCACGGCCATGGATTAAAGCCAGTCATCCGGTCAGGGGGCATGGGTGTTTTCGGTTGTAGCCGAGGGGATAGCTTCCCCAGATTTGCGCGCGGTATAAATTTTGTGATCCCATGCTAATCGAGGTTGTAGCCTCCCCACTTAGAGTTTTGCTTAACGAGTGTCGTGGGTGATTCCAGACACCGGTGAGTTAAGCTGGTGTGTGCAAGTCAGGTGCGTTTTCATTTAAAAGACCATAGACGGAATTAGTCCTGATGGACTAAAGGAATCCGTTACTCGTGGGTAAAGAGTACACCCTCTGCAGAGATTAAACCTATTCGAATAGCCGTGTCCATGGTTAAGGATTACGATGCAGGATGGGTCAAGTGTCGGTCTTAGTGTCGTTCTTCGGAGGTGAAACTGCTAAATCAGAAATGGTATTACGACTTGTGACATGTGATAATGATGATTATTATTTTTGTTGTGGGCTAACCCGTGATACTATTGGTATTATCGAATATTCCTGGGATGGTTCTACCTCCTGGATATTCACTGTGATTCATTTATAAGCCCTTTATGTGGTATCGCTAAGACGCCCGACTGCGGCATTTCTTTTAAAGCCCTTTATGTGGTGTCGCTGAGACGCCCGACTATGGCATTTCTTTTAAAGCCCTTTATGTGGTGTCGCTAAGACGCCCGACTGTGGCATTTCTTTTAAAGCCCTTTATGTGGTGTCGCTAAGACGCCCGAGTGAGGCATTTCTTTTATAAGCCCTTTATGTGGTGTCGCCGAGACGCCTGATCGTGGCATTTCTTTTAAAGCCCTTTATGTGGTGTCGCTAAGACGCCTGATCATGCATTTCTTTTAAAGCCCTTTATGTGGTGTCGCTAAGACGCCTGACTGTGGCATTTCTTTTATAAGCCCTTTATGTGGTGTCACCGAGACGCCTCGATCGTGGCATTTCTTTTAAAGCCCTTTATGTGGTGTCGCTAAGACGCCTTGCATTGGCATGCTTGTTATTTACTTCATAATTTTAATACTACTATGTTGTGGCATATTCATAAATAACATGCTTGCGTTCTGTTATCTATTGTGGCTGACGTCATGAGCATAAAATATTTTCAGCACATCATTGTTATATTATTCCTGTGTTCATAATGTTTGCGAGTACATTCAAAGTACTCACAGGCTTGTCCCTGGCTATTGTCTTGGCCAGATTTCTTGCACGGAGAGGAGCGACCGTGTTGACAGCCCCGGAACTTAAGCAACAGTGATAGCAGCCTCGCGAAGATAGGAGTTAACCTGGTCAGTTGTTCCTGTGGGAAATGGAGTCCCATAGACGATGATGATTCACAACCCGCTTCCGCCATCAACCACTAGAAACCATTTGTTGTACTCACAGACCAGAATGGTCTTGTACTACATATTTTGTGTTTTGCTTGGAAATTCTGTATCAAGTTGGTGCCTCATCAGCTAACAGTTATCCTGGGGCTGGTGAGCACAACGGCCATTTTCTGGAATTTAATACCCAGAAAACCGGTCGCGGCAGATTTGGTATCAGAGCCAGGCTGACCATTGGCTAATCCTATCTTGGTCAGGTCAATAAACTTAGGCAAACCAACCCACCAGACCATAATCGAAACCCTAGCCAAGCTTCTCGTGCAAGATAGCCACACAGTGACCCGACGCTTTTTGGCAGTCGGTGCCCAACCTATCAACCTAGCCCGTCTATCACGCACCAGTGACCAGCACCCAGGGTGTCTCATTCGCAAGCGTGCGAAGGAAGACTCCGTCCCCTTTTCCTATAAAAAGGGCACGCTAGCCCCAACCCAGCACAGCACAGCAATTTTTTTTTCCAAAACCAAGCCACAATGCCCGGACCCGTCGTGCACAACGAGACCACAGCAACCAGCCTTGGAGGCTTTGTGACCATACTCGCAAACCTCACCCGCCGTGCCTATGCGTTAGAAGAACCACCTGAATATGTTGTGTACCAAGGACCCATGAGTGGTGAGAGCCGTCAATTCCGGGCCACCGTACACATTTACGGTAGGGGCCTAGCGCCCAGCGCCTCTGAGTTCACCGGAAGAACAACTTCCTTTGAGCCACAAGCCATCCAACTAGCTGCTCGAGAGGCTATAGTTCATCTCAGGCACTTGTCGACCAGAGTTAACTGTCGCTCGTTCCACTACTACCCCAGACGTGAAGGGTATGGTAGGCCACCCCAAGTTACCAACGGAGATCACGAGACGGATCCTGCATTGCTGCACCTAGTGCGCTATGTAGGTGCGCTGGAGGAACTGTTCGATCAGATCACCATTGATTTGATCGCAGCTCGTGGAGAGCTGGTTCGTCGAGCCCCGGCGAGAGAAGAGAACGAGCCCAACACCGACAACCCGGTCGTGCTGTTCGGACACCCAATCGAAACCCTGAGGTCAGCCTCAGCCGTCAGCCAAGGTGCTTTGATGACCCCAGAAGTGCTTCGTCGCCTCCTTGGAGCACACTCCAACGGGGTTGTGGTCAACAATCCCCGCGATGGTCATCATCACTACCTCGAGCCTGCAGCCCCTCGGCCCTCTCCAGCTAATTCCGATGGTGAGAACCGTGGAGAAGCCTCGACATCCACAAGGAACGCCCGCTTGGATGTAAACGAAGTAGACTAAGTCACTCGAGTAGTGTCGAGTCCCAGTGTATCCTCGCTTTGTAATCCTGTGATCCCTTATATTGACGCAGCCTGTCATCGTGCCTCTGTTTTATATAGTAGTCTTGCATGGATATATTAGCATGCAATGTGATTTCTCTATCCTTGGCACAGCTACCAAAACCTTCCCGACAACCCCACAGTGATACGTCACTTTGGTGAGATATGTATCTGTGGCTTTGACCCCGACTCTCGGAGCCGAGCTGGCAAATTCTTTACCTTTCACCATGGTAAAATAACCCAGCTCCAATGCTATATAAAGGCTACCAAGTGATCTTGCCAAGCATCCCTCGCACAACCATTTCTTGCCATGCCGAACCCTAGTATTTATCTAAGAACTCCAGTTGCAACCCCGGTTAGTTTTGTCAAGATATTGTGGGATTTCACCTGCAGTACCATGGGCGCTACCCAGCCACCCCAGTACGAGCTGTTCGAATCAAGGATCACCCCTTCCACCTCGAGATATTGGGCAGCCGTGCACATCCCTCCCGTAAACCCAAACCAAGATCCAACGGAGGTCTCCTTCAGAGGGAAATCCATGCCAACCCGCATATGGCCAGAGAAGCTGCGGCGTCACAAGCGCTTCGCTGCCGCCTTCGATTCGCGGTACCCTATGCCAGCGAACGAGGGTATTATTATTTTCCGAGCCGTGGAGCACCCGGAGGAGTAACATCTTTTCCAGGTGAACGTATTGAGAGAGACCCAGTCTTGGCCAACCTCGTCCAATACGTCATCGCTCAAGAGTGTTTAACCCAACACGTGATGGGTTATCTACAGAGCCTCATGGATTTAAATCCTCAGATCGCCATCGGCAGACCACTAAGACCCGACCAGGAGAGGCACATTCATCGACTGGTCAATCCACTTCCTCCGATAGAAGAAGAGTGTATCCCAGTACCATAGACGTTTTCTCGGGACCCCGTCCAGTTGTCGTTTTCACTTTAGACGTCGCCGCTATATTCATTGCTATGACATTTATTCATGCGTTGTAACTTATGCGTGGTACCCCGAGTTTGTGCGGCGAGTAAATTATTTAGTTTCTATTAATGTGAGTAGTTCTGTTGCGGTTTGACTCTATTATATTATTGTTCTCTCGCGAGAATCATGGAGTGAGATTTCTTTTCCCTGAGTTGCTACATCGTATATCTTCTCACGACGTGGATTATTTCGTTTCACACAGCACCACGGCAGCCGACTCACAACCGCTCAAACACATACACTGGAGTATTTGTTTTCAAAACCGCTCTTAGCAAATCTCGAGGATGAGATTTTTTCTTAAGGGGGGTAGTGTTGTGACACCCCAAAATTTTAACCTTGTTTTGTTTATTAAAATTTTGCCAGGAAATTAAAAATTTTATTTTCTGGGCTCCCTTTTGATTTTTGGACCTTTTTCTCTCTTGTTATTATGGAGTTTTCCCCAAAAAGAGAACTTTTCAAATATGTTATTGGACTTGTTTAACCTCTCAAGAAAAACTTTCTTTTATTAGTAGAACTAATTACATAATTAATTTGCTTGATCTTTATTTTCTTGAAAAAAATAGTTTTTTCAAGATTATATGGCCATGTTTGAACTACAACCATTTGATAAATTCACTTAAAATTCCAACAAAAATTTGGAGATGTCAGGTGATGTTTTAAAATCACTTTTATGCAAAAATATCTTTTATTCATGAAATATCTTGAGCTCTAAACCCAATTTTCTTCTCTGGTCCAGTGGGCAATTTTGCACTGCAACTCATTTAAATATTTCTTTCTAGCTTCCATCAAAATTATGGGGTGTTGGTAGTAGCATATGATTCAACTTTATGCGAAAACCCAATGTTTTTCTTTGAAAATTTTGAGTGAATCAACCTCATCTTCATTCTGGTCCAAAATGATGGTTTGTACAGCATCCATATTCTTACTTGCTCTTTGGCCCTTGATTATTTCCCCAGCTTGTAGACCACCCTACAAAACCCCTAAGTCCAGGAGCATGCAACCATTGGAATACTTTTGGTTCATGAAATGATGCCATTTACCTCCTGCCCAGAATTGGAGTTCTGCAAAACTTGCACTAGCAAGTTTGTACTTTTCACAAACTAACCTCACCACCCTCTCTTCCACCCAAAGAGACACTGATCTGGAGAATTTGGCCACCCCAAGTTTTGCATAGATGCCATTGGCATTTTGACAAACACCACGAGTGCATAGCCAGATTTGGCATGATTTCAAGTCTACATTGTGAACTTGGTCTCTGACCAAACCACCTTGTCCCTTGATCTTCCCTCTATCACTAATCTAGTTACATTGCTTGCCAACCTCACCCGAGACCCCTAGCATGCCCCGACATTTCATCGAACACGTCCGGGCGTGCTCTGGCGCGCCAGGCGTGCGTTGGCCCGACGCGTGCGCCCGAGCCGACGCGTCACCCCCTGGTTCGCCACCGCTCTGCAGAGCCGCGCCACACGCTCCCCTCCTCACCGCAAAACGCCAAGCAGACCCTCGCCGCATCTCCGGCAGGCCAAGTACTAGCCGCCACCGCCGCCCCACAGCTCCTGCACTAGCCAGCGCCGCCCAAGCCGTCTCCGCTCGCCAGCTCGCCCTTGGAGCAGTAGCCGCTCGTCCGCTAGCTCCTGCCGCCATCCCCAGCCTCGCCACGTTGCCCTGCAGCTACAGAAGACGGTCGCCGGCGACCTTATCCACGGCCGCCGCGGAATCAAATCCGATCTCCTATATAAGGAGCCCCGAGCTCATCCCCGCACGCAGGCAGTCTCAAGCGATCTCCCTAGGACCCCCATTGGCAGCCAATCAACACGGGGAGGCTTCCTTCCCCATCTCCGGCAACCGCAGCCGCCGCCACTACCCCGGCCATTCCGGTGCCACCAGGGCCTCCCCCTCTACACTCTCTCCACCAGAAGCTCTCCCTTCCTCCCGTTAACCCTTCCCCCTGCTTGATTTTGATCGGGAACCACCACAACCACAAAACCACTTTACTCCCGACGCCGCCAGCCGCCGCGAAGCTCATCGCCGACGACTCCCTCCATCCCCATCACTCCCTCGACCACCGGAAGAACCGCCCCAGTCTTGCGGATCCATCCCCACTGAGGGAGTTCCGGACTAGGGGTGTCCGGATAGCCGAACTATCATCATCGGCCGGACTCCAAGACTATGAAGATACAAGATTGAAGACTTCGTCCCGTGTCCGGATGGGACTTTCCTTGGCGTGGAAGGCAAGTTTGGCGATACGGATATGTAGATCTCCTACCATTGTAACCGATTCTGTGTAACCCTAACCCTATCCGGTGTCTATATAAACCGGAGGGTTTTAGTCCATAGGACGAACAACAATCATACCATAGGCTAGCTTCTAGGGTTTAGCCTCTTTGATCTCGTGGTAGATCCACTCTTGTAACACACATCATCAATATTAATCTAGTAGGACGAGGGGTTTACCTCCATCAAGAGGGCCCGACCTGGGTAAAACATCGTGTCCCTTGTCTCCTGTTACCATCCGCCTAGACGCACGATTCGGGACCCCCTACCTGAGATCCGCCGGTTTTGACACCGACATTGGTGCTTTCATTGAGAGTTCCTCTGTGTCGTCACCGATAGGCTCGATGGCTCCTTTGATCATCAACAACGACGCGGTCCAGGGTGAGACTTTTCTCCCCGGACAGATCTTCGTGTTCGGCGGCTTTGCACTGCGGGCCAATTCGCTTGGCCATCTGGAGCAGATCGAAAGCTACGCCCCTGGCCGTCAGGTCAGATTTGGAAGTTTAAACTATACGGCTGATATCCGCGGAGACTTGATCTTCGACGGATTCGAGCCGCAGCCAAGCGCGCCGCACTGTCTCGATGGGCATGATCTAGCTCTGCAGCCGAACAGTGCCCTGGAGGCTGCACCAGTATCCGCTCCGACCCTTAATCCGGAGCCGGATCCCCCGATCGAGGACGGGTGGTTGGACACCGCCTCGGGGGCTTTAATCTCTACGGCGATCGACCCGAACTCCATCCCTGTCCTTTGCGAAGACCTCGACTCCTCTCCAGACTCCGAACCCTCCGCGCCCTTGCCAATCGAATCCGATTGGGCGCCCGTTATGGAGTTCACGGCCGCGGACATCTTTCAGCACTCGCCCTTCGGCGACATCCTGAATTCACTAAAGTCTCTCTCTTTATCCGGAAAGCCCTGGCCGGACCACGGTCAGGAAGGTTGGGATGCGGACGACGAAGAAATTCAAAGCCCACCCACCACCCACTTGGTAGCCGCTGTCGATGATCTAACCGACATGCTAGACTATGACTCCGCGGACATCGACGGTATAGACGACGATGCCGGAGACGATCAAGACCCAGCGCCTACAGGGCACTGGAAGGCCACCTCGTCGTACGACATATATATGGTGGACATCCCAAAAGATGGGAACGGCGATGGAACAACGGAGGATGACCCCTCCAAGAAGCAGCCCAAGCGCCGGCGTCAGCGGCGCCGCTCTAAATCCCGCCACAACAAGAATGAAGATTCCGGAACCGGAGATAACAATACACCGGACAGTGCCGAAGACAATCCACTCCAACAAGATCCAGCGCAGGAGGATGGAGACGCCATCCCTCAAGAGAGAGTGGCAGAAGATGAGGTAGAGGATTATATGCCTCCCTCTGAAGACGAAGCAAGCCTCGACGACAATGAATTCGTCGTGCCTAAGGATCCCGTCGAACAAGAGCGTTTTAGACGCAGGCTTATGGCCACGGCGAACAGCCTCAAGAAAAAGCAACAGCTCGAGCTGATCAGGATCTGCTAGCCGACAGATGGACTGAAGTCCTCGCGTCGAAGAGCATGAGCTCGAACGCCCTCCAAAGCTACCCCAAACGCAAGCTGCTCCCCCGATTAGAGGAGGAGGCTTATGAACCCGCATCACCAGGAGACAATACGGCTGACCGACCACCCCGTGGTCGCGACAGAGAGGCCTCTAGGCCCTTCACTAGAACCGTACCCCGGCACCGCTCAAAAAGCACACGGCCACAGGGGAACGCTCCGGACCTGCGAGATATATTGGAGGACAAGGCAAGACAATCAAGATCGATTTATGGATCGCGTGGGCGCCCCACGGTACGTGACGACAACCGTCGCGCCGGACACAGTAAGTCCGGCCGGGACGAACAAAACAGACAAAAGCTCTTTTGAGCTCCGGCCGTGATATCGCCCGATCTGAGGCGCCAGACACTCACTCACTATGCTTCACAGACGAAGTAATGGATCATCGATCCCGAAGGGTTTAAACCCGTCAATATTGAATCCTATGATGGCACAACAGACCCGCGGTTTGGATCAAGACTATCTCCTTCACATCCACATGGCCCGCGGTGACGATCTTCACGCCATCAAATACCTCGCCTCAAGCTTAAAGGACCAGCCCGGCATTGGCTCAACAGCTTGCCGCCAGAGAGTCAATTGGGAGCTGGGATGACCCGGAAGCCGCATTCCTCGATAACTTCCAGGGCACTTATGTGCGACCACCAGACGCTGATGACCTAAGCCACATAATTCAGCAGCCAGACGAATCAGCCAGACAATTCTGGACACGGTTCTTAACCAAGAAAACGAAATCGTTGACTGTCCGGATGCGGAGGCCCTCGCGGCCTTCAAGCATAACATCCGTGACGAGTGGCTTGCCCGGCACACCTAGGACAGGAAAAGCCGAAATCCATGGCAGCCCTCACATCACTCATGACCCGCTTCTGCGCGGGTGAGGACAGCTGGCTAGCACGCAGCAACAACCTCAGCAAAAATTCTGGCAGTCCGGACTTCAAGGACCGAAATGGCAGGTCGCGTCGTAACAAAAACAAACGCCGCATTAACGGCGACAATATTGAAGATACGGCAGTCAATGCCGGATTCAGAGGCTCTAAACCCGGTCAGCGAAAAAGCCATTCAAAAGAACTACTCCGGGTCCGTCCAATTTGGACCGAATACTCGACCGCTTGTGCGGATACACGGCACCCCGAAAAGCTAGCTAACCACACCAACAGGGACTGTTGGGTATTCAACAGGCAGGCAAGTTAATTGCGAAAACAATGACAAGGGGCTGCACAGCGATGACGAGGACGAGACCCAACCGCCGAACAATAGAGGACAGAAGGGTTTCCCCCCATAGGTGCGAACGGTGAACATGATATACGCAACGCACATACCCAAAAGGGAGCGGAAGCATGCACTCAGGGATGTCTACGCGATGGAGCCAGTTGCCCCGAAGTTCAATCCATGGTCCTCCTGCCCGATCACTTTTGACCGAAGGACCACCCATCAAAGATCCGCCACGGCGGATTCGCAGCACTAGTCTTAGACCCAATCGTCGATGGATTTCACCTAACCAGAGTCCTGATGGACGGCGGCAGCAGCCTGAAACTGCTTTACCAGGATACAGTGTGCAAAATGGGCATAGACCCCTCAAGGATTAAACCTACCAAAACGACCTTTAAAGGCGTCATACCAGGTGTAGAAGCCAATTGTACAGGCTCAATTACACTGGAAGTGGTCTTCGGATCCCCGGATAACTTCTGAAGTGAGGAGTTAATCTTCGACATAGTCATGTTCCGCAGCGGCTATCATGCCTTGCTCGAACGTACCGCGTTTGCAAAGTTCAACGCGGTGCCGCACTACGCATACCTCAAGCTCAAGATGCCAGGCCCTCGAGGAGTCATTACGGTCAATGGAAACACTGAACGCGTTCTTCCGCACGGAGGAACATAGAGCGGCTCGCGGCGAAGTGCAATGCAGCCTCTTAAGGCAATTCTCGAGTCCGGCCGTTAAGCGGCCGGACACAGCTAAGCGCGCCCGGAGTAACTTACAACAAGACCACCTGGCACGTTCAGAGCACGCGTAGTAGTGCGGCCCCAACCCCAGCCCCTGCGAAACGTCAAAGCAGGTCCTTCGCGTACACCATTACGCTCTGAAGATACCATGGGCATGGGGAGAGGGACACGACCACGATAAACCTAGACTGCGGCTCAACCACACCAGGGGCCCTCAAGTGTGTCGTTCCTTCTTGTTTTCTTTTTACCTTTTCCTTTTTACCCACAGGACTCCGTTTGTCAGAAGCCTTGTCCGGCAGCAGACCTGCCGAACTCACAATGCAACAGCCAGGGAAGGATAAAGGCTACAACGAATATACAGGTGGTCTCCATTACGAGCATTTTTATACACGAATCTGCAGCCTACCCCTGGAGGGGGACATGTTTAACAGTTCCATACCTTGCTTATCGCACTATTTGTATCGTTCTGCATTCGTAGCAGCACTTATTGAATAAAACAATGCAGCACCTTTTTGCTTATAATTGCATTTCTTTTTCATACATATGTTCATTCACATCATGTTGCATCCGTACACTTTGGTACGGCTAATATACACCAGGGGCTTATGTTTCCCGCATTATGGTGTGATGAGTCCGAACACTTTCACAAGTGCGGCACCCCGAACTTATAGCACTGTATGCATCGGCTCCGAATCATGTCTTGGGTCAATAGTTGGGTTTGCCCGGCTCCCATGTTTTGGTACCTTACGTTCCATTATATCGGCTAAGGTAGCACTGGGAGAACCACTGCGATTCCGCCCCAGTTGAGCTGAGTTAACGCCTCAATGGAGAAAGCTAAAACTGACCGTCATGATGAGGCGAGAGACCGGTCGCTGTTCGAGAGGTTTTTTGCGAGTCCTTAAAGACTTATGCCGCTTAGAGCGAGGAGCCGGATACTGTCTGGCCAAGCCGTGGATAGCGCCCCAAATTCGGCCTTCCGAAGACTAGGGGCTTCGCTGAAATTTAAAATTATAGAATTCTCTGGCTAAGTGAGAGTGTTCAAGCATTATAAGTCCGGTTGCCTCGTTCACTGTGTTGAGCGCCTCCCTAGATGGACCCAAAAATGGGAACAAGAGCGCTCAAGTTTATCCCGAACACCCCAGCACTCGTGGCATGGGGGCTGAAGCCGACGACTTGCCATCTCTCAGATTTGATAAACAGCCGCACAGATGGTAATATTTTGAATTAACAAGCGTTGCTTAGCGCATATGAACTAACTTTTCAGCGCACAGGATAACAAAATGCGAGTCTACTCAAATATTACATCTTTGGAGCACTCACCCGCAATAGTGCGGGCGCCCTTCAGCACACTCTTATAATACATCTCGGGCGTGCGATGCTCCTTGCCCTCTGGTGGCGGTTAAAATCCGCGAGCTTACAGGGCATCCATCTTGCCCGATGCACCTTTGCGTGGGCAAGGCCCGACGGGCACCCTCCATACAAGCGGAATGCTTGTTAACTTCAACCCACGGGCACGCATCCATCACCGCCGCACCAGTCAAGTAGCTCCTGTGCATGGCCTCCTTAGGCCACAGCCGAACTATGAGGCCCTTCATGGCCTGTTCGGCCGCCTTGTGGAGCTCGACCAGCTGCTTCAGCTGGTCGCTAAGGGGCACCGGATGTCCGGCCTCAGCATACTGAGACCAGAAGACCTTCTCCGCCGAGCTCCCCTCCTCGGCCCGGTAGAATGCGGCAGCATCGGACACGCTGCGAGGAAGATCTGCGAACGCATACGAGAGCTCGAATCTGGGTAAGCAACAGGTAATTAACACTCACATGCTTACTCGCATGAAAAATGCCTTACCGCTGCTATTTTCTTCACCGCCTCAATCTCCTGGAGGGCCATGTAGGCTTCGGCCTTAGCGGCTTTGGCACTCTCAAGAGCCGTTGCAAGCTCAGACTCTCGAGTCTTCGAGTCACGCTCCAAGTTCTCATGTTTTTTCACGAGATCCTGAGCTCTTGCTGTACCTCCGCCACCCGCGCCTCCTGCTTCTCTCGCTCGGTGCGCTCATGTCAGATTACGCTTGGCCACACGGCCACCGCCTCCTTCAAGGTCGCCACCTCGTTAGTGGCCCCTACAATACCCACGTTATCCTTGTTATTTTTCTTGCAACCAAATCCTTTTCTCAGAAGGTACAATTTTCATAAGGTATTACTCACCTTTTTTCCTCGAGCTGCTTCTTGGCATGACCGAGCTCGTTCTCGGACCGCTCGAGGTTTTTCTTCAAATTATTGACCTCGGCGGTCGGTCTGGCGGGAGGTCAAAGACAACACTGCAATCCCATATTGACATATTTTTTATGACTCCTGCGTTTATCTTTCTAAAGATCCTCAGTCCGGCTTTTTCTTTCTGAACACCGAACCGAGCATCAGGGGCTACTGTCTATGTGGTACCATTTTACATATATTGAAATTCTTACCTCAAAGCATGTTAGAAGGCTACTGCAGGCTTCGGTCAGCCCGCTCTTGGCGAGCTGAACCTTTTGAATCACCGCACTCATAATAAGGCGGTGTTCCTCTTGATGGAGGCGCCGTTGAGCGCCCCAAAGAATTATCCGGCACCTCCGGTTGGACGGAGGCAGCCGGCGTCAGGGTCTTGCCCTTCTTCTGAAGGGGTCGCTCGCCGGACTCACGAGCCACTGTGGCCTCCGGGCTGAGTCAGTGCACAGTCCGGGAGGGTGTCTGTGACACCTCCGGGCCTCCTCCTCCTAGTGGGTCCTTTTTGGGATCCCACCTCGGCATCGTCCGGCACGCGGGGGTGGAGGCAGTCGGAAGGAATCCATATCCGACGCACCCAAGGACCCGCTTGATTTAAACGGGAAGATCATCCTTGGGCGGACTGCAGGGGTTGTATGCGGCATTAGAAAGACATTATGTGGCGAAAATAAAAACCTTGAAGTTATTCGGGAGTCCGAATACTTACGCTCTCGCCAGGGGCTTGGCCCTTGTAGGCCAATCCTCCTCGTCGTCGTCGATGTTGGTGGAGAAGTCCGGAGGAAGGGTTCTTCCCTTCTTGGACCCTCCGGCCTCCCCAGTTGGGGCAGCCTTCCTTTTCCTCTCCTCACCCGCTGGGGGAGAAGCTTCTTCTTCTTCCTTCTCGTCTTCAGGAGAAGATTCTCGCTCAGAATCCGATAGCACTTTGGCGCCGGAGCTCCTTCGAGTTCCCGTGGCCTCCTTCTTGGCCTTCTTCTCCGGCACCACATGGGGTGCCGGAGCCAGCAGCCCCGTCAATCAGGCATCCGCTGGGTCTTCTGGTAAAGGAGCCGAACAGTTAATCTGTCCGGACGTCTTCAGCCAGTCCTGTCGAAGAATAGGGAGTTTTTAGATCCCACGTAGAGTCAATCTATGAAAGAAGAGTCCCGTAAGGGGTAAAATAACTTACCTCGCCGGCTTGACGCCGCGAGCTGTATCCGCAATCTTTGTTAGCGGATGTGGGGGCTTCGGCGCCCTTGAAAAGCACCTTCCAGGCATCTTCGTACGTAGTATCGAAGAGCCGGCTCAAGGTTCGGTGTTGTGCCGGATCGAACTCCCACAAATTGAAGGCCCGTTGTTGGCATGGGAGAATCTGGCGGATGAACATCACCTGGATTACGTCGACAAGCCTGAGATTCTTGTCCACCGTGTTTCGGACGCATGTTTGGAGTCCGGATAGCTCGTCCGAATCCCCCACTTCAGGCCTGTCTCTTTCCATGACGAGAGCCGGTGGGGAATCCAGATCTGAATTGGGGGCATTTGCGAATCAGGGTCACGCTGCTCGGTGATGTAGAACCACCCGATTGCCACCCCTTGATGGTTTCCACGAAAGTACCCTCCAGCCAAGTAACGTGGGACATCCTGCCCACCATGGCGCCTCCGCACTACTGGCTGCCCTTCACAACCTTCGGCTTGACATCAAGGTCTTGAGCCACAAGTCGGGCGGGGCTGGATGCAGAGGAATGCCTCGCACACGACGATAAACGCCGAGATGTTGAGGATGAAATTCGGGGCCGATCATGGAAATCTAGGCCGTAGTAGAACATGAGCCCCGGACAAAGGGATGAAGGGAAGCCCAGTCCAGCGGAGGAAATGGGGAAGAAATACTACCCTCTCATGGGGCCCGGGGTTGGGGACGAGCTCTCCCTCGTCGGGGAGCCGATGTGCGATGTTCTTTGGACAAATATCCGGCGTCGCGCAGCTTCTGGATCTGCCCCTCCGTGACGGAGGAGGCCATCCACTTGCCTCCCGCTCCGGACATAGTTGGAGAAGGTTGAGGTGAGAAGTGCGTACTTGGGCGCTGGAGCTCGAGTTCGTGGAGATGGATAATCCAAGGAGGAAGAGGCGCAGGTTAAAGGGTTGGATCTTTATCCCCTTATATGGGCGGACAAAAACATGTGTCCCCACTGGCCTGGTAAAACTTGCTTATCCCACAAGCGTCGCAATCAATGGCGCGGTTGGGTTACCCACGTCCGTATTGATGGGAATCCCGGAATAAGGGGAACACGATCTCTGCTTCGACAAGACGTGCCAAGAAAACCGCTTCGCTAAACGCGCTGAGGTGGAAGAGTAAAAAACAATTTGAGTAAAGGCTTGGTAGTGGTGCGACGTCACGCCACAGAATACGTCAGCAGATTGATCTTGTGTAATATTATTCTCTCTACGGTGGTATGTGGAATTTATTTTTGCAGAGCCGGACAGTATCCTGGTGTTCACAATCTTCTATAAATTATTCGTAGGAAGAACCCGCCTTGCAATGCCGAAGACAACATGCGCTACCGGACTTCGTCGTCATTGAAGCCTGGTTCAGGGGCTACTGAGGGAGTTCCGGACTAGGGGTGTCCAGATAGCCGAACTATCATCATCAGCCGGACTCCAAGACTATGAAGATAGAAGATTGAAGACTTCGTCCTGTGTCCGGATGGGACTTTCCTTGGCGTGGAAGGCAAGCTTGGCGTCTGGATATGTAGACCTCCTACCATTGTAACCGACTCAGGTAACCCTAACCCTATCCGGTGTCTATATAAACCGGAGGGTTTTAGTTCATAGGACGAACAACAATCATACCATAGGCTAGCTTCTAGGGTTTAGCCTCTTTGATCTCGTGGTAGATCCACTCTTGTAACACACATCATCAATATTAATCTAGCAGGACGTAGGGTTTTACCTCCATCAAGAGGGCCCGAACCTGGGTAAAACATTGTGTCCCTTGTCTCCTGTTACCATCCGCCTGGACGCACAGTTCGGGACCCCCTACCCGAGATCCGCCGGTTTTGACACCGACACCCACCCTCGGGGGCCTGCGAGGAGCCGCCTAGCGCCGGCGACGATCGCCGGAGCCCCAGCCTCTGTTCGGCCATAGGAAGAAGAGGGAAGGGAGAATAGTCAAACCTGACTAGTGGGCCCCCTGGACCCACTGTCAGTGACCCACGCACGTCCACGCTGGAGTAAGTGGAGGCGTATAGTCGGAATACGTCTTCGACGTGTACGTATATTCGAATCGTTTTCTTTTTATTCTGTTTTTTTTTAAATAACAGAATTTTGACCACAACTTTGACTGGCTATAACTTTTTAAATACAACTCCAAATGAATTGATTCTTTTTCCTACCTCTCTCAAATTTAACCTAGTTTATTTTAAGATTTATTTGAAAAAAATTCAAACAACGTTTTGTGCTGTTTTTGAATTTGTGTGTTAATTCAAATTTTATTTAAATAGGACTTTGGAGAGAGAGAAGCAAACTTTCAAAAGTTTTGGAGTGCACCCTGCCTTTCCACACATTGAAGGCAAGCATTCTGAACCCCGGCATAATATTTTTGGTGTGTTCGTTGACACGTTTATAACACCACCTCATTTCGGAGAACTTGTTATTTCATGTGATATGACCATATGCATGAATGCATATTAGTGATTTCCATGTTGTTGGAAATGAACACACTGGTGATGATAATCATCCTCGTGTGCCTTGCATGCATGCCAGAAGGAATAAGGGAAAACCTCTGCCTTGGGTAGGCATGAGTTTGTCGCCAGTCTCTGTCGGGACGGTTTTGTCCGGTATGGCATAGTGAGGTATAGTGAGCGGTGATTATGTTGGTTGAAATATTTTTGTTATACATGTCATGCAGGGAAATTTATAAACCTCCTGAGTCGACCGTAGATCGAGTCTTGTTCCAGTAACCCCCATACTTGTTTCGTACTACCACTCGTCTCTACAACAAGTAGAGTACGGTTCAGTAATCTGTCAACCCCTTTCTAGCACACACCGTACAGAGGGGCCGGGATGAGGGTACCACGGCCATGGATTAAAGCCAGTCATCCGTTCAGGAGGCATGGGTGTTTCCGGTTGTAGCCGAGGGGATAGCTTCCCCAGGTCTGCGCAGTATAAATTTTGTGATCCCATGCTAATCGAGGTTGTAGCCTCCCCACTTAGAGTTTTGCTTAACGAGTGTCGTGGGTGATTCCAGACACCGGTGAGTTAAGCTGGTGTGTGCAAGTCAGGTGCGTTTTCATTTAAAAGACCGTAGACGGAATTAGTCCCGATGGACTAAAGGAATCCGTTACTCGTGGGTAAAGAGTACACCCTCTGCAGAGATTAAGACCTATTCGAATAGCCGTGTCCATGGTTAAGGATTACAGTCTGCGATGGGTCAAGTGTCGGTCTTAGTGTCGTTCTTCGGTGGTGAAACTGCTAAATCAGAAATGGTATTATGACTTGTGACATGTGATAATGATGATTATTATTTTTGTTGTGGGCTAACCCGTGATATTATTGGTATTATCGAATATTCCTGGGACGGTTCTACCTCCTGGATATTCACTGTGATTCATTTATAAGCCCTTTATGTGGTGTCGCTAAGACGCCCGACTGCGGCATTTCTTTTAAAGCCCTTTATGTGGTGTCGCTGAGATGCCCGATTGTGGCATTTCTTTTAAAGCCCTTTATGTGGTGTCGCTAAGACGCCCGACTGCGGCATTTCTTTTAAAGCCCTTTATGTGGTGTCGCTAAGACGCCTGACTGTGGCATTTCTTTTATAGGCCCTTTATGTGGTGTCGCTGAGACGCCCGACTGTGGCATTTCTTTTAAAGCCCTTTATGTGGTGTCGTTAAGACGCCCGATTGCGACATTTCTTTTAAAGCCCTTTATGTGGTGTCGCTGAGACGCCCGACTGTGGCATTTCTTTTATAAGCCCTTTATGTGGTGTCGCTGAGACGCCCGACTGTGGCATTTCTTTTAAAGCCCTTTATGTGGTGTCGCTAAGACGCCCGACTGTGGCATGCTTGTTATTTACTTCATAATTTTAATACTACTATGTTGTGGCATATTCATAAATAACATGCTTGCGTGCATCAGGATTTCTGTTATCTATTGTGGCTGACGTCATGAACATAAAATATTTTCAGCACATCATTGTTATATTATTCCTGTGTTCATAATGTTTGCGAGTACATTCAAAGTACTCACAAGCTTGTCCCTGGCTATTGTCTTGGCCAGATTTCTTGCACGGAGAGGAGCGACCGTGTTGACAGTCCCGGAACTTAAGCAACAGTGATAGCAGCCTCGCGAAGATAGGAGTTAACCTGGTCAGCTGTTCCTGTGGGAAATGGAGTCCCATAGACGATGATGATTCACAACCCGCTTCTGGCATCAACCACTAGAAACCATTTGTTGTACTCACAGACCAGAATGGTCTTGTACTACATATTTTTGTGTTTTGCTTGGAAATTCCGTATCAAGTTGGTGCCTCATCAGCTAACAGTTATCCTGGGGCTGGTGAGCACAACGGCCATTTTCTGGAATTTAATACCCGGAAAATCGGTCGCAACACAATTCTAACATTTCTAACTATTCTAACAATTCTAACATTTCTAACTATTCTAAAAATTTTAACATTTCTAACTATTTCTGAAAAACAGAAAAATTTCTAACAATTTCTAAAAAACAGAAAAATTTCTAACTATTTGTATCTAAAAAAAAATGTAGGTGTGTGTGTGTGTGCGCTCACCGGCGAGGCGAGGGCACAGGCGCCAGCTGAGGGCAGCGGCAGGCGCGGCGGCAGCCAGGGGATGACGGCAGCGAGGGCGAGGGGCAGGGCAGCGGCAGCGAGGGCCAGACGGGCAGGCGGCGGCAGCAGCAGGGGCAGGGGGCAGCAGGGACAGGCGAGGGCAGCAGGCGGCGGTGGCAGCAGGGGCAGGGACTACTGGGTGGCGATAGCGAGGGCGAAGGCGGCGGCAGAAGCGGCGGCGAGGATGTAGACGTCTGGGCGGCGGCGGCAGTGCGAAGGAGAAGAAGCGGATGAGAAACTGAAATTTTCGTAAGTGTTGTTTATATAGGAGGGGCCTTTAGTACCGGTTGGAGCCACCAACCGGTACTAAAGGCCAGTTTTGGCCAGCCCAAGCGGCGAGAAGCGACCCCCTTTAGTACCGGGTGGTGGCACAAACTGGTACTAAAGGCCCCCCTTTAGTACCGGGTGGTGCCACGACCCGGTACTACTAAAGGGGAATCTTATGGCAGCAGTCTTGATCTTGACAAGTGTAGTCCCACCTCGCTAGCCTGAGGCGTGGCGCTGGTTTATAAACCCCCGTGCGGTAGCTCTCTCGAGCTCCTCTCCAAAGCAGGCCTACTGGGCCTACGTGTTCTGTGCTGCCCTGTGGGCCCACTGGGCCTTTGCGGGCCTGCATCCTGGCCCAACAACAGGTTGGGTTTCTATTCGTATGCAGGCCGCTCTGGCCTAGTAGGCGGGCTTTTTTATTTTTTTTGTTTTTTTATTTTTGCGTTGTTTTTTTTGTGTATTTAGAGTTTCTTTGTGAATATTTTTGCTTTAGGTATAAAAATTACAAACTTTACATTAGTGCCCGTAGTTTTCAAATTTGAATAGTTTAAATTTTGAATTATTTGAAATTAGTGTGAATCACTAGTTTGTGAATAACTTAACTTTAAAAATCAGTAAAGGCATGAAAGAATTTGTTTGCACATAAAATTTCTTCGCGTTTCAAATGCCAAAACACATAACTACCCTAACTATTACAGAGATTCCCCTCTGGGTGTGAAACACAGAAGAAAGTGATGATAGTGAAGCCGATCACATCCCAGATCTTTGGGTGTGAAACTTTTTCTTTGCGTGTGTCCCTTTGTGCCGTAACCATGGAAAATCTTCATCATTTAACGGGATGCTCGGGTCAATATTCACTGTGAATGGAGCAATTTCATCAAACTTTTCATAATCTTCTGACTTGTCTGTCTTGTCATCCACTCCCACGATGTTTCTTTTCCCATAAAGAACTATGTGCCGCTTTGGCTCATCGTACGATGCATTCGCTTCCTTATCTTTTCTTTTTCTTGGCTTGGTAGACATGTCCTTCACATAGAAAACCTGTGCCACATCATTGGCTAGGACGAATGGTTCCTCTGCATACGCAAGATTGTTGAGATCCACTGTTTTCATTCCGCATCTTGGGTCTTCCATTACCCGCCTCGTGTCATATTGACCCATTTGCACCAAACAAAGGGACCTTTAAACCACGTCGATAGTCAAGTTCCCATATGTCCTGTATATAACCATAATATGTTTCCTTTCCGTCTTGGTTTTACGCATCAAAGCGGACACCACTGTTTGGTTGGTGCTCTTCTTATCTTGGCGATCGTGTAAAATGTATTACCATTTATCTCGTACCCTTTGAAAGTCATTATATTCGAAGATGGTAACTGGGACAGCAAGTACAGGTCATCTTCAATAGAGGTGTCATGCATGGTACGTGTCTGCAACCAGGTGGCGAAACTCCTGGTTTGTTCACGTGTAATCCAGTCATCGAGACCGCTCCGGGTGTTTGGAGCGTAGCCAATTCTTGTGTTCATCCATATACGGAGCCACCAAGGCGGAATTCTGTAGAACTGTGTAGTGTGCTTCAGTGAGAGAATGTCCATCCATACATATTAGTTGATTCCCTCCTAGCGTGCCTTTTCCATCCAGTCTGCCCTTATGCCGCGATTCAGGAACACCAATCGGCTTAAGGTCAGGAATAAAGTCAATACAAAAATCAATGACCTCTTCATTTTCATGGCCCTTGGAGATGCTTCCTTCTGGCCAAGCATGGTTATGAACATATTTCCTTAAGACTCCCATGAACCTCTCAAAGGGAACATATTGTGTAGAAATACAGGACCAAACGTTAATCTCTTCGCATAGGTGAACTAGGACGTGTGTCATGATGTTGAAGAAGGATGGTGGGAACACCAACTCGAAACTGACAAGACATTGCACAAAATCATTCGTAACCTTGGTATGATTTACGGATCGATTACCTTCGAGAGATTGCATTGAGAAATGCACATAGCTTCACAATGGCTAATCGAGCGTTTTCGGTAGAAGCCCCCTCAATGCAACCGGAAGTAGTTGCGTCATAATCACGTGGCAGTCATGAGACTTTAGGTTCTGGAACTTTTTCTCTACCATTTTTATTATTCCCTTTATATTCGACGAGAAGCCAGACGGTACCTTAATACTGAGCAGGCATTCAAAGAAGATTTCCATCTCTTCTTTGGTAAGAGCTTAGCTTGCATGACCCTGATGTATGCCGTCTTCTCCGTGCATACGTTGTTGGTCCTTCCGTGCCTCAGGTGTATCTTTTGTCTTCCCATACACGCCCAAGAAGCCAAGCAGGGTCACGCAAAGATTCTTCGTCACGTGCATCACGTCGATTGCGGAGCGGACCTCTAGGTCTTTCCAATATGGCAGGTCCCAAAATATAGATTTCTTCTTCCACATGGGTGCGCGTCCGTCGGCGTCCTTCGAACAGGTTGTCCGCCAGACCCTTTCCAAATATCACATTCAAATCCTTGACATTATCTTGTACATCAGCACCAGTACGGTGGCGAGGCTTCGTCCTGTGATCCGCCTCACCTTTGAAATGCTTGCCTTTCTTTCTTACTGGATGCCTGCTCGGAAGAAATCGACGATGTCCCAGGTACACATTCTTCTTACAACTTTTCAAATATATACTGTCGGTATCATCCAAACAGTGCGTGCATCCCCGGTATCCCTTGTTTGTCTATCCTAAAAGGTTACTGAGAGCAGGCCAATCATTGATGGTCACGAACAGCAACGCCTTTAGGTCAAATTCTTCCCCCATGTGCTCATCCCACGAACGTACACCTGTTCCATACAACAGTTGCAGGAGTTCTTCAACAAATGGCCCAAGTTACACAGCAATGTTGTTGCCGGGTTGCTTAGGGCATTGGATGAGCAATGGCATCATAATGAACTTCCGCTTCATGCACAACCAAGGAGGAAGGTTATACAAACATAGAGTCACAGGCCAGGTGCTATGGTTGCTGCTCTGCTCCCCAAAAGGATTAATGCCATCTGCGCTTAGACCAAACCATACGCTCCTTGCGTCATCTGCAAACTCCTTCCCGTACTTTCTTTCGATTTTTCTCCACTGTGACCCGTCAGCGGGTTCTCTCTACTTTCCGTCTTTCTTACGGTCTTCTCTCGCCATCGCATCGCCTTGGCATGCTCTTTTTGGAACAACGCGTTTCAACCGTGGTATTATAGGAGAATACCACATCACCTTGGCAGGAATCTTCTTCTGGGCGCCGCCCTCGACATCACCGTGGTCATCGCGGCTGATCTTATAGCGCAATGCACCACATACCGGCAAGCAGCGTTCAAATCCTCGTACTCACCACGGTAGAGGATGCAATCATTAGGGCATGCATGTATCTTTTGCACCTCTAACCCTAGAGGGCAGACAACCTTCTTTGCTTCGTACGTACTCTCAGGCAATTCGTTGTCCTTTGGAAGCATATCCTTTATCATTACCAGCAACTTTCCAAATCCCTTGTCAGATACACCATTCTTTGCCTTCCATTGCAGCAATTCCAGTGTGGTGCCCAGCTTTTTCTTGTCACCCACGCAATTCGGGTACAACAATTTTTGTGATCCTCTAACATGCGCTGCAACTTCTTCTTCTCCAAATCACTTGCGCAGTTTCTCTTTGCATCGGTAATGGCCCGACCTAGATCATCAACGGGCTCATCTGATGCCTCTTCTTCAGCTTCTTCCCGCATTGCCGGCTCAGCTTCTTCCCGCATTACCGGCTCAGCTTCTTCCCCATTGTTGTATCATCGTATTCAGGGAACCCATGGCCAGGATAGCTGTCGCCGTCCTCTTCTTCTTCATTGTCTTCCATCATAACCCCTCTTTCTCCGTGCTTGGTCCAAACATTATAGTGGGGCATGAAACCGGACTCAAACAGGTGGACGTGAATGGTTCTTGACGAGAGTAATTGTGACCATTCTTACAGCCAACACATGGACAAGGTATAAAACCATCCACCCGCTTGTTTGCCTCAGCAAGCAGAAAAGTATGCACGCCCTCAACGAACTAGGGAGAGCATCGGTCATCGTACATCCATTGCGGCTCATCTTCATTACACAACACGAATAGACCAAATTAATACAAGTTCATACATAAAGTTCATACAACACTTAAATGCAACAAACAAATAACTCTCTAGCTAAAGCATTTAAATGCAACAACAAATGCGATCAAGATAACAACTAAGGTAACAATTGATCCAACAGCATAATGATACCAAGCCTCACTATCGATGGCATATTTTCTAATCTTTCTAATCTTCAAGCGCATTTTCTCCATCTTGATCTTGTGATCATCGATGACATCGGCAACATGCAACTCCAGTTCCATCTGCTCCCCGCAATTCTTTTCAATTTTCTTTCAGGTACTCGTTTTCTCTTTCAACTAAATTTAACCTCTCGACAATAGGGTCGGTTGGAATTTCCGGTTCACATACCTCCTAGAAAAAATTTCTATGTCAACTTTATGGGCATAATTTGTCATAAACACGAAATGTAACTAGTTTTAAAAGAGAATATATATACCACATCCGAATCATAACAAGGACGAGGGCCGACGGGGACGGTTATCAAAACCATGGCACTATATGTATAACAAACAACGTACGGGTAAGATAATTATACGAGTAACTATATATCCAAATCACAAAAACATCAATTTTTATATAAAATTTCATGAACAAGAGGCTCACCACAAGGTGGTGCCGGCTGACGGTGCGGGCAATCGACCAGTGGTTAATTCTGACGGAGATTTAGAAAGCACTAAGTAAACCACACCTACATATGCAAACTAAGTGTTATTTTTGACCTCAAATTGCATATAAATCAAATACTAGCACATATATATATTTCCTCCCAAATTACTAAACTCACAAATTAATCACTATATAAAGCATTGCAAGAGCTAATCTAGCAATGAGAGATGAAAGGACAAAGTTGCTAACCTTTGTGATCATTTGAATGGATGGGGGCCTTCAAATCTTGACAAATTTTGGGCAAAATGTGTGATGAGCTCGAGAGGAAGAGGGGAAGAACAGAGAGGAGAGGGAAAGGGGAAGAACAGAGCGAGCTCGGGTGGACGAAGGGTTTATGTAGGACGACCTTTAGTACCGGTTCGTGCCAAGAACCGGTACTAAAGGGCCTGGAGGGGCCCCAGTCTGACAACATCCTGCCACCACTCTCATTAGTACCGGTTCGTGGCACGAACCGGTGCTAAAGGTTCGCCACGAACCGGTACTAATGAAAGCGGCCCGGCTAGCCGTTGGAACCGGCACTAATGTATACATTAGTGCCGGCTCAAATTCAAACCGGCACTAATGTGCTTCACGTTTCACCATTTTTCTACTAGTGCTGCAATGGTTGTATAGTATATCTATATGACACCAACTATCTATTTACGTAAATCTGACCACAACATCATCATTGCTTATGCATAAAATTATGTATTTGACCTGTGAAAGGAAAAAATGAATCGTATATTCTTACTGTTTAAAAACCTAAACTTTGCATTATGTGTCGATACTTGTCCTCGGAATCTATTCTTAGCCCCCACTGCCAATTTGAAGACCAAAATTAAATGAAACCATTAAGTCTAGACTTTTGTGCTTGCTCTGCGACAATGTTAATTAGTGTAGCTGTGCAAATATTCGAGCCGTTAAATTCCTCTTATGCATTTGCCTAGAACATGATAGATAGATATAGTTAACATAATAGACATAATGGGTTTGATTTGTTTCTAAAAGGGGAGTTGCCCAATAAACTGGAAGGATGAAATGAAAAACAAAATTAGCATTTGCTTCAGCATGTTGTTAGGCTATGCCCTTAGAAGACAAATGTTTACTGCACAATGAAAACGCCCAAGTAACAAGCATTACTATGTCTTACAAAAGGAGCATCGCGACATACCGAGAAAAATGAATACAGAGGATCACTAGAGACCGCAAAAATGCTAGATCAACGGGCTATTGCCTTAATTCTCTTCACCACCCCCCTGATTTTCAGGTGGGTGGGGCCCGTCTCATCCCTTTAAAGCAATCATAATGTGCCAAATCTCAACAACTCCATAAAACTCTGTAAAATTCCGTGAATGTAGCATTGCTCCTAGAGACCGTCTAGGATCTTGTCCTTCGTGCATTTGGCCTCGGACACTCGTGCAGTCGTCATCACTTTCTCATAGTACTGCTGAGCCTGTCGGTTCTTTCCTTCTGGACCACGATGCGCCATCTCCTTCATCTGCATGGCCGGCCAATGCGTCTTCACAGCCGCATACGCCTCTCGTGCACCCTCTAAGCACGCCGAATGTTTCCACGGTCCAAACTAAGGGCATCTCCAGCCGCGCCCCCAACAGGCCCTTTCCAGGCGATTTTGCCGCGCCGGCACCAAAAAAGGCCGCGCCCGAAGCCCGTTTTCTGCCGGCTCGGGCCAAAACTGATGCCGGCGGACCCAGGTTAAACCGGCGCCTTTGGGGCGCTTGGGGAGCCGGCATAAGCGAAAGGCACGTGGGCCCGCCTCGAGGCGACCGAGGGCCTTTTTCCGCCGTTCTTGACGCTTTTCCTCGCATCTCTCCGCCGCCGCCTTCCTCCCGCCATTCTCTCCCTTTCTCCCGCTTAAACCCTCCCGCTCGCCGCGAAGAATACGCCATGCCACAAGCGGCAACCGTGATCGGGCGACGTAGCTCAGCCAAGCAGAGGAAGCCGAGGGCGCCGCCATCAAGCCACCGGCCTGTCGAACGCCGAGTGGAGGTGGAAGTTCAGCGCCTTGAAGCGATCACCGCCGGCAGCGGAACAGGAACCATAACCAAGAAGGCCCGCGACAACGCTGCGGCAGCGGCGGCGTCTTCCTCATCGGTCGACGGCGAGGATGAATCCACCCGTCGTCAGCCACGCCAAGACGCGCATACAGGGACAGCAAGGCGCCGGATCTCCATGGGGTTCATCGTCGCCCGGCTACGCCGACGGCGACGCGCACGGTGGGTTCAACCCAAACGTGACCTTCCCTCATGGTCACCCTGGTGCAGCGCGGCCTCATCCTGAACGAGCTGCCGACGGCAACGCCGACGACGCCGACGACGCCCACGACCACACGGACGCCAAGCCCGAACGACGCCTCTACATCGCCGCCCAGCAGTGCCGAAGCCGCGCCGACGCAGCCCAGCACCGAAGCAGCTCCGACACCGACGAGCCCGCGCACGCCGACTCCGCCAACGCCTGGAGCCGACCCGCCGAGTGAATCGCTATGACGCGAACTTGCGGGCGGCGGCGCTCTGTTTTTTGTAACGCCAGATCACGTCCGATCGCCGGATTTGCCGCGTCTTTTGAAAGCAGGGCGACCAAGTTTAAATTTCCGCGATCGCAGGACGGTGGCGTGGGGGCGTGACTGGGAGCTAGGTCGCCCCCAGGGGCCGAACTAGCGCCGGCACGCCCCCAAGCCGCTCTATTTAGACGCCCTGGGGGGCCGAACGGCTGGAGATGCCCTAAGGAACAACTTCTTGCAGTCGCTGCGCCAGGCCAAGAAAGTTGGTCAACAGCGACGCAGAGGTCCGCCGTGACAGGCATGGCCAGACGGTGCAGCTCGGCCATTTTCTTGAGTTGGTTGCCGAGTAGCTAGGGCTGAGAAGGATCCTAGAACTGCAGCCAGAACGAGCTCTCGGCGGTTGCACCTTCATGACTGCCGAAGTGCTTACACGCCTTCTCCATGCTGAGAGGAAGGTCCAAGAACTCACCTGACAAACGCCATTTTGGCGTTAGTACAGGACATGCTTCGCATCTGAATACACACTGAAGTAAGTACAGCTTGTCGGCAGCTATGTCGGTAACCTACCGAAGCTCCTCTTTGACCACCCTTGCTTGGGAAGTGACCTCCTCATAATCCGCCTTCAGCTTTTTGAGCTCGGCGGTGTCCTTTTCGCATGAATCCTTTAGAGCGTCGCATGTTGTGGTTGTGCTTTTAAGGTCTTCCTCAAACTCAACGATTCGAGCTTGAGCTGCTAGCTGAGTTTATTTTCCTCGACAAGCTCCGCTGTGCTCTTCAGCGCCGCGGCTTTCTGCCGCTCGGCCTCTTGTTGTATCTTCTCCAGTTCGACAATCGCCTCAACATAATATCAATAATAGAAGCGGGAGTAGGGTTTTACCTCCACTTGAAGGCCCTGGACCACAGTCCCTCTTGCACGCTTAGCCATGTCGATCCACCGAGCGCTCTCCCTGGCTGAACAAGTGGTCGGACTCGGATGACACCGCCGACATAAAAACACAGACACTGCCCTAGGCCCATATGTACAGGGTTATGGCTGAACTAGAACACGTAGCAACTCGATGCGGTGGAGTGTGAGCCGCAAGTGCTCTCAGACAGGTACTCTCCTCCGTTTGTTCTATAAAAATCATTCTTTGGTTAATTACAATTTTTATTAATATATCATATGATTTTATGTACGTACTTTTGTGTTAAATTATTTTAAATATTTTGTCTCATTTCACCGGTATACTCTACTTTCTTTTTATGTTCCCTTTTTCGAGAGTATGATTCATCTGTATAGACACTGAAGTTGCACACAATTAAAGTTGTACTTATAAACGGACTGCTCGATAGGCGTTTTATTGTTTTTAAATTGTTGTTCTAGGTATTTATTCATTTTTCTTTTTTTCCATTTTTCCTTGTTATGTTCCATTTTGTCTTTCCTTCCACTTGTTATTTCATTTTTTTTTTCATCCTCAATTTCTTTTTCTTCCACTTTTATTTGTCATATGTTTGTCATTTATTACTTATTTATGTTTCATATTTGTATTATTATTTTTATTTTCAATTTTGTATTAAAGAAAATACATGGGCATTTCTCATTGATGAACGCCTCGGCTGAAGAACTTGTTTCATGTTGGTGAATATATTCAAACACATGGATGAACGCCTCGGCTGAAGAACTTGAATATTTTGTTTCATAGTCATTAAATATTGTTTCGAATAACAAAAAAAGGTGGACTGTTTTTTTGCAGGATCTATACAATTGATTGTTTGGTATATATCACTACATGAGGTATAGAAGGAAGCGTTTTAGGGATGGTGAACCATCCCAGTCGTCAAATTACAATCTCACACGGAACCAAGCCCATCAACCACGGCGCCAGCCTCCTCCTCCTGCCTGGGGTGGGCCGAGTAGTCCCTCCACTTCAACCAGGGATTGTCAGCCTTGAGCTTCTCGGCGTGGGCATTGTACTCATCCCTGATCCTGGCCAGGAACGTCTCGGCGTCTTCGTCATCCGAGTCGACCTCTTCGTCCGAGTCGCAGTCCGAGTACTCCACATCCACCCACGTCGGCTTGGTCAGCACCAACTTGACCTGCACCGCCTCCTGGGCCTTGATGGTGACCGGCGCCTCATCCTCCTCCTCCACCGCCATGGCCTTGACGGTCACCTCGCAGACTTCCTCCTCCGCCTTTCTCTTGGAGCCGCACCCCGCCTTGACGATCGACGACGCCTCCTCCGCCCTGGCCCTGACGAGCGCCTCCGCCTGGAGCGATGGGATGAAGGGAACGCCCTCGAAGCCGGCGGCCGTCGGCATCATCTCGGCGGATCTCTCCTCTCTTAGGGTTTCGTGGATTGGGGATTTCTCTCGCTCGCTGGATTGGGGATCTCAGGGAAAACACGACGCGGAGGAGGCGGCGGCTGGCGTATATATATGCCCAGGCCAACAACCCTAACGAACCTCGGGTCGGACTCGGGCCTCTTTCATTGGGCTGGGCTGGGCTTGGCACGGCTTGCCTTGTCTGGGCCCCACCACTTCTTTCTTAATCGTCTACTACTACTAGTAGAGAGAAAACATCTCCTTAAAAAAAAGTAGAAAGAAAATAAAATCTACGACCGCTCAAAAAAAACACACATGAATTTTCAAAGAATGTTCATGATTTTGAAAAAAATACTTGTGTCCAAAAAATGTTCATCAATCGAAATAATGTTCCAAAATATCCAAGAACAAAAAAACACATGATTTTTCTAAAAATATTTGATTTTCAAAATTATTCGCAAATTCAAGTAGTGTTTTCTAAAATATATTCTCGAAATAAAAACATATGACTTTAACAAAAGTTCATTATTTTAAAAACTATTTGTAAATCCAAAAAAAGTTCATGAATTCAAAATAATGTTGAATAAATTATTCACGAATTAAAGACACACGAATTTGCAAAAGGTTCATGATTTTGTAAAATATTTTTGAATCCAAAAAAATGTTTTTGAATTCAAGAAAATGTTCAACAAATTATTCATGAATTAAAGACACACGAATTTTCAAAAGGTTCATGATTTTGTAAAAAAAAATTGAATCCAAAAAAATGTTAGTGAATTCAGGAAAATGTTCAATAAATTATTCACGAATTAAAGACACGCGAATTTTCAAAAGGTTCATGACTTTGTAAAATATTTGTGAATCCAAAAAAATGTTTGTGAATTAAAAAAAATGTTCAAAAAATTATCCACGAATTAAAGACACGTGAATTTTCAAAAGGTTCATGATTTTGTAAAATATTTCTGAATCCAAAAAATGTTCACAAATTTAAAAATGTTCATGAATGAGCTTCAAAAAATATTCATGAATTCTAAAATAAAAAGAAATAGATCATGTGAAAACTTTTAAAAACAGCAAAGAAAAATCAGGAAAACAATTGCTGGAGGGATGGTTCTATAATCAAACCTTCCCAAAACCGATGGGTGAAAGAACAGTGGGCCCGTCTACAAACGCCTAGTAGGGTATGCATGTGGTTGCTATGGAGACCCAGGCATGGAATAGGAAATCCCACCGACTCTCTACTAGGACTTTCCAACAAAAAAGGGGAAAAAGACTACAACTTGCAAACATGTCATGGATGCATGCAGGATGTTCTGGCTATTGTTGATGCATAGCTCACTAGTCACGAGATATATGTGTCATGAAGACTTATGTGTTGATTTCGTATCTGAGATGGGAACTCCCGAGTAAATTAGATTCGATGACACTCGTACCACACTAGTAATGGAAGCTCCATTTAGCAAAAAAAAAAGTAATATGCGAATGTGAGTTGCCTTGCGTAAAAAAAGATCAATTACACAGACCAGTAAGTTAGCTCCTTGCATTTGTCATCTGTGGTGCGGGTGGCTGATTAGGGTTGATGTCTCCAGGATGAGGGTAGTCGTCCCTCTTGTTCTTAGCTTTATGGTGGTTTGCGGCATCTTCTTCCTTACGATTACACAGGGTCTCCTCTTCTCCCTTTCTCCTTTAATTCTTTGTATGTTGTTTGCTTTACGAAGGTGGTGGCCCTGCGCAACGTTGGCATGCTCATTGCTTTAGGAGTGCGCGGACTAGTGGAGGCTCTTGCCAGCCTTGGTCGCCTGCGAGGGAGTGGTGGTTGTGCCGCTCCGCATGAATGCCTGGCCGGTGCTTGATGGTCGACAGCGACGACACCCGTGGGCGTCGTTGTGTTCCCTGGAGGCGTCATCGGGGAGATCTGCGCATCCTCAACTCCTGGATCAAGATCTTCAGGCGAAAACCAAGATCCTGCTGCAGCGTCGGCCGGCGGTGACGTCTTTAGCCATGTTTCCCCTCTTTAGGGTGTCGTCTTGATGATCTTGGTTCCATTGGTGCTTCCTGCGGGCCGGATGTGCATGACATTACGGCCAGCTAGTGTCTGTCATGCAATGTGGGTGGATGGAATTCCGACTCATGTGGCGTCGACGATGGTGGCGAGCGGAGCCGGGTTGCGGCTTGTCCTTCTGGTGTCGATGACTGGGCGCGCCAATGGGTGCGCCTATGCTGGTTTCATGTTGTGTCAGAGAAGTCAGAGTTGAGGTCGGCTGGGCCACTGCGGCACCGATGACTCCATGAGGATGATTTTCAGCTGGCAGTGATCTCCGAATGTTGCGTTGTACTAGGTCGGTGCGAGTCTAGCACTTTTCTCCGGTGAAGCTCTTCAGCAAAATTGGAGCTGCCATGTCCTCGACGCTTCGGTCAACTGCCTACCGTTTGTGGCTAGGTTGTCCGAGTGTGCCCCGTGGTAGGTTCTAATCTAGGTTTTCATCCATTTTTCCTTTTATTAACTAGGCAAGTCTTTTCTTCTCAATCAATGAAAATGTCAAATCTTTTGCCTTGTTTCATATTTTTTCCTAGAATAGGCATTAAAAAGCATCTTGGTACGTTAGAAAAATATAGTACATAGAAATATTACCAACATTTTTTATTTTTCCTTCTTCTTAGCTTGAAAACTAAGTACTACTCCCTCCGTTCGGAATTACTTGTCATAAAAATGAATGTATCTATAACTAAAATAGATACATTCATTTTTGTGACAAGCAATTCCGAACGGAGGGAGTAGAATTCAACACACGTTTGTTTAACTTTGGTTTACGTCCTGACGGTTTCATCTGATATGGACTTTTCTAGCTGAAAATAACCTGACAAGCAGACCAGCATCTTAGCATATTATGCAAAGAATAACTAATCGGAACACATATAGATAGCTCATATTGAGAGCAGATTAGCAGGACCACATCATTGTCCTAGGGTTTCAACCTGATTCAAACTGGATCATGCCCCTCTAAAATAGTACTCGTACGTGGACTATTAACCCGCTGAGTACGCTATTATATGAACCAAACCGTATCCCAAGAATACGTGTTTAGTGTCCCAAAACGTAAAAGCACGTGTAGTCGTATCCATCAAGTACCTGAAAAGCTCTTCCGCCTATCCAAACAGAGTGCTCCCCCGCAATTCAATCCTCCGATCAGCAGATCCACCGGCGGCAAGGGCGGCGCACCATCGATCTTGCGAGTTCGACTGCCGCACGGCGGAGGCGCGAGTTCATGGCGGTTCGGCTACCAGGCGGCGCCTCGCCGAGTCAGGCGGGATCGTCGGGGGACTAACCAATTCCTCCGAAGTGATTAATCAGTTCACCATCCCCAATCGTTTCATCGCAGCAGGCATATAATCAGATAGTGTGATTAATTAGTCCCACATCGCCATTTCGTGCGGGAATTACGCGCTATAAAAGCGCCCCATTCGCAGGAACCCTCGCCGGGTCTGGCGGCGCAGGCCTGTAACTCCGGCTTCTTTGGAGGGTATTGTTGGCGAGGGAAAGGCTCGGCTCGTAGCGTGGGCGTCGCCGGCATCGGTGGCGGAGCCGAGCTCGGGTTGGTGGTTGTGTGTGTGCTGCCGAGCTTTGAGCCCAGGGTCAGGCACGCACGACGTCCTGCGTGGCTGCGTGAAAGCAGGACGCACGCGTCTCTGAGCCCGGCGGACGCGGTACGGGGACTGTACCCCCCGCGACGGGCATATGCATATATGCATGCAGGACCGGCAGCGGCCGGCGGCGAGCCCATATAGTTATCTAGCTGGGCTTTCTCCCATTGTGGGGGAGCCCTGGGTTCGTTCGCGCGCACTCCGACCACCACCCCTCTCGCCAACTCTTTTGGAGTAAGTTTTTGCAATGGCTTGCATTGCGTTCTGACATCTATGCAGAAGACACGAGCCAAACTATGTGGTTGAAGCTTCAATTTGCTGAACTTGATTTCGCCGGCGGTGCCAAAGCGGACCCACCCAAGCCACCTCCCCGACCCATTCGACGGCAGAGCCACCACCTCCACGCGATTTACGAAAAAAGGGTTTTCCTCCGCTTTATATTATAAAGCATCCATCACCGATTACAACCGCGAGCCGATACAAATACACACCCCACTACACACATCACACACCCAAGGCTACAACACACACCCAAGGCTAGATACAAGGGCACCGACACACCACTCCAACAACTACAAAGCACCCAAACGTAGGATAGTCCACACGATTTCGCCGTCATTAATAAATCATAGGCGCGATATTGTTGTCCGTCCGCTCGAACTTTATTTTCTTTCTCTACCACAGTAGAAAACTCCAACAACAATATAGCCTTTGTCCTCCCCTTCCGTCCCAGTTACTTGTATCAATAGGGTAGAAAACTTGTATGGAACAAGCTTCTTAATTCATGTAAGTGAAGTAAATCTTTCTTAAGTAGAGTAGCAGTCTAGTAGATTGTTGTTGCCATATGGATGGCTTTGCGCATAATGGTTGGGCATAAGGTTTTGATTACCACACGGTAACCACGGATCTCAGTACCCCTTGAGAAATTGCCTTACTGAGCACAAAAAAAAATGATTTTTTGAATTTGATTGAACTTTTGTTGAATTCTCATTCAAAATTCATATAGAAAAATCGGCCGGTAATCGTCATCTGTTTTCAGTTACCGTGATGACCGGAAATCTCGATGCCCCTTGAGTTTTGTTTCAACCTTGGTTGGGCATAGAACATATATTCTCTCTGTGTTAACTCCAAAATTTTGTGAATATTCTTTAAAAAAAATCATGGATGCTAATCTTAACATGGCATGCCATTTTGCAACTTTTTTGTGTAAGATATGATCATGCATGTCCTACATGAAAGAAGACAAATTAACACACACGGAGGTGTGAAGATTTTTATTTATAGGTACAAATGTTGTCTTTTATATGCATAGTGCATCTTGTCATAATTTTGCACCAACTTTTACAAGTCTACATGTTATCTCACACCGTATATTGAAAAGAAGTTCCAAGTGTTTTGTAACTTTTTAAGCATGAAAAGAAGAGAGAGAATATATGTTTTGTATGCAATCCATTTAACTTTGAAAGCATGTATGAAGAAGAGAAATGAATTCCAAGCACTTCAGAGAGACTAAGACAATAGATTTTTGAATTGACGAAATTGTCATAGGCACCTAGTAGTTCAAGAACACCTCGTACAATCTAATAAAAGCGTTGGAAAGCCATAAACAAATATCAAGCCTAAAATTTAAACTCGGTTGAGGAGGTTCCGTCTCAAGGGAAGTAACCAACTGAAAGAAACTACACATTTGACCATAGAAATTAAATGTACCAAAAAGGTTCCATGTTGGTCGATAACAATGTTTTTTTCCGGAACCTTGTATGATGGCAGCGAGCTCCCGCGTTAATAATAATAATAATAATAATAATAATAATAATAATAATAATAATAATAATAATAATAATAATAATAATAATAATTGATCCAGTTAATAAGAAGAAAACCTTCGACACCCCCTCCCCCCCCCCCCCCCTCCAACCACCTGACTAGCAATCAAGGCACATCATTCAGGCCAGATACAAAGGGTGTCTAGGCCCAAGTCCATCAACACAACCTCGTACATAACCAAGTGAGCCTCCACAACTTCTACTCCTTGCTTACCATCCACCACCAGCAAAAAGGAATAGTTTAAAAAGTTGAACCCTTGACTATTCCGGCCGAGCTCTAAGTTCACCTGTTTCTCGACAAGTTTGTATCTCTCTCCAAAATAATGCCCTTGAATGCCTGGTTTCTCGACAAGTTTGTATCTCCGAGCCTAACCGTTGGTGCACATGGTTCAAACTGGATTTGCTTGTATAAAAATTGGATCTCAATTAAAACAGACAAAAAGGATTGCCTAGCCTGGTTTTTTCTTTTTTCTTGAGAATGCCTGGTTGGTTGTTGGGTTCACCTCTCAACAATGAGGTTGTGGGTTTAACTCCCCACATATTGTGTAGAATGAACAAGTGTCGTACGGAAAAACACAGGAAAAAGGGAGAAAATCGGGCAGTTTGATGAGTGTGACACACAATTTCAGCACAAAAGACCCTGCTTTGAATTTTGCTCTGTCTGTCTCATATAATTTTTTTCCCTTCAAATATATATCAGGGCCGGCTCTTGTCCAATAACGAACTTCTATAATATAATCCGAGTCCTTCAGGAAAATATTTGTAGGTACATCTCTGGCCTATCAAACTTGTCAAAAGAGTCCATACATTAGCCCAAAACAACGTCGACAGGTTTGGCGCAAGAAACAATAGTTGTAGCCTTGTAGGTCGGCCCTAGTTGCAGGAGCCAGCTGCTGTAAAAACTCACGCGACGCACGCGGCACCCCAGACCCTCCCGCATCAACGCTGCCGGCGATCGATCGATCCACCCCTAACACTGCATCGCCCACCGAGACGCGCTGCTGCCCCGTACCAGAGGTAGAGGTAGCACAGCCAACAACCTCACCGCCTGCTCGTCCGATTCCGTTTCCCGAATCATGGCGATCTAGTTCCCAAATTCTGCCCTAGCTTCTTGCGTCGGCCTAAGATCCATGGCGGCCCCCACCTTGTCCTTCAACACCTCCACCCTGGTTGGCTCAGACGCCGCCGGCTGCACCACCGGCACAGCACGCTCCGGGCTCCCCGAGTGGGCTCTACTCTGCAGGGTGGGACGTAACTCACGCCGCCGGAACGCGACCACCGCCAGGAGCCACACAAGCGACGGCTTCGCCGTGGAGGTATCCTTCTGGATCGTCGACCCGCCGGGCGTCTCCTACTTCTCCGTCAGCTGCCCCGGCTACCAAAAGTTCACCTCCTCGCTCATCTGCGCCGAGGACGCCTTCGTCCTCTTCAGCGTCACACCCTCGGGGTCCACCCAGCACTACTTCGTCTACACAGCCCGTGGCCGCGGCCCCGGCCCCGGCCTTACTCAACCATCGCTGCAACTGCTCCCACGTCCCAGCCCTGACTTCTACGGCTGGCAGCAGCTTTTCGGCCTCCTGCCCCGCGGCGGCGAGCACTTCGCCGTGGCTTCCGTCGGGCGCAAGGTCCGCAACTGGACCATCGACGGCGATTTCTGGCGCTTTGACACCCACGTCTTCTTGTCGGAAACGCGGGCATGGAGGAGCAGTCACGCGTCCTTGGCGCACCTATCGGTCTCTGACAAGCGATTGTGTGACCAACACACCTTCTCCAAGCAGATCAGGGTCGGAGCAGGCTCGCTGGGCTGGGTTGATACCGACCATGGCATTCTCCTTCTCCACAACCTGTTCGACAACGGGCGTCCTCTCATTGATTTAATCCCATTGCCCCGATGCGCGTCCCGGTATAATTTCTTCGACGTCGCCTGCTGTGACGACGGTCTCATCAAGCTCGTCGAGATCAAAAGTGACGGCCCTGGCGGGCCTTGTCTCTCGACCGGCAGGGAAGGCTGGAGGGCCACCGTGTGGAACAGAAGGGTCTCTTGGGACGGCTGGCAGAAGCAATGGACCGTCCATGTCGACGACATCTCGGTTGACCCAAGGTACTCTACTTTGCTGCCTGAGCTGCGGGATGACGAGACGCAAGAGCTGAAGCTGAAGAAACTGATTTTCCATGGCCCGATTCTAGACGTGCACGATAAGGATGTTCTTTGCATGATGGCCAGGGTGAGCGATGAAGACGACAATGCCTGGGCCATCACCATCGACATGGAACATGGGATGGTGGAAGCACTAGCCCAGTTTCCTGCCAAACGGAACGACATCCTCAGGACAATGTACTGTTCGTGCATCTTCCCTAAGTACCTCAACATAGCCCAAGGTGGTTCTTCGCCCTTCTTTCCCCCTGCGCGAAAGAAGAGGAAGAAGAGAACGAGGAGTAGTAGGAGGAAGAAGAAGCAGCAGCCGCAAGTCTTAGATCGCCAGCAGGGATTGTTGTATTTGCTCTGCATTGTTGGCTGCATAATGATAGTGATCGTTGTGAGAGATTTACGTTGTTTCTATTTGTTGTAAACAACATAATCTGCCGCTTTTTAAAAGCTCAGATGGAGCTTAATTTTTGCAGGCCAAAAGAGTTTCAGGGCCTTTTTGTAGTTTTTTTTGCGGGTGAGGGCCTTTTTGTAGTTGTGCATATTATGCACATACCATCCGCACAGGCACATGTCAAACATTTTTATCCATATTCTTATGCAAGTTATTTTAGCAGTCTAAGGATTGTGCTGCTTTTTTATGTCGCATGTCACTAGAAAGATTGAACCCTACCATATGCCATCTTTGTATGCATATTGTTTTGCCAATCTTACATTTTAAGAGAATTGGTCAAGAATATCATACATGTGTTCTGTGGTCCAAATGCGATAAGGTAGATTCAGCGACAATCATACTAGTTCATATTACGTCTATCCTTTGTATATGCAAGCTAGCAGCTAGATGCTAAACCTTGACATTCTTCAAATTTGGTCAAATGGATGCTGCTATTCACCATACTACTAGTATTACCTTTGATGATTATACATGGTCATTGTGCCTCTTGTGTCAAAGATTTTATTCCTCCAAATTGGTATACACTTCTCTGCAACCTGTCTCAGAGATAAACATTAAAAAAAAAGACCACGAGAAGCGCGGAATCCAAAAGTAATTGCAGTTCATATGTACATGATGCAGCAACAGTTGAGCACTCTACTAGAAGTAGTATTCAGAGATACAAACTTGAACATCACAAAAAATATTTATTCTACACTAGTAGAAAAGGGGGCAATGGTCCAGGCCCGGCCAGCCCATTAGTCCCGGTCCAATCCAGAACCGGGACCAATGGGGGCATTGGACTGATTCGTGAGCGAGGGAGCCGGGCCAACCCATTGGTCTATTCGTCTGGACTGTTGGTCCGGTTGGTGGGACGAACCGGGACCAATGGGCCTCTCTCTGGCCCACCACCATTGGTCCCGGTTGGTGGAATGACCGGGACCAAAGGCTGCCCTTTAATCCCGATTCAAGTCACCAACCGACCAATTAGTTGCCTATATATACCCCTCGCCATGAAAGCAGAGCACTTCGATTGCTCTGCTTTTTCGTGGCCCGACGAGGGAGAAACTTTGTGGTGCTCTAACTCACCTCCTATGCACACGAGGTGTTCGATGGAATGCCCGAGCCACACTACTTAAGCTTTCTCCTCTCCAAGCTCGACCTCCAAGCTCCATTTTCCTTAATATTTGTCTAGGTTTAGCGGTCCGTCACGTCCGTCCCGTCTTCACCGCCGTCGATCGCTTGCGCCCGATCTAAATCGCCAGCACCACCATGGTGAGCCTCTTGTTCTTATCTTCTTTCTGAAAGGAAAACAAATTCTTACTTGTATGTTTATATAGATACTTGTATAATTTTCTTACTTTTATTATTGCATCTTATATAGTGCGATGGTTTTGGTATCCGCCCCCGTCGGCCCTCGTCCTGTCTATGATTCGGATGTGGTATATATTATCTTTTCATAACTATTGGTTCATTTATTGTTTATGACAATTATGCCGACCAACGTGACATAGATTTTATTTATCTAGGAGGTTGTTGAACCGGAAATTCCAACCGACCCTATTATCGAGAGGTTAAATTTAGTTGAAGAAGAAAACAATTTGTTGAAGGAAAAAATTAGAAAAATTGAGGAGGAGAAGATGATATTGAAGTTGCATGTTGCGGATGTAAATGCGATGATCACAAGATCAAGATGGATGCAATGCGCTTGAAGATTAGAAAGATTAGAAAATATGCCATTCATACCGAGGCTTGGTATCATTATGCCGTTGGATCAGTTGTTACATTGGTTGCGATTATGATCGCATTTATTTTCGCATTGAAATGTTTTACATAGTTTCAGTGTATGGTTTAATTAATTTAGATGCTCTGCAGAGCTTTATGTTGTTAGATGAGAACTATGTATGTACTTTGGTTTTAATGTGATGATGAACTTCTATTAATTTGGTCACTTAATTATCTATTCATGATGTTCTGTAATGATTTTTGACACACTTAATTATATATAATGCACGCATATGAACCGGCAATGGATGTACGGTTCAAGACACACCTCCTAGTACATTAAGGGCGTGCATGATTTTCTCGAAGTGGCTGAGGCAAACAAGCAGAATGGTTTTATGTGTTGTCCATGCCCTATATGTGGGAATATGAAGTCTTACTCGACCGGAAAATCCTCCACACCCACCTGCTTTACAAGGGTTTCATGCCACACTATAATGTTTGGACGAGGCACGGAGAAATAGGGGTTATGGTGGAAGACGGCGAAGAAGAAGAGTACGATGACAACTATGTGCCCCCTGAATACGGTGATGCACGATGTGCACGATGATGCTGCAACGGGCGAAGCTGCTGAAGATCAAGAGGAACCAGACGATGTGCCCGATGATGATGATCTCCGCCGGGTCATTGTCGATGCAAGGACGCAATGAGAAAGTCAAAAGGAGAAGCTGAAGTTCGATCGCATGTTAGAGGACCACAAAAAAGGGTTGTACCCCAATTGCGAAGATGGCTACACAAAGCTCGGTACCGTATCGGAATTGCTGCAGTGGAAGGCAGAGAATGCTGTGCCTGACAAAGGATTTGAGAAGCTACTGAAAATATTGAAGAAGAAGCTTCCAAAGGATAACGAATTGCCCGACAGTACATACGCAGCAAAGAAGATCGTATGCCCTCTAGGATTGGAGGTGCAGAAGATACATGCATGCCCTAATGACTGCATCCTCTATCGCGGTGCGTACAAGGATCTATACGCATGCCCGTGTCACGGTGCATTACGGTATAAGATCAGACGAGATGACCTGGTGATGTTGTGGCGAGCCCCCGGAAGAGGGTTCTCTTGAAGGTGATGTGGTATGCTCCTATAATACCACGGTTGAAACGTCTGTTCAGAAACGGAGAGCATGCCAAGTAAAAAGATCGATATGGTTGACTAGAGGGGGGGGGTGGTGAATAGGCAACTAACATTTTTTAAGCTTTTCTTTACCAAATTAAACTTTGCAACAAAATAGGTTGTCTAGATGTGCAACTAAGTGAGCAACCTATATGATGCAATACCAACTAGCACATAAGCAAGCAATGGATGTAACACAAGTAGGCTTGCAAAAGTAAAGGCACGAATTAACCAAGAGTGGAGCCGGTGGAGACGAGGATGTGTTACCAAAGTTCCTTCCTTTTAAGGGGAAGTACGTCTCCGTTAGAGCGGTGTGGAGGCACAATGCTCCCAAGAAGCCACTAGGGCCACCAGATTCTCCTCACGCCCTCACACAATGCGAGATGCCGTGATTCCACTAATGGTGCCCTTGAAGGCGGCAACCGGACCTTTACAAACAAGGTTGGGGCAATCTTCACAACAATTGGAGGCTCCCAAGCGAAACCACGAGGCTTCACCACAATGGAATATGGCCTCGAGGTGACCTCAACTGTCTAGGGTGCTCAAACACCCAAGAGTAACAAAATCCACACTAGAAAGTATGGGGAACTAAATATCCTTTGGTGGAAGTGTAGATCTAGGTCTCCTCCTTCAAACCCTAGCAGATCAACAAGTTTGAGTGGCTAGGAGAGAGATCGGGCAAGAAAGCTTGAGAGCATCAATGGAGGAGAGAGAGAGGTCAGTGGGCGTGGTAGGTGGAAGAACCACCTTATATACCAGCCCTCATAAATCCAACCGTTCTTGCATTTTCAAGATCTTGTGGCGGTACAATCCGCTCCTTGTCCAGACAACCGGACTCACGATGTAGCTGCAGAACCCTACCGAAAGCGGTACAACCGGACCATCGGCGGTAGTACGGTTATTAGCAAATAACCGGACCAACCGGGCCACCACCGCCCAGCCACCGCATCAAAACAGAATCCCGACGGTACATGGGCGGTGCACGGCGGAACAACCGCCTGGCCTTGAGCGCATGAGCGTCTAAGGTATGAGCGGAAGAACCGCTCGAACCTCCGGTTGTACCGGTTGAAAAGGAACAACCGGACCAACCGGGCCACCACCGCCCAGCCACCGCATCGCAACAGAACCCAGGCCGGTACATGTGCGGTGCTAGGCCGGAACAACCGCTGCTGTGCTTTGTAGAGACAAGTGGCGGTACCACCGCCCGGAGGCAGCGGTACCACCGCTCGACAAAGGCAGAGAAGCGTCAAGAGCCAGCGGTACAACCGCTCGGAAGAGCGGTACAACCGCTGGGAAAACACAGCAAGGATTAGATAAAGATGGAGGCACACTCTCGACAAAAGAGGGGTGAAGGATGTGTACGTGAATGGAATCCCTATACTCCCCAAAGTGGATTCCCTCTTGATAGTACGGGATCCCTACGACCAAAGAGATAAAAAGCGAGAGGATTCCGTCTTCAAACGATTCCTTCGAGAGAGAACCACCAAGTTTACCTAAAGCCTAATCATTGAGAACTTGAAACATTTAGCACAGGATTAGACCAACAAAGGGTTGTCATCATCATCCAAAACATAAGGTAGGGAAATGCCCTTTCAATCTCCCCCTTTTTGGTGGATGATGACAACAACACGATATAAGATAGAAGTCTATAGAAACTAGACGGAGCTCCCCCTAGATGTGAGCCCCAGGTCGAGACTCCCCCTAGGTTTTATAGACTGGCCACAAAGAGCATATAACAAGAAGGTAGCCAACACAATGAAACAGGAGCAATCCTGCCAATAAAGACCAACAAGCATAAAGATAAGATAGCAGGAGTGGCACAAAATCCACACAAAGCAAATGAGAACGACCAAAGTTCAACTGGAGACCACAAACAAGTTCAGACAAGTTCAATACGAGACACACACTACGCAACCACCCATGCAACTCCGAAGTCCTATCACACTCTCTCCCCTTTGGCATCGGGACACCAAAAGGAAGAGAGCGAAGCTATCGCCTGTGCTCGATCGTCCTCCTCCGACTCCTCGGTAGCATCCGGATCTTCATCATTGTCGAATCTTCACCATCATCGAAACTTCATCATCGTCCCGATCCGAGTCTTCCATGATATCATCAGCAGCAGGAATGGTGGTGGAGGGCTAAGGAGGGCTTCATCATCGATCCAGTCTTTGTGGGAAGATATCCAACGCTCCTCCGGTGTGATGCTCTTCTCAGAACCACTCGGAACCGACATGTTGAGGTGCTTCATCATAGCAATTTGACGACGCCGTGCAAGCTTCTCATTGACATGTGCCTCATACAGCCTCTTCTGGATGTCAGACTGAAGGCAGAAAGTCTTCTTCACCTTGGCAGCGAGCTTGTCCACCCACGAGGGCTTGGCCCCTGGTTCCAACTCAAAATCCTCATCATCAGAAGTGGCATAGACATCCTCAGGAGCATTAGCAGGGAAACGTGGCTCGGCTTGCTTCTTCTTATTAAGGAGCTTTACTTCATGAGTGGTAAGATTGTCAGGAGAGGTGAGGGGCTCTCCAGGACGGCGAACTGCACACACGGAGTTCAGAAGGCACATGACAAAAGGAGCATAAATGGGGACCTTCCTGAGATGACCATGTTGTACATCTCGTGCCACGGCCAGTTGGACACATCAAACGCCTCCCAGATCCCACCTTGGTCTTCATAGCAACCATCAAGTTAACAAGATAGCCATGGATTTCATCTTGATTCCCCACTTTGGGCAGAAGCACATTGCGAAAAAACACGATGCATGATGTCATAGACCTTCACCAAATCCTTAGATTCACCAATAATACCACGGCCCCGAATGTACAGAGGGGCAAGCTTCTCCTTAGGCATAGGCTCAGGATGATCATGGGGGCGAATGCCACCCCTTCCTTCCAGACCGGTATCATCGTACCCAATAGCTGTCAGGACCCCGATTCCACGTCACATCGACCTAGCTGGTAACATCTCATATCACTTTGCGGCCTCACGCACGGTATTCCCACGGGTGTCGCCTTACCATGGCCCGGGACCGTTTGCGCCTTTTGGCTCACGTATTTGATAGTGTCGCTAGCATCCATATGACAGAGAACCCGGGCCGACATGGCTAGTCGTGAACCCAAAGCGGCACTAACCTATGGGGACAGGCATACATGAATCACATCGAGCATGTCGGTCATCAACGTATGAATCCGGGCTGTAGCACTGGGCTAACAGGACTCTGGTAACCCGGGCTGTAGCAGGCTAGGCAGGACTTCGGATGTCACCGCGTGACATTTCCCCGAAGGGAACATATAGGAACGAAGTGAAACACATGCCGCCGGTCGGTGTCCAAGCAGTAGTGCTGGGCTAGCAGGACTCCGGTGAACCGGGCTGTAGCGGACTACTATCGCTCAGAAGCACAAGACTACATTTCCCCATACGAGAGGCTGCCAAGGATAAACAACTAGATTGTCGGATCCCACACATACCAAGCATTTCAAACATACACACAATATGCTCAATATGTGTAGATACAACATGGCATCACAACATAACTCTACGACTCAAATATTTATTCATTAGGCTCCGAGGAGCGAGATATTACAAACATGGGTCTCATGACCCAACACTCAGAGCATACAAGTCAAAGCACAAGCGGAAGCTAATCATGTCTGAGTACAGACAACTATAAAATGAAAAGGCTGCGAAGCCTGACTATCTACCAGATCCTGCCGAGGGCACAAGATCGTAGCTGAGGTAACAAGCTAAACGTCGAAGTCCACGTGGAACTACTAGCGAGACTGACGTCTCTCTGCAAAACATAAAATAAGCAAACGTGAGTACAATTGTACTCAACAAGACTTACATCAGAACTAACTACATATGCATCATTATCAAAAGGGGTGGTGGAGTTTGACTGCAGCAAGCCAGCTTTGACTCGGTGGCTATCCCGAACTACGACCGCAAGTAACTCTTTTGAGATGGCGCACACGAGTCCACATATTCACCATATCAACACACCACTATGGACCCGCTCCCGTCTCCCTACGAGAACGCCATCCATAGCACTCACGCTTATCTTGCGCATGTTAGAGTATCCACTTTCACTTGTCTATGAACTGATATAGGCAACACAGAAGTCCTTTTCATGGACACGGCTATTCGAATAGATCATATTAACCCTGCAGGGTGTACTTCTTCACACACGCTCTCACCACTTACCGCCGTTTACACGACATGTACTCGGCAACCTTCAAGCGGAAGCTCGACGTGGGTGTCGGCCACGGCCTACCTAAACACTCAAGTCCCTAGTCGGGTTTATCGCCTATTCGGGTTCCATCCGCAGGAGTCCGCCGAGGTTTCCCATACAGCCCCGAACGATGTGTGCAGGGTTCCCGAGACACCAAACGGGTGAATCGGTACACCGGGCCACGTGCCTACCGCAACACAACCCACCCCTAAGATCAGCGTTGCGGCGGCCCCAAAGATGCTACAAACACCAGAAACTACTTGCAACTCCCGGACTGAGGACAAGGGTGGTTAAGAAGCCGAGAGGGTCCATTGGTTTCGGGCCCAATGCGTGGTAGTAGCTGTTTCATGGATCACAAACACGTAACTCAGGCCTCGAGGACGGCTACAATGAGACAACCCACCATGTACTCCTACATGGCCTCTCACCGCTACCTTTACCAAATCGTGTTCACACCACTTAGCTCACACACATAGTAGGACATGTTCACACACCATTCCAATTCATTCCCGATGAATCAGACCTGGCTCAACTCTAAGCAGTAGCAGGCATGACAACAAGCATGGATGAGTAGGCACAACATGGCTCAAGCAACTCCTACTCATGCTATTGGGTTTCATCTAATTACTGTGGAATGACAGGTCATGCAGAGGATAAAGGGGTTCAGCTACCGCAGCAAGTAACACATGAGTCGTGGTTGTCCTAATGCAGTAAAATAGAGCAGGAGCGAGAGAGTGGGATTATATCGAAATGAACAAGGGGTTTTGCTTGCCCGGCACTTACGAAGATAATATAGTTCTTCATCGGTGTCATCGAATTCATCGTCGATACGCCGCTCATCGAGAGGGGACAATTACCGCAAACAAGAGAGAACACAATCAATGCAATGCACATTCACATGAATGACATGTCATGTTAAGGTACTGAATTCACCTAATGCAATATCTAGCCAAGTTAATTGAAGTGGAACTCAAACAAGAACAAATTCCAACTCTAAATGTTATTTCATAAATTGCCCTAATCATGATTCATCCTATTCAGTGAGGTTAACTTGTTAAATCATGCATGAAAGTGCCATAAACAGATTCTTCATATTTTTCTGGTCATTTTTCATATATAAATTATTTCATTTGGAGTTACGGTTGAATTTCTATGATTTTTAGAAGTTTGGGCAAATTTCTGGAATTTCCTGAATTATTTTAAATCCAGAAAATGACTTATGCGTACCGACGTCGATGTGACGTCAGCAGGTCAACAGGTCACGGTCCGGTCAAACCTGACAGCGGGTCCCGCATGTCGGTGTGATTAGTTTAACTAAATTCATTTGGTACTAATCCTAGTTAATTAGCGGGGATGGGCCCCACCTGTCATTGACCCAGGGGGTCAAACTGGCCCACCCGTGGTCAAACGGGTCAGTGGGGTCAAACCCGCCGGCGACTCGACGCCGGCGAGGCCCGAGACGGTGGCGACCGTCGGAAACGCGCTACAGAGCACGGGCGAGGCCGTTCTTGGGCTTGTTGGAGAGCTCTAGCAGGCGCGCATCTAGTGGTGATGGAGGCCGGGTCTATCATGGCCGGAGCCAACGACGGCGAGCTCCAAGGCGGCGGCCGGAGTTCGGCCATGTGCGGGGTTGGGGTTGCGGCGTGCAAACGCAGAAGCTGAGGCGCTAGCGAGGCACTACGCGATGCGGCGGCCATGTTGGTTAGCACGGGATGACCAAATGGTCGCCGGAGCGACGCCGGCGACAAGCTCGGGCGGCGGTGGTTCTCGGTCTCGATGAATGCGACGGCTAGAGGACGGGAAAGATGCGGGAAATGGAGGGGAAATGCAGCGGAGCTCACTGGGAGGTCGACGGCAGGCTCAGCTGGCTCGGGGACGACCGGAAGGCGACGAATCCGTCGATGGAGTCCGGCGGCCGTGCTCGGGGAAGACGACTCGGGGCGGCGATGTAGGGCTCCCGCGGTCGAATGGGTTGGTGTAGATGACGCAGAAGGCCGTGGAGGTTCTCCTGGACCCATCGGGGAGGCACGGGATGGACGGTGGCCGCGGCTATGGCGGCAGCGAGCTCGCGGCGTCTCGGCCATGGTGGAGAGGGCGAGAGGGAGGCGAGGGGGAGAGAGGACCAGAGAGTGAGGGGGGGTCGGGGAGGCGCGTGGCGTTCAGGGGAGGCGTCCAGAGCGTCGGGGAGGGGAGCGGCAAGCAGGAGGTGGCCGTCGGTGGCCGTGCGCGCGGCGGCCACGCGCTCATCCTCCTGGCAGAGGAGGAAGGCGACAGGGTAGGAGGCGGTGGTGGGCTGGGCCACCAGCTGGGCCAGCAGGGGGGGAGGCTGGGCCGGCCTGTGCCAGGTAAGCTGGGCTTCTCTCTCTCTCTGCTTCCCTAATTATAATCTGTTTTCTATTTTGTTTGCCTCTGTTTTGATTTAGTTTAGCACCAAATCATTTAAATAAATTCTAAAAATAATTGTGGGCATTAACTGAATTATTACAGAGGCCCTTAACTATTTTCAGAATTGTTGGAGCATTTAAAAATATTAATAGTATTTATATGCCCCAATTCAAATACAATATGGTTTATTCAAAAATCCAAAAATGTCTTGGAAAAATATCCATCATCTCTGGATATGGTTTTCACCCTTTTCCATTAATCATGAACATTTTTGCAAACCAATTTGGGTTCTTTGAAAATATTTTGAATTTGAACCTATTTGCATTGTTTTAGTGCTAGGGCTTGGTCATCCCCATTTCAAATTTCATGAAAATTAAACATGATGCATGGATGCAATGCCACTAGTTACAAGCAAGCTCTAGGGCTGTGACAACTCACCCCCACTAAACAAGAATCTCGCCCCGAGATTCAAGACGTGAGGTAAGAGGAAAAGGGGAGTCACAGAACTATCACAATCTTCATGATCCATTTACCCTTCTCGAAGATGTTGATTCACTCCATCATCTTGGTCTTGACGTTATTGCTTTCGAGATCTTCACTCAACACGACAACAGAAAGAAGAGGAAACCCTACAGGATTTGATCTTCTTGAAGATCGAGCAACTCAAGATCAGTTCATGGAGAGACGTAAGAACAACTCTTGAGTTGAGACACCAAACACACATTAGGAATGATGGTAAAGAAATGGATGACGAAGGTTCCAATTGGTAGGCAACCATTCCACGCTTAAGTAAAATGGTGCATGGTTTCAAAGTAACAAGGAGATGATTGCCATGACTCCATAACGGGACACCTTAGGAAAGGTGACGCAAAGAGCTATTCCCTTAAGTGGCAAAAAGAATTACTTTTGATTCAGAGATCATTGGAACTCTTTATACCATCCTAAAGCAATCACAAACGATCATTTGAAAGAGTTTGAAAGAATGACATTCTCGGACTATAATGGATGATGTGGACTACCTTGTTGAAGACAACGCAATGGATGATTTTTGCTTATCATCGGAGGTGGAGGGGACCCATGGTAAGTCCACTTTTGAAAATGAACCTAGACAGGAATTACTAAGAAGGCAGCCTATGGTGAAATAGCACAAGGACGGTGCAAGCTGGGAACGAAATGCAACTGTTGGAATGTTCCAACCATCATATCTGCCTAAGATTCAGATCCGATTGGTGATGGGATACTTCAGACTCAGCATATCCGAAAGGAAAGGTTGCAACACAATCGACGAGATGACGTTGCGAGATTCTCGGGATATGAACTACGATAGCAAGCTCCCAAAACATGAGCTGGTTCTGCTACACACATGTGGACATGTTGTCCTAGACAAGCATTACCACCTAGTAGTCTTATAATAAAACACTACCGAGTTCAGGTGGGGAACCATAATCGAGGATATTGAAGTCCTTGCATAAGGCATGCTCTTAAGAAGGAACTTCCTTTCCTTGAACAAATCAATCAGTGGCTTGGTGTGCTATGGAATTCATATAGAATGAAGATGATCAGTCTATCAGACCATAGAATACTTCGCACGTGCATGACTGACTTGGGATGATTCCAAAGGAACAAAACAAACCTTTCTCAAATTCATGGCAGCACCTTACACCTAAGGCACATGAATTCGAGGAAGTCACTCTTTCCATCCAAGCATAAGCTTCATGAGCGGAACACGAAGAGATGCTTACACAAATTTCCAACACTAGGTTGATGTTCAACATGACTCATGGGGGAGACAAAAATGCTGCTGACGGGCTCAACAACAACTCATCGAAATTTCCATATCACTGGACTTCCACCATCATGTGAACACGGTGATAGCATTGGTCAGACCAAAAGATGTAATGGTGTATGCTCGAGGGATCAACCACGAGTAGGACAACATTACGAGCATCGTTGGTTCTGATTTGACTTGATGATAGCCCATACTCAAGTCAAAGTTTTGACAAGGCAATAACTCCAACAACTGATCACGAGGACCAACCGATGGAGATATCATCTTTCTTCAACATACACACACCAGGATATCCCTTGGAGATGAACCAAATCAGGTAAGCTTTTATCTTCCAACTCTCCAAGTTGTTGTCTAGCTTAACCGACTAGCTCAGGGGTACCCAACACAGATTCTTGGAGAAAGGGTGGTTCACAAGAAAACAACTTGATCGCGAGCTCAACATAACAGTCAGGAAACAACCCGGTAACACTTCCAAGAAGATATTTGGAAAGTCACGGACCACTGGTATGTTACTAAGCTCGAGAACAATCTTGCTTTTGAGGGCAAGATGATATGATCAGATGAGTGAGGACTTGACAAGATCCTAACTCATCAATCGAAGTGTGCACCGGAAATAAGGACTAGGTAGCACGATCAATCTTAGGATGATGATTTAATAACCAACACGCTAAGAATGAGAATATTGTCCATTTACTACCAAGCAACGAGTTGCTCGGAGTATTGATGTCACACATCACAATTCACTTGTCGGCATTCCGGTTACAACAACTCAGGACCGAGGAATGTATAATGATGGCGAGAAGTATCACCACGTAAAGAATTCATGAGAGTTGGTGCAGTTCTCATGACACTTCTGACATAAAGGGGGTAATACTCCAAGGTAGAACAGACTCAAAAGCTGGGTTGGCATTTTGACCTGCGGAATACAACTGCTTTGACCCAATCCTGGATATGGATGAGGTACTGGAGTTTGTTTCTCCTAGTCATTCCGAGATAGAATGGCTTGACGGACCACAAGAGTAAAAGGCATCGATGAACACAAATGCACACATACCCTTGGTTATCAACTGACAGAGGATGGTCGGGATACAACTAAAGAGAGCAACTCAAAGGAACATGTAATTTCCTGAGTTGTGGATGCATAGATTAGTATGTCGAGCAAAGCTCAACATTTCTTTCGGATAACCCATGCGGAGAAAGTAGAACTGGCAGAGTCACAATTATGAATGGAGAACTCCTCAAGAGTACTCTGATTGTGATCTTTTAATTCAAAGAATTTCTGCCTTAAGCAGTTCATGATGTTTGGAAGAAGGAAATACCACGGACCTCGAGGACTATCACAAAGTTACTAATATCCTAAAGGGACTAGCAAACACTACCAACATGAAGTAAGGTGAATCTCGGGTTCAAGAACCCAGGAGTAGAATGCCTACTAACTAATAACATCACGAGATGCTTTCAAGAATAATGGCCAGAATCATCACACTGGGGATACAAAAACATTGCTAAATTGCTAGGTGACTTCCTAAACACCTAGGGTCATAATAATAGCTCCAACATCTATGTGGAGGCAACAAAGTGCCTCAACTTACCGGTTAGTGTGCTTATTCTGACCAAAAAGGACATCGGGAACAGACGGAGAGGATTCGCAAATGCATCAGACTAATTAGAGACCTGGGATGACTCGGACAGCATAACGGCTGTAAATGCTCAAAATGATTTGAGACATCCTGCAAAAATGGTGGCATAACCACTCAACATCACAATATCAAGGTTCTGAGATCAACAATTATCATACAAAGATAGTAGGAACTGAACTAGGGCTTAAAACCAACAATCTTAAAGTCTAAGGGTTAGTAACACGTCATCCTGATAGATAGATGAGAAGCCTAGTTCTTAAACCCCGTAGAAGAGAAGAGGATGACTCAGATCAGAAGGCCATGAGGTATAAGGAGTAAAAAGAGCCTTACGCTCCTTCCACAATCAATTCCCTTACATAACTAAAGCATTTCTAGACACAACTTCGACCAGTTTGGCTTCGTAATCCTACAGCAGGCTCGATACCAACACCGTCAGACCCGATTCCACGCCACATCGACCTAGCTGGTAACATCTCATATCACTTTGCGGCCTCACGCACGGTATTCCCACGGTGTCGCCTTACCATGGCCCGGGACCGTTTATGCCTTTTGGCTCACGATATATGATAGTGTCGCTAGCATCCATATGACAGAGAACCCGGCTGACATGGCTAGTCGTGAACCCAAAGCGGCACTAACCTATGGGGACAGGCATACATGAATCACATCGAGCATGTCGGTCATCAACGTATGAATCCGGGCTGTAGCACTGGCTAACAGGACTCGGTAACCGGGCTGTAGCAGGCTAGGCAGGACTCGGATGTCACCGCGTGACATTTCCCGAAGCGACGGAACATATAGGAACGAAGTGAAACACATGCCGCCGGGCCGGTGTCCAAGCAGTAGTCTTTGGGCTAGCAGGACTCGGTGAACCGGGCTGTAGCGGACTACTATCGCCGAAGCACAAGACTACATTTCCCCATACGAGAGGCTGCCAAGGATAAACAACTAGATTGTCGGATCCCACACATACCAAGCATTTCAAACATACACACAATATGCTCAATATGTGTAGATACAACATGGCATCACAACATAACTCTACGACTCAAATATTTATTCATTAGGCTCCGAGGAGCGAGATATTACAAACATGGGTCTCATGACCCAACACTCAGAGCATACAAGTCAAAGCACAAGCGGAAGCTAATCATGTCTGAGTACAGACAACTATAAAATGAAAAAGCTGCGAAGCCTGACTATCTACCAGATCCTGCCGAGCAAGCTCTAGGGCTGTGACAACTGCATTGCAGAAGGTCCTCCAGGGAACGTGAAAAAGCTCATCACGACACATGAAAGTGAGGGTGCGCGCGTCATCTTCTCCAAAGTGAACGGTGGCATAGAACTGATGGATGAGTTGAACATCAAAGTCACAGAGAGCGGACATGAGCTTGACAAGATCAAACTCCTCACAGAGAGCCAAAGCCTCACCAAAATACTCCAGGTTGTTCCGCCAATGATCAAGATCGATGGTCCACCGCTTGGCATATCTGTTCTTGTTGTGCTCAAAGAGTTCATGAACAATTCAGATTTTGCATCTCATTCGAAACTGAGCAGTTGGTCCAACGAGGAGCTACGGGAACCACATAGGGATTCTTTGAGCGGAAGGCTTCCCACTCCTTGGCTTTCCAACGATGGAGTGGCATTACCACACGTTGCTTGATAGCGGCAGACTTTTCACGGCGAGTGGGCTTGGTAGGGATCACGACTTCCTCTTCAGAATCAGCCGGGCGCGGAGCCCTTCGAACCCTCTTCTTGGTCTTGCGAGGAGCAGGGCGAGAACTGGAGCCACCTGAACACAAACACGAAGGGGACACACGAAAACCAACAAGAATGAGAGGAAAGTATACCAAAAATGCAACACCATAGAAACCGAAGCAGTCTTTGTGAGGTGCAGACAATCCGGTTGTACCGGATCTCCCACCGGTAGAACCGCCCCACCGGTTGTACCGCCCATCTGGGCGGTAGAACCGCTGACAGTGGCACTACCAGGGATGTTAGATCTGTTCAAGACGTGCAAATCACCCAAGCAATATTTGGAGTTCTAGGTACTGCACAGACACAAGACAACAACAACGATCTCTCCCAACCAAAGAACGAAAACTAAACTAGGAGGGAAAAGTAATGCCCTAAAGCAAGATGGAAACCTAGAATCAAAGAACGAAGAACAAGGGCATTACCACCATCCATGGGAGAAGACCGGAAGACTTCCATGGAGAGAATCCACGGAGAGCCCTCGGGTCCGAAGCGCGGGGCGCACTCCGGGGCGGGGCAGAGGTGACCGACGGCTACGGCAAGGAGGAGGCGAATGAGGACGAAAGGGAAAAAGAAAAACCTTTCGCCCCGTCGGATATAAATAGGCCCATAGCCGCGCGGCGGTAGAACCGCTCCTAGGACCGGTTGTACCGCAAGTCAGGTGCTGGCAGGTTGTAGTGGGCGGTACTTCCGTTTCCTGAAAGGCACCGGAAGTACCGCCCGGAGACAACCCGTAGAACCGGGCGGAGATGCCCCACTGAAAATGGGCGGTATAAACGCCCCAGCACCGAAAGCAACCCAACTGGGGCTGCACAACCAGGTATCAGCGGTAGAACCACCCGTGACACCGGTTGTACCGCCCGACCACCAAAGCCCAGACCAAAAGGAAGAGAACAAGACAAACGGGACAACAAATAAGAGAAACCAAACACGAAGAACAGGGAAAACAAAAGCAACCGTACACAAGCAGAGCGAGCTCAGTCCTCTCTCTTAAGAGAGGGCAATGGCCGAAGCCACCTATGTTTGAGTCAAATGGTATGGCACCGCGAAGAATTATCCTTGGGCCCATGACCAAAACTCGTCTTTGAAGCACAAGTACCATAAAAAATGGCTGATGTGAAAGAGGTGATCGATTTATGCATGATGGGGGGAGGGAGAGCTCATTGAGAGAACAACACTCCCCCTATGTCCATGCCTACACCTAAACTAGACAACAAGTTGAGTGTGGTGGGGGTGCATGGGTTCAAGTCACATTGCTCAAATCAATGATATTTAGCTCATGCCTTAACTCGCTAAATCTTGCTTCATCCAAGGGCTTCGTGAAAATATCTGCAAGGTTATCATGAGTGTTGACATACTTGAGCTCGATCTCCCTCGCCTAATGTGATCCCGGATGAAGTGATACCGAATCTCAATGTGCTTCGTCTTGAAGTGTTGTACCGGGTTGAGAGAAATCTTGATGGCACTTTCATTATCGCACCAAAGAGGCACTTTGTCACAAATGACACCGTACTCCTTTAGAGTTTGCCTCATCCATAGAACTTGTGCACAACAACTACCAGCGGCCATATACTCCACTTCGGTGGACAAGAGAGATACACAACTTTGCTTCTTGGAAGACCAACTTACCAAAGGGCGACCAAGAAATTGGCACCCTCCGGAAGTGGACTTCCTATCCACTTTGTCTCCCGCCCAATCGGAATCCGTGAAACCTTCAAGCTTGAAATTTGCTCCTCTTGGGTACCATAAGCCAAAGTTTGGGGTATGAGCCAAATATCGAAAGATTCGCTTGACCGCCACATAATGGCTTTCCTTCGGTGCGGCTTGAAACCGTGCACACATTCCCACACTTAACATGATATCCGGTCTAGATGCACAAAGGTAAAGCAAGGAGCCAATCATGGAGCGATATACCTTTTGATCCACCGCTTTACCATTGGGATCAATGTCAAGTTGGCACTTGGTAGGCATTGGTGTAGTAGCCGGCTTGACATCACTTAGCTTGAATCTTTTGAGCATGTCTTGAGTGTATTTGGCTTGGTTGATGAAGGTACCTTCTCTTCTTTGTTTGATATCGAAACCAAGGAAGAACTTCAGCTCTCCCATAGAAGACATCTTGAACTTGGAGGTCATGAGAGCGGCAAATTCCTCATTGAAAGCTTTGTTAGGGGAACCAAAGATGATATCATCAACATATAGTTGGCATACAAACAACTCCCCATTAACCTTCTTAGTAAAAAGAGTGGGGTCGATTTGCCCTACTTCAAAACCACGATCTTGTAGCAACTCGGTAAGGTGGTCATACCACGCACGTGGGGCTTGTTTAAGGCCATAGAGTGCCTTATCGAGTTGATACACATGATCCGGGAAGTAGGGGTCCTCGAACCCGGGGGGTTGCTTGACATAGACCAACTCATTAATAGGACCATTAAGAAAAGCACTTTTCACATCCATTTGTTGCAACTTAAAGTTGTGATGGGCAGCGTAAGCAATCAACAAACGAATGGATTCAAGACGAGCAACGGGAGCAAAGGTTTCACCGTAGTCGATACCCTCGACTTGGGAGTAGCCTTGTGCCACCAATCTTGCCTTGTTGCGAATGATGTTCCCATGAGCATCTTGCTTGTTCTTGAAGATCCACTTGGTTCCAATGACGTTGTGGTTCCCCGAAGGCCTTGGCACCAATCTCCACACCTTGTTGTACTCGAAATTGTTGACCTCTTCATGCATGGCATTGAGCCAATCCGAGTCTTCGAGCGCCTCATAGACCTTTTGGGGTTCAACACAAGATACAAACGCGTGATGTTCACAATAGTTTGCCAATTGTCTACGAGTGCTTACCCCTTTCATTAGGCTTCCAACCACATTCTCCATGAGATGACCTTTGGTAGTAAGTTTGGAAGCAATCTTGGCGGCACGACGCTCTAATTCTTCCTCGGAGGTGATGAGGAGGAGTCACTTGATCATCTTGAGCGTCGTCTTGAGCATGTTCATGATCTTGAGCATGCTCGGGGAAGATAACTTGACCTTCGGCATCATTTGGTGTATCACCATCGTCTTGAGCATCATCTTGCCCTTGGTCTTGTTCATGAGGTTGAGGGCCTTCACTTTGTTCTTCGGAAGCGTGTGGGCCTTGAGTTGGTGATGGCTCCACTTGAGTGGAGCATTGTCCTTCTCCTTCGGCCACAAGGGGTTCCTCAATGGGTAGGATAAAACCAACACCCATTCTTCGTATGGCTTGAGGAGGAATTTCATCACCTACATCACAAGTGCCACTTTGCTCCACTTGGGAGCCGTTATTCTCATCAAACTCCACGTTACATGTCTCCTCAATAAGTCCCGTGGATTTATTGAGGACACGGTAAGCATGAGAGTTTGTAGCATAACCAACAAAAATGCCCTCATAGGCTCTAGCTTAAAATTTAGACAAACGAACACCTTTCTTGAGAATGAAACACTTACACCCGAACACTCGGAAATACTTGAGATTGGGCTTGTTACCGGTAAGTATCTCATAGGGAGTCTTGTTCAAGCCTTTGCGGAGATAGAGCCGATTGGATGCATGACATGCCGTGTTGATGGCTTCGGCCCAAAAGTTGTATGGAGACTTGAACTCCGCCATCATTGTCCTTGCCGCATCCATCAACGTCCGGTTCTTCCTCTCCGCAACACCATTTTGTTGAGGGGTATATGGTGCAGAATATTGATGCTTGATCCCCTCATCACTAAGAAACTCATCCAAGGTGTAGTTCTTGAACTCGGTGCCGTTGTCACTTCTTATAGTCAAGATCTTTGCATTATGTTGACGTTGAGCTTCATTTGCAAAGTCGATAACAGTTTGTTGAGTCTCACTCTTCCTCTTGAAGAAGTATACCCAAGTGTATCTTGAATAGTCATCCACAATCACCAAGCAATACTTTCTACCCAAGACTATCAAATGATGGTGGCCCAAAGAGATCCATGTGAAGGAGCTCCAAGGGTCTCTTTGAGTATATGATGGTCGTGGGAGGATGAGCCTTCTCATGAAGCTTTCCTTCAATACAAGCACTGCAAGCACGGTCTTTGGCAAAGCTAACATTCGTTAGTCCACGGACATGGTCCCCCTTGAGAAGACTTTGCAAAGATCTCATATTGATGTGGGCTAAACGGTGATGCCAAAGCCATCCCACGTCAACTTTAGCCATTAGGCATGTCGCGGTCTTAGTGGGTCGCCCAAAAGTTAATCACATAGAGACCGTTCTCGACATGCCCAACAAAGGCTACTTTAAGAGTCTTGCTCCACAAGAGGGCCACGGTATGAATGTCAAAGAAGGTAGCAAAACCCATGATTGCAAGTTGACGAACGGAAAGCAAATTGTATGCAAGGGACTCAACAAGCATGACTTTCTCGATCGTAAGATCATGAGAAATGACAACCTTGCCGAGACCCAATACCTTAGAATGTGATGCATCACCCCACTCGACATTGGTGGGCATAGATGGGATCCTTTGCACGTCCACCACCATGTCCTTGCTCCCGGTCATATGATTTGTTGCTCCACTATCGAAAGCAACCATGATCCCCACCGAAGCAAACCCCTACAAGAGATCAATGCTTGGTTTTAGGTACCCATTTGGTAATGGGTCCTTTGATGTTAGTAACGAGGGTCTTAGGAACCCAAATAGACCATTCATTGTACTCATAAGAAGAACCAACAAATTTAGCATAAGCATGCCCATCACTAGCACGGCACAACACATATGAGGGGTTAAAGTCGCCGGCTATGTTCATGGGGATGACGTTGTCCTTCTTGGCATTGCCACCCTTTGCACGGTTCTTCTTCTCCTTGGAAGCACCCTCTCCCTCCCTCACAAAAGTTTGCTTGAGAGGGGAGGTTGCTTGGTCTTGTCATTCTTCTTCTTGCTCTTGGGCTTGGGTGCGAACCCAATCCCTCCTTAGCCACAACTTCCTTTTGATTACTCAAAAGGTCGTTAAGGTTCTTCTCACCTTGTATGCATGTGACAAGGCCCTTTTCAAGTTGCTCCTTCAACTTAGCATTCTCCTCAACAAGATGCACATGCTCACAACAAGGGTTAGTAGCATTTGCATTATCAATCAATATCATATGAGGAAAGGTGGCTTTCTCCTTGGTTAGCTTCACTTGGAGTTGATCATGAGACACTTTGAGACTAGCATGAGCACCCTTCAATACTTTGTGAGCCTTGTCGAGAATGTCAAAGTCCTCGTTGAGTCTAGCAAGATCAACTCCAAGCTTTGTCTTCTCGGAGCTAAGCACACGAGACACAACAAGAGCATGATCAAAGTCTTTCTTTAATTTAGCATGATCATCGTTGTATGACTCCTCAAGAGCCAAACGAAGACCACGCTCTTCCTCAAGAGCATTGGAAAGATCCGAAATCTCATCGGCATAGTCACGACTATGCCCTTCCATCTTAGAGATGGTTTCTTCATGAGCCTCGATCATGACATTGGCTTCACCAAGTTGTTCCAAGAGAGCAACGAAGTGCTTCTTGGATTTGCCCTTGAGTTTACTCATAAAGATCTCAAACTCATTCTCCTCCGCATTAGTCCCCTCATGTTCATCAATGCAATCCATCAAACACGAATGATTGATGATGGTAGTTTTGATGTTGGGGGTTACCTTGTTGGTGGCTTTAGCCATGAGGCACTTGGCGGTGATGCTTTCATTTGGTGAATCGAAGAGAGACATCCGAGGAGTCGTTGCAATGGCAACGGAGGCCATGGCAAGCGGTTCACCATCTTCATCATCATCATCATCCTCATTGTACTCTTCTTGAACCACCAAGGCTTTGTGAGGAGTCTTCTTGGTGAAGTTGCTCTTGTTGGGGAAAGACTTGGCCTTGTCCTTACGGATGAGCTTGCCACCATTGTCTTCCCTTTTCTCATATGGGCACTCCGCAACAAAGTGACTCACATTGCCACAATTGAAACAAGTCCTCACTCGTTGCTTGCCCTTAGATCCACTTGAGTTGCTCTTGTTGAAGTTGGGCCTTGAGTTCTTCTTGCTCCAAAATTGCCTTGAAGCAAGGGCCACGTGTTCATGATAGTCATACTTTGTATCTTTGAGGTTGCTCTCTTCTTCTTCCTCCTCTCCATCTTCTTAGACACAAATCTTGGCCTTCAAAGCGAGGTTGGGCTTCTTTGCTCTTTGGGAGCGAAGCACCGCATTGTCGGCGGTCTTGTCCAATATGTTCATAGCCACAAACTCATCCAACACATCACTTGAGGACAGGGTGTGGAAGTCCGGCCGTTGACGGATGACGGAGGACATGGCTTTGTGGTAGGGCATCATTGCCTTGAGGAATTTGGCGCTTGATCCAGTTGTCATCCGTGTCCTTACTTCCATGATCCCGAGGGAGACTGCAAGCTTGGTTACTCTGATAGAGCTCACGAGGTTCTTCTTCTTCTTTCATTGCAAACTCATCGGCTTCATCTTGGACCACTTCATAATTGGAACGTTGAATGCTTGCGCTTCCTCGATAAAGGGAAACCACCTTGAGCCAAGCATCTTTGGCAATGGAGTAGGGCCGAAGATGAGAGAGGTCTTCGGGAAGGATTGCTTCTTGGATGATGAAGAGAGCATTCTCATTGAATTGATGGTCCACGACTTCTCTTGGAGAAAAGTTGCTCGAGTCATGCGGATAGAAACCTTCTTCAATGATTCTCCAAAGGTTAGTGTTCACATGATTTAAATGACGCTTAAAATGATAGACCCAAGAATCAAAATCCTCCTTTTTATCAACCTTAGGTGGTGGACCGGCATGATTCAAATGAGTGGAAGGAATCGGTCCACCATAAATGTGTAACATCCCAAATTTTCAATTTGGAATGTTATACATTAGATCATCATGCATATCATATTTTTCTCGCATTTTTCCGATCCTAGAAATTTCACGCAACTCAAGGACCCTCGGAGAGAGTTGGAAGTTTCATTATTTTCATATTTGGGATTTTCCAAATCTTGAAAATAGGATCATTGGATTTATTTAAATTATCTTCATAACATTTTTCCTATAAAAATATTTCGAGAGGGAATAATATGACTTTCCCAAGCAATTAGGAAAAATGAAGATATTATAAATAAACCAAATTTGGTTTTGGAAGATTTATTTTGCTTAGGCAAAAATGAGCATTTTAAAAATTTATGCAAGTATTTTGTTTTTAAAGTTCATTTTGTTCGACTCATTTTTAGGAGTCGGGAAAATTTGTTTTATTTAATTTGGAATTCATTTGGTATTTTTTTATTCGCTTTTGGTTTAATTTTATATTAAAAAATCGCGCTCCCCCTGGACCGAGGCCCAGGCCCGGCCCAGCCAGGCCCGGCCCGGCGCCCAGCCCACCTCCCTCCTCTCCCTCGCGCGCCGCCGCCCGCTCGGTCTCCCGCCGCCGCACGTCGCCCCGCCGCCCCGGCCGGAGTCCGCCTCCCCCTCGCCTCCGTTGCCCCCCTCCCCCAAAAAACCGCCCCCCTTTATAACCGCCGCCCCCCCCCTCTCCCTCACCTCTCGACCCGCCGCCCGCCGCCCAAGCAGCGCCGCCCTTGAGCCACGCCCGGCGCCGCCCCTACGCCCTTGGCCGGAACCCGCCGCCCGGAGCCCCTCCCGACCCGCGGACCCCATACCGGGCCCCGCGGACCTCGCCCGGCGAAGAGCCGGAGGTAGCCGACCTCGCCGCCCGCCGATCCGGTTTCGCGAAAAAACCCGATCCGGTTTATTTAAAAAATGTTCGGTTTTTTTTAAAAACCTAGATTGGTTTTATTTTATTCGGTTTTCTTAATTAACGAACGTTCACCGAACCGTTCGTTTCAATGAACGTGTTCGTTGGATTAGTTCTGTTAACGAACGTCCGTTATTTAGATCGTTAAATCGTTTTCTTTAAATCGGATTTAATCCGTTATTTTTCGATTCGATTTACGATCCGATTTTCAAAACTGTTTTATTTCTTGCTCGCTTATCGAATCAGGTGATTCAAGCGCCTGGAGTTTCAGAACGAAACCGCCGTTCGACTAACCTATTTTCACAGAGTTTTGCTACTGTGAAATTTTGACCTAATTTCAGATTGCTAAACCGAGTCGTTCTCTCTCGAGTTCCGACTTTCGATGCTTTATTTGATTCGATTCTTTTGCCACCGTGGTTCTTAAGTTGAACTATCTGGTTAGATCTTTTATTCGAGATTTCCTGTGCATTAGATGAGTACTTATTGTATGCTTGTTGTTTGTCTGCGTTAGATCACCCGGAGTGCGCCGCTTGTTATTTCGAATCTCTAGGACTCGCGGATCATCAGCAAGGCAAGTGACACTTTGATCATACCTTTTCTACTACCCAGTTTTATGCATTAGATCAAACCCCCAAACACTTGCATGTTTAGGATCTAATTAAATTGTGGGATGGGAAGTAGATTGAGGTAGTACCTATTACCTGTTTTACTTATGAAAACCTTGGGAGTTACTTCTACGTTTGCTTGATTATGCCATGCTATGCTAGTAGACGTGGATTGGGTGAGTGAATATCCATGACAGATGTGAGATTGTTAATTAATGGTTTATCTAAGGTGGCAACCTAAACACACATCCGGGTGGATTGAGGCACTGGTTTCTATCAGGATTTGCTGTATTTCTTGGACCGCCACCTGTGCTCTAAGGGATCATGAGATTATTCAAACTAGAAACTTCCGTGCAGCCACAAGCCAATTATGGGCTCTGGCGTAGTTGACTAAGTTGTGCGAACTCTTACGGGTAGGCTAGCTGATGTAGGGGATGTAGGTTGGTACGGTCTACCCACATGTAAGGTGCTAGCGCACGAAAGACTATGTCTCGGTCATCCGTCTCTCAAACACCATGTAGTGCGAGAACCAAGCGGAGGCGATCGAGTCTTGTGGGGAAAAGTGCAAACCTCTGCAGAGTGTATAAACTAATCATGATTAGCCGTGTCCCCGGTTATGGACAAATCTTGAGTATCTAGTACTTGGATATCATGTGAATCTCAACATGTTACTTCAAATAAATGTTATTGGGTTTTTAATGAGTACTTTTTAATTGGGATTGAGGATGCTGTCAACCATCTTCAATGTTTAACAACCACCATGATAGTTAAATAAATTTATTCCTTTGATGTAGGGAAAAATCAGCTTTATGCAAAAATGTAACCGTAGAGCCTTTCCACCAGCCAAATATGCATGTAGTGTAGGCTCATTGCTTCATTGCTCTCTATGTGTTACATTGCCAGCATATTCCATGTGCTGACCCGTTTTCGGGCTGCAACTTTTCATGTTGCAGACTTTTTCGCATTTACGAGTAAGATGTTAGGTTGTGGTTCTATACTCGGTGATGTCACTGGAGTTGATGGACTCACTCGCTTTTCCAAGCCTTCCGCTTGTTATTATTAGATGGCCTTAAGCCATATTATTGTATTAAGTTCCCTTGTGGACAACGATGTAATAAGTGTGTGATTGCTACTCTGCTATAAATCCTTGAAATCTTGTCTTTGTGTCAAGACATCGATCCAGGATGACATCGAGCACGAGCGCTTAGATCCATTCGGTCTGGTCGCGACAGAGAATGGTATTAGAGCACACGCCGTATCAGAGGACACGACCACTAAGATAAAGCCATAGATCACTACTCTCTTCTCATTTTCTAACTCCTCACCTTTTCTACTCTCTTTAGGATGACGGACGCCAAGATCAAGTACACCCAACCAGATGAAGGCACACCATTTGGATTTCACTTGAAGGAAGTTACCAAGTACTGAACATTGGATTACCAAGCTTCACCGAACTTTCAACGCCACTCTGCCTCAAGAGGAGCTACTGGAAGATTCATGCTCACGTTCCAGAAGGACATTCGCCCCAATCACCAAGCCAATAGATAGTGTTTTGATTGCACCAACTTGGAGTCCGGGAAAGAGCATGGCAGCTCACATCACCATGGGACGCATTGGAGAAGTTTATCAAGAAGACCTTAAGGACACAATCTACCAGATTTATGGACGCCGAGACGACAAATGGGAAGTCGTCAACACTAAGAAGGATAGATCCATTGCAGCATTTATCCAGGAGTTAAACCAGCACATTCGACGCCAGGAGAACCAGATGTGCAATGATATGTTGGAGTTGCAGAATGCAAAGGGAAGGATCATCGAGCTTGAAGAAGAACTCAAGACAACTCGCAAGGACTATATGGACGAGATCGTAGCTCTAGCAAGACACAACAACGATCTTAAGTACGAGATTGAAGAACTGAAGAAGAAGTTGGCGCTCAGGAATGAAGACCAGTATGTCAATCACCCAAGCGACTACATCAACATCGACGACACCGATTCGGATCCAAGTGAACCCGACTTTGAAGACGAAGTCGAGCAGCATATTATGGAGTCTTCCACGGTTCAAATTAGTAGAAGTCCCCACATATTAGTAGTATTCCTCCATGTAAACATTATAGTACACGCACTTTTGCGATAGTTAGATCGTTGTAAACCCTTGTTTGATTGAATGAAGTGATTTTGTGTGCATTTGCTCATGTGCATTTGGGTAGTGATTTCCCTTAGACCTCATTCTATTCTAAATTCTCATCTTTTCTAAACCCATCAGATGCCTCCGAGACGCGACTCAATTTGTTTTCCGCCAGAGATCACCCAATTGATTCAAGAGCGTAATACCCTGATTCAAACATTGGTACGTAACTGTGGCAACAACAACAACAACAACAACAACCCACCGCCACCACCACCACTGCGGATCATCGACCCGCTTTCCTTAGACTAAACCCGCCGGTGTATTCCAAAGAGCACCGAGCCAATTGTAGCAGATGACTGGCTCCGCAAGATAGGAAGAGAGCTGACCACTTCAGGATGCACGGATGGAGAAAGAGTGAAGTTTGCCAAGATCAGCTTGAAGGACCCGCAAGAAGCATGGTGGGAGAATTTCACAGCCCACTTACTCGGTAGACACCATCACATGGGATCTGGCCAGCAAGCTTTTCAAGACAGCCCATGTTTCAAAGGAGCTATGGCCATGAAGAAGCGTGAGTTTCGCAACTTACGCCAAGGAGGAAGGACTGTTGGCCAGTACGTGGATGACTTTAGTAAATTAGCACGTTATGCCCCAGATGACGTTGCTATGGATGCAGCTAAGCAGGAGAAGTTTCTAGAAGGACTGAATGATGAGTTCAGCATGCCGTTGATGGTAGCAAGTTTCAATAACTACCAGGAGTTAGTAGACCGAGCCCTCATGATTGAAGGAAAGCAAAGAAGAATTGAGAACCGCAAGCGGAAGTATGGACAAGGGAAGTATAACTCTGGAGCTCAGCAGAAACCTCGTTATACCCCTAAATCAGGAATACAGTTTCAGCATACCCATGGAGGAGGAAATTCGCATAACCATAACAGCACCAAGAATGGGAACGGGAATGGAGGAAGCAACGGACAGAATCGCACCAACCCGTCAACACCATCCAAAGTAGACCTAAGTCATGTTACTTGCTTTAAGTGCCGCAAGACTGGGCACTACGCAAATGACCGCCCGTAAGGCCAGAATGGAAATGGCAATGGAAGCTCTGGAAAGAAGCCCAACCCTTTCAATAGAGGACAGGTGAACCACATTGAAGTGGAGGAGGTTGAAGATCAGCCTGATGCAGTAATCGGTAAGTTTTGGTTAAGTCATTTACTGCAGTTGTTCTTTTCGATACTGGTGCATCGCATTCATACATATCAAGGGGATTTGTGGATAAGTACAAGTTACCAACCCAAGCCCTTAGGTCACCCATGCTAGTAACCTCACCCGAGCAGAGTACATGGCTAGTAAATGGTGTGATCGACGCCACTAAGGATTGGACACTATGTTTTCCCCTCAGACCTAATAGTTCTGGAATCCCAAGGATTGGATGTTATATTATGAATGGATTTGTTATCGAAGTATGGAGTAAACATTGATTTCTAAACTAAGTCAATTTTGCTCACCACACCAGAAGGAAGAAGGATTAAGTATGTATCACGCACGAGCCGAGGAGAGCACAAGTTAATTGCTTATCGAGTGGTACAGAAGAAGTACCAAGTGGTGAAGGATTTTCCGATGTATTTCGGAAGAGTTGCTGTGAATGCCACCGGATAGAGACATTGAGTTTTGATCGAGCTGTTGCTGTGAACAGGCCCTATATCGAAGCGATCGTATAGGATGCCAAAGACAGGATTTGGCGGAAATCAAGAAGCAGATTAAGGAACTATTGGATAAAGGTTTTATACGCCCAAGTTCTTCACCTTGGGGATCACCCGCTTTGCTAGTGGAGAAGAAGGATGGATCGTTAAGAATGGTTGTTGATTACCGTGGATTAAATGAAGTAACAATCAAGAACAAGTACCCACTACCTATGATAAATGATCTGTTTGATCGCTTGCAAGGAGCCAAGGTGTTTTCCAAGATCGACTTGCGATCAGGGTACCATCAGTTGAAGATTCGGGAGCAGGACATACCCAAGACAGCATTTACCACGAGATATGGACTATACGAGTATACCGTTATGTCATTTGGACTGACTAACGCACCAGCCTATTTCATGAACCTGATGAACAAAGTGTTTATGGAGTTTTTGGATAAGTTCGTCGTGGTGTTCATTGATGACATTTTGATTTTCTCGAAGAATGAAGAGGAACACAAGGAACATTTGCGATTGGTTTTGGAGAAACTGAGGGAACACCAGTTGTATGACAAGTTCAGCAAATGTGAGTTTTGGTTAAAGGAAGTTGGATTTCTCGGACATGTTATATCCGGAGAAGGGATAGCAGTTGACCCCACGAAAGTTGAGACCGTAACCAAATGGGAAGCACCAACGACCGTTGGAGAGATTCGGAGTTTCCTTGGACTCGCAGGATACTACCGAAGATTCATTGAGAATTTCTCAAGGATTGCTAAAGCCTATGACAAAATTGTTGAAGAAGGAAAATAAATTCATATGGACTGAGGACTGTGAGGCAAGTTTTCAGGAGTTGAAGAAAAGATTGGTTACCTCACCAGTTTTGATATTGCCAGATCATACTAAGGATTATGAGGTGTATTGCGACGCTTCACGTCGAGGACTTGGAGCAGTGCTTATGCAGGAAGGAAGAGTTGTTTCGTATGCTTCACGACAACTTAAGCCTCATGAGTTGAATTATGCCACTCATGATTTGGAGTTAGCGAGCCGTTGTGCATGCCTTGAAGACGTGGAGACATTTTCTCATTGGAAATCATTGTGAAGTATATACGGATCACAAGAGTTTGAAGTACATCTTCACACGTATGAATTGAATCTCGAGACAAAGGAGATGGTTAGAGCTTATCAAGGATTATGACATGAGATTGCATTACCACCGGAAAGGCTAATGTCGAAAGGCACGCATTGAGCCGTAAGAGCCACATCAATACCCTAATGATGGGAGGAATACCCAATGAGTTAGCCGAGGACCTTCGAGAGCTATGTTTGGAAATAGTTCCGAGAGGCTATGTAGTAGCATTGGAGATTCAGTCGACACTAATGGACAAAATCAGAGAAGCCCAGAAGGCAGATAAGGAAGTTGCCTCTATAAAGGAGAAAATGAGCAAAGGAAAAGCTAAAGGATTTCGTGAGGACGAGCACGATACCCTATGGTTTGAAGACCGTGTTTATGTGCCCAATGACCCGTAGATCGGGAAGTTGATTTTACAAGAAGCCCATGATTCACCTTATTCGATTCACCCAGGAAATACCAAGATGTATTTGGATTTGAAGAATACTTTACGGTGGACCGGAATGAAGAAGGATATTATGGAGTCACGTAGCAGTTTGCGATGTATGTCGAAGGTAAAGGCAGAACATCGAAGCCAGCAGGATTGTTACAACCATTGCCGATACCGAATGGAAGTGGGATAAACTAGGCATGGATTTTATCACAGGATTGCCAAAGACCCGCTCAGGATATGACTCGATTTGGGTCATAGTCGACCCGTTTGACCAAGGTAGCCCATTTCATTCGATCAAGACTACCTATAGCAGTGCTAAGTTGGCAAAGATATACATGACCAGAATTGTATGCTTACACGGAGTTCCGAGGAGCATTGTATCGCATGAGGAACCCAATTTACTTGAAATTTTGGAACCAGTTGCACGAAACATTGGGAACTAGATTGGAATTCAAGACAGCTTTTCCACCCACGTAATCGATGGATGGACCGAGAGAGTCAATCAGATTTTGGAGGACATCTTTGAGAGCTTGTGCACTAGATTATGGATCTAGCTGGGATGATAATTTGCCGTATGCAGAATTTTCCTACAACAACAGTTACCAAACCAGTTTGAAGATGGCACCTTTTGAAGCTTTGTATGGAAGAAGGTGCAGGACACCATTGTTATGGGACTAAACCGGAGATCGCCATTGTTCGGACCAGATTTGATTAAGGAGTCTGAACAGAAAGTTAAGTTGATTCGAGATGTGCTCAAGATAGCCCGATTGCATAAAAGAGCTATGCCGATTCAAAGTGCAAAGCGATTGAGCATAAAATTGGAGACAGAGTATATCTCAGAGTATCCCCGCTTCGAGGAGTTAAGCGTTTTGGAGTTAAAGGAAAGTTAGCACCATGTTTCGTTGGACCATATAAGATTTTGCAACGCATGGGAGAAGTTGCGTATAAGTTGGAATTACCAGAAGGACTGTCAGGAGTTCATGATGTATTCCATGTTTCTCAGTTGAAGAAATGTCACCAAGAGATAGCAGAGGTACCGATAAGAGACACAAGTACCATTGGAAGCAATTCAGTTGAAGGATGACTTGACATATGAGGAAAACCGGTTAAGATTCTCGATTATGCCAAAGCAGAGTTACCCGCAGCAAGGTTATCAAGTTTTGCAAAGTTCAGTGGAGCCACCACACCGAGGATGAAGCCACAGGGAAAGAGAGGAAGTTTTGCTTAAGGACCACCCTCACCTATTTTCTAGCCAACCCGAATCTCGAGGGCGAGATTCATCTTAAGGGGGTAGGTTTGTAACATCCCAAATTTTCAACTTGGAATGTTATACATTAGATCATCATGCATATCATATTTTTCTCGCATTTTTCCGATCCTAGAAATTTCACGCAACTCAAGGACCCTCGGGAGAGAGTTGGAAGTTTCATTATTTTCATATTTGGGATTTTCCAAATCTTGAAAATAGGATCATTGGATTTATTTAAATTATCTACATAACATTTTTCCTATAAAAATATTTGAGAGGGAATAATATGACTTTCCCAAGCAATTAGGAAAAATGAAGATATTATAAATAAACCAAATTTGGTTTTGGAAGATTTATTTTGCTTAGGCAAAAATGAGCATTTTAAAAATTTTATGCAAGTATTTTGTTTTTAAAGTTCATTTTGTTCGACTCATTTTTAGGAGTCGGGGAAAATTTGTTTTATTTAATTTGGAATTCATTTGGTATTTTTTATTCGTTTTGGTTTAATTTTATATAAAAAATCGCGCTCCCCCTGAGGCCGAGGCCCAGCCAGCCAGCCCGACCCAGCGCCCCAGCCCACCTCCTCCTCTCCCTCGCGCCGCCGCCGCCTCAGTCTCAAGCCGCCACGTCGCCCGCCGCCCGGCCGAGTCCGCCTCCTCGCCTCCTTGCCCTCCCCAAGGAAACCGCCCCTTTATAACCGCCGCCCCCCCTCTCCCTCACCTCGACCCGCCGCCCGCCGCCCCAAGCCTTGCGCATGAGCCGCCGCCACGCCGCGCCCGCCGCCGACGCGGAACCCCACGCCGAGCCCTCCCGACCTGCGGACCCCGCCGGAGCCCCGCCGGACCTCGCCGGCGAAGAGCCCCGGAGGTAGCCGACCTCGCCGCCCCGCCGATCCGGTTTTCGCGAGAAAAACCCGATCCGGTTTATTTTAAAAAAAAATGTTCGGTTTTTTTTAAAAACCTAGATTGGTTTTATTTTTATTCGGTTTTCTTAATTAACGAACGTTCACCGAACCGTTCGTTTCAATGAACGTGTTCGTTGGATTAGTTCTGTTAACGAACGTCCGTTATTTAGATCGTTCGTCGTTTTCTTTAAATCGGATTTAATCCGTTATTTTTCAGATTCGATTTCTGATCCGATTTTCAAAACTGTTTTATTTCTTGCTCGTTTATCGGAATCGGTGATTCAGCGCTACCGGAGTTTCAGAACGAAACCGCCGTTCCGACTAACCTATTTTCACAGAGTTTTGCTACTGTGAAATTTTGACCTAATTTCAGATTGCTAAACCGAGTCGTTCTCTCTCGAGTTCCGACTTTCGATGCTTTATTTGATTCGATTCTTTTGCCACCAGGGTTCTTAAGTTGAACTATCTGGTTAGATCTTTTATTCGAGATTTCCCTGTGCATTAGATGAGTACTTATTGTATGCTTGTTGTTTGTCTGCGTTAGATCACCCGGAGTGCGCCGCTTGTTATTTCGAATCTCTAGGACTCGTGGATCATCAGCAAGGCAAGTAACACTTTGATCATACCTTTTCTACTACCCAGTTTTATGCATTAGATCAAACCCCAAACACTTGCATGTTTAGGATCTAATTAAATTGTGGGATGGGAAGTAGATTGAGGTAGTACCTATTACCTGTTTTACTTATGAAAACCTTGGGAGTTACTTCTACGTTTGCTTGATTATGCCATGCTATGCTAGTAGACGTGGATTGGGTGAGTGAATATCCATGACAGATGTGAGATTGTTAATTAATGGTTTATCTAAGGTGGCAACCTAAACACACATCTGGGTGGATTGAGGCACCTGGTTTCTATCGATTTGCTGTGTATTTCTTCGGACCGCCACCTGTGCTCTAAGGGATCATGAGATTATTCAAACTAGAAACTTCCGTGTGCAGCCACAAGCCAATTATGGGCTCTGGCGTAGTTGACTAAGTTGTGCGAACTCTTACGGGTAGGCTAGCTGATGTAGGGGATGTAGGTTGGTACGGTCTACCCACATGTAAGGTGCTAGCGCTTCTGAAAGACTATGTCTCGGTCATCCGTCTCTCAAACACCATGTAGTGCGAGAACCAAGCGGAGGCGATCGAGTCTTGTGGGGAAAAGTGTGCAAACCTCTGCAGAGTGTATAAACTAATCATGATTAGCCGTGTCCCCGGTTATGGACAAATCTTGAGTATCTAGTACTTGGATATCATGTGAATCTCAACATGTTACTTCAAATAAATGTTATTGGGTTTTTAATGAGTACTTTTTAATTGGGATTGAGGATGCTGTCAACCATCTTCAATGTTTAACAACCACCATGATAGTTAAATAAATTTATTCCTTTGATGTAGGGAAAAATCAGCTTTATGCAAAAATGTAAATCAGAGAGCCTTTCCACCAGCCAAATATGCATGTAGTGTAGGCTCATTGCTTCATTGTTCTCTATGTGTTACATTGCCAGCATATTCCATGTCTTGACCCGTTTCGGGCTGCAACTTTTCATGTTGCGCATTTTCTGCATTTACGAGTAAGATGTTAGGTTGTGGTTCTATACTCGGTGATGCCGCTGGAGTTGATGGACTCACTCGCTTTTCCAAGCCTTCCGCTGTTATTATTAGATGGCCTTAAGCCATATTATTGTATTAAGTTCCCTTGTGGACAACGATGTAATAAGTGTGTGATTGCTACTCGCTATAAATCCTTGAAATCTTGTCTTGTGTCAAGACATCGATCCAGAGGATGACATCGAGCACGAGCGCTAGATCCATTCGGGTCTGGTCGCGACAAAATGGGAGGAGGTTGCACATGGGCAAAGGTGCCGGTGCCATTCTTACCACTAGACGAGGGGGCTTTTTCACTAGTAGCTTCCCCCTTATCAGAGTTAGCATCCGCTCCCGTGTTGGCGGGATCACCCACTTTCACGGGTGCGGTGGAAATTTTAAGCCCTTCTAGGAATTCCTTAAACATGTCCTTGACCTCGGTCGTCATGGAGTTTTTCAATGTGTCCAACGCCACATTGAATTCCTCACGAGAGATCGAGGTACCCCCATCTCCCGTAGATGATATCGGATTCGCACCGGAGTGCTCCCCCACATCATCTACGACATCAACCATACTCTTCGGACGGTAAAGTCCTTAAAAAGAGACGAGGCTCTGATACCAATTAAAAGGATCAATATGGTTGACTAGAGGGGGGGGGGGGTGAATAGGCAACTAACAATTTTTAAGCTTTTCTTTACCAAATTAAACTTTGCAACAAAATAGGTTGTCTAGATGTGCAACTAAGTGAGCAACCTATATGATGCAATACCAACTAGCACATAAGCAAGCAATGGATGTAACACAAGTAGGCTTGCAAAAGTAAAGGCACGAATTAACCAAGAGTGGAGCCGGTGGAGACGAGGATGTGTTACCGAAGTTCCTTCCTTTTAAGGGGAAGTACGTCTCCGTTAGAGTGGTGTGGAGGCACAATGCTCCCAAGAAGCCACTAGGGCCATCAGATTCTCCTCACGCCTCACACAATGCGAGATGCCGTGATTCCACTAATGGTGCCCTTGAAGGCGGCAACGGACCTTTACAAACAAGGTTGGGGCAATCTCCACAACAATTGGAGGCTCCAACGAAACCACGAGGCTTCACCACAATGGAATATGGCCTCGAGGTGACCTCAACCGTCTAGGGTGCTCAAACACCCAAGAGTAACAAAATCCACACTAGAAAGTATGGGGGAACTAAATATCCTTTGGTGGAAGTGTAGATCTAGGTCTCCTCCTTCAAACCCTAGCAGATCAACAAGTTTGAGTGGCTAGGGAGAGAGATCGGGCAAGAAAGCTTGAGAGCATCAATGGAGGAGAGAGAGAGGTCAAAAGTGGGCGTGGTAGGTGGAAGAACCACCTTATATACCAGCCCTCATAAATCCAACCGTTACTGCATTTTGATCTTGCGGTACAACCGCTCCTTGTCCCAGTACAACCGGGACTCATGATGTAGCTGCAGAACCCTACCAGCGGTACAACCGGACCATCGGCGGTAGTACCGGTTATTAGCAAATAATCGACCAACCAGGCCACCACCGCCCAGCCACCGCATCAACACAGAAGCCTGACCGGTACATGGGCGGTGCACGGCCGGCACAACCGCCTGGGTTGAGCGCTTGAGCGGCTAAGGTATGAGCGGAAGAACCGCTCGACCCTCCGGTTGTACCGGTTGAAAAGGAACAACCGACCAACCGGGTTACCACCGCCAGCCACCGCATCGCAATGTAACCTGTGCCGGTACATGTGCGGTGCTAGGTCGAACAACCGCTGCTGTGCTTTGTAGAGACAAGTGGCGGTACCACCGCCGAGGCAGCGGTACCACCGCTCGAAAAAGGCAGAGAAGCGTCAAGAGCCAGCGGTACAACCGCTCGGAAGAGCGGTACAACCGCTAGGAAAACACAGCAAGGATTAGATAAAGATGGAGGCACACTCTCGACAAAATAGGGGTGAAGGATGTGTACGTGAATGGAATCCCCTATACTCCCCAAAGTGGATTCCCTCTTGATAGTACGGGATCCCTACGACCAAAGAGATAAAAAGCGTAGAGGATTCCGTCTTCAAACGATTCCTTCGAGAGAGAACCACCAAGTTTGAAAGCCTAATCATTGAGAACCTGAAACATTTAGCACAGGATTAGACCAACAAAGGGTTGTCATCATCATCCAAAACATAAGGTAGGGAAATGCCCTTTCACCAAGTTGATGCGATGGCAAAGTGAGGACCGTAAGAAAGACAAGAAGTTGAGAGCACCCGCTGACGGATCGCAGTGGAGAAAAATCGAGAGAAAGTACTGGGATGAGTTTGCAAGTGAGCCAAGGAACGTATGGTTTACTTTAAGCGCGGATGGCATTAATCCTTTCGGGGAGCAGAGCAGCAATCACAGCACCTGGCCCGTGACTCTATGTATGTATAACCTTCCTCCTTGGATGTGCATGAAGCGGAAGTTCATTATGATGCTGGTTCTCATCCAAGGCCCTAAGCAACCCGACAACGACATTGATGTGTACCTAAGGCCATTAGTTGAAGAACTTTTACAGCTGTGGAATGGAAACGGTGTACGTACGTGGGATGAGCACAAACAGGAGGAATTTAACCTAAAGGCGTTGTCGTTCATGACCATCAACGATTGGCCCGCTCTCAAGAACCTTTCGTGATGCATAAACAAGGGATACCACGCATGCACGCACTGTTTACTTGACACCGATAGTATATACCTGGCAAGCTGCAGGAAGAATGTGTACCTGGGCCATCATCGATTTCTTCCGACCAACCATCACCATCGAAAGAAAGGCAAGCATTTCAAAGGCGAGGCAGATCACCGGAAGAAGCCCGCTATGCGTACCGGTGATCACGTACTTGCTATGGTCAATGATTTACACGTAATCTTTGGAAAGGGTCCCGGACTAGCTGTTCCGAATGACGCCGAGAATCACGCACCCATGTGGAAGAAGAAATCTATATTTTGGGACCTACCCTACTAGAAAGACCTAGAGGTCCGCTCTTCGATCGACGTGATGCACGTGACGAAGAACCTTTATGCGTGAATCTGCCGGGCTTCTTGGGCGTGTATGGGAAGACAAAAGATACACACGAGGCACGGAGGACCTGCAACGCTTGCACGAAAAAGAGGGCATGCCTCCGAAGCAAGATGAAGGTCCCGCCGACTACGCTCTTATGAAAGAAGAGAAAGAAATCTTCTTTGAATGCCCGCTCAAGATGAAGGTCCCGGCGGCTTCTCGTCGAATATAAAGGGAATAATAAATATGCCAGAGAAAAGTTCCAGAACCTAAAGTCTCATGACTGCCACGTGATTATGACGCAATCGCTTAGGTTGCATTGAGGGGGCTTCTACCGGAAAACGCCCGATTAGCCATTGTGAAGCTATGTGCATTCCTCAATGCAATCTCTCAGAAGGTGATCAATCCAGAAATCATACCAAGGCTAAGGAGTGATGTGGTGCAATGTCTTGTCAGTTTCGAGCTGGTGTTCCCGCCATCCTTCTTCAATATCATGACGCATGTCCTAGTTCATCTAGTTGACGAGATTGTCATTCTGGGCCCCGTATTTCTACACAATATGTACCCCTTTGAGAGGTTCATGGGAGTCCTAAAGAAATATGTCCAGAATCGCGCTTAGGCCGAAGGAAGCATCTCCATGGGCCATCAAACAGAGGATGTCATCGGGTTTTGTGTTGACTTCATTCCTGGCCTTAAGAAGATAGGTCTCCCTAAATCGCGGTATGAGGGGAGACTGACCGAAAAGGCACGCTTGGAAGGGACTCAATAATATGCAGTGGACGGATATTCTTGGTCTCAAGCACACTACACAGTTCTCTGAGAACTCTACCTTGGTGACCCGTGTATGTCGATGAACACAAGAACAGTCTGCGCCCAAACACCCGGAGCAAAGGCGGGCGATCGGATTACATGTGAACACATCAGGACTTTCAGCAGTTGGTTGGAAGCACGACGTAGGTGACAACACTGTTTGTGATGAGCTGTACTTGTTGTCCAGGGGACCATCTTTGACTGTATTGATTTGGAAAGGATCTGAGATAAATGGGAATACATTTTACACGATTGACCAAGATCAAAAGAGCACCAACCAAAACAGCGGTGTCCGCTTTGATGCAACAAACGAGAGGGAAAGGACACATATTATGGTTACATAGTGGACATATGGGAACTTGACTACGGACATGATTTTAAGGTCCCTTTGTTTAAGTGCAAATGGGTCAATCTGTCAGAGGCGAGAAGGTGTAGACCCACGACGGAATGACAACAGTGGATCTGAAAAATCTTGGGTACATTGAAGAACCGCTCATTCTAGCTAATGATGTGGCACAGGTTATCTATGTGAAGGACATATCTACCGCATCGAGAAAGAGAAAAGATAAGGAAGCGAATACATTATACGATGAGCCAAAGCGCCACATAGTTCTTTCGGGAAAAAGGGACATCGTGGGAGTGGAGGACAAGGCGGACATGTCTGAACATTATGAAAAGTTTCATGAAATTCCTCCTTCAAAGTCAAGGCTGACCCCAAAGATCCCGATAAACGATGAAGACTATCCATGGTTACGCCAAGAATAAGCAAATGACACAAGCGAAGAAAAAGTGAAGACTTTCTCCCGCAACTGTTATGATGATACCATGCCAACTTTGTAACTGACGAGTATGATACCATGCCAACTTTCAACTTTTCAGAGTTCATTTGAAATGCTTTAATGTCTTATGGTTCGGCCCTCGTAATAATTAAAATAGCAACAATAAGTTTTTTTGTAAGGAGAAACAAAATAAAATAAATAAAGCAAAAAGAAAACAAAAACAAAAAAAAGTGCTTTCAAATTTGAAAACTAATGGCACTAACAGAAAGTTTATAATTTTCCTAAAACTAAAAGCAAAAAGAATTGAAAAATAAAGCAAAAAACAAAAGAAAATAAATAATGCAGAAATCAAAACAAAAAAAACAACAATAAGTATTTTGTTGTAAGTAGAAACAAAATAAAATAAATAAAGCAAGAAAGAAAACAAAAAAACAAAAAAAGTGTTTTCAAATTTGAAAAGTAATGGCACTAACAGAAAGTTTATAATTTTCCTAAAACTAAAATAAAAAAGAATTGAAAAATAAAGCAAAAAAAACAAAAGAAAATAAATAATGCAGAAATTAAAATAAAAAAACAACAATAAGTATTTTGTTGTAAGTAGAAACAAAATAAAATAAATAAAGCAAGAAAGAAAACAAAAAAAAGTTTTTTCAAATTTAAAAAATAATTGCACTAACAGAAAGTTTATAATTTTTCTAAAACTAAAAGCAAAAAGAATTAAAAAATAAAGCAAAAAGCAAAAGAAAATAAATAATGCAGAAAAAAACAAAAAACTGGAAAAAATAAAAATAGCAACAATAAGTAAAGAAAACAAAAACAAAAAAATGCCTCCCATCGGGCCCCCACGGCTGAATACGACATGAAACCCTACTATGGGCCAGGATTCAGCTGCAAGAGGCCTGTAAGGCCCATCAGCACAAAGAATAGCAATTAGGCCCGAAGCCTGCGGTGGAGAGGAGCTCGAGAGGGTGCGGCGGTGGGGCTTATAAACCATCGCGCCCCTCTCAACTAGCGAGGTGGGACTAAACTTTGGCCCGACGCTGGCAAAGAGGCCTTTGGTCCCGGTTGGTGGCACCAACCGGGACTAAAGCAGATTGGTACGGTTCGTGGCACCAACCGGTACCAAAGGCCGCCGCTTCCCGCCCTTTGGGCTGCCGAAAAAGAGGCCTTTGATCACGTTTGGTGGCACCAACCGGGACTAAAGGATGCATTAGTCCCGGTTGGTTTCACGAACCGGGACCAATGGCTTTGCTATATAAGCAAACACTTTGCAAAAATTCAGAATCTCATCGCCAGCTGTTCCCCGACGAGGCCGACCTCCTCGACGCCGCCAGTTGCTCCACCTCGTTGCCGCCGCCGCCAAGGCCATCGCCTCAACTCAGCGCCCTCGTCCGCTGCATCCTCGAGCCCGCGCCCGTCCCCGCCTCGAGCCTCGCCTGTCGTCCCGCCCCGGGCCTCGCCGCCCACTGCCGCCATCGCCATCATCTAGCCCATTGTGAGCCGCGCCACACTGCTCTGTTTTTTTTTCATTTTTATTAGTTTAATTTTTTTGTTCATATATATATTTATATATTTATATATATATATATATATATAATGTATATGTGTATGTATCTGGCTATGTGTATGTAGATGTTCAAAATGTATAAAAAAATTGTTCAGAGTATGTTTTTCTTCATATATGTATTTTTTGTTCATATGTGTATTAATGTTTTCATATATGCAAAAGATAGATTTTAGAAAAGTTAGGTTTTTTTTCTATTCATAGATTTTTTGGTGATATTAATTATTGTAGAATATGCAAATGTTTGTATATTCATATGAACAATGCATTAGGCAAAACCTTTGTTTTTTTTCGAAATTTTCTATTTGAACTTTTTTTTAAACAAGCAATACTAAAAGAATGAGAGGAAAAAGGAAAATAAGAAGAGGAAGAAAGGAGAAGAAGAGGAGAGGAAGAAGATGAGAAATAAATAAGGAGAGGAAATAAGAAGAAAAAGAAGAGGAGAAGAAGAAAGGAATAGAGGAGAAGACGACAATAGAAATTTTTCTATTTTTCTTCTTCTCCTCTATTCCTTTCTTCTTCTCCTCTTTTTTTTTCTTCTTTTTTTTCTTCTTCCTTCTTCCTCTTTTCTTCCTTTTCCTTATTTTCCTTTCTTGAGGGAGAAGAAGAAAAAGAAGAGTAGAAGAAGAAGAAAGGAATAGAGGAGAAAGAAGAAACTTCAACACGAGGGGGGTACCGATACCCCTCCCGGATAACATTATTTTCCCATGTATTTGTATGTCGCGTCGTTGTCGATATAACCCCTCGAGATAACTTCGACATGAGGGCGGTCGATATATATACCCCTCTCGACCGTGATAACTTATACAACGGCAGCACCCCCCTCGGCCCTCTCGCTCGACAAAAACTCTCGAGGACACCCAAACCCTAGAGAGAAAACGATGTTGGTCTCCTACCCCCTCCCGCCGCGCCCCTACCCAAAAAATTAACTCTCTCGAGGCCACCCAAATTAACCCTTGAAGCGTTGTGTCGAGGCGACCCCAAACCCTAGATAAGCAGCGTCGAGGCCACTAACATGATTCCTTATTGTGATTAACTAGCTAGTTCTACGTTTGCCACTAATATATATATATATATATATATATATGTATATATATATGTATATATATATGTATATATATATATATATATATATCCATCTGTACCATGTTTGGTTTGAATAATAATTGACATGTTGTAAATATTTGCAGAAACTATGGAGCACTCCCGAGACGAAGAAACAGAAGCGATGTTGGGGCACATAATCGCACAAGGAAGTGATGAAGTTGCGTCATTTCTCAACGACACCGATGGTCCCGAAGGACTGGGTGAAGAAGAGGGCTATGTTCATGATGGCTTCGACCCATTAATGCCGGTACAAGAAGCGGACTATGTTCATGATGGCTCCGGTGACACAATGGAGGTACAAGAAGGAGACCGTGCTGACTGCTTTGATGACCGAATCGAGTCCGGCCAGGTATATATATATATTAGTTAAGCCCGTGCTGACTAGTTAATTGATGCATACGTGGTATATGTGTTAGATAATTGAAGCATCCCAAATCCTAAAAAGTGCAACTTTGCTCGTTTGCGCGTCCGAGCACACACGTCTCTGCGCCGTCTGATCGAAATCGCGTCCACAGTGCCCATTGTCGGATTCGTCTGGCCAGTGCCACCTGGTCGGCCCGGCGCCCGTTGGGTGGGAGCGTCGGTGCCGGGTCCCACCACTTCCCCTCTTCTCGCGTCCACCTCCCCTCCCACTTCTTTCGCTCATTTCGAAACTGCTCCATGTTCGTTTCTCTCAGCCAAATCCGCCCCAAATCCCGCAATATCCTCGCCCCAAATCCGCCACCGTTCGTCCCGCCGGGGGGGGGAGCTATTCACGGTGAAGGGGAGGTAGCCAGCGACGCGCGGCGATTCACGACGAAGGGGAGGTAGCCAGCGGCGCGCGGTGACCAGGTGCAGGCGGCGGCCCTGGCTAGGGGGAGGTAGCCAGCGGCGCACGGCGACCAGGTGCGGGCGGATTGTACCGGCGAGGGGGAGGTAGCCAGCGGCGCGCGACACCAGGTGCTTCTGCTGCGTTTCCCGTTCCCGGAAGAGGAGAAGTAGCCTGTGCTGCGCCCCGCCCACGGCGTGGAGCACAGTCCGTCGGAAGGGAAGCAGTAGCCGTCCAAGTCGTGGACGGGGGAGAAACAGCTGCTGCGAGCACCGTGCCGTTCGCGTAGAGGTCAGGGTCTCGCATAGGACGACCATCTCCCTCCCTCGCAATATGTTGGTAAGGACATCTGCCCTCGCTTACATTTTGCGTTTGTTGCCTGTGTGTCGAAATTGACGAGTATATAGTGGATGTTTTGGGGTTGTTGGCAAGGTGATTCCGCTACTGTATGGATGTAGGTGGTTTGAAGGTAGTTTGTCGGTAGTTTTTTGGGGCTGTTGTGCTGCTGATGACGGGTTGATGCAGAAGTATTTTTGTGATGCTCACTACAGGGATAGTTCAGTTGTTCACATTTTTGTGTTTTGTTGCTACACTGTTGCGATTGAATTGCTCAATATTGTGCAGAAGTTGCCCACACAGAGAACTCTGTAGTTCTTTTTCCCTTTTTGTTTTTGTTGCTCTATGTTGTGAGCGACTTGCTCAATATGTTCCCTGAAGTTGCCCATACAGAATCGGTGTAGTTTTTGTTTGTTTTTGCTATACTGTTATGAGTGACTTGCTCAATATGTTGCCAGAAGTTGCCTACACACAAACCGAGTAGTTTGTGTGCATCAAGCAAACCTTTGTATGTTGGCATCAAAACCTGACACTGCAGTATGTTGTCTGCCCATACGTGCCTATCCTTATATGTGTGAACTATATTTTTATCCAGAGGAAATAATGGAAAGATGTAGAATAGAGGGAACTAATTTGCCGGCGTGAATTTTTAAACGACAACGGCGCAAGTTTTTTTGATCTGAAAAAATAGTGTGCCTGATGCGCTTCAGTTTTTCTTTACACTTTAGTCCTACTCTATATAGCAACAGATATAAATTCAGTTTTAGTTGCCTCATATGTCTATTTGGCTTGCCTCAGCATGTCATGTTGCCTAATTTATCTGTATGAGTTCACCTAACACTTTTTGCATCAGTTTTTAGTTTGCCTTTTTATGTGTTTAGGCATTTATGTGTGTCCTTGCGTGTTTACATGACTAGGCTGAAATACTAGGCAATTTGGAGTTTTCTTTACTCCTACTTTTATGTATGATGATGTTCTTTTTTATGCGCAGCACGAAAACATGTCTGGGGCAAGCAAAAAAGGCATGCAGGATGCCCCCCCTTCATTGAATCCTGATGATGGTCCATCTCATGCAACTGAAGCCCGTAGGATGGAGGTGTGCAGAATTTATCAAATCCTTTTTGAAATATTCTACATTTTTCCTTCCTTTCATTCTTGTTTTTTTCCTAACTTCATGTTATGGATTGTTATTTATGTGTTTATCTTCATTTTTCAGTCACAAAGCAGTGAGCCATTAGTTGGGTACAAGCGCCAGAGGACTAAGGCAATTATCTCTCGAGGGAAGCGCCCCGATGATATCGTGAGCAGTGAGAGTCTTCCTCAAGATGCTGGAAATGCGAGCGACAAAAGTGGCGGTGTGGATAAGCCACCAAATCCGAAGCGGCAGAAAACCGGAGGAAACGAGGTAAATTTTGCTTCACCTCATTGAAACAATTGCCCAGTAGTGCTGTCTAAATTGCATGGCATATACCATTGTCGATTTTTTTATTCTTATTTTTTTTGCAAACTATTTTCCCATAGGGACGCAGGAACAGGGCATCGCCTGCAAGGCTGTTCAAATTGAATAAAGACTTGGTTTCTAATAAAAAAGGTATTATTATTGGAAAAGAGTTTGGAGGCCTCTTGGACCTTGCAAAATGAACAGCATGCCCGGTGATCTTAGTCAGTGGATAATGAAGCATTATGATCCAGAGATGTCACAGATAGTTATTCCAGATAGGGGCAAGATTCCAGTAGATGCTGCCAGTGTTCGGAGGATATGGGGTTTGCCAAACAAGGGGAGAAAAGTCTGCTATGAAAACCGCCTTGAGATCACAAAGGCAATGTTCAGGATTTACAATATCACTTCAAAGAATTCACCAACTTTGACAGCATGGTGCAAGATGATCAAAGACATGGCAGGAGCTCACGATGATGACTTCCTCCGTGCATGGATGTCTCTTTTTTTCTCCTGCTTCCTTGCACCATCTACAAGTTTAAGCATCTCACCAAAAAGCTTCCCTGCGGTCATGGATGTAAATGGAATAACTGAAACCAACATTTGCCAGTTTGTTGTTGATCAACTAAAGCTAGCATTCAAATCAGGTCATTCCAAGAAGGTTGTTTGTTGTTGTGTTTTCCACCTCGTGGTAAGTTCACCTAACTTTGAATCTGCATGTTTTCTTTCTGATCTCTGTGTTTTGTTAAAAATCATTACATAACTCAAACTTTATGTTTTTTTTATCCGAAACTCAGTTGTTGTATCTAGACTCTTTGGATGTTGACGAACCAATTCCCAGTTTGGTACTAAGGGTTTCAGTTTGGAATTCAGATTTGATTGCTAAAGTTATCAAAAAGGACAGGAAAGCCCCTGGGGAATATGGGAAACTGCGGGTAATCTATTTTTTGTCATTACATTTTGTACTCAATAATGGCATTTTTTTGCTTTAAAAGACATAGGAAACACATAAGGTTAGGGAAATCTACCTTCTTATAGAGGAGGCAATTGAATTACAAGGTCCAAGCAAGTTCAAAGTAGTTTGGTGGTCATTTTTTGTTTTCTGGTCATTTTCTGGAATAACTGATGTATAAGATTTTTTTCAACAAGTAGGCAAGTCCAATACATTGGACGTAGCAACTTGTATACTGGACATCAGCAAGTTCAAAGCATTGAATGAACAAGTTTGTAGTTTGTTACTCATGGTTACCCTTTTTTTGCAACTGCTCGCACATGATAGGATAGGATTTTTTTTGCTGGAGCAGTTACAGCAACTGACATCTAAATATTTTAAGAAAAAAATAGGCAAATCCAACAATGTTACCATAGCAACTTGCACACTAAACATTAGCAAGTTCATAGTTTTTTATGGCAAGTTGGTAGTTTCCTATACTTGATATAGCCCTGCCAAGTCATATTCTGAAAAACTAGACGAAGCTACATGCTAGAAACCCTATCCACACATGATAAGGAAACTAGGCAACAATGATGCCACAGTGTTTGACTTGGTTCAAAAGCATGCATGGTTTTTCTGCAAACTTGGCAACATGTTAGGTTAGTTTTCTGACTAAAAATGGCAGTGAAATCAAACCACCATCATGAGCATTTTACGGTTTCTTTTATTCTGTTGTCAAGCCAGCGCCACAATTCACTAATCCCTTGATTGTTTGTCTTTTTTTGCCAACCCAAATGAGCAGCTGAAGACTGAGTTCTCGCGGTGTGCGGACGATAGCTTGTTTGGGAGCATGGACCACGTCACAAAATTTGTAGCAGCAAGATTACCTGAGTCATACGACAAAACTGTAAGTTTATCAAGTGGCTGTTATGCTCACTTGTTTTTCCATTTTTAACCTCAAACCCAACATATTGCTAAGACTAATCATGTTCATCCTTTTTCCTACTTTCGTGTTTTTGCGTAAACAAAAGAAGTCGATGGTATGGTGCACGAAATGTGTTCAACTATTTCACATGTAGTTGGGAAGCTTGTTTCTGGCATTGGGAGGATAGATGATGCGCAAGAGGGGACAAGTCAGAGGCTGTTCATGTGGAAAAGAGCAGGCAAGTACCTACTAGGAGATCCAAACAAGCTCCAGCTACTAGAGAAAGCCTATCGAGTGAAGAAGAGTCATTCAAAAGCGATAAAGGAGGAAGATGAAAGTGATAGTGACAAAATTGACGGGGATACAGGGGAAGATGAGAGTGACAGTGACGGCCACTCAAGCGATGATGATGGTGACGACTTTGCAGTTGAAAATGCTGGTTGCAACGATAACGAGGAGGGAGAAGCAACTTTTCAGGAGAGTGGAGCAGTAATGGATGAAAGCAAGGAGGATAAGGAGGACGAAGAGGAGGAGGAAGAAAAAGAAGACGAGGATGAAGAAAAGGAAGACGATGATGACGAAGAAAGCAAAGACAATGACAATGACAACGATAAAGACACCGGGGATGATGATATGCAGGGTGACGAGGGAGACCTGGATGACAACAATTCTGGTGGCAACAGTGGCAATGGCGGAAACAATGGAGGCAACGAGGATGCTGCAGGTGAGGAAACAGAGAGTGATGACGAGCAATCGACACTTCAATATTTACTTCAAAAGAAAAAGGATACAAAGCCAAAGGGGCTTGACGAGGCAGTTAGCATCTCTATGAAAGATGTTGTTATGATGCCCGAGGAAAGTAACTGCAAAATGCCACCCATCCGCATGTTCGAAGTGAAATAAATGTGGGATCTCGACGTGGAACCGATTGCAGTGCTAGCGAACAAAATGTTCCAAGAGCTATTGAGAACAAAAGAAATGGAACTGGGGATTGAGTTCAACCTTGAGGAAGTCTGCCCCAGGTGGATTCGCAAGAAAATCATGAGGGAGATAGGGGCTGTACATGAACCCAAGGAAGTTGGTGTACCACCACTTCCACCACCAAAGAAGAAAAAGAGTGTCAGTTTCGTATCAGAGCCAACGGTGGTGACAGAGACAGTGGAAGAACTGCGAGCTATGCGTGCCCAAAATGGTCAAGATCTGCAAGATGGAAAGGAAACAAAGTCAGCCATGAAGAAATCTGGGCATTTTCAGTTGCAACATCAGGCAATACATGTTTCAAAAGAGGCAAGTTCTAGCACACACAAGAACCAGCTTGAAACCAATACAGCATCAAGCTCAACAGCACGATACCCAGATCTCACCAGGGGCAAAGATGCAAATGTTGTAGTTTCACCAGGGATAGTTTCAAAACAGGAAGCAAGTGCCTCACAAATTCTACCAAGTCATTCTAGGGAGGAAGCAAGTTCATCTGTTTTTCAGGCAAGTATTGCACAGGCATCAGTTCAACCAACAGGACGAGGAACGGCTCAAATGAAACAGGATGCATCATTACAAGTAAGCAGAGCAATCCCTAGGACAAACACTAGTGGGAGGCAACCACTAAGTAGTCTAAATGGCCAAGGACAATATCTTGATCAAGGGAATGGGATGCAATCAGCCAACGACACCCAGAGGGGCAAATTGCTTCATTACAAAGCACCACAACAGGCTGTGCCATTAGATGCAGGTCAGGAGAACATACCTCCAGTGTCAATAACAGGGGTTGGAGGGAGGGAAGGTGTCATCGGCGGCAACATGAAACAAAGTTCGGAAGCAAAGTTGCTAAAAGCTCAGGGCAAGTTGCCTGCTTTCACATCTATAGTTGCCCAATCATCCCCTTATCGGCAGCTGAAGGATATCAATTTTTGTTATGCTAACAAGGCGCTCAGTCCACTGAAAATAAATGTTCTAGATGTCAGTGAGCTCTCGCCAAGGTGTGTTTCCCCATCTAGCAATGATTTGCAAAGCAAGTCAGCAAATCCTATTCCAGCAGAGATGGATGGACATCATTTTCAGCATAGCAGAAGCGAAAGCTCAAATTTTGAACGTGAATACTGCCCAGCTCCAAGTTTTGATATTTTCAAATACAATTTTCCTACAACACATGTAGATGATGGAGCAGATTGAGTTGCCAGGGAAAGCGTATTGGCTGAGCATGAGTCCTTACAGCATCAAGTAATCAAGGAGCCAGTCATTGAAATAATTGAAGATGAAAAAGTTGTTAATCTTGAAGGCATAGATGAAGTGTATGCTCATGCAGAAGAACAAGCTATGAATTGTGAGCATGAGTCCCTGCAGTATCAAGTACCCAAGGAGCCACTCATTGAAATAATTGACGACGATCACGTTGTGGATCTTGAATGCATAGTTGGGAACATTTACCAAACACCTGAAGAAGTTGCCCACAACCAAGCAGTAGTGGGATCAGGCAGTAATATTTATAGCAGCAGTAGCTCAGGAGAGAAGGCCCCACATCAATTTGAGAGGCGGATTATCAAGCTACCTCCTTGCAAGAGGTCACCATTCATGGAATATAACGAGAGGAAAGTGTACATATGCAAACCTGAAGCAAGCAGGCTATATGCATCGGTTATTCTGCATGGGAGATTGAATGAAGAAGAATCACCAGATGAAGATACTAGGTATGACATTTTTTATGAGGCATTTTTTACATGTTTTTCTAGGCAATTAAAATGCACTTTTCAGGCAATTTAGGCTGTATTCATAGGCAAATGTAAGTAAAAGAAGGTGCAAAAATAGTACCATAGTAACATAATCACCCCATCCAATTTATATGCTAACCACAATGCACTTCCAGGCAGTAAGACATTTTCCAATACACTTCATCTATGCTAACTAGATTGCACTTTCAGGCAGTAACAATTCATTTTGCAAATTGTTGCAACCCCAAGTTTCTGTTCCTTAGTCAATACATGATCTATTTTCTAGGCAATCAAAAGTACAGCAGCAGGCAACTTGGTTACTTTTTTCTCATGGTTGTCCTTTTTCGATCTTTTCTTTTTGATCGCAGCCCGAAGGTAATTGACTACAATGGATATGATGTCTCGGTGAGGGAGCTTGCAAACTCTATGAAAAAAGAAGGATATGTACTGACCCATGTAATGGAAATTGGCATACTATCCATAGTGATGAATTTGCCAGCAGACTCCAAGAAGGTTCTCATGCCACTGAGGTTCTCGGTAAGAAAAAGGACTAGGAGTCATTACTACTTTTAGGTTTTCCAATTGTTTGTTCTTGGGCTCTACTTTGTCATTTTCTAACCACTTTTTTTGTTTTTACAGACAAGGATGCAACAGATGACTTTCCCCTCCAATGATTTGAACAGCCAAGAGATTATTTCCCGATTCAAGAAATCAAATCACCTGGACCAGAAAGATATGGTAAGTCCACGTTTCTCGAATTTCCACTATAGTATTCTTTTCCTATTCATTTTTTCCCACCCACGTGCGAATAGCAGAGTACTAGTTTCAGCACATGCACAAAGTTGCCATAGTGCAGAATCACAATTAGCTTTTTCGCATATCATGAGAAATACTATGCATGCTTTCTATGTCTCTTCAAGTTGCCTTCAGACTATGTTCTTACACCCAGCTTTTTTTCCTGCCCTTTTTCCCATAGATAATGTTACCTGTGTTAGAGAATATCGACAAGTCTAAGAAAGTTACAGGCAACCATTATTGGGTCTTCAACGTGAATTTAAGGGATTGAAGGTTCGAGGTGCTTGATTCTTGGAGGACACTTCAACACAAGACTCTAGATGTCTGCGCAAGGATCATGGTTGCTAGTTTTCGGGCTCTATGGGAAGAGCACTATCCCAAGTCTCACATCTCATTGGATGATTTCTCACTAAGAAACATTGATGTGCCAAAACAAACTAACAAGTAAGCATCAACTCCCAGACAAACTCCAAAACAAAGTCATAACAAATTCATACTTCGTTTCATTGCTGACCTGAAACATTCTCTATTATTTGCTTAGATTCGACTGTGGCATTTTTGCTCTCGCATTTGCAAATGGGTGGGAAGCAAGGAACGTTCCAAGATTTACAGCAAATGATGTTCCAAATATCAGGAAGCAGTTGACAAACACGTGGGTTAACACCAACCACAACAAGGCTCCATGGGAAGCTGTACTGAAGTTAGCTTAGGTCAGTTTTTTTTACCGTTCATGTTTTCTTACTGACTTTTTTTTTGCTCGCGTAAAAACTGAAGTTTGCCAGCATTTTTTTACATGATGATTATTTGCATCATCATCCTTTTTCCAGTAGTCATGTGTAATTTTTTTGAACAAACAAGGAGTTGCCTGAAACCATTGTGTAACTTGCAACAACTCCAAACAGAAATCGGCTATTTTCAACTGCAAAAATGTAGTCATGGAACACCCAGATTTGAACTACAAAATTTTTTGTTGCAAAACAGGCAATTCAAGCTGTAGTTTCAGGCAATCTAAACTATATAATCATGCAATCCAAAATACTAATACAATTATCCAGAGCATTTTTGAACCTTACAGGCTTAAAAAGCAACTTGTCTTTTTTGCATGAAAGACAGTAATCCAAATGAGGGTAAACAAGGAGGTTCATACAGAAAAATGGCAAATGTCGTTCCTAATATATCATCGGGCATCTAGTCATCACTCATTTTCTTTGTCTTGGTAATTGAAACTCCATCTGTGGTTTCCCATTCATGCGTTGTTCATCATGCCAATCTTGTGGTGCATGATTACCTTTGTGGTTGAAAGACCCACAAGAATCGCACTTGTTTTTCCTCTTCGGATGCAGCTCCAGTGCTGATTGCAACCTTTTCGACTTTGCTCTCCCTTTAGTAGTTGATTTTGGGGGGTCTCTAGGAACTTGGGGGTCAGGTGTACTAGAATCACCTTGCGCAGCTGCAACAGCCGCATGCAGGGATTCCATGGGGAGTGGTTGTCGTGCATGTCCACCAGGAGGTTGTGCCAAAGTAGATAAAAGTGGGGCAACATGTGTTCGTTGTACAGTAGTAGAACTTGTATATAGCCCAGAACCACAAGTAATTGTTGCAAAATCTGTAGGCAATGCTGCAAGGCCAACATTTGCTATAGTACCCATGGATTGTGGCACATTCCCCATAAGTTGTAGTGCAGGCCAATAGCTTTGTTGAGGAGCCCTCATCATTGTTGGTGCAGGCTCTCTGGTTAGTGTTCCAGGGCTGAACAGTTGTCGCGGAGCCCCCCTCAGTATTTGCCCAGGCCCACTGTTTAGTGTCGGAGTCCCCAACAGTTGTTGTGGAGGCCCCCTGGGTTGTGGCGCAGATCCCCTACCTTGAGGGAGAAATCCGGACGGCCGCCCTGTAGCGCATGAGCTTGGCACCGCAGACCTTTTGTGCACTGGCGCACCCCCAACTGCTGCGTGTGGATGCACACCTTGCCCCATACTGTGTGTAGGTAGTGAAGCTGCATTTTTTGGCGGTGGGGCAGAAGTAGTTTGACGGTGCCTATCACTAGCAGGGGCTTGCGCAGCATGTGGTGGTGCGTTGCCACTACTCACCGAAGCATTTGTCATTGGTGGCACAGGACCACCAGCTGATGGTCGAGGCCCACCAGTGGGTCCACTGGGGTGGGATGCTGTTTTATTTTTCCTTGACAGGCTGAGATTTTTTATTTCGTGACGTGCTCCACGCATATGCTTCTTTACAATATTTGTCGCAGCATCTGATGCACTAGCAACCTTAGCAAGTCCACCAAAATCCATCATCAAATTTGCATGACGGAGTTCTTTCTTTGATTGTTCCGGCATCTCATCAGGATGATCCTCAACAGCAGGGGGTGCATCCGGGATTGCTAGGGGTGTCCATCTTCTTTTTATGTACTGCATTGGGATTTCATCAACTCCAATATGGTTGAAAACCTTCAAAATATGGCAGCAAAGCATACCATCCCTATCAAACTTGCAACACTCACATCCGTAGTCTCCAGCACTAGTTTCAACAGTCACAAAATAGCTTCTAGAACCATATTTAGCAACCCATTCTTGATTGGGGTAAAGCTCATACAAGTGTTCACCGTGGGGCCGCACGTTGTACCTTGTAGTCAACTGAAACTCGTCGCGGAACCTCTGTACAAGTCTCTAGTGTATGACTTGTAGGCTTGCTTTTCAATTGGGTAAGATGACCACATTTCACTCTGCAAATGTTCTGTCCTGTAGTCCTTCGCACCCTCTCGAACTAGTATGTGTGTTTGGATTTTCTGATATTGCTTCACGAAGTTCAAGATGGACTTGTGTGGGTTCACATAACGCTTTAGGATAGCGTTGAACCCCTCGCTGCGTTGAGTTGACTGCAAGAAAGGAAAAAATTGGTGCTTGAAGTAACAGGGCACCCATGTTTCTCGGTACTTGTATAGATTCTCGAAGTGAGAGTCAGTCATAGCCTCATACTTCATCATCAGCTCACACCAACCTGCCTCAAACTCCTCTGGTGTCAAGCTAAAGTCAACACAATGGTTGAAATCTTTGGACAAGCCAGGGTTTCGTCCCAACACTGCTCCAAGCTTCTCTTGTGCTTTCTTCATAATATGCCAGCGACAACAGCGGTGCACACTTTTAGGGAAGATCTTTTTCATTAACTGTGCCATTGCGATGTCTTGGTCGGTTATGATGTTGGTTGGTGCTACTCCATGCATTGCTTCAAGGAAGGTCTCGAATAGCCAATCAAAACTAGATGCCAACTCTTGCCTAACAAAACCACAGCCCAAGATAAATGATTGCCCATGTCGATTAATTCCAATAAATGGCACAAAGGGCATGTTGTACATGTTAGTCATGTATGTTGTGTCAAAAGATATGCAATCATGATAAGGTTCCACGTATGCCTTCCGTGCTGCACCATCGACCCAGAAAATATTCTCCACTCTGTCTTCTTCATCATACTTTATCTTGTAAAAAAAGTCCGGATCTTCTTTTTGCTGATCTTTGAAGTATGCTACTGTCTCTATCATGTCGCCTTTGAAGGAAATGTGCCCTAGAGGCAATAATAAAGTTATTATTTATTTCCTTATATCATGATAAATGTTTATTGTTCATGCTAGAAATGTATTAACTGGAAACATAATACATGTGTGAATACATAGACAAACGGAGTGTCACTAGTATGCCTCTACTAGACTAGCTTGTTAATCAAAGATGGTTAAGTTTCTGACCATAGACAAAGGAGTTGTCATTTGATTAACAAGGTCACATCATTGGTTGAATGATCTGATTGACATGACCCATTCCATTAGCTTAGCACCCGATCGTTTAGTATGTTGCTATTGCTTTTATCCATGACTTATACATGTTCCTATAACTATGAGATTATGCAACTCCGTTTGCCGGAGGAACACTTTGGGTACTACCAAACGCGTCACAACGAATCGGGTGATTATAAAGGAGTATTACAAGTGTCTCCAAAGGCAGATGTTGGGTTGGCGTATTTCGAGATTAGGATTTGTCACTCCGATTGTCGGAGAGGTATCTCTGGGCCATCTCGGTAATGCACATCACTATAAGCCTTGCAAGCAATGTAGCTAATGAGTTAGTTACGAGAATGATGCATTACGGAACGAGTAAAGAGACTTGCGATGCTTGAGATTGAACTAGGTATTGGATACCGACGATCGAAGTCTCGGGCAAGTAACATACCGATGACAAAGGGAACAACGTATGTTGTTATGCGCGGTTCGACCGATAAAGATCTTCGTGAAAATGTAGGAACCAATATGGGCATCCAGGTCCCGCTTATTGGTTATTGACCGGAGATGTATCTCGGTCATGTCTACATTGTTCTCGAACCGTAGGGTCCGCACGCTTAAGGTTTCGATGACGGTTATATTATGAGTTTGTGTATTTTGATGTACGGAAGGAGTTCGAGTCCGGATGTGATCACGGACATGACGAGGAGTCTCGAAATGATCGAGAAATAAAGATTGATATATTGGACGGCTATATTCGGACTCGGAAAGGTTCGGAAGTTTCCGGAGAAAACGGAGTGCGGAGGGGTTACCGGAACCCCGGGGAAGTAATGGGCCTTATTGGGCCAAGAGGGAGAGAGAGGGCTGCGCCAGAGGTGGCGCGCCCCATGGGGGAGTCCGAATTGGACAAGGAGGGGGCGCGGCCCCCTTTCCTCTTCCTCTCCCTCTCCTTCCTTCCCTTCCTCCTTCCTAGTTGGACTAGGAAAGGGAGTCCTACTCCCACTAGGAGGAGGACTCCCCCTCCTTGGCGCGCCTCCTAGGGCCGGCCAGCCCTCCCCTTGCTCCTTTATATCTGAGGCAGGGGCACCCCATGACACACAAGTTGATCCTTGAGATCGTTCCTTAGCCGTGTGCGGTGCCCCCCTCCACCATATTCCACCTCGGTCAAATCATAGCAGTGCTTAGGCGAAGCCCTGCGTTGGTAGAACATCAAGATCGTCACCACGCCGTCGAGCTGACGGAACTCTCTCTCCACGGAGCTTTGCTGGATCGAAGCCCGAGGAGCGCCACCGAGCTGTACGTGTGCCAAGAACTCGGAGGTGCCGGAGTAACGGTGCTTGGATCGGTTGGATCGCGAGGAGAACGTCGACTACTTCCTCTACGTTGTGATTGCTTCCGCCCGGTCTCACGAATGCGTAGACAACACTCTCCCCTCTCGTTGCTATGCATCACCATGATCTTCGCGTGTGCGTAGGAAATTTTTGAAATTACTACGTTCCCCAACAGTGGCATCCGAGCCTAGGTTTTTATGGTTTGATGTTTTGCACGAGTAGAACACAAGTGAGTTGTGGGCGATACAAGTCATACCGCCTACCAAAGCATGTCATACTTTGGTTCAGCGGTATTGTGAGATGAAGCGGCCCGGACCGACATTACGCGTGACGCTTACGTGAGACTGGTTTCACTGCTACGAGCACTTTCGTGCTTAAAGGTGGCTGGCGGGTGTCATCTCTCTCACTTTAGTTGAACCGAGTATGGCTACGCCCGGTCCTTGAGAAGGTTAAACGGAGTCTATTTGACGAAGTATCGTTGTGGTCTTGATGCGTGGGTGAGATTGGTTCTTGCTTAAGCCCGTAGCAGCCACGTAAAATTTGCAACAACAAAGTAGAGGACGTCTAACTTGTTTTTGCAGGGCATGTTGTGATGTGATATGGTCAAGACGTGATGCTATATTTTATTGTATGAGATGATCATGTTTTGTAACCGGTTATCGGCAATCGGCTGGAGCCATATGGTTGTCGCTTTATTGTATGAAATGCAAACGCCCTGTAATTGCTTTACTTTATCACTAAGCGGTAGCGATAGTCGTAGAAGCAATAGATGGCGTAACGACAACGATGCTACGATGGAGATCAAGGTGTCGCACTGGTGATGATGGTGATCACGACGGTGCTTCGAAGATGGAGATCACAAGCACAAGATGATGATGGCCATATCATATCACTTATATTGATTGCATGTGATGTTTATCCTTTATGCATTTTATTTTGCTTGGTTGACGGTAGCATTTTAAGATGATCTCTCACCTAAATTATCAAGTAGTGTTCTCCCTGAGTATGCACCGTTGCCAAAGTTCGTCGTGCCGAGACACCACGTGATGATCGGGTGTGATAAGCTCTACGTCCATCTATAACGGGTGCAAGCCAGTTTTGCACACGCAGAATACTCAGGTTATACTTGACGAGCCTAGCATATGCAGATATGGCCTCGGAACACGGAGACCGAAAGGTCGAAAGCGTGAATCATATAGTAGATATGATCAACATAAGATGTTCACCATTGAAAACTACTCCATCTCACGTGATGATCGGTTATGGTTTAGTTGATTTGGATCACGTGATCACTTAGATGACTAGAGAGATGTCTGTCTAAGTGGGAGTTCTTAAGTAATATGATTAATTGAACTTAAATTTATCATGAACTTAGTACCGATAGTATCTTGCTTGTCTATGTGCATTTATAGATAGATGGCTCGTGTTGTTGTTCCGTTGAATTTTAATGCGTTCCTTGAGAAAGCAAAGTTCAAAGATGATGGTAGCAATTACACGGATCGGGTCCAGAACTCGAGGATTATCCTCATTGCTGCACGTAAGAGTTACGCCCCGGATGCACCGCTAGGTGCCGTGCCTTCTTGATGTAACCGACGACGTTAAGAACGTCTGGCAGAAAGCAGAGCTGATTACTACTCTATAGTTCAGTGTGCCATGCTTTACGGCTTAGATCCGGGTCTTCAACGACGTTTTGAAAGTCATGGAGCATATGAGATGTTCCAGGAGTTGAAGTTAATATTTCAACAGTAATGCCCGGATTGAGAGATATGAAGTCTCCAATAAGTTCTATAGCTGCAAGATGGAGGAGAATGGGTGCATCGGTGAGCACATACTCGGAATGTCCGGGTATTACAATCACTTGACTCAACCGGGAGTTGATCTTCGGATGATTGTGTCATTGACAGAATTCTTCAATCACCGCCACCAAGCTACAAAGGCTTCGTGATGAACTATAATATGCAAGGGTTAGTAAAGACTATGCTCGAGCTCTTCGCAATCTTTGAAGGCTGCGGAGGTAGAAATCAAGAAGGAGCATCAAGTGTTGATGGTCAATAAGACCACTAGTTTCAAGAAGAAAGGCAAAGGGAAGAAGAAGGGGAACTTCAAGAAGAACAGCAAACAAGTTGCTGCTCAGGAGAAGAAACCCAAGTCTGGACCTAAACCTGAAATCGAGTGCTTCTCCGCAAGCGGTCACTTTGGAAGCGGAACTGCCCCAAGTATTTGGCGGATAAGAAGGATGGCAAGGTGAACAAAGGTATATGTGATATACATGTTATTGATGTGTACCTTACTAGAGCTCGCAGTAGCACTGGGTATTTGATCTCGGTTACATTGCTAATTTTTGCAACTCGAATCAGGGTCTACGGATTAAGCGAACACTGGCAAAGGACGAGGTGACGATGCGCGTGGGAAATGGTTCCAAAGTCGATGTGATCGCGGTCGGCACGCTACCTCTACATCTACCTTCGGGATTAATTTTAGACCTAAATAATTGTTATTTGTTGCCAGCGTTGAGCATGAACATTATATCTGGATCTTGTTTGATGCGAGACGGTTATTCATTTAAATCAGAGAATAATGGTTGTTCTATTTATATGAATAATATCTTTTATGGTCATGCACCCTTGACGAGTGGTCTATTTTTAATGAATCTCGATAGTAGTGATACACATATTCATAATGTTGAAACCAAAAGATGCAGAGCTGATAATGATGGTGCAACTTATTTGTGGTAATCGCCGTTTAGGTCATATCGGTATAAAGCGCATGAAGAAACTCCATCTTGATGGACTTTTGGAGTCACTTGATTATGAATCACTTGGCACTTGCGAACCGTGCCTCATGGGCAAGATGACTAAAACCCGCTTCTCGGTACTATGGAGAGAGCAACAGATTTGTTGGAAATCATACATACAGATGTATGTGGACCAATGAATGTTGAGGCTCGTGGCGGATATCGTTATTTTCTCACCTTCACAGATGATTTAAGCAGATATGGGTATATCTACTTAATGAAACATAAGTCTGAAACATTTGAAAAGTTCAAAGAATTTCAGAGTGAAGTTGAAAATCATCGTAATAAGAAAATAAAGTTTCTACGATCTGATCGTGGAGGCGAATATTTGAGTTACGAGTTTGGTCTACATTTGAAACAATGCGGAATAGTTTCGCAACTCACGCCACCCGGAACACCACAGCACAATGGTGTGTCCGAACGTCGTAATCGCACTTTACTAGATATGGTGCGATCTATGATGTCTCTTACAGATTTACCGCTATCGTTTTGGGGTTATGCTCTTGAGACGGCCGCATTCACACTGAATAGAACACCATCAAAATCCATTGAGACGACACCTTATGAACTATGGTTTAGCAAGAAACCAAAGTTGTTGTTTCTTAAAGTTTGGGGATGCGATGCTTATGTGAAAAAGCTTCAACCTGATAAGCTCGAACCTAAATCGGAGAAATGTGTCTTCATAGGATACCCAAAGGAGACAGTTGGGTACACCTTCTATCACAGATCCGAAGGCAAGACATTTGTTGCTAAGAATGGATCCTTTCTAGAGAAGGAGTTTCTCTCGAAAGAAGTGAGTGGGAGGAAAGTAGAACTTGATGAGGTAACTGTGCCTTCTCCCTTATTTGAAAGTAGTTTATCACAGAAACCGGTTTCTGCGACATCTACACCAAATAGTGAGGAAGTTGATGATGTTGATCATGAAACTTCAGATCAAGTTACTACAGAACCTCGTAGATCAACCAGAGTAAGATCCGCACTGAGTGGTACGGTAATCCTGTTCGGAAGTCATGCTACTAGATCATGATGAACCTACGAACTATGAAGAAGCGATGGTGAGCCCAGATTCGCATAAAATGGCTTGAGGCCATGAAATCTGAGATGGGATCCATGTATGAAAACAAAGTGTGGACTTTGATTGACTTGCCCGAGGGTCGGCAAGCAATAGAAAACAAGTGGATCTTCAAGAAGAAGACCGACGCTGACGGTAATATTACTGTCTACAAAGCTCGACTTGTCGCAAAGGGGTTTCGACAAGTTCAAGGGATTGACTACGATGAGACCTTCTCACCCGTAGCGATGCTTAAGTCTGTCCGAATCATGTTAGCAATTGCCGCATTTTATGATTATGAAATTTGGCAAATGGATGTAAAGACTGCATTCTGAATGGGTTTACGGAAGAAGAGTTGTATATGATGCAACGGAAGGTTTTATCGATCCAAAGGGAGCCAACAAAGTGTGCAAGCTCCAGCGATCCATTTATGGACTGGTGCAAGCATCTCGGAGTTGGAATAAACGCTTTGATAGTGTGATCAAAGCATTTGGGTTTATCTGAGACTTTTGGAGAAGCCTGTATTTACAAGAAAGTGAGTGGGAGCTCTGTAGCATTTCGATATTATATGTAGATGACATATTACTGATCGGAAATGATATAGAATTTCTGGATAGCATAAAGGGATACTTGAACAAGAGTTTTTCGATGAAAGACCTCGGTGAAGCTGCTTACATATTAGGCATAAAAATCTATAGAGATAGATCAAGACGCTTAATTGGACTTTCACAAAGCACATACCTTGACAAGATTTTGAAGAAGTTCAAAATGGATCAAGCAAAGAAAGGGTTCTTGCCTGTATTGCAAGGTATGAAGTTGAGTAAGACTCAATGCCCGACCACCGCAGAAGATAGAGAGAAAATGAAAGATGTTCCTATGCCTCAGCCATAGGCTCTATCATGTATGCAATCTTGTGTACGGACCTGATGTGTGCCTTGCTATAAGCTTAGCAGGGAGGTACCAGAGTGATCCAGAGTGGATCATCGAACAATGATCAAGAACATCCTGAAGTACACGAAAAGGACTAAGGATATGTTTCTCGTATATGGAGGTGACAAAGAGCTCATAAATGGCAGTTACGTTGATGCAAGCTTTGACACCGATCCGGACGATTCTAAATCGCAAACTGGATACGTATTTACACTAAGCGGAGGAGCTGTCGGTTGGTGCAGCTCTAAACAAAGCGTCAGAAGCGGGATCTACATGTGAAGCGGAATACATAGCAGCTTCGGAAGCAGCTAATGAAGGAGTGCGGATGAAGGAGTTCATATCCGATCTAGGTGTCATACCTAGTGCATCGGGACCAATGAAAATCTTTTGTGACAATCTTGGAGCAATTGCCTTGGCGAAGGAATCCAGATTTCACAAGAGAACAAAACACATCAAGAGACGCTTCAATTCCATCCGGGACTTAGTCCGGTGGGAGACATAGAGATTTGCAAGATACATACGGATCTGAATGTAGCAGACCCGTTGACTAAGCCTCTTCCACGAGCAAAACATGATCAACACCAAGACTCCATGGGTGTTAGAATCATTACTGTGTAATCTAGATTATTGACTCTAGTGCAAGTGGGAGACTGAAGGAAATCTGCCCTAGAGGCAATAATAAAGTTATTATTTATTTCCTTATATCATGATAAATTTTTATTGTTCATGCTAGAAATGTATTAACCGGAAACATAATACATGTGTGAATACATAGACAAACGGAGTGTCACTAGTATGCCTCTACTAGACTAGCTTGTTAATCAAAGATGGTTAAGTTTCACGACCATAGACAAAGGAGTTGTCATTTGATTAACAAGGTCACATCATTGGTTGAATGATCTGATTGACATGACCCATTCCATTAGCTTAGCACCCGATCGTTTAGTATGTTGCTATTGCTTTTATCCATGACTTATACATGTTCCTATAACTATGAGATTATGCAACTCCCGTTTGCGGAGGAACACTTTGGGTACTACCAAACGTCACAACAATCGGGTGATTATAAAGGAGTATTACAAGTGTCTCCAAAGGCAGATGTTGGGTTGGCGTATTTCGAGATTAGGATTTGTCACTCCGATTGTCGGAGAGGTATCTCTGGGCCATCTCGGTAATGCACATCACTATAAGCCTTGCAAGCAATGTAGCTAATGAGTTAGTTACGAGAATGATGCATTACGGAACGAGTAAAGAGACTTGCCAAGAACGAGATTGAACTAGGTATTGGATACCGACGATCGAGTCTCGGGCAAGTAACATACCGATGACAAAGGGAACAACGTATGTTGTTATGCGGTTCCGACCGATAAAGATCTTCGTAGAAAATGTAGGAACCAATATGGGCATCCAGGTCCGCTATTGGTTATTGACCGGAGATGTATCTCGGTCATGTCTACATTGTTCTCGAACCGTAGGGTCCGCACGCTTAAGGTTTCGATAGCGGTTATATTATGAGTTTGTGTATTTTGATGTACGGAAGGAGTTCGAGTCCGGATGTGATCACGGACATGACGAGGAGTCTCGAAATGATCGAGAAATAAAGATTGATATATTGGGCGGCTATATTCGGACTCGGAAAGGTTCGGAAGTTTCCGGAGAAAATGAGTCTTGGGAGGGTTACCGGAACCCCTGGGAAGTAATGGGCCTTATTGGGCCAAGAGGGGAGAGAGAGGGCTGCGCCAGAGGTGGCGCCCCCATGGGGAGTCCGACTGGACAAGGAGGGGGGGCGCGCCCCCTTCCCTCTTCCTCTCCTCTCCTTCCTTCCCCTTCCTCCTTCCTAGTTGGACTAGGAAAGGGAGTCCTACTCCCACTAGGAGGAGGACTCCCCCCTCCCTTGGCGCGCCTCCTAGGGCCGGCCGGCCCTCCCCCTTGCTCCTTTATATACGGGGGCAGGGGGGCATCCCATGACACACAAGTTGATCCTTGAGATCGTTCCTTAGCCGTGTGCGCTGCCCTCCTCCACCATATTCCACCTCGGTCAAATCATAGCAGTGCTTAGGCGAAGCCCTGCGTTGGTAGAACATCAAGATCGTCACCACGCCGTCGTGCTGACGGAACTCTCTCTCCCCAGAGCTTTGCTGGATCGGAGCCCGAGGAGCGTCACCGAGCTGTACGTGTGCCAAGAACTCGGAGGTGCCGGAGTAACGGTGCTTGGATCGGTTGGATCGCGAGGAGAACGTACGACTACTTCCTCTACGTTGTGATTGCTTCCGCTTCGGTCTCTGAGTGCGTAGACAACACTCTCCCCTCTCGTTGCTATGCATCACCATGATCTTGCGTGTGCGTAGGAAATTTTTTGAAATTACTACGTTCCCCAACAGCCTTCTCTTGTAGCATCCTTGTTCAAGACCGTCTTCAGGTTCGTAATGTGCTTAGTTCCATAAGGCAAAATTAGTTCTGTCCCATAGAAGTCTGACATGATGTGCATCATACGCCCTGCATTCAATGAAGTCAGAATAGAGTGGTTAATCCTTGTTACCTAAGAACAGTACCAAAAAAAATTTATTTCTTTCATCAGGCAACTCAAATGGAGATTTTAGGCATTTTCATCCTCCTGTACAAGCAACTAACACAACAAACACGCAGGCAACTCGGCAGTGGGTAAAATATACAAACAACAAGCTGCATAAAAACCAGACACACAAACTTATGTTGGGTTGTGGTTTTTGTACTAATATGCATTTGTGCAAAAGGCAGATAGGCAGGTAGTAATTATACATTGAGCAACTAACAGACAAATACCAGGCAAGTCCATCTACCACATTTCATAACAAAGACAAGACAACAGAGGCGCGACCCTTGCTTTTGTTTTCCGATCAAAAGAGGCAAATACTATTTAAAAATAAGGCAAGTTTAGGGGGGTACCAGACTTTTTTTCATCAAAACCAAGCATGTTTGTGTACTTAGTCTGGCAAATCACACACATGTTGCAAGCAAGATGGATACAATACTTAGGGAAGTCTGGGCAGCAAAGCCTGTGCGGAGAGGAGGGTAATATGGTTACAGACCTGTTGTCAAGTTGCAGTTATGTAGGTGGGTAAGGAAGGCCTTTTCTTCTGGTGGGATCCCCTAGTGCGATCTCAAGTACTTAGTCAAACTTGTTTTTCCAACTAGTGGATGGTTGTGCTCGCCAACAAAATATATCACTTCCCATCTGCCATCTATCATCTTGACAACCATCTTAGCTTTGCACCCAGTTTGCACTATTTTATCTCTCTTTCGTTTCTTGCTCATCTTTTTGGTTTTATTATCATCATCAAGAAAGATAATATCCTCGTCTTCATCATCATCTTTTGTTTGCTCAACGATATCATCTAGCACAGGAATTTTTTCTGCCCCTCCTTCATCGGCTTCAGGCTTTCGAAACTTGTTGCAAACAAACTGTTGTTTTATCAACACTCCAGTTTTCACAGCCTTCCTTGAAGTATTCTTTTTGACTGAAAAACCAATCTGCAAGGCATATGCATTGTAGTGCTCTTGGGCGCCTTCCAAAGTATCAAACCTCATGCCCAAATGAGGCTCCTTGGGTTGTGACCAAGCCTCTTCATCATTTTCAGCACCAAAGCCTATCAAACCATTACCAACAGTCACACTTGTATCACCCGCGGCATCTGTTCCATCAAGGGTATGACCATCAGTTTCTGATTCTTGCGCTGCATGTGCTTGCTCATCTGTCTCCACTGTTTTTGCCACAAGAGCAGTGGCATTTTGCACTATAGGAGGATTAGGAGAATCACCGGTAAACTCAGGATTTTGAGTATTCTGTTGTGTAGAGTTCACTGCATCACCAATATCCGTATCATCTGGTTCCTCATTTAGGTCAATCATCTTAACAGCCTGTGCATCATTTAAACCAGAAAACCAAAGCTAGTTAGCTTGATGAGATGAGCAAGTAAGAAACTAAATTCAGGCAATGACAACTGAATGATAAGATAGCATCTTTTTTGTTGTAAGAAACACTTCAACATACAACGTGGGTTTTTGCTTCTATCACAATTTTTTACTAACTTTTTATTCGTTTTAAAATGCAGGAAACTTATACATATGCATGGTTTTCAAGGATCTCAAGGGGGAAGCAAGCTAGATGCCAGAGAATAGCAATTTTTTTGGAGTGTTTTCAGCATGGATTTCACACCAAAAAACAGAGAGAGCAGCAGCATGTTTTGTGTTAGAAAAAACTTAAGAATAGCAGCAGTCATGGGCAACATATGTTTGTCCTTTTTATGTTCAGTACTTTTGTTTTTATCCTAAAGTTTGTACTAGCAGGAACTTTGGTTATCACTGTCTTTGTCAGGCCATGAGTTTTCATTTTTCTTTTCATGCTGCAACTGATGCATTAATTTTATTGTAGTTGTATAGGAAATTTATTTGCCATTTCCATTTTTTGCAGGATCAAAATAGCAATATATGTTGCATCCATGGCATTGTTCCCCGCTAATCGCAAGATCACAACAACATCAACTGTTTGTAGGATCATGCTGAAGGATTTAATGCAACCTAGACCTTATCGGAAAGGTAAATTAAACCTCACATTTTTTTTTCACTGGTGAATAAAAGTACAAAGGATAAAACTGACCAGTTGTAGTAGATTTTAGCTTTCTACATCACTTGCTTCTTCACAATAATTTTATTGCCTACCCCCTCTTTCATCCAAGTTGCTTTTCAGTTAGCCATGAGTTGCCTTTCTTCACAGTACTTCTTGCCTAATGGTCACATTTTTTGCAAGCTGATAACGCAAGTAATGATTTTTTTTGCCTAGTTTTACAATGCAAGTTGCTTCAGACAATATAATTTTTTGCCTAACTTAATCCAAATTAATTTTACAACAGCCATGATTTTCTGCATAATGTTTAGAATGCAACTTACTACTACGATGTCAAATTGCTGCCGAGCACATGCTTACATATTTTTTTTCACCCATCAACCAAGTCCCTTCCCATCAGCCATCAGCCATTATGTTCATCCCCTTTTTTTGCTTCTTGCCACATGCTTACATTTTTGCTCAAACAATATGTGTTTTTGTAAGAAACTAGTAGATGATAATGCCATGAGTTGCCTTTTTTCACAGTACTTCCTGCATAATGTTCACATTTTTGCAAGCTGATAATGCAAGTAATGATTTTTTTTGCCTAGTTTTACAATGCAAGTTGCTTCAGACAATATAATTTTTTGCCCAACTTCATCCGAATTAATTTTACAACAGCCATGAATTTTCTGCATAATGTTTTAGAATGCAACTTACTACTACGATGTCAAATTGCTGCCGAACACATGCTTACAATATTTTTGCACCCATCAACCAAGTCCCTTCCCATCAGCCATCAGCCATTATGTTCATCCCCTTTTTTTGCTTCTTGCCACATGCTTACAATATTTTTTGCTCAAACAATATGTGTTTGTTGTAAGAAACTAGTAGATGATTCAACACAGGGGTTAAAAATGCTTCATAGAAACAGGATGAAACACAGATGGAGGAAATCAAGAAGCAGATCCATTTTTTCTACAGAACATGCTGGAGAGGGGTGGGGCTGGCGGAAGGTGAGCAAATCTACTGTTCTTACCTCTGAACTCCCCTGCTTCTGCTGCTTCTAGGTGTGTTTAGATCAACAGTTTCATGGAGCAGGCGTGAAGCTTTTGCGATCTGAGGAGGATGAATCTTGCCTCTTTTCTTGGGGGAGAAGATGGTGTCGATGTTCTGGTGGCGCTTTGGAATAGGAGGGAGGAGAGGTGGGGGAAAGTAAGGACGGGAGAGGATCACGTGAGGGGGGTGGGAAGGTGGGGATGGAACGACCACGTGAGTCGTGGGGACCGGTTGGTGGTAGCGGTCTGGGAGTCTTTCCTTTCTGATCGAGGGAGGGGGGACAGAAACTTACCTTTTCGGGGGAGGCTGCCAGGGAACGCTAGGGAGCACCAGGCTGCTCCCTAGATGCGTCCTTGAAGCATACCTATACAGTTCATGATTTGTATTCTTTATAAAAAGAGAATGGCATTTTCTTAAGTACAATGTAAATTGAGAGTCCTTTTTGCATTAGTTTAGTTGTTTTTCTAGCACCTATTGATACAATTGTTATAACAAGGTCCCCGCGGCAAGGCGCGGGGCATTGTCAAGTTATCTTTAACGTACACCACCATATGACATCTTTGTGCACATTTGTTTTGCAAATCTTATATTTTAAGAGACTTAGTAAAGAATATCATACATATAATAATTTCCCTAGTTTGTTAAGTAAAAAGATGTTTAACAAGCCATGAAAAAACTTCATGAATAGAAAAAAAGATTCCTGGATTTCAAACTACTTTCATGAATTTTAATAAAAGTTCACAAATTAAGAAAACTCAGACTATACAAATACTCACAACTTTAGAAATATTCACGAATTTAAAAGAAATCTCATGAATTTGAAAAATATCTGTCATTTTTAAAAATAATCATGGATTTGAATAAATATTCGTGAATTAAAATGTCAGAAATAAAATAGAAAATGAAAATAGAATTAAGAGAAAAACCAATAGGAAAAATATAAATGTCAAAATAAATAAAAACCATAAAAATCAGAGGAAAACAGAAAATAAAACAGGCAAGATCGATTAATCTTAGAAATATTGGCAGGGGCAAGCCAATATTTGTCATAGCGAAACGTACGCCTCAAGGAAGATTTGTCTGTTTGCCAAAAAAAAAAAGGAAGATTTGTCTGGCTCCTGGTCACAAGGAAAGGTCGTATAGAATACGTTTTCGCTGACCTGAAACGTAAGCTCTCGTATCCGTCAAGCACTCTACTTGATAACCTCTTGGCCTATTATATCCAACCAAACAGAGCGCCACGCCCCGAATCCAATCCCCCGATGAGCAGCAGATCCACCGGCGGCAAGGCCGGCGTACCATCGATCGTCGGAGTCCAGACTACGCGACGACGGGGGCGGGCCTCTCCCATCCCGTTCACGACGGTTCGGCTCCCGCAGGCGGCGTCTCGCCGAGTCAGGCGGGCGGGCTCGATCCACCGGCCGGGGACTAATTCCTCCGAGTTAGCTGCTAATCCCGCGTCGCTTCATGGCAGCACGCATGAGGTAACGTGATTAATTAGTCCCACCTCGCCATTTCGGGCGGAACTCGCGCGGTATAAATGCGCCCCATTCGCCGTATCACTCGCCGAGTCTGGTGGCGCAGACCTGTAACTCCGAGCTTCTACGGAGGGTATTGTTGGCGGGGGAAAAGAGCTCGGCTCGCGTGAGCGTCGCCGGCAACGGTGGCGGAGCCGAGCTCTGGGTTGTGGTTGGTTGTGTGCTGTTGCGCCTTGACTTGAGCCTGGGAGGGCAATGTAGTGGCGCTGAAGTGCGCCGGGCATCAATGCCGGCTGGCAAATGGCCACGGAAGTGGCCGTCGCCGGCGAAGCCCGCTGCTAACCCCTAACCTCGCCCCCCTGTCTCGCCCCTGTGGGGGGGTACTGGGTTCGTCGGCGCACACACTCCTCGCCAACTCTTTTTGTAGTTTTGCCCCGGCATTGCCTGCTCTGCTGGGTAAATGAGACTAAGCAAGCTTCTACAGTTTTTGTTATCGAATGATTTTATTTTCGAGCACTGTAGCAGCTTGTTTAATAAGAACAAGAAGAAAAGTAGCTTGCCAAACGTCAAATATCTTACTTCTGCCAATGCCAATCCAATCAAGATTATCATAGTACTGTCAGAAAGAAACCTTGCGGTTCAGTTAGTTTCAGTTCTTTCAGAAATTTCAGAGTTGGGTGTCGTTTTCTCTTCAGTTAGTATCATACCCAAGGAGTATAATTTATCACGATGAATAGGCACAGATGCCAAATATACATAAATAGGCACTACGTATACCTATACAAGAATCATAGTGGGCAACATCCACTGTATTTTGAAGTTAAAACTTTAACACGGTTATCATCTTATCATATTTAAGGAGTAGTATGTAACACGAATTAAGAAACAAGCAGAGTGAAGACTCAAGTGGATCTGTGTGATATTTTGAATATGATAGTTGACAAATAAAAACTTTTGTATTAGACGGTACAAATATTAATAGGCACCGCTATGCGGTAAGGAGCAAGTTCAGAGAAGAGAAGGGGGGGGGGGGGGGGTGTGCAATAGAATCAGCCAGGGTCCCCAATAGATTTTGGCTGACAGTTGTCCCCATGAACTGGATCACAACATTAACCGGGGCAATTTTGTCGTTGAAGATTCTGCGGCTGCGTGTTCCAGCCACACTTCCCAGACAACGATGATCTACAGCGCTTTGACCCCTTTCTGGTGCATGGAGTCGGTTCTTTCCCAGATATCAGCCCACCGCTACTTGGTTCCATATCCAGGAGGCCAGCTTGCCGGGTCAAGAGCACTGCAGCCCTGCCATCGTGATGCCCTCTTCCATACTTGCAGGACAACAGGGCACTCTCAGAAGAGGTGAACAGCCATTTCAAGGTTGCGGCAACACATAGGGCAGAAATATTCATGCGGCCAGCCCCTACATTGCAATCTGTCCGCGCACGAAATGCGGTTTTGCAGTAGCAGCCAGATGAAAAGTTTCCTGGAATCTGTTTGTGTCCAGCCTATATGCCGTGCGAGCCGAGTAGCAACCAGATTCAGTCAGCCTCCAGGAGATCGGGTCTGGCACGGCGTCCCTAAGCTGAATATTTCTGAGCCACAGCTGACGCCACACCTTATGAAATCACTGAATATTTGACTGTTTAAGTTTTTTTTTTTTGTGGAATTTGATTGTTTAAGTTGTGCCTGATATCACGTAGCCGACAGTTGTAGGCCAAAAGGTTTTCAGAGCCTTCTTTTAGCTGTACATATTATGCACATACCATCCGCTCCGGCACCTGTCAAACATTTTCAGAACCATGGCAATTTAGTTTGTTCCTTGACCATGGCAATTTATATTTCCTAGACCATGGCAAATTTAGTTTGAAAGACGTGGCAAATTTATTTTAAGAATAATGTCAATTTAATTATTCCTAGACCTGTGGAAAATTTATTTTGAGAGCCATTGAATTTTTTTCACAACATCGTTGCTATGTTTCAAATTTCCATGTGATCGTTAGATATGTTCAAACATATTTTTGGTAAGTTTTTCTATGTGATAATCAGATACATTTTTAATTATTTGCCATGTTTCTAGGGAACATTTTCCCTTAATTTTTGCCATGTGAGTGCATTTAATGTTATGCCGTACAAAATTCTAAACATGGCAATATACTTATAAGTTCATGCCATTTTTTATATCTTGATCATCGTAAATGGATTTTAAATGCATGGATTATTAATTTGATGAAGCAATTTTTGTGCATGCGATTTTTATGTTATGACAAAGAAAACATACAGAATGGCCATTTTATTATTAAGAGCATTGCAATTTTATTCTTTAATGCCATAACGATTATAGTATCATTGAAAAATATTTCTTTGTTGGTATATTTTTGTCATGTACGTATTTTTTATATATTTTTAATCAAGCAATGGCAAAAAAAATTATGTTTTTTTCCTAGTTTAGCATGCCAAATTTTTATAAAAGTATTTTTTTTGTTTGTTTTTTAAGGGTCATCAAGTGTTGCTACAAAAAACCCATCAAAAAAGCCCCAAGCCCACTCAATCGTTTTTGTTTGCGAGAATGGCTTCCTCCTGGCGAACCATTATTAGTTCGTTATATGAGAAGAATCAAAAAAAAAGTTCGTTATATGAGACTTCCTCCGATCAAAGTTCCCTGGATATCGCAGTCCAAGCGAAAGTACTCGCTCCGTGGAAATCCAATTCGCCTCTTGGGAGCATATGCTCCTGTCCATAAAATATGTTTTTTAAATGTCAAAAAAATATATATGATTATTGTCAGACCAAAACGCTACCTGCAAATTTTTAGGAGAAAACTTTAAGTATTTTGATGTGTGCAGAAAAAAAAAGTCAAACGACAAATGATATCTCCAAATGTTACATTTATTTTTATTTTTTTAACGACGAATCATCATCATCCCGTTTCACGTGAAAATTGTCAAGCACTCTTGTTACACTAACACAAGACCATGTGCGAAAATTTTCAGACTTTTTAAATTTTATTTACTATTTATTTTTAATATTTTCAATTTACTGTTTATTAGAGAGCATATGCTCCCAAGAGCCAAAACGGCCCTCCCCTCACTCTGTTCCTATATAGACATATTTTAAAGTGTAAATTCATTCATTTTGCTACGTGTGTAGTTTGTAATGAAATCTTTAGAAAGACTTATACTTAGGAAATGAAGGGAATACTCAAAAAAAGTTTTGTATGGTAATATGTGTCGCATTCATATCGCAAAGATTAATGCACAAGTCACATAAAGACTGACGTGGCAAAACTGAAAAGACAGCAGAACGTCTTTGAGCTTGACACCAACGCTCGTCACCTGCCTTCAGCACCACCATAGCAGCCATTGAAAGAAAAAGAAAATTAAGGATCACCTTCTACCCCAACTCGACGCGGCTCCATCGCTGATATGCACCTTTGCAGATCTCCAAGGTGGTTCGCCAAAGACGAAACCATTACCGTTGAACGAATCAGACCAGGGCAACACCCCAGACACGCCATCGAACTCCAGATCTGGCACCCCACATGACTAAGACGTCGGAGAAGGAAACCATACCTGCCATCCACGAACCACGAACCCAACACACGTTCCATCTTTCAGATGTCGTCGATGCAGACCATAATCTGCATCCTCTCCTTGACTACCTCCCAAGCTCTGCATCGACGTTGGAGCAGACACCGTCGCAACGGCGGAGCACGAGGACACATGTCCACCACAAGGATGCCGCCGCCGTCATATGACATCCCCACTTGAACAGGCTAGTTCCCATATCCTTCACGGACGATAGAGACGATTGCCTTGTCGAAGAAGAATCCAAAGCTTCTTCATTCAGCATCGCCGTCACCGTCGCCGAAGTCAAGATATCGAACGATCCAAACCCCTAAGCTTCTTGAGCCCTAAAATCTAAAATTAAAACGATCAACACGCGCGGGATCCAGCGACCCCCCTCACCACCAACAACTAAAAAGGTTGTCGGCGGAGGAGAGCCGCCGGAAGATGGCGCGGGAAGGAGCGGCTCTCCTGGCTGTGGCAGCTAGGTTTCTCTACAGGAGGAAAACGATCGCTTAGTTTTTCTTGGAAAGTACATATTTGCCCTGGCAAGTTCTCTTGTCAAACGGAGTTCACATATTTAGTCCAAAACAATGGCTGACCTGATTTGGCTCGAGTAACACCAGTTGACTGCCCGCAAAGAATAACACCACGTTGACGCCCCGTAATAAAAAAGTAACACCACGTTGACATACCAGTCCACGTCAACCCTCTTCCCCCCGCGCGGAAAGGACGCATCGACGCAGCCGGCGATCCACCCCTTCATCGCTCGCTGAGACGCTCCTCCCACGTGCCCGACGTCCCAACCTTGATCCCCAATTCCTTTCTTTCTGCCCTAGCTAGCTTGTTCCATCTCACGGACTTCTGGACTTCGATCGGCATCTCCAGAAGTCCAGATCCATGGCCGTTCCCTTCCATCCCTCCTCATTGATGGGATCCTCAAACGCCGTCGGATTTCCCGATTGGGCTCTCCATTGCAGGGTGGGACGTAACTCGGACCGCCGGAACGCGAGCACGACCAGGAGCCACACGAGCGAGGGCGTGCCCGTGGAGGTATCCTTCTGGCTCATTGATCCGCCGGACGTCTCCTACTTCTCCGTCAACTGCCCCGGCTACCAAAATAGGTTCTCTTCTTCGTGGCTCAAATGCGCCGAGGACGCCTTCGTCCTCTTCATTGTCGCATGCCGGGGCTCCGCCTCCATCAACTACTTCGTCTACACAGCCCGCGACCGCAGCCCCGCCGTTACTCAACCATCACCGCGACCGCTCCCTCAACCCCGCCCCGCGTTCTTCGGCTGGCAGCAGTCTGTCGGCCTACTGCCTCGCGGCGGCGAGCACTACGCCGTGGCCTTCGTCGACCGCAATTGGACCATCGACGACGCCGCTTTGACATCCACGTCTTCTTCTCCGAAACACGTGCATGGAGGAGCAGCAGGGTGTCGTTGGCGCACTTGTCAAAGCATGCCAATCAGATTTCATCTCCTTCAAAGGAACCCGGTCATGGCTCCCGCGTGCGCTGGCTCTGGCGACGCCCCCGTCGCCTTGGCGGTGCCGCCGCCGTCGCCGCCCTCTCCCCTGGCCTCGCCTGCTGCCAGCGCGCTGGCCCCTCCCTCGCCTGCCCCTCCGCCGTCGCCTCTGGCCGCCCCTCCGCGGGTGTCCTGGGCCGACCTCGCCGAGGAGGCCGACGTTGCCGCGGGTCACCCTGTCGCCTGCCGCGACCGCTTTCCTCCTTGCCCCCCGGTCCGGTCACCTCTGCTCGTCCCAGCCGGCGGCCCGACTCCCAGGGGTGGGAGTCCGGCCCCCCGCGGGACCGAGCGGCGCCTCCGGTGGCCTCCGGGCGCGCGGCCGTCGCCTACTGCAAAAGGTGCCGCCTTGGGGTCCCGGGCCTCCCCCCGACGGCGTCGTGCTGGCGGCTGGTGTGTCGCCGGCCGCGCTGACCGCTGGCGCTTCGCCTCTGGCGGTCCCTCTGCGCCGCCAACGCCCGCCTCCGCTCCGGCCGGTCCGTCGCCGACGGCGACGCCCGCACTTCTGGGCATCCTGTCCAGAAAGGCCCCCTTCCGCCCCTTCATCTTCGCCTTCGGGGCTGCTCCTGGGCCGGCCTGGGGTCCTTCCTGGTGGGCCTCTCCTCGGGCTGTCGGCCGATGGGCCCCCAGGTGGGACGCGGGCTGCCAGCCACTGCGTGGGCCGACCGCCTGGTCCTGCCGCGCCCAATGCGGCCTAGCTACGACCCACAGTGCGGCTGGCCCGCCCGGCGCCGATCCGGCCCCAAAGAGGGTTTCCCCGAGCCGCTCGTGCCCGCCCGTCGCCCCCACCCGCAGCTCCTCCGGCCGCCCCTATCGCCGCCCCTCGGCGGCGCCCCTCGCCTCCCCTCCGCCGTCGGCCATGACCCGGAGTGGGGAGATCTGGGCTCCCTTGCGGCGCCGGGCGGATGACCGTCGTGACCCGCGCTCCTTCCCCGACGGCCTCCGTGAGGCGGACCTCCATAATCAGCTCTCCTCCCGCCCGGCCCGTCGCCGCCCGGCGCGACTCCGGACTCGGCGCTCCCCTCGCCATGCTCGCCGTTCCCGCCACTTGCGGGAGGACCGCTCCCTCTCGCCCGGCTCGTCGGGATCCTCCTCGCGAGGTTCTCGGGACCGTGCCGCCTCGCAGCGGCCTCCCCGCCATGACCGGTCTCCGACCAGCGCTTCGCCTGCCCGTGATGATCGGGACTACCGTCGGTCCTCCCCCCGCGTCAGGCGCCCCCGCCTCCGAGTCCATCGCCCCTGACAACCGCCGCTACCAGCCTCCGTGCGCCCAGGCTGCCTTCCCGCCCTCCAACGGCGGCAACGGGAACCGTGGGCGCCCGGGCGCTTGTTGGAAATATGCCCTAGAGGCAATAATAAATTAGTTATTATTATATTTCCTTGTTCATGATAATCGTTTATTATCCATGTTATAATTGTATTGATAGGAAACTCAAATACATGTGTGGATATATAGACAACACCATGTCCCTAGCAAGCCTCTATTGGCTAGCTCGTTGATCAATAGATGGTTACGGTTTCCTAACCATGGACATTGGATGTCATTGATAACGGGATCACATCATTAGTAGAATGATGTGATGGACAAGACCAATCCTAAGCCTAGCACAAAGATCGTAGTTCGTATGCTAAAGCTTTTCCAATGTCAAGTATCTTTTCCTTAGACCATGAGATTGTGCAACTCCGGATACCGTAGGAATGCTTTGGGTGTATCAAGCGTCACAACGTAACTGGGTGACTATAAAGGTGCACTACAGGTATCTCCAAAAGTGTACATTGGGTTGGCTCGAATCGAGGCGGGATTTGTCACTCCGTGTGACGGAGAGGTATCTCTGGGCCCACTCGGTAGGACATCATCATAATGTGCACAGTGTGATTAAGGAGTTGATCACGGGATGATGTGTTACGGAGCGAGTAAAGAGACTTGCCGTAACGAGATTGAACAAGGTATCGGGATACCGATGATCGAATCTCGGGCAAGTACAATACCGCTAGACAAAGGGAATTGTATACGGGATTGACCGAGTCCTTGACATCGTGGGTTCATCCGATGAGATCATCGTGGAACATGTGGGAGCCAACATGGGTATCCAGATCCGCTGTTGGTTATTGACGGGAGAACGTCTCGGTCATGTCTGCTTGTCTCCGAACCCGTAGGGTCTACACACTTAAGGTTCGATGGCGCTAGGGTTATATAGGAAGCTTGTATGTGGTTACCGAATGTTGTTCGAGTCCCGGATGAGATCCTGGGCGTCACGAGGAGTTCGGAATGGTCCGGAGGTAAAGAATTATATATAGGAAGTGCTGTTTCGCCATCGGGACAAGTTTCGGTGATATCGGTATTGTCTGGGACCACGGAGGGGTCGAGGGCCACCGGGTGGGGCCACCTGCCCGGGGCCACATGGGCCCTAGGTGGTGCGCCTAGGCCTGCATGGGCCAAGGGAACCAGCCCCAAGAGGCCCATGCGCATGAAACACTTGGAGAGGAAGAGTCCATAGAGGGAAGGCACCTCAGGGGTGCCTTGGGGAGGATGGACTCCTTCCCCTCTTGGCCGCACCCCTCCCTTGGAGGAGGGGGCAGGCTGCGCCCTCCCCTCCTTGGCACCTATATAAAGGGGGGAGGGAGGGGGCAGCAGCACCTGAGCCACTGGGCGCTTCTCTCTCCCTCTCCAACACCTCCTTCTCCTCCGTGAGTGCTTGGCGAAGCCTGCGGGATTGCCACGCTCCTCCACCACCACCACGCCGTTGTGCTGCTGTTGGATGGAGTCTTCCTCAACCTCTCCCTCTCTCCTCGCTGGATCAAGGCGTGGGAGGCGTCACCGGCTGTACGTGTGTTGAACAGCGGAGGTGCCGTCCGTTCGGCACTAAGATCATCGGTGATCTGAATCACGGCGAAATCTGACTCCATCAACCCCGTTCACTTGAACGCTTCCTTAGCGATCTACAAGGGTATGTAGATGCACTCTCCTTCCCTCGTTGCTAGTCTCTCCATAGATAGATCTTGGTGATACGTAGGAAAATTTTGAATTTCTGCTCGTTCCCCAACGGTGGCATCGAGCTAGGTCTATTGCGTAGATTCTTTGCACGAGTAGAACACAAAGTAGTTGTGGGCGTTGATTTTGTTCAATATGCTTGCCGTTACTAGTCTTATCTTGATTCGACGGTATTGTGGGATGAAGCGGCCGGACCAACCTTACACGTGCGCTTACGTGAGACCGGTTCCACCGGTGACATGCACTAGTTGCATAAGGTGGCTGGCGGGTGTCTGTCTCTCCCACTTTAGTCGGAACGGATTCGATGAAAAGGGTCCTTATGAAGGGTAAATAGCAATTGGCATATCACGTTGTGGTTTTGCGTAGGTAAGAAACGTTCTTGCTAGAAACCCAAAGCAGCCACGTAAAACATGCAAACAACAATTAGAGGACGTCTAACTTGTTTTTGCAGGGTATGCTATGTGATGTGATATGGCCAAGAAGAATGTGATGAATGATATGTGATGTATGAGATTGATCATGTTCTTGTAATAGGATTCACGACTTGCATGTCGATGAGTATGACAACCGGCAGGAGCCATAGGAGTTGTCTTTATTTATTGTATGACCTGCGTGTCATTGAACAACGCCATGTAATTACTTTACTTTATTGCTAACCGGTAGCCATAGTAGTAGAAGTAATAAGTTGGCGAGACAACTTCATGGAGACACGATGATGGAGATCATGATGATGGAGATCATGGTGTCATGACGGTGACAATGATGATCATGGAGACCCGAAGATGGAGATCAAGAGGAGCTATATGATATTGGCCATATCATGTCACTACTATATAATTGCATGTGATGTTTATTATGTTTATGCATCTTGTTTACTTAGAACGACGGTAGTAAATAAGATGATCCCTTACCTAAATTTCAAGAAGTGTTCTCCCTGATTGTGCACCGTTGCTACAGTTAAATCGTTTCTAAGCACCACGTGATGATCGGGTGTGATGGATTCTTACGTTCACATGCAACGGGTGTAAGACAGATTTACACAGCAAAAACACTTGGGGTTAACTTGACGAGCCTAGCATGTACAGACATGGCCTCGGAACACAGAGACCGAAAGGTCGAGCATGAGTCGTATAGTAGATACGATCAACATGAAGATGTTCACCGATGATGACTAGTCCGTCTCACGTGATGATCGGACACGGCCTAGTTGACTCGGATCATGTAATCACTTAGATGGAGGGATGTCTATCTGAGTGGGAGTTCATGAGATGAACTTAATTATCCTGAACATAGTCAAAAGATCTTTGCAAATTATGTAAATGGCTCGCGCTTTAGTTCCACTGTTTAGATATGTTCCTAGAGAAAATATAGTTGAAAGTTGACGATGGCGATTATGCGGACAGAAGAAAGCTTATGTCCTTAATGCACCGCTCAGTGTGCTCAACCCCAAAGCGTAAATCGTGGATGTTGCGACCATCGGACATACACGATTTTGATAACTACATGATAGTTCAGTTAAATGGTTTAAGTAGAGGCACCAAATACGTTTTCGAAACGTCGCGGAACATATGAGATGTTTCGAGGGCTGAAATTGGGATTTCAGGCTCGTGCCCACGTCAAGAGGTATAAGACCTCCGACGATTTTCTTAGCCTGCAAACTAAGGGAGAAAAGCTCAATCGTTGAGCTTGTGCTCAGATTGTCCGAGTACAACAATCACTTGAATCGAGTGGGAGTTGATCTTCCAGATGAGATAGTGATGTTTCTCCAAAGTCATTGCCACCAAGCTACTAGAGCTTCGTGATGAACTATAACATATCAGGGATAGATATGATGATCCTTGAAGTGTTCGTGATGTTTGACACCGCGAAAGTTGAAATCAAGAAGGAGCATCAAATTGTTGATGGTTGGTGAAACCACTAGTTTCAAGAAGGGCAAGGGCAAGAAGGGACACTTCATGAAACGGCAAATAAGTTGCTGCTCCAGTGAAGAAACCCAAGGTCGAACCCAAACCCAAGACTAAGTGCTTACGTAATAAGGGGAACAACCACTTTGGAACAGAATTACCCTAGATACTTGGTAGATAAGAAGGCTGGCAAGGTCGATAGAAGTATATTGGATATACATTATGTTAATGTGTACTTTACTAGTACTCCTAGTAGCACAAGGGTATTAGATACCGGTTCGGTTGCTAAGTGTTAGTAACTCGAAATAAAAGCTACGGAATAAACGGAGACTAGGTAAAGGTGAGCTGACGATATGTGTTGGAAGTGTTTCCAAGGTTGATGTAATCAAGCATCGCACGCTCCCTCTACCATCGAGATTGATGTTAAACCTAAATAATTGTTATTTGGTGTTTACGTTGAGCATAGACATGATTGGATCATGTCTATACATATCTGATTATTCATTTAAGGAGAATAATGGTTACTCTATTTATTTGAATAATACCTTCAATGGTCTTGCACCTAAATGAATGGTCTATTGAATCTCGATCGTAGTGATACGCATTTTCATGCCAAAAGATATAAGATAGTAATGATAGTACCACTTACTTGTGGCACTGCCATGTAAGTCATAATACGCATGAAGAAGCTCCATGTTGATGGATCTTTGGACTCACTCGTTTTTGAAAAGTTTGAGACATGCGAACCATGTCTATTGGTGTATACGCATGAAGAAACTCCATGCAGATGGATCGTTTGCACTTGCATGATTTTGAATCACTTGAGATATGCAAATCATACCACATGGGCAAGATGACTGAAAAGCCTCGGTTTCAGTAAGATGGAACAAGATAGCAACTTGTTGAAGTAACACATTTTGATGTGTGCAGTCCAATGAAGTCTGAGGCATCTGATGAATATCGTTATGTTCTTACTTCACAGATGATTTGAGTAGATGTTGAGTATATTTACTTGATGAAACACAAGTCTGAATTATTGAAAGGTTCAAGTAATTTCAGAGTGAAGTTGAAGATCTTCGTGACAAGAGGATAAAATGTCTGTGATGTGATCATAGAGATGAATATCTGAGTTCTTGAGTTTGGTACACAATTAAGACATTGTGCAAATTGTTTCACAATTAATACCGCTGGAACACCATAGTGTGATGGTGTGTCCGAACATCATAGTTGCACCCTATTGGATATGGTGCGTACCATGATGTCTCTTATCGAATTACCACTATCGTTCATGGGTTAGGCATTAGAGACAACCGCACTCACTTTAATAGGGTACCACGTAATTCCGTTGAGATGACACCGTAAGAACTATGGTTTAGAGAAACCTAAGCTGTCATTTCTTAAAAATTTGGGGCTGCGACGCTTATGTGGAAAAGTTTCAGGTTGATAAGCTCGAACCCAAAGCGGATAAAATACATCTTCATAGGACACCCAAAACAGTTGGGTAAACCTCCTAATTCAGATCCGAAAGCAATAGGGATTGTTTCTTGAATCGGGTCCTTTCTCGAGGAAAAGTTTGTCTCGAAAAGTTGAGTGGGAGGATGGTGGAGACTTGATGAGGTTATTGAACCGTCACTTCAACTAGTGTGTAGTAGGGCACAGGAAGTTGTTCCCGTGGCACCTACACCAATTGAAGTAGAAGCTTATGATATTGATCATGAAGCTTGGATCAAGTCACTACCAAACCTCGTGGGACGACAAGAACGCTGCATCGCATCGAGAGTGGTACGGTGATCCTGTCTTGAAGGTCATGTTGCTAGACAACAATGAACCTACGAGCTATGGAGAAGCGATGGTGGGCCCAAATTCCGACAAATGGTTAGAAGCCATGAAATCCGAGATAGGATCCATGTATCATAACAAAGCATGGACTTTGATGGACTTGCCCGATGATCGGCAAGCCATTGAGATAAATGGATCTTTAAGAAGAAGACGGACATGGACGGTAATGTCACCGTCTATGAAGCTCGACTTGTGGCGAAGAGTTTTTTCACAAGTTCAAGGAGTTGACTACGATGAGATTTTCTCATCCGTAGCGATGCTTGAGTCTGTCGGAATCATGTTAGCATAAGCTGCATTTATGAAATCTGGCAGATGGATGTCAAAATGAGTTTCCTTACCAGTTTTCGTAAGGAAAGGTTGTATGTGATACAATCAGAAAGTTTTGTCGATCCTAAGGATGCTAAAAGTTATGCTGGCTCCAGCGATCCTTTCTAAGGACCGGAGTAAGCATCTCGGAGTTGGAATGTGCGCTTTGATGAGATGATCAAAGATTTTGGGTTTATACAAAGTTTATGAGAAACTTGTATTTCCAAAGAAGTAAGTGGGAGCACTATAGAATTTCTGATGAGTATATGTTGTTGACATATTGATGATCAGAAATGACGTAGAATTTTCTGTAAAGCATATAGGGTTATTTGAAAGGTGTTTTTCAAATAGAAAACCTGGATTAGGCTACTTGAACAATAAGCATCAAGATCTATAAGATAGATCAAAATGTTTAATAATACTTTCAAATGAGCATGTACCTTGACATGATCTTGAAGGTGTTCAAGATGGATCAGTCAAAGAAGGAGTTCTTAGCTGAATTGTAAGGTATGAAGTTAAGACTTAAAGCTCGACCACGGCGGAAACGAGAGAGAAAGGGCGAAGATCGTCCCCTATGCCTTAGACATAGGCTCAACTGTATGCTATCTTTGTGTACCGCACCGAAAGTGTGCCTTGCCATGAGTCGATCCAAGGGGTACAAGAATGATCCGAGAATGGATCATTGGACATGATCAAAATTATCCTTGGAGTAAATAAGGACATGTTTCTCGATTATGGAGGTGATAAAGAGTTCGGCGTAAAGCGTTACGTCGATGCAAGCTTTAACACCTATCCGAGTGACTCTGAGTAGCAAACCGGATACGTATAGTGGAGCAACCATTTGGAATAGCTCCAAGTGGGGTGTGGAAGCAGCATTTATAATATGACCTGGAAATTTGCAAAGCACACACGGATCTGAAAGGTTCAGACCTGTTGACTAAAACCCGTTGACTAAAACCTCTCTCACAAGCAAAACATGATCAAACCTCAGAACTCATTGAGCCTAAATCACATGATGATGTGAACTAGTTTATAGACACTAGTAAACTCTTTGGATGTTGGTCACATGGCGATGTGACCTATCCTTTGATGATCACATGGCGATGTGAACTAGATTATTGACTCTAGTGCAAGTGGGAGACTGTTGGAAATATGCCCTAGAGGCAATAATAAATTAGTTATTATTATATTTCCTTGTTCATGATAATCGTTTATTATCCATGTTATAATTGTATTGATAGGAAACTCAAATACATGTGTGGATATATAGACAACACCATGTCCCTAGCAAGCCTCTATTGGCTAGCTCGTTGATCAATAGATGGTTACGGTTTCCTAACCATGGACATTGGATGTCATTGATAACGGGATCACATCATTAGTAGAATGATGTGATGGACAAGACCCAATCCTAAGCCTAGCACAAAGATGCGTAGTTCGTATGCTAAAGCTTTTCCAATGTCAAGTATCTTTTCCTTAGACCATGAGATTGTGCAACTCCGGATACCGTAGGAATGCTTTGGGTGTATCAAGCGTCACAACGTAATCGGGTGACTATAAAGGTGCACTACAGGTATCTCCAAAAGTGTGCATTGGGTTGGCTCGAATCGAGGCTGGATTTGTCACTCCGTGTGGCGGAGAGGTATCTCTGGGCCCACTCGGTAGGACATCATCATAATGTGCAGTGTGATTAAGGAGTTGATCACGGGATGATGTGTTACGGGCGAGTAAAGAGACTTGCGGTAACGAGATTGAACAAGGTATCGGGATACCGATGATCGAATCTCGGGCAAGTACAATACCGCTAGACAAAGGGAATTGTATACGGGATTGGTGAGTCCTTGACATCGTGGTTCATCCGATGAGATCATCGTGGAACATGTGGGAGCCAACATGGGTATCCAGATCCCGCTGTTGGTTATTGACCGGAGAACGTCTCGGTCATGTCTCGCTTGTCTCCCGAACCCGTAGGGTCTACACACTTAAGGTTCGATGACGCTAGGGTTATATAGGAAGCTTGTATGTGGTTGCGAATGTTGTTCGAGTCCGGATGAGATCCTGGACGTCACGAGGAGTTCCGGAATGGTCCGGAGGTAAAGAATTATATATAGGAAGTGCTGTTTGACCATCGGGACAAGTTTCGGTGATATCGGTATTGTCTGGGACCACCGGAGGGTCCGAGGGCCCACCGGTGGGGCCACCTGCCCCGGGGGCCACATGGGCCCTAGGTGGTGCGCCTAGGCCTGCATGGGCCAAGGGGAACCAGCCCCAAGAGGCCCATGCGCATGAAACACTTGGAGAGGAAGAGTCCATAGAGGGAAGGCACCTCCGAGGTGCCTTGGGGAGGATGGACTCCTTCCCCTCTTGGCCGCACCCTCCCTTGGAGGAGGGGGCAAGGCTGCGCCCTCCCCCTCCTTGGCACCTATATAAAGGGGAGGGAGGGGCAGCAGCACCTGAGCCCTGGCGCTTCTCTCTCCCTCTCCAACACCTCCTTCTCCTCCGTAGTGCTTGGCGAAGCCTGCGGGATTGCCACGCTCCTCCACCACCACCACGCCGTTGTGCTGCTGTTGGATGGAGTCTTCCTCAACCTCTCCCTCTCTCCTCGCTGGATCAAGGCGTGGGAGGCGTCACCGGCTGTACGTGTGTTGAACGCGGAGGTGCCGTCCGTTCGGCACTAAGATCATCGGTGATCTGAATCACGGCGAAATCGACTCCATCAACCCCGTTCACTTGAACGCTTCCGCTTAGCGATCTACAAGGGTATGTAGATGCACTCTCCTTCCCCTCGTTGCTAGTCTCTCCATAGATAGATCTTGGTGATACGTAGGAAAATTTTGAATTTCTGCTACGTTCCCCAACAGCGCTAAGAAGAAGAAGAAGGGGCCACCTCGCCCCCCTCCTGCCGCACCCTCCACCGCCATGGTGACTCCGTCCTCGGGTGCCGCCGCCGAGGGCCCCCCGTGCTTCAACTGCGGCTTTGGCCACTTCGGTGGCGTGTCCCAACCCTCCGACCTGTTACCTGCAAGGAGGCCGGGCATCCCGCGGTTCTCTGTCCGGAGCGCCCGGTCACCGAGGAGATCATGATGTACGGCCACGGCATCGAGGACATGGGCTTCTTCCACATCGAGGTGCCGGAGCTGCCGCCCCCCTCCCCCTCGCTCCTGGACCTTGTGGCCGGTGGGGGAGGCGTCGCCACTCAGCTCTGATCGAGGCCGAGCTCAACCACCTCTGCCGGTGCAAGTGGGATTGGCGGGCGACCTCCACCGCGCCTAACGCCTTCTCGGTGATCTTCCCGACGCCATGAGCATGGGCTTGCACCGCAGCGACAACATCACCTTGGCCCTCAACGGCATTGTGGTGAACATCTCTGAGCCGAGGTGGGATCCCAAGGCCGTGGCGGTCCTGGACACGGCTTGGCTCCTCATCGCCGGCCTTCCTGACGTGGCCCAGTCTGAGCGGGTCATTCGCAGTATGTCCAAGATCCTGGGCAAGGTGGTGGTGGTCGATGAGCTCTCTCTGCGCAAGGAGGAGGAGGTCCGGGTCAAGGTGAAGTGCCTCGACGCCTCCAAGCTACACACCACGCTTCGGGTCTTCTTCAACGACGACGGCTACGACCTCACCATCTGCCCCGAGCCGCCAAACCATATCGGTCGTCCCCGCCTCTCCGCCGACAGCCTTCAGGGGGGCGGGCCCGAGGATGCCGATGGCTCCCATCACCGCCGACCTCGCCACTCCCGCTTCAACGACCAGGAGGAGGACGACGACCTCTCGGAGCGCTCCCGTTCTCCGTCACGTGAGCCGGCCAACCCCCCCTTGGGCCGCGGCGGCTCTGGTCAGGGCCGCACCCGGGTTTCCGCTGCGGACCTCGCAGTGGCCCTCCAGCTGGCCGCACCCCCCGTGGTGCCCTCTCCCCCTGCCTCGGAGTCGGTCAGCGACATCTCAAGTGTGGGCCTGCTCGTCGCCCCCCCCCCCCCCGTCTTCGCCCCGCTCTCCGTACGCCGACTCTGCTCGCGGCCCCTCTCCGGTGGGCCCGGATCCTCCGTCCCCAGCGCCCGACCCTCCGGTCCTCACGGGTGGTGACGGCGGCACCCACCCTCGGCGAGCCCTCTCCGGTGCCCCGCCCGGAGGAAGCGTCAGGCGACACCACTGAGCTTGTCCCCGCTCCCCGCTGGTGGTCTCCGACGCCCACCCCACCTCCCGGCCTCCCGGCCCGGCCTTTCTTTGTGGTCGTCACCACGCCAGGATCCGCGGTTCCTCCTCCGACGGTCGCGTACGCCAGGCGGCCCCGCTCCTCCTCGACGCCGGTGACTGCGTCTCGCCGCAGCGCCCGCCTCGATGCGGCTCGCCCGGCCGACGCGTCGGTCCCGTCCATCGCCGAGCGGGCTGAGATCCGGGCGGCTGCACGGAACCTCGAGTCAGGTGTGGATCCCGCCCTTCCCAGTTCTTCCAGTTGTTCCTTTTCTGCACTTGAGGTCGTTCCTCTTCGACACCTAGCCAAGGTGGCCACTGACTCGGCCAGTGTCGTCAGGGGGGAAGTGGGTCCCCTTAGAACAGATCGCGGCCATTAGGGCTCGCGAGATCCTGGATGCCAAGTTGGCTGAGACTCGGGCTCGCCTGCGTAGGACCCCTGACGGACAGACTGCACGTACTGCTGGTCAGCCCCCTCCGGTGGTCGACGGGGCCATTCGTGGGCGCACTCATTCCCGCACCGCCGCTCTCCGTGCTCAAAGCGCTTCCCGTGTTGTGGGGTCAAGCAGCCCCCCGATGGGGGTTTAGATGCGGGCCCTTTTTTGGAACATCCGCGGCTTCAGCCATGATGGCCGTCGCCGCCAACTCGTTGAGTACGTGCGCGACGAACACATTGACATCATTGCGATCCAGGAAACCATGCGCACTGAGTTCTCCCTTCATGAGCTTGATTGCCTCAGCTCTCACCTTTTCGCCTGGCACTGGCTCCCTTCTAGTGGGAACTCAGGCCACTCTGGTGGCATCCTTTTAGGGGTTAAGGATGCCACCTTCGAAGTGGGCGGCATGGATCGGGGCGAATTCTTCGTTAGTATGGAGATCTTTGAGCGGGCCACGAACTTCAAGTGGGAGGTCGTCATTGTGTATGGTCTGGCGGATCACCGCCGGTCCCCGGCCTTCCTTGCGGAGCTCCACCAAAAGATCTCCGCCTCCCTCCTCCCTGTGGTTGTGGGCGGAGATTTTAACCTCATCCGTTCTCCGGATGAGAAGAATAATGATAGGATTAACCTCCCCCGGATGCAGCTGTTCAACGACTGGATCGCGGAGCTCGGCCTGCGTGAAATCGAGAGAATGGGGGCGAGATTTACCTGGACTAACCGCCAGGCCGACCCGACACGATCCGTGCTGGATCGTGTCCTAGTTTCCCCGGAGTGGGAATTGAGGTGCCCCTGACCTCGCTGCGGGCGATTACCCGCATTGGGTCGGACCACGTCCCTCTCCTCCTCTCCTCCGCGGACGAGCGCCCCACCTGCCCGCCGCGGTTTAGGTTCGAGTCCTATTGGCTCAATCAGGCCGGCTTCCGGGACGCGGTTTCGGCTCGTTGGACGCTTGCTCGCGCCTCCCCTCATCGCTCCATGTCCGTCGTCGACTCGTGGCACTTCTGCGCCAAGCTTGCCCGCCAATTCATGAAGGGTTGGGGTGCCAATCTTGGCCGTGACCTCTGCGAGCGTAAAAAATCTCTCCTGCTGGCTATTCAAGCCCTGGACGCCGGGCCTATTCCTCCAGGCTTTCTCTGATGAGTGGATGCTGAGATATGATCTTGAGGACCAGCTATCCTCCATCTACACCGATGAGGAGGCCTATTGGACGGTGCGCGGTACCCAGCGGTGGGTGCTCATGGCGATGCAAACACCGCTTATTTCCAGGCTATTGCGAATGGCACGCCAGAGAAACTCCATCCACTGTTTATGGGAGGATGATGTCCCCTTGTCCGTCCCATGACCATTCGGGCTCATGTTGACGGCTTCTACAAAGCCCTCTTCACCCCCACCCTCGGGGTGGGACTAGTCTCGCCCGACACTTGGACGGGCGCGATTAATTTCGACGAGGCCAACGCGGCCCTGGTTGCTCCCTTCGCCGAGGACGAGGTTCTCGCGGCTATTAAAGGCATGAACCCCGCCTCGGCCCGGGCCCGGATGGCTTGCCTGTTGCCTTCTTTAAAACATTTTGGCAAAGCGGTCAAACCGGAGGTCATGGCATTATTCGAGGAGTTCTATTCGGGTTCTATGGACTGGGGCGCCTCAACTATGGGATCATTACCCTCATCCCAAAGGTGCCGGGGCGCCTCGATATTCGCCGATTCCGCCCCATCACTGTGATTAACGTGATTTTCCGGATCCTGGACAAAGGGTACGCCAATAGGGTGACCTTGCTGGCTAACTCGATCACTCACCCGAACCAATCGGCCTTCATCCAAGGCCGGTTTATTCTTGATGGCGTGTTGGTCTTCCATGAAGTCCTCCACGAAATTCGGGTGAAACATCTTCGTGCTGTTTTCCGGAAGCTTGACTTCCATAAAGCCTATGATACTGTCCACTGGCCTTTCCTTCCGGGAAGTGCTGCTGCGTAAGGGCTTTGATGACCGCTGGGTGACCCGCGTGATGCAATTAGTTTCTTGTGGGCGGACTGCGGTGAACATCAACGGCGAGATTGGGCCATACTTCCCCACCCTCTGTGGGGTCCGTCAGGGAGACCCATTCTCGCCGTTCCTGTTCAACATGGTGGTCGATGCTCTGGCCGCCATCCTGGATAAGGCTAAGGGTGCTGGCCATATCCACGGCATTGTCCCCACCTAGTTGGAGGGAGGGGTCTCCCTCCTGTCTGTGGACGACACCATTATTATGGTGGAAGGTTCCACTCGGGGCGTGGCTAACCTGAAGTTCCTCCTCCTGTGCTTCCAGCAGATGTCGGGCCTAACGATTAACCCGATAAGAGCGAGGTGATGGTCCTTGGCTACCCTCGAGGAGGCTTCGAGCTATTGCTGACCGCTGAACTGTCGGCTGGGGTCTTTCCCACAACCTACCTGGGATTCCGTTAGTGATTCGCGCCTCACCGTGGCGGACCTCCGCCCTACGGTGACCCGTAGATGCAACACCGCGTCGAGCCTTGGAAAGGGCGTTGGCATATCGAAGGCGTGGCGTGTGATCCTCATCAACTCCTCACTCGCCAGCCTCCTTTGGTTCCTCATGAGCTTTATAGCCTCCATGAAACGCTTCACACGGAAATTGCCAAGTACCAATCCAGGTTCTATTGGGCTGGCGACGATGACAAACAGAAGTACCACATGGTTAGTTGGCGGACATTTGTAAACCCAAAGACCAGGGGTCTTGGGATTTTGTCCTCCGCCGCATGAACATCGCCCTCCTGACCCGGTGGTTATGGCGTATTGCCAATGGAGACGGAGGATTGTGGCTCACCATCATCCGCAACAAATACCTCCGTGGACAGCCTCTGGCTTTCTGTCAGCGTTCGGGCGGATCACAGTTTTGGCAGGCCGTCGTGCAGCTGCTTCCTGTGCTTCGCATTGGCACGTCCATTTCGGTTGGTACTGGGTCCGCGCTGTTCTGGTTTGATCGGTGGCTCGGCGACACCCCTCTGGCCGCCCGCTTTCCCGATCTCTTCGCCATTGCAATCGACCCTCGGGTCTCTGTTGAGACGGCCCTTATTGACTTAGGGCGCCTCGCGTTTAAATCGCCCTTCGGTCCTCTCGAAGTGGCAGCCTGGGATACCCTCCTCCAAGACATCGCCCTTCTCCCGATGAGCGTCACCGACGCCCCGGGCGCCGTCTCGTGGCGCCTAGAGTCTTCCGGTCGCTTCTCTACTAGGTCCCTGTACGCGGCCATCGCACCTTCGCCGCTCCGAGCCCTTCGGTTTGATCTGGGACATTAAACGCCTCACGAAGATTAGGATCTTCCTTTGGCAATGGATTCGTGGCCGCCTCCCCTCGAGTCGAAGTCCTCAAGCGCCGACGGACCCGGAGATGGGCTTTGCCCTCATGCGGCACGGCGGAGGATGCTAATCACATCTTCTTCACGTGTCCTGCGGCCCAGTTTCTTTGATCCAGTTTCCGCGAGACGGTTGGTGGACAGTGGTGCAACTCCAACTTCCCCGACCTTCTCGCGGAGATCCATGCCTCCCCCCCTCGCCACCGACATATCCTTTGGTTATGCGTTGGGGTCCTCGCCTGGACGCTGTGGACCGTCCGCAATAAGCTTGTCATCCAAAAAGTCCCTCTACGTCGCGCTACTGACGCCATTTTTAAAATGTGTGGGTACTTGCAGCTTTGGCGGCCGCTTAGCCGCCCTCAGGATCGGGACATCATCAACACCCTCCTCGCCGACCTTCGATCGCTCGCCTTCCGTCTGGCGCCACCGCTTCCGCCGCCCCCCCCGGAGCCCGACTAGATGATGTCTTTCTTTTCTGTTCTAGGGCTTGTTGAGCTGTGCCACGGAGCAGGCTCACTAGGCTGGGTCGACTCGGAACATGGCATGCTCCTTCTCCACAACCTGTTCGACGACGGCCATCCTGTCATCGATTTAATCCCATTACCTGCCTTCCGGTATTTCTGTGACATCAGCTGCTGCAACGACGACCTCATCAAGCTCGTCGAGATCAAATACGACGGCCCCCTTGATCTCTCGACGGGTGGTCAAGGCTGGAGAGCCACCGTGTGGAAGAGGAGGGTCTATTGGGATAGCTGGCAGAAGCAATGCACCATCCATGTCGACGACATCTCGGTCGACCCTAGCAACTCTGCTTTGCTGCCTGAGCTGCGGGATGAGGAGACGAAAGTGCTGGAGCTGAAGAAACTGATTCACCGGTACACGTCATCTATACGTACATACTCTAACGACATCCTCCGTGTGCTTCTCATTCACGCCAACCTTCCGCCTTCGTTTTGGGTAGAAGCTCTCCACACCGCCACGTATATCCTCAAACGGTGTCCCTCTTCGGCCATAAACTTCACCACGCCCTACTTCCTTGTGCTCGGTCACCACCCGACGTACGACCACATGCATGCCTTTGGGTGCTTATGTTTCCTCAACACCATCACCATCAGTGCGCACAAGCTCGCCCCACGGTCTAGCAGGTGTGTTTTCCTTGGTTATCCATTGGAGCACAAAGGCTATAGGTGCTTAGACTTGACCACCAGCAAGGTTATCATCAGTCGACATGTCACGTTCGATGAGACTAGCTTCCCCTATTTTTCGCTGGTCATCGATCGCGTCGCGTCGCGTCTAACCGCACGTAATTAATCGCGCTGTGCACGTACGGTCGAGTCTCCTTTTTTTTGTGTCCGCGCGTACGAAGGAACGAACGTTTTGGATCTGACGAACTCTTGGCTGACTCCGTTTTGGATCCGCACATGCTGCATGCATCGATGGTTCCTTTTTCTTTTCTTTTCTTTTTCTGCGAAGAACATGAATGCATCGAGGTTTGACATTTCTTGATAGCATGATATTAGCTTTTCCTGATAGTATACTTTAACTTTGGTAAAATCATGGGAACTTTAAGAGTCACAATATAACATGTGTGGTTCGTCTGGTTTCACTGATCATGCAATGGAACCGGAGACGAGACTCTCATATCTTCTAAAAATAAATATACATGTGGTAATGATCTTTCTATTTCTACTAATTTTAAAGAGAGACAAAGAAAAATGTCCTGTGTGTTAATATACATGAGCTCAAATGTAATACCTCCGTCTGGGTTAAAGGCCCCGTGAGCTGAAACAGCAGAACCAAGAAACCTCGTGTGAAGAGAGCAGTCTTATAGCGAGCGCATTTATCAGGGATAATTCAATGCCCTTTCTCGTGCCTTGAGGGATGCATGCACCGGCGTATTGTGATCTGGGTACATGGGCCCATGCATGCCCAATTAAAGGAGGAAGGGAGAGTCGCATGCATTGGCTGGTCATGCGGCCGTTCCTTAAGTCACTTGGTTTCTATCACCACATACACTCCTCCAATTAAGCCTAGCAGTTAATTCTATCGGTAGACGAAACAAACGGAGTAAATCGAGGGAGGATCGAATACCCACGTATAGCGGACTTAAATTACGGATGCAGTATCGAGGCTTATGGACTTTTAAACCAGGATGGAGGTAGTACATGTTACAATAGCATGCTAAACCCTAAAGCTCGGATAAAGAAGAGATTTTACCACCTCAATACCTGCATCGTATTCAGATTTTGTACTACCTTCGTCTGGGTTTTTAAGTCCCCTCGGTCCCGGAGGCTCGTACCACATTTACAGGGCCGCTTTCTCGGGCGCCATGCAAAAAGTGAAGGCGCTGCGTCTTCCCAAAGCGCAATCAATTCAAAGCCACTGGCGTACAGCTTGCATGCAGATGGGCTATTACTACTCCACCCTGCAGTACTAGTACTCCACCCCGCAGAAGCACGAACAGACGCGAGCGCCACCAGCACGCCGCGGCCACCCACGCGACAGCTTGCGAGCATGCCGCCGCGACCGAAAACGGAGAAGACGGGGCTTCGCCGCCGCCGGCGAGAGGATGCGCTGCATCACGTCGTCCATACTGCGGCGGAGGTAGGCGTGGACGATGTGGCGCTGGCACAGCACGCCGTCGAGGTCGATCCTAACGCGGAGACCCAGGCGGGGCGGGGCTTGGATGCGCCGCCGCCCGACGTCGTCGTTGGTGGGCACGCAGAGCTCGGCCTCGAGAGCATCACCGTTGTGCGCCCTAAACGCACCGCCGTCGTGTGCCCTGAACGCACCGCCGTCGTGCGCGCCAAGAGCACCCCCGTCGTGCGCCCAGAACGCACCGCCGTCGTGCTCGCCGAGAGCACCCCCGTCATGCGCGCCGAAAACTTCATGCCCGGTGAAGCTACTCCCGCCGAGCTATCCAACAGCTAGTGTACGACCGGCAAGACCAAGCCGCCCATGATTGCGTCCTCCGCTTGAGCTTGACGGGAGCGATCCGCGGCTCGGGTCAAAAGCTCCTCGCCGGCGTCCTGCTAGACCTAGCGGAGGAAGGCCGACGACGCGAGCTCGAACTTGTGGTCCTCCGGCGCCCACTCCCCCGCCGGCAGGCCCATCGTGCCCACGTCCAAACGCCTCCCCTTCGCCGCCGCCGTCCTCTAAGTCTACAGGAGGTAGGTTTAGATCAAAAAACGCCATGGAGTTCTGGAAGAAGGACGAGAACGAATGAGTACGATTAAGCATGCATCATGTGCTGTTCTTATAAGGAGAATTTGAAGCTGTGTCGATGGCCGTGGCGCCATTTTTTCTCTGGCCGAGCTTTGATCGATACGTGGCATCGTGAATTGACCAATGGATGCTTGATCGATCCGTGGCATGGTGAATTGGCCAATGGATGCTAGCGAGGGAGCAAGCTGATTGGGTCACGGCGCCCACGCCGGATCATGCAAGCGAGAGTACTGCATGCACGCGTGCAAGGCAAAAGCGAAGCGTTGCATGCATGCAGTAATAACTGCGCGAAGCTCGTTGGCCGTCGCTCTGCCACAATATCTGCTGCTGCTGCAGCAGATCCTGCCTTGATCCATGCGTTCCGGTCGGGGGACTTAAAAACCCGGACGGAGGTAGTATACCTTATGTAGATTCACACCGGCGTCCAACAAGACACGGGATCGAACCCAACACGACTCCACCGATACTACAACTCACCAATTTACAAACAGTCTATATCTCGAAAAAAATTCTTGGATAACTAGAGAAGCATCTTATAGATCGGCGATCGACTTGCAACCTCAAACACCAAACCTAAACTCACACGCTATACTCAAATCAACACCCACCCACCAAACCATAATGTTCTTTACTTTAACACTGGGACCCCAATCCCAAAGAATCTCCCAATACTTCAAACGCCTAGCTAGAGACTTAGTGATAATGCCAATCATTTGTGCATATGTAGTTGACCTCCTAGAGACTTAGTGATAATCCCAAAGAATCTCCCAATACTTCGATGCATTATTTATGTACTGATACATGGCATTGATGCGTTTGCTTATCTTGCGATGAACAAGATTTTTACAAGACAAAATTGATTTCTTGTTGGAAATCAGATGCTGCCGGGTCACTGTCTGAACATGCTATAACTAGCTAAACCCTGTAGCTCAAAGAGAGAAGAGATTTTCGTCCGTAGTAACCTGTAGCATTTTCGGTGGTTTTCATTGCTTTGCATGGATCATGTGTTTTTTTTCCAAAGAAGAGATTCAGATGTATATAGTATCCCAAATGACATGAAGATGTTTTAGTTATCTGGATGTATTTACTGGAGATAAAAAATTGTGGTCCCACCCAAATTTCTTGCGAGATATTCTAGGCCTCGCTCCCGCACTCAAACCCAAACTCTCGGAAAAATTCCGGCCCCGCTCCAGGTTCTAAAGTTGAAGAAAAAATGAAAACCGTAATGACCTAACGTAGTGGTGAGGGGCCATCCACGGCCGATGTTCTCCTTGTTGTACGACACGAAATATTTCATGTCCGGCTTCGGTGCCCACCCAAGGCTAGACCTGTGTTGTGAAAAAATTCAATCGGGCTGATGAGTTTATATGAGAGTTAGAAATCAGCCCGCTCTTCTGTTCGATGGATGTAGACAAGCATCGACTGAGATCGACCAGAGAAGAGGACCAACCCGAGAGACTACACGTTGTTTAGTATAGTTTTCATTTTCTCATTAGTATTTGTTTATAGACTGGATAGGCGCCTCGACCAATTTTCTAGCGGCCCCTGTTTTGGTATTTATGAGGTGCCTCCCTGTTTAATTCTCCATCTGTGGAACTGCATTTAGTTTAGTGATGGAAATGCTTGCCTATTGGTGTAGTGATTGCTGTGATGTGTATATGTTGAACGAGTGTTGTCCTTATGTACTTTGGAGCCATCTTCATGTGTTGGCAATATATGATAATTAGTTGTGGCTAGTTTTTCCCATGAAGGGACATGGCTTTGAAATTAGTGTTTGTTTTTCCCCATCTGTATTGATTAAATCCAGATTGTTGTACATGTCGATGCAGACTGCTTTTTTGTTGGTGCTGTTGTATCAATTGTCAGCCTACATTTAATTACTTGGGCATGTTAGAGCAGCAGCTTGGGTTTTTCTTTTGTTTGCCGAGCAAAAGACTAGGTAGACAAGCATGTGGTAATTTTTTTTCTTCTGGTCATGACATTTCGTGTTGTGACCTTGGCAAGCGTTTTTTTTTCAACTAGCTGGCTACTTTGTTGGTCTGAGATTTTGTTGTTTCAATCAAGAAAGATAAGATGTTGTTGCTCAGAAAACCAAGGATTTACGCACACTAGCTAGAAGGATTAATTTGTTGGTTGGTGTTTAATCTAGCTAGCTAGCAAGCTTAGCCTGTTGGTACATTGCAAGTTTGCGTGGCTCCTTTGTTAATTACCTGGTGCAAGGAACCTACCATCATGATTGCATCAAATTAATTAAGCTCATCAACTGGTCTTTTCTTCTTACTCCTCTTTGCCATCTGATGAGGACTTACCCATGCTAGCTAGTAATGGCAGCAAATTAACATGTTATTTGGGTTTGGTTACTATTCCCTCTGTAAACTAATATAAGAGGTTTTAGGTCACTTTAGTGATATTTCAGTTTGTGGTTTTTGTGCTTGTGTGTGGATAGCTACGGGAATAATTTTATGATGGGAGAAACCTGGGAGTTATAATAGAGCAGCATGGCACCTAATACTGGACTAGATGATTTGTAAAACCGAGCTATTTTGCTATGTCAAACTTTGTCCAGGAATCAATCCTATTGGCTAGTGATTAAGCAACTGAGCTTATTAACACTCACTCCAGGAATCAATCCTCTATTTCTCCGTGTCGTCTATGTAACTTTTTTTGTTTTGCGCCACCGGCGATCATGGCCTTGACTCGTGGTCTTCCCTCGTCAAATCGAGCAAAGATAAAAGCAGATGGTGTAAAGATCTTCTACATTTTTGTCAAATTGAGCATGATATTTATTTGTAAAAATAAAATCTTTGTTACACCGGTTGACCATTGAGCATGAAGTATATTGGCCCTTTCACCAAGTGTTGCACTTTCCTAGAGATGGTCTCTTGGATGCAATTGTCATCTGTTACATGATAAAACCAGATGTATGGTACTTTAGTGAGGCCTAGAATAATATGTAGTCTTGATCTATGATGCCAACGTTTGTGCTTCTTGTTGTTGTCTTACTAGTTGGTGTCATTGAGTGCATCTCGATATAGCCAAGATCAAGCTCAATCATTTTTTCTTGGCTACTATTGTTGTTGGCTAGGATCAATGATAAGTAATGTTTATGCGGGGATTACCATCTTATTGGCAGGATAAACATCATACTAGAACCTGCAAATACATGGCGTCTGTGTATCTTTAGTTCTTGCTGTATTGAAAGAAAGACATAATTTTTCTTAGTGTTGAGACATATTTCAGCTCCTCATCAATATCTGCGCCATCTAATTCATGCTTGTTTGAATTTCTGTTAGCCTTGTCCAAATTATTGCTTGTTTTGCTTAATCTGAGTAGGACTGCAAATTGCTAGTATGATAGTACAGAACTAATCAAATTCGTTTCTCCAATAAGTCTGGAATAGTTCTCCTAGAAAATACGTGTTCGTTAGAATATTTATATGACTGGAATTAAGTGTCTCGAACAATTGATTAAATTTCTGTTACTTTCCAAAGGACGTTTCTTCCTTGAGAGTATTTCTCCATGACCATATATTCCTTCATGTTCCTGCAATAGTAAATAACCTTAGAAACATCATAACTTTCAATACTTATGGTATGGACTTTTGTTCTTGGTTGATTCGCTCTTCTTTCCTGATGTGGTTTCCTCATGCAGGTTCACAAGAGAGCGCCATGTGGTGAGTACAGTGGAGAAGGCAGCCAACATCATCAGCGAGTTCGTCGGTCTGCGCCGCCAACCCGGTGGCTGCTTCTTCGACTCATGCATTGGTAAGCCAGTGGTAGACAAGCATGTGCTATTTTTTTCATCTTCTGGTCATGCCATTACGTTTTGTGACCTTGGTAAGTGTTTTTCTTCAACTGGCCGACTAGTTTGTTGGTCTGAGCATTTTCTTATTTCAATCAAGAATGATAAGATGTTGTTGCTCCAAAAACCAAGGATTTACACACACTAACTAGAAGGATTAATTTGTTGGTTGGTGTTTACTCTAGCAAGCTTAGCCTGTTGGTACATTGCAAGTTTGCATGGCTTCTTTGTTAATTACCTGGTGCATGGAGCCTACCATCAGGATTGCATCAAATTAATTAAGCTCATTAACTAGTAATTTCTTCTTCCTCCTCTTTGCCATCTTATGAGGACCTACCCATGCTTGCTTGTGCTGGCAGCAAATTAACAGGTCATTTGGATTGGTTATTATCCCTATGTAAACTAATATAAGAGGTTTTACGTCACTTTAGTGGTATTTCAGTTTGTGGTTTTTGTGCTTGTATGTGGAGTATAAGTAGCTACGGGAATAGTTTTATGATCGGAGAAACCTGGGAGTTACTATAATAGAGCAGCATGTCACATACTACTGGACCGGATGATTTGTAAAATTGAGCTATTTTGCTATGTCAAACTTGGCCCAGGAATCAATAGTATTGTATGCCTATTGGCTAGTGATTAAGCAACTGAGCTTATTAACACTGACTCCGGGAGTATCCAAGATAACCTCTATTTCTCCGTGTCGTTTATGTGCCTTTTTTTGTTTTGCACCACCGGTGCTCCCGGCCTTGACTCGTGGTCTTCCCTCGTCTTGTGGTGTGGTTCGGTCTCCTTCCCCTGTGCTCCGAGTGCTGGCCTTTGTGCCATGGCCATAACCATGTTGTGTGATGACCCGGCCATTTAGCTAATTATTTCTTACTGTTTATTCAACAAGTTTGAACATGGTAGCTCATTTATGCTTACTAGTTGGTCCTTGTACATGCCATGGTTTTGGGGGTTGGTCCTGCATAGGTCAAATTGATCCATTGGCTTGGTTCAACTTATATAGAGCTCTCCATCCATGCCCAAGATAGATAATCTTGTTGTTAACACAATTGGCGTCTTTCATCTACCATTATATTCTTGTTGTCAATCTTTGCTTGTGTAAAACCAGACTTTCTTCTGTTGTGTATTGAGCGTTTGCTTGCTGAGTTGCAAAACTAGTTCATTCATCGCTGGTTTGACATGTGCAAGCAATGTGTACATACTACATTTAGGTTCCAGCCTAACTAGCTTTTAGTTGAAGCCATTTGGACCATGCCATCTCAAATTGCTGCATTTTGTTGTTTTTTATGCATTAGTGATGATACAACCAAGGTTCCTGAGAGGAAAAGGATTGTGAAGGTTCCTGTGCACTGGTCACTTTACTTATGCTGCCTATGTTGTACCATGGAGCGGACTTGATTATATCTGTTATGTTATTTACGTATGATGCATTTGTGAAACCAAACTAACAGGGCTGGGCTGGGTCAGCTCCGTCCTGGCTTTGGTTTACTGCTTGCTTGATGCCACTCCACTACAGGCACCTTCTTTCTTGTGTAATTTGCCTTGTGAGGTCCTAATTCATATCATAAGATTCGGCCCTCGTGCATGATGCTTGTGTGGTTCCTGATGGCCAGTCACTTTTGTTTTGTGTTGTTCTAGATTTGCCTTATGATGCTTGTGTAACATGCTCTCTTGGTTGGTATGGTTCCATGAAATTTGGGAGTTGTGGTGCATCATACTTTTTGTTCATGTTCCACATGTACAATTTTGTCTAGTATTAGCAAGTGCTGATCAAAATATTTATGTTTCGTAGGTGATGAGGCGGTTCATTTCCGAAGGGATCGAGTTGCGCACTCCAGTAACTAACGATGGATGAAATTGTTTCCGAGGTTCCTTCCAGCTCTGCCATTGCCCACTTGTTTGAAAACATCAAAACTGTAGGTTGTAACTATAGTTTATCCTTCTTATTCTGAAATGGAATAATGCTTGTCCTCTTGCCGGAATATGTAGAAATTTACCTTGTCAAAGAGAAATGTCAATGCCTACTTGGCATTTGCACTGGCTTTATTCATTACCATTATGCCAAGTTATCGCCTCACTGCTCTAGCATAGTTTGTAGACACTAGCTGCTACTGTTCACAGTGAGAGTAAAACAGGGTCAAGTGACCGATTAGCCAAGCAAAACAGGGTCAAGTAACCGAGTGTCGTTACTTCAGGGACTCTGTATTAACTGAACTAGCAAGCAAAGTTCCTTCTCTAATGATTGTTTTCTGATTAGGCTAGACTAGAAGGACAATTAGTGGGAGTTAGCTGAGCAAATTGGCAGGTTACCCTTTGCCTCTGTTTCCCATGGGCCATGTCATTGGAGTCGTTGTACTGCTTGAGATTAATTTTCCTGGTTAGCCACTGTTGGCTGGCCAGGAGGGGCTAGGGTAGCATCATTTTTTCCTCTCCTTGTTTAATTGGACGATCAGTTCTGCTTGCATGTTTGCACCTGTTGTATTCTCATTGATGTTGAGGTAATCTTGCTTGTTACTGAATTTGAATGAAGTAGGGAGAGCCATGAACTGCTTATGTTCTCAGTTACTCCCTCCGTAAAGAATACTATAAGAGCGTTTATATCACTACTTTAGTGATCTAGACACTCTTATATTTCTTTACAAAGGGAGTATTTTGTTAGCATCTTTGTCTTTGTTTTGTGTTGTAAGAGAAACCTGAATCGGTTCTTTGGATATTGTTGTTGCAGAAGGGAGAGCATATATATATATATATATATATATATATATATATATATATATATATATATAGGAAAGTAAAGAAAAACCTGAAATGCATGGTTGTTCCATGCTGATGGAGGGAACTTTGATACACTCAAGGGCCAAGTTAGTTGTTACAAGCTGAGTTGGTTGTCAAGCTGGAGTGGCTTTTACACGGTGTGATGATGAGATTTTATCTGGGTTTGGTTGTCAGTGGAAAAGTAGGGAGGGGGAAATCCCAATTTAATTGGTGACCCCGACTAGTTTTTGCTGCAATCTTGTGCAAGCATAGTAATTCTATTGGACACAACAGTTTTAGCCTTTTGATGGCCTCTTTGAAGGGTATCAATCGTCGAGTGGCCGTTGTCGTCCTTTGCTTGTTAGTTTGTTTTCTGGGAATCAGAATTATTGTCAACAGAGAATGAATGTATGCACGTCTAGGTTGAACAAAATTATTGCGTCTCTCAGGAAGTTTTACCCTTTTTGATGATCTAAAGGCATTGTATTGTTGACCACCTATTTAGTTCTCTCATTTGCTGTCAACTGCCTGGATATGCCCCATTTGCTTGTAAACTCTAGCAAGCATATTTTTGTGATTCTTGTGAAAAATAAGAGAAATGAAACCGCTTCACAGACAAAAGGCGTGGATGATATATGGGCGACGAAGAATCCGGCGGCTGAATTTAATCATCGTGTGTGAATTGTCCCGAATCTGACGCCCATCAATATCAAACAAGGCCTGAGCATTAGAAAGATGAGATGAACAAATATTCGCCCATCAATACCAAACAAGGCCTGAGCATTAGAAAGATGAGATGAACGCCCATCAATACCAAACAAGGCCTGAGCATTAGAAAGATGAGAGATGAACAAATAGGCACTCCCTCCGAAAAGAAAAAGAAATATAATAGCGTTTAGATCACTAATCAATAACAAAGGAAACTATTTGGCTGTCTATTTCTGACATACTCGAAGAAACCAGACAGAGTTGGAACGTCAATTTGCTAGAAAACCGTGCTTTCTTGTAATCTGATCTATTTTATTTGTGCCCCTGCAGCAGAGCTGTGACTGGTACAATGAAAAGGCGAGTCAGTCATCCATTAGAGTATTGCAAGTCACGAGGTGTTGGAGCCATTAATACTTAATCAATAATAAGTACTCCCTCCTTTCCGGTTTATAAGGCTCAATTCAAAAATCTCACCAACCAAGGTAGATGGTGAGTGGTGGAATATTTTTTGTAGTTTGCAAAAACACCTAATTAATGCTCTTGTTTTTCTCAAAAAATTATGTTTATCAATGCATTAATTGCAATGCATGCATGCATAAAGTACATGCATTGGTCAATTTTCTCTCAATACTTGCATGCAATGATTTAATGCACCTTGAAATCTGAACGTGTGATGGAAAACAACCAAATTGAGCCTTATAAAATGAAAAAACTAAAATTTTGAGATAAGCCCTATAAACCGGAAAGGAGGGAGTAGCTAGTACTAGTATTGACCAAGATGGAGGATGCTAATAAGCCAGCCAGTCGGGGAGGGCCAGGATTGCGCCACCTCGCCGATCCGCGGCCCGGCCCTTCCTCCGGAGCTTGTTCTCTTCACCATTGTCGTCATGTTTGTCTATATATACAAAAGATGGTCATTCATCCGCGTGCGGGATGCGCATGCGACTTGGACTTGGGACTTGGGAGCCGGGCGGTCGCGGCCGGAGGAGGCGGTGCAATAATCCATGTGGTGAAGGAGGAGGTTCTTGTTCAATTCCAATTTGGACTTGGATCCGCCGCCACTTGATGTTGATCCAGTAGGCATGGAACAGGTTTGTCGAATTCCAAATCTGTGGAGCTGTTTGTTGTGGTGTCACACCAACACAATTCCCGCATGCAGGTGGTGGCGCCGACGAGGGCGGACGCGAGCAAAGCAAAACAAGAGCTGGAGCACCCGTGGCCATCAAATCTAGTCTCGTCTTTGTAATCAAGACAAGAGATTCCTGCGTTTTCTCTTCATTCCAATCGTGGGCGTCTCCTACTTCTCCGTCCGCTGCCCCGGCTACCAAAAGTTCACTTCCTCGCTCATCTGCGCCGAGGACGCCTTCATGCTCTTCAGCGTCGCACCCTGGGGGTCCACCCAGCACTACTTCGTCTACACAGCCCGCGGCCGCGGCCCCGGCCCCACCGTTACTCAGCCATCGCTGCGACTGCTCCCGCATCCCAGTCCTGCCTTCAACGGCTGGCAGACGATTTTCGGCCTCCTGCCCCGCGGTGGCGAGCACTACGCCGTGGCCTTCGTCGACCGCAAGGTCCGCAACTGGACCCTCGATGGCGATTTCTGGCGCTTTGACACCTACGTCTTCTCGTCCAAAACGGGGGCATGGAGGAGCTGCCACGCGTCTCAGGGTGGACGAAACGGTCCGGTCCTTCGGTCCGGCTAGCGGCCCGCTCGGTGCAGGCCGGCTCGGTCCAGGCCCGCTGAAAAAAGTCATCGGTCCGGTCCCTAGAAAATGGACCGAAATTTTCTCGGTCCGGTCCGGTCAAAGCTCGGTCCGCTTGTTCGGACCGCGACATTTAGCCCAGCTCACAGGCCACAGCCCACAGCAACCCATATAGAGCCCAGTGCGTCAAAAAAAAAACGATATAGAGCCTAGCGCAGACGGCAATAAAGGCAAAGCAGAGAGTTCAAGTACGCAACCCCGTCCATTCCTCCCCGACCCCGAGCGGTCGAGCGCCGCCTCCGCTGGCTTCCGTCGTCGACCACCTCCTGGTGCTGCCGTCGTCAACCACCTCGCCGTAGACCACGAAGCCGTAGTACTGGAGGGAAAGAGGAGAAGAGGAGGGAGCGCAGCGCGTGCAGCTGCCTGCCGTCAAGTTCAGGGTCGACCGCCGCCGTCTCCACCTGTCCGCCGTCGACCACCTCCTCGCCGGCTCGCTGCTGTCGATCAGAGATGACCACGAAGCTGGAGGAGGGGGAGGATGTGCCTGCACCTGCACGCCGTCTCCCCTGCACCTGTTCGATCTCCTCTGTCCTCTCCTCTGCATTATCCCATCTCTGACCGAGGTATTCAGTGCCAAAATTTTCAACAATTAGTACTGAATTGTTCGCAGTTCGTACTGAGCTATTGAGTGTTGAATACACCATTGTTAGCAGGTAGTACTGAATTCCAAAATTTTCTTATATCATCTTTCATCCATTCTTCAGCTTGTCATGGTAAACCTATAGCATAACTTACTTATTTATTGTCGATTCCATCCTCTTTTGAAACAAGCATTCTAAATGTTCAAAATTAGTCTCATATATGCTGTATTCTTGGTCCATTTTCTTTACAAAATATAAAAGGATGACTAAACAGTGGCTAAACAGAGCAAAAAATCCTCCCAGCGCACTCCCAGGATACAAATTCAGTCGGTCCAGTCGGTCCTCTTGGTCTTGACCGAGCTTTGCTGCAGCCGGTCCGGTCCTGAAAATATGAACCGCCAGCCACTTCGGTCCGGTCCGGACCGGCCCGGCCGCGGCCGGTCCAAAGCAGGGCTCAGTCAGGGACCGGACCGGCCCGGTCCGCGTCCACCCTGACACGCGTCCTTGGTGCACCTATCGGTCTCTGACAAGCGATTGTGCGAAAGAAGAGGAAGAAGAGAACAAGGAGTAGTAGGAGGAAGAAGAAGCAGCAGCCACAAGTCTTAGATCGCCGGCAGGGATTGTTGTATTTGCTCTGCATTGTTGGCTGCATACTGATAGTGATCGTTGTGAGAGAGTTACGTCGTTTCTATTTGTTGTAAACAACATAATCTGCCGCTTTTTAAAAGCTCAGATGGAGCTTAATTTTTGAAGGCCAAAAGAGTTTCAGGGCCTTTTTGTAGTTGTGCATATTATGCACATACCATCCGCACAGGCACATGTCAAACATTTTTATTCATATTCTTGATGCAAGTTATTTTGGCACTCTAAGGATTGTGCTGCTTTTTTTTATGTCGCATGTCACTAGAAAGATTGAACCCTACCATATACCATCTTTGTAAGCATATTGTCTTGCCAATCTTACATTTTAAGAGAATTGGTCAAGAATATCATACATGTGTTCTGTGGTCCAAATGCGATAAGGTAGATTCAGCGACAATCATACTAGTATCATATTACTTCTATCCTTCGTATCACTACCGGAACAGGGTGCTACCCCGACGGCCAAAACAATGCCGATGGCCCCCGTCGGCTTCTTCGGTGCTATGCCGACAGCCTGGTCCTGGCCGTCGGCGTATCCAGGCCGTCGGGTTACCCAGAGCTAAGCCGGCGTCACCCGTCGGCACAGAACGGCCGTCGGCCTAGCTGCGAGTACGCCGCAGCCGCCGTCGGCTTACAACGGCCATCGGCATACTCGTGGGCCTGGCGACCTCGCTCGTGACAGGCGGCTAACATCGTCAGAGCTATGCCGACGGCCGAGACGGGGGGCCGTTGGCATAGGTCTGCATGCCGCGTCACCGATCTGGGCCGCACCGTCCAGAACATATGCCGACGGCTGCCCTCGGCATATCTGCCACGTCAGCGATCCGCGGCACGCCGCCCGCCTAAACCCTGGCCGTCTCTATGCCGACGACAATAGATCTTTTTTCATATATATATTTTTTATGCTTTTTTATGTATTATTATATTAACTGACATGTAGCATGTTAAATATAAACATACATATGAATGTATATGTAGTTTGTATTTTTTTCATATATATAGTTTGTATTTTTTCGAGCACGTTAATAATGTGCGGTCATGTTCTTTTGAATATAGATCCTTATATTTTATTAAAATCAAAAACAGCTATGCTGACAGAAGTTTTGTGGCGGTTGCAAACGTCCGACACCCGTCTCCAGAGTGTGACCCCCCTCACGTCCGCGGTGTGCCCCACTCACGGACGGTGCCACCGCCGCACTGGAGGGGGAAGCAGACGCCGGGTCTACACGAGTGGATGTAGTCAGGTTTGGCGGATGTTGCTCCCGGGTGTCCCTATGGGCCGACCTGACACAACCGGGTGGAGAGGTCCACTGGTCAAAGCCTGTCCATGGGAAGTCAAAGGGCTAGATCTCGTGGTCAACCGCTCTAAGGTTAGGCGGGACGGGGGCCGTGTGTGGGGTGGGGGGGGGGGGTAGCAATGCCACCGGAGCGTCGTACCGGGCCCTTATACATGCGAGGTGGTGTTGTGGCATGTCCGAAGAGGCGACACGCATCTCCGGGGTGTGGCCCCCGTCACGGACGACGCCGCCGCCGGCACCTGGAGGGGGGAAACGGACGCGTCGGGTCTACACGGAGTGGATGTAGCTGTGGGTTTGGCCCGGATGTTGCTCCCGGGTGTCCTTATGAGCCGACCTGACACAACCGGGTGGAGAGATCCACTGGTCAAAGCCCGTCCGTGGGAAGTCGAAGGGCTAGATCTCGTGGTCAACCGCTCCAGGGTTAGGCGGGACGGGGGCCCTGGGGGGGGGGGGGGTAGCAATCACTAGTTGAAAAGAGGGCTTTGGATCAGGCCGGGTCAACCCATTAGTCCGGTTGATCGAACCGGGACCCATGGGGCATTGGTCCCGTTCATGAGCGAGGGGCGGCCGGCCACGTGGGCCATTGGTCCCGTTCGTCTGGACCTTTTGGTCTCGGTTGGTGGGACGAACCGGGACCAATGGGCTCGCTCTCGCCCACCACCATTGGTCCCGGTTGGTGGCTTGAATCGACAACAGGTTGCCTTTAGTCCCGGTTCGTGCCATGAACCGGGACCATTGAGGTGCCTATATATACCCTCGCTCATGAAAGCGAGCACTCCACTGCTCTGTTTTTCTCTGGCCGGGGAGGGGAGGGCTTTGTGGTGCTCTAGCTCACCTCCTATGCACATGAGGTGTTCGATGAAATGCCCGAGCCACACTAGTTAAGCTTTCTCTCTCGAAGCACGACCTGTGAACTTTATTGTTCCCGAGATTTGTCTAGGTTTATATTAGCGGCCCGTCACGCCCCGTCCCCGTCTTCACTGTCGTCGATCGCCCGCGCCGATCTCGTCGCCGGCTCCACCGTGGTGAGTCTCCTGTTCTTATCTTCTTTCTGAAAGAAAAAAAATTCTTGCTTTAGATAGATACTTGTCTAATTTTCGTACTATTTTATTGCTTGTTATTATATAGTGCGATGGTTTTGGTATCCGCCCCCGTCGGCCCTCGTCCTGTCTATGATTCGGATGTGGTATATATTATCTTTTCATAACTATTGGTTAATTTATTGTTTATGACAATTATGCCGACCAACGTGACGTAGATTTTATTTATCTAGGAGGTTGTTGAACCGGAAATTCCAACCGACCCTCTTGTCGAGAGGTTAAATTTAGTTGAAGAAGAAAACAATTTCTTGAAGGAAAAAATAAGAAAAATTGAGGAGGAGAAGATGATATTGGAGTTGCATGTTATGGATGTCGCCGATGATCACAAGATCAAGATGGATGCAATGCGCTTGAAGATTAGAAAGATTAGAAAATATGCCATTCATACCGAGGCTTGGTATCATTATGCGCTTGGATCAGTTGTTACCTTGATTGCGATTATGATCGCATTTGTTTTCGCGTTGAAATGTTTTACATAGTTTCAATGTCTGGTTTAATTAATTTAGATGCTCCGGAGAGCTTTATGTTGTTAGATGAGAACTATGTATGTACTTTGGTTTTAATGTGATGATGAACTTCTATTAATTTGGTCACTTAATTATCTATTCATGATGTTCTGAATGGTTTTTGACACACTTAATTATATATAATGCACGCAGATGAACCGGCAATGGATGTACGGTGACAGACACACTTCCGAGTACATTAAGGGCGTGCATGATTTTCTCGAAGTGGCTGAGGCAAACAAGCAGAATGGTTTTATGTGTTGTCCATGCCCTAAATGTGGGAATACGAAGTCTTACTCTGACCGGAAAATCCTTCACACCCACCTGCTTTACAATGGTTTCATGCCACACTATAATGTTTGGACGAGGCACGGAGAAATAGGGGTTATGATGGAAGACGGCGAAGAAGAAGAGGACGATGACAACTATGCGCCCCTGAATACGGTGATGCTGCAACGGGGGAAGCTGCTGAAGATCAAGAGGAACCAGATGATGTGCCCAATGATGCTACAACGAGGGAAGCTGCTGAAGATCAAGAGGAACCAGACGATGTGCCCGATGATGATGATCTCCGCCGGGTCATTGTCCATGCAAGGACGCAATGCGAAAGTCAAAAGGAGAAGCTAAAGTTCGATCGCATGTTAGAGGATCACAAAAAAGGGTTTTACCCCAATTGCGAAGATGGCAACACAAAGCTCGACACCGTACTGGAATTGCTGCAGTGGAAGGCAGAGAATGCTGTGCATGACAAAGGATTTGAGTAGCTACTGAAAATATTGAAGAAGAAGCTTCCAAAGGATAACGAATTGCCTGACAGTACATATGCAGTAAAGAAGGTCGTATGCCCTCTAGGATTGGAGGTGCAGAAGATACATGCATGCCCTAATTACTACATCCTCTACCGCGGTGCATACAAGGATCTGAACGCATGCGCGGTATGCGGTGCATTGCGGTATAAGATTAGACGAGATGACCTTGGTGATGTTGACGGCGAGCCCCCCAGGAAGAGGGTTCCTGCGAAGGTGATGTGGTATGCTCTTATAATACCACGGTTGAAACGTCTGTTCAGAAACGAAGAGCATGCCAAGTTGATGCGATGGCACAGTGAGGACCGTAAGAAAGAAGGGAAGTTGAGAGCACCCGCTAACGGGTCGCAGTGGAGAAAAATCGACAGAAAGTACTGGACTGAGTTTGCAGGTGACCCAAGGAATGTATGGTTTGGCTTAAGCGCGGATGGCATTAATCCTTTCGGGGGGCAGAGCAGCAATCACAGCACCTGGCCCGTGACTCTATGTATGTATAACCTTCCTCCTTGGATGTGCATGAAGGGAAGTTCATTATGATGCCAGTTCTCATCCAAGGCCCTAAGCAACCCGGCAATGACATTGATGTGTACCTAAGGCCATTAGTTGAAGAACTTTTACAACTGTGGAATGGAAACGGCGTACGTACGTGGGATGAGCACAAACAGGAGGGATTTAACCTGCACGCGTTGCTGTTTGTAACCATCAATGATTGGCCCGCTCTCAGTAATCTTTCAGGACAGACAAACAAGGGATACCACGCATGCACGCACTGTTTAGATGACGCTGAAAGTATATAACTGGACAAATGCAGGAATAATGTGTACCTAGGCCATCGTCTATTTCTTCCGACCAACCATCAATGTCGAAAAAAGGCAAGCATTTCAAAGGCGAGGCAGATCACCGGAAGAAGCCCGCCATGCGTACTGGTGATCACATACTTGCTATGGTCAATGATTTACACGTAATCTTTGGAAAGGGTCCCGGCGGACTAGCTGTTCCGAATGACGCTGTGGGACACGCACCCATGTGGAAGAAGATATCTATATTTTGGGACCTACCCTACTGGAAAGACCTAGAGGTCCGCTCTTCAATCGACGTGATGCACGTGATGAAGAACCTTTGCGTGAATCTGCTAGGCTTCTTGGGCGTGTATGGGAAGACAAAAGATACACCTGAGGCACGGGAGGACCTGCAACGCTTGCACGAAAAAGACGACATGCCTCCGAAGCAGTATGAAGGTCCCGCCACCACGCTCTTACGAAAGAAGAGAAAGAAATCTTCTTTGAATGCCTGCTCAAGATGAAGGTCCCGACCGCTTCTCGTCGAATATAAAGGGAATAATAAATATGCGGAGAAAAAGTTCGAACCTAAAGTCTCATGACTGCCACGTGATTATGACGCAACTGCTTCCGGTTGCATTGAGGGTGCTTCTACCTGAAAACGTCCGATTAGCCATTGTGAAGCTATGTGCATTCCTCAATGCAATATCTCAGAAGGTGACTGATCCAGAAATCGTACCAAGGCTAAGGAGTGATGTGGTGCAATGTCTTGTCAGTTTCGAGCTGGTGTTCCCACCATCCTTCTTCAATATCATGACGCACGTCCTAGTTCATCTAGTTGATTTAGATTGTCATTTTGGGGCCCGTATTTCTACACAATATGTTCCCCTTTGAGAGGTTCATGGGAGTCCTAAAGAAATATGTCCGTAACCGCGCTAGGCCAGAAGGAAGCATCTCCATGGGCCATCAAACATAGGATGTCATTGGGTTTTGTGTTGACTTCATTCCTAGCCTTAAGAAGACAGGTCTCCCTAAATCGCGGTATGAGGGGAGACTGACTGGAAAAGGCACGCTTGGAGGGGACTCAATAATATGCAGGGACGGATATTCTTGGTCTCAAACACACTACACAGCTTCTGAGAACTCTACCTTGGTGACCTCGTATGTCGATGAACACAAGAGCGATCTGCGTCCAAACACCCGTGAGCAAAGGCGATCTGATTGGATTACATGTGAACACATCAGGACTTTCAGCGGTTGGTTGGAAACACGTCTCAGAGGTGACAAGACTGTTTGTGATGAGCTGTACTTGTTGTCCAGGGGACCATCTTTGACTGTATTGATTTACAAAGGATACGAGATAAATGGGAATATATTTTACACGATTGAACAAGATCAAAAGAGCATGGACCAAAACAGCGGTGTCCGCTTTGATGCAGCAACCAAGAGGGGAAAGGACACATATTATGGTTACATAGTGGACATATGGGAACTTGACTACGGACATGATTTTAAGGTCCCTTTGTTTAAGTGCAAATGGGTCAATCTGTCAGGAGGCATGGTACAGGTAGACCCACAAAGATGTAATGACAACAGTGGATCTGAAAAATCTTGGGTACACTGACGAACCGTTCGTCCTAGCCAATGATGTGGCACAGGTTATCTATGTGAAGGACATGTCAACCAAACCAAGAAAAAGAAAAGATAAGGAAGCGAATACATCATACGATGAGCCAAAGAGCCACATAGTTCTTTCAGGAAAAAGGGACATCGTGGGAGTGGAGGGCAAGACAGACATGTAAAGAAGATTATGAAAAGTTTCATGAAATTCCTCCCTTCAAAGTCAAGGCTGACCCAAGCATCCCGATAAACAATGAAGATTATCCATGGTTACGGGCAAGAATAAGCAAATGACACAAGCGAAGAAAAAGTGAAGACTTTCTCCATAACTATTATGATGATACCATGCCAACTTTGTAATGCATTTAGTATGATACCATTGTCCGTTTTGTACATGCACATGCTATTTCGGTGAAATTATGATACCATGCCAACTTTCAACTTTTTTAGAGTTCATTTGAAATGCTTCAATGTCTTATGGTTCGGCCCTCGTAATACCATTAATCCCGGTTCGCTCCTTGTCAACTATGTTCTCACCAAGAACACTCAAGAGGGCAGCCACGTGGGCCACTGGTCCCGGTTCGTCTGGACCTTTTGGTCCCAATTCCATGCACGAACCGGGACCAATACGCCTCGCTCCTGGCCCATGACCATTAGTCCCTATTTGTGCCACAAACCGGGACTAAAGGGTTGGTCCTCGTTGCGGTCACAGTTTAGTCCCACCTTGCCAACCGAAGGGCGCTCACACCGGTTTATAAGCCCCTCCCTCTCTACCTTGTTGAGCTCCTCTCAAAGTGAAAATAAATGCCCTTATACAGGGAAATTGACCTAAATTCATACTGAATTTCTCTGAAATTCATAGAAATCTATTATGAATTTAGGTTGAATTCTCTCTATAGGCGCATCTATGCTCATTTTTTTAGTAAAGTTAATAACAAACTTGTGATTCACACAAATTTCAAAGAATTCAAATTTTAACTATTCAAATTTGAAAACTAATGGCACTAACAGAAAGTTTATACTTTTTCTAAAACTAATGGCACTAACAGAAAGTTTATAATTTTTGTGACCTAAAAGCAAAAATAATTTAAAAATAAAGCAAAAAACAAAAGAAAAAAATAATGCAAAAAAAAAGAAAAAAAATGAAAAAAAACTATTTTTATAGTAAAGTTAATCACAAACTTGTGATTCACACAAATTTCAAAGAATTCAAATTTTAACTATTCAAATTTGAAAACTAATGGCGCTAAAAGAAAGTTTATAATTTTTCTGACCTAAAAGCAAAAGGAATTAAAAAAATAAAGCAAAAAACAAAAGAAAATAAATAATGCAAAAAACAAAACAAAAAACTGGAAAAAAACAAAAAAAACTGCCACCTATTGGGCCACCACGGCCTGAATACGACTAGAAACCCAACCTAGGCCAGGATTCAGGCCCGCAGAAGGCCCAATAGGCCCACAGCAGCATAGTTTGAGATTAGGCCCGAAAGCCTGCAGTTGAGAGGAGCTCGAGAGGGTTGATACGTCTCCAACATATCTACTTTTCCAAACACTTTCGCCCTTGTTTTGGACTCTAACTTGCATGATTTGAATGAAACTAACCCGGACTGACGCTGTTTTCAGCAGAACTGCCATGATGTTGTTTTATGTGTAAAAAAGAAAAGTTCTCGGAATGTCCTGGAAATCCACGGAGGCACTTTTTGGAATAAATCAGAATTTTTGGCGAAAGAATCAACACCAGGGGGCCCACAGGCTGTCCACGAGACAGGGGGCACGCCCCCCTAGGGCACGACCTCCTATCTCGTGGGCCCCCTAGACCTCCAACGACCTCAACTCCAACTCCATATATTCACGTTCGGGGAGAAAAAAATTAGAGAGAAAGTTTCATCGCGTTTTACAACACGTTGCCGCCGCCAAGCCCTAATCTCTCTCGGGAGGGCTAATCTGGAGTTCGTTCGGGGCTCCGGAGAGGGGGATTCGTCGCCGTTGTCATCATCAACCATCCTCCATCACCAATTTCATGATGCTCACCGCCGTGCGTGAGTAATTCCATCGTAGGCTTGCTGGGCGATGATGGGTTGGATGAGATTTATCATGTAATCAAGTTAGTTTTGTTAGGGTTTGATCCCTAGTATCCACTATGTTACGAGATTGATGTTGCTATGACTTTGCTATGCTTAATACTTGTCACTAGGGCCCGAGTGCCATGATTTCAGATCTGAACCTATTATGTTTTCATGAATATATGTGTGTTCTTGATCCTATCTTGCAAGTCTATAGTCACCTATTATGTGTTATGATCCGACAAACTCAAGTGACAATAATCGGGATACTTCTCGGTGATGACCGTAGTTTGTGGAGTTCATGTATTCACTATGTGCTAATGCTTTGTTCCGGTTCTCTATTAAAAGGAGGCCTTAATATTTCTTAGTTTCCTCTAGGACCCCGCTGCCACGGGAGGGTAGGACAAAAGATGTCATGCAAGTTCTTTTCCATAAGAACGTATGACTATTTACGGAATACATGCGTACATTACATTAATGAATTGGAGCTAGTTCTGTGTCACCCTATGTTATAGCTATTACATGAGGAATCGCATCCGGCATAATTATCCATCACTGATCCATTGCCTACGAGCTTTGCACATATTGTTCTTCGCTTATTTACTTTTCCGTTGCTACTGTTACAACTACTACAAAACCCCAAAAACATTTATCTTTACTTTTGCTACCGTTACCATTATCATACCACTTTTGCTACTAAACACTTTGCTGCAGATACTAAGTTATCCAGGTGTGGTTGAATTGACAACTCAACTACTAATACTCAAGAATATTCTTTGGCTTCCCTTGTGTCGAATCAATAAATTTGGGTTGAATACTTTACCCTCGAAAGCTGTTGCAATACCCTACACTTGTGGGTTATCAAGACTAATTTCTGGCGCCGTTGCCGGGGAGCATAGTTCTATTCTCTGAGTCACTTGGGATTTATATCTGTTGATCACTATGAAGAACTTGAAAGACGCTAAAACCAAGATTTTGCCCTCAACTACGAGGGAGGTAAGGAACCGCCATCTAGCTCGCACTAGATTCTCCTTCCGTTATTAGTAGGCTTGCGACACCTAAAACTACTACTGCTATGAATTACGATATGTCGCATGTTATTGATGATGCCATACGCTATGCATGATGAAACTACTTACATGCGTGATAGTACTTTGCCATTAGGTGAATTTCTTGATGAACAACTTGCTAGAGTTAGGGGGAATGAAATTACTGAAGATCCTATTACTGATGATAGTGATGATGAAGGTTCTCCTAATGATTATGTATTGCCTGTTGTTCCTAAGGGTTATGTTATGAATGAAGAAGCTGCTAGGGAAATTTTTGCTTGCAATGATAGATATGATCTTAAGAAATTATTAGCTAAATGGAAGAAGAAGTCTCTTAATGCTAGAATGAAACCTGATCCTGCTTTTGCTACTTCACCTATTTGTGTTACTGATAAGGATTATGAATTCTTTGTTGATCCTGAAATTATTACTTTAGTTGAATCTGATCCTTTTTATGGCCTTGAATCTGAAACTGTTGTGGCACATCTTACCAAGTTGAATGATATAGTCACCCTGTTTACTAATGATGAGAAGTCTCGCTATTTTTATATCCTTAAGATATTTCCGTTCTCATTAAAGGGTGATGCGAAGACTTGGTATAATTCTCTTGCTCTGGTTGTGTGCGTAGTCCCAGGATATGATTTATTACTTCTCGCTAAATATTTCCCTGCTCATAAGAAACAAGCTGCCTTATGGAAATATATAATTTTGTGCAAATCAAAGAAGAGAGTCTCCCACAAGCTTGGGGAGGCTTCTAGATTACTTAATGCTTTGCCCGATCATCCTCTTAAGAAAAATGAAATACTTGATATCTTTTATAATGGACTAACCGATGCTTCCAAGGACTACTTGGATAGTTGTGTTGGTTGTGTTTTCAGGGAAAGAACAGTCGACGAAGCTGAAATATTATTGAATAATATGTTGACTAATGAAAATAATTGGACTCTTCCCGAGCCAATTCCTGAACCAATTGAGCCAACTCCTGAGCCTATACCTAAACCCACCAAGAAGAGAGGTGTTTTATTTCTCAGTCCTGAAGATATGCAAGAGGCAAAGAAATCAATGAAAGAAAAAGGTATTAAAGCTGAAGATGTTAAGAATTTACCTCCTATTGAAGAAATACATGGTCTTAATATACACTTTGAAGAACTACATTGTCTTGATAACCCGACACAGGTAGTAAAGGTAAATTCTCTCTATAGATATGATAAAGTTGAAATACCCTCTACTAAATTTCATAGCCCATGCTTAGATGAATTTGATGACTTTATGGCTAGACAAGAAAGTTTTAATGCTTGTGTTGGTAGAGAGTTAAAGAATAATGCTTTCGAGATAGGACGCGTAGGTGATAATCTGGCCAGAGTTAAAGATGAACTTCACCGCGTTAGCAAGTATGCTTCTATGGTTGCTACTCAAGCTGAGCAAGTACTCAAAGCTCAAAATGATTTGCTTGATGAATTAAATAAAAATGACTTTGTTGTTAGAGTGGCTACTAGAACTGGTAGAATGACTCAGGAACCTTTGTATCCTGAAGGCCACCCTAAGAGAATCGAGGAAGATCCTCAGAGAAACAATTTAGAGGCACCTAGTTCTTCTAAGAAGAAGAAAAAGAAAGACGATAGGACTTTGCATGCTTCTTGTGAACCTACTATAGACACACCTGAGAATCCCAATGATATTTCTATTTCTGATGCTGAAACTCAATCAGGTGATAAACATGAACCTAGTGATAATGTTAATGTTGATGCTCAACCTAGCAAAGACAATGATGTAGAGATTGAACCTGCTGTTGATCTTGATAACCCACAATCAAAGAATCAACGTTATGATAAAAGAGACTTTATTGCTAGGAAGCACGGTAAAGAAAGAGAACCATGGGTTCAGAAATCCATGCCCTTTCTGTTGGGAAACGTAGCAGAAATTCAAAATTTTCCTACGAGTCACCAAGATCTATCTATGGAGAGACCAGCAACAAGGGGAAGGAGAGTGCATCTACATACCCTTTTAGATCGCTAAGCGGAAGCCTTCAAGAGAACGGGGTTGAAGAAGTCGTACTCGTCGTGATCTAGATCACCGGAGATCCTAGTGCCGAACGGACGGCACCTCCGTGTTCAACACATGTACAGCCCGGTGACGTCTCCCATGCCTTGATCCAGCAAGGAGAGAGGGCGAGGTTGAGGAAGACTCCATTCGGCGTGGTGGTGGTGGAGGAGCGTGGCAATCCTGCAGGGCTTCGCCAAGCACCGCGGAAGAGGAGGAGGGAGAGAGGTAGGGCTGCGCCAGGGAGAGGTGAAACTCATGTGTTGGGCAGCCCCTAGACCTCAACTATATATAGGGGGAGGGGAGGGGGCTGCGCTCCCTCTAGGGTTCTCTCCCCAGGGGTGGCGGCAGCCCCCAGATCCCATCTGGGTGGCGGCCAGAAGGGGAGAGAGGGGAGGCGCACCTGGGGTGGGCCTTAGGGCCCATCTGCCCTAGGGTTTGCCCACTTCCCACTCTTCCCTGCGCCTTGGGCCTTGTGGGGGGGCGCACCAGCCCACCTGGGGCTGGTCCCCTCCCACACGTGGCCCATGCAGCCCGCCAGGGGTGGTGGCCCCCCTTGGTGGACCCCCGGGACCCTCCCGGTGGTCCCGGTACGTTACCGATAAAACCCGAAACTTTTCCGGTGACCAAAACAGGACTTCCCATATATAAATCTTTACCTCCGGACCATTCCGGAACTCCTCGTGACGTCCGGGATGTCATCCGGGACTCCGAACAACATTCGGTAACCACATAAAAACTTCCTTTATAACCCTAGCGTCATCGAACCTTAAGTGTGTAGACCCTACGGGTTCGGGAGACATGTAGACATGACCGAGACATTCTCCGGTAAATAACCAACAGCGGGATCTGGATACCCATGTTGGCTCCCACATGTTCCACGATGATCTCATCGGATGAACCACGATGTCAAGGACTCAATCGATCCGTATACAATTCCCTTTGTCTAGCGGTATTGTACTTGCCCGAGATTCGATCGTTGGTATACCGATACCTTGTTCAATCTCGTTACCGGCAAGTCTCTTTACTCGTTCCGTAACACATCATCCCGCGATCAACTCTTTGATCACATTGTGCACATTATGATAACGTCCTACCGAGTGGGCCCAGAGATACCTCTCCGTCACACCGAGTGACAAATCCCAGTCTCTATTCGTGCCAACCCAACAGACACTTTCGGAGATACCTGTAGTGCACCTTTATAGCCACCCAGTTACGTTGTGACGTTTGGTACACCCAATGCATTCCTACGGTATCCAGGAGTTGCACAATCTCATGGTCTAAGGACAAGATACTTGACATTAGAAAAGCTTTAGCATACGAACTACACGATCTTTGTGCTAGGGTTAGGATTGGGTCTTGTCCATCACATCATTCTTCTAATGATGTGATCCCGTTATCAACGACATCCAATGTCCATGGTCAGGAAACCGTAACCATCTGTTGATCAACGAGCTAGTCAACTAGAGGCTTACTAGGGACATGGTGTTGTCTATGTACCCACACATGTATCTGAGTTTCCTATCAATACAATTATAGCATGGATAATAAACGATTATCATGAACAAAGAAATATAATAATAACTAATTTATTATTGCCTCTAGGGCATATTTCCAACAGTCTCCCACTTGCACTAGAGTCAATAATCTAGTTCACATCGCCATGTGATTAACACTCACAGTCACATCGCCACGTGACCAACATCCAAAGAGTTTACTAGTGTCAATAAACTAGTGCACATCGTCATGTGATTAAGACTCAATGAGTTACGGGTTCGATCATGTTTTGCTTGTGAGAGAGGTTTTAGTCAACGGGTCTGCAACATTCAGATCCGTATGTACTTCGCAAATCTCTAGGTCATATTGTAAATGCTGCTTCCACGCTCCACTTGGAGCTATTCCAAATGGTTGCTCCACTATATGTATCCGGTTTGCTACTCAGAGTCATTCAGATAGGTGTTTAAATCTTGCATCGACGTAACCCTTTACGCCAAACTCTTTATCACCTCCATAATCGAGAAACATGTCCTTATCTACTCCAAGGACAATTTTGACCGCTGTCCAATGATCCATTCCTGGATCATTCTTTGTATCCCTTGACTGACTCATGGCAAGGCACACTTCCGGTGCGGTACACAGCATAGCATACTATAGAGCCTAAATGCGAAGTATAGGGACGACATTCGTCCTTTCTCTCTCTTCTGCCGTGGTCGAGCTTTAAGTCTTAACTTCGTACCTTACAACTCAGGCAAGAACTCCTTCTTTGGTGATCCATCTTGAACACCTTCAAGATCATGTCAAGGTATGTGCTCATTTGAAAGTACCATTAGCGTTTTTGATCTATCCTCATAGATCTTGATGCTCAATGTTCAAGTAGCTTAATCCAGGTTTTCTATTGAAAAACACCTTTCAAATAACCCTATATGCTTTCTAGAAATTCTACATCATTTCTGATCATCAATATGTCAACAACATATACTCATCGAAATTCTATAGTGCTCCACTCACTTCTTTGGAAATACAAGTTTCTCATAAACTTTGTATAAACCCAAAATCTTTGATCATCTCATCAAAGCGCACATTCCAACTCCGAGATGCTTACTCCAGTCCTTAGAAGGATCGCTGGAGCCAGCATACCTTTTAGCATCCTTATGATCGACAAAAACTTTCTGATTGTATCACATACAACCTTTCCTTACGATGATTGGTAAGGAAACTCATTTTGACATCCATCTGCCAGATTTCATAAATGCAGCTAATGCTAACATGATTCCGACGGAGTTAAGCATCGCTACGGATGAGAAAATCTCATCGTAGTCAACTCCTTGAACTTGTGAAAAAGTCTTCGCCACAAGTCGAGCTTCATAGAAGGTGACATTACCGTCCACGTCCGTCTTCTTCTTAAAGATCCATTTATCTCAATGGCTTGCCGATCATCGAGCAAGTCCACCAAAGTCCATGCTTTGTTTTGATACATGGATCCTATCTCGGATCTCATGGCTTCTAACCATTTTTCGGAATTTGGGCCCACCATCGCTTCTCCATAGCTTGTAGTTCATTTTGTCTAGCAACATGACCTTCAAGACAAGATTACTGTACCACTCTGAAGTAGTACGCATCCTTGTCACCCTACGAGGTACGGTAGTGACTTGATCCAAAACTTCATGATCACTATCATAAGCTTCTACTCTAATTGGTGTAGGCGCCACAGGAACAACTTCCTGTGCCCTGCAACACACTAGTTGAAGTTATGGTTCAATAACCTCATCAAGTCTCCAAACCATAGTTCAAACAGTGTCGTCTCAACGGAATTACGTGGTGCCCTATTAAAGTGAGTGCGGTTGTCTCTAATGCCTAACCCATGAACGATAGTGGTAATTCGATAAGAGATTTCGTGGTACGCACCAGATCCAATAGGGTGCAACTATGATGTTCGGACACACCATCACACTATGGTGTTCCAGGCGGTATTAATTGTGAAACAATTTCCACAATGTCTTAATTGCGTGCCAAAACTCGTAACTCAGATACTCATCTCTATGATCATATCATAGACATTTTATCCTCTTGTCATGATGATCTTCAACTTCACTCTGAAATTACTTGAACCATTCAATAATTCAGACTTGTGTTTCATCAAGTAACTATACTCAGTATCTACTCAAATCATCTGTGAAGTAAGAATATAACGATATCCACTGCGTGCCTCAGCGCTCATTGGACTGCACACATCAAAATGTATTACTTCCAACAAGTTGCTTTCTTGTTCCATTTTACTGAAAACAAGGCTTTCAGTCATCTTGCCCATGTGGTATGATTGCATGTCTCAAGTGATTCAAAATCAAGTGAGTCCAAAACGGTCCATTTGCATGGAGTTTCTTCATGCATATACACCAATAGACATGGTTCACATGTCTCAAACTTTTAAAAAATGAGTGAGTCCAAAGATCCATCAACATGGAGCTTCTTCATGCGTTTTATACCAATATGACTTACATGGCAGTGCCACAAGTAGGTGGTACTATCATTACTATCTTATATCTTCTGGCATGAACATGTGTATCACTACGATCGAGATTCAATAAACCATTAATTTTGGGTGCAAGACCATTGAAGGTATTATTCAAATAAACAGAGTAACCATTATTCTCCTTAAATGAATAACCGTATTGCGATAGACATAATCCAATCATGTCTATGCTCAACGCAAACACCAAACTCGATGATAGAGGGAGCGTGCGATGCTTGATCACATCAAGATTGGAAAACACTTCCAACACATATCATCAACTCACCTTTAGCTAGTCTACGTTTATTCCGTAGCCTTTTATTTCGAGTTACTAACACTTAGCAACCGAACCGGTATCTAATACCACAATTGCTACTAGGAGTACTAGTAAAGTACACATTAACATAATGTATATCCAATATACTTCTATCGACCTTGCCAGCCTTCTCATCTACCAAGTATCTAGGGTAATTCCGCTCTAGTGACTGTTCCCCTTATCACAGAAGCACTTAGTCTCGGGTTTGGGTTCAACCTTGGGTTTCTTCACTAGAGCAGCAACTGATCTGCCATTTCATGAAGTATCCCTTCTAGCCCTTGCCCTTCTTGAAACTAGTGGTTTCACCAACCATCAACAATTGATGCTCCTTCTTGATTTCTACTTTCGCGGTGTCAAACATCGCGAATATCTCAAGGATCATCATATCTATCCCTGATATGTTATAGTTCATCACGAAGCTTTAGCAGCTTGGTGGCAATGACTTTGGAGAAACATCACTATCTCATCTGGAAGATCAACTCCCACTCGATTCAAGTGATTGTTGTACTCAGACAATCTGAGAACAAGCTCAACGATTGAGCTTTTCTCCCTTAGTTTGCAGGCTAAGAAAATCTTCGGAGGTCTCATACCTCTTGACGTGGGCACGAGCCTGAAATCCCAATTTCAGCCCTAGAAACATCTCATATGTTCCGTGATGTTTTGAAAACGTCTTTGGTGCCTCTACTCTAAACCATTTAACTGAACTATCACGTAGTTATCAAAGCGTGTATGTCAGATGTTCGCAACATCCATAGACTACGTTCGAGGTCCAGCACACCGAGCGGTGCATTAAGGACATAAGCCTTCTACGAAGCAACGAGGACAATCCTCTGTTCACGGACCCAGTCCGCATAATTGCTACTATCAACTTTCAACTAAATTTTCTCTAGGACTAAAGCGCAAGCTATGACATAATTTGCAAAGGGTTTTTGACTATGTTCAGGATAATTAAGTTCATCTTATGAACTCCCACTCAGATAGACATCCCTCTAGTCATCTAAGTGATTACATGATCCGAGTCAACTAGGCCGTGTCCGATCATCACGTGAGACGGACTAGTCATCATCGGTGAACATCTTCATGTTGATCGTATCTACTATACGACTCATGCTCGACCTTTCGGTCTCTTGTGTTCCGAGGCCATGTCTGTACATGCTAGGCTCGTCAAGTCAACCTAAGTTTTTCGCGTTTGTAAATCTGCCTTACACCCGTTGTATGTGAACGTAAGAATCTATCACACCCGATCATCACGTGGTGCTTCGAAACGACGAACTTTCACAACGGTGCACAGTTAGGGGGAACACTTTCTTGAAATTTTAATGAGGGATCATCTTATTTACTACCGTCGTTCTAAGCAAACAAGATGTATAAACATGATAAACATCACCTGCAATCAAATAGTGACATGATATGGCCAATATCATTTTGCTCCTTTTGATCTCCATCTTCGGGGCTCCATGATCGTCATCGTCACCGGCATGACACCATGATCTCCATCATCGTGTTTCCATGAAGTTGTCTCGCCAACTTATTACTTCTACTACTATGGCTACCGGTTAGCAATAAAGTAAAGTAATTACATGGCGTTGTTCAATGACACACAGGTCATACAATAAATAAAGACAACTCCTATGGCTCTTGCCGGTTGTCAGACTCATCGACATGCAAGTCGTGATTCCTATTACAAGAACATGATCAATCTCATACATCACATATCATTCATCACATTCTTCTTGGCCATATCACATCACATATCATACCCTGCAAAAACAAGTTAGACGTCCTCTAATTGTTGTTTGCATGTGTTTACGTGGCTGCTATGGGTTTCTAGCAAGAACGTTTCTTACCTACGCAAAAACCACAACGTGATATGCCAATTGCTATTTACCCTTCATAAGGACCCTTTTCATCGAATCCGATCCGACTAAAGTGGAGAGGCGGCACCCGCTAGCCACCTTATGCAACAAGTGCATGTCAGTCGGTGGAACCTGTCTCACGTAAGTGTACGTGTAAGGTCGGTCCGGGCCGCTTCATCCCATAATGCCGCCGAATCAAGATTGGACTAGCAACGTTAAGCATATTGAACAAAATCAACGCCCACAACTACTTTGTGTTCTACTCGTGCAAAGAATCTACGCAATAGACCTAGCTCATGATGCCCTTTGTTGGGAAGCGTGGCAGAAATTCAAAATTTTCCTACGAGTCACCAAGATCTATCTATGGAGAGACCAATAACGAGGGGAAGGAGAGTGCATCTACATACCCTTGTAGATCGCTAAGCAGAAGCGTTCAAGAGAACGGGTTTGAAGGAGTCGTACTCGTCGTGATCCAGATCACCGGAGATCCTAGTGCCGAACGAACGGCACCTCCGCGTTGAACACACGTACAGCCCGGTGAAGTCTCCCATGCCTTGATCCAGCAAGGAGAGAGGGAGAGGTTGAGGAAGACTCCATCCAGCAGTAGCACAACAGCGTGATGGTGGTGGAGGAGCGTGGCAATCCTGCAGGGCTTCGCCAAGCACCGCGGAAGAGGAGGAGGGAGAGAGGTAGGGCTGCGCCAGGGAGAGGTGAAACTCATGTGTTGGGCAGCCCCTAGATGTCAACTATATATAGGGGGAGGGGAGGGGGCTACGCCCCCTCTAGGGTTCCCTCCCCAGGGGTGGCGGCAGCCCCCAGATCCCATCTGGTTGGCGGCCAGAAGGGGAGAAAGGGGAGGCGCACCTAGGGTGGGCCTTAGGGCCCATCTGCCCTAGGGTTTGCCCCCTTCCCACTCTTCCCTGCGCCTTGGGCCTTGTGAGGGGGCGCACCAGCTCACCTGGGGCTGGTCCCCTCCCACACTTGGCCCATGCAGCCCTCCGGGGATGGTGGTCCCACTTGGTGGACCCCCGGGATCCTCCCGGTGGTCCCGGTACGTTACCGATAAAACCCGAAACTTTTCCGGTGACCAAAACAGGACTTCCCATATATAAATCTTTACCTCCGGACCATTCCGGAACTCCTCGTGATGTCCGGGATCTCATACGGGACTCCGAACAACATTCGGTAACCACATACAAACTTCCTTTATAACCCTAGCGTCATCGAACCTTAAGTGTGTAGACCCTACGGGTTCGGGAGACATGTAGGCATGACCGAGACGTTCTCCGGTCAATAACCAACAGCGGGATCTGACTACCCATGTTGGCTCCCACATGTTTCCTGATGATCTCATCGGATGAACCACGATGTCAAGGACTCAATCGATCCCGTATACAATTCCCTTTGTCTAGCGGTATTGTACTTGCCCGAGATTCGATCGTCGGTATACCGATACCTTGTTCAATCTCGTTACCGGCAAGTCTCTTTACTCGTTCCGTAACACATCATCCCGCGATCAACTCTTTGATCACATTGTGCACATTATGATGACGTTCTACCGAGTGGGCCCAGAGATACCTCTCCGTCACACGGAGTGACAAATCCCAGTCTTGATTCGTGCCAACCCAACAGACACTTTCGGAGATACCTGTAGTGCACCTTTATAGCCACCCAGTTACATTGTGACGTTTGGTACACCCAAAGCATTCCTACGGTATCCGGAGGTGCACAATCTCATGGTCTAAGGAAAAGATACTTGACATTAGAAAAGCTTTAGCATACGAACTACACGATCTTTGTGCTAGGCTTAGGATTGGGTCTTGTCCATCACATCATTCTTCTAATGATGTGATCCCGTTATCAACGACATCCAACGTCCATGGTCGTGAAACCGTAACCATCTGTTGATCAACGAGCTAGTCAACTAGAGGCTTACTAGGGACATGGTGTTGTCTATGTACCCACAAATGTATCTGAGTTTCCTATCAATACAATTATAGCATGGATAATAAACGATTATCATGAACAAAGAAATATGATAATAACTAATTTATTATTGCCTCTAGGGCATATTTCCAACACTTTCCTCCTAAACCATCCAAGTCAAAGGATGATGAGGATTTTGAGCGCTTTGCTGAAATGATTAGACCTATTTTCTTACGTATGCACTTAACTGATATGCTGAAAGTAAATCCTTATGCTAAGTATATGAAGGATATCATTACAAATAAAAGAAAGATACCGGAAGCTGAAATTTCCACCATGCTTGCTAATTACACTTTTAAGGGTGGAATACCAAAGAAACTTGGAGATCCGGGTGTACCAACTATACCATGCTCTATTAAAAGAAATTATGTTAGAACTGCCTTATATGATCTTGGAGCCGGTGTTAGTGTTATGCCTCTCTCTTGATATCGTGGACTTGAATTGAATTAGTTGACACCTACTGAAATATCTTTGCAAATGGCTGATAAATCAACTACTATACGTGTCGGTATTTGTGAGGATGTGCCTGTTGTGGTTGCAAATGTCACTATCTTAACGAACTTTGTTATTCTTGATATTCGAGGGGCGATAATATGTCTATTATCCTTGGTAGACCTTTTCTTAATACTGCAGGGGCTGTTATTGATTGCAACAAAGTCAATGTCACTTTTCATGTTAATGGTAATGAGCATACGACACACTTTCCGAGGAAACAAGCTCAAGTTCATAGCATCAATTCTATTGAAAAAGTTCCAACTATCATTTTTGGAGGTTTTGAATTTCCTCTCCCTCTTGTCCAAGAAAAAGTATGATATTCTTATTGTTGGGGATTTTCATATCCCCGTTGAGGTAACTTAGTGTTATTCGAAATTTCTCCGGTTCCGTGTTATTCAGGATGAGTTTGTTAACAAGACTTGATCAACCTTGTTAGTGGGTTCATTTGGATGATCACGAGATGGATGAAACTAGAAGGCACAACCTTCTGTACCCTCTTTTTACTTTCTGTTTTTTTAGAATAAATAAAGCAAAATTAGTATTATCTATCTATTTTCTGAATTATCCGTGCATTAAAAAAATAGTCCGAAAATAAAAGTGCTCCAAATGCCCTGCAAATTTAGTTTGATTTTTTATGGAATATTTGAGGATTTTAGGCACTGAAAACACTTCAGGAGGGGCAAGCACCAGGCCACGAGAGAGGAGGGCACGCCCCCCCTTATAGGGCGCGCCCCCTGTCTCATGGGCCCCTGGTGGCCCCCTCCACTTATGCCAGCACCCACACACTTCATCTTCTACCCCAAAAAAAATCCCCATCCAGCTCAAGCACGAGTTCTAGCTCGTTTTGCTGCGATTTTCGATCTCTTAGCTCAAATCTCCATTCACAAAACTGCTTTGGGAGATTGTTGCTTGGTATGTGACTCCTCCATTGGTCCAATTAGTTTTTGTTCTAGTGCTTTATTCATTGCAAATTTTTGCTGCATAGGTGACCATGTTCTTGAGCTTGCATGTTAAAGTTTTGAGGTCCCAAGCAATTCCAATGCATGATATAGGCTCTAGGCACTTGTAGGAGTAGTTGCTATCAATCTTGTTTAGTTTTATTCACTTTTATTTTGAAGTTACTAAAATTTCAGAAATTTTCAGAAAATGTTGAGACTCTTTAGGGGCTCTTCTAGCCAAAGCTGTGAGGAAAAACAAGCCAAAGAGAAGGAAAAAGCCAAGTATAATCTTCCTCCCTTAGCGGAAGTACGGTCGTGTGAATGGCCATGCGAGGATTTCTTGAAAGAAGCCAGAATTCATGAAGACTTTTATGCTTTAATCGAGACTGCAGGCCTCACCGGTTTCATCAATGACCAAATCGATCAGTATCTCTTACTTACCAATACTTTCGTGCAAAACTTTTATTATTATCCTAAGAAGTCACCGCCTGCAGTATCATTTCATTTATATGATGAATTCAAAGAAATGCCTTTACGTCATTTTTATGGCGGTATGTAGGATACCTTATGAGGGAGAATTAGATGAACCCCATCGTGAAGATGTGGGTGGCTTTGTTAATACTATTGCTGTAGAGGAGCCAAAGAAGGGCTCCGAGGCGAAGGTCTCTAGCATACACTTTCCTGTGTTACACTATTTTGCTATATTTGCTAGTAGATGCTTAATTGGTCGAGGAAATAGTGGAAACTTGAGCGTTCCTGATATTATCATTCTTCAACATGCTTTGCTTGGGGACAATACTTTTAGTATGGGTGCCGTCATTGCTAAACGACTAGCCATGAATCGTACAGAAGGCCCATTATTTGGAGGTATCTATGCAGCACGTCTTGCTAAACATTTTCAGATACCCATTAGGCACCATGAGGAGGAGGAGACAAAATTGCATCCTCACATTTTAGATTACAAGAGCGTGGTAGCACACAAGTTTATTGTTGACAACGAAGAGAAGATGCTCTTGTATAAACTTAGATTTAATAAGAAACACTTTGAGATTATTATTTTGCCTGCGCCTCTGTTGTTTGATTTGCTTGCAGAAAATTTTCTTGTTACGCCGGAGGCAGTGAACAACCATTGAGCTCAAGCTTTTACTCCAGAACCTGAACCTGAACTGAACACTTATCGTGCATCATCTGTCCAGTGGGATCCGGAGATTACCAGCCAGTGGTATCCTGATTACACCTCCCATTACAGCGGGGAGAGTAGCGGTGGTCCTTGGTACTAGACCAACTTAGGCCAAAAGCCTAAGCTTGGGGGAGTACGTATTTCTCACCGACTTTACATTCATGTTCACACACTAGTCGTCGGTGCTCATACTCTTTCATTGTATTATCCATGCTAGTTTAAATTTCTTTTTCTAGTTTTCTTCTTGTGTGTTTGATAAACCTTAAGAAAAAACCAAAAAAAGTAGTTAGTTTAATTTCCATGCTTGTAGTAGAATTAAAATGAAAACCCAAAAAGATTTCTAGTTCTTCTTACTTGTTGCGAGCTTTCCCGTGTAAATAGTTTTATTTTCTTTTCTTTCCTTTGGGGGTCGAGAAGACTATATTGAAAATGCTTAGTGGCTCTTATATGCATGATTGTTTATTTAACTTAGAGCCCATATTACCTAGTCTTCTCTCTTGAGTTGAATGCTTGCATATTCCAGCTTAGTCCAATGCACGTGCACTCTTATTATTATACACATCGTTCGGTCGTGCAAGTGAAAGGCAATAATGACGATATATGGACTTATTGGGATGAGAAAAGCTGGTATGAACTCGACCTCTCTTATTTTTGTAAATATGATGAGTTCATCATTCCTGAGTCAGCTATTATGAAGTAAACATATTTGCAATGACATTTAGAGATTATAGTTGCTTGTGCCATGCTTGATTAGCTATGAGTTATAATGGTTTACCTTGCGTGCCAACATGCTATTAGAATGATTATGATGTGATATGATGGGATGTATCCTCCTTTGAATGGATTGAGTGACTCGACTTGGCACATGTTCACGCATGTAGTTGAATCAAAACAACATAGCCTTCACGATATTTATGTTCATGGTGGATTATATCCTACTCATGCTTGTATTCGGTGTGAATTAATTTTAATGCATGTTTACGACTGTTGTCGCTCTCTCAGTTGGTCGCTTCCCTGTCTTTTTCTAGCCTTCACCTGTACTAAGCGGGAATACTGCTTGTCCATCCAAACTCCTTAAACCCCAAAGTTGTTCCATATGAGTCCACTATACCTACCTTTATGCGGTATTTACCTGCCGTTCCAAGTAAATTTATATGTGCCAAACTCCAAACCTTCAAATGAAATTCTGTATTGTATGCTCGAGCAGCTCATGTTACAACTAGGGCTGCCTATATCTTCCATGCTAGGTGGGTTAATCTCAAGAGGAGTGGACTCCGCTCCTCATTCACGAGAAAGGGCTCGTAACCGGGATGCCCAGTCCCATGATCCAAAACGATCAAAGCAAATCAAAATAATTTAACAAAACTCCCCCAGGGTTGTTGTATGTTGGAGGCACTCGTTGTTTCGAGCAAGCCATGGATTGATGCTTGTTGGTGGTTGGGGGAGTATAAACCTTTACCATTCTGTTTGGGAACTGCCTATAATGCATATAGTATGGAAGATACAGCCATCTCATAGTTGTTGCGTTGACAGCGAAAGTATGCCGCTCAAAATGTTATTCAATCTCTATTTTAAAATTGAGCTCTGGCACCTCTACAAATCCCCGCTTCCCTCTGCGAAGGGCCTATCTATTTACTTTTATGTTGACTCATCACCCTTCTTATTAAAAGCACCCGCTGGAGAGCACACTGTCATTTGCATTCATTATTATTGGTTTATATTGGGTATGACTTGACTGGATCTCTTTTACCATGAATTACAATGTTTAGTAGTCCTTGATCTTTAAAGGTGCTCTGCATTTATGTTTTGCGGTCTCAGAAAGGGCTAGCGAGATACTATTTTGTTATATCATGTTATGATTATTTTGAGAAAGTGTTGTCATCCAACTTTTATTATTATGGCTCCCTAGCTGATTATGTTATTGATATGAGTAATTGTGAGACCTATCTGTTATTGTGAGTATGGTTAGTTCATAATATTTGCTGAAACTTGAATGCTGGCTTTTCATGTTACAACAACAAGAGTAAACAGAGTTTGTAAAAGTTTTTCATTATCACTTCCAGTTTATCAACTGAATTGCTTGAGGACAAGCAAAGGTTTAAGCTTGGGGGAGTTGATACATCTCCAACGTATCTACTTTTCCAAACACTTTTGCCCTTGTTTTGGACTCTAACTTGCATGATTGAATGAAACTAACCCGGACTGACGCTGTTTTTAGCAGAACTGCCATGATGTTGTTTTATGTGTAGAAAAGAAAAGTTCTCGGAATGTCCTGGAAATCCACGGAGGCACTTTCTGGAATTAATAAGAATTTTTGGCAAAATAATCAACACTAGGGGGCCCACAGGCTGTCCACGAGACAGGGGTGCGCCCCCTAGGGCGCGGCCTCCTATCTCGTGGGCCCCCTGGATCTCCACCGACCTCAACTCCAACTCCATATATTCACGTTCGGGAAGAAAAAAATCGGAGAGGAAGTTTCATCGCGTTTTACGACACGGAGCCGCCGCCAAGCCCTAATCTCTCTCGGGAGGGCTGATCTGGAGTCCGTTCGGGGCTCCGGAGAGGGGGATTCGTCGCTGTCGTCATCATCAACCATCCTGCATTACCAATTTCACGATGCTCACTACCGTGCGTGAGTAATTCCATCGTAGGCTTGCTGGACGGTGATGGGTTAGATGAGATTTACCCTGTAATCAAGTTAGTTTTGTTAGGGTTTGATCCCTAGTATCCACTCTGTTTTGAGATTGATGTTGCTATGACTTTGCTATGCTTAATGCTTGTCACTAGGGCCCGAGTGCCATGATTTCAGATCTGAACCTATTATGTTTCAATGAATATATGTGTGTTCTTGATCCTATCTTGCAAGTCTATAGTCACCTATTATGTGTTATGATCCGACAACCCCGAAGTGACAATAATCGGGATACTTCTCGGTGATGACCGTAGTTTGAGTAGTTCATATATTCACTATTTGCTAATGCTTTGTTCCGGTTCTCTTTTAAAAAGAGGCCTTAATATCCCTTAGTTTCCGCTAGGACCCTGCTGCGACGGGAGGGTAGGACAAAAGATGGCATGCAAGTTCTTTTCCATAAGCACGTATGACTATTTACGGAATACATGCCTACATTACATTGATGAATTGGAGCTAGTTCCGTGTCACCCTATGTTATAGCTATTACATGAGGAATCGCATCCGGCATAATTATCCATCACTGATCCATTGCCTACGAGCTTTTCACATATTGTTCTTCGCTTATTTACTTTTCCGTTGCTACTGTTACAACTACTACAAAAACCCATAAACATTTATCTTTACTTTTGCTACTGTTACCATTATTATCATACCACTTTTGCTACTAAACACTTTGCTGCAGATACTAAGTTATCCAGGTGTGCTTGAATTGACAACTCAACTGCTAATACTCAAGAATATTCTTTGGCTCCCCTTGTGTCGAATCAATAAATTTGGGTTGAATACTTTACCCTCGAAAGCTGTTGCGATCCCCTACACTTGTGGGTTATCAAGGGTGGGCGCGACAGCACTTGTAATCCACTCTCGAGCCCTCTCAACTAGCAAGGTGGGACTAAACTTTGGCCGCGACGCGGGCAGCACACGGGCCTTTGGTCCCGGTTGGTGGCACCAACCGGGACTAAAGGGGGGCATTGGTACCGGTTCGTGGCACCAACCGGTCCACGTTCATTTTAGTCCCGGTTGGTGCCATCAACCAGTGACCAAAGGCCGCCGCTTCCCGCCCTTTGGGCTGCCGAAAACTGGCCTTAATTTGGTCCCAGTTGGTGGCACCAACCGGGACTAAAGGGGGCATTGATCCCGGTTGGTGCCACGAACCGGGACCAATGGCTTTGCTATATAAGCAAACACTTAGCATTTTTCAGTCATCTCTGTAGTTGCCCGTGCCGACGTGGCCGCCAGGCTGCCTGATTCACGCCCCGCTGATGCTGTCGCCACCCCCGTCGCTGCCGCCCACGCCGTCACCACCTGCGCCGCCCAGCGCCGTTGCAGCGCGCCACCCGCCCGTCGCGGTCACCTCCTGCACCACCGCCGCCGTCGCCGCCTAACGCCGTCACCGCCTGTGCTGCCTCGTCGACGCCGCCCACCCGAAAGCACGCCGCGGCGCCGCCCCGACCGTGCCGCGCGCCCCTGCCCCGACCACGTCGTCGTCGACCCAGCTGCCCGACCACGCCGCGCGCCTGAGCTCGCCTCTGCCTCGCCAGCCCTGCCCCGACCACGCCGCCGTCGCCTCTGCCCCTGCCCCGACCACGCCGCCGTCTGCCCCCTTCCTCCCTGTTTATATGTACTTTTTTTAGATCTTTTGTTTTTTGCATTTTTATAAAAATGTATATATGTATGTATATATGTTCTCTGTGTATATATGTGTTCATGTATATATGCAAAAGATAGATTTTAGAAAAGTTAGGATTTTTTTCTGTTCATAGATTTTTTTGGTGATATTAATTATTGTCGAATATGCAAATGTTTGTATATTCATATGAACAATGCATTAGGCAAAACCTTTACTTTTTTTTCGAAATTTTCTATTTGAACATTTAAAAAAAAACAAGTAATACTAAAAGAATGAGAGGAAAAATGAAAATAAGAAGAGGAAGAAAGGAGGAGAAGAGGAGAAATAAATAAGAAGAGGAAAAAAGAAGAAAAAGAAGAGGAGAAGAAGAAAGGAATAGACTATTCTTTTCTTCTTCTCCTCTTTTTTTCTTCTTTTTTTCTTCGATCTTCTCCTCTATTCCTTTCTTCTTCTCCTCTTTTTATTTCTTCTTCGTTTTCTTATGTTTTATCGGGTCTGTCGTCGTCGATATACCCCTCCCGATAACTTCAACATGAGGGGGGTCGATATACCCCCTCCCCGATAATATTATTTTCCCATGTATGTATGTCGTCATTATCGATATAACCCCCTCCCGATAACTTCAACACGTGGGGGGGAGGGGTCGATATACCCCCTCCCCGATAGCATTATTTTCCCGTGTATGTATGTCGTCGTTGTTGATATTACCCCCTCTCGACTGTGATAACTTATACCAAAACTCTAGAGGACACCCAAACCCTAGAAAAAACTATGTCGGTCTCCTACCCCCTCCTGCCGCGCCCCTACCCGACAAACTCTCTCGAGGCCACCCCCTCTCCCTCGACCAAAACTCTCAAGGACACCCAAACCCTAGAAAAAAACGATGTCGGTCTCCTACCCCTCCCGTCGCGCCCCTACCCTTGAAGCGTTGCCGAGGCCACCCCAAACCCGGAATAAGCTCGGTCTACGTTTGCCACTAATATATCCACGTGCTGTTTGATTCGTCTCCAACGTATCTATAATTTTTTATTGTTCCATGCTATTATATTACCTCTTTTGGATGTTTATGGGCTTTATTTTACACATTTATATCATTTTTGGGACTAACCTACTAACCGGAGGCCGAACCCATATTGCTGTTTTTTGCCTATTTCAGTATTTCGAAGAAAAGGAATATCAAATGGAGTCCAAACGGAATGAAACCTTCGGGAGCGTGATTTTTGGAACGAACGTGATCCGGAGAGCTTGGAGTGCAAGTCAAGAAGCTTCCGAGGAAGCCATGAGACAGGAGGCCGCCCCCCTGTAGGGTGCGCCCCCCTGTCTCGTGGGCCCCTCGGGCGGCCACCGATGTACTTCTTCCTCCTATATATACCTACGTACCCCAAAAATATCCAGGAGCACCACGAAACACAATTTCCACCGCCGTAACCTTCCGTATCCGCGAGATCCCATCTTGGAGCCTTCGCCGACACTCTGTCGGAGGGGGAATCATCCACGGAGGGCCTCTACATCAACATCCTTGCTCCTCCGATGAGTTGTGAGTAGTTTACCACAGACCTACGGGTCCATAGTTATTAGCTAGATGGCTTCTTCTCTCTTTTTGGATCTCAATACAATGTTCTCCCCTCTCTTGTGGAGATCTATTCGATGTAAACTCTTTTTGCGGTGTGTTTGTCGAGATCCGATGAATTGTGGGTTTATGATCAAGTTTATCTATGAATAATATTTGAATCTTCACTGAATTCTTTTATGTATGATTGAGTTATCTTTGCCATGGGAGAAGTGCTTAGCTTTGGGTTCAATCTTGCGGTGTCCTTACCCAGTGACAGAAAGAGTTGCAAGGTACGTATTGTATTGTTGCCATCGAGGATAACAAGCTGGGTTTATATCATATTGCATGTGTTTATCCCTCTACATCATGTCATCTTGCTTAATGCTTTACTCTGTTCTTATGAACTTAATACTCTAGATGCAGGCAGGAGTCGGTCGATGTGTGGAGTAATAGTAGTAGATGCAGGCAGGAGTCGGTCTACTTGTTATGGACGTGATGCCTATATACATGATCATGCCTAGATAATCTCATAACTATGCGCTTTTCTATCATTTGCTCGACAGTAATTTGTTCACCCACCGTAATACTTATGCTATCTTGAGAGAAGCCTCTAGTGAAACCTATGGCCCCCGGGTCTATCTCTTATCATATTTGCTTTCAATATACCCTTATTTGCATCTTTACTTTTTGCATCTATATTATAAAATACCAAAAATATATTTATCTTATCGTACTATCTTTATTAGATCTCACTTTCATGAAGTGGCCGTGAAGGGATTGACAACCCCTTTATTGCGTTGGTTGCGAGTTCTCGCTTGTTTGTGTAGGTGCGTGGGACTTTTGAGGAGCCTCCTACTGGATTGATACCTTGGTTCTCGAAACTGAGGGAAATACTTACGCTACACTTTGCTGCATCACCCTCTCCTCTTCGAGGAAAACCAATGCAAGCTCGAGACGTAGCAAGAAGGATTTCTGGCGCCGTTGCCGGGGAGGTCTTCGCTCAAGTCAAGACATGCCAAGTACCCATCACAAACTCATCTCCCTTGCATTTACATTATTTGCCATTTGCCTCTCGTTTTCCTCTCCCCCACTTCACCCTTGCCGTTTTATTCGCCCTCTCTTTCCCAATCTCCTCCTCTCTTTTCGCTTGCCTTTTTCTGTTTGCTTGTGTGTTAGATCGTTTACCTTGTCGTCATGGCTGGTCCTCCTATCCTTATTCTCACTCCCGAACAAGAAATTCACAATTTTAAGGAAAGGGAGACGGAAAGTTTAAAAGATGCTTGGCATAGAATTTGCAATGCCCACGAAGCTTGCTACTTCCGTTCTTCTCCGCAATTTTTATGTAGGCATTACTCCTTGGAATAGATGTGTTCTTGATATTGCTACCGAAGGTGATTTTATGAGTAGCCATACTTTTTATGCTTATAATGCTATGTTAGATTTGTTTGGCCCACCACCTCTTTTGGTTAATGGGACGATTTTAACTCTAGAACATGTGATGCAACGGCTTGATATTATTGAAAATAAAATTGCCACTGTTGAGTTGATTTAAAATTTGGATAAAAAGATTCATGATCACCTTACCCAATTTGTATCTAGGGTTGGAGTTACTTTGAAAAATCTTAAAGAAAAAGAACCTATAGTCAATGAAAAAATAGATCTAGACTTTGCTGGAATCGGTAAACTTGAGGATATCATTACAAACTTAGGTTCCGTGTTTTCCCCCATGAAAAACACTCCAAAACCCCCTACTAAAATTGCCAAGTTTATTTATGTTGCTAAAAATAAGGGTGAATCTTCTAAAGGAGACACGGATCTCAAATCCATAAGTGTTCTCCCCAATTGTCTCTCTATCATCAAGGAACCTTTTGCTACCAATGAACTTCTTGAATTTTAGCCTAAAGGTTTAGCCATTACTAAAAAGGGAGAGATCCCTAGAGATCACAATTTCTCTACTTATGAATTTAGTGCCAAAGATGGCACTCGTTAGATCTATCCTTGCTTTTATGCCTAGCTAGGGGCGTTAAACGATAGCGCTAGTTGGGAGGCAACCCAATTTTCTTTATGTTTTTTGTTTTTACTCCTGTTTAGTAATAAATCTTGCATCTACCTTCTGTTTAGATGTTTTTTTCTCTTTTAATTAGTGTTTGTGCCAAGTAGAACCTATAGGATAACCTACGATGATAGTTGATTTGATTCTGCTGAAAAACAGAAACTTTGCGCGCACGAATATAATTTTGTTAAATCACGGGAACGTGATTTTGCGTTGATTCTTTTTCTGCTGTTCAATAAAAAAAATTTCCAGGACTTCCTATTTTGGTAGGATTTTTAGGGTTCCAGAAGTTTGCGTTAGTTACAGATTGCTACAGACTGTTCTGTTTTTGACAGATTCTGTTTTTCGTGTGTTGTTTGCTTATTTCAATGCATCTATGGCTAGTAAATTAGTTTATAAACCATAAGGAAGTTGGAATACAGTAGGTTTAACACCAAAATAAATAAAGAATGAGTTCATTGCAGTACCTTATGTGGTGGTTTTGTTTTCTTTCACTAACGGAGCTTATAAGATTTCCTGTTGAGTTTTGTGTTGTGAAGTTTTCAAGTTTTGGGTAAAGCTTTTGTGGACTATGGAATAAGGAGTGGAAAGAGCCTAAACTTGGGGATGCCCATGGCACCACAAGATATTCAAGAATAGCCAAAAGCCTAAGCTTGGGGATGCCCCGGGAAGGCATCCCCTCTTTCGTCTTTGTTCATTGGTAACTTTACTTGGAGCTATATTTTTATTCGCTACATGATATGTGTTTTGCTTGGAGCGTCGTGTATTATATTAGTCTTTTCTTTTTAGTTTACCACAATCATCCTTTCTGTACACACCTTTTGGGAGAAGCCTATTTTATTAGAATTTGCTAGAATACTCTATGTGCTTCACTTATATCTTTTGAGCTTGATAGTTTTTGCTCTAGTACTTCACTTATATCTTTTAGAGCATGGTGGTGTCTTAATTTTGAAGAAATTGCTAGTCTCTCATGCTTCACTTATATTATTTTGAGAGTCTTTTAGAACAGCATGGTATTTTCTATGATCATAAAGTTGGTCCTAGAATGATGAGCATCCAAGTTGGGTATAATAAAAACTATCATAGAAAAGAATTGGATACTATGATCAATATGATGCTTGATAATTGTTTTGAGATATGGAGGTAGTGATATTAGAGTCATGCTAGTTGAGGTGATTATGAAAAATACTTGTGTTAAGGGTTGTGATTCTCGTAGCATGCACGTATGGTGAACCGCTTTGTGTTGAAGTTGGAGCACAATTTTATTTATTGAGTGTCTTATGAGTGGCAGTCGGGGACGAGCGATGGTCTTTTCCTACCAATCTATCCCCCTAGGAGCATGCTCGTAGTGCTTTGGTTTTTGATGACTTCTAAATTTTTGCAACAAGTATATGAGTCCTTTTGATTAATGTTGACTCTATGGATTATACGCACCCTGTCACCCTTCCATTATTGCTAGCCTCTCTTGTACCGTGCAACTTTCGCCGGTACCATATATCCACCATTTACCTTCCTCAAAACAGCCACCATACCTACCTATTATGGCATTTCCATAGCCATTCCGAGATATATTGCCATGCAACTTTCCACCGTTCCGTTCATATGTCATGCATTACTTTTGTCATATTGCTTTTTGCATGATCATGTAGTTGACATTGTATTTGTGGCAAGGCCACCTTCATAATTTTCATGCATGTCACTCTTGATTTATTGCATATCCGGTACATCACGGAGGCATTCATATAGAGTCATATCTTGTTCTAGCTTTGAGTTGTAAATCCATAAAAGTGTGATGATCTTCATTATTAGAGCATTGTCCTAGTGAGGAAAGGATGATGAAGACTATGATTCCCCCACAAGTCGGGATGAGACTTCGGACTTTAAAAAAAGAAAAAAAAGAGAAAGGCCAAAAAAAGAGAAGGGCAAAGAAAAAAAAGAAAAAAAAGAAAAAAAGGAAGAAAAAGAAAAAATAATAAAATGAGAGAAAAAGAGAGGAGGGACAATGATACTATCTCTTTTTCCACACTTGTACCTCAAAATAGCACCATGATCTTCATGATAGAGAGTCTCATATGTTGTCACTTTCATATACTAGTGGGAATTTTTCATTATAGAACTTGGCTTGTATATTCCAATGATGGGCTTCCTCAAAAGTGCCCTAGGTCTTCGTGAGCAAGCAAGTTGGATGCACCCCACTTAGTTTCTTTTGTTGAGCTTTCATATATTTATAGCTCTAGTGCATCCGTTGCATGGCAATCCCTACTCACTCACATTGATATCTATTGATGGGCATCTCCATAGCCCGTTGATATGCCTAGTTGATGTGAGACTATCTTCCCCTTTTTTCTTCTCCACAACCACCATTCTATTCCACATATAGTGCTATGTCCATGGCTCACGCTCATGTATTGCGTGAAAGTTGAAAGAGTTTGAGATTATTAAAGTATGAAACAATTGCTTGGCTTGTCATCGGGGTTGTGCAAGATTAAATACTTTGTGTGATGAAGATAGAGCAACAGCCAGACTATATGATTTTGTAGGGATAACTTTCTTTAGCCATGTTATTTTGAGAAGACATGATTATTTTGATTAGTATGCTTGAAGTATCACCATTTTCATGTTATATGAACTTTTATTTTGTATAATTTGGATATGAACATTCATGCCAGAATAAAGAAAATTACATTAAGAATTATGCTAGGTAGCATTCCACATCAAAAATTCTCTTTTTATCATTTACCTACTGGAGGACGAGCAGGAATTAAGCTTGGGGATGCTTGATACGTCTCCAACGTATCTACAATTTTTGATTGTTCCATGCTATTATATTACCTCTTTTAGATGTTTATGGGCTTTATTTTACACATTTATATCATTTTTGGGACTAACCTACTAACCGGAGGCCCAACCCATATTGTTGTTTTTTTGCCTATTTCAGTATTTTGAAGAAAAGGAATATCAAACGGAGTCCAGACGGAATGAAACCTTCGGGAGCGTGATTTTTGGAACGAACGTGATCCGAAGAGCTTGGAGTGCAAGTCAAGAAGCTTCCGAGGAAGCCACGAGACATGAGGCCGCGCCCCCCTGTAGGGCGCGCCCCCCTGTCTCGTGGGCCCCTCGGGCGGCCACCGACGTACTTCTTCCGCCTATATATACCTACATACCCCGAAAACATCCATGAGCACCACGAAACACAATTTCCACCGCCGTAACCTTCTGTATCCGCGAGATCCCATCCGCGAGATCCTTTCTTCTTCTCCTCTTTTTTTTCATCTTTTTTTTTCTTCGATCTTCTCCTCTATTCCTTTCTTCTTCTCCTCTTTTTATTTCTTCTTTGTTTTCTTATGTTTTATCGGGTCTGTCGTCGTCGATATACCCCTCCCGATAACTTCAACATGAGGGGGGTCGATATACCCCCTCCCCGATAATATTATTTTCCCATGTATGTATGTCATCGTTGTCGATATAACCCCCTCCCGATAACTTCAACATGTGGGGGGGAGGGGTCGATATACCCCCCTCCCCGATAACATTATTTTCCCGTGTATGTATGTCATCGTTGTCGATATTACCCCCTCTCGACTGTGATAACTTATACCAAAACTCTCGAGGACACCCAAACCCTAGAAAAAACGATGTCGGTCTCCTACCCCCTCCTGTCGCGCCCCTACCCGACAAACTCTCTCGAGGCCACCCCCTCTCGCTCGACAAAAACTCTCAAGGACACCCAAACCCTAGAAAAAAACGATGTTGGTCTCCTAGCCCTCCCGTCGCGCCCCTACCCTTGAAGCGTTGCCGAGGCCACCCCAAACCTGGAATAAGCTCGGTCTACGTTTGCCACTAATATATCCACGTGCTGTCTGATTCGTCTCCAACGTATCTATAATTTTTTATTGTTCCATGCTATTATATTACCTCTTTTGGATGTTTATGGGCTTTATTTTACACATTTATATCATTTTTGGGACTAACCTACTAACCGGAGGCCCAACCCATATTGCTGTTTTTTTGCCTGTTTCAGTATTTCGAAGAAAAGGAATATCAAATGGAGTCCAAACGGAATGAAACCTTCGGGAGCGTGATTTTTGGAACGAACGTGATCCGGAGAGCTTGGAGTGCAAATCAAGAAGCTTCCGAGGAAGCCACAAGACAGGAGGGCGCGCCCCCCTGTCTCGTGGGCCCCTCGGGCGGCCACCGATGTACTTCTTCCTCCTATATATACCTACGTACCCCAAAAACATCCAGGAGCACCACGAAACACAATTTCCACCGCCGTAACCTTCTGTATCTGCGAGATCCCATCTTGGAGCCTTCACCGGCACTCTGCCGGAGGGGTAATCAACCACGGAGGGCCTCTACATCAACATCCTTGCTCCTCCGATGAGTTGTGAGTAGTTTACCACAGACCTACGGGTCCATAGTTTTTATCTAGATGGCTTCTTCTCTCTTTTTGGATCTCAATACAATGTTCTCCCCCTCTCTTGTGGAGATCTATTCGATGTAACTCTTTTTATGTGTGTTTGTCGAGATCCGATTAATTGTGGGTTTATGATCAAGTTTATCTATGAATAATATTTGAATCTTCTCTGAATTCTTTTATGTATGATTGAGTTATCTTTGCAAGTCTCTTGAATTATCGCTTTGGTTTGGCCTACTACATTGGTCTTTCTTGCCATGGGAGAAGTGCTTAGCTTTGGGTTCAATCTTGCGGTGTCCTTACCCAAAGGATGTAAAGGGTTGCAAGGCACATATTGTATTGTTGCCATCAAGGATAACAAGATGGGGTTTATATCATATTGCATGTGTTTATCCCTCTACATCATGTCATCTTGCTTAATGCGTTACTCTGTTCTTATGAACTTAATACTGTAGATGCAGGAAGGAGTGGGTCGATGTGTGGAGTAATAGTAGTAGATGCAGGCAGGAGTCGGTCTACTTGTTATGGACGTGATGCCTACATACATGATCATGCCTAGATAATCTCATAACTATGCGTTTTTCTATCAATTGCTCGACAGTAATTTGTTCACCCACCGTAATACTTATGCTATCTTGAGAGAAGCCTCTAGTGAAACCTATGGCCCCCGGGTCTATCTCTTATCATATTTTCTTTCAATCTACCTTTATTTGCATCTTTACTTTTTGCATCTATATTATAAAATACCAAAAATATATTTATCTTATCATACTATCTTTATTAGATCTCACTTTACATGAAGTGGCCGTGAAGGGATTGACAACCCCTTTATTGCGTTGGTAGCGAGTTCTCAGTTTGTTTGTGTAGGTGCGTGGGACTTTTGAGGAGCCTCCTACTGGATTGATACCTTGGTTCTCAAAACCGAGGGAAATACTTACGCTACACTTTGCTGCATCACCCTCTCCTCTCCGAGGAAAACCAATGCAAGCTCAAGACGTAGCACTGTCATGTTTGTGTAATAATTGCCATGTTGTAATATTTGCAGAAACGATGGAGCACATATGAGACGAGGAAGAAGAAGTGGTGTTGGGGGACATAATCTTAGCCAGAGGTGATATCTTGTCGTATCTTAACGACAATGATGGTCTGGAAGAACAGGGTGAAGAAGGAGGCTACGGTGATTGAAGAATGCAGGAGGAAAGACATGATTATGATGGCTCCGGTGACCCAATGACGGTGCAAGAAGGAGACCATGATGACGGCTCCGGTGATCGAACCGAGTCCGGCCAGTTATATATATTAGTTAAGGCTGTGCTGACTAGCTAATTGATGCATTCATTGTTTTGGTATATGTACACATATTAATTAACTCTCATCTTTCTTCTTTTTTCTAGCCCTCCGGATCGAGCACAACTTCGGTAAAGAGACGAGGCCCAAAGAAAAAGTTGCGCTCGGATGAAAGGTTTGAGATCACAACAATCGCGCGCGACGGCGAACCGATTGAACCCATCCGGAAAAAGGATGCATTTGCTGCTCAGTGCGGGGTTCTTTTTAGGGACAAGATCCCGATCAGCATCCACCAATGGTATAAGCCTAAGAACAAATACCCTGAGGTGTCTTATGTCAATGATATGCAGAAAGATGATCTTTGGACTGAGCTGAAGGCAAATTTCACCCTACCGCCAGAGGAGGATCCGAAGAAGCCAGTTAAAGAGCAATTAATCAAGTCTCATGCTCTTAAGAAGATGGCAGGCCAATTCAGGAGGTGGAAGAATGAGCTGAAAAGGTTAGTCGACAAAGAAGAGACACCAGAATTCATCGGAAAATATGAGAAGATCAGAGATCACTGGCCCACATTTGTGGCCCACAAGACATCGGAAAAGAGTAAGAAGATGTCAGCGACAAAAAAGCAAAATGTTGCGAAGAAGAAGCTTCACCATCGCACGGGGTCAGGTGGCTACCTCAAAGCCCGGCCTAAGTGGGCCAAGGCTGAGAATGATCTGCTTGATAAAGGGATCGAACCAGAGACAATGAACTGGCGGACCGTTGCTTTGGACTTGGTTCTTCGGGCTGGCGGAACCTTGGACCTCAGATCCGGAAGTGCCTTTGGACGGACGATCAAATGAAAATACCAGTCAAGAGGCTTCGGCACTATATCGATGCAGCGCAGGAAGGGACGTTCGTTGCAGACAGAGAGAACGACGAGCTCACAATGGCCCTCGGGAATCTTGAGCACCCTGGACAGACACGAGGCACGCCAGGCTCCATTCCGTGGAAGGTTGGGTTTCCGGACGCTGGCGGTTACAAATGCCAGGAGAGGAGGAAGAAAGTGCAGTAGACCGAACTGCAGGCGCTGCACGCAAGGGTACAAGCGATAGAGGAACGAGAAGCAAATCGCAGCAAACGAACTGCCGAAGCTTCCCCCGAAGCTACCCCGCCATCTCAGCGGAGAAGCAGCGTGGCTTCCACCGAGCTGCTTCAGCCGGAGCATGTCTTGACGGCTCCTACTAGCTACCCCGTGGATGCTACCACGGAGTCCCAAAATTGCCACCTTATGACGCAATGGTAGAACTTAAAAGTCAAGGCGGCTGTCGGCTCTGTTCGACCTTCTGAACCCGGCGCAACTTTTCACTGTTGTCCGATTCCAGAAGGATATGCTAGGGTGACGGTGGAAGAAATAACGGAGGGATTTGAGGACCTCCAGCTTGACCACCCTACCGGTGAAGGGGAGACTCGGCTGGGTTCTGCTCTGAAGACTCCATGCCTATGGCGGAAGGAGTTCATCAACCTTCTGAATTGGACGCCTCCGCCTCCTCCTCCTCCTCCTCCGGTGAGTCAGGGCACTCCGCCTCCTCCACCGTCTCCTCCTCCGGCGAGTGACGATCAGGGCACTCAGCCTCATTCTCCAGTGCGTGGCGGAACTCCGCCTCCTTCTCCACCTGCGTCGGCGCGCCCGAGCAGACAGCAGCCTCCTCCTTCTCTGCCTCGCCAGCAAGGGCGGAAGAGACCCGCCGCCGCCCTGGCTGCTCCGACGCTTCGTAGTCCTTTTCCTCCGCCTCGTAAGCAAGCACGAAAGAAGACAAACACCGCAACCGGTCCGTATGCTCCGTCGTCTAGCAGTACAGCCAGAGGCGGGAGGCAATACAGATACGGTCCACCTCTCAAGCCTCTAGAGAAGTTACCGTACGAGAGGACCGAGGAGGAAAACACGAAGATCATGCGGGCCAAAGTGGAGGACTTCTTTGAAGGGTTGAAAGCAAAGAGACATCCACCTCCGGACGAGAAGGTAGATCCGGTGAAAGCAAAGCGCACTATCGATGCCTTGAGGAAACCACCAAAGTCTCCGCCGAAAACCAACTATGAGCGCATTACTGAAAAGGCATATCTCGAAGTGGAGCGGTAGGGAAATACTGTCAGACATCAAAGGTCAAAAGAACGAGCAGCTGCGAAAAAATTGCCCAGCTCGGCAAACAAGCAAATCAATCGTGTCCCCCCCCCCCCGCTCAATGTGTCTAGCCACATTGTCGCTAATGCTCCGGGGACGGTGCCCGGTTATAGCAATCTTAGAGATTACCTGCCTGACGATGTACATTTTGATTTCATGGAGGTGGACGAACACAGACATTTAGTACAGAAGCCTCTCGTCAAAGATGAAAAATCTCTAACAACGATGATGCGAAGATTCCATAATTGGTACATGAAAACCTGCAAAGAGTCTGGGGGGACGAATACTTTGTATCTGAGAATTAAAGCGGAGCACGACCTCATTGGAAATGATCTGTTGCCTGTTCCATTTGAGGAGTTCTTCTAGTTCTTCAATCAGAAGGCCCTCGATAAATTAACGGTCTTTTGCTACTATCTGTAAGTACTATTTCTGTCATTAAGTCTCTATATATAGCTCAGCTCTTTCATTGCATGTATTTATAATTAATTATCCTCACTATATTATGCAGATTGAAGATCGTCGAGTGCAGAAAACAAGAAATGTATGATATTGGGTTCATTAACACAAATATCATAGATGAATTTCTGGTTACAAAGAACGCCGAAGAGACTGAGGCCAACTTGCTACAATCGTTGATCAAAAATCAAAACAAAGGTTTAATACTCTTTCCTTACAACTTTGAGTGAGTGTTACTGTCATGTGCATATTCGGTTTCCCTTATTACTCGAGCGAGGTTATAGTAATGTAATTGATGAGTTATGCATGCGTGTGCAGCTTCCAATATGTTCTTCTGGAGATTAAGCTTGAGCGGGGACTAGTAACCGTCTTAGACCCGAGACGAAAAGATCCTGAAACCTATGCGGACATGACTAAAATGCTCAACAAGTAAGTTCAATCGATCATTATCGCACCATATCGGCAACTTTTTTTCATTTCCTGATATCTCAAGTAATAATAATTATTTTCTTTGTCTTGCAGGGTTTGGAAACAGTTCACCGCAGAAGCTCTGGGACTGTCGAAGGAGCTGCGATATACATACCCGAAAGTAAGTACTACTAGCTAGCTAGTTGCGCGAATCTCTCAATTATTCAATAGCTATACTTTCATCAATGCCATTTAAAATGCTTCATTAACAGTTTGATTGACCTCTATTTCTCGTAAAGTGCGTGTGGCAGGAACAAGGGAATGATTACTATGGATACTACGTTAATGCGTAGTTCATCTACAACGCGACTAAGAAAAATAAGCGGGGCTACTCTAAAAGACAATATGAAGTGCATAAGCAATAATATTCACAATTTCATTTTATTACACCATCATTTCTGTTGAGTTTCATTCATATATATGTATTAACCCCCTTCTTCAAATTAGACGTGGCAGATGCGGAATGAACTCCTACTACAAGATCGCATGAAAGCAATTCAAGAGGAATTCGCGGGATTCTTTCTTGACCACGTCATCAATAAAACCGGAGAATACCATGTGGAAGTTGATTTCAATTGCTAGGGGATTGTAAGAGATCTTACATATTGTATATGTATGTAGCCAGTAGCGTCGGATAGATAATATGAAAACTTGTTGTTCGACCAATCTCTCGGAGAAGGAGAGGTCGATCGATCACTTCTCTCGGTATGCATGACGAACTTCTGTACTTAATGGTTTCCTTCATTTTCTTACTAGCTAGCATGTCGAGGGCCTCTCTATGTATAGTACGTAGCGTTGACCAAGCACGGACATAAGAGAGGACACTTCTTTCTATTACTTAGCTAGCTAACACAATATATGAAACACCTAAATTAACCCCCCAAAACCCCCAACCCCCCTCCCCCCTAGGGATGGCAATGGATACCCATTACCCACGTACCCTGCGGGTAAAAACCCTATTAGGGTAAGGGTATGGGACAAAAAATTATCCATGGGTATATCAATAGGGAAATGTTAAACCCATCGGGTAGAGTCGGTACGGGTATGGGATCATGTAACCCATACCCACATACCCATGTACCCATATAAAATCTATATGAACTCAAAATTATCTCTACACTTTATCATGAATTTGTGAACTCGAAATATACGACTGTGTGACAATGTTTTGATGTGTTGTTGTTTACGAGAAAGTGATGTTGTTTATTAAATATGATGTTGTTTATGATGTGTTGTTGTTTAAAAGTGTGTTGTTGTTGTTATAATCTATTGTTGTTTATAGATTATAATTATATGATGTTTTTATGACTATGAGTAGTTCAAACCGTTGCTTTGCAAACATGGGTAATTTTACCCATGGGTACCCATGTACCCTATCGGGTAACGGGTATGGGAAAAAAATATACCCATTGATGGGTATGGGTAAGGGTGATGGTAAGCTCAGAGGGGATGGGTAAGGGCATGGGGGGCTCCACCCGTACCCAAACCCTGCTGGTGCCATCCTTACTCCCCCCTTTCAAAAAAAACCCAGCCCCCGAAATGCTGACGCGTGGATGCCTTTTGGTCCCGGTTGGTACCACCAACCGGGACTAAAGGCCCTCCTGCCTTGGCTCGGCGCACCGGCCACGTGGAGGCTCATCTGTCCCGGTTCGTGTTCAAACCGACACTAAAGGTCTAGGGCATTAGAAACGACCCTTTAGTCCCGGTTCAAGAACCGGGACAAAAGGCCCTTACCAACCGGGGCGAATGGGGCTTTTTCTACTAGTGAATGCCACCGGAGCGTCGTACCGGGCCCTCATACATGCGAGGTGGTGTTGTGGCATGTCCGAAGAGGCGACACGCATCTCCGGGGTGTGGCCCCTGTCACGGTAGGCGCCGCCGCCGGCACCTGGAGGGGCGAAACAGACGCGTCAGGTCTACACGGAGTGGATGTAGCTGTGGGTTTGGCCCGGATGTTGCTCCCGGCTGTCCCTATGGGGGTAGACCTCACACAACCGGGTGGAGAGGTCCACTTGTCAAAGCCCGTCCGTGGGAAGTCAAAGAGCTAGATCTCGTGGTCAACCGCCTGTGGTTAGGGCGGACGGGGCCCTGGGGGTAGCAATGCCACCGGAGCGTCGTACCGGGACCTGATACATGCGGGGTGGTGTTATGGCATGTCCGAAGAGGCGGCACGCATCTCCGGGGTGTTGCCCCCGTCACGGACGGCGCTGCCGCCGGCACCTGGAGGGGGGAAACGGACGCGTCGGGTCTACATGGAGTGGATGCAGCTGTGGGTTTGGCCCGGATGTTGCTCCCGAGTGTCCCTATGGGCGGACCTGACACAACCGGGTGGAGAGGTCCACTGGTCAAAGCCCGTCCGTGGGAAGTCAAAGGGCTAGATCTCGTGGACAACCGCTCCAGGATTAGGCGGGACGGGGGCCCTGGGGGGTAGCAATGCCACCAGAGCGTCGTACCGGGCCCTCATACATGCGGGGTGGTGTTGTGGCATGTCCTAAGAGACGGCACGCATCTCCGGGGTGTGGCCCCCGTCACGGACGGTGCTGCCACCAGCACCTAGAGGGGCAAAACTGACGCGTCGGGTCTACACGGAGTGGATGTAGCTGTGGGTTTGGCCCGGATGTTGCTCCCAGGTGTCCCTCTATGTTGACCTGATACAATCGGGTGGAGAGGTCCACTGTTCGAAGCCCGTCCGTGGAAAGTCAAAGGGCTAGATCTCGTGGTCAACCGCCTGTGGTTAGCGGGACAGGGGCCCTGGGGGTAGCAATGCCACCGGAGCGTCGCACCGGCCCCTTATACACGCGGGGTGGTGTTGTGGCATGTCCGAAGAGGTAGCACGCGTCTCAGGTATGACCTCACGGACGGCCAGCCGCCGCACCAAGGGGGGGGAAAGCAGACGCCGAGTCTACACGGAGGGGATGTAGCTATGGGTTTAGCCCGGATGTTGCTCCCAGGTGTCCTTATGTGCTGACCTGATACAACCGGGTGGAGAGGTCCACTGTTCGAAGCCCGTCCGTGGAAAGTCAAAGGGCTAGATCTCGTGGTCAATCGCTTCCGTGGTTAGGCGGAGACGGGGCCTGGGGTAGTAATGCCACGGAAAGGCGTCAGACCGCCCTCATACATGCGTGGTGGTGTTGTGGCATGTCCGAAGAGGCGGCACGCGTCTCCGGGGTGTGGCCCCCCTCACGGACAGCGCCGCCGCCGGCACCTGGAGGGGGAAACGGATGCGTCGGGTCAGCAAGATCATCATGATTAAATAACCACTCGTCATATGCCAATTTCGGAGCACATCTCACACAACTATTTTAGAAACTAAATGTCACATAGCAAGGATTTAGACACAGCTCCACCTCCTATCCATGCCATCTCTAGACGTCAACAACTCAAAGAAGATGACACAAACATCAACTCAATTTTTTTTGCATGCATATGTGAATAGACTTAGGGGCTGAATACACCATTCTTGAGACTCACACGAGACTCACACGAGACTCACAAATATAAACTCAATTTTTATGTTAATTATATGTCATATTGTCATAATCCATTAATTTCACATGCATATATTGTCATAATCCATTATATATCATATTGGTCCATACATAGTAGTTATTTCCAGCAAATTCACATTAAACTATGAATGTCATAGTAGGAAAAATGAAAAAAAGAGCCTAGCTCACCGGGCAGAGGGGCGTCACGGTGATGGAGGGTGAGCAACAATTCCATGACCTCGTCCACTTTTTTTTCCATGTCACTAGATTAAATTTTCACATCAAGTCGCGTAACCTAGGTCTCCCGTCCGAAAGGGTTGCATCGATAAATATGCATTCAATTGCATATTTATCACCGTAGCTCTTTCGGATTATCCAGCGCTTTCCACGGACAGCCCGAGGATGTGTAGATTGGGTACGTTGTTCATGCTCTACCCCGTTCCGAGACAGGATTTCGGCGGCGCCTCCCTGTTGTTCTCCGGATGCACATTCTCTCGGCATTTTGCCAAGACGTGTATTTGGAGAACAGCGGGGAGGTGCTGCCGAAATTTTGTCTCGGAATGGGGTAGAGCATGGACAACGTACTCAATCTACACATTCTCGGGTGGGATTAGGACACATCTTTACCTATTAGAGATGTAGGTGGATTAAATATCGTTTCTCGTCAACACTCTAAAAAATAAAATATTGATGTGAGTAATTTAAATGAATCCTTAATTCTGTTGTGTGGCTTCCAATAAAGCAGAGATGGCAGATGATCAGTGGATGTATAGTGGGTTTTTCCGTAAGAATCAAGTAACAACAGAGTGGGTCGAGAAAACTGATGTGTTTTTGAAAGAGATATTCCGTAGTCCAATGAGGATGGTGCCAGAATGCCCGTGTGCCAAATGTAAGAGACGTATCCGCAGAAATAAGAGTGAGATGACTAAGCACCTTCGCACGAATGGATTTATGCCCAACTTTAATATGCCGATAAACTTTGCCCGGGACCGTGGTAGAGAGGATGTGATCTGACGGTAGCGTCGCTGGTTATGAGGACGATGGGCTTAGAGACATGCTAGATGATGTCTTTGCCGCACAGCCGACACCTCCATCACATTCAGCGAATGAACCGGAGGAGCCGGAGGAAACCGCAAAGGCTTTCCTGGAAATCTTGGCCTCGCCAAAGAAACCTATCTATGAGGGTGCCAAGCTGTCTGTGCTGGATGCCATCTCGCAGCTGATGGCAGTCAAGGCTGAGTACGGTTGTAGCCGAGGTTGCTTCGAAGCATTTCTGGAAGTACGGGCTAACAGCCTGCCTGAGGGCCATGAACTGCCGAAAACCATGTACGCTACGAAGAAAATCATGAAGGCGCTCTCCATGGACTATGAGAAAATACATGTTTGTCCAAAGAATTGCCTTTTGTTTAGGTATGAGTATGCGGATGACAACTACTGTAGGAAGTGCGGTTCCTCTCGGTATATTGAGGTGGTCGATAAGCATGGTCAGAAGCAGCAGCTAAAAATCACTATGAAGGTTCTTCGGTATCTTGATTTTATAAAAATACTGCAGCACCTTTTCATCATCGAGGAGTCTGCCAAAATGATGAAGTGGCACAAGGAAGGGAAAAGGCACAATCCAAAAAAAATTGTACATCCATCAGAAGGTGAAGCATGGAAGTCATTCGATATAGAGTACCTGGAGGAAGCAGCCGAGGCTGGGAATGTCAGAATTGCTATAACAGGTGATGGGTTCAATCCATATGGTATGCCGTCTAATCCATACAGCTGCTGGCCCGTATTTTTTATTCCGCTCAATCTCCCTCCCGGTGCCATAATGCAACACAAGACCATGTTCCTATCGCTTATAATTCCGGGGCCTGAATATCCGGGGAAGAATTTGAGTGTGATTATGTAGCCGTTGGTGGATGATTTGCACCATTCTTGGTACTTCCCAGGTTGACATACGACCGGCATCTGCAGAAAAATTTCTTGATGAAAGTTTAGCTCTGAGATTGCATGCATGACTTTCCCGGCTATGCCCTGTTCTACGGATGGTGTACAAGTGGAAAGATGCCTTGCCCAGTGTGCATGCAGGACTTGATTTTCATTTGGCCGAAGAAGGGTGGAAAGTATGTTGCCTTTGACCTGCATCGACAGTTCTTCCCTCCAGACCATCCTGATAGGGAAGACAAGAAGAACTTCACAAAAGGCAAAGTTGTCCATGAAGTAAACGAGATTCCAACGTTTTCTGTTGCGGATGTGCTTGCTCAGCTGAAAGCTCTTAAGCCTGTCGGTGAAGGGAAAGTCAAAGGCATAGGCAAAGGCAAAGGCAAAGGCAAAGCCACAGGAGAAGACGAGGGCGAGGGCAAAGGAAAAGGTAGAGGGAAAAAATGTTTTGAAGGATATGGTGAGACACACAACTGGACTCACATTACCCGACTACACGAGGATGGCACCTCACAGGGAGGTGGAGGGGTCGGGGGAGGAGACCCTAGAGGAGGAGGGGGTGGGGGGAGAGCCCTTAGAGGACGAGGAGGTGGGGGGAGAGGCAGCCGGGCCAAAAAACTCCGGGCCGTGTCCGAAATAGGAGGGTCTTCTTCGATGCCCTCCTATGCTGAGGCAGCTTCTGAGTCTGAGGAGTAGGAGTATGTTACTAATGGCGAGGAGGAGGAGGCCGAGGAGGAGGGTGAGGAGGAGGGCGAGGAGGGTGGAGGGGAGGTTGACCCCGAGTTGTGGGTTGACTTGCCACCAGGTGTTCCGCAGGGTGGCTGCGTGGTACTGCCGGAGTACCTACACCACCTTCTATCGAGGCACACAAGTGGCTCACTGAACTCTTGAGGGACAGAGTAAGTGCATCTCAATCATATTTTCAACACATGACAACATTTTCTTATTGTACACATGGCAATCCTTTGGTTCTTTTGCAAAGAATCGGATCCTTCGCGGAAAGGGCCGTAAACCGAACGGCCTTATCACTGTCCTGTTGAAGGAGTTTTGGCCTGGCCTATTCTGCTCGCGGCCAGACAGGGACCCGCAGCTATGTGTGTTGGCCACAAGTTGGGCCCACTACGAGGCTTGCAACAACGCGGAGTACAGGACGGCCGCTAAGGCCGTGATCACCAAATTTTGGGTAAGTTCTCTTCTGAATCACTTCTCTTCAGTTTCGTTCATAGTTTATCATTGAATCACTCAACTCATGCCTTGTTTGCTTCTGGTTTATGCATGATTGCAGCAACTCTATAGAGTTCTTGACGAGCACAAGGCCAGAGCTGACGTGGTCTTACTTGCGGCTGCGAAGAAGAAAGCTCGTCAGTTGCAGTACGAGGTGCGTTGGGTTGCCGTCTCGTAGTTCTACCACATCTACCTGCAACAAAACATGAACAAAACTCAAGCACAGAAGCAACAACTTACCATGAGCAGGGAGCAGTTCATGATGGTAACTATTACTGACTTTTCATTGTTTCAAGCAGTCAACTATAGTTTCGTGCTCACATGTCATGCTTCCAAAATTTGCATAGGTTGTTCCTCGTTGGTGCTATGGAAGGCATGACGGATGGGCGAGTTTGGTGGATAGGTGGGTCGGTGACGATGCAGGGTTTGCTGCCAATAGCATCAAGGCCCGGGCTAACCGTGGAAAAGACGGGACACACGGCCAAGGAAACAGGAACCATTGGGGCTTCAAGGCCATGAAGGTATATCTATATGCATGATGTATTTTTGTTCTTCTTTACCGTCATGTTCTTATTTATGGCTAACTTTTGTTTGACGTTGCAGGAGGACAAGTTGCAGAGGCCGCTCTCAGACATGGAGTCGTGGAAGCTGGCCCGCGAGCGAAGTGATCGCAAGGACGGCGGGAGCCAGTACTACGGCAACACCGAGCAGCACCTGGAGTCTTACACTCAGAACTATCAGAAGTTGCATCCGGATGTTCCCGTTCATGAGGTCGCCCAGTCTCAGATCGACGACACGACGGTGGTGGCCATCCAGGGTAAGTTCCATGGCCGGTATCCGTGTTTCGATGGCTTGATCACTCTGTCGATCTCGTACACACGGCTTCGAGCTACCAACCCGAGCCCGTTAGAGAGTACGGGGTGTTCGCAGCCTCCCTTAGTCCGGCCAAATTGACGGTCTGTAAGTACTTCCCTTATCTTCTTTGTCTCTATCTTTCTTAGTTTATTTTCAGCACTGCCCACTTAGAAACAACCTCAATTTTGTAGGCATATCAGGCCTTTCTCGATCATAGGCATATTGAGGTGCGGGAGTACTTGCAACGAGTGAAGGCAAACGATGATTACAACCGTCAAGTGACGGCGGTTAGTTTTGCCCTCTTAAAACCAAGCTCAAATTTGCACTTTCATTCCTTCTGACTTTCTAGTTTTCTTGTTTAAATAACATCCAGGCTATGTTGGCGTCTTGGACTAACCGCACGGAGCCACCACAAGTTGGACGCCCACTGTCGGTGTCAAAACCGGCGGATCTCGGGTTGAGGGTCGCGAACTGTGCGTCTAGGCGGATGGTAACAGGAGACAAGGGACACGAAGTTTTACCCAGGTTCGGGCCCTCTTGATGGAGGTAAAACCCTACGTCCTGCTTGATTAATATTGATGATGTGGGTATTACAAGAGTAGATCTACCACGAGATCAAGGAGGCTAAACCCTAGAAGCTAGCCTATGGTATGATTGTTGTTCTGTCCTACGGACTAAAACCATCCGGTTTATATAGACACCGGAGAGGGCTAGGGTGACACAGAGTCGGTTACAATGTTAGGAGATTTACATATCTGTATCGCCAAGCTTGCCTTCCACGCCAAGGAAAGTCCCATCCGGACACGGGACGAAGTCTTCAATCTTGTATCTTCATAGTCTTGGAGTCCGGCCGATGATGGTAGTTCGGCTATCCGGACACCCCCTAGTCCGGGACTCCCTCAGTAGCCCCTGAACCAGGCTTCAATGACGACGAGTCCGGCGCGCATATTGTCTTCGACATTGCAAGGCGGGTTCCTCCTCCGAATAATTTATAGAAGATTGTGAACACCAGGATAGTGTCCGGCTCTGCAAAATAAATTCCACATTCCACCGTAGAGAGGATAATATTTACACAAGTTCAATCTGCTAATGTATTTTGTGGCGTGACGTCACACCACAACCAAGCCTTTACTTGAATCGTTTTGTTATACCACCTCAGCGCGTTTAGCGAAGCGGTTTCCTTGGCACGTCTTGTCGAAGCAGAGATCATGTTCCCCTTATTCCGGGATTCCCATCAATACGGACGTGGGTAACCCAACCGCGCCATTGATTGCGGCGCTTGGGAGAAAAGCGAGTTTTACCAGGCCGGTGGGGACGCATAGTTTCGTCCGCCCATATATAAGGGGATAAGGATCCACCTTTTTACCTGCGCCTTCTTCCACCTTTGCTTATCCATCTCCGCGCACTCGAGCTCCAGCGCCCAAGTCCGCACATCTCACCTCAACCTTCTCCAACTATGTCCGGAGCGGGAGGCAAGTGGATGGCCTCCTCCGTTACGGAGGGGCACATCAAGAAGCTGCGCAGCGCCGGATATCTGTCCAGCGACATCGCGCACCGGCTCCCCGACGAGGGGCAGCTCATCCCCACCCCCGGGCCCCATGAGAGGGTGGTATTCCTTCCCCATTTCCTCCGCGGACTGGGCTTCCCACTCCACCCCTTTGTCCGGGGGCTCATGTTCTACTACGGCCTGGATTTCCATGATCTGGCCCCGAATTTCATCCTCAACATCTCGGCGTTTATCGTCGTGTGCGAGGCCTTCCTCTGCATCCAGCCCCACTTCGGCTTATGGCTCAAGACCTTCAATGTCAAGCCGAAGGTTGTGAAGGGCAGTCAAGCGGAGTGCGGAGGCGCCAACCATCAAGGGGTGGCAATCGGGGTGGTTCTACGTCACCGAGCCGCGTGACCCTGAATGGGCAACGGCCCCCGAATTCAGATCTGGCATCCCCACACGGCTCACCTCTTGGAAAGAGAGTGGCCTGACCTGGGCGATTCGGAGGAGCTGACCGGACTCCAAGCCTGCGTCCAAAAGCTAGTGAACAAGAAGCTCAAGCTTGTCAACGTAGTCCAGGTCATGCTCATCCGTCGGATTCTCCCGTGCCAACAACGTGCCTTCAAATTGTGGGAGTTTGATCTGGCCCAACACAGAACCTTGAGCAGGCTCTTCGACACTACGTACGAAGATGCCTGGAAGGTGCTGTTTAAGTGCGCCGAGGCTCCCGCATCCGCTACCGAAGATCGCGGATTCAGCTCGCAGCGCCAGGCTAGCGAGGTAAGCGATTCTACCCTTTACGGGACACTTGTTTTTCATAGTTTGACTCTATGCGGGATCTAAACTCCCTCTCCTTTGATAGGACTGGCTGAAGATGGCCGAGCTGACTAACTGTCCGGCCCCTTTGCCAGAAGACCCAGCGGACGCCCGCTTAACGGGGCTGCTGGTTCCGACACCCCACGTGGTGCCGGAGAAGAAGGCCACGGGCACTCGAAAGAGTTCCCGTTTTCAGGTGTTATCGGACTCATCGTCCGATGACTCCGAGGCGGACTCCTCCCACGAGGACGAGGAGGAGAAGAAAGAGGCCTCTCCCCCAACGGGGGGAGGGAAGAAAAGGAAGGCCTCCCCAACGAGGGAGGCCGAAGGGTCCAAGAAGGGAAGGACTCTTCCCCCGGACTGTTCCGCCTACGCCGGTGACGACGACGAGGATTGGCCTTCAAGGGCCAAGCCCCTGGCGAGATCGTAAGTATCCGGACTCCCGAATAACTTCATGATTTTTCTTTTTGCCACACGGTGTCTTTCTAATGCCGCATACAACCCTGCAATCCGCCCAAGGACAATCTGCCCGCTTCGTCGAGCGGGTCCTTGGGTACGTCGGATGTGGATAGTACTTCACTTCCAACTGCCTCCACCCCCCATGACGCCGACGACGCCGAGGTGGGATCCCAGAGAGGGACCCACCCGGAGGAGGAGGCCCCGGAGGTGCCACAGGGCAACCTCCCGGACTTCGTACCAGACTCCGCACCAGGAACTGCAGTGGTTCCGGAGTCCGGCGGGCGCCGTGAAGAAGGGCAAGACCGTGACGCCAGCGGCCTCCGTCCAACCGGAGGCGCCGGATAACTTGCTGGAGGCGCTCAACGGCGCTTCCATCAAGGAGGAACACCGCACTGTCATGAGTGCGGTGATTCAGAAGGTTTAGCTCGCCAAAAGCGGGCTGACCGAAGCCTGCAGCAGCCTTCTAATAGGCTTTGAGGTAAGAATATTAATATATGTAAAATAGTACCACATAGATAGTAGCCCCTGATGCTCGGTTCCGTGTTCGGAAAGAAAAGCCGGACTGAGGATCTAAAAAGATATACGCAGGAGTCTTAAAAAGTATGTCAATATGGGATTGCAGGCTGTGCTGCTGACCTCTGCCGCACTGACTGCGGAGATCGATGCTTTGAAGCAAAGCCTCGAGCGGTCCAAGAACGAGCTCGGCCATGCCAAGAAGCAGCTCGAGGACAAGGAAGGTGAGTAACACCTTATTAAAGTTGTACCTTACAGAAAAGGATTTGGTTGCAAGAGAAATGACAAGGATAACGTGGGTACTTCAGGGGCCACGAACGAGGTGGCGACCCTGAAGGAGGCGGTGTCCGCGGCCGAACGTAATGCGGCCGTGGAGCGTGCTGGGCAAGAGAAGCAGGAGGCGCGGGTGGCAGAGGTACAGCAAGAGCTCCAGGCTCTCGTGGAAAAGCATGAGAGTTTGGAGCGCGACTCGAAGACTCGAGAGTCCGAGCTTGCATCGGCTCTTGAGAGTGCCAAAGCCGCTAAGGCCGAAGCCCACAAGGCCCTTCAGGAAATCGAGGCGTTGAAGAAAATAGCGGCGGGTAAGGCATTTTTCATGCAAAGCAAGCATGTGAATGTGAATTACCTGTTACTTACCCGAATTCGGAGCTCTCCAGGAGCGTTCGCAGATCTGCCCTGCAGCGTGTCCGATGCTGCCGCTTTCTACAGGGCCGAGGAGGGGAGCTCGATGGAGAAGGTCTTCTGGTCTCAGTATGCTGAGTCCAGACATCCGGTGCCCCTTAGCGACCAGCTGAAGCAGCTGGTCGAGGTCCACAAGGTGGCCGAACAGGCCATGAAGGGCCTCATAGTTCGGCTGTGGCCTAAGGAGGCCATGCCTGGGAGCTACTTCGGCCTGGTGCGGCGGCTGGTGGATGCTTGTCCATGGGTTGAGGTCATCAAGCGATCCGCCTGTATTGAAGGTGCCCGTCGGGCCCTTGCCCGTGCTAAGGTGCACTGGGGCAAGATGGATGCTGAGAAGCTTGTGACGGACGCGCCACCGCCGGGCAAGGAGTATCGCACGCCCGAGATGTATTATAAGGGTGTCCTGAAGGGTGCCCGCATTATTGCGGGTGAGTGCTCCAAAAATGTAATATTTGAGTAGACTCGCATTTTGTTATCCTGTGCGCTGAAAACTTTGTTCATATGCGCTAAGCAACGCTTGTTGATTTAAAATATTACCTTCTGTGCGGCTGTTTATCAAATCTGAGAGATGGCAAGTCGTCGGCTTCAGCCCCCATGCCACGAGTGCTGGGGTGTTCGGGATAAATTTGAGCACTCTTGTTCCCATATTTGGGTCCATCTAGGGAGGCGCTCAACACAACGAACGAGGCAACCGGACTTATAATGCTTGAACACTCTCACTTAGCCATAGAATTCTATAATTTTAAATTTCGGTGAAGCCCCTAGTGTTCGGAAGGCCGAATTCGGGGCGCTATCCACGCCTGGGCCGGACAAAGCCGGTTCCTCGCTCTAAGCGGCATAAGTCTTTAGGGACTCGAAAAAAAACCTCTCGAATAGTGACCGGCTCTCGCCTTATCATGACGGTCAGTTTTAGCTTTCTCCACTGAGGCGCTCGCCCAGCTCAACTGGGGCGCAATCGCAGTGGTTCTCCCAGTGCTACCTTAGCCGATACAACGGAACGTAAGGTGCCAAAACATGGGAGCCGGGCAAACCCAACTATTGACCCAAGACATGATTCGGAGCCGATGCATATAATGCTATAAGTTCGGGGTGCCGCACTTGTGAAAGTGTTCGGACTTATCACACCATAATGTGGGGAACTTAAGCCCCTGGTGTATTTAGCCGTACCAAAGTGTACGGATGCGACATGTCATAAATGAACATATGAATAAGAAAGGAATGCAATTATAAGCAAAAAGGTGCTGCATTGTTTATTTAAGTAATACTGCCATGAATGCAGAACGATACAAATAGTGCGGTAAGCAAGGGATGGGACTATTAAACATTTCCCCCTCCAGGGGTAGGCTGCGGGATGGTGTATAAAACAGATTTAATGCTCGTAATGGAGGCCACCTGAATATTCGTAGCCTTTCTCCTCCCCTGGCTGTTGCATCGTGAGTTCGGCCGGTCTACTGCCGGACAGGGCCTCTGGTGAACGGAGTCCTATGGGTAAGAAAGAAAAAGATAAAAAAGAATGACACACTTGGGAGCCCCTGGTGTGGTTAAGCCGCATTCTGGGCCTGTCGTGGTCGTGCCCCTCCCCCTATGCCCATGGTATCTCCAGAGCGTAATGATGTACGCGAAGGACCGGTCAATTTTGCGAGGGCTGGGGTTGGGGCCGCATTGCTACGCGTGCTCGGAACGTTCCAGGTGGTCTTGTTGTAGGTTACTCCGGGCGCGTTTAGCCGTGTCCGGTCGCTTAACGGCCGGACTCGAGAATTGCCTTAAGAGGCTGCATTGTACTTCTGCCGCGAGAGCCGCTGTATGTTCCTCCGTTCGGAGGGATCGTTCAGTGTTTCCGTTGACCGTGATGACTCCTCGAGGACCTGGCATCTTGAGCTTGAGGTATGCGTAGTGCGGCACCGCGTTGAACTTTGCAAACGCGGTCCGTCCGAGCAGAGCATGATAGCCGTTGCGGAACGGAACTATGTCGAAGATTAACTGCTCGCTTCGGAAGTTATCCGGGGATCCGAAGACCACTTCTAGTGTAACTGAGCCTGTACAATTGGCCTCTACACCTGGTATGACGCCTTTGAAGGTCGTCTTTGTGGGTTTAATCCTTGAGGGGTCTATGCCCATCTTGCGCACTATGTCCTGATAAAGCAGGTTTAGGCTGCTGCCGCCGTCCATCAGGACTCTGGTGAGGTGAAATCCATCGACGATTGGGTCTAAAATCAATGCGGCGAATCCGCCGTGGCGGATGCTGGTGGGGTGGTCCCTTCGATCAAAAGTGATCAGGCAGGAGGACCATGGGTTGAACTTCGTATGGCGGCTCCATCGCAGATATCGCCCCTCGAGTGCACGCTTCCGCTCCCTCTTGGGTATGTGGGTTGCGTATATCATGTTCACCGTCCGCACTTGTGGGGGGAAACCCTTCTGTCCTCTATTGTTCGCCGGTCGGGTCTCTTCTTCGTCATTGCTATGCAGCCCCTTGCCATTGTTTACGGCAATTAGCTTGCCTGCCTGCTTGAATACCCAACAGTCCCTGTTGGTGTGGTTGGCTGGCTTTTCGGGGGTGCCGTGTATCTGGAACGAGCAATCGAGTATTCGGTCCAAATTGGACGGACCCGGAGTAGTTCTTTTGAATGGCTTTTTCCGCTGACCGGGTTTGGAGCCTCTGAATCCGGCATTGTCTGCCGTATCCTCATTATTGTCGCCGTTAATGCGGCGTTTGTTCTTGTTGCGACGCGACCTGCCATTGCGGTCCTTGGTATCCGGACTGCCAGAATTTTTGCTAAGGTTGTTGCTGCGGGCTAGCCAGTTGTCCTCTCCCGCGCAGAAGCGGGTCATGAGGGATGTGAGGGCTGCCATGGATTTCGGCTTTTCCTGTCCCAGGTGCCGGGCAAGCCACTCGTCGCAGATGTTATGTTTGAAGGCCGCGAGGGCCTCCGCATCCCGACAGTCGACGATTTGATTTTTCTTAGTTAAGAACCGTGTCCAGAATTGTCTGGCCGATTCGTCTGGCTACTGAATTATGTGGCTTAGGTCGTCAGCGTCTGGTGGTCGCACATACGTGCCCTGGAAGTTATCAAGGAATGCGGCTTCCAGGTCCTCCCAACACCAAATTGATTCTGCTGGCAAGCTGTTAAGCCAATGCCGAGCTGGTCCTTTAAGCTTGAGTGGGAGGTATTTGATGGCGTGAAGATCGTCACCGCGGGCCATGTGGATATGAAGGAGATAGTCTTCGATCCAAACCGCGGGGTCTGTTGTGCCATCATAGGATTCAAATATTCACGGGTTTAAACCCTTCGGGGATTTGATGATCCATTACTTCATCTGTGAAGCATAGTGGGTGTGCGGCGCCTCTGTATTGGGCTATATCACGACGGAGCTCAAGCGAGCTTTGTCTACTGTGTTCGGCCCGGCTGGACTTGCTGTGTCCGGCGCGACGGTTGTCGTCACGTATCATGGGGCGCCCACGCGATCCGTAGATCGATCTTGATTGTCTTGCCTTATCCTCCAATACATCTCGCAAGTCCGGAGCGTTCCCCTGTGGCCTTGTGCTTTTCGAGCGATGCCGGGGTACGATTCTAGTGGAGGGCCTAGAGGCCTCTCTGTCGCGGCCACGAGGTGGTCGGTCAGCCAGACAGTGTCTTGTTGGTGATGCAGGTTTATATGCCTCCTCCTCTAATCGGGGAGCAACTTGCGTTTGGGTAGCTTTTGGAGGGCGCTCGAGCTCATGCTCTTCGCCTCAAGGACTTGATCCATCATCGGCTAGCAGAACTTCATAAGCTCAAAGCTGTTGCTGCTATTTCATGAGGCTGTTTGGCGTGGCCATAAGCATGCGTTTAAAACGCTCTTGTTCGACGGTATCCTCAGGCACGACAAATTAAATTGCGTCGTCGAGGCTTGCCTCGTCTCCGGAGGGAGGCATGTAATTATCATCCTCTGCCTCCTCGTCTGCCGCTCTCTCATGAGGGCTGGCTTCTCTGTCCTCCTGTGCTGAATCTTGCTGGAGGGGGTTGTCTTCGGCACTGTCTGGGGTATTATTATCTCCGATGCCGGAATCTCCATTCTTGCTGTGGCGGGATTTAGAGCGGCGCCGCTGACGCCGGCGCTTGGGCTGTTTCTTGGAGGGGTCTTCCTCCGCTGTTCCCTCGCCATTCCCATCCTTTGGGATATCCACCATGTATATGTCATATGACGAGGTGGCTTTCCAGTGCCCAGTAGGCGCTGGTTCTTGGTCGTCTCCGGCATCGTCGTCCATACCGTCGATGTCTTCGGAGTCGAAGTCTAGCATGTCAGTTAGATCATCGACAGTGGCTACTAAGTGGGTGGTGGGTGGGCCTTGAATTTCTTCGTCGTCCGCATGCCAACCGTCCTGACCGCAGTCCGGCCAGGGCTCTCCTGATAACGAGAGATACTTTAGCGAACTCAGGATTTCGCCAAAAGGTGAGTGCTGAAAGATGTCCCCAGCGTTGAACTCCATGATCGGCGCCCAGTCGGATTCGATTGGAGGGGGCGTAGGAGGTTCGGAGTCCGGCAAGGAGTCCGGCACCTCGGAGTCACGAGCTTCACAAGGGACTAGGTCTGTATTCGGCTCTATCGCCGTAGAGCTTGCAGCCCCCGAGGCAGTGTCTAACCACCCGTCCTCGATCTGCGCAGCCGGCTCCGAATTGCGGGTCGGAGCGGACTCGTGTGCGGCCTCTAGGGCACCGTCCGGCAGCAGAGCTAAATCATGCCCATCGTGACAGTGCGGCGCGCTCGGCTGTGGCTCGAATCCACCGAAGATCAAGTCTCCGTGGATGTCAGCCGTGAAGTTCAGACTTCCAAATCGGACCTGACGGCCAGGGGAGTAGCTTTCGATTTGCTCCAGATGGCCAAACGAATTGGCCCGCAGTGCAAAGCCTCCGAATACGAAGATCTGTCCGGGGAGAAAAGTCTCACCCTGGACCGCGTCGTTGTTGATGATCGAAGGAGCCATCGAGCCTATCGGTGACGACACAGAGGAACTCTCAATGAAAGCACCAATGTCGATGTCAAAACCGGCGGATCTTGGGTAGGGGGTCCCGAACTGTGCGTCTAGGCGGATGGTAACAAGAGAGAAGGGACACGATGTTTTACCCAGGTTCGGGCCCTCTTGATGGAGGTAAAACCCTATGTCCTGCTTGATTAATATTGATGATGTGGGTATTACAAGAGTAGATCTACCACGAGATCAAGGAGGCTAAACCCTAGAAGCTAGCCTATGGTATGATTGTTGTTCTGTCCTACGGACTAAAACCATCCGGTTTATATAGACACCGGAGAGGGCTAGGGTTACAGTAGTCGGTTACAACGGTAGGAGATTTACATATCCAGATCGCCAAGCTTGCCTTCCACACCAAGGAAAGTCCCATCCGGACACGGGACGAAGTCTTCAATCTTGTATCTTCATAGTCTTGGAGTCCGGCCGATGATGATAGTTCGGCTATCCGGACACGCCCTAGTCCGGGACTCCCTCACCCACCACCACCTGCGGGAGACTCCCCACACATTCCCACGTTCGAGGAATGGGTGGCACTAGGCGGTGATAGTCCGGTTAGTACATTTGCCTAATTACTGACAAACTAGTTCTCGTTCATTCAACACTATCATGTCATATTTACCGTTAGAATATTCTCTCAAACATGTAGGGGGCCGGTGGCTCGACTCCTGCTCCATCGACCCCAGTCACTCTGATTTGGCAGAGTGATGGTTGTCGCGGTGGCGGCTTTGGCGGAGGTGGTCTTGGCGGTGGTGGTTTTGGCGGAGGTGGACTTGGTGGTGGTGGTTTTGGCGGTGGTGGACTTGGCGGAGGTGGACTTGGCGGAGGTGGTCTTGCTTGATGTCGATGATGATTCAGTGCATGTGGCCGCCGTGCCATGCCTTTCATGTTCCAACTTTTATGATGTTCCATGTCTTGCACTACTTTTATGTTCATGAACCTTCGCCGGTGATGATCTTTACATGATGAACTTGACTATGTTTAAGTGATGATGATGAACTTGAGTATGTTTAGATGATGAATTGTCATATTTCTGCATAATTCCATATTATTCTGCTTTGAAATGCTGTCAAATGAATTGAAAAAGAGAAAACAGGGGAACAAAACTATGCCTACGGCAAAGCCGTCGGCATATATAAGCCCAGGAGTTACCAGGACGCGCCACGTGGCGGAGCTATGCCTACGGCAAAGCCGTCAGCATAGATTTCCATCTATGCCGACGGCTTTGCCGTAGGCATAGCCCTGCCGCCAGGAGAAACCAGGGGACGACACATGGCAAGGCTATGCCTACGGCAAAGCCGTCGACATAGATTCCATCTATTGCCGTAGGCATAGCCCTACCACCAGGAGGCACCACGGAATGCCACGTGGCACAGGTATGCCGACGGCTAGGCCGTCGGCATAGATTTCTACCTATGCCGACGGCCAAGCCGTCGGCATACCTGTGCCACGTGGCATTCCGTGAATCGTCAGCGCTTTTGACGGCGCCATCAGTTGCCGTCAGACGAAAAACACTGCCGACGGCTAAACTATGCCGACGGCTGGCCCACGGCCATCGCCATACGCACCTATGCCGACGGCTATACTACGCTGACGGTCTGACACATCTACGCTGACGTGATCTACGCCGACGGGGCTATGCCGACGGCAGCCGTAGGCATAGATCTATGCCGACGGCAAAGGACCTATGCCGACGGCCCTGGGCCGTAGGCATAGGCCGCGAGTCCGGTAGTGTATATGCAAGCTAGCAGCTAGATGCTAAACCTTGACATTCTTCAAATTTGGTCAAATGGATGCTGCTATTCACCATACTACTAGTATTACCTTTGATGATTATACATGGTCATTGTGCCTCTTGTGTCAAAGATTTAATTCCTCCAAATTGGTATACAATTCTCTGCAACCTGTCTCAGAGATGAACATTTTTTTTAAAAAGACCACGAGAAGCGTGGAATCCAAAAGCAATTGCAGTTCATATGTATGATTCAGCAGCAGTTGAGTGCAACAATTGTAGGCGAAGTGAGCACTCTACTAGAAGTAGTTTTCAGAGATACAAACTTGAACACCACAAAAAATATTTATTCTACACTAGAGGTGGTAGAGACTTTAAAATTTCCTCTACTAACCTACTCCCAACCGCGCTCCGCCGCCTGTGTGATTTTGCTTCCGGCGCCACAGTAAGCTAACCTTCTGTGCTTATTTTTCAAAGCTATATACACGGTGTGAAAAGCCAGCTCTGCTTGGTAAATGAAACTAAACTTCTAGAGTTTTTGTTAATTATCTGGTGATTTTGTTTTTGCGCACAGTAGTATGTACAGATTATTTAAGAACAAAAAATAAGTAGCTTGCCAAATGCCAAATATCTAACTGCTACTGAGCGCCTAAACCAATCAAGATTATCATAGTATTGTTAGAAACGAACCTTTCGGTTCAGATTGTTTAGAAAATTCAGAGTTAGATGTATCATATCTAAGAGCTTGTTAGCAACAAATGCAATAAATAAATAGGAACCACGTATAGCTATACAAGTATCATATATATAGTGGGAAACATCATTTCAACTTAAAGTTATAAAATTTTAACACGATTATCATAGTATCATATCGAAGGAGAATGTATCACGAATGAAGAAACAAGCAGACTGAACACTTAAGCGGAACTCACTGGTACAGTAGGAAACTGGTCGTCTACTTCAGTGATTTTTTCAATTGAAATTTTGCTAGTTGTCATTTTGTGTGATATTTTGAATAACATAGCTGAGAAATTTAAAAGCCTATCATCTTCTTTGCCTTGCTTGCTTCCTCTCTCGTCATGATGATTTCTTCCCCGCCTGCTCATGTCGCGGTCACCCCGAGGGGGAAGCTTCTACTTTCCGTATCTTATTTCGATCGGTACCTGGACGATCTTCCAGATCAGCATTAGTACTGTCATCGTCGAATACTACATCGTAACTTCTGCGGTTGTTCCCGCCTCTGTGAGTGTTTTGATCTTTCACAACAGAATTGGTGCCTTTGTTTTCCTCCTCAACACGTTGATCACAATCTCGGGCCAGGTGATCTGGGGCACCACACTTGAGGCGCCCATCTTTATTTGCATTTTGTTTGCTTCGCCAGAATCGACCCCACAGTTTTGGAACACCTACTGTAAAATAAACCTGGATCCTCCTGTCATGAATCAGGCTATTCTCCATCTTACAATATGCACGCTCACAGGCCTCCTTTGCCTCAAATTCAATGAAAGCATAGCATAAGCTATCTCCAGTCTTGCTGTCACGAATTATTTCAGCCGATGTCACGGTTCCGAAACGAGAAAAGATTGTACGCAGATCCTCGTCTTGTGTAATTGGGTTAAGTTCAGAAACATACAAGACATTGTCTGCCTGTTCGACTCCTGGAATGTGTCCGCCGCAGTGATCGCAGCTAACGATGACGACATTATTAGAGAGTGCATCTTCAGAGCAGGTCATCTCCTCAAGCTGCTCGTCCAAAGGGACCTCGGAGCGCTGTTCTGCAATCTCATCACGTGGCTTTCCCACAGGAGAATTCGTAGGGATGAGTTCTGCGAGCTGGGGAGGATCGTCGAAAGGATCGTCCAAGACATATGTATGTTTAATCCTTATGTCCATGAATGGCCTCCCTTTATCATCAACGGATGATTCATTTATCTTTGCCAGTGTGTCGAAACGTTCACCTTCAGCGACCATCCCAAACACAGTGTGTTTACCATCAAGACCGTCCACGCCGTCCCGCAAGGTGAAGTAGAACTGCGATGCACCTGCCATGGCGATGGTGCCAGCCTTTGAATGCCTCAGTTCCGGACGGATCTCGTCGTTGAAAAACCGATCTTGGTCGCCATGAAGGATCTTGTGCACAGAATCACCTCCGGTGCCGGTTCCGGTTCCGGTTGGGTCCCCGGTCTGTGCCAGGAAATCCCTCTCCACCTTGTGGAAGAGGCAGCCGTTGTAGTACTTGATCTTGCAGAGCTTGAGGAAGTTCTTGGTGGTCATTGGGCACTCGTCTGTGTGCAGATCCACATCGATGTCGCCCACACTCGTAACGATTAGAACCGACATCCTGGAGACCCCCGCTGTATGCACTTCTCCGCGGCGCCGCCGCCGCCTCCAACCCCGATCTGCGTCCTGCCGGCCGGTCGATCCCCACTCGGGAACAAATTTTCTGCGGTCGATCCCCTCCTCCGTCTTCCTCTATTTTTTTAGGGTATATAAACCCTTTCCTAAACTTATAATCTTTATTTACTAGTACTTGTGCACGTAAATAATGTGTGAGAACTAATGTAATAGTAGCAGTCCTAATGGAGTTCGAGTCTAACTAGGCTAGGTTAAGTACCGATCAATGCGGCCGTGTGATTATGTTAGGGAAGTTATAGGGCTAGAGTCCTGTTTGGATTTATTGTCTTTCCGATTCCGGTTTGTAATCTCAGTCAAATATGAGTAGGTGCGTGCATTCGTCGATTTTGATGTGATCAATCCGCGGGCGAGTTCCAACAGAAATGTACCACTCCGGCAGAAATTGATAGTTGGCTACTTTTTTAACCCCGAACTTCCTAGCACCTATAGTTTGATGGATGATTGTAATCAGATGTTAATTTTACCGAAAAAGGCTTACGCCTCGCTTTATAAATAAAGCAAACCATGCCAACCAACATATAGCAAGTTCATACACACACACACAAATAGTACCAGCACGACAGAAAGTACGGGGTTCTGCTGAGGACACATCTCAACAAGCCCAAAGAAAAGAAAAGAGAACAAAGAACAAAGCGGCCACGCCGCAAGTAGAAGACATCTAATCCGGCTCGGGAGGTGGCGGAGGGAGCGGCGGCGCCAAGCGGAGAGCCATCGCACGTAGATCTGCAATGATGGTGTTGATGGCGTCATGATCCCCGGGGCGGCTAAGCGGCCGCCAGAGTTGCACGTAACCACACATTTTAAAAATGACATCAGCTGCACGTCGTAGAGGAACAGTTGAATCACAAGCTTGTTGCGGACCATCCATAACGTCCAGGCAAGGACCCCAATCGCCAGCCACCTAATGTGATGGCTAGACGGGGGCGATGCCTGAATCTCCGCGAAGAGGTCCAGGAAGTTGGTGTTGCATAGAAACTGGGCTGAGACGCGGGAAAGAAGATGTTATTGGAGTCCTCGACCGTTCCACAGAGCGGGCACATCCTTTCCCCGGGGTTATTCCGTTTTAACACTTCCACTCCGGACGACATTCTTCCACGGATCCATTGTCACAAGAAGATCCGGATTTTCAGAGGGAGCTTGATCGCCCGCACCGCCTCTAGAGGCTCGGGCGCCGGTGTGGGAGCAATTGCGCGGTAGAGGGATTTGGTGGAAGGTGCTCGAAGGCTCAAGGTGCCAGGAAACTATATCGTGGGACCGCGCAAGGTCTGACTCGTGAAGAGCAACGACATCCCGGATTTCGTGCCATGTAATCGATTCCAGAGGACCAAACGGTCGCCGGAACGCGAGGCGCCGTAAGTTAATAAGGTCTGACTCGACAGAGACCCAAGGGTCTACCGCGATGGCGAACAAATCCGGTAACCGAGCCGCAAAGGGCGACTCGCCCGCCCAACAATCAAACGAGAATAGAGTGGACGAGCCTGTTCCCACCGCGATGGAAGTCCCAATCCGGAGGACAGGAAGCAGCTGGACGATGGACTGCCAGAAATGAGAGCCGCCCGTTCGCTGGCAAAAGGCGAGGGGTTGTCCACCCGAGTATTTTGTTTCGAATGATCTGGAGTCAAAGACCGCCCTCGCCATTAGCGATCCGCCATAGTCAGCGCATAAGGAGGGCATTGTTCATGTGTTTGGATGACATGATACCGAGACCGCCTTGATCGCGGGGTTTGCAGATCTTGGTCCAGCGTACCATGTGGTATTTCTGCTTGTCCCCCTCGCCTTCCCAAAAGAAGCACGCCTGGATCGTCCCAATCTCGTGGTGAAGAGTCTCAGGCAGGTTGTAGAAGCTCATGATAAACAGAAGGAGGCTGGATAGGGAGGACTTGATGAGAATCGTTCTAGCCGTCCTAGAGAGCCATCTACCCTGCCAGGGTTCAATGCGATGTTGGAGCTTAAGCACCGAGGGTCGCAAATCCGCAACGGACAACCGAGAGTCACTGATGGGAATCCCCAAGTAGGTGGTGCGGAATGACCCTAATGGACAGTTAAGTCGATCAACAATGCTCTGCCTATCCTCAGATGAGTACCCCAGCACCATGATTTGACTTTTGTCAAAGTTGATCTTGAGGCCCGACAGCTGCTGGAAACACAATAGGAGGAACTTGAGGTTCATGATGTCATTCGACGACCCTTCCACCATAATGATGGTGTCGTCCGCATACTGCAGCATCGATACGCCATTGCCTCCGACAAGGTGAGGAATAATTCCGTGGATATGGCACGTGGCCTTTGCCTGGTCGAGGATAGCAGCTAGGGCATCGACGACCATGTTGAAGATGAATGAGGAGAAGGGGTCGCCCTGGCGAACCCCACAAAGTGTGGGGAAGTAGGGACCTATCTCCCCATTGATGTTGACTGCAGTTTGCCCAGAGGAGACCATCTGCATAACCCTTGTGACCCACCGATCGTCAAACCCCTTTCGGAGTAACACTTCCCGGATGTTAATTTATTAATAAAGCTCCCCTAATCCAATGAAATACCTAGAGCCACGTACATAGCCACCTCCATGACGGACATGTTTCGATTTTTTCCAACATGTTGATGTACAAAAACATGAACAAAGACAATGAGGATGGTGACAATTAATTATGAATCAGAACTTTCTAAAAAGCTCCCATTAAGGCCTCCGTTTTGAAGACTCTCTTTTCATGATGCCCATTTTGTTATATTAATCCATCAACAACGAAAGAAGGGTCGGGCAAGGAGCTATGCCACGTGGGCATTAGGGGCGAGCGAGGGGGAGAAAAAACAGATCACTGGGAGAAAAAGAAGATCGGCCAGATAACACCTCCACTGTTGAAAGTGTTCTGAAGCAAACTCAAGAAGCAAAACGTCACCTCGCACACAACCTTAGCTCCTCTCCTCGTTTCTCTCCTCCGCCTCTTCCTCCGGAGGAGGCTGCAGCGGGATGAGAGCCAAGGTGGCGAGCAGGATGGGTGGCCAGCTGATTTCTTCACCGGATCTCCCAGCTAGTGTTGCTGCCGCCGCCACCCTCACCCGCGCTCGTCCCTCTTCATCTCCAGCCACGAGCTCCACCCCCTCCAGCGGTCCAGCCTCATCTTCCTAGATCTTCTCGATTTGGGTCTCGGGAGCACACGGGTGCAGATCAAGGCAGTGGTGGATAGGTTCGTAAAGGAGCTGTAGGAGGTGCTGGACGCTGACATCCGGGACCACATCATGAAGGAGAAGGAGATCCAGAGCTACATCAGGAGTCCCAAGCTCGAGTGGCGCTGTATTTATTTACAAGTAGTCCACTATCTAATCTTTCTAAGCATGCAACCATGTCACATCAGCACCTATTCATATCAAGTAGAAGTCACTTTTGCATTATTTTAGCAATGCAATTGTGCCACATTTGCAAGCCATACATGCGGTCCATAAGTTATATTTTTGAATCAATTTCTATATTGTCATATGTGGTATATGTGTTGGATAACTGAAACATACCTACATAGCTCATGATTTGCATTTCTTACAAAAACAAAATGTCATTTTATTAAGTGCAATGTAAATTCAGACTATCTTTTCTTTTTTGCATTAGTTTAGTTGTTTTTCTAGCACCTATTAATACAATTGTTTTATCAATGTTTCTGCGGCAACACGTGGGGCATTGTCTAGTTAGCTTTAACGTACACTAGCATATGCCATATTTGTGTGCATATTGTTTTGCCAATCTTATATTTAAGTGAATTTGTCAAGAATATCATACATATAACACTTTTCCTTGTTTGTTCAGTAAAAAGATGTTCATGGATTTTTTTAAATGTTGTGAAATAAAAAGGCATGAAAAAAGTTCATGAATGGAAAAAAGATTCATGGATTTCAAACGACAATCATGAATTTTAATAAAAGTTCAAAAATTAAAAAATTTCAAAGACTATATAAATATTCAACTTTAAAAATATTCACAAATTTAAAAGAAATATCATGAATTTGAAAAATTATATGTGGGTTTTAAGAATACGAATAAATATTCATGAATTAAATGTGAAAAATAAAATAGAAACTGAAAAATATAATTAAGAGAAAAACAAATAGGAAAAAATGTAAAAGTCAAAAAAGAAAAGAACTCTTAAAAACGGTAAAAAAAAAGCAGAGGTAATTTTTTTTAAAAAAGCAATGACTTTTCGAAGCCGTTTCCTAGAGACGAACACCCCTCAAGCGAGGTTTGTCAGCCCCCTGGTCACAATGAAAGGCTAACCAAAACGAATCCCAGAAATACGTTTTCGCTGACCTGAAACGTAAGCATATATGTTTAGTCCTGTCCGTCACGCACTCCTACTTGATAACCTCTTCGCCTATAAATCCAACCAAACAGAGCGCCACACCCCCAATCCAATCCTCCGATCAGCAGCAGATCCACCGGCGGCCGAGGCAGACCTCCCCCGTCGCGTTCACGGCGGCTCCCGCAGGCGGCGTCTCGCTGAGTCAGGCGGCCGGGCTCGATACAACGGCCGGAGACTAATTCCTTCGAATTAGCTGCTAACCCCCGTCGCTTAACCGCAGCACGCATTAGGTAGAGTGATTAATGCGCCCCGTTCGCCGTATCACTCGCCGAGTCTGGTGGCGCAGACCTGTAACTCCAGCCAGCTTCTTCGGGAGCGGAGGGCATTGTTGGCGGCGGAAAAGAGCTGGGCTCGCGTGAGCGTCGCCGGCAACGGTGGCGGAGCCGAGCTTTGGGTTGGCTGGTTGTGTGCTGCTGCTGCGCGTGGACTTGAGCCCAGGGCCCGGCAAATATGCGCCGGAGTCCCCGCGCATGGGCATATGCTGCCGGTGACCATTCAAGGGCAGGGCCCGGCAGGCGCGGCGGCACTTCACCACCGCCTCAGGCATATAGAGTATATATATATGCCGCCGGTTGTGACAGTACCACTGGGTATACGCCGCCGGTGGTCGTACACACCGGCGGTGAACCCGCTTGTAGCCATGCCCCGCAGCCCGTAGGAGGGGTTCCTGGGTTCGTCGCGCGTGCACACACACTCCTCCACCCCTACCTCGCCAACTCTTTTGTAGTTTTGACTCCCGGCATTGCGTTCTGACATCTATGATATGCTGAAGTAACCCAGCCCAAAGCTTTATACATGGTGTGAAAAGCTTTGTAAATGAGACTAAGCTTCTACAGTTTTTGTTATCCCATGATTTTATTTTATTTTCAAGCACTGTAGTATGTACAACTTGTTTAAGAAAATTAGCTTGCCAAACGTCAAATATCTAACTGCTGCCAACGCCTACACCAATCAAGATTATCATACAGTATTGTTAGAAATAAACCCCTGCGGTTCAGTTAGTTTCAGAAAGTTCAGAGTTGGGTGTCGTTTTCTCTTCGGTTAGTATGGTATATCTAAGAGCTTGATAGCAACATATGCCAATAAGTAAATAAGTAAATAGGAAACACGTATAGCTATACCAGAATCATAGTGGGCAACATGCATTGTGTTGTAAAGTTAAAAATTTAACATGATTATCATAGTAGTATATCTTATCTAAGGAGTAAAATGTAACAGGATTACAGGAATGAAGAAACATGCAGACTGAACACTCAACTGGAACTCACAGGAAAATGAGACTAAGCATCTATTTACAACTTCTTTAGTAAGAACAAAACGAAAAGTAGATTGCCAAACGTCAAATATCTAACTGCTGCCAACGGCAAACCAATCAAGATTATCATAGTATTGTCAGAAAGAAACCATGCGGTTTAGAAAGTTCAGATTTGGGTGTCGTTTTTTCTTCAGTTAGTATCGTATATAAGAGCTTGATAGCAAGATATGCCAAAAAGAAAATAAGTAAATAGACAACACCTATAGTTATCTTATCAAAGGAGTAAAATGTAACAGGACTACAGGAATTAACATAGTATCTTATCTAAGGAGTAAAATGTAACAGGATTACAGGAAAGAAGAAACACTGGTGGAAAAAAGGCCTTTGGTCGCGGTTCGCAACTGCCATTAGTCGCGGTTGGGCAACCGCGACCAAATAAGCGCGACTAATGCCCCCCACCTTTAGTCGCGGCTGCTTAAGAACCGCGACTAACGGCCCGTCCACGTGGGCGCCAGTGACCGTCGAGGCGGAGGACCTTTAGTCGCGGTTCTTCCGCCAACCGCGACTAAAGGCCGCCACAGGTTTAGGGTTTTAGCCCCCTAAACCTGTTTTCTGTTTAATTTGTATTGTTTTATTTCTTTTGTTCTTTATTTTAATTTTGAAGGAGTTTCATATATTCTACGGTACTACATACATGCATATGAATGTACAATTTCAAATAAATTTGAAATTAGAACAAAAAGAATTCAAGAGGAATATACAATATATATTCAATATCATCGGATGACCATATACAATTTTGAACAAGTTTCCATACATGATTTAATGCATATAAAGTTCTACGTCCTCGTAATAGTGTTCTCCTTTAGGATGGACGACTTCCTATTTGAACCATCCAGCTAGTTCCTCTTGAAGTGGTCGGAAGCGAGCTGGACTAAGCATCATCCGGAGGTTATTCCTCCGAGCATTGGTATCACTCGGAACCCGGCTCAGAGGTGTATCTCGGATCATCTCCTGAACATAGTATCCACATAGATTGGTCTCCGGTGGCTGAATATCCCCGGCATTCTTAGGCTTTGACCTTTTGAATTCTAGCTCTTTTTGAATTCACCGACCTTTGTATCTACGAACCGTCTCCAAACCCTACGAGGCAAAAGAAAATTAAATGAACAAGAGAGTTATTAGTTACTTGATATTAGGAAATGAAACGAAATAGGCCGATCGATATAGAGCGCAAATGAATGAAAATAATTACTTCTGCAGCATTCTTCTCATGCCGCCCCAAAGCTTTGGATCCATATTCAGGAGAGTCGTGGGCGAGACATTACGAGGTGTTAACTTTAATTACTAGCAGAATCCGGTGGAACCTGCGGACACGATACATGCACAGACGTCATGCATAACTCATCGATTAGCCGCCACATACCATGCATGGAGTAAACAAAGAGAATGTGCTCAAGACAGAAACACTCACCCAAAATGGTAAGGAAATAGAATATCACTTTTGAGTTCCTGCTTTGTAAGAAACTGCCACAGTCCGCCTCCACGTCGGCGGGGTGACGCTCCAACACATGTCCATTAACGATGTGTGGGTCAATGAACCCAACATCATGGATGTTCCTTACTCTGTATTCCTTAATCTTCATTCTGCATGTATAATAGCGGACACAACAATATAGTTAGGACATATATATAGTGCAGGCAATATGAACGAGATGGGGTAGAAATTAATAAATCACTTACGTAAGCGTAGCAACCGATGATAGATTTGTCGAGCTCAAGGCAGATTGAAAAGCTGGAACAATTCACTCAGTTCAATTTGTACATAGTAATGTTTGAAGTGATGCTCATGTCTAACTTCCGCATAAATATATTCTTTGGCGTTTTTATTTTTTATGTAACCCTTGTACCATTTCAGCAGACCTTTCATTTGTGGAGGTAGATCCTTTTCCTTGCAGGCTCGACGAGAGGCCCATTCTTGACATATGTAATTACTACCTCCTTCAACGGCGCCTCATCAAGGCCTAACAGTTCACGAAGAGTAATACCTAAGTTGGCCGCTTGTTCTCGGCACTTTCGTTACAGTCAATCCCTGTGTTGCCGCAGCTTGTATGATCTCGGGGCATCCGGACGGAAGGCTTCCACTATAAGCGGGGCAATCGATTGTTTACTTTGTTCCCGAGCTGGGCAACTTGTTTCCGCTTATTTTACTTTCGGCCTTCTCCCGCTCTTTGTTCTCCTTGAACATGAGTGCCTGCCTGTGAAGTTCACGTGCATAGTCGTTAAGGCGATTCTTCGCGGCTTGGGACGGTGTGCTCAAAAATGACTTAGCCCACTTCTTTTGCTCATCGAAAAATCGGCTTGGGCTCGGGCTCTCTTTTCTTCTTGCAGTCCGCCTTCCATTTCTCCAAATCAGCAGCAGCGGCGCTGTCGACTTCCTCGGCACTACGCTCCCAAGGCCTTGTGGGGAGAGGCTTGATGATGGCTCCGGTACCTTTGTGGTCTTAGGTACATAAGGGTCCGGGTTAATAATCCAGGACTTACGCTTCTTTGCGGAGGTGGATTGGGGCGGCGTCGATCACCCGCCGGACGAGGATCGGGGCGGCGGTGATCACCCGCCGGACGTTAGGATCGGGGCGGCGTCGGCCGACGTGACGGAGGTGTAGGTGAACCGCCACCACCACCACCACCACCACCACCGCCACCGCCACCACCACCACCGTAGAGGGTGGACTTGTTGTCCTTGGCGCCTCGCACAGAAACTTGATAAACTTCTTTTGCCATAGAATGAAATGGCGCTTGACATCTCCAAGTCTTTTCTCCCCTTGGTGTAGCAATGTCAATCTCCGTGTCCTCAAACCCTTGGACTATGTCCTCCACCGTGACACGAGCATAGCCATCTTGAATGGGGTTGTTGTGGTGGAGTGCTCTGTAAACATGGTAAAGCACTGCCGATGGCTACCTTCATGGACATGTTCCCGATAGGATAATACAGATGACATTCTTTCATCTCCTTTATATCGTCCACGGGGTAGCGAGGAGGCTCCGGTGCAGTAATTTCGACCACCAGAGGCTCCGGTGCAGTAATTTCGACCACCAGAGGCTCCGTGCAGTAATTTCGATCGTCGGTGCATACGCACCAGCCGGTGGGGCCTCCGTGGAAGCCACGCTGCTTCTCCGCTCTGGCTTCCGAGATCCATTGGATGATCTTCATGCTGCACCCGAGCTGCATCTCTTTCGACTACTAGTACACTCATGGTTTTCTTCATCACATCCATTTCCGATGCCAACCGCGCCACAACATCTGATTCCCGATCCATCATTCTCTAACGGCTTCTGTAACCGTACGGGTCAGCGTTCTGGGGGAACCCTATTTTCCACGGAATGTGCCCCATGCCTCGAACACGTCCTCCGTGTTCAGGATTCCCGAGGGCTTTTGTAAGCGGCGTCGTTCTCTCTGTTGAACTTGATCTTCCCTGTTGAGCATCCTTCATTGCGTCAATAAGGGCTTGGGTGGGTTTAATTAATTTGCCCGGTAAACACACTCCCCTGTCTCCGGGTTCAGCGTTCCCCCATGCCCGTACCACCGACTTTTGGCCCTTGGGTCCCATCCTCCGTGCACTGGACGGATTCCTCGCGCCTCATTTCGTTCTCCATCTTCTCCAACCTAGGCACCCAAATGCGATACCCTCCGGCCCCATAACATGATTGTACTCCTTCTTAGCCGCATTTTCCTTATTTTTTTCGATATTTGAATGAACTGCTCCGATTTCTTTTGCTTCACAAATTCTGGCCAATCATGTTTCAGTTTCTCATATTGTCCTTTGAAATCCGAGTCTTGTTCTCGCTTGACAAAGTCATGGGCTAGATTTTGCTTGAATTTCCGGAATGCGTCGGCCATCTTATGAAGAGCGAACTGTTTGACTAGCCTCCTCCTCTCCTTGTTTTCCTCAATCTTGTTACCCTCCTCATCGAATTTGTTGTATTCCGGAGGTAGAACGAAATGTTCCATAAGCTTCTTGAAGCAATCTTTTTTGTTCTCTTATCGACAAAAGTGAAACCATCAATTCGTGCCTTCTTTGGCTCATTCCACTCTCGACGGTGATCGAGACGTTGTCTCTAACAATGGCTCCGCATTGGGCGACAAACTTGGTGGCGTTCTTGCGGGGCTCCAGCGGCCTGCCGGTTGCAATCGTCGACAACCTCGATGGTGCATGTTTCTCCTTGTTTCATCGTCTTGGTTGCGCCCACGCTTTGACGACGTACTCGATTGTTTCGACGATCCGCCGAGGGCTAAAATAAGAAAGAGAGTCGCGCGCGTTAGTACACACATATTTATTCAAATCAGTTAGTTTGTATCACCAGAGGCTCAATGTATATATATACCTCGGCGCCGGAGGTGGTTGCTACTTCCATTTGAAGATCGTCGTTTATCGACGTTTGTTCGGCATCATCTTGTCGACGTGGCGCCCTTCATCTTCACCGTCAAGGTTCAGATAAGAAGAGATATCATCTTCTTCTTCTCCGGTCGGCACATATAGAATATCGCCGTTTATGATGCCGAACATATGTGCTTCACCGTCCGGATCATAGTTGTCCATAATCGGGTCAGCTCTATCGTCCGCCATTATGTCATTCCTGAAAACATGTAGTAAAAACAAATTAATTAAGTGAAGAAGGGGGGCGGTGGCGGTGGCGGTGGCGAAAGGGCGGTGGCAAAAGGAGGGGGCGAGGAAGGGGTGGGAGAGGGTGTCGCGGTAGAGCGCGAGACGGGGCGGCAGACGACGGCGTCACGGAGAGGGAGGCGAGGACAACACACACGGAGAGGGAGGCGAGGACAAAAGACAACCACGTCTTCTGAAGAAACTTTGCAAGCAATTAAACATTTGTCAATGTTTGGTAAAAAATATACAATTTGTTTTTGGTTTTCAATTTGGAATGTTATACATTAGATCATCATGCATATCATATTTTCTCGCATTTTCCGATCCTAGGAAATTTCACGCAACTCAAGGACCCTCGGAGAGAGTTGGAAGTTTCATTATTTTCATATTTGGGATTTCTCAAATTTTGGAAATAGGATCATTGGATTTATTTAAAATTATCTTCATAAAGTTTTCCTATAAAAATCTCAAGAGAGGGAATAATATGACTTTCCCAACATTTAGGAAAAACGAAGATATTATAAATAAATCAAATTTGGTTTTCGAAAGATTTATTTTGCTTAGGCAAAAATGAGCATTTAAGATTTTTATGCATGTTGCAGTTTTTAAAAGTTCATTTTGTTCGACTCATTTTTAGGAGTCGGGGAAAATTTGTTTTATTTAAATCGGAGTTCGTTTGATATTTTATTTATTTCGTTTTGTTTTAATTTAAAAAAAAACGAGCGCTGCCCCTCGACCGAGGCCCACTTGACCAGCCAGGCCCAGGCCCGGCGCCCGCCTCCCTCTCCTCGCGCACAAGACGCCGCCTCGAGTCTCTGGGGACGACTCACGCCGCCGCCGAGTCCGGCCTCGCCCGGCTCCGTTGCCCTTCCCCAAGCCGGAGCACCCCCCCTCCTCCCCGCGCCGCCGCTCCCCAGACCACGAGACCACGAGAGCCGCAGCCACTCCCCCACTCCTCCCCGCGCCGCAGCTCCCCAAACCCAACCCCTAGGCCGCACCAGGCAGTACCGAGGCCGGCCGGCGGCGCGCGCGCGGTAGGCGAGGGCGACGGCGGGCGGCGTCGAGGGCGAGGGCGACGGCGGGCGGCGCCGAGGGCGAGGGCGACAATGGTGGCGCCGAGGGCGCGGGCAGAGACTTAACAAAGCGAGAATCGAAATCGGAGAAGACGAGAATCGAGACCTTGTATTTATAGCCCCCCTTTAGTCGCGGTTGGCGGCGAGACCCATGACTAAAGGTACCCTTTAGTCGCGGTCGCCTCGCCCAACCGCGACTAAAGGGTTTTTGGCGGTTTTTTATGCCCCCCCCTTTTGTCGCGGTTGGCGGCGAGACCATGACTAAAGGTACCCTTTAGTCGCTGGTCGCCCAACCGCGACTAAAGGGTTTTGGCGTTTTTTATGCGTTCCCCCCACCTTTTAGTCGCGGTTGGTTCGCCAACCGCGACTAAAGGGTCAGCTGCAGTTTAGGGTTTTAGCCCCCCCACCCAAACCTGTTTTCTGTTTAATTTGTATTGTTTTCTTTTTAATTTGTATTGTTTTCTATTTAATTTGTATTGTTTTATTTCTACGGTACTACATACATGCATATGAATGTACAATTTCAAACAAATTTGAAATTAGAACCAAAAAGAATTCAAGAGGAATATACAATATATATTCAATATCATCGGATGACCATATACAATTTTGAACAAGTTTCCATACATAATTTAATGCATATAAAGTTCTACGTCCTTTGTATCTACGAACCGTCTCCAAACCCTACGAGGCAAATACAAATAATATGTCAAAATAAAACTAATTCAATTCAATATGTTAAAATACAAATAATATATCAAAAATTCAGAAAAATAGAACTAATTCATTTCAAAATTCTAAAAATACAAATAATATATCAAAAATTCAGAGAAGTTCTCCGGCCGCCTCTGTCTTCCCACAAGTTCTTCCCGCCAGTCTTCCCGCCATTCTTTCCGCCTATGTCTTCCGCCATTTCTTCACGCCTCTATCTTCACAGATCGATGCTCCTTTTATAGGCACGCGCGCTTCTGCTTTGTCTTGTTCCTCCAGTATGTCAGGCGCTACCCACGCCCGCGTCTGTCTAACCTTTAGTCCTGGTTGCACCAACCAGCCGGGACTAAAGGTTAGATGACCAGCTCTGATTCCTCTTCTTCCCGCCATTTCTTCCCTGTACGCCCGCCTCTTTCTTCCCGCCACTTTCTTCCCGCCTCCTGTCTTCCCGCTCCCATTTTTCCCGCCATTTCTCACTACATATATGTAGCCCGGCTTGGCCAGCATTATCACATCTCTACAATCTCTCATCACTCTCTCATGGCTTCCACCGCACCCACTCTAACCTACCAGCAGGTGGAGGAGCTTTGCGCCTCGAACTACCCTTGTCCACCGGGCTACCGCGTCCCCACCGGCTGGAGCCTAAGCACCGGCGGCGTGCCGGTCCCTCCCGTCCCTCGTGGTAATCACGGGCGGCGCCATCACGAACCACTACTACCTCGACCTCACGCCGGAGCAGCGGATGAATCCCGGCATCCCGATAACCGGCATACTTGGGACGCCTTCTTCATCAATCGGCGTGAGAGGGCGCCGCCAGTATGAGGAGGACGGTGCGCCTCACAGGAACTTCCACGAGGCGGTCGTCGGCTATGGTGGTATGGCGGACTCTGCAGAGCGTCATGGACTACATCACGACGGGCGATATCCTCATGCGCTACCCTCGCTCGAGCCACGAAGCGCCGCCTCGACGACAATGACGACAGCGGACGACAAAGAATGACGACGGGCGGCAACTTAGAAGGCGCATTTAATTACCAAAGACAACGCATTTACAGGGCTATGAAGACTACGAGTATGCATATTATACGCCTAGGCAGGAGTATCACTAAATCACTCCAAATTTCATGTATCATCGGTGGTATCTCGAATCATTCAAAATGGACACCAAACACATCACGGGTAATATAATTCACATGATCCATTCAACAAAGTTTGGTACAATAAATTATTACACATCATTTTTCTTCCCTTGTGTCCCCGCTTGCTTACGATTGTGCCGTATCCATGGAGCATCCTCATCATTTAACTTAATGCTTGGGTCGGTGTTCACTTTGAAGGGCGGAATTTCAGCAAACATATTATAATCTTGACATGTCTGTCTTGTCCTCCACTCCCACGATGTTTCTTTTCCCTGAAAGAACAATGTGGCGCTTTGGATCATCGCATGATGTCTTGATCGCTTTTCTTATCTTTCCGTTTCCTCGGTTTGCTACTCATGTCCTTCACATAGAAAACCTGAGCGACATCTTCGCTAGGACGAATGGTTCGTCAAGGTAACCAAGATTGTTGAAATCCACCATTGTCATTCCGTATTGCTGGTCCACCTTTACCCCACCTCCTGTTAGCTTGAACCATTTGCACCGGAACAAAGGGACCTTAAAGGAGGGTCCATAGTCAAGTTCCCATATCTCCTCTATGTAACCATAATATGTGACCTCTTGCCCATTCTCGGTTGCTTTGCATCAAAGCGGACACCACTGTTTTGGTTGGTGCTCTTTTATCTTGGGCGATCGTGTAAAATGTATTCCCATTTATCTCGCACTTGGAAAGTCGTTATAGTCGAAGATGGTGTCTTGGCCAACATGTACAGCTGATCTACAACATCATTGTCATTCATTAAATGTTTTCTCAACCAACTGCCGAAAGTCTCCATGTGGGCCTTCCTAATCCAGGATTCGGGCTTCCCGGGTTGTCGAACGTAAAATATTCTTGTGTTTCTCAAAGCACGGAGCCACCAAGCTGGAATTGGTCAAGACAAAGTGTGGTGTGCTTCAGGAGAATGGCCGTCCATACATATCGTTGATTTCATTCCGATCATGCCTTTTCCACTTAGTCTCCCCTCGTGCGCGATCGAGGAAGACCAATCGGCTTAAGGTCAGGAACAAAGTCAACACAAAACTCAATTACCTCCTCATTTCCATAGCCCTTGGCGATGCTTCCTTCCGCCTAGCACGGTTCTGAACATATTTCTTTAATACTCCCATGAACCTCTCGAAGGGGAACATATTGTGTAGAAATACAGGACCGAGAACGAAAATCTCTACGACTAGGTGAACCAGGAGGTGCGTCATAATATTGAAGAAGGATGGCGGGAAATCCAACTCGAATCGACAAGACATTGGATCACATCGCTCTGTAACCGTGGTAGAACTTCGGATTGATTACCTTCGAGAGATTGCATTGAGGAATGCACATAGCTTCACAATGGCTACTCGAACATTTTTCCGGCGAGAGCCCCTCAAAGCAATCGGAAGCAATTGCGTCATAATCACGTGGCGATCGTGAGACTTCAGGTTTTGGAACTTTTCTCCGCCATGTTTATTATTCCCTTTATATTGGGCGAGAATCCAGACGGGACCTTCATACTGCTCGGGCATTCAAAAAGATGACCTTCTCTTCTTTGGTCGAGCGTAGCTGGCACGACCTTGAAACCATTCCGGATGCCGGTCATCGTGGTCTTTCAAGCGTTGCCGGTCTGCCGTGCTTCCTTTGTATCATTTGTCTTCCCATACACGCCCAAGAAGCTTAGGAGGTTCACGCAAATATTCTTAAGAACGTGCATCACGCCGATTGCAGAGCGGACATCTAGGACTTTCCAATATTCTAGCTCCCGAATATAGATTTCTTCTTCCACATGGCTGCGTGCCCGTCGGCTCCCTTCGAACTGATTGTCCGCCAGGACCCTTTCCAAAGATGACTTTCAAATCCTTGACCATATCAAATACCTCGGCACCGGTCGTTCGCGAGCTTCGCCGGTGATCTGCCTTGCCGTTGTAATGCTTGCCTTTCTTTCTTCTTGGATGAATTTTTGGAAGAAATCGACGATGCCCAAGGTACACGTTCTTCTTACAATTTGGCAAATGTACACTTTCAGTCTCATGTAAGCGATGCGTGCATGCATTGTATCCCTTATTTGACAGTCGAAAGGTTACTAAGAGCAGGCCAATCGTTGATGGTTACGAAAAGCAACGCTCTTAGGTCAAATTCCTCTTGTTTGTGCTCATCCCACACACGGACACCACCCCACAGCTGTAAAAGTTCATCAACTAATGGCCTTAGGTACACATCGATGTCGTTGCTGTGTTGCTTGGACCTTGGATGAGCACCGGCATCATAATGAACTTCCGCTTCATGCACAACCAAGGAGGAAGGTTGTAGATGCATAGAGTCACGGGCCAGTGCTATGGGCGGAGCTACGCCGCCAAAAGGATTCATGCCATCCGTACTTAGAGCAAATCTTATGTTCCTTGCGTCACCTGCAAAATCTTTGAACCATCTGTCGATCTTTCTCCATTGCGTTCCATCTGCGGTGTGTCTCAACTCCCCTCCGACTTACGGTCCTCTTTGTGCCATCGCAACAACTTGGCATGCTCTTTGTTCCTGAACAGACGTTTCAACCGTGGTATTATAGGAGCATACCACATCACCTTGGCGGGAACCCTCTTCCTGGGTTTATGGCCCTCAACATCGTCACCAGGGTCATCGCCTCTGATCTTAAAACGCAATGCGATTGCATACCGGGCATTCATTCAAATTCTCGTATTCACCGCGGTAGAGGATGCGATCGTTGATGCATGCATGTATCTTCGTAACCTCTAAACCTAGAGGGCAGACAACCTTCTTTGCTTCGTGCGTCTTGGCGGGCAACTCGTTATCCTTTGGAAACATATTCTTCAACATTTTCAGCAAGTTTTCAAATGCCGAGTCACTACACCGCCTCGCCTTCCATTTCAAAGCAAATCCGGTGTGCAGCCCAGCTTTTTTCAGACCATCATCGCATCCGGGTACAGCGCCTTTACGTGATCCTCTAACATGCGATCCAAATTCTCCCTCTCCTTTTCGGTTTAGCGTCTCCGTGCATCAGCAATGGTCCGACCAAGATCATCAACGGGATCATCACGTGCCTCTTCTTCACCTTCCCCTTCACCTTCAAAGATCCTCCATGAAAGTATCACCGAAATGAGCAAGATAGCTTTCATCGATGAAATCATCCCCTTCTTCATCTTCTTCCATTATAACCCCTCTTTCTCCATGCTTGGTCCAACAATTATAGCTTGGCATGAAACCGCGTCAAGCAGATGCATGTGAACATCTCTTGAGGAAGAGTAACCCTTCTGATTCTTACAGATAACACATGGACAGATAACAAAACCCCCCCGCTTGTTCGCATTAGCCACTACGAGGAAATCTTTCAAACCCGTAGTGCGCCGGAGAGTCGGTTACCGTACATCCATTGCCGATTCATCTGCATTATTATAATATAAAATATATAATTAACCATCATGCATTTGTTAAACTAACTAGCTACAAACAATATAAATTAAACAATGAACTACACACATGCATATTTTATCAATGACACATCAAAGGTTCATCAAGTTGCTAACCGCGATCGAGGAGTGTGGCTCCAACACTTCATGTCATGTTTGTTTCATGCTCTTGGGGCATTTCATCAAACACCTTATGTGCATAAGAGGAACCAAAAGCAAACCTACACCCACTTGTGAAGAGAATGGCTCCAAATGGCTAAGTGTTGGCTGCTGGATGGGTATATATAGGGAGGGCTTTAGTTGCGGTTGGCACGGCAAACCGTGACTAAAGGTGCGAAAGGCCTTTAGTCGCGGTTGTCCCGGCAAACCGCGACTAAAGACCTCACGGCGCCACCGGCCACCGAGCGCCACAGGCCCAGGCGTTTGGTCGCGGTTCACCTCCAGAACCGCGACTAAAGGTCCCATTAGTCGCGGTTCCTACAGCTTCGCGACTTATGGGGCTGGACGGAAGCCTGTTTTTCCACCAGTGAAAGATGCAGACTGAACAATCGAGTGGAACTCACAGGTACAATAGGAAATCGGTCGTCTACTTCAGTAAATTTTTCAATTGAACTTTTGCTAGTCCTGTCATTCTGTGTGATATTTCGAATATCATAGTTGAGAAATTTAGAAGATGAAAATGAGTTGGTGATTCAGCTGTATGTTATTGCGTATTTTTCTGGATTTCACAATCTCTGTTGACCCTTGTACCAAAATGAGTGATGCCAATGCTCTTTTCTTTTGTGTCTTATAGATGAATCAACCCGATACCAGAGACGTTGTGCAACTGTTCTTCCAATAGAAGTCTAAGCTCAAGAAATTCTTCAAGGATTCTTGTCAGCGAGTTTGCCTAACAATAGATTGTTCGGCTTCTCAGCAGCAAGATGGATATATGACTGTGATACAAGTTTTATTGATGAATATTGGAATCTGCAGAAGAAAACCATTGGTTTTTTCTTTGTGAAGGGGCGAGATGCTGGCCTGATTGGGGTTTGGAGAGATTAGTGACTGAAATTGTTGATAATGCAAGTGCCAATGACGGTGGTATTGTTTATTTGTGGAGGCAGCTGAGCAAAACCACATCGCTAACTGCAAGTTGTTGCACATGAGGTCTCTTGCACACGTTGTTAACCTTATTGTGCAAGATGGCATAACAGAGGTGGACGTATCTATGAAGTGTTGTAGAGCTGTTGTTAGGTATATTAGTAACGGTGGTTCAAGAACTGACAAGTTTAAGGAGATTGCCGAGGAAGAAAATGTGGATGGCAGGGCATTTCTGAAGCTTGATGTCCCAACTAGAAGAAACTCAACATTTTCTCATGTTCAAATATGCAAATAATTAGGACGACGATAAGTGCCACACGTGTGGGCGTTAAGGGGTCTGTCCACACGTTTTGTATGGTGTCTAAGAGGATCAACCCACACGCCTACGTGTGGGAAAAACAACTAGCGTCTACACACCTCTTTTTTCCCCTTGTGGTCCCTCTCACACGCCTACGTGTGGGCAAAATGAATAACGCCCACACGACCTCTCTCAGCCACCTACCTCACGGTCCCGCACACCCAGCGTGATAGTCACCACACGTCCCCGCAGTTGCCATGGTCCGGACCCTCTTCAATGTCCGTTTACCTGCAGTTGCCATGTCGCTGAACTACAATTGCCATGCCGTACCACTACGGTTGCCATGGTTGCTCAACTGCAGTTGTCATCTCAGGTCAAGTGCCAGATGCCATTTTGGACAACTGCAGCTATTGCCATGTATGGTCTGGTTTACTACACTTGCCATGATTTGAAAACCTTAGGAGTTGCCACCTACTAACACTAAGCAGTTGCCATGTTGTGGCACCCCGACTCAGAGAAAACGGAACGCCCCGTATTCCAGCCCAGAGATCGAGGAGAAGTCTTCTGGAATACGACACTGCTTGACATAGAACAAATGAGCTCTTATTACAAGAATAATAATACAAGGGTCTGATGTTAAAAAGAAGCACATCAGCACGGCGACACTACGCTTGCGATACTACACTTGCTCTATGCTAGCAACGGAACAACTCGAAGCAGCGGAAATCTTCTAGCAGCGGAACAACGACGAAGCTGGTGAACTCCACTCCGCGGGGACTCTGGCTGGGATACGATCTAGCTCGCACGAATGGAAACCACGGCAAGCAATCAAGCATTCACGGCATCACCTGCAATCTGGCATGACATGCCAGGTCAGTACATTGAATGTACTTGCAAGCTCACAACAACCAAAAACATCAAGGCAAGACAACAACATAGCATTAAGAAGGTTAATTAAATTAGCAGCTACCATGATACAACAACAACTACTAAGCATGATATGAAACTACTATAATACTAATAAATCACCATCTTAGATCTCCATAACCATATCTCTCTTGGCTAACCGGCCAAGCAATATACCATCTCGATCACCTCGTGATCAAAACGAAACGGTGATCATTCATGGATCACAAACGGACCAACCTTGTGGTCTTGGATCGGGTTACCTTGTAACCAAACGGTGATCTTTCCGATGATCACAACCATGACCAACACTTGGTCTCAAACGGTGGTCTTTCCGGCGATCACTACCATGACCAACACTTGGTCCCCAACATCATCAACATCCTGCCAATCTGTACTGCTCAAAATATCAACATATAAATCACCTATAAGTCATTCTGTCATGTGAGTGTCGATCGAACGGTGTGACCTTGTACGAACCCATGCCCATTACCGAGGATGCGGCTGTCGATAGTTTAAACAAACACACTCTGCAGAGGTAGCGCACTTTACCCACACCACGGAACCCGTGGCCTCGCACTCCCATTCGAGTGGACCAATGACGTTCCGACAAAACCGATCTACTGCCATGACACTCTCCCGGCCACTCCGACTCACTCCCCACTGGTCTAGTCTTGGGTGGCCCCGTGTCTACCAAAGACACCAACGGCCACCGTCGTGGCCAAAACAATAAACCGTCCCAAACGAGTACATGTGCACATAACAACAACAACGGCCACACAAGGCTTATGTCCGCCTACCTGCTCAGGGTAGCGCGCGCCCATAACCTTCCCTCATTGGAGGCACCGGCGAGAGACACGACAATAGCATCGCATTAGGGCCTTCCCATAAAAGGCAAATGTGGTTGCACTGGAAAAGCCCTGTTCGGTGGCACCTGACTAACTTAATGACGGAATTTAACCCCAACAATATAACTGTGATAACTGATACTCCGATATCAACTATCAAACTATATTTCAAGTCATAGAAATATCCAACAAATAATCCAAGCATAATATCATCATACCAAAATACTCCGAGGATAGCATAACACTACTATCATGATGAATCAGAAAACAACAATCCTACTACTCCAATAACAATAATAAAGCTATTTGGCTAAGATCCACATGTAAATATCATCTCCGAAAATAATACTCCAAGCAACAATAACAGAACATCAACTAGCATCATGAAAATAATCATACTAACCACTAATAATCCAAAGGCAGCATGACATCCAAAGTAATTCTCCAAAATATAATAACATATATCATCATGACAACAATCATAATATCAACCACTAATACTCCAATGGCAACATGATACTCATTAACTACAAGCATAACTCCTAGTAATCCAAACAATAGCATGTCAACGACAAGATCAAAATAACACTTCGACAAAATGCCATGCACAGAGTCATGTAGCTAAAGCAATATTTTAAACAAGTTCAAATAGATTAAACCATGTCACTGCATTACATTGATTCAAATGGAGGGTGTGGCTTGCTTGGGGTGGAAGAAATCACCGGTAGAAAGTGCGAGAAACTTGCCTAACGAATCGCCGAAAATCGTACTCTCTCGGAGTGGGCTGAATAAGGGCAAGGGCAAAATGGTCATTTTCAGAATGTCAAAACATGGTGAAAATGATTTCATAAGAACGAGCTCGACGAAATGAAGAAGTGGGCTTTGGAATCACCTGATTTGGAGCTACGGTTAAAAAGATATAAGGGTTTGACTGCGAGGGACCTATCTATAAAAAAATCATCACAAATAGGTCCCTGAGTGGATAAGGCAGAGGCGCAAAATTAGAAATACGCTTTCGGTCAGCGAAAACATAGTCGCCCAAAATACGTCTCCACTTGCCACGTTATCAGAGGCGGGGCCGGGGCTTGGGGTCGCTGACGTGCGGGTCCCACGGGCTATGGGGCCCGTCACTTATCCAGCTAGGCAGGGCGGGGTCAACGCCGTGTGACTTACATGCGGGGCCCACGGCCGACTCCCGTCCGCCCTCCTACTTCCTTCTTCTCCCCCGCGACGGGCAGAGGCAGAAGCGAGGTTGCGCGGCGCTGACGCTGGCCCCGCCATTCCCGGCCACCTCCGGCCGAGCTGTGGGCACCGGAAAGTGCGGGAAGAGAAGTTGCTCCCACCTGGAGCAGAAGCAGGCGCCGGGGAGGGGTGTGGCCGCGGCACCGCGTGGTGGAAGAAGCTACAGGCGGCGGCGGCTGGTCGAGGGGCACGGCCCTAGAGGGGCTCCGGCGATGAATGGAGGAGATGGGGAGGATCGTCGGACTACGGGTGAGCTTCTGGTGGCAGAAATAAGTGGAGAGGGGCTCGGCGTCGGGCGAATTTAGCTGAGGCCGTGCGACGGCCATGGCGGCAGAGAGATGTGGGGAGGGGCTCTGGAGCTCGAGGGAGAGGCCAGGGAGGTTGCTGGAGGTGGTGTGAGGCTGGTGGTGAGGTCGAACGGCCTCGGGGTGGCTCTTATATAGGCGGGGCGAGGGGCACGGCTCGGGTGCCGCCGGGCACGTCCGGCCGAAGCTCTACCGGCCACAGCGGTCACGGGGACGCACGGGGAAGGCGACGAGGGGAGAGCGGACGAGCTACAGTGTGCACAGGGCAGCAAGAGCCAAGGGAGGGACAGAGGAAGAGGCTGGGCGCCATTAATGCGTTGTCGGACACAGTGCTTCCGTGGGCGAGCGACGACGAGCGCCGACCAGGAGGCTTCGGGAGAGGGAGATGAGTCCAGAGGGACGGCGACGACGCGGGCCAGCTGCTGGACATGTTCACGCGCGCGAGGATGACGAGCGGGGGAGGGGCCCGAGCAAGAAGCCATTCTGGGCGCGGCCATTGCACGCCAAAGCGGTGGTCACCACGCAAACTGGCATCCAGAAGATCCAAATGGCTTGCAATTGTTGTCTATGGGTAAGTCCTTTGAAGGGAGGTTTTAACTGCGGTGGTAGCTCGGTTAAAGGTGGTGTGGTTAAATGGTAAATGAGCTCTGAAGTTTACTGCGGTAAACTTAATCAGTTCAATGTGATCAACAGAGAGATGCTATGGGTCAAAAGTTATGTCTGGGAGGTTTATCTATCGAAGGACTATGATCCTGGGGGTTTTGAGGAGAAATGGACCAAGAATTAATATAGTTGCTTCACAACTGCATTTTTGGTCCAGAAATGAAGATCATGATGATGCTCTCACATAGAGTATCAACTTGGGCTAAGATTGGGCAAAGCTTGATTATTTGAACATATGAAGATGCTGTAAAAATATCATGCCAAATGGACAAGCCAAAATGACACTTGTTTCACAAACATCTCTGCTGACCAGAAACTTGAAATAATTTTGGTGATCAAATGGCTCAATGAAATGATGCCAAATTGGGTGGAGAGAGGTTTTATGGGTATTAGAATGATCTGGTAGTTTATCAGGATTTTTGAAGCAATATAAAATGCACTTGCTTCACAACCTGAAAATATTGCCAGAATCAAAGATTTGCTTCTGTGCTCACATAGATGATTGTATGGGGCTGAAAATGGGTGGAGGGGGTTAATATGAGCACATTAAAGAGTGTGCAAAAGTTCAACTCATTTTGATACCCCTAGCTACTACTTCCTTCACAAAGCCTTCTATCTGACAGAAACTTTGAAAATTCACTCAGGAAGATTAGCTAGGCAAATAAAGTTGAACTTGTGCATGGGGCAATTATTTGGACATATAAGCATGCCCAAAAAGTTTGGGAGCCACTAGGAAAAATATAAATGACACTTCCTTCACAAAGTGCCATTCGGGGCAGAATAGAAAAAGGAATATTGGGGAATTATTTTTGAACTGGCCAAGGAAATATTTGGGCATATTTGAGATATATATGACCCAAAGAAATTATGAGAGTTATTTGGGAATTTTTGGATGGACAGAAATATAGGTTGTTTCACAACCTAGGGCAGATAGGGTTATTCCTTTATATAAAAAGGAATATTCCCTAGAAAAGAATTTATGGTTTGGTCAAGGAGTGAAGTGACATGATCTTGGCAAGGTTTTGAGAATGATTAACTAGTTGGGAGGGGGAATGAGGAGGATTTCCCAGGTGGCAAGGCCACATAACCACTCCAACAAGGAAAACAGAGCAAAAACCAAATAAATCAAAAGAAAAAGAAAGGGGCCAAAAACCAGGCTGTTACAAACCTTTCCCCCTTAAAGAAATCTCGTCCTCGAGATTTGGTTTTTCAGGGAACAAGTATGCCCTGTGGACACCGTTTCCAACTTGGGTATCCTTTTTCCTTTATTTATTGTTCCCACAAGAATTTCAGATGATCAACTTACCTGGCTCTGGGGTGGTTTGCTTCACCTTTCCAAAATTCTGACAGGTCTTTGCTCATATACCAAATCTTTTCGTTGACGTGAATTTTCTCATATCTGCGGTGATATCCAATGGATCTGAGTATAAATCTTCCTTTGGTCATGAAAACCTTTTTACTTTTGACATGGGGTTGCTCCAAATAAATGCATGCTTTCTGGTTTCAATAAATGCTGAGAATTATCATGGCCATTCTTCTGATGGGATCTGACATCTCATACGTGGTACAAATTTCATTTTGATTGATTTCTTTGGCTCGAGCATGAGATCTGTACCAAGAATTTGACTGCCTTTTGTCATGAGAAATATAATGGAATATGGATTTATAGTTGTGTCATACCTCAATTATTTACATATTGAGATTGGCCCGACAAGGGGCTGATGAACAAATGCTTTTCCTGATAGATTGACCGTGTACTTGATTCCGTCGGTGAGTATACCGGGTCTGAGCTAATTGTTCGGCTGTTGATTTTTCATGTGGTTGGTATACCCATCTGTGGTATTAGGCTGTGATATGCTTTCATGTTGCCGCTGAAGTCAAACTATGGGGCTTGCAAAGAAATCTTGGTTCTGACAGAACAGACTTGAATATTCTGTGCTAACCATGTCAAGCGAGTCAGCGGGATATGAAAATCCTTGTATATAGAGTAGGCCGCTGAGAGTATGCCTTTGTGGATCCATATGGAATTATGGCCTCCAACTGATTTGGGTATCCGGACCCTGATGGTCGTGCAAAAATCATCATATACTGTTGATGTCAGTCTCATCCTTTTTATGGTCATGATTTTCTTTGTCGGGATACCTTACTGAAATATCTTGGCCACACCTGTCCTTGATTCTTCGTATGACCGTGGACGTGATTAGTGCAATATTTTTGACATTATTCCTTGTGCTTGTTTTCTGACCTGGGTCCGCACACATATGACATATACCCGGGGTTTGTAGCTGTACAGACCTCATTGTTGAGGCTAATCATACAAGAAGGTGACAAGGTTTTATAATATCTCCTTGTTAGTTGGGGGAATAATGACTTTGGTATCCATTGTCACGACTGTTGAGTTTGTGATGTCATCTCCAGATATTGTCGATCCTTGTAATTCATGATATGTATTGCTGCTCATCTTTATTTTCCTTTCCCTGACTCGCGAGGTTGGGGGATCCTTACTTTTCTTAGGTATATCTGCTGGATCACTATCACGTCACGTTTGAGTGACTGATATGACTGGAGATGCATGCTCACCATATATAAGAAGGATATGCCACCGAACACTCAATCCTTGCGGTAGGCATCTGTTTTGACTGAATTGTACCTCTGACAAAATTATTGCAAGTCTGGTTCTTGAGCGGTGCTACCATATATTGGCAACTCAACAGATAATCTCTGAAGACGGTGCAATATTGTGGTACTGAAGCGGACTGGGTGGCTTACGAGAGAAGCCATCCGAGTAGCTTGCTGAGGAAGACTTGTTAACTTTTGCTCAAATCTTATGTCTGGGTATCATGCAGGAGAAGGCTCTATAGCTTACACAAGAAGCTTGTCATGAGTATTGTGCTGGAGAAGTCTGAGTTCCGTACTTGAGAAGCTTCTCCTCAGGTTTGCTTGTTGAGAAAATTTTATTTCCGCCTGTCAGAAGCCTTTACTGAGGTGTCTTGTTGAGAAAGACCGAGTATCATGGACCAGAAATTGTTCACATATCATGCTGAGGAAAAATTTAGGAGCCTTGCATCATAAATTTCTTCCAATAGCGTGTGGAAGAATATCGGGTTTCTTATATCCAAAACTTCATTCTGATATGCAGACTGAAATCCATACACACGCCCATAATATTCTGAGGCTGATTATTTGCATGAGAACAATTTTGTTTGACTGTCTTCATTGAGCATATCACAATCTGACTTTATTTCGGATGATAACATATTTCAAGCATCATGCATTTCTGAGCCAAAACTTTGTATATGATCCATACCTCTGTCTGAGAATATACCGTTGGGCTTGTACCTGACTTGTCTTTCTGCTGGCTGGATCATAACCGTTGTGAGGATTTTGCACTGATGTAGACTCGAGGCTGATAATCAAACCAATACACCATTGATATTCTGAGCAAATATTAATGCTATAATACAATTGACTGGGTGGACCAAAATGTTTAGCTGGGCTTCTTCCAAATATTTGAAATCCTTATTACTTCTTCGAGTCCGGTGTCGGTGGATGAGCAACTCTTTATAGGGGAAAAATAATGTAACACCAGGGGCCAAAAAGAACGAAGCAAAAGAAAACTCAACTAAACAAAAACACACAACAACAATGAATTCACACACAATCAATGTCACATATTACTGATAGTCACACAATATGCATGCCTACTTAAGCACACAAATCTCGCGGGATCTCCGGTTGTACGATCTAGCATGCTGTGACGATGTGCACGAGGACGAATAAATGTGTGGAAGAGTTGGTGTAAACATCGCTACACCAAGTGCTAGCTTAGCCAGGTGGAAACCTGAGCTAGCTCGGAAGTGAGGACGTACTCGGTAATCATGCAGTGCGACACGAAGGTCGCAACCACATTATTATCAAGCGGACGGAAAAAGATCTGTACTCGTCCAAGAAATAGGATAGCGGGGAAAACTGAGCCTGCTGACATTGCCCTTTATTAATAAGTAAGATATTAAGGGTTTCCAACACGACAAAATAAAAGAACAATCCGGGATAGAAGCATGTCCATCACCGAAACGATAGACGGGGACGAAAGAAAGACATCGGTGCGATACCTGAGCACCATTTTTGCAAACAGTGTCGGGATAACTTGGCATCACTCTGGTGGGACAGAAATGACACCAAACACCGAAAGAAAAAGGAACTGGAGAAATGCAAAGGTTGAGCGGTAGTGGATCGGAATCGATGCCAGCTACACTCATCAGATAAACGATTAGTAACAAATAATAATTCTATATGCATGCTATGCAACAAACAAATGCAACAACCAAATGCAACAAACAAGGCTGACTCTATACTACCGATTTCTATCGGTTTCTACCGCTCGCGCTAACTAGGGCGTCCTACAGCCAGATCTGCTCTGATACCAAGCGTTGTGGCACCCCGCTCAAAGAAACCAGAACGCCCCGTATTCCAGCCCAGAGATCGAGGAGAAGTCTTCTGGAATACGACACTGCTTGACATAGAACAAATCAACTCTTATTAAAAGAATAATAATACAAGGGTCTGATGTTACAAAGAAGCACATCAGCACGGCGACACTACGCCTGCGATACTACACTTGCTCTATGCTAGCAGCGGGACAACTCGAAGCAGCAGAAATCTTCTAGCAGCGGAACAACGACGAAGGTGGTGAAGTCCACTCCGCAGGGACTCTGGCTGGGACACGATCTAGCTCGCACGAACGGAAACCACGACATGCAATCAAGCATTCACGACATCACCTACAATCTGGTATGACACGCCAGGTCAGTCCATTGAATGTACTTGCAAGCTTACAACAACCAAAAACATGAAGGCAAGACAACAACATAGCATTAAGCAGGTTAATTAAATTAATAGCTACCATGATACTACAGCAACTACTAAGCATTATATGAAACTACTACAATACTGATAAATCACCATCTCAGATCTCCATAACCATATCTCTCTTGGCTAACCGGCAAAGCAATATACCATCTCGATCACCTCGTTACCAAAACCAAACGGTGATCGTTCACGGATCACAAACGGACCAACCTCATGGTCTTGGATCGGGTTACCTTGTAACTAAACGGTGATCTTTCCGGCGATCACAACCATGACCAACACTTGGTCTCAAACGGTGATCTTTCCGGCGATCACTACCATGACCAACACTTGGTCCCCAACATCATCAACATCCTGCCAATCTGTACTGCTCAAAATATCAACATATAAATCACCTATAAGTCATTTCGTCATGTGAGTGTTGATCGAACGGTGTGACCTAGTACAAACACATGCCCATTACTGAGGACGCGACTATCGATAGTTTAAACAAACACACTCTGCAGAGGTAGCACACTTTACCCACACCATGGAACCCATGGCCTCGCACTCCCATTCGGGTGGACCAACGGCGTTCCGACAAAACCGATCTACTGCCATGACACTCTCCCGGCCACTCTGACTCACTCCCCACTAGGCTAGTCCTAGGTGGCTCCGTGTCTACCAAAGACACCAACGGCCACCGTCGTGGCCAGAACAATAAACCGTCCCAAACGGGGACATGTGCACATAACAACAACAACGGACACACAAGGCTTATGTCCGCCTATCTGATCAAGGTAGCGCGTGCCCATAACCTTCCCTCGTTGGAGGCACCCGCGATAGACACGGTAGTAGCATCACATTAAGGCCTTACCATAAAAGGCAAATGTGGTTGCACTGGAAAAGCCCGGTTCGGTGGCACCTGACCAACTTAATGACGGAATTTAACCCCAACAATATAACTGTGATAAGTGATACACCGATATCAACTATCAAACAATAATCCATGTCATAGCAATATCCAACAAATAATCCAAGCATAATATCATCATACCGAAATACTCAGAGGATAGCATAACATTACTATCATGATGAATCCGAAAACAACAATCCTACTACTCCAATAACAAGAATAAATCTATTCGGCTAAGATCCACATGTAAATATCATCTCCGAAAATAATACTCCAAGCAACAGTAACAGAACATCAACTAGCATCATGAAAATAATCATACTAACCACTAATAATCCAAAGGCAGCATGACATCCAAAGTAATTATCCAAAATATAATAACAGATATCATCATGAAAACAATCATAATATCAACCACGAATACTCCAATGGCAACATGATACTCATTGACTACAAACATAACTCCTAGTAATCCAAACAATAGCATGGCAACGACAAGATCAAAATAACACTCCGAGAAAATGCCATGCACAGAGTCATGTAGCTAAAGCAATATGTTAAACAAGTTCAAATAGATTAAACCATGTCACTGCATTACAGTGATGCAAATGGAGGGTGTGGCTTGCCTGGGGTGGAAGAAATCACCGGGACAAAGTTCAAGAAACTCGCAGAAAGAATCGCTGGAAATCGTACTGTCTCGGAGGGGGCTGAATAAGGGCAAGGGAAAAATGGTCATTTTCAGAATGTCAAAACATGGTGAAAATGATTTCATCAGAACGAGCTCGACAAAACAAAGAAGTGGGCTTTGGAATCACCTGATTTGGAGCTATGGTTAAAAAGATATAAGGGTTTGACTGCCAGGGACCTATTTGTAAAAAAATCATCACAAACAAGTCCCTGAGTGGATAAGGCCGATGCGCAAAATTAGAAATACGCTTTCGGTCCGTGAAAACGTACTAGCCCAAGATATGTCTCCACTTGCCACGTCATCAGAGGCGGGGCCGGTGTCGATGTCAAAACCGGCGGGTCTCGGGTAGGGGGTCCCGAACTGTGTGTCTAAGGCTAATGGTAGCACGAGGCGAGATCGTAGAGGCTAAACCCTAGAAGCTAGCTTATGATTATGATTGTTGTTGTCCTACGGACTAAACCCTCCGGTTTATATAGACACCGGAGGGGGCTAGGGTTACATAGAGTCGGTTACAGAGAAGGAAATCTACATATCCGAATTGCCAAGCTTGACTTCCACGCAAAGGAGAGTCCCACCCGGACACGGGACGAAGTCTTAAATCTTGTATCTTCATAGTCCAACAGTCTGGCACAAGTACATAGTCCGGCTGTCCGAGGACCCCCTAATCCAGGACTCCCTCAGTAGCCCCTGAACCATTCTTCAATGACGATGAGTCCAGCGCGCAGATTGTCTTCGGCATTGCAAGGCGGGTTCCTTCTCCGAATACTCCATAGAAGATCTTGAACACAAGGATCGTGTCCGGCTCTGCAAAACAAATTCCACATACCACCATGAAGAGCACAATATTCCACAAATCTAATCTGTTGACAACTTTTTCATAGCGTGACATCACACCCCGGCCCGGTCAGTATTCGAACCATTTTTCCCAGCCTACTACTGCACATATTGCGAAGCGGTTTTATTGGCACGTCTTGTCGAAGCAGAGATCGTGTCCCCTTATCACGGGATTCTCATAAATACGGGTGTGGGTAACCCAACCACGCCATCAACACGGCGCTTGGGGAATAAGCGAGTTTACGGGGCAAGTGGGGAGGCACACAGTTTCTACTGCCTTTATAAAGAGATAAGGATTCCTCTTTTTCACCCACGCCTTCTTCTTCCTCTGCTCATCCATTCTCTCTTGCTCGAGCTCTAACGCCCAAGATCGCACCTTCTCCACAAAGTCATTCCAAGCATGTCCAGAGCGGGAGGCAAGTGGATGGCCTCCTCCGTCACGGGAGGCTGGATACCTGTCCGCAAACGTCGCGCACCGGCTTCCGGCTGAAGGGCAGATCATCCCCACCCATAAACCCCAGGAGAGGGTAGTGTTCCTCTTTCACTTCATCCGCGGACTGGGATTTCCCCTCCACCCATTCGTCTGCCGACTCATGTTTTACTACGGGCTGGAATTTCATGATCTGCCCCCCAACTTCATCCTCAACATCTCGGCGTTCATTGTCGTGTGCGAGGCCTTCCTCTGCATCACACCCCACTTCGGCCTATGGCTGAAGACCTTCAACGTGAAGCCAAAGGTGGTGGGTGGCCAGCAAGTGGAGTGTGGGTGCACCATGGTTGGCAAGATGCCCAATGTCACCTGGCCCGAGGGCTCTTTTGTGGAGACCGTGAAGCGGTGGCGGTCGGGGTGGTTCTACATCACCGAGCCGCGCAACACTGACTGAGCGGCGGCTCCCGAATTTTGATCCAGCGTCCCCATGCGGCTCACCTCCTGGAAAGAGAAGGGCTTAGCCTGGGGCTCTGCGGTAGAGCTGACCGGACTTCAGACATGCGTCCGGAATATGACAAGCAAGAAAATCAAGCTTGTCAATGTAGTACAGGTTATGCTCCTCCGCTGGATCCTTCCGTGCCAGAGACGGGTTTGCAATCTATGGGAGTTCGACCTGGCCAAACACTAGATGCTGCGAGAGCTCTTCGGCACGACGCACGAAGACGTCTGGAAGGTGATGTTCAAGGCCACCGAGGTACCACCGCCCATAACCGAAGATCGCGGACTCAGCGCAAAGCGCCCAGCCAATCCGGTAAGTTTTTCTGTTCCGTAAGACGCACTTTTTACCGGCACATCCGCGGGAGGATCCTAAGCCTCCATGTCATTTTTGTAGGACTGGGTAGCGATAGCGGAGCGGATTGACTATCCAGCTCCGTTACCTGAAGATCCAGAATCGAAACTTCTAACGAAGATGTTGTTTCCGGCGCCCTATGAGGTGCCGGAGAAGAAGGCCAAGAAGAAGACCGCGGGGACCAGGAAAGGTCTCCAGCGCAAGGTTGTATTGGACACGACGTCCGAAGACACTGAAGCGCACTCCTCCAACGAAGACGAGGAGGAGGAAGAAGAAATCCCCCCCCCCCCCAACTGGGGGGGGGGGGGGGAGAAGAGAAAGGCCGCCCCGCAAGGAGAGACCGAGGCGTCCAAGAAGGGAAAGACCTTCCTTCTGGACCACTCCACCACGGCCACCTACAGCGGCGAGGAGTGGTTGCCCAGGGACAAGCCCCTGGCTAAGTCGTAAGTATCGAGACACTATAATACTTCCAACATGTTTTTCTTTATTTCTTCTTATCATGTCGAACATGCATACGCCGTCCGGCCAAATCACACATCGAGGTATCCTCTTCGAAGGGGTCCCTGGGGCCATCGGCGAGGAACAACGATTCACTCCCGACAGCCTCCTCCCCCAGGCCCGCAGACGACACCGAGGTGTTGTCTTAGAGGATACCAGACCAGGGGAGACAGTTCTGGAGACGCCCCCAGGCGAAATCCCAATCGCCGGGCACATGGGGGGAAAGACCCCCATGGACTCCGATAACAGGGGCCGCAGCAAGTTTGTCCCCCAGTCAAATACGGCTCCGGAACCCAAGTGGTTCCAAACTCAGGCAAGCAACCCCTCGCTAAGGAGGGCGAGTCTCCTATACCGATGACCTCTGTCCATCCAGAGGCATCAGATAACTTGCTGGAAGCGCTTCGCGGCGCTTCCATTGATGACGAACACCGTACTCTTATGAGTGCGGTGATTGAGAATGTCCGGTCCGCCAAAAGCGGATTGACCAAAGCCTGCGCCAACATCCTAACAGGCTTTGAGGCAAGTAACAAAATTATAAGAAAATATCACAATATAGATTGTAGCCCCTGATGCTCTATTTGGTGTTCGGAAAGAAATGCCGAACTGAGGATCAAATAATATCCGCAGGAGTCTAACAGAAGATGTCTATGTGAATAAGCAGGCGTCGCTGCTGGCCCCTGCCGCTTGTACTGCGGAGGTCTCCGGACTGAAGCGGGACCTGGAGCGGGCCAAGGGAGAGCTCGGCCTCGTGAAGAGGCAGCTCGAGGAGAACAAAGGTACACAATACCCCGTCTTTATATTAAAAGGGAAAAATGGTTTCTGCTAATGAAAGCGTCATAAACTTTACTAGGGGCCACGACTGAAGTGGCGGCCCTTAAGATGGAGCTTACCAAGGCCGAAGACAAAGAGGCCAAGGAGCGCGCCGAGCGCGAGAAGCAAGAGGCCCGGGTCAACGAGGTCCAGCAAGAGCTCCAGGATTTCGTCCAAAAATACGAGTCCTTGGAGCGTGACTCTAAGACGCAAGAGTTCGAGCTTGCTAAGGCCCTCCAGAGCATGCGAGACGCCAAAGCCGAAGGACAAAAGGACCTCCAAGAGATTCAGGTGGCCAAGAATATTGCGGCAGGTAAGACATTCATTATGCAAAGCAAGCATGTGAAGGAGACTTTCCTTTTACTTACTCGAATTTGGAGCTCTCTAGGAGCGTTCATAGATCTACCGCGCAACATGTCTGATGCCGCAGAGTTCTACCGAGCCGAAGAAGGGAGATCGACGGAGAATTTGTTCTGGTCTCAGTATATTGGGACCGAACATCCGATGCCCTTGAGCGACCAGCTGAAGCAACTGGTCGAACTGCACAAGGCGGCTGAACTGGCCATGAAGGACCTCATAGTCCTGTTGTGGCCTGCCGAGCCTCTGCCCAACAACTACTTCGGCCTCGTAAAGTAGCTTGTGAGTGCCTACCCGCGACTTGAAGTCATAAAGCGGTCAGTTTGCATGGAAGGTGCACAAATGGCCTTCGCCCGCGCGAAAGTGCACTGGGCGAAGATGGATGCCGAGAAGCTAATGACCGAAGGGCCGCCGAAGGGCAAGGAGCATCGCCACCCCGAGAAGTATTATGATAGTGTCCAGAAGGGCTCCTGCCTTGTGGCGGAGCAACGTGCGAAGGATGTAATCTTTGAGTGAATGTACTCATTTTATCCTGTAATATGAAACAAGTTCTTTTGCGCAATATAACGCTTGTTGATTTAAAATTTTACCTTCTGTGCGGCCGCTTATAAAACCTGAGAGTTGGCCAGTTGTCGGCTTCTGCCCCCATGTAACTAGTACATGAGGTGTTTAGCGCAACGAACAAGGCAATCGAACTATACAGCTTTGTCACTCTCAGCCATAGAAGTTCTATAATTTTAAATTTTGGTGTTGCCCCTGGTATTCGGAAGGCCGAACTTGGGGTGCTATACACGCCTAAATCGGACAAAGACCGATTCTTTGCCTGAAGCGGAAAAAATCTTTAAGGATTTGAGACCTCTCGAACAGCGACCAGCTCTCGCCGCATCATGACAGTCAGTTTTTGGCTTTCTCTACTGAGGTGCTCGTCCGGAAGAACCGGTACACAATCGCAGTAGTTCTCCCTGTGCGACCTTAGCCGATATAGCGGAACTTAAGGCAGCAAAACATGGGAGCCGGGCAATCCCAACTATTGACCCAAGACATGATTCGGACCTGATGCATATAATGCTATAAGTTCGGGGAGCCGCACTGTCGAAAGTATTCGGAATTTTCTTGCCGTGTTATGGGGTACACTGAAGCCCCTGGCGAGCTGAACGTACCAAAATGTATAGGTGCAATTTGTAATAAATAAACAGTCAAGGAAAAAGATAAAGAAATGTAATAATAAGCTAACGTTGTACATTATTTTCCATTGTTATTTGAATAATAGGTCAAGGCGTATGTATACAAGTAGTGCGATAAGCAAAATATGACTATTTGACATGTTCTACCAAGAGCGAGCTGCGTGTGGGTCTGTAAAACAGGTATAACGATCGTTATCAGAGACCACACGGGGATTCCCTTGTACGTCAAAGCTCCTTGCCTCCTTGGTGTTTCCATCCCGTGATGGGTCCGATGATCAGGCTATCGGAGGAGCCTCCAGAAAATAGGGACCTGTAAGAAAGAAAAGGGGTGAAGGTATATGGATCCTGGGGCGGGTGAGCCGCATTGTGGACCGCATTCTAGTTGTGCCTCCGTCTATGCCCATGGTATTTTAAGTGCGTAATTATGTACGCGCGGCACAAATTTCACCGCATGACTGGGAATAGGATGGAGGCCGAATTGCTAGGCGAGCTCTGGACGTGCCGGACAATCCTGTTGCAGAGTACTTCAGACTCGCTTGCCGGTGTCCGGGGGTTTTATTGCTGAATTGGAGGTATGCCTAAAAAGGCTGCTCTGTACTTCTGCTGCGAGGGCCGCCGTGTGCTCCTCCGTATGGAGAGAGTGCTCTACGTTTCCATTGACTGTTATAACCCCGCGAGGTCCTCACATCTTGAGCTTTAGGTATGTATAATGTGGTACCTCATTGAATTTGGAAAATGTAGTTCGTCCGAGCAATGCATGATAGCCACTGCAGAAAGGGACGATATCGAAGATTAACTCCTCGCTCCGGAAGTTGTCCAGGGATCCGAAGACTACTTCCAGTGTGAATGGGCCCGTGAAACAGGCCTCTACACATGGTATAACACCTTTAAAGGTGGTTTTGGTGGGTTTGATCCTTGAGGGATCATGCCCATTTTGTGGACTGTATCCTGATAGAGCAAGTTCAGGCTGCTGCCACCGTCCATAAGGATTCGTGTGAGGTGAAATTCTTCAATGATGGGGTCGAGGACCAGTGCAGCCGAACCGCCATGACGGATACTGGTCGGATGGTCCCTGCGATCGAATGTGATGGGACAAGAAGACCATGGGTTGAACTTTGGGGTGATTGGCTCCATCGCGTAGACGTCCCTTAGTGCACGCTTCTGTTCCCGCTTGGGAATATGGCTTGCGTATATCATATTTACCATTTTTACTTGGGGAGGAAATTTCTGTCCTCCTGTGTTCGAAAGCCGGGGCTCCTCATCTTCATCACTATGCGGCCCCTTTTCCTTGTTTTCGGCATTCAACTTGCCGGCCTGTTTAAACACCCAACATTCTCTGTTGGTGTGGTTGGCTGGTTTCTCGGGGGTGCTGTGAATTTGACATGAATGATCGAGTATGCGGTCCAGACTGGACGGGCCCAGATTGTTTCTTTTGAATGACTTTTTTCTTTGACCGGACTTAGAGCCACTGAATCCGGCATTGACGGCCGTGTCTTCGGTGTTATCGCCATTATTGCGACACTTGTGTATGTTGCGTCGGGGCTTGTGTCGGTGTCAAAATAGACGGATCTCGAGTAGGGGGTCCCGAACTGTGCGTCTAAGGCTAATGGTAACAGGTGGCGGGGGACACGATGATTACCCAGGTTCGGGCCCTCTCGATGGAGGTAATACCCTACTTCCTGCTTGATTGATCTTGATGACATGAGTATTACAAGAGTTGATCTACCACGAGATCGTAGAGGCTAAACCCTAGAAGCTAGCTTATGATTATGATTGTTGTTGTCCTACGGACTAAACCCTCTGGTTTATATAGACACCGGAGGGCTAGGGTTACAGTCGATTCTGAGAGAAGGAGATCTACATATCCGAATCGCCAGGCTTGCCTTCCACGCAAAGGAGAGTCCCATCCGGACACAGGAGAAAGTCTTAAATCTTGTATCTTCATAGTCCAACAGTCCGGCCAAAGTATATAGTCCGGCTGTCCGAGGACCCCTTGAGGGAGTACCAGATTAGGGGGTGTCCGGATAGCCGAACTATCACCTTTGGCCGGACTCCTGGACTATGAAGATACAAGATTGAAGACTTCGTCCCGTGTCCGGATGGGACTTTCCTTGGCGTGGAAGGCAAGCTTGGCGATACAGATATGTAGATCTCCTACCATTGTAACCGACTGTAACCCTAGCCCTCTCCGTGTCTATATAAACCGGAGGGTTTTAGTCTCAGAGACAACAACAATCATACCATAGGCTAGCTTCTAGGGTTTAGCCTCTCGATCTCGTGGTAGATCTACTCTTGTACTACCCATATCATCAATATTAATCAAGCGAGTAGAGTTTTACCTCCATCGAGAGGGCCCGAACCTGGGTAAAAACATCGTGTCCCTTGTCTCCTGTTACCATCCTCCTAGACGCACAGTTCGGGACCCCCTACCCGAGATCCACCGGTTTTGACACCGATATTGGTGCTTTCATTTAGAGTTCCTCTGTGTCATCGCCATCAGGAAGGACGCCTCATCCCGTCTTTAAAGACGGCGCTGTTGCTAAAGAAGCTTTGGCTATCGGCCAAACTCTTTGGCTAGGCGGTTTCCTTGTGACCGCCTATCCGGCCACCGTGCTGACAATGACTTCTCGGGTCATCGAAAGCAATCTTCATGTCAGCTCGGAACTCGCCGAGCAGTTGGATCCGATGGAGCTCTCTTCCGTAAACGATCTCTTGGATCGCATCGCCGCCCTGGGAGTCGCTACAGACTACGATCAGATTGGGCTTAAAACCGATCCGAGAGAGATCAATTCTCCCCAGGTTACCCACCACATTGCCGTGGTTGAGGAACAATACGGCGACCCTTCCTCTATTTTAAGGACTAGCTATGTCCGGATTCCTGATCCCTCCATGCCGGATTCCCGTGGAGGGGAGGACGTAACTCAAGCCCTGAACCTAAAGTCAGGCAACAGGCCAGATGCATTGGACAACATCCAAGAACCCAAGCTTCCGAGTTCGGAAAATTCTTGGCCCCTGAGCCTCAGATTCGACGGGGTTCCGGATTTCATTCCACCCGCCCACCCAAACATAAGCGATCTATCCCAAATCCGGCAAGAGCCCGCAGAAACACTACACCATTACTGGGCCAGATTCCTCCTAGTTATGAACAGGGTAAAGGACTGCCATGAGGAGGACGCGATTACATTCTTCCGCAATAATTGCACGGACAAGGGAATCCTCAACATCGTAAGTCGTCATGAAATTACATGCTTCACTGACTTGGCGTCCATAGTACGAAAGTACTGTGAGATGGAAAGCGCCTGGAAAACCGAAATCAATTTTTGGGACAATCCGGCCCTGAATACAACCCCAGTCCAAAATAAGAGGGTGCATCATCGCCAGGCACCTGGGTTAAATACCAAAAAAGCAAAAACCCTCTATAGGGCATGGAACTCTACTGGAGGGATGGCTCAACGGACCCTGCAAAATTCATAGTACAGCGGGCGCCACTCCAACTCATAGCCTTAGAGCATGTTGGATACTACGGTAGGTGGCCAAAAGTGGCGAAGAGCTTCTAGCTCCAGAGCACCAGCCCAAGTATACCAGTACAGTATTATCAGTCTTCAAGACGTTCACATCAAATAATATGCGGAAACGAACACTCTGCGGCCTAGCCGAATTCTACCAAGTAACGACAATAAACCCATGGAGTGACACGGCTATTACCTTTAATGCGATGTGAACCTAAATTCGAACAGCCCGAGCACCGGCCGCTTGGTCCTCAGTCCAATAGTGGATGGCTTTCGCCTCACAAAGGTACTCATGGACGGTGGTAGCGGATTGAACCTCATTTACGAGGAAACCCTCCGAAAAATGGAAATAGACTGGAACCGCATTGAGCGAAGCAGCACAACCTTTAGAGGAATAATCCCCAGTCAGGAAGCATCTTTGTCTGAGGAAAAATCACACTGGATGTGGTATTCGGCACGCCGGATAATTACAGGTCCGAGGAGGTCACGTTTCAGGTGGCCCCGTTCAGCAGCGGATATCACGCTCTATTAGGGCGAGAGGTATTCACAATTTTTCAAGCTATACCCCATTACGGGTACATGAAGCTCAAAATGCCCGGGCCCAACGGAATCATCACTCTTGCTTGTGACCCGGACGTAGCACTCCGTGCCGAAAATAAGACAGCCGCACTGGCCCTTGAGGCACTATCCGAAGCCCTAGCGGCCGAAGAACTCACTGCGCTGCGCTCCATGGTGAACAGGGACGATGTGATACTCGATAAGAGATCCAAGTACACCTCCTTTAAACCAGCGGACGAAATAGTCAAATTCCAGGTCCATCCAACGGACCCTACAAAAACGGCCTCCATCGGGGCACAATTAAACCCTGATGTAGACGCCGCACTACGAGAATTCCTATCCGAAAATTGTGACATTTTTGCCTGGCACCCTTCAGACATGCCAGGAATCCCACACCGTCTGGCCGAGCATAGCCTAAACATCCTAAAAGGATTCAAGCCAGTCAAACAGGCTCTTCGGTGTTTCTCCGAACCCAAGAGACAAGCCATGGGAGAGGAGCTAGACAAATTATTGGAGGCCGGCATCAGAGATATAAAACATCCGGACTGGCTAGCAAACCTGGTGATGGTACGAAAGAAGGACAAATCCTGGCGCCTATGCGTCGATTTTAAGGACCTCAACAAGGCTTTCCCAAAGGACCCCTTCCCACTCCCCCGCATTGATCAAGTTATCGACGCTACCGCATGCCACGATTCAATGTGTTTCCTCGACGCCTACTCCGGCTACCACCAAATTAAGATGGCAGAGCCCGTCCAGGCCGCAACGACATTCATCACCCCATACGGCCCATTCTGCTTCAACACAATGCCCTTTGGGCTCAAAAACGCCAGCGCAACATATCAGGGCATGATTCAGACATATCTAGCAAACCAGATCGGCAAAATAGTGGAGGCATACGTAGACGATGTGGTCGTCAAAACCAAGCACGTCGAAACTCTAGTAGACGACTTGAGGCTCACGTTCGATAATCTCCGAACATATGACATCAAGCTTAACCCGGAAAAATGCGTTTTCGGCGTACCAGCCGGAAAGCTCTTGGGCTTCATTGTATCTGGTAGAGGAATTGAAGCAAACCCAGCCAAGATCCGATCTTTGTCACAATTGGATATCCCAAAGGACCTCAAACAAATACAAAAATTGACGGGATGCGTGGCGGCTCTAAGCCGCTTTATCTCTTTACCGCCTCCTCCGACGCATCGAACATTTCGAGTGGACGGATGCCGCCACGGCCGGACTCGAAGAAATAAAAGCCATATTGGCAACAAACCCGGTTCTGGCCGCGCCCAACACGGGCGAACCAATGCTATTATATATCGCGGCAACTCATCAAGTTGTAAGCGCAGTGCTCGTTGTCGAACGAGAAACAGACGGACACAGGTTCCCCCTTCAAAAACCAGTTTACTACATGTCCACTATCCTAACTCCATGCAAATCACGGTACCCGCATTATCAAAGGATAGCATACGCGGTGTTCATGGCATCCCGGAAGCTGCGACACTACTTTCAAGAGTGTTCGATAACAGTAGCCTCCGAAGTACCTCTCAACGACATTATAAACAACCGCGACGCGACGGGCCGGATTGCCAAATTGGCCATTGAGCTCCTCCTGTTCGACATAACCTATAAGCCACGGCGAGCCATTAAGTCGCAAGTTTTGGCCGACTTCGCCGCCGAATGGACTAAAGCCGAACTCCCTAAAGAGTACGGCGCATATTCCAACTAGATAATGCACTTCGACGGCTCCAAAATGTTGGCCGGTCTGGGGGCTGGCGTCGTTTTGATGTCCCCAATCAGAGATACGGTTCAATAGGTACTCCAGATAATGTATATGGACTCCAACAACGCAGCCGAATACGAGGCCCTTCTACACGGCCTCCGGATGGCAGTCTCCATGGGCATTCAACGCCTAGAGGTGCGCGGGGATTCGAACCTCGTGATATCCCAAATAAATGGAGACTTCGATGCCAAGGATCCAAAAATGGCAGCTTATCGCAACGCCATCCTAAAAATGTCATTTCGGTTTGAAGGGCTTGAATTTCACCATATAGCCCGGGACAACAACCAGGCAGCAGACGTATTGGCGTGCATTGGCGCAAAGCGCGATGCCGTCCCTCCCAACATCTTCCTAGAGAGGTTGTTCAAGCCATCCGTACTATGGGAGGGGGAATCCGGAAATAACAAACCGGACCCAACCGCCTTTGCCCGACACGAACATTACGACACAATTGGTGGTTACGCCAACAAGTAACATCCTCAAATTACGTAATAATGGCAGTCATTGCCCCGTCGACGGAACCATTCCTAGCCTACCTAACTAGGCAGGAACTTCCTGAGGACCAAAACAAGGCCCTCTGCATAGTGTGGCGATCTAAAGCCTATAAGGTCCATGAGGGAGAGCTTTACGAGAAAAGCACAACCGGAGTCCTTCAAAGGTGTATCTCCGAAGAGGAAGGGTAGAACCTTCTGGCTGAAATTCATGCCGGACTCGGCGGGCACCATGTCGCAGCCCGGGCCCTTGTAGGCAAGGCCTTCCGTACATGATTTTATTGGCCGACGACCCGGGCAGATGCTTAGGACTTAGTCCAACGATGCGTCGGCTGCCAGCTCTTTGCTAATCAAAGCCACATGCCACCCACCGCCCTCAAAACTATATCCATAACCTGGCCCTTCGCGGTCTGGGGGCTTGACATGGTTGGACCCCTTAAAGGAGGAGCCCACAAGGAAAAATACCTACTGGTCATGGTGGATAAATTCACCAAATGGATAGAGGCCAAACCTGTTAAGACGGCCGAATCCGGACCGGTGATAGACTTCATATCAGGGGTGCATTACACCGTTACTGGCGTCCCCCATAGCATCATCACTGACAACGGAACGACCTTTACGGCCGACGAGGTCAAACTCTGATGCAAAAACATGGGCATCAAGCTCGACTATGCTTCAGTCTATCACCCTCAAACTAACGGTCAAGTTGAGCGAGCAAATGATCTAATCATGAGGGGCATCAAACCCATATTAGTGCGGTCCCTCAAGGAATCTAATACGCACTGGGTAGAGGAGCTCGACTCCGTACTCTGGGGGTTGCGGACCACTCCAAATTGCACCACCGGATTTACACCATTCTTTATGGTATACGGCGCAGAGGCAGTTCTGCCCTGCGATATAATTCATGACTCACCTCGCGTGCGCATGTACGAAGAACGAGAAGCCGAGCTCGATCGGCAGGACAGTTTGGACGCATTGGAGGAGGAGCGGGATGTGGCGAAAGCCCGTTCCGCGTTTTATCAACAACATGCTCGAAGATATCAAAGCAGAGAAGTACAGGCCAAAACTTACAACGTTGGCGAATTAGTTCTACGCCTGCCGGACAAGAAAACGGACAAATTCAAGCCCAAATGGGAAGGTCCCTTTATCATCGACCAAGTCTTGACCGGCGGTGCATACCGTCTGCGAGATGCGTCGGACAACCGACTCGAGCCGAACCCATGGAACGCAGCCCGTCTCCGAAGATTCTACGCCTAGCGCCGGATTCTGAGTTCGTCTCCTTCCTCCATTTACATTTTACATATTAGCCGTCTTCTGTTTCTCTCCTTCTCCCTCCTTTTCTATTGCAGCCTTTGAAAGCTTGTTCGTGCATCGTTCGCAAACACTTGACGCGCTATCCGCGTTCATTATACCTGGGGGCTTCTTTAACAGAAGTTTATTTATACGGGCTTCACGCCCAACACATGTGTCACACTTCCGCATGTACCTTTTATTCACCAATTGTATGCACCGATATGACTTAAGTTTTGGCCAAGCTGGGTTGCCTGGCTCCTGTGCTTACCCCTACGTTCCCGATTGTTCGGCTGGGTGGTAAAGGGAGCACCTCTGCGATTGTTACTCCCGGGTCAGCCGGACGTGTACCTCAGACTGGGTGAAGCCGAAAGCTAGCGTTCTTAAGAGAATATTCGGTCGGTGAACTAAAAGACGATTTCTTACCTATTTATTTATCTGCCCCCACATGTTTTACGCTCTTTCGCAGTCCGGACATGCACTTTAGGGCATGCCTCGAGAAAGGAACCCCTAACGGAACTATTCTCCCTGGAAGATGTTTCTTACTAACCATGTAATATAACATAACTAGTTGGGCACTTGTCTGATAAAGCACTAATGACCCCTACGCCTGGTCTCCACGCATGCCCCGGTTCTTACATAACCGCGAGGGTATTCGGACACACTCCGGACTATTGGGTCCCGAGGTTGAAGCGAAAAGGTCCGCTATGACAAACGATCTACAATCCGGCTAGAAGGCATTTTACATGGCATCTTTAATTACATAGTCAATCCGACTGATTGTATTCCTCTTCAATGCCATCTAATAGGTTTTCTAGTTTACAGTCCTGCTGGGAATACTTTGCGGCCAACTCTACTTGGCCGTACACTAAGCTCACAGGGATCTCCTTCTCATCGGGCCCCGCAGGTCCGACCCCGGCCATGTGGTTTGGGTCATCCTTCGTGTACCGCGTCTTCACCATGGCCCAGGCTTCCCTGGCGCCCTGACGACAGGCCGATATCTTCCATAATTGTAAGCGCCGCCGCGCTCCCTGAAGCCTCTCTGCAAGCTCTCCAAGGCCTTCGGGCGGGGAGAGAGATGGCCACAAGGCCTGGGCGACGCCTTTCATCACCTGCCGAATTCGTTCGTGCAGTTGTAAGAGCTCGGGAAGAAGGTCACCAGTAGAACCGGGCATTTCCTCTACAGGACGGCCTGTGAGCATACCTACAGATATAATTCTGTTAGTCGACTTCCTTGCCGAACTTTTTTTTCAAAGGTTCGTTCAAGCACTTACTAAAAATGCCGCGTCGAAGCCACCGATTCTCCTTAACGGAGTCAGACAGCTGGGCACGAACATCCTTTAGTTCCTCACCCAGCCGGATGTTGGCATCTTGGAGATTATTTTTCTCTTGCCTCACCCTTGTAAGCACATTCTCGCCGGCCTTTAACTGGCGCATGAGATGTTGCTTGTCCGGATCTATCCTGGCACCATCTGCAATATTATTGTCAGACTTCTACACACGCCGCACTTCACAACTTACTGTTGACACACGAACATGTCACGTGTACCCTCGACGCCGGGGGTGATGCACCGCAACTCACGTCGAAGGAGGCCCGACTGACAGCGATCGCCAAGAGGCGGTCGGCCAGGCGCTGCGGACCGAAACCCCACACCCCGGGAGGGACCCGTTAGGGAGTGCGTGACTATGGGCTTCCCTAGGTCGATTCGCTCGCCCCTAGACCCTCGAGATTCGCAGCTCTCAAACACGAAGAACAGCGAAGAACGAGAGAGAAAAACGGTGGAGAGATAAAACGTAGATGAAAAAGTAGTAGATTGATTTGTTCGATTGTGTGTTGTTCAATCGGCCGTCACCTCCAACATATATAAGAGGCGGCTGGACTTCCCGTACAAGTAAAGGATTCGTCTAGGCTTTCCTTACAAGAAAAATTACATCAATTCACGTCCTAGAGTCCTAGTTCTATTCCAACTCGGATTTAGTCTGAATCTGGCCCAAACTCTGTCTTCCTTCTTGCGCGGCCCGCCGAGCTTGCATATGATATCCGATCAAGACGGCCCAAATATCAAACTTGTGCGCCTTGATGATACGAACAACTCTAATGTTGATTACTTTTTCCAATAAGGCCATCTTGAATACTCCTCGAGGTCACCTTTACCTTCCAGTCGGACTCGGTCTTGCAGTAGACTGGATTATCCGAGTCTCGTAGTGAACTTGTAAGCCATATACTATCTCTGATGATGATGACTCCAAAACCAAAGTTTACTGTCTTGATGATATGCATAACTTTTGTATTGATCACTTCTTCGTCTGAGGTCATCTTGATAAACTTTCAGACACATGTTCAGTTTCACTCGGATTCGAGCTCATCCACTCGGATATTAGAGACTTTCACTTGGACCATCCGACTGGACTTTTTCACTCGGAAAACAATATTTCACTCGGATGACTATATTTCACTCGGAAAGCAATCTCTTATTTGATCAGCAAGTTTTCGTTCCGATGGTAATCTTTTCATCTCGAGGACAATTTCACTCGGATGACTATATTTTTATTCGGATAATAATAAGTTCATCCAGTCAGCAAACTTCCACTCGACCGGTAAATTTTCACTCGGATGATAAGCTTTTTATCGATCGGTAAGTTTTTACTCGAAAGTTAAGCTTTCACTCGACCGGTAAATTTTCACTCGGACGGCAAGCTTTTCACTCGACCGAAAACATAGCCTGATCTTGATTTGTCTTCTCAGGTCCCATAAGACCTCGGATTGAGACGAATTATATATGAAAATCGATCGGCTCGACGAGACGAAACTTTCTCGTGTTGAAGTTTTTCCAATTAAAGGACTTCTTAAAGGCCGAATCGCTCGCGCGACCCATCAGACAGGGTGTGTGGTACTCCGCGCCATATTTCCATCCAGCTTCGTTCTGCAGTGTATTGCCTCTAACTTTTGCATATGAACTTGGATTGAGATTATTTATATATCAAAATCGATTGCCTCGACGAGACGAAGACAATTCCTTTAGAGTACTCATTCATCCGAGGTCTTCTTGAAGGCATGATCGGCCGAAAACCACTCGGAATATTGAATTCTGCCACTCGGAATATAAGTTCGGCCCCTAAGATGGAGTCGGACGATGATAACCTAAACATCAAAGTTGTTCCACTTGGTGATGTGAAACTTTTCATGCTGAAAACCCTTTCACTCGAATCCATCTCATTTTCTTTTACGCCGTGCCAAAATCTGATGTCAACACATGCCCCCCTGTTTTTCGGCAAAGCTTGCACGCCGAAAAATAATATGCACGGTGTTTGTTCTAAGGACGATGTCAACACTTCATCGGCCATTTATTTCTTAGGGAGATAATTATGTATCGGCCATGTTTATGCTAAGGGCGATAATCATATATCGGCCATTGCCTACTTAGGCTTCTTGCCACACACTCGGGTGGTATTTCTTCAAGTATTTGCCATTGAGAGCTCTAGGTAACACCGTCCCTTGTACAGATTCCACCAAATAAGAGTTTCCGGGAACTACTCTTGTGATTCTAAAAGGACCTTCCCAACTCGGAGACCACTTCCTGAATTTTCTATCTCTTGAACCAATCGGCAGAATCACTTTCCAGACGAGATCACCAACTTGAAAATTCTTCAACTTAACTTTCTTATTGTAAGCTCTTGCAACCCTCAACTTGTCTCTCTCTATGGACTTCAAAGCAACTAAACGTTTATCGGCAACTTCATCAATATTGTCCATCATCAAGTTATAAAAGTCTGCTGCCGATAAATCATTTTGTTTGGCTATTCTCAAAGCATTCAAATTTACTTCCACTGGTAAAACGGCCTCTTGACCATATACTAGCTCATATGGAGTTACCTTCGTAGCACCATGCCTTGAAATTCTATGTGCCCATAAAGCTCCAGACAACAACTCATGCCATCTCCTCGGATTATCCTCAATCTTCTTCTTGATGAGCTTGATTAAGATTTTATTGCTAGACTCAGCTTGTCCATTAGCTTGGGCATAATACGGAGAGGAATTGAGCAACTTTATGTTATAAGATTTGGCAAACTCTGACTTGGTGTGACATGAAAGATGAACCTTGATCCGTAGTTAACATTTGAGGAACACCAAATCTATGAATAATGTGCTCGGTTATGAATTGAATTACCTCCGTATATGTCATGTTCTTGAGAGATACTGCTTCAGACCATTTAGTGAAGTAATCAGTTGCCACCACTAAGAATCGATGCCCTTTTGAGGAAGACGGATAAATTTGCCCAGTAAAGTCTAAACCCCATCCTCTAAAAGGCCACGGCTTTATAATATGATGTAACATAGCAGCAGGAGCCAATTGAATATCACCAAATTTTTGACAAGCTTCACATCCTTTATAATATCTGAAGCAATCATTAATCATAGTCGGCCAATAAAACCCAACACGTCGCAATAACCATTTCATCTTGGGAGCCAATCGGTGAGTGCCACAAATACCTTCATGTACTTCTCCCATAGCAACTCTTGCCTGGTCCTCATCCAAACACTTTAGAAGAACATCATCGACTGTTTGGCGATAAAGACCATCATCTCTCATTGTATACTTGAAAGCCATACGCCGAACAGCCCTGTCCACCCTTTCACTCGGATTGCACAAGTAATCAACAATGGGCTTTCTCCAGTCAGAATTATCACCTGCACTAGGAAACCAGGACATCGGAAAGCTGTTTTGTACATGTCCTCTTCGGCCATAAAAATTTGATTGTATCCGGCATTACCATCTAGAAAGCTAATAACCTTATGTCCAAAAGCATCATTAATAAGCATATCGGCTATTGGCATGGGATACTCATCTTTGGGTGTAGCCCTATTCAAATCTCTGAAGTCAATGCACACCCTCAACTTGCCGGATCCCTTCTTTTCCACTGGGACAATGTTAGAAATCCACTCGGCATACCTGCAAGGTCGAATGAAATTAGCTTCAAGCAATAGACCGATCTCTTCCTTGATCCGGTCATATGTTTTCGGATTAAACTTTCTGGCCGACTGTTTATAAGGTCTAAAACCGGCTTTTATAGGCAACCGATGCTCCACTAGCTCTCGGCTCAACCCTGGCATCTCATGATATTCCCATGCAAAGCAACAAACATATTCTTTCAATAGCTCGATTAATTTAGCCTTACAATCGGCTTTCAAATTTTTGTTTATAAATGTCGGTCAAGTGACTGAACCATCTCCAATATCTATCTCTTATAATGGATCCGCCGATGTAAAACCTTGTCCAAGTTTATCCATGTCATCCAACTCCTCTATAGACTCATACATATCGTCCTCACTGGACCGATATTTTACAAGACGTTTTTGTAACCACTCGTAACTAGAATCCATTAAAACATATCAAACCTTGGAGCCGATTGCATTCAGTCGGCTTTAAAGACACGGGCACAAAACCATTCTTGGTCACGCTGAGAAAATCAAACTCTGATAGGTCACGTCCCGTCAAGCAAGTAGCATTGGGATGTTGCCAATCCACCAATGCATCGGACAAAGCAACACAGTTATCCGCATGAATAACTTCCACTTCATCATCAACCCACTGAATCAAAAACTGGTGCATAGTGGATGGCACGCACTAGTTTGCATGAACCCAATCACGGCCTAGTATGACGTTGTAGTTACCTTGCACCTCGGCGACAAAGAATGCAGTAGCCAAAGTTTTGCTTCCGACTGTAAGCTCCACATACAGTACACCTTTGGCTTCAGTTTTCTCTTTGCCTTCAAATCCGTTGAGCACCATATTCGTCTTCATCAGCTCTTCATCGGGCAAATCCAATTTTTTGAAGACCGAATAGGGCATCAGATTTACCACAGCACCACCATCAACAAGCATTCGGATCGAGTGGCGATCCATTGATATGACCTCACGAGATACAACGGTTTCAAATGTCTTCTTGTTTCTTTTGGCTTCTCGAATATTGCGTTTTTAGGGCCAAAATCCAGCTGAGCCACTTCCCTTCCTCATCTACAAAGACGAAACTCAGCAGGTAAGTAATATACCATATTGATATCCATACCTTCATGAACCGGTGTAGACTCATAGTCCAACATATCAGCCTCTTCTTCAAGTGGATCGACCGATTCTGAAATCTGGCCGATTGAAGGAGAAGTAAGAAGTGTCGCAGACGATGTAATAGCTGTCGCATCGTCCTCCTTGGGTGGTGTAGGCACTTCTGTGATAGATGTAGAAGCTGATGTATCTTGTATTTGTTTAGGCCTCCACACTTGTTTTGCTGGAACCATGGGCCGAGTGTCATTGAACAACTTATCCCTTTGCTTCTTGGCCTCCTGCTCTGCCATCTCTTGACTCCTTAACCTCTGTAGTTTCCTCTTCTGTGTCTTTGTTAGCCCTGGAGGACACCACTTTGGCTGAGTGTATTTAGCATCTCTCACCTTTACTTGGCTGGTACTTGCTTCATGGTCATTAACCGAGTGCTTTGGCGCGATAGCAAGTATCGGCTCAGTCGAGTGATTATGCAAAGTCGTCTGCTGTATGGGGAATGTTTCGGTGCCCAAGATAAGTGAGTCGACATCCATTTTCTCCTTGCCTTTTCCCGACTCAACTGCTGCAACACTTGGTGACTTAACACGCCATTCTTTTCGACTTTCCAGATGCATGAAATTTCCATTCGGGCGCACCTTTTTACTCAGATGGAATCCACTCGGATGGGCATCAATCTGATGGAATCCACTCGGATGGAACTCACTCGGATGGATTTCACTCGGATGAAATCTACCCATCCATATTTTTTCATTTGGATAGCTTCCGCCTGGGTGCATTCTTACACTAGGATAGTTTCCACTCGGTCGCATATGTTGACCAGCCGACTGATAGTCACCGATGTTCAGTCGGCCATTATATGAGTAATCAAGTCGATTCCACACAGATTGCCTCTGCTCTTCTGAAAACTGCGCCCTTGGTCCACTCGGTTTCACATACTGACCGAATATATCATCTGATGGTGACCTTGGTCGTTTCAAGTATGATGGCCGGTTAGAGCTGGAACCAGCCGACTGATTAGCATATTTGGACAACAACATATCAAAAGTTGGCTTGATCCACTTGCGTTGCACTTTAGCTTCATTCCTCTTCCATTTTCCAACTTCTGGACTCTTGGGCTTGACAAATTTAACTCGAGTGTCCTGCTGCACTTGTGTTTGCCCCCCGAGTGTAGGATTGTTGATGGTGATCTTGATCACTTCCTTGCCATCGGGTTGCTTATCAAGCACAACATGTCTCCCCAAGGCCTTGTTTCCCTCCTGGTCCTTCCTGGGCTCACCAACAATGACATTAGCTTTATTAGCAGATTCGGCTACCTCCGGCCGAATGAGCAACTTCTTCCCTTCTAAATCCATGGTGTTCATTGGAAAGGGCTGTTTATCAACTTGCATCTCAGAAAAGTTCAATCGTCCGTCATTAATGGCCGATTGTATCTGTCGTCGAAAAACATTGCAATCGTTAGTAGCATGAGAAAAAGAATTATGATACTTGCAATAAGCACGCCGTTTCAGCTCTTCAAACGGCGGTAAAGTATGAGATATTCTAATAATCTTAGCATGCAACAAAGCATCAAATATTCTATCACACTTAGAAATGTGAAAAGTAAACTTCATATCTTCATCATGATTCTTGTGAATCGGTTTCAGATCATTGCAAGTAAAGGGTTTGGCCTTAGATGGCCAAACAAATTCAGTAGCAAAAACTTCACCCTCATCGTCCGAGTGATCACTATGATATTCCACCATATTCATCTTTCGACGATCGGCTTTGTACCTATGCACTTCTTTGAGATCTTTGCTTCGGCTTTCCTCAGCCAAAGCCCTTTGTAAGACTTGGTTAATATTTAAGAACTCATAGCCTTCTAGCTTTTCTCTAATGGGATTTCTCAAACCACTCATCACTAGGTCTGCCAAGTCTCTCTCGGTTATCACCAAACTAAAACATCAGTTTTTTGTTTCTCTGAATCTCTTGATGTAATCGGAAACCGATTCATCATGCTTCTGTTTAACCGATGTTAGATGGGACAACTTGAGTTCATTGTCGCCGCTGTAAAAGTGATCATGAAATTTCTGATCTAGCTGCGACCAAACTCGAATGGAACCATGTGGTAAAGAAGAAAACCATGAAAATGCGGTACCAGTTAATGTTATAGGAAATATACGCACTTTCAACTCATTTAGTGAACCTGCTTCACCTAATTGTGCCAAGTATTGACTAACATGCTCCCATGTGGTTTTTGTACCCTCTCCATTGAACTTAACAAAATCTGGAATTTTATATCCTGGAGGGCACTGGATGGCATCAAAGTACTCGGGGTATGGCTTTTGGTAAATCCGATTCCGAGGTAACTCAGCCCCAAAATTCTCTCGAAGCATCTTAGCCATCTCCTCTCTGAGATTAGCTAGACCATCATCCATAGTGGACGATGCAACTTGTGGCAGTGGCATAGGAGGAGTAGGACTACTAGTTGTAGGTAGGAACTGTGGCATGTATGTCGACCCATAATTTGCTAGTGGTCGAGTGGTTGTAGCTGTAGGTAAGGTTGGGTTCGGCGTTGCCACCGAACCTGGCATGCTCATAAAGGATTACTGGGTGCAGCCACAATCTGATTTGTTTGGGTAGGATAATAAGCCATCGGCACGGGAGGCGCCGATGCAATAGGTAAAGCCAGATTAGGGTTTTGCACACTAGCAGCTACACCATCATTACCACTAGTCGATTGAGATGTATTCTTCTGAGCAGTAGTATTTTGTATGAAAGTTTGATAGACTAGATTGTTACCATCAGCAATACGACTTTCAATCTCAGCCCACCGCTTTCGGAGAAAAGGTAGTACTCACAGAAGGTTTAACATGCTCGGCTTGAAGAGGAGGGAACTTGATTTCTTCAATCGGAGTGATGTTGCCTTGGCGATCCTTCTTGAACTTTGCAAGGAAATCCTGCAAATCCTTCTCTTCGCGCGCCTTCTTGTACTCCTCATAGACTTGGCGATGATCGGCCAATACCTCATCAAGACTGGGCTTAATGATGTTATCGGCATCTACCTCAGATGGGTTGGGAAGATCGGACATGGTGGATGATGATGATTGATCTTCGGTCCCCAGCGGAGTCGCCAAAAAGTGTGTTCACACACGAACACGTCACGTGTACCCTCGACACCGGGGGTGATGCACGAAGGAGGCCCAACCGACAGCACGATACGCAAGACAGTCGACGGCCGCTTTTGCAGACCCGAAACCCCACACCCCCGGGAGGGACCCCGTCAGGGAGTGCGGCGGCTACGGGCTGCCCTAGGTCGATTCGCTCGCCGCTAGAGCCTCGAGATTCACAGCTCTCAAACACGAAGAACAGCGAAGAACGAGAGAGAAAAACGGTGGAGAGATAAAACGTAGATGAAAAAGTAGTAGATTGATTTGTTCGATTGTGTGTTGTTCAATCGGCCGTCACCTGCAACATATAGAAGAGGCGGCTGGACTTCCCGTACAAGTAAAGGATTCGTCTAGGCTTTCCTTACAAGAAAAATTACATCAATTCACGTCCTAGAGTCCTAGTTCTATTCCAACTCGGATTCAGTCTGAATCTGGCCCAAACTCTGTCTTCCTTCTTGCGCGGGCCGCCGAGCTTGCATATGATCTCCGATCAAGACGACCCAAATATCAAACTTGTGCGCCTCGATGATACGAACAACTCTTATGTTGATTACTTTTTCCAATAAGGCCATCTTCAATACTCCTCAAGGTCATCTTTACCTTCCAGTCGGACTCGCGCACATGTTTAGTTTCACTCGGATTCGAGCTCATCCACTCGAATATTAGAGACTTTCACTTGGACCATCCGACTGGACTTTTTCACTCGGAAAACAATCTTTCACTCGAATGACTATATTTTACTCGGAAAGCAATATTTTACTTGATCCGCAAGTTTTCGTTCCGATGGTAATCTTTTCACTCGGAATATTTTCATCTCGAGGACAATTTCACTCGGATGACTATATTTTTATTCGGATAATAATAAGTTCATCCAGTCAGCAAACTTCCACTCGACCGGTAATTTTCACTCGACCAGTAAATTTTCACTCGAATGCTAAGCTTTTAAACGATCGGTAAGTTTTTACTCGAAAGTTAAGCTTTCACTCGACTGGTAAGTTTTCACTCGGACGGCAAGCTTTTCACTCGACCGAAAACATAGCCTGATCTTGATTTGTCTTCTCAGGTCCCATACGACCCCGGATTGAGACGAATTATATATGAAAATCGATCGGCTCGACGAGACGAAACTTTCTTGTGTTGAAGTTTTTACGATTCAAGGACTTCTTAAAGGCCCAATCGCTCGCGCGACCCATCAGACAGGGTGTCTGGTACGCCGCGCCATATTTCCTTCCAGCTTCGGTCTGCAGTGTATTGCCTCTAACTTTTGCATATGAATTCGGATTGAGATGATTTTTATATCAAAATCGATTGCCTCGGCGAGACGAAGACAATTCTTATAGAGTACTCCTTCATCCGAGGTCTTCTTGAAGGCATGATCGGCCGAAAACCACTCGGAATATTGAATTCTGCCACTCGGAATATAATTTCGGCCCCTAAGATGAAGTCGGACGATGATAACCTAAACATCAAAGTTGTTCCACTTGGTGATGTGGAACTTTTCATGATGAAAACCCTTTCACTCAAAGCAATCTCATTTTCTTTTACGCCGTGCCAAAATCTGATGTCAACACATGCCCCCCCTGTTTTTCGGCAAAGCTTGCACGCCGAAAAATAATATGCACGGTGTTTGTTCTAAGGACGATGTCAACACTCCATCGGCCATTTATTTTCTTAGGGCGATAATTATGTATCGGCCATGTTTGTGCTAAGGGCGATAATCATATATCGGCCATTGCCTACTTAGGCTTCTTGCCACACACTCGGGTGGTATTTCTTCAAGTATTTTCCATTGAGAGCTCTAGGTAACACCGTCCCTTGTACAGATTCCACCAAATAAGAGTTTCCGGGAACTACTCTTGTGATTCTAAAAGGACCTTCCCAACTCGGAGACCACTTCCCAAATTTTCTATCTCTTGAACCAATCGGCAGAATCACTTTCCAGACGAGATCACCAACTTGAAAATTCTTCAACTTAACTTTCTTATTGTAAGCTCTTGCAACCCTCAACTTGTCTCTCTCTATGGACTTCAAAGCAACTAAACGTTTATCGGCAACTTCATCAATATTGTCCATCATCAAGTTATAAAAGTCTATTGCCCATAAATCATTTTGTTTGGCTATTCTCAAAGCATTCAAATTTACTTCCACTGGTAAAACGGCCTCTTGACCATATACTAGCTCATATGGAGTTACCTTCGTAGCACCATGCCTTGAAATTCTATGTGCCCATAAAGCTCCAGACAACAACTCATGCCATCTCCTCGGATTATCCTCAATCTTCTTCTTGATGAGCTTGATTAAGATTTTATTGCTAGACTCAGCTTGTCCATTAGCTTGGGCATAATACGGAGAGGAATTGAGCAACTTTATGTTATAAGATTCAGCAAACTCTCTGACTTAGTGTGACATCAAAGATGAACCTTGATCCGTAGTTAACGTTTGAGGAACACCGAATCTATGAATAATGTGCTTGGTTATAAATTGAATTACCTCCGTATGTTTCATGTTCTTGAGAGGTACTGCTTCAGACCATTTAGTGAAGTAATCAGTTGCCACCAATACGAACCGATGCCCTTTTGAGGAAGACGGATAAATTTGCCCAATAAAGTCTAAACCCCATCCTCTGAAAGGCCACGGCTTGATAATAGGATGTAACATAGCAGCAGGAGCCAATTGAATATCACCAAATTTTTGACAAGCTTCACATCCTTTATAATATCTGAAGCAATCATTAATCATAGTCGGCCAATAAAACCCAGCACGTCGCAATAACCATTTCATCTTGGGAGCCGACTGGTGAGTGTCGTGGTTCTAAGTATGACAGTAGAATGGGGGGTGGGTATGGAGAGGCAAGATCCTAGCTATGGATTAGTTGTACACACGAGTGTTTAACGAGTTCAGGCCCTTCTCGGAGGAAGTAACAACCCTACGTCTCGGAGCCCAGAGGCGGTCGACTGATTTCTGTGTATATGAATTACAGGGGTGCGAACCCTTCTACCAGTGGAGGGGGGTGGCTTATATAGAGGACGCCAGGATCCCAGCCAGCCCACGTAGAGGAGGGTTAAAGTACATTAAGGCCGGGCGTTACTGGTAACGCCCTACATAAAGTGTCGTCATGACCATTAAGACTACTTAATTACAGACCGTTTGGATACAGCATAGATCCTGAACTTCTGATGGTCGAGTGCGTCTTCATGGTCGAGTGTCTTCTAGCCGGTCGAGTGGAGTCTCCCTTGGTCGAGTGGAGCTTCTCTTGGTCGACTGGAAGTTAGCTTTGTCTGATGATGTCCTTGGGTATGGTATCATAGATAGGTCCATGACCCTACCCTAGGTACATAACCCCATCATTAGCCCCCGAATGGATCGAGGTTCGAGTGAGGAAGGAGTTGATGATTTTCTCCGACTCATTTTCTGCGTTTTGATTGTGTCGTATCTTGGATCGGCGATCTTCTTTTCGACGTTGGCTTCAACTTTTACTTCAGTCGCCTTGATCCATTCTTATCTTTTGTCGAGTGAACTTTTGAACTCTGGTGAACTTCCGAGCGACGGATTGTGGGAAGGATATCGTCTGACAGATTGATCTGCTGTTAGCGGATTTTGCGGGATCTGAAATTTGGGAAGCGCGCGAAGCGGGGCGATCCACGGCAATCGGGCGGGATAAGGCATGGACGCCTCGATTTCCGCACTGCCTTTTTCGCCACGTATCGTACGTGTGCGACTGTTTCGGGATGTGACAGATTTGCTCGGACCCACTCGTCAGCCACTCGGAAGCGCCTTTATATAAAGCGTCGGGGAAGAGTTTTCGGGATGTGCCTCCCCATTTTCCTCTCTTCCCTCTCTGCCTTCGCCCACGGCGCCTGCTCCTACCTCCGCCTTATCCACCTCTCGAGCGCTTCGCCGGCGATAATGGTGAAGGAGAAGACGGCGGCTCTAGAGCGCGTGAAGAAGGCGACGGCGACGGGGCAAGCGAAGGGGAGACCGTCTAGTCGGGGCGGATCTTATTCGAGGTCCCGCCTGCCGAAGGGTTGGGTCCAAGGGGATTGGATCCGCTCGACCATCACTAAGAAAGACCTCAATGACCTGGCCAATGAGGGACTGATCCCCCACGGGTCAGCGAGGCTCCCGGGGTCCGAGTGTCAACCACAGCCGCAGGAGGGTGAGTGCGTTCTCGTAGCCACTCACGTAGATCGTGGTTTTTCTCTGCCGCCGAGTGTGTTCTTCCGTGGGTTTCTGAATTTCTTTGGGGCGCAACTCCACCATTTCAATCCCAATTCCATCGCCTATCTTGCTGCCTTTGTGTCCATGTGCGAGAACTTTCTGGGTTGTCGACCGCACTGGGGTCTCTTCAAGCACATATTCACCTGTCGGTCGCAGACAGTAAAAAAGGTGAGTCCGGGTGATGAGAGGACCAAGGTTATTCAGATGTGTGGGGGTCTTGGGATTCAGTTGAGGAATAAGAGCACTTTCCCGGCCATGACCCTTCCTGAGTCGGTCAGAGGGTGGCAGTCGACTTGTTTCTACTGCCAAGACGAGTCGACGCCAGGGCAGTCGACTGGTCTCCCTCCGTTCTCCATGGACCGAGTGGACAAACCGTCTTCTCTGAAGGTGCTTCCTGAGGAGAAAGCCGAGGTAAAAATGTTGATGGAGCGCGTGGTCCACCTCGTTCGCGACGGAGTGACGGGCATGGATCTTCTGGAAGTCTTCCTTAGGCGGCGCATCCAACCGCTCCAGTACCGAGGCCACCCGATGTGGCTGTACTGCGGTATCGAAGACACCACTCAGGTCCATCCAGAAGCAGTCGACGACGCCATGCTGGAGAGGTGGGTGGCCGCCATCACAGGGAACAAGGACAACCCTCGAGGGGCTAGGAGGATCCCGCCACTCGACCATACTTATACGCCGGACGCGGTATGGCCATTTATCCCCGATCGTGATCTTGTTTTATCCATTCTGCTTTGCTGCGAATTGGTCGATTAATCTTTGTTTTGCTTTGTTGTCTGACAGACCACCACTGAGTTGTACTCGATGCCCAATGGGGCGCAGACGCCGACTGAGGAGGAGGAAGGAAGCGGGGGCGAAAGCCCGGAGGATTGGGATTCGGATGCTGACGACGACGACGAGGGTGATAACTCTGGTGAGGAGGAAGAAGAGGAGGAGGAGGAGGAAGTTGCACCTCCCCGCTCGGAAAGACGCTCGAAGCTTGCCCATGATCCAGCGACTGAGCGGGGTAAGGGGGTCGCAACCGCTTCCCAGTCGACCAAGCGCCGACTGAGAAGGCTCCGAAGAAATCTCGAGTGGCACCGTCGAAGCCTGCAAAGGTCTTGCCGAAGATGAAGATGGTGATCCCCACTATCTCAGGGTAAAGGTAGTTTTGAGCTTTCCCTGTTTCATGAACTTGTTCTTGGTCGACTCATGGGCCAATCGACTGACTTTTGGAACTGCAGCGCTGCTACTTCCGACACTTCGGCGAGGGCCGAAGACCACGAGATGGAGGATGCTGCAACCTCGAAACCTGGTATGACTCCCGCGTTGCCGTTTTCAGTCGACTGACTCATTGTCTCTAATTTTGATTCTTTCTGCAGTTTCATCTAACATTGTTATTGACCTTCCTGACGACGACGACGAAGAACCACCACGGCCGAGGAAAAGCAAGAAAACGTCTGCTGGCAAGGCGACTCAGGATGTGCCGGCACCCGAGACGTTGGTCGTGGAGGGAGACAATGTCACTCGACCCACCGTAACCTTCGCGGTGCCGTTGACGAGTGCTCGCCCTTCGTCGTCGAGTGCTGCTCAACCCTCACTTTTCTCCACCTACCCCGTTCCAGAAGACCAAGCCAGTGCTGCTAAAGAAGCGATACGCCAGGCGGGGGTCATGATGGAGCAAGTGAAGGCAATTCGAGAAGCCAGCCAGGCAGCCTATGACGCCAGTTCGGCACTCCAGAGTAATGTTCAGGTCAGTCGGTCACTGCCTGTTCTTCTTTCTGAAATTCCTAGAGTCTGTCCTACACCCACTGGGTGTGTGTCGATTGAAATTCCGGGTTAGTGGGGGCACGCTGAGTGCACCCACTGGGTGTAGTCCCCAAGGCTATGGTGGATTGCTGGCAGTCGACCATACTCTTTATGCTTTGAGTTTTTCTTTACTCGACAAGGTCGAATAGATTCATAGACCGGTGGGGGCACGCTGAGTGCACCCACTAGGTGTAGTCCCCGAGATTGTGGTCGACTGCTGGCAGTCGACTATAGTTTGAAGAACATTGCCCTTTTTTTTTGGTCGACTAGTCGACTCTTGAAGAAACTAGTGGGGGCACGCTGAGTGCACCCACTGGGTGTAGTCCCCGAGACTATGGTCGAATGTTTGTATTCGGCCGTAGTCTTAGAAACCCTATGATTTTTTCTTAGTCAGTCGGGATTGAATTGCTGTTGATGTTTTGTCGACTGGACTTTCGCAGAGGTCTTGTGACCTTGTTTCTCGCTACGCCGAATTGGGGAGCAAGTTCATCCAGCTTGAACTTGACCAAAAGCTTGTCCAAGAAAACTTCATGAAGGCGAAGGAGGAAGCAAAAGGTATGTTCGGTGAGAATCTTGACGACTGTCCTTGCTTCTTATCTGCCTCCGATTCTGACCTTGTTGTGATTTTCGCAGAAAAACTGAAGAACGCTCTGAAGAAGAAGGACCTTGACCTTGCCGAGGCGCAAAAAACGGCCGCGGACAAGACTAGGCTTGCTGAAGAGAAGTTGGCTTCGGTCGCCAAGCTTGAAGAAGAAAACGCTAATCTGAAAGCTGCTCTTGACGTGGCCAACCAAGAAGTCACTCGACTGAAGAACGACAAGATTGCTCTGAATGACAAGTCCAGTGAGTTGGCGGGCAAGAAGAATGATCTGGAGGCTTATCTGGGCGGACTCGCCAAGAAGCTATTCCTCATGCTTGAAGGTAACCTTTGGTATCAAACAGGCAATTTTTAACCGCTACTTCCGACTGTAGTTTTGACTCGGTGGTCGTGCTTGCAGAATTTTGTCAGAACTTTGAAGAGGAGACCGGTCGACTGGAGATAAACTTGGATCCCATCAACTCTCCCATGAATGACGACGTTGCCATGAATGTGCTCCGGCTCGAATCTCGCATTGCAGCTGTCGTCGACTATCTTGCAAGGCTGAAGGTCGCACCAGCTCGCATCGACACGACACTTTGGCCAAGAGAGACACTCCAGAACGACCTCGAATCCCTGATGACTCGACTGAACGAGGTTCCAAGTCGAGTGCAGGAGTGGAAGAAGTCTTCGGCCAGGTGTGGCGCAGATGTTGCTCTATCTCTGGTCCGCGTTCACTGCAAGGATGCACGAGAGGACAAGCTGGTGGCCCTCAGGGTGGCTAACACCAAGAAGCATGATTTCCGATCTTTCATGGAGACCTTCATCGCTACAGCCACTCGGATTGCAGATGGGATCGACCTTGATGAGTTTGCTGCGCCTTCCAGCCCTCCACAGGAGGGGTAAAAAAACTTCTGAGCTTGATACTTTAAATTTGCCTCGGTACGCCGAGTGGGTTTTGTAACCGGTAAACCTTAACAGGCTTAGCGCCTGAGCACTTTCGGTTCTGTTAGGTATTATCCGAACTTGGGTTTCGACGTTGAATATGCTTGCATTTGGTTTGGGGTGTTTTTTGCAGGTTAACGCGAGGCGCTTATTGCAGTAGATTAGTTCTCCTATAAACTTAGGCGAGCACTGAGCTGCAGCTAAGTCCCCGAGTGGGAGGTTCGCTCTCCACTCGGTAGAATTTTCAGAAACTTAGGCGAGTACTTGGACTGCAGCTAAGCCTCCGAGTGGGAGGTTTGCTCTCCACTCGGTAGGATTTTCAGAAACTTAGGCGAGTACTTGGACTGCAGCTAAGCCCCCGAGTGGGAGGTTTGCTCTGCACTCGGTAGGATTTTCAGAAACTTAGGCGAGCACTGGGCTGCAGCTAAGCCCCCGAGTGGGAGGTTCGCTCTCCACTCGGTAGGATTTTCAGAAACTTAGGCGAGCACTAGGCTGCAGCTAAGCCCCCGAGTGGGAGGTTCGCTCTCCACTCGGTAGGATTTTCAGAAACTTAGGCGAGTACTTGGACTGCAGCTAAGCCCTCGAGTGGGAGGTTTGCTCTCCACTCGGTAGGATTTTCAGAAACTTAGGCGAGCACTTGGACTGCAGCTAAGCCTCCGAGTGGGAGGTTTGCTCTCCACTCGGTAGGATTTTCAGAAACTTAGGCGAGCACTGGGCTGCAGCTAAGCCCCCGAGTGGGAGGTTCGCTCTCCACTCGGTAGGATTTTCAGAAACTTAGGCGAGCACTGGGCTGCAGCTAAGGCCCCGAGTGGGATGTTCGCTCTCCACTCGGTAGGATTTTATTCAACTTAGGCGAGTACTTGGACTGCAGCTAAGCCCCCGAGTGGAAGGCTGGCTTACCACTCGGTAGGATTTTCAGAAACTTAGGCGAGCACTGGGTTGCAGCTAAGCCCCCGAGTGGGAGGTTCGCTCTCCACTCGGTAGGATTTTATTCAACTTGGGCGAGTACTTGGACTGCAGCTAAGCCCCCGAGTGGAAGGCTGGCTTACCACTTGGTAGGATTTTCAGAAACTTAGGCGAGCACTGGGCTGCAGCTAAGCACCCGAGTGGGAGGTTCGCTCACACGGTAGGATTTTCAGAAACTTAGGCGAGCACTGGGCTGCAGCTAAGCCCCCGAGTGGAAGGTTCGCTCTCCACTCGGTAGGATTTTATTCAACTTAGGCGAGTACTTGGACTGCAGCTAAGCCCCCGAGTGGAAGGCTGGCTTACCACTCGGTAGGATTTTGTTTATCTTAGGCGAAACGGATTTTGCAGCTAAGCCTTCGTGTGGGAGACTGGCTCACCACTCGGTTAGGATTTTTTTACAGACTTTGGCAAATCGGATTCGTAGCTAAGCCACCCACTGGGGGATTGTTTTATATGGACAAAAGTAATAACAATCACTGGGAAAACTATAAAGCTCTTGTCTTTGATAAATAAACTACAGGAGTACTTTTATTACAACTCATCCGAGTGAATACTTAAGTGTAAAAGGGGCGGAGAAGCTCCGCGTCCCAAGATCGGGGCTCGTCGATCTGATGCTCGACATTGTAAAGACGGTATGCTCCATTGTGGAGAACCTTGGTAACGAATGAAGGGACCTTCCCAAGAAGGAGCAAGCTTGGTGGTTTCTGCTGGTCCACTCGGAGAACTAAATCTCCTTCCTGGAAGGCTCGACTCTTCATGTTTTTGGCATGGAAGCGATGCAAGTCTTGTTGATAAATGGTCGATCTGATCAGAGCCATCTCTCTTTCTTCCTCTAAAAGGTCGACTGCGTCCTGCCGCGCTTGTTCTGCTTCAGCTTCGGTGTAGAGCTCGACTCGGGGAGCGTTGTGGAGAAGATCACTCGGCAAGACTGCTTCAGCTCCATAGACCAAGAAGAATGGAGTTCTTCTAGTCGACCGGTTGGGTGTGGTCCTTAACCCCCAAAGCACCAAGGGAAGTTCGTCAACCCATGCACCAGCCGCATGCTTGAGATCACGCATCAAACGGGGCTTCAACCCTTTGAGAATCAAACCGTTGGCTCGTTCTGCTTGTCCATTCGACTGTGGATGGGCGACTGAAGCATAGTCGACTCGCGTGCCTTGAGATGTGCAGAAAGATCTGAATTCTTCAGAATTGAAGTTTAACCCGTTATCAGTGATGATGCTGTGCGGGACTCCATATCTGAATTCAGTTCTCGGATGAAGCTGACAGCGGTGCGAGCATCGAGGTTCTTGATGGGTTTGGCCTCAATCCACTTGGTAAACTTGTCGACTGCTACCAGCACATGTGTGAAAGCGCTTCTTCCTGTTCTCAACGGGCCAACCATATCCAAACCCCATACAGCAAAGGTCCAGACAAGTGGTATGGTCTTTAAGGCTGAGGCGGGCTTGTGTGACATATTGGAGTAAAATTGACATCCCTCACACTTGTCTACTATCTCCTTCGCCATTTCATTCGCTCTGGGCCAATAAAAACCAGCTCGGTATGCTTTGGCCATGATGGTCCGAGGAGACGCATGATGGCCACAGGTCCCCGAGTGGATGTCGTTGAGAATCATTCAACCTTCCTCCGGTATTATGCATTTCTGGCTGACTCCAGTCGCACTTTCTCTGTATAACTGACCTCTCATGACGGTGAAGGCTTTGGACCGGCGGACGATCTCTCGAGCTTCTTCTTCATTCTCGGGGAGTTCCTTCCTCAAAATATAGGCGATATAGGGCACTGTCCAATCGGGAGTGATGACCAAAACTTCCATGATCAAGTCGACCACCGCTGGGACCTCGACTTCAGTCGGATTTGTGGCGCTTTTAGGCTGCGGGGCTTCTTCAGTGAAAGGATCCTCTTGAACCGATGGTGTGTAGACATGTTCCGAAAACACGCCACTCGGAATGGCTTCCCTCTTGGAACCTATCTTCGCCAAGTCATCGGCTGCTTGATTTTTCAGTCGGGGAACGTGATGGAGTTCTAACCCTTCGAATTTCTTTTCAAGCTTCCTCACTGCATTGCAGTATCCAGTCATGGCTGGGCTTCTAACGTCCCACTCCTTCTTCACCTGATTGACCACCAAATCTGAGTCGCCGTAAACCATAAAGCGACGGGCGCCGAGTGAAATGGCCATGCGCAACCCATACAACAGTGCTTCATATTCTGCTTCATTGTTGGAGGAATCAAAGTGGATCTGGAGCACATATCTGAGCTTATCTCCTCAGGGAGAAACCAAAACTACCCCAGCACCAGAACCATTTAACATCTTAGAGCCATCAAAGAACATGGTCCAATGCTCCGAGTGAACTTGAGTCGGCTGCTGCTGTTCAATCCACTCGGCAAGGAAATCTGCTATAGCCTGGGACTTAATGGCTTTCTTTGCCTCAAATTTGATATCAAGGGGAAGGAGTTCAATCACCCATTTAGCCACTCGACCAGTTGCATCTCTGTTGTGCAGAATTTCTGACAATGGTGCGTCGCTGACGACTGTAATGTCATGATCAGAGAAATAATTAGCAACCTTCTTCATGGTCATGTAGATCCCATATACGAGCTTCTGATAATGAGGATATCTTTGCTTCGATGGGGTCAAAACTTCAGAGAGATAATACACTGGGCGCTGAACTTTGAAGGCTTTCCCTTCTTCTTCCTGCTCGACCGTAAGTACTGTACTGACGACTTGTCCTGTGGCTGCAATATAAAGCAACAAAGGCTCTTTGCTGATTGGAGCGGCAAGCACCGGCTGGGTGGAGAGCAGAGTTTTTAACTCGGCAAACGCTGCATCAGCTTCTGGAGTCCACTCGAACTTATCTGCCTTCTTCATCAGTCGGTAAAGAGGCAACGCCTTTTCACCGAGGCGAGAGATGAATCGACTTAACGCGGCCAAGCATCCAGTAATCTTCTGGACGTCGTGCACACGCACAGGGCGCTTCATTCGGAGTATGGTACCAACTTTTTCTGGGTTAGCATCGATTCCTCGTTCGGAAACGAGAAAACCGAGTAACTTTCCGCCAGGTACTCCGAATGTGCACTTTGATGGATTGAGCTTGATATCATACCTCCTGAGATTGGCAAATGTTTCAGCTAAGTCAGTCAACAGGTCGGAACCCTTTCGCGACTTGACCATGATATCATCCATGTATGCTTCCACATTCCGACTGATTTGAGTGAGTAAACACTTTTGAATCATTCTCATGAACGTGGCTCCGGCATTCTTGAGACCGAATGGCATGGTGATATAGCAGAAGCACTCGAATGGAGTGATGAAAGCTGTTTTGATTTCGTCGGGTCCATACAGACGGATCTGATGATACCCGGAATAAGCGTCTAGGAAAGACAATCTCTCGCACCCTGCGGTCGAGTCGACAATTTGGTCGATGAGAGGGAGAGGAAAATGATCTTTCGGGCAGGCCCGATTGATATGTTTGAAATCAATGCACATACGAAGGGAATTGTCCTTTTTGGGAACCATAACGACATTGGCGAGCCACTCAGAGTGGTATATCTCTCATATGAACTCTGCTGCAAGGAGTCGAGCCACCTCTTCGCCAATGGCATTTTTCTTCTGAACGGCGGACCGTCGAAGATGTTCTTTAACAGGTTTTGCTTTCGAATCGACTCTAAGGCGATGCTCAGCCAGTCCCCTGGGAACACCTGGCATGTCAGCTGGCTTCCATGCGAAGATGTCCCAGTTCTCACGGAGGAACTGGATGAGCGCTTCTTCCTATTTAGAGTCGAGTGTACTGGAAATATGGGTCGGAGCTGCATTGGGGTCAGTCGGGTGGATGTGAACTGGCTTCGTTTCCCCGGACGACTGAAATGCTGACTCTGTGGCGGGCTTCTTGGCCCGCAGTAAATCACTCGGATCTGCGTTCTTCTTGTATCCCTCTAACTCTATCACTGTTATCTGGTCATCTGCAATCTTTGAGCCTTTCTGGAAACACTCTTCTGCTTTCTTCCGGTTACCAGTGACGGTGATCACGCCTTTGGGGCCAGGCATCTTTAACTTGAGGTACACGTAACATGGTCGAGCCATGAAGCGGGCGTAGGCTGGTCTTCCCAAGATAGCGTGGTAGGCGCTCTAAAAATCCACGATTTCAAATGTCAGCTTCTCTTTGCGGAAATGCTTCGAGTCGCCGAACACCACATCCAGAGCTATTTGGCCGAGTGACTCAGCCTTCTTTCCTGGGATGACTCCGTGAAAACTCATGTTGCTGGAACTGAGCCTGGACATCGGAATGCCCATTCCCTTGAGCGTCTCTGCATACAGTATGTTCAACCCGCTGCCGCCATCCATCGATACCTTCGTCAGTCGAGTGCCTTCGACGACCGGGTCGACCACCAGTGCTTGCCTCCCAGGGGTGGCAATATGAGTAGGATGGTCCGACTGGTCGAAAGTAATGGGAGTTCGCGACCATCTCAGATAGTTTGGTGTCGCCGGGGCGACCATATTGACTTCACGGTTGATCACTTTCAGTCGACTTTTGCTCTCTACATCAGCAAAAATCATCAGAGTGGAGTTGACATGAGGGTACTCTCCATCACTGTCCTGCTTGTCCTCAGCCTTGTCCAACTCCTTCTCTTTGTCCTTCGGCTGTTTCCCTTGGAACTGCTGGATTAAGAGCCGGCACTGGCGAGTGGTATGCTTTGGGTAGACGAAGTTACCCTCTTCGTCTTTCTTCGTGTGGATATGACACGGCAGGTCCATCACATCATTACCCTCCTTATCTTTTACCTTCTTGGGGTTCCAAGATCCTTTGAGCTTCCCTTTAAATTTTCCCTGTGTCACGGCTAGAGCCTCTCCAGGAGCTGCTGGCTCGGCCTTCCGCTTTTGCTTCCGACTGGAGTTTCCTTTATCCGACTGACTCGGCTTGTACTTGCCGCTCCGGAGTCGGTCCTCTTCTTCGCTGTTGGCGTACTTGGTGGCTATTTCCATCATCCGAGTCAGGGTCATGTCTCCAGTTCGACCAAACTTCAGGCTCAACTCTCTGTTCTTGACGCCATCTTTGAAGGCGCAAACCGCTTGATGGTCCGACACATTCTCTACAGTGTGATGCAAAGTGATCCACCTCTGGATGTAATCCCTCAGTGTTTCACTTGACTTTTGTACACAAACTTGTAGCTCAGTCAATCCAGCAGGTCGCTTGCAAGGTCCCTCTAATGTCCTGACGAACACTCGAGAAAGATCTTCCCAGGTGTAAATGCTGCTAGGAGCTAACTGATTCAACCACGCCCTGGCCGAACCCTCTAGCATAAGTGGCAGATGTTTCATGGCCACCTCATCATTACCGCCACCAATCTGAACAGCCACTCGGTAGTCTTCGAGCCAAGTTTCAGGCTTATACTCTCCGGTGAACTTACTCACCCCAGTCGCCAACCTGAAGTTGGGGGGTATCATTGCGGCTCTGATCGCTCTGCTAAAACATTCTGGACCTGAAACGTGGACTCGGCTGCTTGTGGGCACATCTCTGTCATGACCACCTCTATGAGCTCTGTTTCGGTCAACCAAACCTTGCACGATGATGGATCTCGCGTCAAAGCCTGGCTCTCTGGGGTCGACTGGAGCTCTCCGCCCAACACTGAGCTGGCGTCTGTCATCTTGCTGCCGATGGACGTTAGACCCACTTCTCGGAGGAGGAGTGGGCACTCGACGCCTGTCAAAACGATCAAATCGATCATCATAGAGGTCCCGCCGGCCTTCACGTCCCATGCGCCTCGGAGGCGACCTTGGACTGTGAGCCGACTGAACAGTATTCGCAGCGACAGATCGACTGTGAATCCTGTTGCGTGACTGTGACACAACTGAATTCTGATCTCCCGCTGCCCAGAGCAAATCTCTGATCTGCATCAAGCCTCTTCCAGCCTCTGACTGAGAGGGCTGAATTGACTCCGCTATGCGGGCTGCAGCTGCCAAATTCTGAATTGGGGTTCGATATACCCGAGTTGGTTGCGGAAAGAGCTGACGTCGATTGGAGTTGGTCGCTCATTGACGCGCACGCTCGTCGAGTGCTCGCTGAAGGTTCTGCAGTCGAGTGCGTTCAGCCAGGTTGGCTAAACGCGCCTCTTCCAGGGCGCGAGCCTCAGGTGTTTCTCCTGCTATGGGAGTATGCAGGGCATCCATGTTCCGGCGGCGAAGTTCTTCTCTCTGCTGGGAAGTGAGTGGCTCGGGTTGGTACTCTTCATGGGCTTGAGCGGGGTCGTCCTCGTCGTCCATCCCGTCGCCGCGGGGGAAACCGGGAGGACTACGGGACCCGTTGACCATCAGGACCTCCACCGCTGGGTCACTGCTATCGCACTCGGATGCATTCTCTACAGAGCCAGTCGATAGGTCGAACAAGCCGTAGAGAGATTCGTCGGGCTGAATCGCCGCGACTTGGGTGGTGGCCGATTGGCGAGCCACTGCGTGTCTCACCCATCGCTGGAGCCTCGACCGACCGGAGCGCTTGCGCTGGCGGGAGACAGGGAGGGAGGACGGCGCAGGAGTCGACCGGTATGGGGTCGACGGTTGCCGCAGCAAGACGCCACGGACACACGCTCGAAAGTGTGTCACCCCGCGGACGGGGAGCGCGTCGATGTTGAGTGGCGCCTCCTGGAGCCAAGCGGAGTCGTCGGCAATGAAAGTGAGCGCACCGAGACGGATCTCGTGGCCCTCGACCAGAGCTCCGCCGGAAACCATGATGAAGGCGATCGGACAAATTGCAACTCCTCCAAAAAAGTCGCTAAGACACCTGCCCCACGGTGGGCGCCAACTGTCGTGGTTCTAAGTCTGACAGTAGAATGGGGGGTAGGTATGGAGAGGCAAGATCCTAGCTATGGAGTAGTTGTACACACGAGTGTTTAACGAGTTCAGGCCCTTCTCGGAGGAAGTAACAGCCCTACGTCTCGGAGCCCGGAGGCGGTCGACTGATTTCTGTGTATATGAATTACAGGGGTGCGAACCCTTCTACCAAAGGAGGGTGGCTTATATAGAGGACGCCAGGACCCCAGCCAGCCTACGAGAGGAGGGTTAAAGTACATTAAGGCGCAAGCATCGGGTAACGCCCTACATAAAGTGTCGTCATGACCATTAAGACTACTTAATTACAGACCGTTTGGATACAGCATAGATCCTGAACTTCTGATGGTCGAGTGTGTCTTCATGGTCCAGTGTGTCTTCATGGTCGAGTGTCTTCTAGCCGGTCGAGTGGAGTCTCCCTTGGTCGAGTGGAGCTTCTCTTGGTCGACTGGAAGGTAGCTTCGTCTGATGATGTCCTTGGGTATGGTATCCTAGATAGGTCCATGACCCTACCCTAGGTACATAACCCCATCAGTGAGTGCCACAAATACCTTCATGTACTTCTCCCATAGCAACTCTTGCCTGGTCCTCATCCAAACACTTTAGAAGTACATCATCGACTGTTTGGCAATAAAGACCATCATCTCTCATTGTATACTTGAAAGCCATACGCCGAACAACCCTGTCCACCCTTTCACTCGGATTGCACAATTAATCAACAATGGGCTTTCTCCAGTCGGAATTATCACCTGCAGTAGATTTTTTGTTAATGGCCGAATCAGTGACCTCAGGTTCGGCCTCTCCCATATTGGCAAGACAAGACATCGGTCTTTGAGAGATATGAAACATGCCATGATCAACATGATATCCAGATGCTTGCTGTGCCAACTCATTTGCTTTCCAGTTGTCATGTCTAGATATATGTGCAATGCTAAAACAATCCAAAGTAGAAATTATATCTAGAAATTTATCAAGATAAACATTAAGTGATTCGTCCAAACACCGAAAGACTCGGATATTTGCTGCACCACTAGTAACGAATCACCGTAAGCCTCAATATGTGTAACACCTATAGCAAGTAACATCTCTAGACCGAATAACAATGCTTCATATTCGCTTGATTGTTTGTGCAAAAACATTCTAAGCGGCATGAGGCTTCAAAACAGCACCATGAGGAGATATATAAACAATACCAACACCTTGGCCATTGCTACAAACTGAACCATCAAAGTACAATCTCCATGGCACTAATGAAACAAGGTTCAGATCAACATCATGCTTGTCATTAATCCGATGTTCAACAATGAAATTAGCAACAATTTGGCCTTTCATGGATTTTAGAGATTCATAAGCCAAATCATATTCAATCAAAGCATAAGCCCACTTGCCAATTCTACCACTAAGAATTGGCCTATGCAACATGTACTTAATGACATCGGTTTGACAAGCTACTACACAAGCACTCGGCACTAGGTAATGTCTCAATTTTGTGCAAGCATAATATAAGCATAGACATAGTTTTTCAATAAATGCATACCTTGTCTCGGCGTCCAATAAGCGTCAGCTCAAATATGTAATGGCATGCTCTTTTCCTTTGGTATCTTGAGTCAAAAGAGCACCAATAACACCTTCCTCTGCTGCGATATAAAGCTTAAAAGGCTCTCTATGCTTGGGTGCTTTCATTACCGGAGGATTGCACAAATAATTCTTGATCATATCAAAGGCTTCTTGCTGTTTTGCCCCCCAAGTGAAATCAACATCATTCTTTAACCGAAGGATAGGAGTAAATGCATCAACTTTCCCTGACAGATTAGCTATGAACCTTGTCAAATAATTGACCTTGCCAAGGAACTTTTGCATAATTTTCACTCGGATGATAAGCTTTTTATCGATCGGTAAGTTTTTACTCGAAAGTTAAGCTTTCACTCGACCGGTAAGTTTTCACTCGGACGGCAAGCTTTTCGCTCGACCGAAAACATAGCCTGATCTTGATTTGTCTTCTAAGGTCCCATACGACCTCGGATTGAGACGAATTATATATGAAAATTGATCGGCTCGACGAGACCAAACTTTCTCGTGTTGAAGTTTCTCCGATTCAAGGACTTCTTAAAGGCCGAATCGCTCGCGTGACCCATCAGACAGGGTGTGTGGTACTCCGCGCCATATTTCCATCCAGCTTCGGTCTACAGTGTATTGCCTCTAACTTTTACATATAAACTCGGATTGAGATGACTTTTATATCAAAATCGATTGCCTCGACGAGACGAAGACAATTCCTTTAGAGTACTCCTTCATACGAGGTCTTCTTGAAGGCATGATCGGCCGAAAACCACTCGGAATATTGAATTCTGCCACTCGGAATATAATTTCGGCCCCTAAGATGGAGTCGGACGATGATAACCTAAACATCAAAGTTGTTCCACTTGGTGATGTGAAACTTTTCATGCTGAAAACCCTTTCACTCGAAGCCATCTCATTTTCTTTAACGCTGTGCCAAAATCTGATGTCAACACTTACTTATCTTTTGAAGCATATATTACCGGAGGGGGTCTCTTTAGCTTCCCCCGCTGCGGCTAGTGCGGCCTCAAGTTGGGCCTTGCACTCCTCCAGCTCTTGTGACAGTTGGGTATTCTTTTCTGTAAGACCCTGCACAATAATTGATCCTTAAATCAGTTATTCTAACTATTTCAAGTCTCGGGGGCTACTGGCATATATAACTGTCAAATTTTCTCACCTGTATGTCTTTTACATACTGCTCCGTGGCTCTAGCTAGACCATTTTGAGTGGCACGGAGGTGCGCATCTCCTGAATTGAAGGCATCCAATGCCTCTGGAGAGAAACACGCGTCACGAAGAATTGTCCGGTGACGCCTGTGATTCATGGCACTCTCCACCTCGGAATTGGTAGCAGATAACCTGTCGGCATCCTCTGCCGGAGGAGCATCCGACGCATGCCTCGTGTTCGCCTCCACCTCTAGACCTGGCTTTGGAGCCTGGCGAGCGGAGGATTGATTGGCAACCTCTCCGGATACAGTCCGGCGAGCGCTCTTTTTCCTGAAAAAGCACGAGCGTTAGTATGTCTCCCAGGAATAAAGCCTGAGAGTAAGGTGGCACACCGTACCGTTGCACCGGAGTTTCAATCTGGACCGCACTTCTTTTTAGCCTGCTGGGCCGTGCTGCCCCTTGATGGCTAGCCGCCGCGGGATCGGCCTTCCGCCTCAAGGGCTCCCCCTACGAAACACCATCGGTATACGGTGATCAAAGATACGCACGGATGGGTCATTCCCAAAGTGTTGGGACTTCGGTCTCAGTTACCTATGAGGCTGGAAGTATTCCGGGGTAATCGGCCGTAATGGCGACCAAGGCATTATCGATGCTCAGTTGGTGAAATACCCCATCGATCAGCTCCACCGATATGTCCGGATCCTCTTGGGAGGTCGGATCGAGGAACCGTTCCGGATCCTCGGGTTGTGGAGGCGGGCTGTTTATATCCTTTACGGCCCGGCGCAGCTCCTGCGCCGAAATCACAAAATGAGATACTTGACTATGGGTGTATGAATCAGATAGGCAAAAATAAGTGTCCGCTTACCCAGCTTGGAGGATTGTACATAGAAAATCCGTCCTACGGGTTGACGCGGAGAAATTCTTCCTCTTCTCCCTTGTACAATGCGGACAAGATCTTCGCCAGATCGGCCATCGATCCCGGCCCCTTACGGCCGCAGCGGGTGGCATCATCTTCCCCATTGAAATCCCACATGGGGTGGCCCCTATACTGGAGTGGCTGCACCCCCCGCATAATGCATGTGGCCATGACCCCGATCATGGTCAGTCCGGAATGAGCCAACAAACTTATTCGGCTCATCAGGTAAAGGACGTCCTAGTCATTTTCCTTCTGAGGGTTCCGTGGATGCCATCTTAGGCGTTTCTTCAAAGGAGCGTTATTGAACTCAAGAAGACCGATCCGAACAGGGTCCGGCAGGGGGACATCTTCTATATAAAACCACTCTGAAGGCCAGTATTCGGACGCCTTCTTCGGGGTTCCGGATAGATATCCGGTCCCGGCGATGCGCCATAGTTTGGCTCCCCCCACTTGATATATTGACCACCCTTGAGAACGGGGCACAAGACAGAACAGCTTCTTCCACAGCGCAAAATGAGCTTCGATGCCCAAAAACAGCTCGCAAAGGGCCACGAAGCCCGCAATATGCAAAATGGAGGCAGGCGTAAGGTTGTGCAACTAGAGGCCGTAGAACTCCAGGAGCCCCCGGAGAAAAGGATGAATAGGAAATCCGAGCCCTCTTATCAAATAAGAGACAAGGCATACTCGCTTTGCTTTGGAGGGGCTGGGGATGCTCTCCGCACTACTACAAAAAGGGCTATAGATGGAATGGCCACTAATGGCGCACCTGTGATGTGGTGCGCCATTACTATATTCTAATGGCGCACCATGTCTCGGTGCGCCATTAGTAATATTACTAATGGCGCACCTGGTGTGTGGTGCGCCATTAGTAGTTTTAAAAAAAACATAAAAATTTGTTACTAATGGCGCATCGTTGCATAGTGCGCCATTACTAATTGACATAGTAATGGCGCACCACATCCGTAAATGCGTCATTAGTAGTTTTGAAAAAAAAGTAAAAACAATAAAAAATTGTTACTAATGGCGCACCATGTCTCGTGCGCCATTACTAATTTAACTAGTAATGGCGCACTTTCCACTCGTGCGCCATTACTAAGCCTTTTACAAAAAAAGAATAAAAAAAATATCAAGTTTTTTTTATTTTTTTTAAAACTAGTAATGGCGCACCGTGGGTGTGGTGCGCCATTACTAGTTAACTAGTAATGGCGCACCACACCCACGGTGCGCCATTACTAACTTGCCCCAACACCGACTGCACCCCCCCCCGCGGGGCTCGCCGTTTGAGTTTTAAAAAAAATAAAAGAAAATGATGGAAATGTCAAAAAAATAAAAGATAATATGTTTCCCATGTGATAGTGCTCTAGTTTTTGGGAAAATTTACAAATATGAATTTCGACTTTATTTGCAAAATCTCTCTGGAAATTTGTAACATGGGCATAACTTTTGCATACGAACTCGGATGAAAAAGTTTTTTATATGAAAAATCATCTACTCAAAAAGTTACATCCAAATTTAACAGGGGAAAAAAGTTAAACATTTTCAAAATCCCCAAAAACCTAACAGAAAAAAAGTTACGGGGCTTTCAAGATCTAGCGGCAAAATAATTCAAAAAATTTCAAACTTACTAGTGGCGCACCGTGGATGTGGTGCGCCACTAGTAACAGAAAAAAAATTGGTTTTGAATTTTTTTTTGAATTTTTTTTCAAAACATGATACGTAATATGATCGGGAAGTTTGAAATATTTTTCAAAATTTCATCACACTCATGAACATGAACAAAGTCCTAGACATCAACAAGGTTTAACAGGATTGATATGCTAGATATATCAACAAGTGCCTGTGAAGTGAATTCTTTGGGGTTGGATAGAACTCTGAAGTTAAGCATGCTTGGGCTGGAGTAGTGTGAGGATGGGTGACCTTTCGGGAAGTTTGACCACGGAGTGCGATTTGGCCCGAGATTAAGCATATTGACCCGAGATTAAGCCATAGTGAACTGAGATTAAGAAAGAATTTAAAAAAAATTCTGAAAAAACTTTAACAAAAAAATTTGAAAAAAAAATGTTACTAATGTCGCACTTCTATGTGGTGCGCCATTAGTATACCAGATACTAATGGCGCAGTTCTATGTGGTGCGCCATTAGTATACCAGATACTAATGGCGCATCAGTGGTGCGCCATTAGTGAAAAATACTAATGGCGTGCTAGTAATGGCGCACCGGTAGTGCGCCATTAGTAGGCAAAACCGGTGCGCCATTAGTAGGCCTTTTTCTAGTAGTGCCGCTTGCTTTCCGCCCTTATAGGTGGTGAGTCCGGCTCGAACCGGAACCATGAAGGCTGGGGGAAGAAATCCCTTGGTTTAGAGCGTCACTAACTTGCTGTGCGGGACGGAGCATCTCTCCCAATCTCCAGGCTGGGGGCTGGAAGGGCGAGAGGAGGAGCCGCGTCGACTGTCCATGATGGAATGGATTTCTGTCAGATGCGCTCTGATGAATACTCGCGAAGGGAGGATGGTGTGATTTGGATCTAAATCCCCGTCTCTTTTATAGGCAGCTCATTTGCGCGGCTAAGGGGGTATAATGTAAAAATACCGTGGCTTTTCGCATTCGTTCGACACGTGGAAGATGGCCATTATTGGATGTGGAAGCCGAGGAGCACAATATTTACAAGAAGCCGCCTTGCAATGCCCAAGACAATCTTCGCGCCGGACTCATCCCCTTTGAAGCCTGGTTCGGGGGCTACTGAGGGAGTCCCAGATTAGGGGGTGTCCGGATAGCCGAACTATCACCTTTGGCCGGACTCCTGGACTATGAAGATACAAGATTGAAGACTTCGTCCCGTGTCTGGATGGGACTTTCCTTGGCGTGGAAGGCCAGCTTGGCGATACGGATATGTAGATCTCCTACCATTGTAACCGACTCTCTGTAACCCTAGCCCTCTCCGGTGTCTATATAAACCGGAGGGTTTTAGTCCGTACGAAGAACAACAATCATACCATAGGCTAGCTTCTAGGGTTTAGCCTCTCTGATCTCGTGGTAGATCTACTCTTGTACTACCCATATCATCAATATTAATCAAGCAGGAGTAGGGTTTTACCTCCATCGGGAGGGCCCGAACCTGGGTAAAAACATCGTGTCCCTTGTCTCATGTTAGCATCCGCCTAGACGCACAGTTCGGGACCCCCTACCCGAGATCTGCTGGTTTTGACACCTACACCCCTTAATCCCGGACTCCCTCAGTAGCCCCTGAACCAGGCTTCAATGATGATGAGTCCAGCGCGCAGATTGTGTTCGGCATTGCAAGGCGGGTTCCTTCTCCGAATACTCCATGGAAGATCTTGAATATGAGGATCGTGTCCGGCTCTGCAAGATAATTTCCACATACCACCATAGAGAGCATAATATTTTTCACATCTAATCCGCCGACAACTTTTCATAGCATGACATCACGCCGTGGCCCAGTCATTATGCGAACCGTTTTTCACAATCTGCGACCGCACATATAGCGAGGCAGTTTTATTGGCACGTCTTGTCGAAGCAGAGATCGTGTCCCCTTATCACGGGATTCTCATCAACATGGTTGCGGGTAACCCAACCGCGCCATTAACACGGTGCTTGGGGAATAAGCGAGTTTACCGGGCAAGTGGGGAGGCGCAGGATCCCTACTGCCTTTATAAAGGGATAAGGACTCCCTTCTTTCACCCACTCCTTCTTCTTCCTCTGCTCATCCATTCCCCCTCGCTCGAGCCCTAGCGCCCAAGCATTCGTCTTCTCCGCCAATAAAAAGGTCTTCCGAAAATGTCCGGGTCCAGAGCAGGAGGCAAGTGGATGGCCTCTACCGTCCGGGAGAAGGATATCAAAAAGCTTCGAGAGGCCGGGTATTGGGCCAAGAAAATCGGCCACCGTCTTCTGACGGCGGAACAGATCGTCCCTACTCCGGAACCCCACGAGAGGGTTGTATTTCTCCCTCTTTTTGTCCGCGGGCTAGCGTTTCCCCTCCACCCATTCCTTCGCGGCATCATGTATTATTATGGGATCGATTTTCATGATCTATCCCCTAATTCCTTCCTCAACATCTCGACATTCATCGTTGCATGCGAGGCCTTTCTCCGCATCTCGCCACACTTCGGCTTATAGCTGAAGGTTTTTAATGTGAAGCCCAAGGTAGTGAGCGGCGAGCACATCGAGTGCGGAGGCGCCACGGTGAACAAGATGCCCAACGTCACACAGCCAGCACGTACTTTCAATGATTCCGTCAAGGAGTGGCAGCATCAGCGATTTTACATCACTGAGCCACACGACACGGAGTGGGCCGCTGTTCCCGAATTCTGGTCCGGAGCCCCCTGCGGCTTACGTCCTGGCCCAAGGAGGGCCTGAACTGGACTTCGTCCGACGAACTGTCGGTGCTCCAGACGTGCGTCAAGTATACAGAGGACAAGAATATCAAACTTGTCAATGTAGTACAGGTGATGTTAGTTCACCAGATTCTTCCTTGTCAACACCGGGCCTGCAATTTATGGGAGTTCGACCCGGCCAAGCACCAGACCCTACGGGAGCTCTTTGGCTCCCCGCACAAGGACATTGATACGTCTCCAACGTATCTATAATTTATGAAGCATTCATGCTATTTTATTATCTGTTTTGAATGATTCCGGCTTTATTATACACTTTTATATTACTTTTGGGACTAACCAATTAACTGGAGGCCCAGCCCATATTGCTGTTTTATTGCCTGTTTCAGTATTTCAAAGAAAAGGAATATCAAACGGAGTCCAAATGGAATGAAACCTTCGGCAACGTGATTTTTGGAACGAACGTGATCCAGGAAACTTGGAGTGCAAGCTGGGGAAGCATCAAGGAAGCCACAATATAGGGGGGCACGCCCACCCCCCTGGGCGCGCCATCCACTCTTGTGGGCCCCTCGAGGCTCCCCCGACCGACTTCTTTCGCCTATATAAGTCCACATACCCTAAAACCATCGAAGGAGAAGATAGATCGGGAGTTCCGCCGCCGCAAGCCTCTGTAGCCACCAAAAACCTCTCGGGAGCCCGTTCCGGCACCTCACGGAGGGGGATCTCTCACCGGTGGCCATCTTCATCATCCCGGCGCTCTCCATGACGAAGAGGGAGTAGTTCACCCTCGGGGCTGACGGTATGTACCAGTAGCTATGTGTTTGATCTCTCTCTCTCTCTCTCGTGTTCTCTCTATGGCTCGATCTTGATGTATTGTGAGCTTTGCTATTATAGCTGGATCTTATGATGTTTCTCCCCCTCTACTCTCTTGTGATGAATTGAGTTTTCCTCTTGAAATTATCTTATTGGATTGAGTCTTTGGTGATTTGAGAACACTTGATGTATGTATTGCCATGCGTATCTGTGGTGACAATTGGATGTCACATGATTCACATGATGTATGTTTTGGTGATCAACTTGCGGGTTCCGTCCATGAACCTATGCATAGGGGTTGGCACACGTTTTTGTCTTGACTCTCCGGTAGAAACTTTGGGGCACTCGTTGAAGTACTTTGTGTTGGTTGAATAGATAAATCTGAGATTGTGTGATGCATATCGTATAATCATGCCCATGGATACTTGAGGTGACAATGGAGTATCTAGGTGACATTAGGGTTTTGGTCTATTTGTGTCTTAAGGTGTTATTCTAGTACGAACTCTTGAATAGATTGATCTGCAAGAATAACTTTGAGGTGGTTTCGTACCCTACCATAATCTCTTCGTTTGTTCTCCGCCATTAGTGGCTTTGGAGTGACTCTTTGTTGCATGTTGAGGGATAGTTATATGATCCAATTATGTTATTATTGTTGAGAGAACTTGCACTAGTGAAAGTATGAGCCCTATGCCTTGTTTCCTATCATTGCAATACCGTTTACGCTCACTTTTATCATTAGTTACCTTGCTGTTTTTATATTGCACACCATCTCTTCGCCGAAGTAGTGCACCTATACAATTTACCATTGTATTCGGTGTGTTGGGGACACAAGAGACTCTTTGTTATTTGGTTGTAGGGTTGCTTGAGAGAGACCATCTTCATCCTACGCCTCCCACGGATTGATTAACCTTAGGTCATCCACTTGAGGGAAATTTGCTACTGTCCTAGAAACCTCTACACTTGGAGGCCCAACAACGTCTACAAGAAGAAGGTTGTGTAGTAGACATCAAGCTCTTTTCTGGCGCCGTTGCTGGGGAGGTGAGTGCTTGAAGGTATATCTTTAGATCTTGCAATCGAATCTTTTTGTTTCTTGTTCTATCTCTAGTTTAGTTTATAAAAGATAACTACAAAGAAAATGGAGTTAAGTTTGTCTCATACGCTTCATCTTTTTAATATCTTTCGTGAGTATGATGAAAAGGAAAACTGTGCTCAAGTGCTAGTATAAGAAATCTATAGAATGTTTGACACTAAATCTTTGAATGATGAGCATGATTGCAATGTTGTTAGTATGAACTCCTTGAATATCCATAGTACTAATGATGATTGCACTAGTTATGATGAAAATGTCTCCTATAATCATGTCGATTTTTGTGGAGACCATTGGGTTTGCATAGATACACCAAATATAGAAGATAGATATTGCAAGAGGCTAGATAAGAGTGCTGAAGATAGATATTGTAGAAACTAAATTGTTACAAGAAAGGCTAGATAAGAGTGCTGAAAATTTATATTTCCTTGGCCGTACTTGTGAACGTTGCAATGAAAGTGGTCATTTACATCTCTTGCAAGTTGTTTCATGATCGAATCATGTCCAAAAGTTGTGATGATTTGATTTCCCTTGCACATTATAATGAACTTAGTTTACTTATGGGTTACGAAGAAATGAAACGTTTAACTAAATTTCTTCCAGAATTTCCCCGTTATAACCTTCTTGATTTTGATCTAGAGACAATTTATATGTTTTGTGCGGTGAATTGCATTGAAAATCCTTATATTGCCAATTACTTAAAGAAAAGAAAGCAAACAGAAGATGAATAGAATACTAATGAAAGGGAAAAAACTTCCCATTATCCTCCTATTATTTCTTATGATGAATCAGGTAACGAGGAGGAGCTTTCTATTCAACCAATCTCATCTATAAGGAGCTCAAAGAAGAAGGTTGAACCCACACATAATGTGAAGAAGAAAAAGAAAAGAAGGAGGAACGAAGGTAAAAAGGTATCTCTCTCAAATGAAGTTGCTCCTACTACTCATTGTGATGATGATAATTGCTATACTATTGGTGCTATCAATACTATTAATGATGAGAGTGATTATGCTTATGATATGAAAAGGCCCAAGCTTGGGGAAGCTATGTTTGATGAGGATGAAATATTTGAGAATATATTTGCTGAAATTAATGTTTGTCCCAAGCTTGGGAATGCTACATTTAGTGAAGATGATATTTTTAGCATCCCAAGTGTTGATATGCAAAGTTGTTATGTTGATAGCATGCCTCTTACCTATGATGATTATGTTGATGAAAGTGGGTTTGGAAGAGTGTCAACTTTAGGAAGTAATGATCCCACTATTTTGGAGGATGTTGAATCTTATTGTGATGAATATGAAAGTGTATTTGGAAGAGTGTCAACTTTATTTAGTGATGATTCCACTATTTCGGAGGAGGTTCCAATTGATTATGAGAACAAAGTTGCTATATATGATGATTATTGTGATGACTTGTATGCTATTAGGAATAATGATAACCATGAAAATTGTCATCATGATTTTAGTCTTCAATTGGATTATGCCTCACATGATAATTATTTTGTTGAGTTTGCTCCCACTACTATTGATGAGAATAAATTTGCGTATGTGGAGAGTAGTAAATTTTCTATGCTTGTAGATCATGAAAAAAATGCTTTAGGTGTTGGTTATATTGTTGAATTCATTCATGATGCTACTGAAAATTATTATGAGGGAGGAACATATGCTTGTAGGAATTGCAATAATGTCAAGTTTCCTCTCTACGTGCTTAAAATTTTGAAGCTATGCTTGTTTTGCCTTCCTATGCTAGTTGATTATTGTTCCCATAAGTTGTTTGCTCACAAAATCCCTATGCATAGGAAGTGGTTAGACTTAAATGTGCTAGTCATATTCTTCACGATGCTCTCTTTATGTTTCAATTCTTATCTTTTATGTGAGCATCATTGAAATCATCATACCTAGCTAGGGGCGTTAAACGATAGCGCTTGTTGGGAGGCAACCCAATTTATTTTTGTTCCTTGCCTTTTGTTAATGTTTAGTATTAAATAATTCATATAGCCTCTGGTTAGATGTGGTTTTATGTTTTAATTAGTGTTTGTGCCAAGTAGAACCTTTGGGAAGACTTGGGTGAAGTCTTTATGATCTTGCTGTAAAATACAGAAACTTTGGCGATCACGAGATTAGCTACCATTGTTTACTGGAGAGTGCTTTTAAGTTGATTCTTTTGCAGATGATTAATAGACAAATTCCTAAGGTCCAGAAATTTATTTCAGAATTGTTTGATTTCCATAAGTATACGTTCCATACAGATTACTATAGACTGTTCTATTTTTGATAGACTCTGTTTTCTATGTGTTGTTTGCTTATTTTGATGAATCTATGAGGGGTATCGGAGGGTATGAGCCATAGAGAAGTTGGAATACAGTAGGTTTAACACCAATACGAATTTATAATGAGTTCATTACAGTACCTAAGTGGTGGTTTTATTTTCTTATACTAACCGAGCTTACGAGTTTTGCTTTGAGTTTTGTGTGGTTGAAGTTTTCAAGTTTTGGGTAAAGATGCGATGGACTATGGAATAAGGAGTGGCAAGAGCCTAAGCTTGGGGATGCCCAAGGCTCCCCAAGGTAATATCCAAGGACAACCAAGAGCCTAATCTTGGGGATGCCCCGAAAGGCATCCCCTCTTTCGTCTTCGTTCATCGGTAACTTTACTTGGAGCTATATTTTTATTCACCACATGATATGTGTTTTGCTTGGAGCATAATTTTATTTTGTTAGTATTTGCTTTCTGTTATTTAGAATAATTTTTTGCATCTCTATTTTCAATAAAAATGTCAAGGATAGCCTTTACGATGCTTATTTTGCCAGTATACATGTTGCTGTTTGAAAACAGAAAGTTTACCGCTGTTGCAAAAATTCCCTAGAAAAGTCAGAGAAGGATATAAGGTTGAATATTTTTGAATATTGATCTCTGATAAATCTTCTACAGCGTAGTATTTTTCTCATAATTTTTGGAATTAGGGAAGTATGATGAATCTTGCATTTTTTACAGACTATACTGTTTTGGCAGATTGCTGTTATGTTTGCATTGTTTGCATATGTTTGTTTGTTCAATGATTCTATTTTAGGACAGGAGTATTAAATATGCAGAGACATTTAGTATTCAATGTTGAATAATAATTTTAGTGATTTGTTACAGTAGAAATGATAAGGTTTTGCATTGGTTTCTACTAACCTATCTCACGAGTTCTTGTTGAGTTTGGTGTGGATGAAGCTTTTCATAAAAATAAGAGAAACCATGATATGAGAGGAATTAAGGAGACATAAAAGTTCAAGCTTTGGGATGCCCAAGGCACCCCAAGATAATATTTCAAGAAGTCTCAAGCATCCAAGCTTGGGGATGCCCCGGTAGGCATCCCACCTTTCTTCTTCAACAACTATCGGTTAGTATCGGTTGAACCTAAGTTTTTGCTTCTTCACATGAGTTGTGCTATCCTAGCAATGTCATTTTATTTTGCTTTGCTTGCTGTTTGAATAAAATACCAATATCTGAAATTCTTAAATGAGAGAGAGTCTTCACATAGTTGCATAATTATTTAGCTACTCATTGATCTTCACTTATATCTTTTTGGAGTACTTTGACATTTACTCGTGTGCTTCACTTATATCCTATGAGTAAATGGTTGAATGAGTTGAATGCCATAAATCTGAAATTTTATATGTTTCATTTGCTTATCCCATGGGGAGCAATGACTTCACATCTAAGAAGTAGAGGTTTATTGAAGGTTAGCAAGCATTGTATTTGTCATTTGAACAATTCATGAAAGAATATTGAAGGAAGAGAAATTTCACATATAAATATACTATCCTAGACATCTTTTATAATCGTGAGCACTCATTAAGTATGACATGCTAAAGAGTTGATGTTGGACAAGGAAGACAACATAATGGGTTATGTTTTCTCACATCTCAGTTAAATTATATTGTCATGGATCATTCAAACATGTTGAGCTTGCCTTTCCCCCTCACACTAGCCAAAATTCCCTGCACCAAGTAGAGATACTACTTGTGTTTCCAAATATCCTTAAACCCAGTTTTTGCCATGAGTGTCCACCATACCTACCTTTATGAGGTATTTACCTGCTGTTCCAAGTAAATTTGCATGTGCCAAACTCTAAACCTTCAAATAATAATCTGTTTTGTATGCCTGAATCGCTCATGTAGCAACAAGGGGCTGTCAGTATCTTCCATGCTAGGTGGGTTATTCTCAAGATGAGTGGACTCCGCTCATCATGCATGAGAAAAATGGCTGGTAACCGGGAAGCCCAGTCCCATGATCAAAAGATCAAAATCAAATCAAAAATAATTGCAAACAAAACACCCCCAGGTTTGATGTTTGTTGGAGGCACCCGTTGTTTTTGGCAAGCCATGGATTGATGATTGTTGGTGGAGGGGGAGTAAAAACTTTTACCATTCTGTTTGGGAACCGCCTATAATGTATGTAGTATGGAAGATATTGGGAACTCTTGGTTGTTATGTTGACAATGAGATCATACCTCTCAAAATTATTTATCTCTATTTCAAAATTGAGCTCTGGCACCTCTGCAAATCCCTGCTTCCCTCTACGAAGGGCCTATCTTTTACTTTATGTCTTTTATTTTATGCAAGAGTCAAGGTGATCTTCACCTTTCCCTTTTTCATTTTATCCTTTGGCAAGCACCCCGTGTTGGAAAGATCCTGATATATATATATCCAATTGGTTGTAAGTTAGCATGAACTATTATTGTTGACATCACCCAAAGGTGAATACGTTGGGAGGAAACACTATAAGCCCCTATCTTTCTTAGTGTCCGATTAAAACTCCATAACCACAAGTATTGCGTGAGTGTTAGCAATTGTAGAAGACTATATGATAGTTGAGTATGTGGAGTTTGCTAAATCAAAGCTCTCACATAGACCCTTCCTAAAAATAAGGTGAATTGTAATTGTTTGATGACTGAAAATGAAGTTTGCTAGAAATTTTATGGTCTATGCTTTAACATGTGGATAGCTTGTTACTTGATCATGAAAAGTTTTATGAGATGAACTACTGTTCTGACTTATAATCATGCTAGAAAAGGTGATTGAAATTATCATTGATCAAACTTGTGCACTTTCTAGCACTCACACTTCATAAATTCTTTCTTTATCATTTACCTACTCGAGGACGAGTAGGGATTAAGCTTGGGGATGCTGATACGTCTCCAACATATCTATAATTTATGAAGCACTCATGCTATTTTATTATCTGTTTTGAATGATTACGGGCTTTATTATACACTTTTATATTACTTTTGGGACTAACCTATTAACCGGAGGCCCAACCCATATTGTTGTTTTATTGCCTGTTTCAGTATTTCGAAGAAAAGGAATATCAAATGGAGTCCAAACGGAATGAAGCCTTCGGCAACGTGATTTTTGGAACAACGTGATCCAGGAAACTTGGAGTGCAAGCTGGGGAAGCATCAAGGAAGCCACAAGATAGGGGGGCACGCCCACCCCCCCTGGGCGCTCCCTCCACTCTTTTCGGCCCCTCGAGGCTCCCCCGACCGACTTCTTTCGCCTATATAAGTCCACATACCCTAAAACCAACGAAGGAGAAGATAGATCGGGAGTTCCGCCGCCGCAAGCCTCTGTAGCCACAAAAACCCTCTCGGGAGCCCGTTCCGGCACCCTGCCGGAGGGGGGATCGGCCGGAACGGGCTCCCTCACCGGTGGCCATCTTCATCATCTCGGCGCTCTCCATGACGAAGAGGGAGTAGTTCACCCTTGGGGCTGAGGGTATGTACCAGTATCTATGTGTTTGATCTCTCTCTCTCTCTCGTGTTCTCTCCATGGCACGATCTTGATGTATTGCGAGCTTTGCTACTCTCTTGTGATGTACCAGTAGTTGGATCTTATGATGTTTCTCCACCTCTACTCTCTTGTGATGAATTGAGTTTTCCTCTTGAAGTTATCTTATCGGACTGAGTCTTTAATGATTTGAGAACACTTGATGTATGTCTTGCCGTGCGTATCCGTGGTGACAATGGTATATCACGTGATTCATTTGATGTATGTTTTGGTGATCAACTTGCGGGTTCCGCCCATGAACCTATGCATAGGGGTTGGCACACGTTTTCGTTTTGACTCTCCGGTAGAAACTTTGGGGCACTCTTTGAAGTACTTTGTGTTGGTTGAATAGATGAATCTGAGATTGTGTGATGCATATCATATAATCATGCCCACGGATACTTGAGGTGACAATGGAGTATCTAGGTGACATTAGGGTTTTGGTTGATTTGTGTCTTAAGGTGTTATTCTAGTACGAACAGTTGAATAGATTGATCTGGAAGAATAACTTTGAGGTGGTTTCGTACCCTACCATAATCTCTTTGTTTGTTCTCCGCTATTAGTGGCTTTGGAGTGACTCTTTGTTGCATGTTGAGGGATAGTTATATGACTCAATTATGTTATTGTTGTTGAGAGAACTTGCACTAGTGAAAGTATGAGCCCTATGCCTTGTTTCCTATCATTGCAATACCATTTACGCTCACTTTTATCATTAGTTACCTTGCTGTTTTTATAATTTCAGATTACAAATACCTTTTATCCATAAAGTATGACCATCTCTTCGCCGAACTAGTGCACCTATACAATTTACCATTGTATTGGGTGTGTTGGGGACACAAGAGACTCTTTGTTATTTGGTTGCAGGGTTGCTTGAGAGACACCATCTTCATCCTACGCCTCCCACGGATTGATAAACCTTAGGTCATCCACTTGAGGGAAATTTGGTACTATCCTACAAAGCTCTGCACTTGGAGGCCCAACAACGTCTACAAGAAGAAGGTTGTGTAGTAGACATCAGACATCTGGAAGGTGCTTTTTAAGTACGGCAAATCATGGACGGACTCCGCCGAGGACCGCGGGTACCAACTGTCCTGCCCTGTAAGTTCGGTAAGTCACTGTTATGTTGGCAATTCGTATTATTTATTCGCATATCCCGAGGAAAATGCTTAATGTGTTTTTCACATCCCTCCTAGGGCTAGACGAAGAAGGCGGGGCGGATCTACTATCCGGCCCCAATGCAAGAAGAACCAGCCGGCCCACTTCTGATGAAGATGCTGGTCCCGGCGCCTTACAAGGCGCCAGAGAAGAAGGCCGAGAAGGAGGCCAAGAAGACCAGGGCGGCCTCCGTCGCTGCGTCGCTTCGGACACAAAATCCGAAGACTCCAATGCCCGTTCTTCCTCCGAAGAGGACGAGGAGGAGGAGGAAGACGAATCCCCCTTGGGGGGAAGAAATAAAAGTACAGCCTCCTCATCCTTGGAGGCCGAGTCGCCTAAGAGGGGGAAAACTCCTCTTCCAGAGGAGTCCACCGTCGCCGCCGATAGCAGCCTGGAGTGGGATCCCAGGGCCCAGCCCCTGGTAAACTCATGAGTATATAAATCCAAAAACGCTTATGCGTCCCGGCACATCATGGCATAATATTTTAATATGATCCATACTTTTTTGCAGTCCGACGAGGTCCCGCACCGAACAATCCTCGTCGGAGGATTTGCTGGGTTCAGATGCTATGGAGAGTGGGACACCCCCGAAGGCCCCTACCCCCAAACATGTGAAGGACACCGAGGTGTTGTCCCAAAAGGATCCGGACCAAGGGGGGGGAGATCGTAAAGGCGGCGCCAGGAGGTCAAACTTCAAGGGCCGGACACATGGGAGAGGAGGCTCCCATGGACGTCGACGGCAGGGGCGATCTTGAATTCGGCCCCCAGCCGGACGCAGTCCCGGAGACCACTACGGCTCCAGAGCAGGCAGGCGGCCTCCCTTGGCTGGAGGGGGTGTGCCTACTCCCCCGGCAACCTCTATCCAACCAGAGTTGCCGGATACTTTATCGACAGTGCTAAAGAGTGCTTCCATCGTTGATGAACACCGTGCCCTTATGGGTGCAGTGATTGAGAAGATTCAGTCCGCTGAGAGTGGAATGAATGAATCCTATATCAGTCTTATAAAAGGCTTTGAGGTATGTTTTATGAGGTTTTGAAGAGTGTCATAGTATGGATAGTAGCCCCTGATACACTGTTTGGTGAAAGAAAGAACCGGACAGGGGATCAAATGTATGTTCACAGGAGACTCATTTGATGGCATCTATCTCTCTTCTTTTATAAGCAGGCGTCTGTAGCGACTGCCATCTCTCATACTGCAGAAGTATCCGGACTGAGGCAGAGTCTGGAACGGGCCGAAGGAGAACTTGGTCGAGTGAAGAAGCAGTTGGAAGATAACCAAGGTATGCATAAACCTTGTTTGCATTCAGCACGAATAAGTGCGCACGATGAAAATATTTTTATTATGTGCTCTAGGGCGACGACCGAAATCGAGGCTCTTAAGAAGGCTGTGGCCGAAGCCGAGAAGAAGGCAGCCGCAGAGCAGGCTCATCGCGAAAAGCACGAGGCCAGGGTCATTGAAGCTGAGCAAGAGCTTCATGAGGCCATGAAGAAATGCGAGACCTTGGAGCAGAGTTTATTAGGGAAAGAATCCAAACCCGCCCAGGCTCGCCAAGCCGCAAGTGATACCTGGGAGGAAGCCCAGGGTGCTCTGAAGGAATTCCAGGAGGCGAGGAAGATTGCGGCTGGTAAGGATTTTTCTTATACAAAGCAATTGTTTGAAAGGAGAGAATCAAGTTGATAATTTGAATTCCGATTTCTCCAGGGGTGTTTGCGGAGCTGCCATGCAGCATATCTGATGCCGCCCAATTCTACCGAGCTCAGGGAAATAGGACTGCAGAGAAGCTCTTGTGGTCGTAGTATTTGGTGCTGAATTATCCGGTGCCATTTGCCAATCAGCTGAAGTTGCTGATCGAACTGCACAAGGCGGCCAAACTGGTCATGAAGGATTTGATAATCTGGCTATGGCCCGCCGAGCCAGAGCAGTTACTTCGGGCTCGTGAAGCGGCTTGTGAGTGCCTGCCCTCGACTCGAAGCCATCAAGTGGTCGGTCTGTAGGGAGGGTGCGGGAATGGCCTTCGCCCGCGCAAAGGTGCACCGGGGGAAGATGGATGCGGAAAAGCTGATGACCAATGGAGGGGAAGGAGCACCGCAAGCCCGAATTATATTATGATAGTGTCTTGAAAGGAGCCCACCATACGGCGGAGCAATGCACCAAGGACATTATATTTCCATGAATAAAGTCATGCTGTCCATTGTAATGTTGAACAAGGCCATTTCTATTATTTATTACCTGTTATTTGGAAGTTTTTCCTCCTGTGCGGCCGTTTTATATGTTAATCCTAAGAGTTAAATCGATTAAACCCCCTTTACGTAGTAAGAAATGCAGGGGTGTTCGGGATAAACCTGAGCACTGTTTATCCCAGTTTTGGGTCCTTGAAGGAGGTGTTCAGCACATCGAACCAGGCAATCGGACTATAGGGCTTTATCACTCTCACTTAGCCATAGGAGTTTGACAAAAGGAAGGTAGGCGCAGCCCCTGGTGTTCGGAAGACCGCACTATTGGAAATATGCCCTAGAGGCAATAATAAAATGGTTATTATTTTATTTCCTTGTTCATGATAATTGTCTATTGTTCATGCTATAATTGTATTAACTAGAAACCGTAATACATGTGTGAATACATAGACCACAACATGTCCCTAGTCAGCCTCTAGTTGACTAGCTCATTGATCAATAGATGGTTATGGTTTCCTGACCATGGACATAGGATGTCATTAATAACGGGATCACATCATTAGGAGAATGATGTGATGGACAAGACCCAATCCTAAGCATAGCACAAGATCGTGTAGTTCATTTGCTAAAAGCTTTTCTAATGTCAAGTATCATTTCCTTAGACCATGAGATTGTGCAACTCCCGGATACCGTAGGAATGCTTTGGGTGTTCCAAACGTCACAACGTAACTGGGTGGCTATAAAGGTGCACTACGGGTATCTCCAAAAGTGTCTGTTGGGTTGGCACGAATCGAGACTGGGATTTGTCACTCCGTATGATGGAGAGGTATCTCTGGGCCCACTCGGTAATGCATCATCATAATGAGCTCAATGTGACTAAGTAGTTAGTCACGGGATCATGCATTCTGAAACGAGTAAAGTGACTTTAAAGAACGAGATCGAACGAGGTATTGGGATACCGACGATCGAATCTCGGGCAAGTAACGTACCGATTGACAAAGGGAATTGTATAGGGATTGCTTGAATCCTTGACATCGTGGTTCATCCGATGAGATCATTGTGGAACATGTGGGAGCCAACATGGGTATCCAGATCCCGTTGTTGGTTATTGGCCAGAGAGCTGTCTCGGTCATGTCTGCATGATTCCCGAACCCGTAGGGTCTACACACTTAACGTTCGATGACGCTAGGGTTATAGGGAAGTTTTGTATGTGGTTACCGAATGTTGTTTGGAGTCCCGGATGAGAAATCGGACGTCACGAGGAGTTCCGGAATGGTCCGGAGGTAAAGAATAATATATAGGAAGTGAGGTTTTGGTCACCGGAAGTATTACGGGTGTCACCGGTAATGTACCGGGACCACCGGAAGGGTTCTGGGGGTCCACCAGGAGGGGCCACCAGCCCCGGAGACTTGCATGGGCCAAGAGTGGGAAGGTACCAGCCCCTGAGTGGGCTGGTGCGCCTCGCACCAAGGCCCAAGGCGCAGGAAAGAGGAGAGAGGGGAAACCCTAGGCACAGATGGGCCTAAGGCCCACCCTAGGGCGCGCTGTCGGTGTCAAAACCGGCGGATCTCAGGTAGGGGGTCCCAATCTGTACGTCTAAGGCTAATGGTAACAGGAGGCAAGGGGCACAATGTTTACCCAGGTTCGGGCCCTCTCGATGGAGGTAAATTCCTACTTCCTGCTTGATTGATATTGATGATATGGGTGATACAAGAGTTGATCTACCATGAGATCGTAGAGGCTAAACCCTAGAAGCTAGCCTATGATGATTATGATTCTGTCTCTAAGGACTAAACTCTCCGGTTTATATAGACACCGGAGAGGGCTAGGGTTTACATGGAGTCGGTTACAAAGAAGGAAATATAATATCCGGATCGCCAAGCTTGTCTTCCACGCAAAGGAGAGTCCCATCCGGACACGGGATGAAGTCTTGAGTCTTGTATCTTCACGGTCCAATAGTCTGGCCAAAGTATGTTGTCCGGCTGTCCGGATACCCCTAATCTAGGACTCCCTCAGTAGCCCCTGAACCAGGCTTCAATGAAGATGAGTCCGGCGCGCAGTTTTGTCTTCGGCATTGCAAGGCAGGTTCCATCTCCGAATACTCCAAAGTAGATCGATGATTGCGTCTGGCATTGTGAGATAATTCCCGCACACCTCTGTAGAGAGCATAGCACTCCATAAGTCTGATATGCTAATAATTTGTGTACGGTGTGCTCTTACGTCGTGGTCTGGTCCAACACGAACCGATTTTTCTTGGCCTTCCTCGATACGCGTTGCGAGGCGGTTTTATTGGCACACCCTGCCAAAGCAGAGATCGTGCTCCCCTTATCGCGGGATTTTCCATCAACACGGGCGCGCGCAACAGCACTACGCCCGTTAGTATGACTCCTTGTTTTTAGGCAAGTCCCAAGTGATCATGCTGAGGATGTTTGATATTCACCCACTTTATAAAGGGGCCGAGGCCTATCCCTCTTTTCCACCACCCTTGCGCCTTTTCGCATCTCGAGTTCTAACACCCGGAGCCCCAGCTCATGTACCTCGGATCCTCAATCATGTCCGGATCCAACCTTCAAGGCCGGTGGGTAGCCTCCTCGGTCATAGAAGAGGACATTGCGAAGCTTAGGGAGGTCGGATATCTGATTGCCGACATCAAGCACAGGCTTCTTGCTCCAGGGCAGGTCATCCCTAGTCCCGAACCCAACGAGAGCGTTGTATTTGTTCCTCACTTCCTCCGCGGCTTAGGCTTCTCCCTTTATCCCTTTGTGAGAGGGCTCATGTTCTACTACGGGCTAGATTTTCATGATCTAGCTCCGGACGCCATACTTCAAATCTCGTCGTTCATCTTCGTGTGCGAAGCCTTTCTCCACGTCACCCCGCACTTCGGCTTATGGCTCAAGACCTTTAATGTTAAGCCGAAGATGATTGAGGGGTGACACGCAGAGTGCGGAGGTGCAGTAATAAGAAAGAACGCCAACGCTCCATGGCCAGAGGGCTCCTTCCAAGAGGTGTCCGATCTATGGCAGCGGAGGTGGTTTTACGTCACGGCTCCCATAGGCACAAAGTGGGTGGTTGCCCCCGACTTCCGTTCGGGTCCTCCTCCTCAAGTGGCGTCATGGACCAATATAGGATGGGATTGGGGTCCTGCTACTGATGTACCGACACTGCAGAGCCGTATCCGGGAGCTTCTTGAGAGGGACATTAGCCTTGCCAGCATAATTCAGGTAATGCTAATCCGACGGATGTTGATGTGCAAACGCCGGCCTCTCCGGATGTGGGAGTTCAATCCGGAAGGTCCGCGGACTATTCTGCACTTCTTCGGCCTGACGCTCGAAGGGATGTGTAAGTTATTCTTCGGACCACAAGCAAAGTGTCCGGACACCATCGAGGATGCGGGCCTGAGGTACAATCGCCCATATACCCAAGTAAGTAACCCAGAAACCGAACACTTCGTTTATATTTATCATAACATTATTCTGAAAATCCTTCGCGGCTAGGAATGGCGCAGCAAGGCAGAGAGAATCAGGTGTCCGACGCCACTTCCCGAAGGCTCGCCTAGTCCTGCCATAGCCAATATGCTTGATCGTGTGCTAAGCAAAGTGCCCTCAGGGAAAGACGAAGGGAAGAACAGAGAAGTAGAACTTCACACATTGCGCATCCAAACCGGGGGAATTGCTAGCTCCCCAAAGGAGGATAGTCGGGGAGGGGAATCTAAGGCCTCCTCACCTCGCGGGAAGAAAAGGCCCGCCTCCGAAGACTTGGAGACGGAGGTGCCCAGACAAGGGAAGAAAGCTTCACTAGGGAGCCCTGCCCCGAAGGGCGTCCTCACCGCGCCATGCCCACCAACGGCCCAACCCTCAGCCAAGCTGTAAGTTAATCGTAAATACAAAGGTACTACTTCCTTCTCCGTGAACAATAACCAGGATCCATTCTTTGCAGCCCGGCTAGTAGCTCTTCTCGACAGAGTTCGTCTTCAGGGGACCTCCCTCCGGAGATGATGGAGAGTGAGACCCCACCAACCTTTTCGCCTCATGAGGCGGGCGACCCCGAGGTGTCGTCACGGAGGAGTCCAAATCTGCCGAAGCCAGAAGCTAGTACTTCGGCCGCCCTGAGCCCGGAGCGTTCGGCTCCCACGGGGGGCGATAAGAAGGGTCCGGTGCAATTTGGCATCCGGCCGGACACACTAACCGGCCTTCTGGAGCGAGCTGATCTTTCAGAGGAGCACCGTTCATTAATGAGCACGGTGCTCAAGAAGATTTCATCGGCCACAAGCGGGTTGAATGAAGCCTTTACGAGCCTGCTTAGAGGCTTAGAGGTATGTAATTAGAAATACTTAATTTTTGGCTGTGACGCATGCGCTAGGTGTGCTCCATATGGATAGTAGCCCCTGAGACTTTGGTTGTCCGCCCTAGGCGGCAAGCGGAGGATCATATTGTGTAAGTAATGATCGCGCTATATTTATGCGCATGTGTTGAAGGATCCGACAGCCGACCGGTCCGTTGAAGTTGCCGAACTAAGGAGGCAGATTGGAGCTGTTGATGCCGATATCACACTGTGAACGAGCGGCTTAACGAGTCACAGGCTATGTGCTCTGCTTTCCTTATTATTTTTTGTAGGAAAAAACTCAGAGGAGCATAATGCTAATGTTATATGTTTGGACTGCAGATGGAGATGCTGCCGTGGAAGCCCTGAGGGCGGAACTTGCCCTGGCCAAGGAACAGGCCCGGGCCAGCGATGCGGTTGCCCTAAAGGCAGCCAAAGAGTTGAGAGCCCAACAGGCTGCTCGTCGCCGAAGCGAAGACAAATTAGCCGAGATGGTTGCGGAGCTGAAAAATGCCGCCGATCGGCATGAGCTTCTTGAAAAAGAAAATAAGGCTATTTCGGCTGACCTGAAGAAGGCACTTGATGCGGCCAAGGAGACGCAGTCTGAAATTAGGGTCGCGCGGCAGGAGCTTCGACAGACCGGAGAAATCGCGGCCGGAAACCCCTACTTGTTGCGGCTGAAGTTTTTAGATCCGAAGTACGCTCCTCTGGATCGACGTTGGAGTCTGGCAGACGCGTATGCGGACTTGGCAAAGAGTACAGCTGATGCGGCCAAGTTTTTCGAGGATCAAAAAGATAATGAAGTGGAAAGGTTGTTCTGGTCGCAATTCAGTGCTCCAACGCGCACATTGCCGTTGAGTGAGAAGATGGCTGCGGTTGCCAAGCTCCATAGGCTGTCCGGACTTGCAATGCGGTCTGTGATAGACCATCTATGGCCAAAGGGGCCCAAGCCGGACAATTATTTTGGTTTAGTGCAACAATTCCTTGGTGCTGTATCGCGGATTGATGCCATGAAGAGGTCTGCGTGCATAGAGGGTGCACGGATGGCCCTTGCCCGCGTTAAAGCATATTGGACAGATATGGAGGCCACCATCATTGTGACCCAGAATCCGGCGGGAGGCCAAGATCCATCCGAGCACTACTTGGATCAGGTAGTAGAAGGCGCTCGCTTAATAGAGGCTCAATGCTCGAAGACTTTAATGTTCGAGTGACAAATCTTGCCTTTTTAAAAACAATGTTATTTTAATTATGCAGCAGATATTTATACTTTTTGCCCGAAAGTATTATTGTGCCTCCCGTGCGGCCGTTTTTATGTATATGTGTAATCTGAAAGTTAGCAGTCGTTGGCTTCAGCCCCCACGCATACAATGCGGGGGTGTTCGCGAAAAGTATGTGAGATCACACTTGATCCAACGTCTTGTTCCGTTAAGGAGGTGATCGCACGTCAAACTAGGCAACCGGACTATATAGCTATGACACTTTCACTTAGTCATAGGAGTTTGACGGTGGGGCTACTATGTAGCCCCTGGTACCTTTGCGTGCATCCGAATACGGGCGCGTGTGTACATGACCGGGAAACAGTCCTTCATTAATGCGGCGGGATCCTAAAGATTCCGATAGGTCTTCGAGTGGTTGAACAGTCTCTAGCTATATCACGATAGTCAGTTTTCGGCTTTCTCTACTGAGGTGCTCATCCGGAATAACCAGGGCACAATCGCAGTAGTTCTCCTTTGGCCGCCTTAGCCGATAAGAATGGAATGTAAGGCAGCGAACCCAGGAGCCGGGCAAACCCAACATTTGACCAAAGACATGATTCGGAGCTGATGCATATAAGGCCAAACTCGTGGTTCCGAACACTCCCGAAGGTATTCAGACTTTACTGGGCTGAGTAACGCCCCTTATTATGAACCCTGTATTCCCAGGTACGTGCATTAGTCTGTCGTGGCAAAATGCCAATAACGGCAGTATCCTCTGTGGGTGTAGTACCCATGGGATGTGTAAGCAACAAGAAACAATAAAGAAGGTTTACACACGGGCTTAATCTAAAGAGAAACCTTTGAGCGGGACCCTGCTGCAGTCTGCGCCTTTGTCCCCGTTGTGCCGTGTCCTGGGAGGGTGTCGCACGAATGGTGTCTGTAAAAAGAAAAACTCCTAGGGAAGAGTATGACATAAGCATGCGAAAAGTTAGCTACCACTAATGGATAGTAAAAGTGTTAGACATTGGCCTGTTAATAAGGTTAGGTCGAAAATAGGGCTTTATTAATTATCTATAGCCCCTGGTGTCCTCTATGGGATTACATGTGTGGCGCCTTGATCAGGTTGATATGGGCTGCCGGACTCGTCTAACCGTGTCCATGGTCTTAACGACCAATCATGCTTTCTGGTATTAGAGGCCGCTTAGAGTCCGGCTGCTGGAGCAGTCGCGTATTCCTCCATGAGTGAGGAATGCTCTGTGTTTCCGTCAACGGTGTTGACGCCACGTGGACCGGGCATCTTGAGTTTAAGGTATGCGTAGTGTGGTACTGCGTTGAAGCGGGCAAAGGCCTTTCTCCCAAGGAATGCGTGATAACCACTTTGGAGGGGGGCAATGGTGAAGAGTAGTTTTTCGCTTCTGAAGTTTCCTGGGGAGCCGAATATCACCTCTAGAACGAGGGAGCCCCTGAAGTGGGCTTCGACGCCTGGTATCAACCCTTCAAAGGTGGTGTTGATGTGGTTGATTCTGGATGGGTCTATCCCCATCCTGCGGACAGTGTCCTGGTATATTAGATTAAGACTACTGCCGCCGTCCATGAGGACGTGAGTAAGATGGTATCCGTTGATTATTGGGTCGAGCACCAAGGCAGCTGATCCTCCGTGCCGCATACTAGTCGGGTAGTCCCTGCGATCGAAGGTGATCGGGCAGGCCGACCAGTGGTTAAGTTTGGGGGCCACGGGCTCTATAGCATATGCGTCTCTGAGCGCGCGTTCGCGCCTTCTTGTGGTTATGTGAGTCGGGTGGATCATGTTTACTGTTTTTACTTCTGGTGGGAATTTTTTCTGTCCCCCAATGTTCGGCTGGCGAGGCTCGTCCTCGTCTTCACTTGGTGTTTCCCCTCCCCTATGTTCGGCGTTTAATTTGCCGGCCTGCTTAAAAACGCAACATTCTCTATGAGTGTGGTTCGCGGGTTTCTCGGGGGTGCCATGGATTTGGCACAGTCTGTCCAGGACTTTATTCAGGCCGGATGGTCCTTCTTTGCTGCCTTTAAGTGGCTTCTTTTGTTGACCGAGTCGACAGCCCCTAAATCTGGTGTTGACCGTTATGTTGTTCGGACTTTCTTCCTTGTTTCAACGTTTGTTTTTATTGCGCCGTGGCTTCCTGTTGCCATCCCTGATTTCGGATGTACTTGGGTCGTTGGTGCCTCGACGGGCCAACCAGCTGTCTTCACCCGCGCAAAAGCGGGTCACAAGGCTTGTTAGGGCTGCCATTGTCCCCGGCTTTTCTTGGCCGAGGTGTCTAGCGAGCCACTCGTCCCGGATACTGTGTTTGAAGGCCGCTAGGGCTTCGGCATCCGGACAGACGACAATTTGATTCTTCTTAGTGAGGAATCTGCTCCAAAGCTTGCGGACGAACTCTTCGGGCTGTTGAATTATGTGACTTAAATCGTCAGCGTCCGGAGGTCGGACATAGGTCCCTTGAAAATTTGCCCTAAAAGCGTCGTCGAGTTCCTCCCAACTTCCGATTGAATTTTCGGGGAGGCTTTTCAACCAGTGTCGAGCTGGTCCTTTCAACTTGAGGGGAAGGTATTTGATGGCGTGGAGGTCGTCCCCACGAGCCATGTGTATATGCAGGATGAAATCCTCGATCCAGACCCCGAGGTCTGTCATTCCATCGTATGCCTCTATGTTCACAGGTTTAAAACCTTGTGGAAATTTGTGGTCCAGTAGCTCTTCGGTGAAGCACAGAGGGTGAGCAGTCCCCCTATTTCTAGACATGTTATGGCATGCCGTCGGCTGTTGATGTGTCCGGTACTGATTCTGAACTGGTACTCGATCAGTCTGATCGTTTTGGTGACCATAGTTCTGTGCCAGGGCGTGTCATCTAGATCCATCGATGGACCTGGTCGTGCCAGCCTTTTTATCTAGGAGCTCACGTAAATCGTGTGCATCGCCGGTAGCTGCTCCATTGCGGTTCCGAAGTGGTTTGTTCGGCCTATTGGTCGTATTGTTCTTCGGTGGAACAGCCTCGTGTCGAATTCTAGTAGCAGCTTGCGCTTTGGATAGCTCTTTGTTTGGCGATCGTCGCCGTACTTTTCTTCAGTGTCTAGTACTTTATTCCATCTGCGATTGAGCGTTTCCTGTGCGGCTTTAAGCTTTTGCTTCTGCTTCTTCAGACTTCTCGCAGTGGCCATAAGCCTTCTGTGGAGGTTATCTCGTTCCAAGCGTGTCTCCGGGATGATGAATGCATCATCATCTGGACTGTGCTCTTGTCCTGGGGCTGTTTGATGAGTTCGTCCCTCGGGATCATTGTGATCGGGCGTCTGCTCCGAGTTGTGTTAGGCGTGACCTGGTTCATCCTGCTCCATCGCTGGGTCCATATGGTCGTTGTTGCCTTCAGGGTTGACTGTGGTGTTGATCTTTCCAGCGCTGTTATCACTATTTTTACTGTTGCTGGACTTGGAGCGGCGCCTGCAGCGTCGTTTTGGCTTTTGTCCGGGGGTTTTATCCTCCGGTTTGTCGCCGTCGTCCTCCTTAGGCGTATCCACCATGTATATATTGTATGATGAGGTGGCAGTCCAGCGCCCCGTGAGTGGTGGTTCTGAATCGTCCCCTGCGCCGATGTCCATAGTGTCAGCAGAGTCGAATTAAAGTATGTCCGTTATGCCGTCGACAGTGGCTATGAAGTGGGTGGTGGGTGGGCAACGAATTACTTCGTCGCCTGCTTCCTGCTTGAGCCGGACATAGTTCGGCCAAGAGTCTCCTGACAATGAGAGAGACTTTAACGAGTTTAGCACGCCACCAAAGGGCGAGTGCTCGAAGATATCCGCAGCGGTGAACTCCATTACCGGAGCCCACCCGGATTCGGCGGGCCCGGGAGTGCGCGGACTGGAACCTACAACCGGATACGAGTCCGGGGGTCCGGTGTCAGAGGCTTCCTTGGGGGTGAAGTCTATGTTCGGCTCTACCGCCGATGGGTGTGCAGCCTCCGGGGCGGGGTCCATCCACCCGTCCTTGGGCGACGCAATCTGCCCCGGATTTAGGTCCGGGGCTCCTGCAGGGGCGATATCCCGAGCATTGTCCGACAGCAGGTCTAAGCCGTGCTCATCATGATTGTCCGGCGCTCCTGGCATAGGCCCGAATCCGTTGAAGATCAAGTCTCCATGGATATCGGTCATGTAGTTTAGGTTTCCGAACCTGACCTGATGGCCAGGGACGTTGCTATCGATCTGCTCCAGATGGCCAAGCGAGTTGGCCCATAGTGCGAAGCTACCAAACACGAGGATCTGTCCGGGGAGAAAAGTCTCACCCTGGACCATGTTGTTGTTGATTATTGAAGGAGCCATCGAGCCTTACAGCGACGACACAGAGGAACTCTCAATTAAAGCACCAATGTCGGTGTCAAAACCGGCGGATCTCGGGTAGGGGGTCCCGATCTGTGCGTCTAAGGCTAATGGTAACAGGAGGCAAGGGGCACAATCTTTACCCAGGTTCGGGCCATCTCGATGGAGGTAAAACCCTACTTCCTGCTTGATTGATATTGATGATATGGGTGATACAAGAGTTGATCTACCACGAGATCGTAGAGGCTAAACCCTAGAAGCTAGCCTATGATGATTATGATTATGTCTCTAAGGACTAAACTCTCCGGTTTATATAGACATCGGAGAGGGCTAGGGTTTACAAGGAGTCGGTTACAAAGAAGGAAATATAATATCCGGATCGCCAAGCTTGTCTTCCACACAAAGGAGAGTCCGATCCGGTCACGGGACGAAGTCTTGAGTCTTGTATCTTCACGGTCCAATAGTCCGGTGAAAGTATGTAGTCCGGCTGTCCGGATACCATCTAATCCAGGACTCCTCACGTGCCCCCTCTCTCCCCCTCTTGGCCGCCCCCTCCATCCCATCTAGGGCTGCCGCCCCCCTAGGGGTGGGAACCCTAGAGGGGGCGCACCCTCCTTCCCTCCTCCTATATATAGTGGGGGTTTTGGGGCTGCCAAGAACACGAGTCTCCCCCTCTCTTGGCGCAGCCCTACCCCTCCCCCTCCTCGTCTCTCGTAGTGCTTGGCAAAGCCCTGCTGGAGTGCCACGCTCCTCCGTCACCACCACGCCGTTGTGCTGCTGCTGGACGGAGTCTTCCTCAACCTCTCCCTTTCTCCTTCCTGGATCAAGGCACGGGAGACGTCACCGGGCTGCACGTGTGTTGAACACAGAGGCACCGTTGTTCGGTGCTTAGATCGGATTCGGATGCGATCTGAATCGCTTCGTGTACGACTCCACCGGCCACGTTCTTGTAACGCTTCCGCATCGCGATCTTCAAGGGTATGAAGATGCACTCCCACTAGTAGAAAAAACCCCACTAGTCCCGGTTGGTTAGGGCCTTTTGTCCCGGTTCTTGAACCGGGACTAAAGGGTCGTTACTAATGCCCTAGACCTTTAGTCCCGGTTCTAACACGAACCGGGACAGATGGGCCTCCACGTGGCCGGTGCGCCCGAGCTCAGTAGGAGGGCCTTTGGTCCCGGTTGGTGGCACCACCCGGCACCAAATGGCACCCACGCGTCAGAATATCAGGGGCTGGGGTTTTTGTTTTTTTTAAAGGGGGGGTGGTCGTTGGGGGTTTTGGGGGGTTAATTTAGATGTTTCATATATTGTGTTAGCTAGCTAATTAATAGAGAGAAGTGTCCTCTCTTATGTCCGTGCTTGATCGACGCTACGTACTGTACATAGAGAGGCCCTCGACACGCTAGCTAGTAAGAAAATGAAGGAAACCATTAAGTACAGAAGTTCGTCATGCATACCGAGAGAAGTGATCGATCGACCTCTCCTTCTGCGAGAGTTTGGTCGAACAACAAGTTTTCGTATTATCTATCTGACGCTACTGGCTACATACATATACAATATGTAAAATCTCTTACAATCCCCTAGCATTTGAAATCAACTTCCACATGGTATTCTTCGGCTTTATTGATGACGTGGTCAAGAAAGAATCCCGCCAATTCCTCTTGAATCGCTTTCATGCGATCTTGTGGTAGGAGTTCATTCCGCATCTGCCACATCTGATTTGAAGAAGGGGGTTAATACATATATATGAATGAAACTCAACAGAAATGATGGTGTAATAAAATGAAATTGTGAATATTATTGCCACGCACTTCATATTGTCTTTTAGAGTAGCCCGCTTATTTTTCAAAGTCGCGTTGTAGATGAACTCGCACACGTAGTATCCACAGAAATCATTCCCTTGTTCCTGCCACAAGCACTTTACGAGAAATAGAGGTCAATCAAACTGATAATGAAGCATTATAAATGGCATTGATGAAAGTATAGCTATAGAATCAACGGAGATGCGCGCAACTAGCTAGCTAGTAGTACTTACTTTCGGGTATGTATATCGCAACTCCTTCGGCAGTCCCGAGCTTCTGCGGTGAACTATTTCCAAACCCTGCAAGACAAAGAAAATAATTATTATTACTTGAGACAACAGGAAATGAACAAAAAGTTGCCGATATGGTGCGATAATGATCGATTGAACATACTTGTTTAGCATTTTAGTCATGTCCGCATAGGTTACGGAATCTTTTCGTCTCGAGTCTAAGACGGTTACTAGTCCCCGCTCAAGCTTAATCTCCAGAAGAACATAGTGGAACCTGCGCACGCATGCATAACTCATCAATTACATTACTATAACCTCACTCGAGTAATAAGGGAAACCGAATATGCACACGACAGTAACACTCACTCGAAGTTGTAAGGAAAGAGTATTAAATCTTTGTTTTGATTTTTGATCAACGATTGTAGCAAGTTGGCATCGGCCTCTTCGGCCCTCTTTTTAACCTGAAATTCATCTATGATATTTGTGTTAATGAACCCAATATCATATATTTCTTGTTTTTGGCACTCGACGATCTTCAGTCTGCATAATATAGTGAGCATAATTAATTATAAATACATGCAATGAAAGAGCCGAGCCATATATAGAGACTTAATGACAGAAATAGTACTTACAGACACTAGCAAAAGACCGTTAATTTATCGAGGGCCTTTTGATTGAAGAACTTGAAGAACTCCTCAAATGGAACAGGCAAAAGATCAGTTCCAACGAGGTCGTGCTCCTCTTTAATTCTCAGATACAAAGTATTCATCCCCCAAGACTCTCTGCAGGTTTTCATGTACCAATTATGGAATCCTCGCATCATCATTGTTAGAGATTTTTCATCTTTGACGAGAGGCTTCCCGTACTCGTATCTGTGTTTGTCCACATCCAAGAAATCAAAATGTACATCGTCCGGCAGGTAATCTCTAAGATTGCTATAACCGGGCACCGTCCCCGAAGCATTAGCGACGATGTCGCTAGACACATTGAGAGGGGGGCACGATTGCTTTGCTTGTTCGCCGAGTTGGGCAATTTTTTTCCTAGCTGCTCGTTCTTTTAACCTTTGATCACCGACAGTACTTCCTGACCGCTCCGCTTGGAGATATGCCTTTTCAGGAACGCGCTCATAGTTGGTTTTCGGCGGAGACTTTGGTGGTTTCCTCAGGGCATCGATAGTGCGCTTTGCTTTCACCGGATCTACCTTCTCCTCTGGAGGTGGATGTCTCTTTTCTTTCAACCCTTCAAAGAAGTCCTTCACTTTGGTCCGCATGATCTTCGCGTTTTCCTCCTCGGTCCTCTCGTACGGTAACTTCTCTAGAGGCTTGAGAGATGGACCGTATCTGTATTACCTCTTGCCTCTGGCTGTACTGCTAGACGCCGGAGCAGACGGAGCAGATGCAGCTATTTTCTTTCGTGCTTGCTTACGAGGCGGGGGAGAAGTACTATGACGCGCCGGAGCAGCCGGGGCGGCGGCGGGTCTCTTCTGCCCTTGCTGGCGAGGCAGAGAAGGAGGAGGCAACTGGCTGCTCGGGCGCCACGCAAGACAAAGCGGAGAAGGAGGCGGAGTGCCGCCACGCCACGGAGAAGGAGGCTGAGTGCCCCGATCACTCGCCGAGGAGGCGGAGGAGGAGGCGGAGTGCCCTGACTCGCCGGAGGAGGAGGAGGAGGCGGAGGCGTCCAGTTCGGAAGGTTGATGAGCTCCTTCCGCCATAGGCATGGATTCTTCAGAGAAGAACCCAGCCGAATCTCCCCTTCACCCGTGTGCATCGCCCTAGCATATCCTTATGGAATCGGCTGGCCATGGTAGGTTGATCCAGGTTCATTAGGTATAACAGAGCCAACAGCCGCCTCGACTTTCAATGTCATCCATCGCGTCATAAGGTGGCAATGTTGAGACTCTATGATAGCATCCACGGGGTAGCCTGTGAAGACAGGCTCCAGCTGCTGAGTCTGCTCGGTGGAAGCAACGCTGCTTCTCCGCTGAGATGGCGGTGTAGCTTCAAGGGAAGCTTTGGTACGTCGTTTGCTGTGATCTGCTTCTCGTTCCTCTAGCCCTTGTACCCTTTCGTGCAGCGCCTACAGTTGGCTATGCTCCACTTTCTTCCTCCTCTCCTGGGTATTGTAACCCCATGCGTCTGGAAACCCAGCCTTCCACGGAAGGGAGCCTGGCATGCCTCATGTCCATCTAGGGTGCTCAGGATTCCCGAGGGCCATCGTGAGTTGTCATTCTCTCTGTTTGGAACGAACATCCCTTCCCGTTGTTCTCGATATACTCCCGAAGCTTCCTGACGGGTATTCGCAGTTGCTCTTCCGTCCAAACGCACTTCCCTGATACAGGGTCGAAGGTTCCGCCAACCCCGAAGAACCAAGTCCGGCAACGGTTTGGCCATCTCAATGTCTCTGGTTCGACCCCTTTAGCAATCAGGTCATTCTCAGCCTTGTCCCACAAAGGTCGGGCTTTGAGGTAACTACCTGACCCCGTGCGATGGTGATGCTTCTTCTTCGCAGCATTAATCTTGTTTGTCGCTAACATCTTCTTACTCTTTTCCGATGTCTTGTGGGCCACAAATGCGGGCCATTGATCTCTGATCTTCTCAAACCGGGCGGTGAATTCTGGTGTCTCTTCTTTGTCGACAAACGTTTTCAGCTCATTCTTCCACCTCCTGAATAGTTCTGACATCTTCTTAAGAGCATGAGACTTGATCAATTCCTCTTTAACTGGCTTCTCTGGATCCTCCTCTGGCGGTAGGGTGAAATTTTCCTTAAGCACTGTCCAAAGATCTTCTTTCTGCATATCAGAGACATAAGACATCAGCACCTCAGGGTCTTCCTTCTTTGGCTTTAACCATTGCTGGATATTGATCGGGATCTTGTCCCTAACAAGAACCCCGCACTGAGCACAAAATGCATCCCTTGTCCGGATGGGTTCAATCGGCTTGCCATCACGCGCGATTGCTATGATCTCAAACCTTTGATCCGAGCGCAACTTTTTCTTTGGGCCTCGTTTCTTTACCGAAGTTAAGCTCGATCCAGAGGGCTAGAGAAAAAAGAAGAAAGACGAGAGTTAATTAATATGTGTACATATGAAAACAATGAATGCATCAATTAACTAGTCAGCATGAGCTTAACTAATATATATATATATATATATATATATACCTGGCCGGACTCAGTTCAGTCACCGAAGCAGTCAGCACGGTCTCCTTCTTGTACCTCCATTGGGTCACCGGAGCCATCATGAACATAGCCCTCTTCTTGTACCAGCGTTAATGGGTCACCGGTGCCATCACGAACATAGCCCTCTTCTTCACCCAGTCCTTCCTAACCATCGGTGTCGTTGAGAAATGACGCAATGACATCACTTCCTTGTGCGGTTATCTCCCCCAACATCGCTTCGCTGTTTCGCCTCGGAGTGCTCCATAGTTTCTGCAAATATTTACAACATGTCAATTATTATTCAAACATTGTACATATGGATATATATTAGTGGCAAACGTAGAACTAGCTGGCTAATCACAATAAGGAATCATGTTAGTGGCCTCGACGCTGCTTCTCTAGGGTTTGGTGTGGCCTAGACAACGCTTCAAGGGTATTGGGTGGCCTCGACACAATGCTTCAAGGGTTTGGGGTGGCCTCGACGACAATGCTCTTTTAACTTGGTAAATATGGGTGGCCTCGACAGAGTTTGTCGGGTAGGGGCACGGCGGGAGGGGGTAGGAGACCACCATCGTTTTTTCTCTAGGGTTTGGGTGTCCTCGAGAGTTTTGGTCGAGCGAGAGGGCCGAGGAGGGGGGGGGTGCTCCCGTGGTATAACTTATCACGGTCGAGAGGGGGTATATATATCGACCGCCCCTCATGTCGAAGTTATCCGGGAGGGGGATATATCGACAACGACGCGACATACATATACATGGGAAAATAATGTTATCGGGGAGGGGGTATATCGGTACCCCCCCCCCTCGTGTAGAATTTCTCAGGAGGGGGTATATCGACAACGACATACCCGATAAAAATAAGAATATAAATGAAGAAATAAAAAGAGGAGAAGAAGAAAGGAATAGAAGAGAAGCAATCGAAGAAAAAAAAGAAGAAAAAAAGGAGAAGAAGAAAGGAATAGTGGAGAAAGAAGAAAATTTTCTTCTTTCTCCACTATTCCTTTCTTCTTCTCCTCTTCTTTTTCTTCTTTTTTCCTCTTCTTATTTATTTCTCCTCTTCTTCCTCTCCTCTTCTTCTCCTTTCTTCCTCTTCTTATTTTCCTTTTTCTCCTCTCATTCTTTTTCTTCTTCTTCTTCCTTTCCTAGCTAGATAACTCTTCTACCTTTAATGTACTAAATATTCTTCCTTTCCTAGCTAGATATTTAAAAATTAAACTAACCTAAAATGTACTAAATCTAACTTGCATATATGTATACTTTAAAACATCATTAATTACAAAATAAAAAATACATACATACATACAGAAAACATGTAAAAAATAGATATATCTAAAAAAATACATACATACATATATGAAAATCTAAAAACATGTAAAAAATCTAATAAAAATTAAAGAAAACATAATTAACAAAATAAAAATTAACTAGGGCGGCGCTGACAGCGACGACGCGCGGGGGCGAGCCGTGGGAAGGGGCTCAGGCGTGGGGCAGGGACCGGTGCGGCGTGGCGCCGGCGACAACGTGGTCGAGGGCAGGGCGGCGCGGGCGACGGCGCCGGAGGCAGGGACGGCGCTGGCGACGGCGTTGGATGGTAGGGGCGGCGAGGGAACCGCCGTGCAGGGGCGGTCCGCGGGCAGGGGCTCGGGCGCGGGGCAGAGGCGACGACGGCGACGGCGACGAGGAGCAGCGCTGGGGCGTCGGGCAGGGAAGACGAACTGAAATAAATTTTTCACAAGTGCTAATTATATACCAAAGGCATTGGTACCGGTTCGTGTCACCAACCGGTACCACTGCCCCCCTTTAGTCCCGGTTGGTGCCACCAAAGGTCTCTTTTCAGCAGCCCAAAGGGCGGGAAGCAGAGGACTTTGGTGCCGGTTGGTGGCACCAACCGGGACCAAAGGGGTGGCATTGGTTCCGGTTGGTGCCACGAACCGGTACCAATGCATCCCTTTAGTCTCGGTTGGTGCCACCAACCGGGACCAAAGGCCTTGTGCTGTAGCGCCCGCGTCGAAAGTTTAGTCCCACCTCGCTAGTTGAGAGGGGCGCGCAGTGGTTTATAAGCCCCACTGCCGCACCCCTCTCGAGCTCCTCTCCACTGCAGGCTTATGGGCCTACTTGCAACTGCTTTGCCTGATGGGCCTTCTGGGCCTACTGCGGGCCTAAATCCTGGCCCATGGATGGGTTTCTAGTCGTATTCACGCCAAGGTGGCCCAGTTGGTGGCAAATTTTTTATTTTTTCCCAGTTTTTTTGTTTTATTTTTTGCTTCATTTATTTGTTTTTGTTTCTACTTACAACAAAATACTTATTTATTTTATTTTATTTTGTTTATAATTACTTATTAATTTTATTTTTTGATAATTCTTTTTGCTATTAAAGTTTCTAACAAAAAAGTTCTTTATGAAAAGTCTTTTTGCTTTTAATGATTTTGAACAGAAAATACTTTGATAATTTTACTTGCATCAATTTTATATAAATTTAGTTTCAATAATACTAGAAGTTGCTTACAATGTTTTGAACAGAAAATACTTTGATAATTTTAGTTTTATAAATTTTATTTATGTTATTAAAGTTTTTTTTGTTTCTACTTATCTATTTTATTAAAGTTTATATTATTTTGTTTCAAATTACTTATTTATTTTATTTTGTTTTGTTTCTGACTTCATTTGTTATTTTTCATGCATTTACTAATTATTTTGAGCTATAAGACCATGAAATTGAAAAGCATTTGAAATGAACTCTGAAAAGGTTCCAAGTTGGCATGGTATCATCATTTCACCCACATAGCATCTGAAAGAAAGTAGAGAGGCTTACGGCAAAAACTGGATCCACTTCGTGTACAAAACAAACAATCTCCTTCGAAGTATCAGGGTTTCATACGGAAACTCGTCTGTTACAAAGGGATTTCATTTTTTGAACTTATTTGAACCCCCTTGTTTTTCTGTGTTCAAAATGCACCATTCAAAGCCACATCATCAAATTACAACCCTTTTTGACTTCATTTGTTATTTTTCATCCATTTACTGATTATTTTGAGCTATAAGACCATGAAGTTGAAAAGCATTTGAAATGAACTCTGAAACCAAAGTACATACATAGTTCTCCAGAGCATTAAAACCAAAGTACATACATAGTTCGCATTGAACAACATATAGGTCTCCAGAGCATCTAATTAAACCATACATTGAAATTATGTAAAACATTTCAATGCAAAAACAAATGCGATCATAACCGCAACCAAGGTAACAACTGATCCAACTGCATAATGATACCAAGCCTCGGTATGAATGGCATATTTTCTAATCTTTTTAATCTTCAACCGCATTGCATCCATCTTGATCTTGTGATCATCGAAGACATCCACAACATGCAACTCCAATATCATCTTCTCCTCCTCAATTTTTCTTATTTTTTCCTTCAAGTAACTGTTTTCTTCTTCAACTAAATTTAACCTCTCGACAATAGGGTCGATTGGAATTGCCGGTTCAACAACCTCCTAGATAAATAAAATCTATGTCACATTGGTCGGCATAATTGTCATAAACAATAAATGAACCAAATAGTTATGAAAAGATAATATATACCACATCTGAATCATAGACAGGACGAGGGCCGACGGGGGTGGATACCAAAACCATCGCACTATATAATAACAAGGAATAATAAAAGTAAGAAAATTAGACAAGTATCTATATGAAGTCAGAATTTTTTTCTTTCAGAAAGAAGATAAGAACAAGAGGCTCTCCACGGTGGTGCCGGCGATGAGATCGGCGCGGCCGATCGATGGCGGTGAAGACGGGGCGTGACGGACTGCTAAATCTAGACAAATCTCATTGAAATGGAGCTCAAAGGTCGAGTTTTGAGAGGAGAAAGCTTAACTAGTGTGGCTCGGGCATTTCATCGAACACCTCATGTGCATAGGAGGTGAACTAGAGCACCCAAATGCCCTCCCCTCGCCGGCTTGACAAAACAGAGCACTGTGGAGTGCTCTGCGGCGGTGATGGGGTATATATAGGCAAGTTATTTGTCCCGGTTCATGGCATGAACTGCGACTAAAGCCACCCCTTTTGTCCCGGTTCAAGCCACGAACCGGGACCAATGGTTGTGGGCCAGCAGCGAGGACCATTGGTCCCGGTTCGTGGCTCGAACCGGGACAAATGGTTCCACACAAACCGGGACCAATGCCCATGAGGCCCCGGCCGGCCCCCTGGGCTCACAAACCGGGTCTAATACCCCCCATTGTTCCCGGTTCTTGAAGAACCGGGACTAATAGGCTCGCCAGGGACGAACGGTAGCCCTGTTTTCTACTAGTGTCCCCTCCCTCTCGTTGCTAGTCACTCCATAGATTGATCTTGGTGATGCGTAGAAAATTTTGAATTTTTGCTACGCTCCCCAACAGTAGTATCATGAGCTAGGTCTATGCGTAGCTTCTATGCACGAGTAGAACACAAGTTGTTGTGGGCGTCGATTTTTTCAATTTACTTTCCACTACTAGTCTTATCTTGATTCGGAGGCATCGTGGGATGAAGCAGCCCGGACCAACCTTACACGTACACTTACGTGAGACAGGTTCCACCGACTGACATGCACTAGTTGCATAAGATGGCTAGCGGGTGTCTGTCTCTCCCACTTTAGTCGGATCGGATTCGATGAAAAGGGTCCTTATGAAGGGTAAATAGCAATTGGCATATCACGTTGTGGTTTTGGTGTAGGTAAGAAACGTTCTTGCTAGAAACCTATAACAGCCACGTAAAAACTTGCAACAACAAATAGAGGACGTCTAACTTATTTTTGTAGCATATTCCGTGTGATGTGATATGGCCAAAGGATGTGATGAATGAAATATATGTGATGTATGAGATTGATCATGTTCTTGTAATAGGAATCACAACTTGCATGTCGATGAGTATGACAACCGGCAGGAGCCATATGAGTTGTCTTAATTTATTGTATGACATGCGTGTCATTGAATAACGCCATGTAATTACTTTACTTTATTGCTAAACCATTATCCATAGTTGTAGAAGTAATAGTTGGTGAGACAACTTCATGAAGACACGATGATGGAGATCATGATGATGCAGATCATGGTGTCATGCTGGTGACGATGATGATCATGGCGCCCCGAAGATGGAGATCAAAAGGAGCAAAATGATATTGGCCATATCATGTCACTATTTGATTGCATGAGATGTTTATCATGTTATTGCATCTTATTTGCTTAGAACGACGGTAGCATAAATAAGATGATCCTTCATAAAATTTCAAGAAAGTGTTCCCCCTAACTGTGCACCGTTGCGAAGGTTCGTTGTTTCGAAGAACCACGTGATGATCGGGTGTGATAGATTCTAACGTTCGCATACAACGGGTGTAAGCCAGATTTACACATGCAAAACACTTAGGTTGACTTGGCGAGCCTAGCATGTACATACATGGCCTCGGAACACAAGAGACCAAAAGGTCGAACATGAGTCGTATAGCAGATGCGATCAACATGAAGATGTTCGCCGATGATGACTAGTCCGTCTCACGTGATGATCGGACACGACCTAGTTGACTCGGATCATGTATCACTTAGATGACTAGAGGGATGTCTATCTAAGCGGGAGTTCATTAAATTATCAGATGAACTTAATTATCATGAACATAGTCAAAAGGTCTTTGCAAATTATATTGTAGCTCACGCTTTGGTTCTACTGTTTTAAGATATGTTCCTAGAGAAAATTTAGTTGAAAGTTGACAGTAGCAATTATGCGGACTGGGTCCGTATACTGAGGATTGTCCTCATTGCTGCATGGAATGCTTATGTCCTTAATGCACCGCTCGGTGTGCTGAACCTCGAGCGACGTTAGTGGATGTTGCGAACATCTGACATACACGTTTTGATGACTACATGATAGTTCAATGTGTAATGCTAAATGGTTTAGAATTGAGGCATCGAAGACATTTTTGAAACGTCGCAGAACATATGAGATGTTCCAAGAGCTGAAATTAGGATTTCAGGCTCGTGCCCACGTCAAGAGGTATGAGACCACCGACAAGTTTCTTAACCTACAAAACTAAGGGAGAAAAGCTCAATCATTGAGCATGTGCTCAGATTGTCTGAGTACTACAATCACTTGAATCGAGTGGGAGTTAATCTTCCAGATGAGATAGTGATGGTTCTCCATAGTCACTGCCACCAAGATATTAGAGCTTCGTGATGAACTATAACATATCAGGGATAGACATGATGATCCTTGAGCAATTCGCGATGTTTGACACCGCGAAAGTAGAAATCGAGTAGGAGCATCAATTGTTGATGGTTAGTAAACCACTAGTTTCAAGAAGGGCAAGGGCAAGAAGGGATACTTCATGAAACGACAAATTAGTTGCTGCTCTAGTGAAGAAACCTAGGGTTGAACCCAAACCCGAGACTAAGTGCTTCTGTAATGAGGGAACGGTCATCAAGCGTAACTACCCTAGATACTTGGTAGATGAGAAGGCTGGCAAGGTTGAAAGAAGTATATTGTATATACATTGTATTAAATGTGTACTTTACTAGTACTCCTAGTAGCACCAGGGTATTAAGATACCGGTTCGGTTGCTAAGTGTTAGTAACTCGAAATAAAAAGCTACGGAATAAACGGAGACTAGCTGAAGGTGAGATGACGATATGTGATGGAAGTGTTTCGAAGGTTATCGCATCGAGATTGGTGTTAAACCTAAATAATTGTTATTTGGTGTTTGCGTTTGAGCATAGACATGATTGGATTATGTTTATCGCAATATGGTTATTCATTTAAGGAGAATAATGGTTACTCTGTTTATTTGAATACTACCTTCAATGGTCTTGCACCTAAAAATGAGTTTATTGAATCTCGATCGTGGTGATACACATGTTCGTACCAAAAGTAATGATAGTACCACATACTTGTGGCACAACCATTTGAGTCATATTGGTATAAAACGCATGAAGAAGCTCCATGTTGATGGATCTTTGGACTCACTCATTTTTTTGAAAAGATTGAGACATGCGAACCATGTCTATTGGTATATACGCATGAAGAAACTCCATGCAGATGGATCATTTGGACTCACTTGATTTTGAATCACTTGAGACATGCAAATCATACCACATGGGCAAGATGACTGAAAGGCCTCGTTTTCAGTGAGATGGAACAAGAGAGCAACTTGTTGGAAGTAATACATTTTATGTGTGCAATCTAATGAGTGTTGAGGCACGCAGTGAATATCGTTATGCTCTTACTTCACAAATGATTTGAGTAGATGTTGAGTATATTTACTTGATGAAATACAAGTCTGAATTATTGAAAGGTTCAAATAATTTTAGAGTGAAGTTGAAGATCTTTGTGACAAGAGGATAAAATGTCTATGATATGATCATAGAGATGAATATCTAAGTTGCGAGTTTGGTACACAATTAAGACATTGTGGAAATTGTTTCACAACTAATACCGCCTGGAACACCATAGTGTGATGGTGTGTCCGAACATCATAGCTGCACCCTATTGGATATGGTGCATACCATGATGTCTCTTATCGAATTACCACTATCGTTTATAGGTTAGGCATTAGATACAACCGCATTCACTTTAAATAGGGCACCATGTAATTCCGTTGAGATGACACCGTATGAACTATGGTTTAGGGAAACCTAAGTTGTCATTTCTTAAAAGTTTGGGGTTGCGACGCTTATGTGAAAGGTTTTGCCTGAGAAGCTCGAACCCAAAGCGGATAAATGCATCTTCATAGGACATCCAAAACAGTTGGGTATACCTCCTATTTCAGATCCGGAAGCAAAAGTGATTGTTTCTAGAAACGGGTCCTTTCTCGAGAAAAAGTATCTCTTGAAAGAATTGAGTGGGAGGATGGTGGAGACTTGATGAGGTTATTGAACCATCACTTCAACCAATCTGTAAAGGTAAGTACGAAAGTTGTTCTGTGGGCGCCTACACCCGTTGAAGTGGAAGCTGATGATAGTGATCATGAAACTTCGGATCAAGTCACTACCAAACCTCGTAGGTCGACAAGGACGCGTACTGCTTCGGAGTGGTACGGTAATCCTGTCTTGGAGGTCATGTTGCTAGACAACAATGAACCTACGAGCTGTGGAGAAGCGATGGTAGGCCCGGATTCCGACAAATGGCTCGAGACCATAAAATCCGAGAGAGGATCCATGTATAAAACAAAGTGTGTACTTTGGAAGAACTGCTTGATGGTCATAAGGCTATTGGGTACAGATGGATTTTAAGAGGGAAGACGCACAATGATGGTAAGTGTCACCATTAAGAAAGCTCGACTTGTCGCTAAGATGTATTCCGACATGTTTAAAGAGTTGACTATGATGAGACTTTCTCACTCATAGCGATGCTAAGAGTCTGTTGAAATATATTAGTAGTTCCTGCATTATTTATGAAATCTTGCATATAGGATGTCAAAAACATTGTTTCCTCAATGATTTTCTTGAGGAAAGGTTGTATGTGATACAACCAGAAGGTTTTGTCAATCCTAAAAGATGCTAACAAGTATGCAAAGCTCCAACAATCCTTCTAAGGACTGGAGTAAGCATATCGGATAATCAAAGATTTTTGGTTTATACGAAGTTTATGAGAAACTTGTATTTCCAAAGAAGTGAGTGGGAGCACTATAAAAATTTATGATGAGTATATGTTGTTGACATATTGTTGATCAGAAATGATGTAGAATTTCTGGAAAGCAAATAGGGTTATTTGACAAGTGTTTTTCAATGGAAAATCTGGATTAAGCTACTTGAACATTGAGCATCAAGATCTACAAGGATAGTTCAAAAATGCTTAATAATACTTTTAAATGAACACATACCGTGACAAGATTTTGAAGGAGTTCAAAATAGATCGGCAAAGAAGGAGTTCTTGGCTGTGTTATAAGGTGTGAGTATTGAGTAAGACTCAAGACCTGACCACGGTAGAAGAGAGAGAAAGGACGAAGGTCGTCCCCTATACTTTAGACGTAGGCTCCACAGTATGCTATGCTGTGTACCGCACCTAAAGTGTGCCTTGCCATGAGTCAGTCAAGGGGTACAAGTGTGATCCAGGAATGGATCACAGGACAACGGTCAAGGTTATCCTTAGTAACTAGTGGACTAAGGAATTTTCTCTATTGTGGAGGTGGTACAAGAGTTCGTCGTAAAGGGTTACACCGATACAAACTTCGACACTAATCTAGATAACTCTAAGTAGTAGACCGGATTCGTATAGTAGAGCAGTTATTTGGAATAGTTCCAAATAGCGCGTGGTAGCTGCATCTAGGAGATGACATAGAGATATGTAAAGCACACACGTATCTGAAAGATTTAGACCCATTGACTAATATCCTCTCTCACAAGTGAGATATGATCAAACACAATGGGTGTTGGATTCATTGCAATCACATAGTGATGTGAACTAGATTATTAACTCTAGTGCAAGTGGGAGACTGTTGGAAATATGCCCTAGAGGCAATAATAAAATGTTTATTATTATATGTCCTTGTTCATGATAATTGTCTATTGTTCATGCTATAATTGTATTAACTGGAAACCGTAATACATGTGTGAATACATAGACCACAACATGTCCCTAGTGAGCCTCTAGTTGACTAGCTCGTTGATCAATAGATGGTTATGGTTTCCTGACCATGGACATAGGATGTCATTGATAACGGGATCACATCATTAGGAGAATGATGTGATGGACAAGACCCAATCCTGATCATAGCACAAGATCGTGTAGTTCGTTTGATAAAAGCTTTTCTAATGTCAAGTATCATTTCCTTAAACCATGAGATTGTGCAACTCCCGGATACCGTAGGAATGCTTTGGGTGTGCCAAACGTCACAACGTAACTGGGTGTCTATAAAGGTGCACTACGGGTATCTCCAAAAGTGTCTGTTGGGTTGGCACAAATCGAGAGTGGGATTTGTCACTCCGTATGATCACTAGTAGAAAAAGGGGCAAATCTGAGACACATTAGTGCCGGTTTGATTTTGAGCCGGCACTAATGTGTCCATTAGTGCCGGTTCCAACGGCTAGCCGGACACTCTCATTAGTACCGGTTCGTGGCGAACCTTTTGCAACGGTTCGTGCCACGAACCGGTACTAAAGAGAGTGGTGGCGGGATGTTGTCAGTCTGGGGCCCGTCCAGCACCTTTAGTACCGGTTCGTGGCACGAACCGGTACTAAAGGTCGACGTGCACAAACCCTTAAATCCACCCGAGCCACTCTGTTCTTCCCCTTTCCCTCACTTCCTCTCGTTCTTCCCTCTCTTCCTCGAGCTCCTCACAAATTTTGCCCAAAATTTGTCAAGATTTGAAGGCCCCCATCCATTCAAATGATCACAAAGGTTAGCAACTTTGTCCTTTCAACTCTCATTGCTAGATTAGCTCTTGCAATGCTTTGTATAGTGATTAATTTGGGAGGATTCGCTGGTATTTGATTTATATGCAATTTGAGGTCACAAATAACACTTAGTTTGCATATGTAGGTGTGGTTTACTTAGTGCCTTCTAAATCTCCGTCGTAACCACCGTCGATCGCCCGGTGCATCCCGTCGCCGGCACCACCTTGTGGTGAGGCTCTTGTTCATGAATGTTTTACATTACCAAATTGATGTTTGTGTGATTTGGATATATAGTTACTCGTATAATTATCTTACCCGTACGTTGTTTGTTAAACATAGTGCCATGGTTCTGATATCCGTCCCCGTCGGCCCTCGTCCTTGTTATGATTCGGATGTGGTATATTCTCTTTTAAAACTAGTTGTTGCATTTCGTGTTTATGACAAATTATGCCCATCAAGTTGACATAGATATTTTTATCTAGGAGGTATGTGAACCGGAAATTCTAACCGACCCTATTGTCGAGAGGTTAAATTTAGTTGAAAGAGAAAATGAGTATTTGAAAGAAAAATTCAAAAGAATTGAGGGTAGAAGATGGACTTGGAGTTGCATGTTGCCGATGTCGTCGATGATCACAAGATCAAGATGGAGAAAATGAGGTTGAAGATTAGAAAGATTAGAAAATATGCCATTGATAGTGTGGCTTGGTATCATTACGTTGTTGGATCAATTGTTACCTTAGTTGCGATCTTGATCGCATTTGTTGTTGCATTTAAATTCTTTAGCTAGAGAGTTATTTGTATGTTGCATTTAATTAAGTGTTGTATATGAAGTTTATATATGAACTTTATGTATGAACTTTATGTATGAACTTGTATTAATTTGGTCTATTCAGTGTTGTGTATAATGAACATATGAGTCGACAATGGATGTATGATGACCGATGCTCTCCCGGGTTCATTAATGGCGTGCATACTTTTCTGCTTGCCGCTGAGGCAAACAAGCGGGCGGATGGTTTTATGCCTTGTCCATGTGCTGGCTGTAAGAATGGTCACAATTACTCTACGTCAAGAACCATTAACGTCCACCTATTTGAGTCCGGTTTCATGCCCCACTATAATGTTTGCACCAAGCATGGAGAAAGAGGGGTTATGATGGAAGACAATGAAGAAGAAGAGGACGGCGACATCTATCCTGGCCATGGGTTCCCTGAATACGATGATACAACAATGGAGGAAGAAGCTGAGCCGGCAATGTGGGAACAAGCTGAAGAAGAGGCATCAGATGAGCCCGCTTATGATTTAGGTGATTTGGAGAGGAAGAAGTTGCAGTGCATGTTAGAGGATCACAAGAAATTGTTGTACCCGAATTGCGAAGCTGACAAAAAAAAGTTGGGCACCACACTGGAATTGCTGCAATGGAAGGCAGAGAATGGTGTATCTGACAAGGGATTTGGAAAGTTGCTGGTAATGATAAAGAATATGCTTCCAAAGGACAACGAATTGCCCGAGAGTACGTATGAAGCAAAGAAGGTTGTCTTCCCTCTAGGGTTAGAGGTGCAAAAGATACATGCATGCCCTAATGACTGCATCCTCTACTGTGGTGCGTACGAGGATTTGAACGCTTGCCCGGTATGTGGTGCATTGCGTTATAAGATCAGTCGCGATGACCCTGGTGATGTTCAAGGGCGAGCGCCCCAGGAAGAAGATTCCTGCCAAGATGATGTGGTATGCTCCTATAATACCACGGTTGAAACATTTGTTCCAAAACAAAGAGCATGCGAAGGCGATGCGGTGGCACAGAGAAGAACGTAAGAAAGACGAAAAGTTGAGAGTACCCGCTGACGGTTCGCAGTGGAGAAAAATCGAGAGAAAGTACAGGGAGGAGTTTGTAGGTGATCCAAGGAACGTATGGTTTGGGCTAAGTGCAGATGGCATTAATCCTTTTGGGGAGCAGAGCAGCAACCATAGCACGTGTCCTGTGACTCTATGTTTGTATAACCTTCCTCCTTGGTTGTGCTTGAAGCGGAACTTCATTATGATGCCAGTGCTCATCCAAGGCCCTAAGCAACCCGGCAACGACATTGATGTGTACCTAAGGCCATTAGTTGAAGAACTATTACAGTTGTGGAATGGAACAGGTGTACGTGCGTGGGATGAGCACGGCACTACTAGAAAAAGGGCTATAGATGGGATTGACACTAATGGCGCACCAGAAAGCTGGTGCGCCATTAGTATATACTAATGGCGCACCACAATCTGATGCGCCATTAGAGTTTAAACTACTAATGGCGCACCTGGCAAAGGGTGCGCCATTAGTATCAAAAAAAAAATTAACTAGTGCGCCTGTCCAAACATACTAATGGCGCATCCTGCCCAAGTGCGCCATTAGTAGTTGTAACTACTAATGGTGCACCAACGATAGGTGCGCCATTAGTATAGAATTTTTTGAACTAGTGCGCCTATCCAAACATACTAATGGCGCATCCTACCCCAAAGGCGCCATTAGTAGTTGTAACTACTAATGGCGCACTGTGCAGTGGGTGCGCCATTAGTATAGAAATTTTTTTGAACTAGCGCCTATCCAAACTTACTAATGGCGCATCCTGCCCAAGTGCGCCATTAGTAGTTGTAAATACTAATGGCGCACCAGGCTGTGGGTGCGCCATTAGTATAGAATTTTTTTGAACTAGTGCCTATCCAAACATACTAATGGCGCATCCTGCCCCACTGCGCCATTAGTAGTTGTAACTACTAATGGCGCACCATGCAAGAGGTGCGCCATTAGTAAGTGGGCAGCAACAAAATATTTGGGACAGCCTCTCCTACCCACACACTCACTTTCTCCCCACTTCATTCTCTCCACCTCCTCCTTGTCTCGGGTGCCTCCTCTTTTTCACCTCATTTCCACCATAGATTCATTCAAATTAAGTGGTTAAATTACCTTGTTTTAATAGGTAAGTAAGGGGAAGCTATATTTAGGTTGTTCTCCTACAACAATGTGCACATGCACTTTTACGGCCTAGCTAGATCTATGTATGTTCGTGGTGTTGCATATGTTTGTGGTGTTGCATATGTGTTTGTGTTTGGAGGTGTACGGTATTTGAAATGCGATAGTTGCCAATATTTTGCGGAATGTTGATTCATTTCCGTTTGGCGAGAATTTTGGCATTAAGCATTCTTTTGGTCCTATTTTTAGGGAAAGTCATGCCAAATTTTTGTTTGGTTCTAAAATATCGCTTTTGCTCTACCCATGGCGACCATGGTCCGCACGATGACCGAAGGCATCGTGAATAGGTTTTTGAGGTCCGCGAAGGCCGAGATGCTTCAAAAGAACGAGACGGAGATAAAATGTCCGTGTCGAAGATGCAAGCTGAAGAGCCTTATTGCGGACCCGGATTCCGGGCAGGTGCGGGACCAACTGCTGTTGCGTGGTTTCATGTATGGCTATCGGTGGCAAGGTGATGAAGATGACTACGAAGTCGCCCATGCGGGCGGGCAAGAAATGAGGAAGGGCAGCAAGACAACCACCGGCTCGGGCGGGCGAGAAGACGAAGAATCCCCAGGAGATGATCACGACTGTGATGTTGTACACAGTCATCATGTAGAAGATGCAGGACATGATGATGAGGAAGATGCCGGAGCAGGCGAAGGGCATGATCATGAAGATGATGATGCCGGCGGAGCAGACGACGCTGGACCATCGATGGGCTGGGTGCTGGACCCTCATATTCAAGAGCTGCTTCTCAAGCAGACGGATAACGCAAGAGCTGCCGCCCGAGAGAAACCCAAGATGGATCAACTTGAGTTAGACGCGGTTACTCCATTGTATGAAGGATGCAGGCCCGAGGATACCGCTTTGAAAGTAACGCTCATGGCTCTGGAGATGAAGGTAAAACACAAAATGACCGACGCATGCTTCGACGAGAACATGTCATTCTGGCACGAACGTCTTCCCAAGGGGAACAAGTGCTGGACCAGTTGGAGGAGGCGAAGAAAATCATGCGTCCTCTCGATTTACCGCACGTGAAATACCATGTGTGCATGAACAATTGCATCATTTATCGGGACGAGCACGCGTAGTCTACCATATGTCCGGTGTGCGGCGTCACTCGATACAAGAAGAGGAAGAAAGCTCCTCGAAAAGTGGTGTGGTACTTTCCGATCACTCCTCGTCTGCAGCGGTATTTCGCGGATCCTAAGGTAGCAAAGCTCCTGCGTTGGCAGCGGATAGGGAGGAGAAGAAGCGGGAAGATGACGCAAATGATCCGGAGATAGATAAAAAGACAAGATGCTGAGTCACCCTAAGGATGCGAGCCAGTGGCAAGCGTTGAACTTCAAGACTCGGAATTTGGGAACGATCCAAGGAACATCGTGCTGGCGCGAGCACCGATGGAGTCAATCCGTTTGGCAGCCAGAGAAGCACACATAGCACCTGGCCCGTGTTTGTGTGGATGTACAACCTTCCCCTGGTTGTGCATGAAGAGGAAGTACATTCACATGAGTATGCTAATTGAAGGGCGAAACAACCAGGAGCGACATCAATCATGTCTGGGGCTGCTGAAAGAGGAGCTTGACACGCTGTGGAAAACGCCAGCCAATACGTGGGGCCGCAGAGAAAGAATATTTCCCTATGAGAGCCGCACTCCTCACGACAAAGTGCACGACTATCTCGATTACGGATATCTCGCGGGCAGGTAGTCCACGGATTTTCCGGATGCGTAAGGTGCATGGATGACACAACGCATCGCCAGCTAGATAGAGATCCCGGGTCTTTGAAAACCGTGTTCATGGGACATCGAAGGTGGCTTCGCGACAATGACCCGTGGAGGAAACGCAAGGATCTGTTCGTTGGTGAAACTAAACCCAAAACGCCTGTACGAGGAGCGGCGAGGAAATAGACAAGCTGTTGAAAAATTGGATAGACTGCCCACTGCCGGGAAAGAAGCAAAAGGCGCCAGAGCCGGGAAAGAAGCGAAAGGCGCTAGAGCCGCTGCTGAAGGTATGGAAAACGAGGTCTGTTTTCTGGGACTTGCCGTACTGGAAGATCCTCCGTGTGCATCACAGACTTTATGTCATTCATCTCACGAAGAACGTGTGCGAGAGTCTGCTTGGTACCCTTCTCAACATGCCAGAGAGGACCAAAGTTGGGCCGAAAGCAAGTGCAGACTTGAAATCAATGGGCATCATGCAGGTGATTCACGCTATATATGATGATGATGATGATGATGATGATGATGATGATGATGATGATGATGATGATGAGGTGACGGGACACGAAAGTCGTCGCAAAGGCAAAAGGCCAAGAAGACCGGAAATGACTACCCTCCCGCTGCGTGCTTCACTCTAAGTCGAGGAGATCGAGCAGTTTTCACCTGCCTCCTAGGAGTAAAACTTCCTTACGGTTACGCTGGGGAAGATAAGCAGATACCTAGACCAAGCGGGCGAAGTTCAGCGGGATGAAGTCTCACGACCGTCACGCGTCGATGACGCAGATACTTCCAGTTGCAACTGCGGGATCATGGACGCGCACGTCCGTGAAACGCTATTTGGCCTATGCAACTTCTTCGACGTCATCTCGGAAGTCGATTGGCGTGAGGCAACTCAGAAGGCTACAGGAAGAGATCGTGGTGATACTATGCGAGCTTGAGATGTACTTCCCGCCTGCATTCTTCGACGTTATGGTGCATCTGCTGGTCCATATAGTGGAGGATATCATCCAACTCGGGCCGACGTTCCTGCACAGCATGATGCCGTTCGAAAGGATGAATGGTGTCATCAAAGGATACGTTCGCAACATGTCACGTCCAGAAGGAAGCATAGCCAGGGGCTTTCTGACCGAAGAGTGCATCTCCTATTGCACGAATTATCTAGGCATCGAGAACCCCGTTGGTCTGCCCGTCAACAGGCACCTCGGCAGGCTCGCTGGATGGGGTCACCGTGAGGGTCGCCGCGAAATGCATGTCGACTTCGAGGGTCGACTCGCCGACTTTGAAAGAGAAAACCTAGTCGCGCTACAACACATAGACGTGGTCGATCCTTGGGTGGTAGAGCACAAAACCTTTATTAAAAAGACGTACAATGACCGAGGCCAACAGAGGACGGACGGAGATACACTCAAAGAGCACAACTCATGTTTCACGCGTTGGTTCAAGCAGAAGCTTCGTCAGCCGTACCCTTTACATGAGGATTCTTCCGGAAGAACAACTCATATTCGCCTTGTCGAGGGCGCCGAGCACAACCTCGATGACCTATAAGGCGCATTTATATCAACGGCTACACATTCTACACCGAGGCCAAGGACATGAAGAGCGATGGTTATCGAACTCCGGGTAACGATGGAATCCTACACCGTAACGACAAGGACAGATACTACGGAAGGATCGAGGAGATCTGGGAGCTGAGCTACGTTGGAGAGAAGGTCCGATGTTCCGTGTCGAGATGGGCCAAGAACGTCATAAAGAAGACAGGTATTTCACCACCATGGTTATACCCGAAGCCAAATCAAGACCGCTGGGCGCAAACGTCACCTTGAAAAAATGAGCCATGGGTACTAGCTTCCCAAGTGGACCAATGCTTCTTCATTACCGACCCGCCAAAGCCCAGTCGTGTTGTCGTGAGGAGAGGCAAAAGGAAGATCATCGGAATGGATGGAGTAGCCAATGGGCAAGACTTCGACAAGTATGGCGACCCGAGGATCGAACATGACGACGATGATGAAGTAGCAGCATACACCACAAGAAGAAGCAGGACCACCCTACCTAAAGGACGTCCGTTCCACAGAAGAACTCCATTTGCGAAAAAGAAGGGCAAGAAGATAGTGGACAGATAGCTTGCTAAGATCGATTGTATTTAAATCGTAGCCTTCATTTCTCGATTGTATTTCATGGGTACTTTTTGAACTATCTTGAATATTTTTAAATTTCATGGACACTCGATCTCGATCCCCCTCCATCTCGATCGCTATCCCACCTCGCCAGATCCGGTCCCCCTCGCCGCCGAGCACCCCCCCAGTCCCCCGGCCGCCGCCGACCCCCCGCACCCTCGAGCCCCCTCCTCACCCGCCGCCGCCGACCCCCCGCACCCCGCGCACCGTCTTATAAAAAAAATTAGTATCAAACAGCTTTTTAAATGCTACTGTCTTATAAAAAATATTACTGTTATTATTTAAACAAGTTTGAACATATTTAAACACAAATAAGTATCAAACAACTTTTTAAATGCTAAAAAAATTTTGTGGAGCCCACCTCGATCCCCTCCATCTCGATCGCTATCCCACCTCGGCAGATCCGGTCCCCCTTGCCGCCGAGCACCCCCCCAGTCCACCGGCCGCCGCAGCCGACCCCCCGCACCCTCGATTCCCCTACTCAACCGCCGCCGCCGACCCCCCGCACCCCGCGCACCGTCTTATAAAAAAAATAAGTATCAAACAGCTTTTTAAATGCTACTGTCTTATAAAAAAATATTACTGTTATTATTTAAACATGTTTGAACATATTTAAACATAAATAAGTATCAAACAGCTTTTTAAATGCAAAAAAAAAAAATTTGTGGAGCCTGGGAGTCGAACCCAGGACCTCCTGGTGTGAGAACTGGCGGCTGACCAGTCGAGCTAGTAGAGTGGGCTTGACGTGGATAGGTTCTGGTAGTACATAACCTTTTGGCTCGAGTTGAAATAAAAAATACTAATGGCGCACCTCGGTGAGGTGCGCCATTAGTGTGAACATGCTAATGGCGCACCACGGTGAGGTGCGCCATTAGTATTGTGCCCGATCCCCTGCCTCTCCCCCTTCGCCCGATCCCCCTTCCCTCTCCCCTCGCCAGTTCCCTCTCCCTCTCGATCCACCGCCGCCGCGCTGCCACGACCATCGCCTCGCCTCGCCCTCTCCCTCCCTCGCCCTCTCTCGCCTTCCCTCTCCCTCGCCCGTCTCCCTCGACGCCACCGTCCCGCCACCTCGGCGTTGCCCGCCCGCCTCGCGACCCGCGCCCGGGCCGCCGCCCAGCGCCGCCTCGTCGCGACCCGCCGCCCAGCGCGCCGCCTCGACGCGACCCCGCCGCCAGACGCCGCGCCCAGCGCCGCCTCAGCGACCCCGTCGCCCGGACGCCGCCCCGACTCCGCCTCGACGCTGCCCCGCCGCCCCGACGCCGCCTCGACCCCGCCCCGACGCCGCTGCCCCACCTCGACCTCCACATCGTCGTCTTCGCGGCCGGGACGCCAGGTGAGAGGCCGTCTCCATGTCCCCAACTTGTACTTGTTTTCGGTACTGTCTGCTTGTACTGAAATTGTTGCAGTCTGAAAAACAGTTTACTGAAACTGCTGCTAATCTGCTTCAGTTAGACTAATCTGCCTATGTAATCTGAAGCTTAGTTTGTTGTTACATATTCTCACTCTTGGAACTCGTAAAGCCATATCAGTTGAGCTTCACATAGAAGATATCTATATGATTTAGCCCTTCATGTTCCCAACTTCCTAGTAATCTCCTTTTGCATTGCCATGATCTTTTGGGTTTCATTTTAATGGAGTAGTCTGGTTGTGTTAGAAAACAGGTAATCGAATTGTTACAGCCATTGAAACTGCCGCTAATCTGCTTGATTAGGACTTGGCAATTGTTTGAACTGTTGTCTTTTCATTGTGGCCATTGGATTAATCTGCTGTGTACTCAAGCTTAGTTGCTTGTTACATACTGTAATACATATTCCCACTCTTGGAACTTGAAAACCCAAATCAGTTCAGCTTCACATAGAAGATACTGATTCCTATATGTAATTCAGCAAATAGAAAATAAAAAAAATCAGTTGACAGTTTCAATGTAGTCTTTTAGTAAGTCGAAGCTAGTGAAGTACAGCAATGAGCAATCACCTCCATGGCTACCACATTCCATAGTACTAGTTGCTTTATCGAGATGTCAAAGTGCGATGCCGTAAAATTTATGAAATTAGGAGCACCAGATCTTTGTAGCCATAGTTTATTACCTTGAGATGACAATCCCTTTTGCTGGATGTTTATGTACAAGGACAGCACAATTCTACTAGACTTAATCGAGATAATCATCGCTAGATATGCAATTACTTTGATGGGCGTTAAGGAAGAGGATGGGCAACACCAGGGTTTCTTCTTTGTATTGCTTTGGATATAATAGTAATTGGCACATTAAGTTTGACAAAAGTTTCATCCAAGTGAGTACAAATATGAGTTCCATTCAACCTTGATAATTTGTGGGTTCTGCTTAGGATAAAATACCTTTCATTTGTTTGTGTTGCAAGATTATTGTAGGGCAAAACCCCTGTAGTTCATTCCTCATTTCCCCGTCTTAGATAGATAGTGTATTAATCTCACTGGGTAGAGTGACCTACTACCATTTTAATTATGTCTTTGAGGTGGTTGCATAGCTCTAATACTAATGAGCAGGCCACTTTCTGTTCAAATTTTCATGTTCAGTCTTGGTTCTTTTGGGAGATGTGTTGCTTGGTGTCTATCAAGCACATCATCAACAATACTTGTTAAACACTGGTGTAAGGCCCTAATATTTCTTTTCACCCGTGTTCCTCTGGTGAGGCAAGAATTTACGTGTGTTTGGAGGAATTTTTGTGTATAATTGAATTTTTTTATCTTGTAGCTTGCTCGAGAATAGAGGATGATCAGCGGCAGTTTGTGCAGTTGTGTTGTGTAGTATGACAAAACATGTAAATGTACATTAAATTGTTGCTCAACGCCATTTATAACTCTGTCAAATTCAGACAGACCATAGAATGCAGTAACAAAAATTTAGATTGGTGTTGGAATGCAGTCAAAATTCAGACATGTAGCCTTGCAAGCAAAAGTATATTTGTAGTGCTATATTTGTGGTGCAAAATGAAGATATGCCAAACTCCTCAACAGTTGGTTAGTCTCATTAGGGTAAAATAATAGGATACTTTGTTAAATTAGAAGTCATCAACATGCTGCTGATCCATTGCTGCTTTGTATCGTATGATGTATGTGATGTCTTGATGTATGGTTTTTATCAAGAGGCCAAACATTCATCTAGTTTTGCTATGAACTGCTGCTAATGTATGATGTAGTTGCTTCACCTGCTATCTTGCTTACGATTCTGACCTTTGTGCCGTTTAAGAGTTTTTAGATGAATGTCTATAGTGCTTTTTCTTCTCTCGCTAACTCCGCTACGGAGTTGTTGTTGGCCGGTAACAGCATGTTTGAAGTACAATTGTTACCAATGTGGGCTTGTGGAATCCCATGACAAAAGTCTTGAGTTGGGTTTAGTACAATTGTCAAGGGGTAGTCTCATTGTGATCTTCTGAAATGACCCATTGGCGACTTCATTACGCGGGGATAATGATTTTGCAGGTACCCCGAGAGGCCCTTGAGTTTGCCGGAATGTCGATTAACTTCCGTTCCGACAAATTCGGGTACTCCATATGTCCTATTTTCAGCAAAGGTCATGCTGAAATTTTCCGTGAATTTTAGCATGACTTTGCTAAAAATAGGACATATGGGGTACTTGTGACTAATGCATGGGCCGGGCTATCTTAGTAGTTAATTAAGTAGGATCAACTGCCCCGGCGTACTTGTGACTAATGCATGGCTTTTAGGGTGCCTCGGTGTCGATAAAAACCGAAATGATGAAAGCTTAGGCTTTTAGGGTGCCTCGGCGTCGAAAAACCCTCAATGATAAAAGCTTAGATTTTAGGATGCCTCGGTGTCGACAAACCCTAAATGATGAGACCATGATCTTGTTCCTTTACAATAACCAACTTTTTGACCAAACTTTGTTTCTATTTAGAGAGAAACATGGCCCACAACGATGAGGCCGGGGGTTCGGGTGACAAGGCATTCTCGGAGCTGTCCCGGAGATGGAGGAACAACCTCACTTGTATGAGGCCGCCGCCTTCCCCACCGATCCCGAGACCACCGATGGTACCGCCGAGGATGACCCCACCGATGCCACCACCGATGGTGACACCGAGGATGCCACCATCGATGATGGCGGCGCGCGCAGATGGCAGCCAACCCGAAGAGGCAGCGGAAGGACTGGCGCCCGATCGTGCTCCGCACCCTCAAGGAGGAAGTTCTTGAAGTGGACTCCAACGGGAATCCAACGGCGCCCGAGCGAATAGTCAAGGGGTACTCGCTTCAGCTCGGGTGCATTCTCCGGAGCACCGTCTCGATCAACACCGAGAACCCGAGGCATCCCGACCGAGGGAATTGCGCAACCTCCTCTTCACGAAGCTGCACGAACGATAAAAGTTCCCGCTGAATTTGAAAACACAAGCCTCAAAGGGAATAAAGTGAACAATGCTGCCCTCACGAAGATGAGCAAGGCCCTGTCTACTTGGAAAAGCAATGTGAAGAGAATGATCGAGAAAGGTGAGAGTTATCGAGAAGATCAAGGAGAAAAATCCTTCGATCACCGAAGATGACTACAACGACTTCAAGATCAATTGCTCGAGCACCGCAAGCTCCCAATCAAGTGAGTGGGGAAACAAATGCGGAGCTGAACATAGGGGAACACACACTCGGTCCCGCGGTTACAGAGTGGCGGAGCCTATATGGGACAAGGAGGAGGCGGGCGTGCCGAGCAAGGCCTACCGCCCGTCTTCGATACATACGGTGACAAGCAGACCAGGAACTTTGTCGGGGCCGGTACAAGAAGGACCCGAAAACAAAGGAGCTTACCACGGATCCGAAGACCAGGCAGCTTCAGCTTGTTCTCGTAAGGAATACACCCCGCCTAATTAGCTCCATATGGTTGCATTCTAATTAATGAAGCCAATTTCTAAATGGTTCACATTCCTTCCATGGTATCGAAAGCGATGGCTGGGTCGACTCAGAGCAACCCTTGGGACACCACTCTAAATAGGGGGTTGAATGTAATGAAGAACAAGGATAAGCTCGATGGCCGGCGTCGGCTGGTCGTGGTGGCGGCAAAGGCTTGTCGACAAAATGGGGTCATACTATACCGCTGGTGTGCGGAAGGAGAAAAGACCAGCTCGGAAAGCGGTAGCGAGAGGTTCAAGAACTCAAGGCACAGGTGGCGCGGATTCGGAGATTGTCCAAGAGCAAGTGGAACAACGACTCGGGCGGCGATCACCGCCCTTGTGCCTACCTTGATCTCGGGGTTGAGTGCGTGGATTGCGGGAGGCCAGCGAGGCCGCCCGATTCCTAGCTTCACGGCCAGCAACTTGCATAATGCGATGGCGGGGCCATGGGTGCCTCCGGCGGAGGCGGCATTGGTGTCTCTGACGCCGGCATGGGAGCTTAATGCACCCGGGTGTACGCCGGCAGAGCACCTCTGCGACAAAGCGGCCCCTCCGTCAGCTGCCGCCCGCCGTTGGCGGTGCCTCTACATTAGCCGAGCTCGGCGCCATCATCACGGTAACTAATTAAGCCTCTCTCGGCCGAGGACTTCATCTCCTTGCCTTTGACTGGGCATCCACGACGCCCTACATGTTTTCGCAGGGCGCCGCCGACGTTCGTGCACTCTCCTCCACTTCGTGAACAACGAGTTGGTCGATGTCGCCAAGGGCAAAATCGTTCAACCAGGCAACCCCTTGTTCCACGGTACCCGGATGCCACCCAACTTGTTTAGGGTTCAACTGGTTCGGTGCTGCCAGGCTGCGACGACTTGTTACCTCCGAATCGACCCGTCGGGGCCAGCGATGATGACGTGATGACCCTCGGCGCCTGCTGAGCTGGCCCCTGCTTTGGCGAAGAGCGGATTCGTTTGGGGCGGGGACACCACCCCAAAGACAACACCGCCCGATCGTGCGGCGTAAGTCGGCCCCATGGCAAGACCGCCCGTAACGGTGCGGACATCCCTATGCCACTGGATTCAAACATGCATATGTACAGGATCGAACAACGGCGGCGACTATGATACATTTGGCAACGTCGATCAGTACTTTGCCGAGCATGGGTGCGATGGCGACTTCATGGGGCCTCCTTCTCAAGAACCAAACCCAACAAAAGGCGTGTGCGATCTAGCTCGTGCAGCGGAGAAGCCAAGTTGCAACAGGCGCCTGCGGCGTTCAGCTCTCGAGAGACGCCTCGGCTGCCGACTTCACCGAGCCTCGAGATAGGCGAGGTGCGAAATATTATCAGCCCCAACACACTCAAGAAGGCGGTCCGTGAGCAAAACTCGGTCCCATTACGGAGAGAAGAAGAAGGCACGCAAAAGAAAGACTAAGCAGGGTGCGAGCCAGCCGGCACCGAGTATGATCCGTGCTCAGGACGGGCCACCTTCAACGCAGGATATCTCGAGGAGGGTGCATGTGGCGGGTAGGGCGATGCTACCGACAAATATGCTCAATGCTGCAACCGGTGCTATGCGGAGTCTGCATGACAGTGTTCTTTCTTTGGAGAAGCTGCGTCTCGGGAGAAGGATGTGGCATACCCGGTTTCGCGGCCAAGGTGCCAGAGGGCAAGGGCTTTGTGGATAACTCCATCGGGCGACTGATCGTCCTGCGTTTGATGACATCCACGCTATGTTGAACCTTCATCCGCTGCACTACACCTTCGTTCGGCTATTTTCGCTGAGTATGGAGATGCGGATCATTCGCGACAAGACCCCGGACATCGTGATAGTTGACCCCTTCTACAAGCGTGCCAAGATCTTGGGCAGCGCTGGGGACCGGCAAGTCGCGAGTTCTTACCTCGAAGGCGTCATTACGGCAAACCAAGATAAGGATAACTTCCTCGTGCCTTACTTTCCCGAGTAAGTCCTCCCTCAACCGCCCGTAACATATGAATTCTTACATTTCGATCGTTTTCTTTTAACATTCCGTGTTTTCTGCAGTGACACACGTTGCACGCTCATCCTCCTAAGCCCCAAATATTCCATGGCCACGTATTTCGACCCGGACCGTCGATTGACGTAGACTACACAAATGTCAAGAAGGTCTTGATGATGTTCTCCCCAGCTCGCCAAATCTGGAGGCACCTTCACGAGGCCTATTCGTAAATACGGCAAGCACGTGTTCTCCCACTGTCTGACGTTACGCTGCGTCAAGCAGCCGCCTGAGTGGTCGAAGGGTGCCTACTACGCCATCCATCACATGCGAGGCGATCGTGCGGGACCATCATCAACTTCGCTACCGAGTAAACTCCAAGATTGGGCCGCGAGCGTGTCGGCAATCCAGACGCGGACCTCCGACAAGAATTCTTCGCATCGATTCGGAGTTTGCGGAAATCATCCATCAAGATGTCCTTCGTACCTCGGGCAGTTCTACCTCAGAAATCAACCGTCCAACGGTGACATCGACACAATGCTACAAATGCAGGATGACAACGCCCGTTCTTTCATGACTCCCACGATAGAGCGGCTGCTTCATCCACGCTCCTGTCCCTTGAGTCGAGTTGTCTAGTTCTGAAACATCGATTGGCTCATGTTGTAATTAAACTTTAATGAACTTGTAGTATGTCTCTTTGGTTTAGAGAGTCGTTCAAATTAGATGTAATCGATGCTATTAATGTCATGCTTTTCTCTTTCGATCGTTCTGTTGCATACTTATATATTGCTTATGTATTGTGCGTGAATTGGTACTAACGTTTACGTTTGGCTAGTGCATAGCGATGCCGGCGTATGTCGTGTACAAGGGTAAGGTTCTCGGAGTCTACGATGGTGGGAGGAGTGTCGGAGACAGGTTCACCGATTCAGCGGTAACAGATTACAAAGGTACACCACTAGGGCCGAGGCCGAATCTAGAATCGCCCGCTATCTAGCGGGAGAGGGAGGGCGTTGGAGGAACCGGATGAAGACGAGTTTCATCGTGATGATGCTCATCGTGATGACCGCAGCTCTCTTCTATGTGATGGTAGTTTAGATGATCGATATCGACTTGTAATGTGAAGACAAACTCGCTACTCGCGGTCTCGAGACTTGTAATATAATGTTCTATCTTTGTTCGGTCTTTTCAATTCGGAGACTAATATGATGAATTGTATTCGGAGACTAATATGATGAATTGTATTCAAAGACTAATCTTCTATTGTATCTGATGAATCTATTGTTGATGTGTGCTGTCTATATTTTGTCAAATTATACATTTTGTAACCTGTGCAAAAACAAAAAATAAAAAGATAAAAAAAACCCTAATATTCATACTAATGGCGCATCACATGACAGTGCGCCATTAGTATGACAAAGCATACTAATGGCGCATCACTTGTTAGTGCGCCATTAGTATGCCATGGTTACTAATGGCGCATCACTGGGTAGTGCGCCATTAGTATGCTGCAGTTACTAATGGCGCATCCAGAGGTGGTGCGCCATTAGTATGCCAAAGCACCTGGGAGGGATACTAATGGCGCACCCTCGCATATACTAATGGCGCACCAGGTGGTGCGCCATTAGTATACCAGATACTAATGGCGCACCAGGTGGTGCGCCATTAGTAAAAATTACTAATGGCGTGCTATTAATGGCGCACCACAGATGCGCCATTAATAGCCAAATTAGGTGCGCCATTAGTAGTGGTTTTTCTAGTAGTGCGGACAGGAAGAATTTGACCTAAAGGCGTTGCTGTTCGTGACCATCAATGATTGTCCTGCTCTTAGTAACCTTTTAGGACAGACAAACAAGGGATACCACGGATGCACGCACTGTTTGGATGATACCGACAATATATATTTGGAGAGTTGTAGGAAGAATGTGTACCTGGGACATCATCGATTTCTTCCGAGCAGACATCCCGTAAGAAAGAAAGGCAAGCATTTCAAAGGTGAGGCGGATCACCGGACGGAGCCTCGCCACCGTACTGGTGCTGATGTACATGATATGGTCAAGGATTTGAAGGTAATCCTTGGAAAGGGTCCTGGCGGACAACCTGTTACGAAGGGCGCCCGGACGCAATGGCGTCCATGTGGAAGAAGAAATCTATATTTTGGGACCTGCCCTATTGGAAAGACCTAGAGGTCCGCTCCGCAATCAACGTGATGCATGTGACGAAGAATCTTTGCGTGAGCCTGCTTGGCTTTTTGGGCGTGTATGGGAAGACAAAAGATACACCAGAGGTACGGGAGGACCAACAACGTATGCACGGAAAAGACGACATACATCAGGGTCGGGCCAGCTACGCTCTTACCAAAGAAGAGAAGGAAATCTCTTTGAATGTCTGCTCAGCATGAAGGTACCGTGTGGCTTGTCGTCGAATATAAAGGAAATAATAAATATGGCAGAGAAAAAGTTCCAGAACCTGAAGTCTCATGACTGCCACGTGATTATGACACAACTGCTTCCGGTTGCATTGAGGGGGCTTCTACCGGAAAATGTTCAATTAGCCATTGTGAAGCTATGTGCATTCCTCAATGCCATCTCTCAGAAGGTAATCGATCCAGAAATCATACCAGGGTTACAGAATTGTTTGGTGCAATGTCTTGTCAGTTTTGAGTTGGTGTTCCCACAATCCTTCTTCAACATCATGACGCACGTCCTAGTTCACCTTTGCGAAGAGATTAACGTTTTGGGTCCTGTATTTCTACACAATATGTTCCCCTTTGAGAGGTTCATGGGAGTCTTGAAGAAATATGTTCATAACCGTGCTAGGCCATAAGGAAGCATCACGAAGGGCCATGAAAATGAGGAGGTCATTGAGTTTTGTATTGACTTTATTCCTGACCTTAAGCCAATTGGTGTTCCTGAATCGCAGCTAAGGGCAGACTGGATGGAAAAGGCACGCTAGGAGGGGATCAAATAATATGTATGGATGGGCATTCTCTCACTAAAGCACACTACACAGTTCTACAGAATTCCGCCTTGGTGGTTCCGTATATGGAGGAACACAAGAATTTTCTACACTCCAAACACCCGGAGAAGTCTGACGACTGGATTACACGTGAACAAACGAGGACTTTCACCGGTTGGTTGCAGAAACGTGCCATGCATGATGGCGATATTGAAGATGACCTATACTCGCTGTCCCAGTTACCATCTTCGAATATAATGACTTTCAAAGGGTACCAGATAAATGGGAATACATTTTAAACGATCGCCCAGATAAGAAGAGGTCCAACCAAAACAGCGGTGTCCACTTTGATGCAACAACCAACACGGGAAAGGAAACATATTATGGTTACATAGACGACATATGGGAACTTAACTATGGAGGTGGTTTGAAGGTCCCTTTGTTTCGGTGCAAATGGGCCAATATGACATGAGGCGGGGTAACGGAAGACCCGCGGTTCGGAATGACAATAGTGGATCTCAACAATCTTGCGTATGCAGAAGAACCATTCGTCCTAGCCAATGATGTGGCGCAGGTTTTTTATGTGAAAGACATGTCTACCAGGCCGAGAAAAAGAAAAGATAAGGAAGCGAATGGATCATACGACGAGCCAAAGCGCCACATAGTTCTTTTAGGGAAAAGAAACATCGTGGGAGTGGATGACAAGACAGACATGTCAGAAGATTATGAAATGTTTGATGAAATTGCTCCATTCACAGTGAATATTGACCCGAGCATCCAGTTAAATGATGAAGATTTTTCATGGCTACAGTGCAAAGGGACACACGCGAAGAAAAAGTTTCACACCCAAAGATCCGGGATGTGATCGGCTTCACTATCTTCACTTTCTTCTGTGTTTCACACCCAGGAGGGAATCTCTGTAATAGTTAGGGTAGTTATGTGTTATTCACAAACTAGTGATTCACACAAATTTCAAATAATTCAAAATTTAAACTATTCAAATTTGAAACTACCGGCACTAAAGGAAAGTTTGTAATTTTTTGTATCTAAAGCAAAAATATTCAGAAACAAACTCTAATTACAGCAAAAAACAACTCAAAAATAAATAAAACAAAAATAAATAAAGCAAAAAAATTAAGAAAATAAAAAAGCCCGTCTACTGGGCCAAAGCGGCCTGCATACGACTAGAAACACAACCTTCTGTTGGGCCAGGATGTATGCCCGCAAAGGCCCAATAGGCCTGGCTGTGAGCAGTGTAGGCCCAGAGGGCCTGCTTAGGAGAGGAGCTCGAGAGCTACCGCCTGGGGCTTATATACAGGTGTGGTAGCCCCTCGACTAGCGAGGTGGGACTAAACTTGTCGCGATGGCTAAATAAGATTCCCCTTGAGTACCGGGTGGTGGCTGCAACCGGTACAAAAGGGGGGTCTTTAGTACCGGTTAGTGCTATGACCCGGTACTAAAGGTTGGCGCTTCCCGCCGCTTGGCCTGGCCAAAATAGACCTTTAGTACCGGTTGGTGGCACCAACCGGTACTAAAGGTCCATCCTATATATACAACAGTTGAAAAAAAATTCACTTCCCTCTTTGTTTCTTCCCTCCGTCGCGCCGCCCTGCCCGGATTGACGCCGTCCCCGTCGACGTCGCCGCCCCCACCTAAATCGCCGATCACGGCCATCCCGCCCTCGTCGCCCCGTCCGACATCGCCGCCGTCCCGTCCCGCCCTCGCCGCCGCCCGTCGCCGCGCCCGCCCGTCGTTGCCGGCCCGTCCCGTCGTCGCCGCCCCGTCCCGCCGCCCCTTCGTCGCCGCCCCGTCCTGTTGCCCCGTCGTCGCCTCGCCGGTGAGCTCACCCCGGCTGCCATGTTCACACACACACACATGTACACACTACACACACACACACACATTATAGAATTTTATTTATAGAATCTTTTCTGTTTTTAGTCATAGAAATGTTAGAAATAGTTCTGTTTTGTAGTTATAGAAATATTTTTAGAATTGTTAGTTATATAGAAATGTTATAAATTTTTCCTGTTTTTTAGTTATAGAAATATTAGAAATGTTATAATTTTTTCCTATTTTTAGTTATAGAAATGTTAGAAATATTTCTGTTCTTTAGTTATAGAAATATTAGAAATGTTAGTTATATAATCAGAAATGTTAGAAATTTTAGAATTAGTTTTAGTTAGATGAATTATATTAATGTCAAATTGTTAGAATTTGCATATAGAATGTTAGATTAATGTTACTTTTTGCGGGCATATAGTATTTGTTCTCGACGATATGCCCGGCCCGCATCCTCGTCGTCGACCCATTCGTGATGACGTCATGCTTCAGAGGACACATGTCCGGGACTGGGCTCCGCCGGGCTGGCACTGGGAGGTGCTACCTGGAGGGGCGCGCCGCTTGGTGAGGAACCCGGCCTCGGGTCCCATCGTCGACCCTGATCTCCTTTGGTGGCGTTCGCGTGGGCCACATTTGGTGCAGAGGCAGCCGGCCCCACCGGAGGTGGTGCGTCGCCGTGTCAGGGAGGAAGACGAGCACGTCCATCGCTACATGGCTGGACGATGTCAGGTTCTCCACTACTTGGCAGGTTCTTTGGGAAGATGACCGGAGATATGATCCTGTGATGGTTCCTTCTCTTTAGGTGTCCACCGCCCGCGCCCCAGGAACCGCGAGTGCGCCCTAGATTCTTCTGTAGTACTCGATCTTTATTAGGTACCTAGCCAGTGATGTATTCGATATATAATATTCGAGACGATGTATTCGAGATTATATATATTATTCGAGACGATGATGTATTCGAGATTATATATTAATCGAGACGATGCATATATATTATGTACTATATGATTCAGTTTTTCCTTATTGATTGCATCCATGCATTGTAACTTGAATACTAAATTGTTCTATATTTCTTCTCTATTAGTTAAGTAAAATCTATGGCGGGCAATACCGGCAGAGACAGAGAAGAGGAATTGTTCGACATCATACGCAGCCCTGGCAGGCTAGATGATCTGAATGAAGCAGATGATGGCTCCCAATATCTGAACAATGCCGGAGAGGGTGATGTAAAGATATTCGATCTCGACGACCGAGCTGATGAAGTCATGAACTATGATTCTGATTATGATGACACAGAGAATGCTGATCTTCAAATAACAAAGACTACCGGCGAGGTATATCAGGCATCTGGTGATCATCACATGTTTTTTTTATTTTAAGATATATGAACGAATCGATCTTCCTTCTTTCAGCCCTCCGGATCGAGCAAATCTGCTTCTACAGACAGCAGGACAAAGCGAGGCCCGGGCAGATTGTTGAAGGATGGTGTAAAGTACAACATGGAATCCGTCAAACCTAGTGGTGAATCCCTGACGCCTAAGAACATTGCAAACAAGTGGACTCGTCAGTGCGGAGTTCTTGTGAAGGACAAACTCCTGATCTCCATTCAAGAATGGAAAGAGCCAAAGACTAAGCGTCCAGATGTTACTTGGGTCGAATTTACGTGAGCCAAAAAGACCTTTGGGAATCTCTGATGGAACATTTCACCCTACCAGATCATTTCACGGGAGCAGATGTGGAGAAAGTCAAGGGCGCTGCTCTTAAGAAGATGGCAATTGCATTCAACACCCACAAGAAAACTGTATGGGCCAACTACCTGGCTGCAAAAAGGAAGACTCCAAAATTCACAGGAACACTAGAGAAGCAAAGAGAACACTTGGATGATTTCGTGAAATTCAAGGATTCAGAATTATATAAGGAACGGTCGATAAAAAACAAGGCCAATGCCGCAAAAAAGACGCAGTTCCGTAGGCTGGGTCCAGGTGGCTACGTGGTGGCAATGCCTAAGTGGGATAAGTCCGAGCAAGAGATGGAGGATGCAGGGGTCACTCCAATTACTAGGAGCTGGTCCCCCAGGTGCAGAACTTGGTTCTATGCGCATGGGGGGGCGTTGGACCTGAAGACAAGCCTAGTTTCGCAGTAGGCAAGTCTAAAAGGAGCCGAACAAAAGATACTTGACGCAATAAAAGAAGCTCGAACGGGGGTGTTCACGCCCAACAGAGAGAACGACGAGCTTACTGGCATACAGGAAATCCTGAACACCCGGGAAGAACACGAGGCAAGGGCGTTATTCCCTGGTATGAGGGATTTTCAGACTGGAACGATGACTACAGGTACCGTGCAAGAAAGAAGATGGAGGAGGATAAGAATAGGAAGCTGGAGGAGGAGCAGAGAAAGCAGGACGCAGAACGACTTCAAGGCCTAGAAGCAAGGCACGCGGACTTGGCACTCAAATTCCAGCAGAAGCAGCAGCAGATCGACTCACTTAGCCAGGAAAGGGGCTCCCAACAGTGGCATCAGCAAGTGGATGATCGTCCATCATTGGATAGCACCGTCCCATCCATGCCGAGAAGCAGCGTTGGTTCTGCCCCGGGCGACACACTGCTGGATACATACCACCCTGTGGATGACATCATAGAGTACACTAACTGTGAGCTACACTCCAAAATGAAGAACATATCCCTGAAGGTGGCGGACGACGTTTGTTTCACAATTACCCCTGTAGCAACCTTCCATTGCATCCCAATTCCAGAGGGCTATGCTCGTGTCATGCTTGATGAAGTGGTGCAGCCATATTCGATGCTAGCACTTGACATTGCTGGAGGTGACGGCGAGCGCACACTGGGAGAGGCTGTAAATCGTATCATCCTATGGAGAAAGGATTGCATCATCTTTCCAAGTCCACCGACACCGCGTCGTCTGCCGACTCCTCCTTGAAGTCCGCCACCGAGTCAGCAAACTCCCGCTCCTCCAAGTCCACGAACGCGTGAGCCAACTCCTCCTCGAAGTCCGCCACCTCCTCCAAGTCCCCGAACGCGTGAGCAGACTCCTCCTCCTTCATGTCCGGCACAGCATCAGGCCACTCCTCCTGCTTCAAGTCCGGCACAGTGTTAGCCACGTCAGCCGTCTCTGCCGTCTCAGCAATCGCAGAAGAGACACGCCACAGCTATGGTGCGTAGCGGTACGAATCGAGGTAGTACAGGAAGTACAGGCAGAGACAAGCGATATAAATATGGTCCAAGCCTCGCTCCTCTTCCTCAGAGGCCTTACGACATGACCGAGGAGCAAAACGCAGCCATAGTGTAGGCCCAAGTGGACGCCCATTTTGGACCGAAACCGGCACCACCGCCAAAGGAGAAAGTTCCTGATAAAACGATTGACCACTTCATTCGTATGGCTAGAGAACCAGCTCCCAAGCCAGTTGACTCGGACTTTGAGCGCCAAATCAGGAAGCTACATCGAGAACGGCTAAAGAAGGAAGCGAGCTCGAGCTCGAGCCAACAAGCAGCGGGCAAAAAATGCGGGAAAACCGTTCCCCACCTGGGAGAACAGGCGAATCGATCCCCCCGCTTGTTGTGCCAACAACACATGAGAGGAGGCCGCGCGCCCAATATTATTGTGGGCAAACCGTTAAAGTTCTCTAGCTAGGCGATGTGGTAATAACGGAGGAGCATATAATGCAAGCTGAAATGCTCAAGATCTCTGTTGGACAACTCCTCGAAATTGAGCCCATGTCTCCGCTTAGAGAGGAGGAAATAAAACGGAAATATGTCCGGGGCCAACCTTTGGTTGAGCCAGACAAGGTCAAGAACCTCCCAATGAGAATGTATGAATTGCATCAATGGTGCATGAACATTACCAAGATTTCCAATCGAGAGTCCCTCATGGTGAATGTCAAGAAGGAGCATTACTACCATGAGAAAGCTCGATCGTTGAGTATTCAGAACTATTTCAGTTATACAATCAAGACACTTTTCGACAAATCTCTCGTCGATTGCTATTGTCTCGTAAGTGATTTCTTTCTGTAATTTTGATCAATCATGACATGTAATTATCCTCACTATATATTCTTTTCTGTGGTATTATATGCAGGATGAAGATGTATGAAATGAAAAAATATGGACGCTATGGCATTGGGTTCATTGACCCAAATACCATTAATTAGTACACATGGAATCTTGCGACTTCTCAAGTGTAGAGGAAAACATGCTAGAGTTCTTGAAGCACCTCAATACCAATGAAGATATACTACTTCCTTACAACTTCCTGTGAGTTAATACAAATTCTGTTTTTGCTTACTAGCTAGCTAGATGTTAATAATTAAGTGTATACGGTTTACGATAGTTGATTAATTTTATGCACATGACCGCTTAATTAAGGCATGCAAACGTGTGTGCATGCAGTTTCCACTGGATCTTGTTAGTCATTAAAGTTGACAAAGCAACAGTTGAAGTACTGGACTCGCTACTTAAAGAAGATAAAGACTACACCATCTTGAAGGGGATAGTCAAGAGGTAATTTCAATCATTATTAACTATATCTCGGCCTATTATTAGTTCGTCATTTCCTGATATGAACTATTTAATAACCCCTTTATTAATTTTCTTTGCCGGCGGGCAGGGCTTGGGCAAAGTTCATCAAGGTGACTCCAGGCAAATGGCCAAAAAAGTTGTTTTGGCATCGACCAAAGGTAAGTAATTAAGTAGTACTACCTAGCCATCTCTTTAATTTTTGTTTCAATACCATTAATTAATTATCATGCTTGATTAATCATTATCTGATTCAATTCCATTCTCGTAAAGGCCCTGAAGCAAAGGCCGGGAATGATCTGTGTGCATTCTATGTTTGCGAGAACATTCGCATGATGGCGTCTGAAAGGAGCAGATCCCAAAGACAGGGCTGGGTACGTTGTCAGAACACTATTCACACCATTATTGATATCTTGTAACACAACTAATACACATGCATATTGATCTCCTTCCTAACAGTTTAGAGAGGTGCGGGATAAGCTCCTACTAGCGGACCGCATACTAGCACTTCAAGAGGAAATAGCCGGATATTTGCTCGACCAGGTCATAGATCCCAAGGGAGAATACTATTACCCGCAACCGCCCCCATGAACCACATGTCATCGTGCTTCGAAGGCAACATGTAGGAGAAATTGTATATGTATACGCATGTGTATGTGTGAATAGTTAATGGTGTTGGCTGTGAGACATTCGATATCGATGATATATATTATATATATATGTGGTTCTACGTATGAGAAAATCTATTTATATATATGCATAACGTGTACAATTTGTAGTATCGTGAAATACCAGCAAACAAAAAAGAATAAATGGAAAATAAAAGACAAATTGAAAACACAAAATTAAAGCAAAAATAAAAAAAACACCCAAACATTTAGTACCGGTTGGTGTTACCAACCGGTACTAATGTCCTACACGCACCCGGGCCTGGCTTGTGCCACGTGTTTGCACTTTAGCGCCGGTTCGTGACGAACCGGTACTAAAGGGGGCGACCATTAGTCCCCACTCTTTAGTGCCGGTTGGCGAACCGACACTAAAGGCCGTCACGAACCGGCACTAAAGGTCGGTTCTGCACTAGTGGATGGAGAGGTATCTCTAGGCCCACTCGGTAATGCATCCTCATAATGAGCTCAGTGTGACTAAGTAGTTAGTCATGGGATCATGCATTACGGAACGAGTAAAGTGACTTGCCAATAATGAGATTGAACGAGGTATTGGGATACCGACGATCGAATCTCGGGCAAGTAACGTACCGATTGACAAAGGGAATTGTACACGGGATTGCTTGAATCCTTGACATCGTGGTTCATCCGATGAGATCATCGTGGAACATGTGGGAGCCAACATGGGTATCCAGATCCCAATGTTGGTTATTGGCCAGAGAGTTGTCTCGGTCATGTCTGCATGATTCCCGAACCCGTAGGGTCTACACACATAAGGTTCGATGATGCTAGGGTAATAGGGAAGTTTTGTATGTGGTTAACGAATGTTATTTGGAGTCCCGGATGAGATCTCGGACGTCACGAGGAGTTCCGAAATGGTCTGGAGGTAAAGAATAATATATAGGAAGTGAGGTTTTGGTCACCGAAAGTATTAAGGGTGTCATCGGTAATGTACTGGGACCATCGGAAGGGTTCCGGGGGTCCACCGGGAGGGGACACCAGCCCCGGAGGCTTGCATGGGCCAAGAGTGGGAAGGGACCAGCCCCTGAGTGGGCTGGTGCGCCTCCCACCAAGGCCCAAGGCGCAGCAAAGAGAAGAGAGGGGAAACCCTAGGCGCAGATGGGCCTAAGGCCCACCCTAGGGCGCGCCCCCCTCTCTCCCCCTCTTGGCCGCCCCCCTCCATCCCATCTAGGGCTGCCGCCCCCCTAGGGGTGGGAACCCTAGAGGGGGCGCACCCTCCTCCCCTCCTCCTATATATAGTGGGGGTTTTGGGGCTGCCAAGAACACGAGTCTCCCTCTCTCTTGGCGCAGCCCTACCCCTCTCCCTCCTCGTCTCTCGTAGTGCTTGGCGAAGCCCTGCTGGAGTGCCATGCTCCTCCATCACCACCACACTGTTGTGCTGCTGCTGGACAGAGTCTTCCCCAACCTCTCCCTCTCTCCTTGCTGGATCAAAGCACGGGAGACATCACCGGGCTGCACATGTGTTGAACGCGGAGGCACCGTTGTTCGGTGCTTAGATCGGATTCGGCCGCGATCTGAATCGCTTCGTGTACGATTCCACCGACCCGTGTTCTTGCAACGTTTCCGCATCATGATCTTCAAGGGTATGAAGATGCACTCCCCTCTCTCTCATTGCTAGTCACTCCATAGAATGATCTTGGTGATGCGTAGAAAATTTTGAATTTCTGCTACGTTCCCCAACACGCACGAGGGGCTCTATAAGCACCTAATCGGAAGAAAAGCCCACCCATCGCACGCTGCATTGGTTATGGCATTATGCGTAAGAAATCCTTAAAGATTTTACAACCTCTCGAACAGCTGGCCAGCTCTCGCTGTATCATGACATTCAGTTTTCGGCTTTCTCTACTGAGGTCCTCGTCCGGAAGAACCGGGACACAATCACAGTAGTTCTCCCTGTGCTAGCTTAGCCGATATAGTGGAACATAAGGTACCAAAACATGGGAGCCGGGCAAACCCAACTATTGACCCAAGATATGATTCGGTGCTGATGCATATAATGCTATAAGTTCGGGGTGCCGAACTGCCGTGAAGGCGTTCAGTCTTTATTGTCGTATTATGGGTATAATGAGCCCGTGGCATATTAAGGCATATCGCAAAAAAGAGTTTCAATAAGAAATAACGGCAGATAAGCATCATATAAATCCACATGTTGTATTTGAATAATACGCCGATGCGTATGAGTACAGGTAATGTGATAAAAAGAAATATGACCGCGGAACCTGCGGAAACCAGGCGGGAGGAAGTTGTATGTGGATCCGGAGTGTGGTTGGATGGTCATCGAGGGGAATATCTGAAGACTCCCTTACGCGTTCGAACTGTTTCTGCACCATCAGTCTTGGCCAACACAAAGGTTAACCTTCAAAGAAAATGCAAGAAATGTTTGTGCGCCACAAAGCGGTCGAGCCGCAGTATGTGGCTTGTCTTAACATTTTCCGAAGTGTTTTAATTGAGCTCCGGACGGGCCGGGCTATCCTGCCGCGCAGTAGTTCGGACTCCTTTGGTGGTGTCCGGAAGCTCGACCTTCGACTTGAGGTTCGATTGAAAGGTTCCACTCGTTGCTTCTGCTGTTGAAGTGGCGGTGGAGTCTTCGGCAGTGAGGGGAATTTCAGCCCTGCCATTAACCGTGATGACACCGCGCGGACCGGGCATCTTGAGTTTACTGTAGGCATAATGTGGCACCGCGTGGAATCGAGCGAACGCGGTTCGTCCGAGCAGTGCTTGATAGTCACTACAAAAGGGGACGATCTCGAAGACTAACTCTTCGGTACGGTAATTGTTTGGTGATCCGAAGACTACCTCCAGAGTGATGGAGCCTCTACAACAGGCCTCCGCACCTGGTATAACACCTTTAAAGGTGGTTTTAGTGGGTTTGATCATCGAATGATTGATACCCATCTGGCGCACTGTGTCCTGACACAGCAAGTTTAGACTGCTGCCTCCGTCCATAAGGACTCGTGTGAGGTGGAACCCGTCAATTATTGGGTCAAGGACGAGTGTGGCTGAATTACCCTGATTGGTATTAGCCAGACGATCCGTATGATCGAAAGTGATCGGACTTAGTTTGTATTGTGGGGTGACTGGCTCCGTTAAGTCGACATCCCTAAGAGTGCAAGTCCATTCCAGTTTGGGCATGTGGATGGCGTTTATCATATTCACCATTTTGATTTGTGGGGGAAATCTCCTTTGCCCTCCTTTGTTTGGTGATCAGGGCCCCTCCTCGTCGTCATCTCTTTGACACCCTTGCTCCTTGTTTGCAGCACCTGACCTGCAGGCTTGCTTGAAGACCCAGCATTCTCTGTTGGTGTGATTGGCTGGTGTTCCTGGGGTGCCATGAATTTGGCATGGACGATCGAGTATGCGTTCTAGACTGGACGGGCCCGAATTGTTCTTTTGGAATGGCCTTTTCCGCTGACCGGACTTAGAGCCACTGATTCCGGCGTTGACTGCCGTGTCTTCGGCATTATCACGTTTTTGTGACGCTTGTGTTTGTTGTGTCGTGGTTTGACGTTCCTGTCTCTGGCTTTTGATGTGCCAGGATTGCTTGTTGTGTTGTTGTTACGAGCCAACCAGCTATCCTCGCCCGCACAAAAGCGGGCCATGAGTGTCGTGAGGGCTGCCATGGACTTTGGCTTTTCTTAGCCGAGATGTCGGGAAAGCCACTCGTCACGGATGTTATGCTTAAAGGCCGCTAGGGCTTCAGCATCCGGACAATCGACAATTTGGTTTTTCTTAGTTAGGAACCGAGTCCAGAATTTCCTGGCTGACTCTCCGGGCTGTTGGGCTATGTGACTTAAATCGTCAGCGTCTGGTGGTCGTACATAAGTGCCCTGGAAGTTATCCAGGAATGCGTCTGCCAGGTCCTCCCAACTTCCGATGGAGTTTGCCACAAGCTGTTCAGCCAATGCCGAGCTGGTCCTTTTGAATTTTAGTGGGAGGTACTTGTTGGCTTGTAGATCATCCCCGCGGGCCATGTGATTGTGGAGTAAGAAATATTCTATCCATACTGCGGAGTCTGTAGTACTATCATATGATTCAATGTTCACGGGTTTAAACCCTTCTGGAAATTCATGATCCATTACTTCATTAGTGAAGCATTGGGGTGTCTTGGCGCCTCATGTCTTTGGGCTACATTGTATTCGGTCCGCCAGATTTTTTAGTGTATCGGCGCCTTCGGTCGTAAATCACGCATTGTGGCGTGCCCCTGTGATCTGTAGATCAATCTTGACTGTCCTGCTTTGTTTTCCAATACGTCTCGCAGGTCCTGCGTGTAGCCCCGAGCCTTCGTATTTTTGCTTTTTTGGTGAAGGGGTGCGGGCCGGTGTTCGGCCTGATACGCTGCTTTGTCTTGGCCACGAGGTGGCCGGTCAACCGCATTGTGCGCTTGCAGTGTGGGCTTTAATGCCTCCTCCTCGAGTTGAGGTAGCAACCTACGCTTTGGGTATCTTTTGGTTGGGCGCTCGAGTCCGTACTCCTCGGCTGCCAGGACCTCAGTCCATCTATCAGTTTGCAGATCTTGATCAGCTTGAAGCTGTTGCTGCTTCTTCTTCAGGATTTTTGAAGTGGCTACAAGCCGGCGCTTGAAGCGCTCCTGCTCGACGGGATCCTCGGGCACGATGAATTCTTCGTCGCCAAGGCTCACTTCGTCTTCGGAGAGGGGCATGTAATTATCATCCTCCAAGTCTCCATCTGTTGCCTGTTCATGGGGGCTAACTTGCCCATCCTCCCGTTCGGCCTGCTCTGAGTCTGGCTGGGCGGGGTTGTTTTCGTCTTCGGCACCATCCGGATTGCTATCATCTATTGTGCCGATATCGCTATCTTCGCTATGGCGGGGCTTAGAGCGGCGCCAATGACGCCGGTGCTTATATTGCTTCTCACGGGGATTATCCTCCGTTGCCTCATCGCCATTGTTTTCTTTGGGGGTGTCCACCATATATATATCATATGATGAGGTGGCTGTCCAGCGCCCTTTGGGCGGTGGTTCCTGTTCTTCTCCTGGATTGTCGCCCATACCGTCGATGTCTTCGGAGTCGAAGTCAAGCATGTCGGTTAAGTCATCGACAGTGGCTACTAAGTGGGTGGTGGGTGCGGAATGGATTTCTTCGTCGTCTGCTTCCCACTCAAGCCGGACATAGTTCGGCCTGGAGTCTCCTGATAGAGAGAGAGACCTCAATGAATTTAGCACGTCGCCCAAGGGTGAGTGCTGAAAGATATCCGCGGAGGTAAACTCCATGACCGGTGCCCAATCAGATTCGATAGGCGTGGACACACGCGGTTCGGAACCTATGGCCGGAGACGAGTCCGAGGGTCCGATGACACATATCTCTTTGGAGGTGAAGTCCGTGTTTGGCTCCAGCGCCGATGAACGTGCGGCCTCCGCGGTGGGGTCCATCCACCCGTCCTCGGATGGCGTGATCTGCTCCAGATTAAGGGCTGGGGAAGCCGCAGGTGCGATCTCCCGAACACCGTCTGATGGCAGATCTAAGTCATTCCCGTCATGACTGTTCGGCGCTCCTGACATGGGCTCGAATCCGTCGAAGATGAAGCCTCCGCGGATGTCGGCCGTGTAGTTCAAGTTTCCAAACCTGACCTGATGGCCAGGGGCGTAGTTGTCGATCTGCTCCAGATGGCCAAGCGAGTTGGCCCGCAGTACGAAGCCGCCGAATACGAAGATCTGTCCGAGGAGGAAAACCTCACCTCGGACCGCATCGTTGAAGATGATTGAAGGAGCCATCAAGCCTTATCGCGACGACACAGTGGAACTCTCAATGAAAGCACCAATGTCGGTGTCAAAACCGGCAGATCTCGGGTAGGGGGTCCCGAACTGTATGTCTAAGGCTAATGGTAACATGAGGCGGGGGACACGATGATTACCCAGGTTCGGGCACTCTCGATGGAGGTAATACCCTACTTCCTGCTTGATTGATCTTGATGATAGGAGTATTACAAGAGTTGATCTACCACGAGATCGTAGAGGCTAAACCCTAGGAGCTAGCCTATGATTATGATTGTGGATGTCCTATGAACTAAACCCTCCGGTTTATATAGACACCGGAGGGGGCTAGGGTTACACAGAGTCGGTTACCAGGGAGGCGATCTACATATCCGAATCGCCAGGCTTGCCTTCCACGCAAAGGAGAGTCCCATCCTGACACAGGACAAAGTCTTCAATCTTGTATCTTCATAGTCCAACAGTCCGGACAAAGTATATAGTCCGGCTATCCGACGACCCCTTAATCCAGGACTCTCTCAGCTTGCCGTTGCTATCTCTGGCATATGAGGTGCCAGGATTTCTTGATGTGCTATTGCTATGAGCCAGCCAGCTATCCTCGCCCGCACAAAAGTGGGTCATGAGTGTCGTGAGGGCTGCCATGGACTTCGGCTTCTCTTGGCCGAGGTGTCGGGCAAGCCACTTAGCACGGATGTTATGCTTAAAGGCCGCTAGGGCTTCGGCATCCGGACAGTCAACAATTTGGTTCTTTTTAGTTAGGAATCGAGTCCAGAATTTCCTAGCTGACTCTCCGGGCAGTTGGGTTATGTGACTTAGATCATCAGCATCCGGTGGTTGCACATAAGTGCCATGGAAGTTATCCAGTAATGCGTCTTCCAGGTTCTCCCAGCTTCCAATGGAGTTTGTCGGCAAACTATTTAGCCAATGTCGAGCCGGTCCCTTGAGTTTTAGTGGGAGGTACGTGATGGCATGTAGATCATCCCCGCGGGCCATGTGAATGTGGAGAAGGAAATCTTCTATCCATACCGCGGGGTCTGTAGTCCCATTGTAGGGCTCGATATTCACGGGCTTAAACCCTTCTAGGAATTCATGCTCCATTACTTCGTTAGTGAAGCATAGGGGGTGTGCGGTGCCTCTATGTCGGGCTACATCGTGATGCAGTTCAAATGAGTCTGGTCTGAAGTTTACTGCAGTAAACTTAATCAGTTCAATGTGATCAACAGAGAGATGCTATGGGTCAAAAGTTATGTCTGGGAGGTTTATCTATCGAAGGACTATGATCCTGGGGGTTTTGAGGAGAAATGGACCAAGAATTAATATAGTTGCTTCACAAGTACATTTTTGGTCCAGAAATGAAGATCATCATGATGCTCTCACATAGAGTATCAACTTGGGCTAAGATTATAAGATTATGTAAAAAGCTCATGCCAAATGGACAAGCCAAAATGGCACTTGCTTCACAAACATCTCTGCTGACCAGAAACTTGAAATAATTTTGGTGATCAAATGGCTCGATGAAATGATGCCAAATTGGGTGGAGAGAGGTTTTATGGGTATAATAATGATCTGGTAATTTATCAGGATTTTTTAAGCAATATAAAATGCACTTGCTTCACAACTTGAAAATATTGCCAGAATCAAAGATTTGCTCCTGTGCTCACATATTGGATTGGATGGGGCTTCAAATGGGTGGAGGGGGGGTAATATGAGCACATTAAGGAGTTTGCAGAAGTTCAACTCATTTGGATGCTCCTAGCTAGTACTTCCTTCACAAAGCCTTCTATCTAACAGAAATTTTTTAAAATTCACCGAGGAATATTGGCTAGGCAAATAAAGTTGAACTTGTGCATGGGGCAATTTTTGGACATATAAGCATTCCCAAAAAGATTGGGAGCCACTAGGAAAAATATAAATGACACTTCCTTCACAAAGTGCCATTCGGGGCAAAATAAAAAAAGGAATATTGGGGAACTATTTTTGAACTGGTCAAGGAAATGTTTGGGAATATTTGACCTATATATGACCCAAAGGAATTATGAGAATTATTTGGGAATTTTTGGATGAACAGAAATATAGGTTGCTTCACAACCTAGGGCAGATAGGGTTATTCCTTTAATAGAAAAAGGAATATTCCTTAGAAAAGAATTTAGGGTTTGGTCAAGGAGTGAAGTGACATGATCTTGGCATGGTTTTGAGAATGATTAGCCACTTGGGAGGGGAATGAGGAGGATTTTCCAGGTGGCAAGGCCACAAAACCACTCCAAAAAAACAGAGCAAAAACCAAATAAATCAAAAGAAAAAGAAAGGGGCCAAAAACCAGACTGTTACACATGTATGGTCTGGTTTACTACAGTTTTCATGATTTAAAAACCTTAGGAGTTGCCACCTACTACACTAGGCAGTTGCCGTGTAGCAAAACAACATGTTCGGGTAAAAGAGAGAGTTGACATCTGCTTACAAGCACACTAGGGCAGTTGCCGTGTACCGTGCAAAACATATGGCAACTGACATGTTCGGGTAAAAAAAAAGAGAGAGTTGTCATCTGCTTACAAGCACACTAGTGTGCTTGTAAGCAGATATCAACTGACATGTTCGGGTAAAAAAAAAAGAGTTGTCATCAGCTTACAAGCACACTAGAGCAGTTGCCATGTACACTTCAAAACGCATGGCAACTGACAGCTTGGGTGTGGGAGAGGAGACGGGCGTGTGGGCGAGATGGCAAATGCCCAGACACCAGCCCTTGTGCGTGAGTGAAAACTGGCATGTGGGCGAACTGCTAAACGCCCACACATCGGCCCCTCCGTGTGGTGAAACGGACGTGTGGGCGACCGGGTGAATGCCCACACACCAGGTCAGTCCTACATGGCACCACAAACATGCCAAGATTCGTGCACCCACAAACGGATGCGGATCCACGCGTGTGGGCGAGATGCAAATGTCCACACGTGTGGGCATTAGTGTTTCCGAATAATTATGAGTAGGTGCTCACAAGGTTAGATGAAGAGGATATTACTTACATTAGTGATATTTCTAAATAGATTGATTCCTTCGTTGCCCCAAAGAAAGATTGGGAGAATGCAAAGAAGTTAGCATTTTTAAGATCTTGCTGTTTGTCGCTTCTACTCTTCATGTCACTTCGCGTAGTTCCTTTCATGAGATTGCAGAAGTGCATAGGTAAGGAGTACCATAAATGTATGATTCACCACGACATTTGTACATGTCCCCTGATTCTCATCAGCACCTGTGGAACAACAATGCCTCAAAAAAGAAAAATCCCGTGAAACAGCACAAACTAAAAGCCTAAAAAAGACAGCAAATTAAAAATGACAAAATTCCGTCGCTGGGACTTGAACCCGGGTCTCTCGAGTGAGAGCCGAGTATCCTAACCACCTAGACTACAACGGAATGATGTATGGCCAACAACAATTCTTTTCACAATCAGAGAGTTCACTGTACTGTCAAGCATACCTAAAGCTCAGTTACTAGTTGTTGTGCTGGACTGTAAAATTGTGGTTCGATTATGGGATCAATGATAATTTCAGGACCTCTCTATCTGTGTTAGTCCATTCGGCATACACACATGTCAGTGTTCTATTGTCATATTCAACAATGTCAGGAGCACTGATCTTTTCTCTCCCTTTCCTTTCCAAATCTCAAGGATAAATTACACATAGACTAGTCTATTCCAGATCAGGTTACAATACTACATCAGCTCCTTCCTTCCTTCCTTCAGGGTTCAGACCAAAGATCTTACAAGAAGGTGGATGATGAGCCGGTGCTATATTGCTAATATGCCCTACTGCGCGCCGTACCCAGAGCACCTGGTTCATCATGCTAAAACCAAACTGACGGGAACCATGCACCATCATAAAGCAGATGTCGGTGTATTTTGTAATGCAGATCTCTTGGAAGGAGTTCTCATTCGTGGAAGAGACATGATCGATCATCTCCGACAACTTTGTGCTCCCATTAGACGACGCGCTCTCGATGACTCGATTGGAGTACATTCTCCATTGGCGGTACCGGAGAGACGTACAGAAGCTAAAATAACTTCTTTTAGCATCGTGTCACAATCTTTATCTTTTATTTAAGAAAAACTTTTGATCTACTCATCAACTGTCAAGCCCCGCCGACCTCTAGTTCTGATGCCGGCAGTCCCTGTACCTACACTCCTACACCTGTTAACCTTCTAACTCGCCTCCGCCGGCTGCGGCTTATTCCTAGCCTCGGTGTCCCATCGCATCTCCACCTTTGGTCCCTAACAAAATCGAATGACCCACATTTGAAATTCAGGTAACATACTTCCAACGAAACAAAACAATGATTTATTCGACCACCACACGTCGATCGTAAGGTACGGTAGCTACCCATCCAACGCACGCGGTATTTTATTTTCTCTTTATCTTTTCATCATCACCACCAAGTAAAAGCGCCAGCCAAGATTCGAATTCCGAAGGGAGCAGGGCTGCCGTCAGCATCGCCGGTCGTCATCGAGGCACCAACAGCGGTAGTCGGGCTTGGACATCGCGAGGAGCTCCTCCGGCGACATGCGCTCCAGCTCTCGCTGCCTCCACGCCGGGAAGGCCTTGGCCGTGGACTCATCATCGTCGTCCTTGGGCCGGCCGTGCAGGTGCACGTGGCTCATGGCGCGCATCCTCTTGGACAGGCGCATGGCAGCCACACAGTCGTCGTAGGGGTGATGGTGGCCGCCGGTCTGTATGTCATACCCCAGGCAGCTCCGCGTCAGATACCAGAGCGAGTTGCTCATGAGCCTGGCGCTGGTCTTCATCAGCGGCTATGTTGTTTTATTTGAAAGAAACAAAAAAGAGAAAAGTTCTTGCACGAATCATGATGTAGAGATGGATGGCTAGATAAGGGGTGCACCTAAGCCTAAGCTCCACAGGATATTTTCCCGGGTGCGGATTTTTAGAGCTTAGGCTCATTGACACCCTCTATCCTGGACATGCTTCGGGTGAGGCTCTGCACCGAGGAAGGATGGGGGGCGCCAGAGAGCTTGCAGGCCGGGCGGAGGTGGGGAAGACGGCGAGGCAGAGCGGGCAATCATGGGCTTGGAAGGCGGTGTCGCAGGCGGGCTTGGAGGGCAGGGTGGTCGCGGAGGGCGTCGAGGGAGCGGCAGTGCTTGCCGCAGACGCCGCAGCGGGGTTCATGGTGGGAGTGGTGCGACGTCCGCATGTGCTCCACCAGGTGCTCCGTCCGGTTGAACTGCCGGTAGCACGCCGTGCACCTGTGACGGCTGCACGCACGTACACACACAAGAACTCCTCATCAGGAAGAAGAAAACGTATATATGTTGTGGTACGTGTGATCGTGCAATGTGTCATGCACACGTACGTACAAGAGAAAACAAAGCAGTGCAATCTGAAGATGGAGAAGATGGAGCAGTGGGCACCGTACCTGTGAGCATCTGAAGGGTTGTTCATGGTCGGCAGTGCCAGTGAGACACCCAAGCAAGTGCAGAGACGCAGCAAACAGTAGGCGTTGTTCTTGGTTGGTTGGGGCTGTAAGAAACGGACGGCTATTTATGTAGCTGCAAAACGGATGGCATTCGATTCCTGACAGCGTCGCCAAAACGGATGGCTAGCTACTATGCTCAGGGAGAGAAGAAAGAGCATAGACACCAGAATGCCATCAACATACGAATACCCACCAGTTGCTTTTTGCAGAAAGAAAAAGAGATGATGAGATGCCCTGGTCAAAATATCCGGTTTGAAAAGGCAACAACAGCCCACCCAATCCCGGCAGATCGATGGATGCCGCGGACGGAAAGATTGGATTGGGATTCCGGCCGGAGATCGACCGACGTGCACACGCCCGGCAGGTAGGTAGCCGCTGTGGCGTCGGGTCGGGCAGACGATGATCGTCGTCGTCTTATGTTGGCTCGGTCTTTTGGCGGTGGCCGAGAGCCGCCCAGAGCACCGGGTGATGGGATCTACATGGATATCCTGGGAACATACCCCATCTCTAGATGAGCTTTGGGTTGGGAGATGTCCTGGTCTCATTCTCATGGTCCTATTTCTGGGCATCTCTTTTGCTGCCTCTATGACTGAAAATCCATGTTGAATGGATTCTCAAAGGTATCTGCTGAGCACAACAAACGGCATATTGGATGGATCTCACCAAAGAAGCCAAGTTTCGCATATCATGAAACAAAAAAAGCGTTGGCATATGCATACCAGTGCACGATGGAGAAAATAGCACATCTTCGGCACCTGATCCATGAAATTACTATGGGATAAGTATATTTTCGTCCTCGAACTCTTCTGAGAGTTTAGAAATCATCCCTCAAGTCAAAACCGGATAGTTTTCATCCCTCAACTATCAAAACCGGATAGTTTTCGTCCCTCACGCCGCTTCAGGCGGTTTTCGTCCGTCATGAACAGTAAACCGGCTAGCAGTAAATTAAAAAAAATTCAAAAAAATCTGAAAAATTGTGGGATCAAAGTTCCTCGGGTGCGCAAGGTGCTAACAAATTTTCATATTGTTTGGACATTCCAGGAGCTCATGACAAAGAAAAAATTGTAAATATGTACGTCGGTGAATAGTAAATTGAAAAATAGCAAAAATATGAATTTTTTGGCATCAAAGATGCTTGGGTGTGCAAGGTGCTTGCATATTTTCGTGCTGAAATGACATAGGAGGAGATCTAGCAAAACAAAATAGTGCACTTTTTCAAAGTTTCTTTCCCAACCAATTTTTTTTTGCCACGAGCTCCCATAATGTCCAAACACCATGAAATTTTGCAAGCACATTGAGCATCCGAGCATCTGTAAGTTTCTTCAGTGAGCTGTTCTCACAAGTATAAAAAAATGTTAAACTTGGAATCAATTGTTAAAATAATAATAATAATAACAACAACAACAACAATAATAATAATAATAATAATAATAATAATAATAATAATAATAATAATAATAATAATAATAATAATAATAATTTATTCTATACCTACCTACTAATAAAGAAAGGTGTGTTTTTTCTGAACTTTTTGGTTCGTTCACCGTATATAATTATTTTCTCACATACCTATCTGAGCTGTAACTCCGAACTTCCTAGCATCTAGCTTGATGGACGATTGTAACAATCAAAAAAAAAACTAGACCCACGTACACGGGCACCTCCATGACATTGACATGTTTCGATTTTTCCCAACAAGTTGATGTACAAAAACAAGTGAAAAGACAATGAGGATGGCGCTGATTATGAACGGAACTTGTTTAAAAGCTCCCGTGAGGGTCTCCGTTTGAAGATTCCCTTTTCATGATCGATGTCCATTTTGTCATATTTAGGTTTCAATGGTGTTTTGGAGGTTCATAGGCGAGATTGAGCTTCCCTCATGGTGCGCCGACAAAGAGTGCAAGAGAATGACATGGTCGTGCTTTCTCCAAAGATGCATGTGTAATGTGTAATTTTAAAAATATGCAAGGATGACCTTGTAAGGGTTGGTTGACTTTAATATATGACCATTCACCTCTTCAAATGAAAAAAACATGACGCTTCCCATGCAGGAGGTGGACCCCACACTTGTGAACCAACATGACTATTGGAGCAATTTCAGACCATCATAAAATATGACCTTTTACCGCACAAGGTTTCAGAATGATATTTGAGTAAATTAAAATGAATCGACGATATGGTTAACTTCTCCTTCGGGAGCCAATGGAGGGTGAGTCTATCAAGGAGAGCCTCTCCTACTCCATCCTTGTCATGGACGGTAGCTCACTCTTCCCCATGATAATTCCTTTGGCTGGAATCAGGACATCTCTACCTTGCGCCCTAAAGCTCGTGAGAGCCGCCCGCCCCATAATAAAAAAAATTAATTGTACCCTTTGAGATATGTAAGTTATGATGTTTAGCTTGAACCAAACTTAATGCATTCTGAAAATCCATCAATATTTCAATCATCCTACTCTCTCCACCATTCCAAGAAAATATACTATACATTGCGATAAATATTCAACTATCTAATTTTAATTATTAATACATTTACTTTAAATTCAAAAGGCTACAATTGAATTTGTTAGTATAACATAAATATAGTTCTAGGGTTTTCATATATGGGAAATGACAAGATATGAAGTTAAAATTAGTCCATTATGAAATTCCTTTATGTCAACTGAATTATGAAATTGGAGCTCAAAACAACTTGAAAGTCAAAATAATATGAAATAACTTATGTTATAAGTTCTCAAACATTTTTAGTAAAGGAAAAACCCTAAATTGGAGTTAAATTGAGCGAGACATGATCATTACGACTTTGAAAATAATTATAAATAACTGCTTTTGAATATCTCAAGGTGTAGCATCTGTAAGTTTCTTCAATGAGCTGTTCTCACAAGTATAAAAAAAATGCTAAACTTGGAATCAATTGTTAAAATAATACTAAAATAATAATAATAATAACAACAACAACAACAACAACAACAACAACAACAACAACAACAACAACAACAACAACAACAACAACAACAATAATAATAATTCACTGGTGGAAAAACAGGCTTCCGTCCAGCCCCATAAGTCGCGAAGCTGTAGGAACCGCGACTAATGGGACCTTTAGTCATGATTCGAGGTGAACCGCGACCAAAGGCTGGGCCAGGCGCTCGGTGGCCGGCTGGCAAGACGTGAGGGTCTTTAGTCGCGGTTTGCCGGGACAACCGCGACTAAAGGCCTTCTCGGGCACCTTTAGTCACGGTTTGCTGTGCCAACCGCAACTAAAGCCCTCCCTATATATACCCATCCAGCAGCCAACACTTAGCCATTTGGAGCCATTCTCTTCACAAGTGGGTGTAGGTTTGCTTTTGGTTCCTCTTATGCACATAAGGTGTTTGATGAAATGCCCCAAGAGCGTGAAACAAACATGACATGAAGTGTTGGAGCCACACTCCTCGATCGCGGTTAGCAACTTGATGAACCTTTGATGTGTCATTGATAAAATATGCATGTGTGTAGTTCATTGTTTAATTTATATTGTTTGTAGCTAGTTAGTTTAACAAATGCATGATGGTTAATTATATATTTTATATTATAATAATGCAGATGAATCGGCAATGGATGTACGGTAACCGACTCTCCGTGAGTTCACTACGGGTTTGAAAGATTTCCTCGTAGTGGCTAATGCGAACAAGCGGGGGTTTTGTTATCTGTCCATGTGTTATCTGTAAGAATCGGAAGGGTTACTCTTCCTCAAGAGATGTTCACATGCATCTGCTTCGGCACGGTTTCATGCCAAGCTATAATTGTTGGACCAAGCATGGAGAAAGAGGGGTTATAATGGAAGAAGATGAAGAAGGGGATGATTTCATCGATGAAAGCTATCTTGCTCATTTCGGTGATACTTTCATGGAGGATCTGAAGGTGAAGGGGAAGGTGAAGAAGAGGCACGTGATGATCCCGTTGATGATCTTGGTCGGACCATTCTTGATGCACGGAGACGCTAAAATGTAAAAAGGAGAGGGAGAATTTGGATCGCATGTTAGAGGATCACGAGAAAGGCGCTGTACCCCGGATGCGATGATGGTCTGAAAAAAGCTGGGCTGCACATCGGATTTGCTGAAATGGAAGGCGAGGCAGGTGTAGCTGACTCGGCATTTGAAAACTTGCTTTGAAAATGTTGAAGAATATGTTTCCAAAGGATAACGAGTTGCCCGCCAAAGACGCACTGAAGCAAAGAAGGTTGTCTGCCCTCTAGGTTTAGAGGTTACGAAGATACATGCATGCATCAACGATCGCATCCTCTACCGCGGTGAATACGAGAATTTGAATGAATGCCCGGTATGCACCTTTGCATTGCGTTATAAAATCGAGGCGATGACCCCGGTGACGATGTTGAGGGCCGTAAACCCGTGAAGAGGGTTCCCGCCAAGGTGATGTGGTATGCTCCTATAATACCACGGTTGAAACGTCTGCTCAGGAACAAAGAGCATGCCAAGTTGTTGCGATGGCACAAAGAGGACCGTAAGTCGGACGGGAGTTGAGACACACCGCAGGTGGAACGCAATGGAGAAAGATCGACAGATGGTTCAAAGATTTTGCGGTGACGCAAGGAACATAAGATTTGCTCTAAGTACAGATGGCATGAATCCTTTTGGCGAAAGCAGAGCTCCGACCATAGCACTGCCCGTGACTCTATGCATCTACAACCTTCCTCCTTGGTTGTGCATGAAGCGGAAGTTCATTATGATGCGGTGCTCATCCAAGGTCCGAAGCAACCCGGCAACGACATCGATGTGTACCTAAGGCCATTAGTTGATGAACTTTACAGCTGTGGGGTGGTGTCCGTGTGTGGGATGAGCACAAACAAGAGGAATTTGACCTCTGACGTTGCTTTTCGTAACCATCAACGATTGGCCTGCTCTTAGTAACCTTTCGGGACTGTCAAATAAGGGATACAATGCATGCACGCACTGCTTACATAAGACTGAAAGTGTACATTTGCCAAATTGTAAGAAGAACGTGTACCTTGGGCATCGTCGATTTCTTCCGAAAATTCATCCAGTAAGAAAGAAAGGCAAGCATTACAACGGCAAGGCAGATCACCGGCGAAGCTCGCGGAACGACCGGTGCCGAGGTATTTGATATGGTCAAGGATTTGAAAGTCATCTTTGGAAAGGGTCTGGCGGACAATCAGTTCGAAGGAGCCGACGGGCACGCAGCCATGTGGAAGAAGAAATCTATATTCGGGAGCTAGAATATTGGAAAGTCCTAGATGTCCGCTTCTGCAATCGACGTGATGCACGTTACGAAGAATATTTGCGTGAACCTCCTAAGCTTCTTGGGCGTGTATGGGAAGACAAATGATACAAAGGAAGCACGGCAGGACCAGCAACGTTTGAAAGACCACGATGACCGGCATCCGGAATGGTTTCAAGGTCGTGCCGACTACGCTCGACCAAAGAAGAGAAGGTCATCTTTTTGAATGCCCGAGCGGTATGAAGGTCCCGTCTGGATTCTCGCCCAATATAAAGGGAATAATAAACATGGCGGAGAAAAAGTTCCAAAACCTGAAGTCTCACGACCGCCACGTGATTATGACGCAATTGCTTCCGATTGCTTTGAGGGGCTCCTGCGGAAAATGTTCGAGTAGCCATTGTGAAGCTATGTGCATTCCTCAATGCAATCTCTCGGAAGGTAATCAATCCGGAAGTTCTACCACGGTTCTGAGCGATGTGATCCAATGTCTTGTCGATTTCGAGTTGGTGTTCCGCCATCCTTCTTCAATATTATGACGCACCTCCTGGTTCACCTAGTCGAAGAGATTTTCGTTCTCGGTCCTGTATTTCTACACAATATGTTCCCCTTGAGAGGTTCATGGGAGTATTAAAGAAATATGTTCGTAATCGTGCTAGGCCAGAAGGAAGCATCGCCAAGGGCTATGGAAATGAGGAGGTAATTGAGTTTTGTGTTGACTTTGTTCCCGACCTTAAGCCGATTGGTCTTCCTCGATCGCTGCACGAGGGGAGACTAAGTGGAAAAGGCACGATCGGAATGAAATCAACGATATGTATGGACGGCCATTCTCATGAAGCACACCACCTTTGTCTTGACCAATTCCAGCTTGGTGGCTCCGTACTTTGAGAAACACAAGAATATTTTACGCTCGACAACCCGGGAAGCCCGAATCCTCGGATTAGGAAGGCCCACATGGAGACTTTCGGCAGTTGGTTGAGAAAACATTTAATGAATGACAATGATGTTGTAGATCAACTGTACATGTTGGCCAAGACACCATCTTCGACTATAACGACTTTCCAAGGGTACGAGATAAATGGGAATACATTTTACACGATCGCCCAAGATAAAAAGAGCACCAACCAAAACAGTGGTGTCCGCTTTGATGCAACAACCGAGAATGGGCAAGAGGTCACATATTATGGTTACATAGAGGAGATATGGGAACTTGACTATGGACCCTGCTTTAAGGTCCCTTTGTTCCGTGCAAATGGTTCAAGCTAACAGGAGGTGGGGTAAAGGTGGACCAGCAATACGGAATGACAATGGTGGATTTCAACAATCTTGGTTACCTTGACGAACCATTCGTCCTAGCGAAAGATGTCGCTCAGGTTTTCTATGTGAAGGACATGAGTAGCAAACCGAGGAAACGGAAAGATAAGAAAACGATCGGTACATCATGCGATGATTCAAAGTGCCACATTGTTCTTTCGGGTAAAAGAAACATCGTGGGAGTGGAGGACAAGACAGACATGTCGAAAGATTATAATATGTTTGCTGAAATTCCGCCCTTCAAAGTGAACACCGACCCAAGCATTAAGTTAAATGATGAGGATGCTCCATGGATACGGCACAATCGTAAGCAAGTAGGGACACAAGGGAAGAAAAATGATGTGTAATAATTTATTGTACCAAACTTTGTTGAATGGATCATGTGAATTATATTACCCGTGATGTGTTTGGTGTCCATTTTCGAATGATTCGAGATACAACGGATGATACATGAAATTTGGAGTGAATTAGTAATACTCCTGCCTAGGCGTATAATATGCATACTCGTAGTCTTCATAGCCGCCGTAAATGCCGTTGTCTTGGTAGTCGCCGCCTTCTAAGTTGCCGCCGTCGCCGCTGTCTTGTCGTCATTGTCGTCGGGCGGCGCTCGTGGCTCGAATCGAGGGTAGCGCAGGCAGGGGATATCGCCGGCCGTGATGTAGTCCATGACGCTCTGCAGTCCGCCATACCACCATAGCCGACGGCCGGCCTCGTGGAAGTTCCCGTGGAGGCGCACCGTCCTCCTCATACCGGCGGCGCCCTCTCACGCCGATTGATGAAGAAGGCGTCCCAAGTATGCTGGTTATCGGGATGCTGGTGATTCATCCGCTGCTCGGCGTGAGGTCGAGGTAGTAGTGGTTCGTGATGGCCGCCCGGCGCCAGTACCTGAGGGACGGGAGGGACTGCACGCCGGGCGCTAGGCTCCAGCCGGTGGGGACGCGGTAGCCCGGTGGACAAGGGTAGTTCGAGGCGCTGGGAGGTTAGAGTGGGTGCGGTGGAAGCCCGGAGAGAGTGATGAGAGAGTGTAGAGATGTGATAATGTCACAAGCCGGGCTACATATATGTAGTGAGAAATGGCGGGAAAAATGGGAGCGGGAAGACAGGAGGCGGGAAGAAAGTGGCGGGAAGAAAGAGGCGGGAAGACAGGGAAGAAATGGCGGGAAGAAGAGGAATCCAGAAGTTGGTCATCTAACCTTTAGTCCCGCTGGTTGGTGCAACCGGGACTAAAGGTTAGACAGACGCGTGGGTAGCGCACGACGCCTCGCCGAGGAACAAGACAAAGCAGAAGCGGCGCCGTGCCTATAAAAGGAGCATCGATACGCTGCCAAGATAGAGGCGTGAAGAAATGGCGGGAAGACATAGGCGGAAAGAACTCAAGGGAAGATCGGCCGAAGAAATTGTGGGAAGACAGAGGCGGCCGAAGAACTTCTCTGAATTTTTGATATATTATTTGTATTTTTAGAATTTTGAAATGAATTAGTTCTATTTTTCTGAATTTTTGATATATTATTTGTATTTTTAACATATTGAATTGAATTAGTTTTATTTTTGACATATTATTTGTATTTGCCTCGTAGGGTTTGGAGACGGTTCAGAGATACAAATGACGTAGAACTTTATATGCATTAAATTATGTATGGAAACTTGTTCAAAATTGTATATGGTCATCCGATGATATTGAATATATATTGTATATTCCTCTTGAATTCTTTTTGGTTCTAATTTCAAATTTGTTTGAAATTGTACATTCATATGCATGTATGTAGTACCGTAGAATATGTGAAACTCCTTCAAAATTAAAATAAAGCACAAAAAATAAAACAATACAAATTAAACAGAAAACAATACAAATTAAAAAGAAAACAATACAAATTAAATAGAAAACAGGTTTGGGGGGGCTAAAACCCTAAACTGCGGCCTTTAGTCGCGGTTGACCAGACCAACCGCGACTAAAGATGGGGGCGCGGGAACGCAAAAAACCCGCCAAAAACCCTTTAGTCGCGGTTGGGCAGGCGACCCGCGACTAAAGGGTACCTAATCATGGTCTCGTGCCAACCGCGACTAAAAGAAGCGCGAAGCAAAAACCATAAACCCTTTAGTCGCGGTTGGGCGAGGCGACCCGCGACTAAAGGGTACCTTTAATCATGGTCTAAATGCCGCCAACAGCATGACTAAAGGGGAGCTATAAATACAAGGCTCCGATTCTCGTCTTCTCGATTCCGATTCTACTGTTCGTCTCTGCGCCCTCGGCGCCGCCGCCGTGGCCCTCGCCCTCGGCGCCGCGCCACGTCGCCCTGCGCTCGGCCGCCCGCCGTCGCCCCTCGCCTACAGCGCCGCCCGGCCGGCCTCGTCTGCTGGTGCGGCCTAGGGTTTGGGTTTGGGAGGCTGCGGCGGGAGGAGTGGGGAGTGGCTGCGGCTCTCGTGGTCTCGTGGTCCGGGGAGCGGCGGCGCTGGGAGGAGGGGTGCTCCGGCTTGGGAAGGGGCAACGGAGCCGGGCGAGGCCGGACTCGCGGGCGGCGGGCGGAGTCGCCCCAGCGGGACTCGGGCGGGCGGGCGTGGGCGAGGGAGAGGGAGGCGGGCGCTGGGCGGAGGCGCTGGGCCTGGGCACGGGCTGGCTGGGCCTCGGTCCTGGGGCAGCGCTTCGTTTTTTAAATTAAAACAAAACGAGATAAATAAAATATCAAACGAACTCCGATTTAAATAAAACAAATTTTCCCGACTCCTAAAAATGAGTCGAACAAAATGAACTTTTAAAAACTGCAACATGCATAAAAATCTTAAATGCTCATTTTGCCTAAGCAAAATAAATCTTTCGAAAACCAAATTTGATTTATTTATAATATCTTCGTTTTTCCTAAATGTTGGGAAAGTCATATTATTCCCTCTCTTGAGATTTTTATAGGAAAACTTTATGAAGATAATTTTAAATAAATCCAATGATCCTATTTCCAAAATTTGAGAAATCCCAAATATGAAAATAATGAAACTTCCAACTCTCCGAGGGTCCTTGAGTTGCGTGAAATTTCCTAGGATCGGAAAATGCGAGAAAATATGATATGCATGATGATCTAATGTATAACATTCCAAATTGAAAACCAAAAACAAATTGTATTTTTTACCAAACATTGACAAATGTTTAATTGCTTACAAAGTTTCTTCACAAAATGACATCTGAAAGACGTGGTTGTCTTTGTCCTCGCCTCCCTCTCCGTGTGTGTTGTCCTCGCCTCCCCTCTCCGTGGCCTTCGTCTGCCGCCCGTCTCGCTCTCTGCATGACACCCTCTCCCACCCCTTCCTCGCCCCTCCTTTTGCCACCGCCCTTTCGCCACCGCCACCGCCACCGCCCCTTCTTCACTTAATTAATTTGTTTTTACTACATGTTTTCGGGACTGACATAATGGCGGACGATAGAGCTGACCCGATTATGGACAACTATGATCCGGACGGTGAAGCACATATGTTCGGCATCATAAGCGGCGATATTCTATATGTGCCGACCGGAGAAGAAGAAGATGATATCTCTTCTTATCTGAACCTTGACGGTGAAGATGAAGGCGCGTCAGCAAGATGATGCCGAACAAGCGTCGATAAACGACGATCTTCAAATGGAAGTAGCAACCACCTCGTACGAGGTATATATATACATTGAGCCTACGGTGATACAAACTAACTGATTTGAATAAATATGTGTACTAACGCAGCGACTCTCTTTCTTATTTTAGCCCTCGGCGGATCGTCGAAACAATCGAGTGCGTCGTCCAAAGCGTGGGCGCAACCAAGGCGATGAAACAAGGAGAAACATGCACCATCGAGGTTGTCGAGCAACCAGGCCAGCTGGAGCCCCGCAAGAACGCCACCAAGTTTGTCAGCCAATGCGGAGCCATTGTTAGAGACAACGTCTCGATCACCGTCGAGAGTGGAATGAGCCAAAGAAGGCACGAATTGATGGTTTCACTTTTGTCGATAAGAGAACAAAAAGATTGCTTCAAGAAGCTTATGGAACATTTCGTTCTACCTTGAATACAAAAATTCGATGAGGAGGGTAACAAGATTGAGGAAAACAAGGAGAGGAGGAGGCTAGTCAAACAGTTCGCTCTTCATAAGATGGCCGACGCATTCCGGAAATTCAAGCAAAATCTAGCCCATGACTTTGTCAAGCGAGAACAAGACTCCGGATTTCAAAGGACAATATGAGAAACTGAAACATGATTGGCCAGAATTTGTGAAGCAAAAGAAATCGGAGCAGTTCATTCAAATATCGAAAAAAAAGGAAAATCACGGCTAAGAAGGAGTACAATCATGTTATGGGGCAGGAGGGTATCGCATTTGGGTGCCTAGGTTGGAGAAGATGGAGAACGAGCTGAGGCGCGAGGAATCCATCCAATGCGGAGGATGGGACCCAAGGGCCAAAAGGCTGGTGGTACGGGCATGGGGAACGCTGAACCCGGAGGCGGGAGTGTGTTCAGGGCAAATTAATTAAACCCACCCAAGCCCTTATTGGCGCAATGAAGGATGCTCAACAGGGGAAGATCAAGTTCAACAGAGAAAGCGGCTGACAAAGCCCTCGGGAATCGAACACGGAGGGCGTGTACGAGGCATGGGGCACATTCCGTGGAAAATAGGGTTCCCCGAGCGATGACCCGTCTGATTCCATGTAAGCCGTAAGAGAAAGATGGATCGGGAATCAGATGTTGTGGCGCGGTTGGCATCGGAAATGGATGTGATGAAGAAAACCATGAGTGTACTAGTAGCGAAAGAGATGCAGCAAAGATGCGGCATGAAGATCATCCAGCGGATCTCGGAAGCTTGACAGCGGAGAAGCAGCGTGGCTTCCACGGAGGCCACTGGTGCAGATGCACCGATCGAAATTACTGCCGGAGCCTCACGGTGGTCGAGAAATTACTGACACGGAGCCTCCTCGCTACGTGGGCGATATAAAGGAGATGAAAGAATGTCATCTGTATTATCCTATCGAACATGTCCATGAAGGTAGCCATCGGCAGTGCTTTACCATGTTTACGGAGCACTCCACCACAACAACCCCATTCAAGATGGCTATGCTCGTGTCACGGTGGAGGACATAGTCCAAGGGTTTGAGGACACAGAGATTGACATTGCTACACAGAAGGGGAGAAAAGACTTGGAGATGTCAGCGCCATTTCATTCTATGGCAAAAAGAAGTTTATCAAGTTTCGAGGGCGCCAAGGGACAACAAGTCCACCCGGTGGTGGTGGTGGCGTGGTGGTGGTGGTGGTGGTGGTGGCGGTTCACCTACACCTCCGTCACGTCCGACGCCGCCCCGATCCAACGTCCGTGGTGATCACGCCGCCCCGATCCTCGTCCGGCGGGTGATCGACGCCGCCCCCAATCCACCTCCGGCAAAGCGAGAAGCAGGTCTGGATTATTAACCCGGACCCTTATGTACCTAAGACCACAAAGGTACGGAGCCATGAAGCCTCTCCCCACAAGGCCTTGGGAGCGTAGTGAGGAAGTCGGCACGTGGCTGCTGATTTGGAGAAATGGAAGGCGGATCAAGAAGAAAAGAGAGGAGCCAAGCCGGTATTTTACGATGAGCAAAAGTGGGCTAAGTCATTTTTGAGCACACCGTCCCAAGCCGAAGAATCGCCTAACGACTATGCACGTGAACTTCACGAGCAGGCACTCATGTTCAAGGAGAACAAAGAGGCGGGAGAAGGCGAAAGTAAAATAAGCGGGAAACAAGTTGCCCGGGGAACAAAGTAAACAATCGATTGCCCGCTTATAGTGGAAGCCTTCGTCCGGATGCCCCGAGATCATACAAGCTGCGGCAACACAGGGATTGGTATGTGCAGTGCGGAGAACAAGCGGCCAACTTAGATATTACTCTTCGTGAACTGTTAGGCCTTGATGAGGCGCCCGGTGAAGGAGGTAATTACATATGTCAAGAATGGGCCTCTCGTCCGAACTGCGAGAAAAGGATCTACCTCCACAAATGAAAGGTCTGCTGAAATGGTACAAGGGTTACATAAAAATAAAAGCCAAAGAATATATTTATGCGGAAGTTAGACATGAGCATCACTACAAACATTACTATGTACAAATTGAATTGTTCCAGCTTTTCAATCTGCCGAGCTCGACAAATCTATCATCGGTTGCTACGTTACGTAAGTGATTTATTAATTTCTACCCCATCTCGTTCATATTGCCTGCACTATATATGTCCTAACTATATTGTTGTGGCTATTATACATGCAGAATGAAGATTAAGGAATGCAGAGTAAGGAACATCCATGATGTTGGGTTCATTGACCCACACATCGTTAATGGACATGTGTTGGGCGTCACCCATGACGTGGAGGCAGACATGGCGATTTCTTACAAGCAGGAACTCAAAAGTGATATTCTATTTCCTTACCATTTTGGGTGAGTGTTTTACATCTTGAGCACATTCTCTTTTGTTTACTCCATGCATGGTATGTGGCGGCTAATCGATGAGTTATGCATGACGTCTGTGCATGTATCGTGTCCGCGAGTTCCGGATTCGCTAGTAATTAAAGTTAACACCTCGAGAATGTCTCGTCACGACTCTCTGAATATGGATCCAAAGCTTTGGGGGCGGCATGAGAAGAATGCTGCAGAAGTAATTATTTTCATTCATTTGCGCTCTATATCGATCGGCCTATTTCGTTCATTTCCTAATATCAAGTAACTAATAACTCTCTTGTTCATTTAATTTTCTTTGCCTCGTAGGGTTCGGAGGCGGTTCGTAGATACAAAGGTCGGTGAATTCAAAAAGAGCTAGAATTCAAAAGGTCAAAGCCTAAGAATCTTTGGGGATATTCAGCCAGGAGACCAATCTATGTGGATACTATATACGTGAGATGATCCGGAGATACACCTCTGGCGGGTTCGAGTGATACCAATGCTCGGAGGAATAACCTCCGGATGATGCTTAGTCCGAAGCTCGCTTCCGACCACTTCAAGAGGAACTAGGATGGTTCAGGGGAAGTCCTCCATCCTAAAGGAGAACACTATTACGAGGTAGTAGAAATTTATATTCATTAATTGATTTATTGAAACTTGTTCAAATTTGTATATTGTCATCCGATGTGTTTGATTATTTATTGTATATTCCTATTGTATTCTTTTTGTTTCTATTTTCAAATTTATTTGAAATTGTACATTCATATGCATGTATGTAGTACCTTAGAATATATGAAACTCCTTCAAATTAAAATAAAGCACAAAAGAAATAAAACAATACAAATTAAACAGAAAACAGGTTTGGGGGGCTAAAACCCTAAACCTGTAATGACTACTAGTCATGATTGGCGGAAGAACTGACTAAAGGTCCTCACCGACCGCTGGCGCCCACGGGACGGGCCGTTAGTCGCGGTTCTTAAGCAGCCGCGACTAAAGGTGGGGGGCCTTAGTCGCGCTTATTTGGTCGCGGTTGCCCAACCGCGACTAATGGCAGTTGCGAACCGCGACCAAAGGCCTTTTTTCCACCAGTGGTTTATTATATACCTACCTACTAATAAAGAGAGGTGCATTTTTCTGAACTTTTTGGTTCGTTCACCGTATATAATTATTTTTTTCCTACATGGGCCTGGCCTGCTCCGCATCTTTTTCTCTTGATTGGGCCATAGGAAAAAAAATTAAATGCTACCCATGTGGGATTCACCCTCAGGATCTCTCATATCGAGACGAAGGCTCCAGCCGACTGACTGATGCGTACAATTGTGTTACAAGAGATGGTTTGTTGCCAATTAATATTATCACCTCGATTCTTTACACCTAAGCCCGTCAATTTAGACCTCCTACCCATGCGGGAATAATAGGAAGAAGAAGAAGTAGTAGCTGCAGGTCTTGGATCGTCGACACACACTGGTGGAAAAAAGGCCTTTGGTCGCGGTTCGCAACTGCCATTAGTCGCGGTTGCGCAACCGCGACCAAATAAGCGCGACTAAAGCCCCCCACCTTTAGTCGCGGCTGCTTAAGGACCGCGACTCAAGGCCCGGCCCACGTGGGCGCCAAAGTGCGGCTGTCAAGGAGGACCTTTAGTCGCGGTTCTTCCGCCAACCGCGACTAAAGGCCGCCATGTGTTTAGGGTTTTAGCCACCCCCTAAACCTGTTTTCTGTTTAATTTGTATTGTTTTATTTCTTTTGTGCTTTATTTTAATTTTGAAGGAGTTTCATATATTCTACGGTACTACATACATGCATATGAATGTACAATCTCAAATAAATTTGAAATTAGAACCAAAAAGAATTCAAGAGGAATATACAATATATATTCAATATCATCGGATGACCATATACAATTTTGAACAAGTTTCCATACATGATTTAATCCATATAAAGTTCTACGCCTCGTAATAGTGTTCTCCTTTAGGATGGAGGACTTCGCTGAACCATCCAGCTAGTTCCTCTTGAAGTCGCCGGAAGCGAAGCTTCTAGACTAAGCATCATCCGGAGGTTATTCCTCCGAGCATTGGTATCACTCGAACCCGCCAGAGGTGTATCTCCGGATCCTCTCACGCATATAGTATCCACATAGATTGGTCTCCGTGGCTGAATATCCCCAAAGATTCTTAGGCTTTAACATTTTGAATTCTAGTTTTTTTGAATTCACCGACCTTTGTATCTACTTAACCGCCTCCAAACCCTACGAGGCAAAGAAAATTATGAACAAGAGAGTTATTAGTTACTTGATATTAGGAAATGAACGAAATAGGCCGATCGATATAGAGCGCAAAATGAATGAAAATAATTACTTCGCAAGCATTCTTCTCATGTCGGCCCAAAGCTTTGGATCCATATTCGTGAGAGTCGTGGACGAGACATTCGAGGTGTTAACTTTAATTACTAGCAGAATCCAAAGGAACTCGCGGACACGATACATGCACAAGACGTCATGCATAACTCATCGATTAGCCGCCACATACCATGCATGGAGTAAACAAAAGAGAATTAATGTGCTCAAGACAGAAACACTCACCCAAAATGGTAAGGAAATAGAATATCACTTTTGAGTTCCCGCTTTGTAAGAAACTGCCACAGTCCGCCTCCACGCCGGTGGGGTGACGCCCAACACATATCCATTAACGATGTGTGGGTCAATGAACCCAACATCATGGATGTTCCTTACTCCGCATTCCTTAATCTTCATTCTGCATGTATAATAGCGGACACAACAATATAGTTAGGACATATATATAGTGCAGGCAATATGAACGAGATGGGGTAGAAATTAATAAATCACTTACGTAACGAGCAACCGATGATAGATTTGTCGAGCTCAAGCAGATTGAAAAGCTGGAACAATTCACTCGTGCAATTGTTACATAGTAATGTTTGAAGTGATGCTCATGTCTAACTTCCGTGATAAATATATTCTTTGGCGTTTTATTTTTTATGTAACCCTTGTACCAATTCAGCAGACCTTTCATTTGGTCGTAGATCACTTTCTCAAGCAGCTCGACGAGAGGCCCATTCTTGACATATGTAATTACTACATCCTTCATCGGCGCCTCATCAAGGCCTAACAGCCACGAAGAGTAATACCTAAGCTGTCCGCTTGTTCTCCGGCACTCACAGGCCAATCCATGTGCCGTCGCAGCTTGTATGATCTCGGGGCATCCGGGCTTCCACTATAAGGTGGCAATCGATTGTTTACTTTGTTCCCGAGCTGGGCAACTTGTTTCCGCTTTTACTTTCGCCTTCTCCCGCTTCTTGTTCTCCTTGAACATGAGTGCCTGCTCGCCAAGTTCACGTGCATAGTCGTCAGCAGATTCTTCATGCTTGGGACGGTGCTCAAAATGACTTAGCCCACTTCTTTTGCTCATCGAATATAACGCTTGGGCTCGGGCTCTCTTTTCTTCTTGCAGTCCGCCTTCCATTTCTCATAATGAGCAGCCGCGCTGCCGACTTCCTCGGCACTACGCTCCCAAGGCCTTGTGGGGAGAGGCTTCAGTGATGGCTCCAGACCTTTTGTGGTCTTAGGTACATAAGGGTCCGGGTTAATAATCCAGACTGCTTCGCTTCTTTGTCGGAGGTGGATTGGGGCGGCGTCGATCACCCGCCGGACGAGGATCGGGGCGGCGGTCGATCACCGCCGGACGTTAGGATCTGGGCGGCGCTGGTCGACGTGACGGAGGTGTAGGTGAACCGCCACCACCACCACCACCACCACCACCACCGCCACCGCCACCACCACCACCGTAGGGGGTGGACTTGTTGTCCTTGGCGCCGCCTCGAAACTTGATAAACTTCTTTTGCCATAGAATGAAATGGCGCTTGACATCTCCAAGTCTTTTCTCCCTTCGTGTGTAGCAATGTCAATCTCTGTGTCCTCAAACCCTTGGACTATGTCCTCCACCGTGACACGAGCATAGCCATCTTGAATGGGGTTGTTGTGGTGGAGTGCCTGTAAACATGGTAAAGCACCGCCGATGGCTACCTTTCATGGACATGTTCCCGATAGGATAATACAGATGACATTCTTTCATCTCCTTTATATCGCCCACGGGTAGCGAGGAGGCTCCGTGCAGTAATTTCGACCACCGAGGCTCCGTGCAAGATTTCGACCACCGGAGGCTCCGTGCAGTAATTTCGATCGTCGGTGCATCTACACCAGCCGGTGGGGCCTCCGTGGAAGCCACGCCGCTTCTCCGCCGCCGCTTCCGAGATCCGCCGGATGATCTTCATGCTGCACCCGAGCTGCATCTCTTTCGCTACTAGTACACTCATGGTTTTCTTCATCACATCCATTTCCGATGCCAACCGCGCCACAACATCTGATTCCCGATCCATCTTTCTTACGGCTTCAGAATCAGACGGGTCATCGTCTCCGGGGAACCCTATTTTCCACGGAATGTGCCCCATGCCTCGTACATCGCCCTCCGTGTTCAGGATTCCCGAGGGCTTTTGTCGCTGCCGTTCTCGTTGAACTTGATCTTCCCCGCTGAGCATCCTTCATTGCGCCAATAAGGGCTTGGGTGGGTTTAATTAATTTGCCCGTAAACACACTCCCCTCGCCTCCGGGTTCAGCGCCCCCATGCCCGTACCACCAGCTTTTGGCCCTTGGGTCCCATCCTCCGCATTCGGACGGATTCCTCGCGCCCTCATCTCGCTTCTCCATCTTCTCCAACCTAGGCATCAAAATGCGATACCCTCCGCCCCATAACATGATTGTACTCCTTCTTAGCCGTATTTTCCTTTATTTTTTCGATATTTCAATGAACTGCCCGATTTCTTTTGCTTCACAAATTCTGGCCAATCATGTTTCAGCTTCTCATATTGTCCTTTGAAATCCGGAGTCTTGTTCTGCTTGACAAAGTCAATGGCTAGATTTTGCTTGAATTTCCGTAATCGCGCCGGCCATCTTATGAAGAGCGAACTGTTTGACTAGCCTCCTCCTCTCCTTGTTTTCCTCAATCTTGTTACCCTCCTCATCGAATTTGTTGTATTCCGGAGGTAGAACGAAATGTTCCATAAGCTTCTTGAAGCAATCTTTTTTGTTCTCTTATCGACAAAAGTGAAACCATCAATTGCGGCCTTCTTTGGCTCATTCCACTTCGACGGTGATCGAGACGTTGTCTCTAACAATGGCTCCGCATCCGACAAACTTGGTATGCTTCATGGGCTCCAGCTGCCTGCCGTTGCACCGTCGACAACCTCGATGGTGCATGTTTCTCCTTGTTTCATCGCCTTGGTTGCGCCACGCTTGACGACGCATCGATTGTTTCGACGATCCGCCGAGGGCTAAAATAAGAAAGAGAGTCGCTGCTAGTACAATACATATTTATTCAAATCAGTTAGTTTGTATCACCAGAGGCTCAATGTATATATATACCTCGCTACCGGAGGTGGTTGCTACTTCCATTTGAAGATCGCCGCTTATCGACGCTTCTTCGCATCTTCTTGTCGACGGCGCCTTTCATCTTCATCACAAGGTTCAGATAAGAAGAGATATCATCTTCTTCTTCTCCGGTCGGCACATGTTGAATATCGCCGCTTATGATGCCGAATATATGTGCTTCACCGTCTGGATCATAGCTGTCCATAATCGGGTCAGCTCTATCGTCCGCCATTATGTCACCTGAAAACATGTAGTAAAAACAAATTAATTAAGTGAAGAAGGGGTGGCGGTGGCGGTGGCGGAAGGGCGGTGGCAAAAGGAGGGGGCCGCGAGAAGGGGTGGGAGAGGGTGTCGCAGAGAGCGCGAGACGGGTGCATTTACCAAGGCCACGGAGAGGGGAGGCGAGGACAACACACACGGAGAGAGGGAGGCGAGGACAACACACACGGAGAGGGAGGCGAGGACACGGAGAGGGAGGCGAGATGGAAGGATCACTCACATGAAGACAATACAAGAATGGGTCGACCCAAAGAGCAGTACTAAACGGGAGAAAAGGAAGAAAAAAATAGGGCATGCGAGGATATGATCCTAGGTCGCCTCCGTAGTTGAGGGTGTTGTTAGCCATTAAGAACTGTTTGGGTCGTGGAACTAAATGAGGCGCTTCCTAATTTAGGATGAAAGCCCGGAGTTGTTTTTATTTATTGGTTTTTTTTTTTGTTTTTTTTGATTTGTTTGGTTTTTTATTTATTATTCGGTTTTTTGGTATTGTTTTTTTTGTTTCTATATATTTTTTTTTTAGTTTTTCTTTTTGTTTGTATTTGTTTATTTAATGGTTTTTATCCATTTTCCCTTTTTTCAAATTTTCCTTCTTTTTTACTTTGGTTTTTGTCTACTTCTTAGTTTTCAGCGAGTTTTGTTTTTCTTTGTTTCTTTGTCGGTATTCATAGTTTTCTATTTTTTATGCGTTTGTTTCTTTGCTTTTATTTTTCATTTTCATTTTTCCTTTAGTTTCCTTTTTAGATTTCATTGTTTTTCATTTTCCTCTTTCTTTATTTTGGTTTTCATTCTACATTTTTTTTGTATCAAGAATATTTTTTAAATACACGTTATACATTTTCATATATGAGTTTAACATTTTTTAATACATGATAAAAAAAATCAAGGAGGAGGGGGGCAGGAGCTTCGGGAGGCCGATGCGGAGTTGTTCACGAAGGCGAGGGGAGCAGGCAGGGTGCAGGGCCGGCGACGAATCGCCGGCGGCGGGGAGAGGAAGACCGGCCGGGGCCAAGGGGCCGACAGGAGGCGATATTTCTCCGGCGTGGAGGGTCAGGGGAACGAGGCGGAGGTCGACGGCATGCCGGCGGGGATCGGGAAGGTGGGTGGTCACATGACGAGGGCCGACGGCGGGGTGGAGAGGGACGGGAAGGGAGGAGGTCGGAGGCGGGCTAGGGCTGGGGCGAGGGCGGAAACCCTAGGGGCGTCGTAGGGGGTTCTGGGCGAGGGCGACGGCGGGCGCGCCGAGGGCGACGGGCGACGGGGCGGCGCTGAGGGCGACGGGCGACGGGCGGGCGGCGCCGAGGGCGAAGGGCGACGGCGGGCGGCCGAGGGCGCGTAACAAAGCGGGAATCGGAGAAGACGAGAAACGGAACAGTATTTATAGCCCCACCTTTAGTCGCGGTTGGCGACGAGGACCGCGACTAAAGGTAGCCTTTTAGTCGCGGGTCGCTCGCCCAACCGCGACTAAAGGGGTTTGGCGGTTTTTGCGATCGCGCTTCTCTTTTAGTCGCGGTTGGCCAGCGACCATGATTAAAGGTAGCCTTTAGTCGCGGGTCGGCTGCCCAACCGCGACTAAAGGCCTTGTGCTGCCCCGCGCCCCGCGCCCAAATGTTTAGTCCCACCTCGCTAGTTGAGAGAGCTCGGGAGTGGTTTATAAGCGCTGCTGCGCCCACCCTCTCGAGCTCCTCTCAACTGCAGGCTTTCGGGCCTAATCTGTCACTAGCTATGGGCCTGTGGGCCTACTTGGCCTCAAGGGCCTGAATCCTGGCCCATGTAGGGTTTCTAGTCGTATTCAGCCGTGGGGGTCCATGAGGGGGCACTATTTTTTCCAGCTTTTTTGTTTTGTTTTCTGCATTATTATGTAGTTTTTGTTGTTTTTTGCTTTATTTTTTAATTCTTTTTGCTTTTAGTTTTAGAAAAATTATAAACTTTCTGTTAGTGCCATTAGTTTTCAAATTTGAAAACACTTTTTTGTTTTCTTTGTTGCTTTATTTATTTTATTTTGTTTCTACTTACAACAAAATACTTATTGTTGCTATTTTAGTTTTCTGCATTATTATTTATTTTTTGTTGTTTTTGCTTTATTTTTAATTCTTTTTGCTTTTAGTTTTAGAAAAATTATAAACTTTCTGTTAGTGCCATTGGTTTTCAAATTTGAAAACACTTTTTTGTTTTCTTTGTTGCTTTATTTATTTTATTTTGTTTCTACTTACAACAAAATACTTATTGTTGCTATTTTAGTTTTCTGCATTATTATTTATTTTTGTTGTTTTTGCTTTATTTTTTAATTCTTTTTGCTTTTAGTTTTAGAAAAATTATAAACTTTCTGTTAGTGCCATTAGTTTTCAAATTCAAAATGGACACCAAACACATCACGGGTAATATAATTCACATGATCCATTCAACAAAGTTTGGTACAATAAATTATTACACATCATTTCTTCCCTTGTGTCCCTGCTTGCTTACGATTGTGCCGTATCCATGGAGCATCCTCATCATTTAACTTAATGCTTGGGTCGGTGTTCACTTTGAAGGGCGGAATTTCAGCAAACATATTATAATCTTGACATGTCTGTCTTGTCCTCCACTCCCACGATGTTTCTTTTCCCCGAAAGAACAATGTGGCGCTTTGGATCATCGCATGATGTAATCGATCGCTTTTCTTATCTTTCCGCTTCCTCGGTTTGCTACTCATGTCCTTCACATAGAAAACCTGAGCGACATCTTTCGCTAGGACGAATGGTTCGTCAAGGTAACCAAGATTGTTGAAATCCACCATTGTCATTCCGTATTGCTGGTCCACCTTTACCCCACCTCCTGTTAGCTTGAACCATTTGCACCGGAACAAAGGGACCTTAAAGGAGGGTCCATAGTCAAGTTCCCATATCTCCTCTATGTAACCATAATATGTGACCTCTTGCCCATTCTCGGTTGCTGCATCAAAGCGGACACCACTGTTTTGGTTGGTGCTCTTTTATCTTGGGCGATCGTGTAAAATGTATTCCCATTTATCTCGTACCCTTGGAAAGTCGTTATAGTCGAAGATGGTGTCTTGGCCAACATGTACAGCTGATCTACAACATCATTGTCATTCATTAAATGTTTTCTCAACCAATCGCCGAAAGTCTCCATGTGGGCCTTCCTAATCCAGGATTCAGGCTTCCCCGGGTTGTCGAACGTAAACTATTCTTGTGTTTCTCAAAGTACGGAGCCACCAAGCTGGAATTGGTCAAGACAAAGGTGGTGTGCTTCAGTCGAGAATGGCCGTCCATACATATCGTTGATTTCATTCCGATCGTGTTTTTCCACTTAGTCTCCCTCGTGCATGATCGAGGAAGACCAATCGGCTTAAGGTCAGGAACAAAGTCAACACAAAACTCAATTACCTCCTCATTTCCATAGCCCTTGGCGATGCTTCCTTCCGCCTAGCACGGTTACGAACATATTTCTTTAATACTCCCATGAACCTCTCAAGGGGAACATATTGTGTAGAAATACAGGACCGAGAACGAAAATCTCTTCGACTAGGTGAACCAGGAGGTGCGTCATAATATTGAAGAAGGATGGCGGGAACACCAACTCAAACTGACAAGACATTGGATCACATCGCTCAGAACCGTGGTAGAACTTCTGGATTGATTACCTTCGAGAGATTGCATTGAGGAATGCACATAGCTTCACAATGGCTACTCGAACATTTTCCGGCAGGAGCCCCTCAAAGCAATCGGAAGCAATTGCGTCATAATCACGTGGCAGTCGTGAGACTTCAGGTTTTGGAACTTTTCTCCGCCATGTTTATTATTCCCTTTATATTGGACGAGAATCCAGACGGAACCTTCATACCGCTCGGGCATTCAAAAAGATGACCTTCTCTTCTTTGGTCAGAGCGTAGGCTGGCACGACCTTGAAACCATTCCGGATGCCGGTCATCGTGGTCTTTCAAACGTTGCTGGTCCTGCCGTGCTTCCTTTGTATCATTTGTCTTCCCATACACGCCCAAGAAGCTTAGGAGGTTCACGCAAATATTCTTCGTAACGTGCATCACGTCGATTGCAGAGCGGACATCTAGGACTTTCCAATATTCTAGCTCCCGAATATAGATTTCTTCTTCCACATGGCTGCGTGTCTGCCGGCTCCCTTCGAACTGATTGTCCGCCAGACCCTTTCCAAAGATGACTTTCAAATCCTTGACCATATCAAATACCTCAGCACCAAGCGTTCCGCAGGCTTCGGCCGGTGATCTGCCTTGCCGTTGTAATGCTTGCCTTTCTTTCATCGGATGAATTTTCGGAAGAAATCGACGATGCCCAAGGTACACGTTCTTCTTACAATTTGGCAAATGTACACTTTCGGTCTCATGTAAGCGTATGCGTGCATGCATTGTATCCCTTATTTGACAGTCCCGAAAGGTTACTAAGAGCAGGCCAATCGTTGATGGTTACGAAAAGCAACGCCAGAGGTCAAATTCCTCTTGTTTGTGCTCATCCCACACACGGACACCACCCCACAGCTGTAAAAGTTCAACAACAAATGGCCTTAGTTACACATCGATGTCGCTGCCGGGTTGCTTCGGACCTTGGATGAGCACCGCATCATAATGAACTTCCGCTTCATGCACAACCAAGGAGGAAGGTTGTAGATGCATAGAGTCACGGGCCAGGTGCTATGGCTGGAGCTACGCCGCCAAAAGGATTCATGCCATCCGTACTTTAGAGCAAATCTTATGTTCCTTGCGTCACTGCAAAATCTTTGAACCATCTGTCGATCTTTCTCCATTGCGTTCCATCTGCGGTGTGTCTCAACTCCCCGTCCGACTTACGGTCCTCTTTGTGCCATCGCAACAACTTGGCATGCTCTTTGTTCTGAGCAGACGTTTCAACCGTGGTATTATAGGAGCATACCACATCACCTTGGCGGGAACCCTCTTCACGGGTTTTTGGCCCTCAACATCGTCACCAGGTCATCGCCTCGATCTTATAACGCAATGCGGTGCATACCGGCATTCATTCAAATTCTCAGATTCATCATGCGGTAGAGGATGCAATCGTTGATGCATGCATGTATCTTCGTAACCTCTAAACCTAGAGGCGAGACAACCTTCTTTGCTTCAGACGCATCAAGGCGGGCAACTCGTTATCCTTTGGAAACATATTCTTCAACATTTTAGCAAGTTTTCAAATGCCGAGTCAGCTACACCGCCTCGCCTTCCATTTCAGCAAATCCGGTGCAGCCCAGCTTTTTCAGACCATCATCGCATCCGGGTACAGCGCCTTTCTGTGATCCTCTAACATGCGATCCAAATTCTCCTCTCCTTTTCGGTTTAGCGGCGTCTCCGTGCATCGGCAATGGTCCGACCAAGATCATCAACGAGATCATCACGTGCCTCTTCTTCACCTTCCCTTCACCTTCAAAGATCCTCCATGAAAGTATCACCGAAATGAGCAAGATAGCTTTCATCGATGAAATCATCCCTTCTTCATCTTCTTCCATTATAACCCCTCTTTCTCCATGCTTGGTCCAACAATTATAGCTTGGCATGAAACCCTTAAAGCAGATGCATGTGAACAACTCTTGAGGAAGAGTAACCCTTCTCATTCTTACAGATAACACATGGACAGATAACAAAACCCCCCCGCTTGTTCGCATTAGCCACTACGAGGAAATCTTTCAAACCCGTAGTGAATTCGCCGGAGAGTCGGTTACCGTACATCCATTGCCGATTCATCTGCATTATTATAATATAAAATATATAATTAACCATCATGCATTTGTTAAACTAACTAGCTACAAACAATATAAATTAAACAATGAACTACACACATGCATATTGACACATCAAAGGTTCATCAAGTTGCTAACCGCGATCGAAGAGTGTGGCTCCAACACTTCATGTCATGTTTGTTTCATGCTCTTGGGGCATTTCATCAAACACCTTATGTGCATAAGAGGAACCAAAAGCAAACCTACACCCACTTGTGAAGAGAATGGCTCCAAATGGCTAAGTGTTGGCTGCTGGATGGGTATATATAGGGAGGGCTTTAGTTGCGGTTGGCCCGGCAAATCAGGACTAGCAGGTGCCTGAAGGCCTTTAGTCGCGGTTGTCCCGGCAAACCGCGACTAAAGCCCTCACGGCACCAGCTGGCCACCGAGCGCCTGGGCCCAGAGCCTTTTGGTCGCGGTTCACCTCCAGAACCGCGACTAAAGGTCCTATTAGTCGCGGTTCCTACAGCTTCGCGACTTATGGGGCTGGACGGAAGCCTGTTTTTCCACCAGTGACAGATTGATGTATTTTCTCTACTTTTTTGGCTGCATACTGACAGCGATCAACGCGGGAGTGCTACATCTATTCTCTTGGATGAAACAACATAATCTTTCATTTTTTAAAAGTTCATATGTAAACAGAATAATCTATCGTTCTTCAAGAGCTTAGATCAAGCTTAATTTTTGTAGGCCAAAAGGGTTTGGGAGCCTTCTTGTATTTGTACATATTATTATGCATATACCATCCGCACAGGCACCGGCCAAAATGTTTATTCATATGCTAGATGTGAGTTATTTTTGTATTAGTTTTCATCTTCTCTCTCATTAGCCTCTTAGAATCCAGTCAAATTAAAGGTTGAGCTTTTTATGAAGCATGTCACTTGAAAGATTGAAAGTGAATCCTCTATTTCTAAATAGTTACAACCCACTAGCGATTTTTCTAAGCATGCAACTATGCTACATCAGCAGGTATGCATGTCAACCAGAAATATTAAGTTACATTTATTTACATGTAATCCACTGTCTAATCTTTCTAAGCATCCAACCGTGCCACATCAACACCTATGCATGTCAATTTTAAGTTATAATTTTGCATTAATTTAGCGATTCAATCGTGCCACATTAGCAAGCCATACATGGTGTCGATAAGTTATATTTTTTGAATCAATTTCTATATTGTCATATGTGGTATATGTGTTGGATAATTGAAGCATACCAACGTAGTTCATGATTTTATTAAGTACAATGTAAATTGAGAGTATACTTTTTTGCATTAGTTTAGTTGTTTTTCTAGCAACTATTAATACAATTGTTATAACAATGGTCCCGCGATAACGCGCAGGGTATTGTCTAGTTATCTTTAATGTACACTACCATAAGACATCTTTGTGTGCATTTGCTTTGGCAATCTTATATTTTAAGAGAATTAGTAGAGAATATCATACCTATAATAATTTTCCTAGTTTGTTAAGTAAAAAGATGTTTATGGTATTTTTAAAAAATGTTATGAAATAAAAAGCCATGAAAAAACTTCATGAATGGAAAAAAAGATTCATGGATTTCAAACGACGTTCATGAATTTTAATAACAGTTCACAAATTTAGACCATACAAATATCCGTAACTTTAAAATATTCATGAATTTAAAAGAGATCTCATAAATTTGCAAAAACATAAGTAGGTTATAAAAATACTCACGAATATGAATAAATATTGATTAATTAAAATGTGAAAAATAAAATAGGAAATGAAAGCGTTTAGATCACTGATACAATTGAGCTTAGTATATAGCCCCTCTTTTAAAAAATATAAAAGCGTTTAGATCACTGATACTATCTTAGAAACATTGGGCAGCCATCCATGGTGACCAGATCCATAGGGAAACGCACGCCTGATTCAAGAGAAGAACCCGGCTGATGGTGTTCCTGTAGGTGAAAAAAGTACAACGCCCCAGCCAGTGGTGCTGCTTGCAGGCTGAGCACAGGTAACGGTCCTAGTTAGAGACGAAGACCAACACCCCTCAATCCAGGTTTGTCAGGCTGTTGATCAGGATGAAAGGTTAACCAAACCGTATCCAAAGAATACGTTTTCGCTGACCTGAAACGTAAGCTTATGCCATATCGTTACTTGATAACCTCTTGGCCTATTTATATCCAACCAAACAGATCGCACACCCTGAATTCAATCCCCCGATCAGCAGCAGATCCACCGGCGGCAAGGGCGGCGTACCACCGACCGTCGGAGCTCGGACTACGCGGCGGCGCGTTCACGACTGTTCGGTTCGATCAGGCGTCGTCTCGCTGAGTCAGGCGGCCGGGCTCGATCCACCGGTCTGGGACTAATTCCTTGGAATCAGCTGCTGATCCCCCGTCGTTAATCGCAGCACGCATCAGTAGAGTGATTAATTAGTCCCACCTCGCCATTCCGGACGGAACTCGCGCCCTTTAAATGCGCCCCATTCGCCGTATCATTCGCCGAGTCTGGTGGCGCAGACCTGTAACTCCAGCCAGCTTCTTCGGGAGCGGAGGGCATTGTTGGCGGGGGAAAGAGCTCGGCTCGCGTGAGCGTCGCCGGCAACGGTGGCGGAGCCGAGCTTTGGGCTGGTTGGTTGTGTGCTGCTGCTGCGCGTGGACTTGAGTTGAGCCCAGGGCCCGGCAAATATGCGCGGGAGTCCCCGCGCCCCCCGCGCATGGGCATATGCTGCCGGTGACCATTCAAGGGCAGGGCCCGGCAGGCGCGGCGGCAATCCACCACCGCGCTAGGCATATAGAGTATATATATATGCCGCCGGTTGTGGTAGCACCACGCCGGCGGTGTGCACCCACTGGGTATACGCCGCCGGTGGTTGTACACACCGGCGGTGAACCCGCTTGTAGCCATGCCCCGCAGCCCGTAGGGGGGGTTCCTGGGTTCGTCGCGCGTGCACACACACTCCTCCACCCCTACCTCGCCAACTCTTTTGTAGTTTTGACCCCCGGCATTGCGTTCTGACTGACATCTATGCTCAAGAAACAGAGCCCAAAGTGAAAAGCCTGCTCTGCTTAAGCTTTTACAGTTTTTGTTATCCGATGATTTTTTATTTTATTTTCGAGCACTGCAATATGAACAGCTTGTTTAAGAACAAAAACAAAGTAGTTTGCCAAACGCCAAATATCAAACTGCTGCCAACGCCTACACCAGTCAAGATTATCATACAGTACTGTTAGAAAATAAACCCCTGCGGTTCAGTTAGGATCAGAAAATTCAGAGTTAAGTATCGTTTTCTCAGTTAGTATCTACCTAAGGAGTAGAATTTATCACGATCAATAGGCACAGATGCAAAAACATACATAAATAGGCACTGCGCATACCTATACCAGAATCACAGTGGGCAACATCCATTGTATTGTGAAGTTAAAACTTTAACATGATTATCATCGTATCATATCTAAGGAGTAGTATGTAACACGAATGAAGAAACAAGCAGACTGCACACTCAACTTCAGTGAACTTTTCAGTTCTGTCACCCTGTGTGATATTTTGAACATGATAGTTGACAAATAAAAAAGAAGTTAAAATGAGTTGGTGATTGAGTTGTATGTTATTCCGTATTTTCTGTATTTCGCAATCTCTGCTGACCATTGTACCAAAATGAGTGATGTCAATGCTCTATTCTTTTGTGTCTTATAGATGACTCAACCCGATGATCATCACAAGGAGATGGAGCAAGTGGGGCACTCAGGGTCACTCGCGGCGCAATTGTATAGGCTGAATTTTCTGGTGCACAACCATTTTCAAAGGACGAAGCTTGTGGTTCACAACCATCTTCACGTATCACTGTTCTGGCACACAACAATCTGATGCGGATGAGCATGAGGTTGTTGATTTTGAGAATTGGAAGAATTTCATCAAGATTAAGGATGAAAATGATGCAAATATTGCAATCTTGATATGAAGGCCGACACAAAGGACCATGGTACGTCATCCTTGATCAGACACTTCAATGTGTGGAAGCGCAACCCTCACAAGTTCAACAAATATCCAAAGCAGGGCACTTTGCAAGCAACTCAAGGGGAAGGCGTCTGGACTTCGAGGTTTGATCTTGACGCGCTTAGGGAAGATTTTGCAGGGATGTTTATAGGAGGTGAGTTGCCCTTTGCTTTTTTTAGAAGACGGGCTTCAGAAAATTTATGTCCAACGCATGCCCACGTTTCAAACCGCCAACTCGAAGAACCTGTACCAGAGACACTGCACGACTGTTCTTCCAACAGAAGTCTAACCTCAAGAAATTCTTCAAGGATTCTTGTCAGCGAGTTTGCCTAACAGCAGATTGTTTGGCTTCTCAGCAGCAAGATGGATATATAACTGTGATGCAAGTTTTATTGATGAATCTTGGAGTCTACAAAAGAAAACCATTGGTTTTTTCTTTGTGAAGGGGCACAAAGGGGGTGACATAGGAAAAAACTTGGTGAGATGCTTGCCTGATTGGGGTTTGGAGAGATTAGTGACTGAAATTGTTGATAATGCAAGTGCCAATTACGGTGGTAATGTCTATTTGTGGAGGCAACTGAGCAAAACCCACATCGCTAACTGCAAGTTGTTGCACATGAGGTCTCTTGCACACGTTGTTAACCTTATTGTGCAAGATGGCATAACATAAGTGGACATATCTATGAAGTGTTGTAGAGCTGTTGTTAGGTATATTGGTAATGGTGGTTCAAGAACTGACAAGTTTAAGGAGGTCGCTGAGGAAGAAAAGGTGGACAGCAGGGCATTTCTGAAGCTTGATGTCCCAACCAGATGGAACTCAACATTTTCTCATGTTCAAATATGCAAATAATTATTAGTAGATGCTCACAGGGTTAGATGAAGAGGATATTACTTACATTGGAGATATTTCTAAAGAGATTGATTCCTTGGTTGCCCCGAAGAAAGATTGGGAGAATGCAAAGAAGTTCGAACAATTTCTGGAGCATTTTCACGATCTAACTGTGTGTGTCTCTTACTCTTTATGTCACTTCCAATAGTTTCTTTCGTGAGATTGCAGAAGTGCATCTGTTCCAATAGTTTTATTAACGAAAGAGCGTGTGATCCTCCAATAGATGACAACTTGGGGGCCGGCATAGAGACAAAAATTTGAGTCTGTTTGTGTTGATATAGTTCAATAGAAGTGAAGGGACTCCAGGTTAGGACAGCCTTCCAATGCAAATGCAGAAGGGAAAGAGAGGCGAGGTTCTGTAAAATGTCAGTTGAAACGACTTGTGAAGCCCTCCGGAATTGCAAACAGAGAATTGTTGGAGTGAAGAGGGCACGATCATTTTGCTTTGGCAAACTAAGCACGAGCACTTGTGGATCTTCAGTTCTTGAAGGTAAACAAATTCTGCAAAATTATGGACAGGTGGTGATACTAAACCTGTAAACGGTGTAATATCAATCGATTTTGATGAATGGGAGATATTCTGGTGACAAGAACTGGTCAATATCCGCTGCTGGTGACAACAACAGGTTAACCAGGCGAGTGCGCTATTATATAAACCAAATGTATCCTGAGAATACGCTTTCGCCGCCCCGAAACGTAAAGAGATGTTTAGTGGTACCAGAAATTCAATCCTCCGATCAGCAGATCCACCGACGGCAAGGGCGGCGTATCACCGACCTTCGGAGTTCGGACCGCATCACGGTGGAGACGGTCGTCTCCCTTAGCGCGCGTTCATGACGGTTCGATCAGGTGGCGTATTGCCGAGTTAGGCTAGGCGGGCTAGGAGCTAATCCCCCATCATTTCGTCGCAGTATGCATTCTAGATAGTGTGATTAACTAGGAGACTCCATTAATTAGTCCCACCTCGCCATTTCGAGCGGAGCCAGCGCCCTATAAATGCGCCGCATTCGCAGGATCCCTCGCCGGGTCTGGTAGCGCAGGCCTGTAACTCCGGCTGGAGGGTAGAGTCGGTGAAGGGAAGGCTCGGCTCGTAGCATGGACGTCGCCGGAAACGGTGGCGGAGCCGAGTTTGGGTTGGTTTGTTGTGCTTAAACCTGGGAATAGTTTGTAATCCAAACTAAACCCAGGCCAACCCATACATGTATACGTCCAGATATCAAACCAAACCAAACCAAATTGCAAATGCTATAATCCAAACTATATATTTTTCAAGCCAAATCCATCCAGACCGGGACAAGTTGTTCCAGACCAAACAACTTGTGCTGCTGCTGCGCGGCAGGCGCGTACGGCCTTGTAGCCGGTAGCTCGCGCGACGGGCACATGACATATATATAGCCGGGATTTCTCCCATAAGGGGCACTATCTCACTCACAACTTATACTTCCAACAAAACAAAACTGTTCCATCAAAAAAAAAAACTGTGATTTATTCGACCACCACGTCGATCGTAAGGTACGGGAGCTATCCATCCGACACACGCGGCATTTTATTTTCTCTTTATCTTTTCATTTCATCAACACCACCGTGTAAAAGCGCCAACCAAGATTCGAATTCCGTAGGCAGGCTGCCATCAGCATCGCCGGTCGTCGTCGAGGCACCAACATTGGTAATCGGGTTTGGACATCTCGAGGAGCTCCTTCGGCGACATGCGCTCCAGCTCTCGCTGCCTCCACGCGGGGAAGTCCTTGGCCGTGGACTCATCACCGTCGTCCTTGGGCCGACCGTGCAGGTGGCTCATGGCGCGCATCCTCTTGTACAGGCGCATGGCGGCCACGCAGTCGTCGTAGGGGTGATGTTGGCCGCCGGTCTGTATGTCATAGCCCAGGCAGCTCCGCGTGAGATACCGGAGCGAGTTGCTCATGAGCCTGGCGCTGGTCTTCATCAGCGGTGGGTACGTGGCCGTGTCCCGCTTCAGCTGCGCCGGGTAGTCCATGCCGAGCGCGTCGAGGTCGTGCTCCAGGCCGTGGCCGACGAGGAGCCGGGCGGCGCCGCGTGAGGAGTAGGAGTAGGACTGCTCGCCGTTGAGGAGGATGTCCTGCACCCGCCTCATCGCCTGCTTCACCGTGGGCGCGTCGCGGAGGTGCTCGGGCCGGATCCCCGTGGTCTCGTACCGGTAGTGCGTCACTGGGATGAGCGGCTTCACGAAGCTCTCGTAGAGGATGGCCTCGTGCTCGTCGATGACGCAAACGCGCGCACAGACGTCCAGCGTGCCGTCGCTCCCGCCGCCCACCATCTTGGACCCTAGCGCCACCGCGCCACCGCCGCCTCGAACGCCCATCCTCGACATAGTCCTCGTGAGGCTCTGGACAGAAGAGGGGATCGGAGCGCGGGAGAGCTTGCATGCGGCACAGTGCGCACGGAGGGCGCTGGCGGTGGGGAAGACGGCGAGGCAGAGCGGGCAGCCGTGGGCGGCGAAGGCTGTGGCGCAGGCGGGCTTGGAGGGCAGGGAGGCGCCGAAGCCGAGGTGGTCGCGGAGGGCGTCGAGGGAGCGGCAGTGCTTGCCGCAGACGCCGCAGCGGGGCTCGTGGTGGGAGTGGTGCGACGTCCGCATGTGCTCCACCAGGTGCTCCATCCGGTTGAACTGCCGGTAGCACGCCGCGCACCTGTGACGGCTGCACGTACGTACACACCCAAGAACTCGTCGTCAGCAAGAAGAAAACGTATATATTTTTCCGTACGGGTGATCGTGCAATGTGGCACACGTTGTCACGTACGTATGTACAAGGGAAAAACATAACAATGTAGTCATGTACGTCCGTGCAAGGGAAAAACATAACGTACAATGTAATCTCAACTTGCCATGTCATAGAAACACACAAAATGTGCTGAAATTTGGTGGAATGATCTGACAAATTATCGATTGCATGCACTGGAAAAATGGCCAAAGCATGGCAGGGGAGAAGATAGAGCAGTGGGCACCTGTGAGCATCTGAAGAGTTGTCCATGGTCGGCAGTGAGTGAGTCACCTAAGCAAGTGCAGAGACGCAGCAAACCGTAGTCGTTGTGCTTGGTTGGTTGGTTGATTGGGCTGTAAGACACGGACGGCTATTTATGTAGCTGCAAAACGGTTGGCATTCGGTTCCTGACAGCGTCGCCAACGGCTACGGGCCTAGATAGTGCACAGTATACTTCTACATGAGCGAGAGCGACAAAAAACATGCTATCAACTTTCTTTTTTGCAGCATCAGACACCATCTCATGATGCAAAGGCGGCAGCAGCATATTCATGGTTCAGGATACTAGCTAGCTAGCTACAGTGCTCAGAGATAGGATGCTCCCAACATAGCCCACATATTGCTTTTTGCAGAAGGAAAAAGAGATGATGAGAACAGATACTCCGGTCAAAATATCCGGTTTGAAAAGGCAAGAACAGCCCACCCAATCCCGGCAAATGGATGCCGCGGACGGAAAGATTGGATTGGGATTCTGGCAGGAGGTCGACAGACGTGCACACGCCCGGCAGGTAGGTAGCCGCTGCGGCGTCGGGCAGACGACGATCATCATCGGCTTATATTGGCTCCGTCTTTTGGCGGTGGCGGAGAGCCGCACACAAATGGGATCTGCGTGGATATCCTGGGAACATACCCTCTCCGGCTGAGCTTTGATACGGGAGATGTCCTCATCTCATTCTCCTGGTCCTGGTTCTGGGCATCCGATTTGCTGCCTCTGTGACTGAAAATCCATGTTGAATGGATTCCCAAAGGTTTGTGCTGAGCACAACAAACGGCATATTGGGTGGAGCTCACCAAAGCTAAGTTTGGCATATCATGAAGGGAAAAAAAGCATTGGCCTATGCATACTGGTGCACGATGGAGAAAATAGCACATCTTCGGCACCTGAAACTGACATGGAGTTTCTTAGCCCGGGCTCAAATGATTGATATTTTTTTCTTCAAGAAATCCAGAATTTTTTTGTGGCAAACATTAAGAAATGATTCGACTAGTTCAAATAACCGAATTGACAGAAACAGACATGAAGTTAACATAACAGGGTACAAGTTCAACTAGTTCAAATTACAATGACCAAACTGACAATACATAACTAAATTGATAAGTACTCCAGCTCCAGTGCTTCTCAATTAAGCTCGGCCATATTGACCACGGCTAGTGCCATCTATCTTGCCGCGTCAGGTGCTGAAAGTATGTTTGCAGGGTAAGGTCTTCATCTTCATCGAGGAGAAATTATGCAGACAAGCCTTCAGTTAGCAATGGGCCACAATCGACGACCTCTTTGACATACATAATCACAGGAACAACTACGGTTGCACGCTCCGTGGGAGAATTTGGAGCCGGCGGTGAATGTGCATTCTCGTCGTCGAAGTCTGGCTTCCATGGCCCCGTATGAGGTGCTGGAACAGACACGGTGAGCATCTTTGGCACACCAGAAGGGTTGCGCAGCCACGCGGTGACCAGCAACACCCACTTGTCGGTGGTCGGGAGAATGTCGATGAGCTTGCCGTCGACACCGGCGAGCACCAGGTAGACGGTGTGTGTGCATCCCAAGCCTCCTCGTGGAGCCCCTCCAAACTCAGCAACGTCTTGTACTTGAGCTTCCCCGACTTGCCACGCGAGAAGCTTGACCAGTGCTGAAAAGAAATTATGCTGCCACAACAACAAAGCAGCTCCGACGCGTGCACCACACGAGTGCAATCATTCGTCGAGTCGAAGCGAACGAAAAAATGGTACAGTGGGCAAGTGACCTCCACCTCGGTTATCGTCCGTCAGCCAGCACAGTGAGACTCCATCGCCGCCACTAGTGCCTCCGGCGTCACCATGCTCTGCGGCTGTCCAATGATGGTGGCGTACAGGACACGGCCATAGAAATCTCGCTCGAGCGCCGCCATGCCAGAGTGCGAGCGATGACAACCCGCCCGTGCTCCGGCCACAGCTCCGGCTCGCCCCGCTGCCACACCTCTTGAGGAAACATACGCGAGTCCCGGATCCGAGGCCATGCCACGGTGGTCGCCGAAGTCCTGCCATAGCCGACGTCGGCGGCAGCGTGGCTACCCAGTGCCACGATCTCCTCGCTGCCGCCCACGCCTGCCATACTGCCCGCCACGATGATGGCGGCACCACTGCTACTTCCGGCGAGGGAGGAGGACCAACTCCTGCCAGAGGGAACGCCGCTACCGCTCGAGCTCCCGCTGCCGCCGCCCATCTGTCAGCGTCGCCAGAAGATGTGAGAGGGGACGAGAGCTAGGGATTTCGTTTCTATTTGGGAACTAGGGTTCGATTATAACCATTCGATTCGGTTATAAATCTGGCGACTTTGCAATACGGCCCTCAAACAATATCAGTGAGGACTTTTCTTCAAAAGTACAGAAAAAACCGGGCGTCGACGCGGTTCATCTGGCGTGTGTGACTTGATTGCACCCGGGACGCAAGTTCTGTGACGGGTTTTTCCGATTTGCTAGTTGTGTGATTTAAGTGCACCCGCAGTGTAAGTTTTTAGACCGCAAGTGCTATTTACTCGGATTCATTGCAGAGATTCTCCCTCCGTACGAAAATACTCATCATTGAAATGGATGTATCTAAAAGTATTTTTGTTTTAAATACATCTATTTTTATCCATTTTGATGATAAGTATTTCCACACGAAGGGAGTAGTTGGAAGCCAAACGGGAAGCCGTCCTCATCCTCGAACGCAACGCAGAGGCAAAATGAGTTGGCGAGAGGGGTCGAGAGTGCTATTTACTCGGATTCATTGCAGAGATTCTCCCTCCGTACGAAAATACTCATCATTGAAATGGATGTATCTAGAAGTATTTTTGTTTTAAATACATCTATTTTTATCAATTTTGATGATAAGTATTTCCACACGAAGGGAGTAGTTGGAAGCCAAACGGGAAGCCGTCCTCATCCTCGAACGCAACGCAGAGGCAAAATGAGTTGGCGAGAGGGGTCGAGAGTGTGCGCGCGCACGCGCGAACGAACCCACACGGCTCCCCTTATGGGAGAAAACCCCGGCTATATTAATGGGTTCGCCGCGGTTGCCACCGGCGGCATGTGCCCGTCGCGTGAGCTACCGGCTATAAGGCCGTACGCGCCTGCCGGGTCCTGGGCTGAACGCGCGCAGCAAGCAGCAGCACAACCAACCAACCCGAGCTCGGCTCCGCCGCCGTTTCCGGCGACGCCCATGCTACAAGCCGAGCCTTTCCCTCACCGACTCTACCCTCCAGCCGGAGTTACAGGCCTACGCCACCAGACCCGGCGAGGGATCCCGCGAATGGGGCGCATTTATAGCGCGCAGATTCCGCCCGAAATGGCGAGGTGGGACTAATTAACGGAGTCTCCTAATTAATCACATTATCCAGAGATGGATGCTGCGACGGAACGATGGGGATTAGCTCCTAGCTAGCATGCCTGACTCGGCAATACGCCGCCTGATCGAACCGTCATGAACGCGTTCTACGGGCGACGCCCGCCTCTGCCGTGGCGCGGTCGGAACTCCGATGATATCGGCGATACGCCGCCCTTGCCGGTTGCCGCCGGTGGATCTGCTGATCGGAGGATTGGATTCTGGGTGTGTCGTTCTGCTTGTGTTTGGATAGGCGAAGAGGTTTCCAAGTACTCGATGGATACGACTAAACGTCTCTTTACGTTTCAGCGAAGCGAAAACGTATTTTAGGATAAGTAATAGCGCACTCCCCTTGTAAACCTGTCATTGTCACCAGCAGCACGTCGACGTTGTCACCAGCAGCACGTCGACGTTGTCACCAGCAGCACGTCGACCAAGGATATTGATCTGTTCTTGTCACCAGAATATCTTCCATTCATCAAAATTGATTGATATTACATAGTTTACAGGTTTAGTATCGATCACCACCTGTCGATAAGTTTGCAGAATTTGTTTACGTTCAAGATATGAAGATCCACAAGTGCTCGAGCTTAGTTTGCCCAAGCAAAATGATCCTGCCTTCTTCACTCCAACAATTCTCTATTTGCAATTCCGGAGGGCTTGACATGTCGTCTCGACTCACATTTTACAGAAGCTCGCCTCTCTTCCCCTTCTGCATTTGGACGACTGTCCTGACGTAGAGTTCCTTCTATTGAACTATATCAACACAAACAAACTCAAATGTTTGTTTCTATGCCGGTCCCTGAGTTGTCGTCTATTGGAGGATCACATGCTCTTTCGGCTATAAAACTATTGAAACAAATGCACTTCTGCATTCTTATGAAAGAAACTACTGAAAGTGACATAAAGAGTAGAAGAGACACGAACAATAAGATCGTGAAGATGCTCCAAAAATAGTTCGAACTTCTTTGCATTCTCCCAATCTTTCTTCGGGGCAACCAAGCGATCATTCTCTTTAGAAAGATCACTAACGTAAGTAATATCCTCTTCATCTAACCTTGTGAACACCTTCTAATAAATATTTGCCTCAACTGTCAAACATCCTGAACATTCCACCTTCCTCGTGAACATCGAGCTTGAGAAATGCCCAACCGTCTGCCGTCCACCTTTCCTTCCTCGGCAGTCTCCTTAAATAAACTTGACAATTCTTGTACTCCCTCCGTCCAAAAATAAGTAACTCGATTTTGTACTAACTTTTGAGTCACTTGTTTTTGGCCAGAGGGAGTACCTAATAATAGCTCGACAACATTTCATGGAGATGCCCACTTCTTTTATGCCATCTTGCACAATAAGGTTAACAACGTGTGCAAGACACCTCATGTGCAAAAACTTGCAGTTAGCAATGTGTGTGTTGCTCAGCTGCCTCCTCAAATAAACAATACCACCGTCGCACTTGCATTATCAACAACTAGAGTCACTAATCACCGTGCAGCTCCCGTGCGGGCGGCTCGAAAGAAACCCTAGCTGCCGCCGACAACTCCACCGCCCATCCTCCTTCTTCTCCCGCCACCGCCTGAGGACGTTGCCGGGCAAAGCCCGGGCGGCGCCGGCGCCGGCGCCGGCGGGTTCTTCCTCCTCTCGTCTGGGCGTGGCGGCACGGGGTGCGACCTGGCGGCGGAGACTCGCGCGCGATCTGTGGTGGAACACTGTGGAGGTGCGGATGGCTGCTCGTCCGAGGAATCAGCCGATGCTTTCCATGGGGGCTCCCGCGATCTGGCTCCCTAGAGGTGGCGGTTACCTCGGCCGGCGGTCCCGTGGTTGCGATCGGGGACGGAGGAGCAACGCGGAGGTGCTGGGCCGCGCAACCCCCTAGCAGCGGTGGCCTGGGCGTGTTGCCTTGCTAGGTCTGGGCAGTTCCTCTGCTCCAGATCTAAGGCAGTGATGCGGGGCGACGGCGACCAGGCAGGCGGCAGCGTACGACGACGGGACGGCGGTGGCTTGGGCACCCGACCTGGGCCCGGTTGGACTTCGGCGGGCTGAACACGTCATATTGTTTCGTCAATGGCATGCTGCTCCTAGGATCAACCCGCAACACGAGGACGTCGGGGGCTCCGGTCTTGGGCATGGCAGTGGTGGGCACCTCCTTCGCCGGAGATGGTCGGCCTGAGGCTGGGTGGTCGGATCTTCAGATCCGTCATCTAGTCCCGGCTGCGAGTTGGGGAGACAGAGTTGCCGGTGAAAACCGAGCCGATGGCGGGCGATGGTGGCGTTTTTGCGCCGTTACCTTGTTGAAGGCATCACCGTGTAACTTCTGTCGATCCACTCATGCTGCTTTGGGGGAAACCCTAGGATCTGGTCATCCAGATCGGACAATGGTGGTACTGCGGTGTCGTTTTTCTCTTGGGAACATCGTTTGTGGAGCAGCGCTAGAAGACAAAAAGAGGAGGTGGAGCGGCTAAGTCTTGCACGGAGCTTTGGTGGAGATGTAAGTCATGCCTGGCTGACATGTGCTATGTTGTGTCATGCCTGGTCGGCAGGTCCTACGCACGATAGATCTTCTAGAGTCTTCGCGTCTAGATGGATGCGCGCAGGGCGGTGACGCCGTTGGGCGCCATGATGGCCTTGACGGATGTCTGAACTGGCAAGGATGATGTGGATCTCTCTCCTGAAGATGGGTCAGCGGTCCGATGATGATAGCGGCTTCTAAAATGTGTGCATGTGGTGTGCGTTTTAGGTCTGCTGCACTGGTTATTGGTTCCGATACGTTATGTGGATGGATCGACGACAACACTGGTTTCAGATATGGGGGGGGTGAGAGGACTCCACATAATCGATTGTAGGTGTGGGTGATGGCTTCGGATGGCTTGATGTATGTTCTTGTTGTGCGAGCGGTGAAACGTCTTACCCTATTGGGGGCGACGTGTGCATGTTATATAGGAGGGAGCCAAAACCCTAGATGGCTTTACATGATGCGGTTACAAGAGGAGATAAGAGAGAATCAAGATACAACTTGGAAGAGAAGAAAAGGAGGAGATGGTTACTAGATGGCTTTACATGATGCGGTTACAAGAGGAGATAAGAGAGAATCAAGATACAACTTGGAAGAGAAGAAAAGGAGGAGATGGTTACAAGAATATCTCATACAAACTACCTCCTATACATATCTCTATATCTCCTATACATACTGCATATGTGGTGTTTAACACCCCCCCTTAATCACAACTTCATCAAGTTGAGATTATGTTTAAACTTTTCAAAGCTTTTGATAGGCAGGGCTTTAGTAAACCCATCGGCAACTTGATCCTTGGAGTGAATGAACCGAATATCAAGTTGTTTTCTTGCAACTCTTTCTCTGACAAAGTGAAAATCTATCTCTATGTGCTTTGTCCTGGCATGAAAAACTGGATTTGCAGATAAGTAGGTAGCACCAAGATTATCACACCATAAGCATGGAGCTTGACAACTTTTTATACCAAGTTCTCTTATCATTGATTGAACCCATATGATTTCAGCTGTAGCATTTGCCAATGCCTTGTACTCTGTCTCTGTGCTAGATCTAGACACTGTGGCATGTTTTCTTGCACACCATGAAATCAAGTTTGGTCCAAAAAATATTGCAAACCCACCAGTAGAGCGTCTATCATCGAGACAGCCTGCCCAATCAGAATCAGAGAAAGCACTAACAAGAGTTGAGGATGACTTGCTGAAGTTGAGACCAATGTTCAAAGTATGTTTGACATATCTGACAATACGTTTTGCAGCAGTCCAATGAACAGTGGTGGGAGCATGCAGAAACTGACATACCTTGTTGACAGCAAACGAGATATCAGGCCTAGTTAACGTCAAGTACTGTAATGCACCTACCAAACTTCTGTACTTTGTACTATCTTCTTGAGTCAAGAGTTGCCCTTCTGTGAGAGATAGCTTTTCTGAGCTAGATAATGGAGTGAAGGATGGTTTACAACCTTGCAAGCCTGCCTTTCTTACCAAATCGGTTGCATACTTTTCTTGAGAGAGATGAAGTCCATCCTTGTGTTTCTTCACCTCAATCCCAAGGAAAAATTGCAAATCTCCAAGATCCTTGAGAGCAAATTCTGCACTTAAATCCTTCAACAATGATGCAATGGCCTCACTAGATGAGCTTGTAACAATAATATCATCAACATAGATGAGAACAAAGATGCATGTATTGAGCTTATTGTAAATAAATAGTGAGGTGTCTGACTTGGAAGGAACAAAACCAAGTGATTGCATCTTGTGACTGAGACGGGAGTACCATGCCCTTGGAGCCTACTTCAAGCCATAAAGTGCTTTATCAAGCTTGCAAACAAACGAGGGATTAGACTTGCTCTCAAATCCAGGAGGTTGTTTCATATACACCTCTTCTTCCAGAACACCATGAAGAAACGCTGCTCATACATCTAGCTGTCTGAGACTCCATCCTCTGGACACAGCAATAGACAGAACAAGGCGAATGGTAGCAGATTTTACAACGGGACTAAATGTATCCTCATAGTCAATACCATATCTTTTCTTAAAACCTTTAGCAACAAGCCTAGCCTTGTATCTATCAAGAGTTCCATCGGATTTCCTTTTAACTCTGAACACCCACTTGCAATCTATAAGATTTTTACCTCTCTGTGGGGGAACTAAATGCCATGTTTCATTTTTCGCCAGTGCCACATATTCTTTCATCATTGCCTTTCTCCACTTATCATCTCCAAGTGCCTCATCCAAGTTTCTTGGTTCGACATGTTCATCTGTAGAACAAAAAAGGCCATATTTGCTTAAATTTTTGTAATTAATGGGTTGAGTTACACCTTTTTGTAGCCGCGTGAGCCGCCTGGACTGTACTCCGGAATCAGCCGGTGCAGAAGATCCGGAGGCATGCACAGGAGTCCCTGGCACACGCGATCCCGAGGCGGATTCCACGGACACCCGCGCCGGATCTTCTGTGGTTTGAGCATGTGATGGCGGAGTTGAATCAGCCACAGAAGATCCTGGTGCTCCTCCTGCCGCGCCAGCAGGCTCATCATGGGCCAATGATTGCATGGGGCCACGAGGATCAACGCCGACTCCCGCGCCCTCGTGGCTGGTCGGGTCGGCACTGGAACCCGCGCCCACGCCCGCGCCGGGTCCGCACTCGCTTCCTCGCTACGGCCGGTTGCACTTGGGCCGCCACTGGTAGTAGTGCGGTTGGTCGGGGAATCGCGCGCCGCGCTCTCCACTGGGACGCCGCCGCGTGGCATCGGGGGAGCCACCAGCCGGGGGCTGGTCCACACGCGCGGAAGATTCCGTCGCAGGCCGGCCTGGCGCGCCTGTCAGCACGGATCCCGACGCCGATCTGCTGGGCTGCAGCTGATTCGGCGCTGATCCCAAGGGAGATTTGCTCCCCAAATCTGGACACAGCCAATATGGCACTTGGGGGCCATTTTCTTCATGATTTTTTTCGCTGATTGTTCCTGCAACGTCACAAGAGAGCTTGGGTGCACCATTAGGAGAGTCAGTCAACATCAAATCATCACAAGTAATTCCCCCATGATCAAGGCCGGTGAGAGAAGGAGGTAGAAGTAGGATTTCTTTGCGAAGGAAGGCACCGGAGTTGGGATGAAGATCAGCGAAAGGAAACTTTGTTTCGTCAAAAACAACATCACGGGAGATGTAGACTCGTCCCGTGGACACATCTAGGCACTTGACACCTTTGTGTTGGGCACTATACCCAAGAAATACACATTGCTTTGATCGAAACATAAGTTTGCGTTGATTGTATGGACGAAGATTAGGCCAACATGCACACCCAAAAACACGTAGAGACGTGTAGTCAGGTTTGGTGTGGAGCAGCCGTTCTACTGGAGTTTCATTATTGATAACGCGACTAGGAAGCATATTGATGATGTGGACAGCAGTGAGAAAAGCTTCATCCCAGAATTTTAAAGGCATGTAGGCGCCAGCTAAGAGAGCTAGGCCGACCTCAACAATGTGCATGTGCTTGCGTTCAGCAGAGCCGTTTTGTTGGTGAGCGTGGGGGCATGACACATGGTGAGAGATTCCAAGAGTTTGGAAGAAAGAGTTTAATTTCTCATACTCTCCCCCCCCCCCTAGTCTGATTGGACAGCAAGTATCTTGCTGTCAAATTGACGTTCAACGAGTGCTTGAAAATTCTTAAAGACTTGAAAAACATCGGATCTTTTCTTAAGAAGATAAATCCAGGAGAATTTACTATAGTCATCAATAAAACTCACGTAGTATGTATGTCTACCTACTGAGTTGGGGGCAGGACCCCACACATCTGAAAAAATTAATTGCAATGGTTTGATCGACACACTGGTGGATATAGGATAGGGTAGCTGATGACTCTTAGCTCGTTGACAGGAATCACAAATAGTTTCAATATTACGCTCACCAACAAACAGGATCTATTTTTCCTAAGTAATTTTTCAACTAAAGAAAAAGAAGCATGTCCTAAACGATCATGCCATCGTGTGGATGAAAGCTTGATAGCACCACAAGCTTGTTTATTCAGTCTCCTAAGCTCTGGAATCAACGGGTAGAGTCCACGAACGCATCTACCTCGATAGAGAATTCTCCTTGTCACCTGATCCTTGATCAAAAAGAAGTAAGGGTGAAACTCAATGAAGACATGATTATCAAGAGCAATTCTATGGACAGAGAGGAGACTTTTGTGGGCATTAGGGACATGCAAAAATTTTCTAAGATGGATTTTACGAGAAGGGGTACTAAAACTTGAATGACCAACGTGACTGATCTTCATACCTTCACCACTAGCCGTGTGGATTTGGTCCTTGCCGCGGTATTTCTCTTTCATGGTTACCTTCTCGAGCTCGTTGGTGATGTGATTTGTGGCGCCACTGTCGACATACCAGTTAGTGTCGACGAAATAGGAGCCATCTGCAGCCGCCGCCACCTTGTCATCATCTTGAGAGGAGTCGTCATCCTCGTCGTAGCGGTACCAGCAATCTTTTGTTGTGTGCCCCAACTTGCCACATATCTGGTAGCGAGGAGCATCAGGGCGTGCGCGAGGGTTGCCGCCGCCGCGGCGAGTGCGGTTGTTGGAGGAGACACGCCCGCCGTTGCGGGAGTTGGAGCCGCCACCGTTCCCGCCTCCACTGGACCTCCCCCTGCCACGGGAGAAGCCGCCGCGCCGAGAGGAGCCACCACGACCACGAGAGGCTGAGTTCGCGGAAGACTTGAAGCCGCCGCCACTGGATCCGTGGAAGTGCACCATCCTCTGATCAAAATTGGAGAGCATAGTGAACAGCTCATCGAGGGTGACAGGGGTCACGCGAGCATCCAGAGCAGAGATCAGAGGCTGGTAGTCAGCGTCGAGGCCGTGGATGATGTAGGAGATGAGCTCGTCGTCGAGGATCGCCTTGCCCACCGCGGCCAGCTCGTCGGCGTAGCCACGCATGGTGGCGAAGTAGGAGGCGACGGAGAGGTTGCCCTTCTGCGCATTGATGAGAGAGGTCCGAATATTGTTGATGCGACTTACTGATCGTGACGAGTACATGCCGGCGAGCGTCGTCCAGAGCGCGCCCGCGGTGGTGACCGTGGTCACCGTGAGGAGCACCTCCTTTGTGAGGTTGCTCAGCAGGTAGCCAAGGACCTGCTGGTCCTCCCGGACCCAGATTGGGTGGAGAGGGTTGGGCGTTGAAGTCTGCTTGCCTTCCTTGTCGGTGGTAACGAGCAGCTTCGCCGGTTCCGGCTGGGTGCCATCGACGTAGCCGAAGACCCCGGCGCCGCGCAGTTGAGGGATCATCTGCGTGCGCCACAACACGTAGTTCATGCGGGATAGCTTCTCGGTGACCTGGCCATTGAGATTAGCCGGGAGGGAAGCGTCGGAGGAGGAAGACATGGTGGCTTCGGCACAGATGGTTTTGGTAGCTAGATGAGTTGAAGAAGAGGGGCTCTGATTACCATGTGCGAGCGGTGAAACGTCTTACCCTGATGGGGGCGACGTGTGCATGTTATATAGGAGGGAGCCAAAACCCTAGATGGCTTTACATGACACGGTTACAAGAGGAGATAAGAGAGAATCAAGATACAACTTGGAAGAGAAGAAAAGGAGGAGATGGTTACTAGATGGCTTTACATGATGCAGTTACAAGAGGAGATAAGAGAGAATCAAGATACAACTTGGAAGAGAAGAAAAGGAGGAGATGGTTACAAGAATATCTCATACAAACTACCTCCTATACATATCTCTATATCTCCTATACATACCGCATATGTGGTGTTTAACACTTGTCAGTAATTTGTCGAATAATTAATAAAGATGGTTGTATGCATCGATTGATGCAGAGGCCAGGGGTTTAACCTCCTTTTCAAAAAAAAGGTAAGCATCTCACCAAGTTTTTTCCTATATCATCCCCCTTTGTGCCCCTCCACCAATAAAAAGCCAATGATTTTCTTCTGTAGGCTCCGAGATTCATCAATAAAACTTGTTGTCACAGTCATATATCCATATTGTTAGAGAGAAGACGAACAATATGTTGTTGGGCAAACTCGCTGACAAGAATCATTGAAGAATTTCTTGAGCTTAGCCTTCTCTTGGAAAAACAGTTACACAGTGTCTCTTGTATAGGTTCTTCTAGATGGCGGTTTGAAACGTGAGCAGTCTTTGGACATAATTTTTCTACAGCCCGTCTTCTAAAAATAAGCAAGCACTAACTCACCTTCTATGATCATCTCTGCAAAGGCTTCCCTAAGCGCGTCATGATCAAACCTCCAAGTCCGGACGCCTTCCCCTTGAGTTGCGTGCAAAGTGCCCTGCTTTGGATATTTGTTGAACTTGTGAGGGTTACGCTTGCACACGTTGAAGCGTCTGATCAAGGATAACGTACCATGGTCCTTTGTGTCAGCCTTCATATCAAGATTGCAATATTTGCATTATTTTCATCCTTAATCTTGATGAAATGGTTCCACATATCCGATTGTGGTGTCATCTCCTTCCTTCCCTTACATTTCTCACTATTCTTCCGATTCTCAAAATCAAGAACCTCATGCTCATCCGCATCAGATTGCTGTGTGCTAGAACAGTGATCCCACGAAGATGGTTGTGAACCACAAGCTTCCTCTGAAAATGGTTGTGCACCAGAAAATTCAGCCTATACAATTGTGCCGCGAGTGACCCAGAGTGCCCACTTGCTCCATCTCCATGTGATGATCATCGGGTTGAGTGATCTATAAGACACAAAAGAATAGAGCATTGACATCCCTCATTTTGGTACAATGGTCAGCAGAGATTGCGAAATACAGAAAATATGCAATAACATACAACTCAATCACCAACTCATTTTAACTTCTTTTTTATTTGTCAACTATCAATCTATCATGCTCAAAATATCACACAGAATGGCAGAACTAGCAAACTGACAAGTTCACTGAACTAGCAAACAGACTAACAGTTTACTACTGTTCCAGTGAGATCCACTTGAGTGTTCAGTCTGCTTGTTTCTTAATTCGTGTTACATAGATATGATATGCCGATAATCGTGTTAAAGTTTTAACTTGACAATACAATGGATGTTGCCCACTATGATTCTGGTATAGGTATACGTAGTGCCTATTTGTGTATGTTTTGGCATCTGTTCCTATCCATCGTGATAAATTCTACTCCTTAGATACCCAACTCTGAATTTTCTGAACTAACTGAAGAAAAAACGACACCCAACTCTGAACTTTCTGAACTAACTGAACCGCAGGGGTTTATTTCTAACAATATTGTAAGATAATCTTGATTGGTGTGTATGCATTGGCAGCAGTTTGATATTTGGCGTTTGGCAATCTATTTTTGTTTTTGTTCTTAAAAGAGCTGTACATACTGCAGTGCTTGAAAATAATACAAAATCATCGGATAACAAAACTGTAGAAGCTTAGTCTGATTTACCAAGCAGAGCAGGCTTTTACAAATAAGCACAGAAGGTTGGCTTCGCTGGGGCACCACCTGCGAAATCTCCAGGGGCATCGGCGGTTGGGAGGGGAAATTTAATGATGTGTACTAGGTTGGTAAAGCAATTTTTAGAAGTGTGTAAGTGCAAGAACGACGTCCTCACAATCTCATAAGTTCAAAAGTTCTGATACTTACTTGAAGTTTGTTCTTCTCTGGGTGCGCGTTTGATCCATCTCGTTCTCACAATCTCATTTGCACACATAAGAAAATCAGAGATGTCTCAGCATATCATGGCTCATTTCAATAGTAGAAATTCAAGTCGGATCAAACTGAAGCTCCAACCATAGCTGAGACCGCATTTATTCTTCAACCAGTGCAAGCCTCAACACAACAGGTGCCCTATCCAAGCTACGTTGAGGTGAAAAACCCAAGACAAGTTTTGCACTGCAGTGCTAGTGCTACCCGTTGGATCGGCTGTATATAAATTTCTGAGAGGCCAGAGAGTTTGTCCCGTCTCGTCTCTGAATTACATTCTTTGAGATGGGTTTCTTCAGCATAGCATAGATGTCAGAACGGAAAGCCGGGGCAAAAAAAACTACAAAAAGAGTTGGCGAGGTAGGGGTGGAGGAGTGTGTGTGCGCCGACGAACCCAGTACCCCCCCACAGGGGCGAGACGGGGGGGCGAGGTTAGGGGTTAATAGCGGGCTTCGCCGGCGACGGCCACTTCCGTGGCCACCTGCCAGCCGGCATTGATGCCCGGCGCACACTTTTTAAGCGCCTCTACATTGCCCTCCCAGGCTCAAGTCAAGGCGCAACAGCACACAACCAACCAACCCAAAGCTCGGCTCCGCCACCGTTGCCAGCGACGCTCACGCGAGCCGAGCTCTTTCCCCCGCCAACAATGCCCTCCGCTCCCGAAGAAGCTGGCTGGAGTTACAGGTCTGCGCCACCAGACTCGGCGAGTGATACGGCGAATGGGGCGCATTTATACCGCGCGAGTTCCGCCCGAAATGGCGAGGTGGGACTAATTAACCACACCACCTCATGCGTGCTGCCATGAAGCGACGGGGGATTAGCAGCTAATTCCGAGGAATTAGTCCCCGGCCGCCTGACTCAGCCGGACGCCGCCTGCGGGAGCCGAACCATCGTGAACGCGAGCGGACAGGCCCGCCTCCGCCGCCGCGCAGTCCCAACTCCGACGGTCGATGGTACACCGGTGGATCTGCTGCTGATCGGGGGATTGGATTCGGGGTGTGGCCAGGGGGCGCTCTGTTTGGTTGGATATAAATAGGCGAAGAGGTTATCAAGTAGGAGTGCTTGACGGATACGATTTAAACATGAGCTTACGTTTTAGGTCAGCGAAAACGTATTCTTTGGATACGGTTTGGTTATCCTTTCATCGTGATCAGGAGCCTGACAAACCTGCATTGAGGGGTGTTCGTCTTCGTCTCTAACATATTTGTTCATATTCGTGAGTATTTTTTTTTCATTGATGAACTATTTTCATGGCTTTTTGTATCACAACATTTAAAAAATAAAAATCTGTGAACATCTGTTTGCTTAACAAACAAGGATATTGTTCTATGTATGATATTCTTGACAAATTCCCTTAAAATATAAGATTGGCAAAACAATATGCACACAAAGATGGCATGTGGTAGTGTACGTTAAAGATAACTAACAATGCCTCGCTCGTTGCCGCGGGAACCTTGTTAAAACAACTGTATTAGTATGTGCTAGAAAAAACAACTAAACTAATGCAGAAAAAGGATATTCTCAATTTAAATTGTACCAACAAAATGCCATTTTCTTTTAATTAAAAATACAAATCATTAACTGTGTAGATATGCTTCAATTATCCAACACATATACCACATATGACAATATAGAAATTGATTCAAAAAATATAACTTATATATGGACGACATGTATGGCTTGCTAATGTGGCACGATTGCATCGTTAAATTAATGCAAACGTTGTAATTATAATTGACATACATAGTTGCCGCTGTGGCATGCTTGCATGCTTAGAAAGATTAGATAGTGGATTGCATGCAAATAAATGCAGCTTAATTTTTTGTAGTTGACATGCATAGAAAAATTAGCATGTAAATAGAGGTTTTCCCACAAAAAAGAAAAGAAATAAAGGATTCGCTTTCAATCTTTCAAGTGACATGCGCCATAAAAAGCTTGACCTTTAACTAGAATCGATTCTAAGAGGCTAATGTAGAGAGAAGATGAAAACTAATGCAAAAATAAATCACATGTAGCATGTGACTAATTTTTTTGGCATGTGCTCGTGCGTATGGTATATGTAATAATATGTACAAACACAAGAAGGCTCAAAACCCTTTTGGCCTACAAAATTTAAGCTTGATCTGTGCTCTTGAAGAACAACAGATTATTATATTTACATAAGAACTTTTAAAAAACGGTGGATTATGTTGTTTACATCCAAGAGAATCAATGCAGCACTCTCAAATTGATCGCTATCAGTATCAGCGGTGGAGCTTGATCGGAATTATAGGAGGGGTTAACCCATGTAGGAGGGGCCATTCACTCAAAGATAGGGCGAAACTCCATCATTTTTGTTTAATTATGTGCTAATAATGTAACAAAACTGCACAAGCTGGGGGGGCATGGCCTAGGTTGACTCTAAAGAAGCTCTGCCACTGATCAGTGTGCAGCCGAAAAAACAGAGCAAACACATCAATCTGTGTCGGCAAATCCACTAGTAGAAAAACGACCTAATGTTCAGCTCATTAGTTCCGGTTTGTAAATGAACCGGCACTACACTAGTAGAAAAAGGGGCAAAGGTCCAGGTCGGGTAAGCCCATTAGTCCCGGTTCAGTCTAGAACTGAGACCCATGGTGGCATAGGACCCGGTTCGTGAGCCCCGGGGGCCGGCCGGGCCACGTGGGCCATTGGTCCCGATTCGTCTGGACCTTTTGGTCCTGCCGGGGACGAACCCACCAACGGGCCTCGGCCTCTGCCCACTATCATTGGTCCCAGTTGGTGGGACGAACCGGGATCAATGGGTCTAACCTTTAGTACCGGTTCGTGCCATGAACCGGTACTAATGGGGTTTGAGGTATATTAGTACTGGTTCGTGGCACGAACCGGTACTAAAGGTCCCATTTTCAAACTCTACCCCCCGATCGCCTTTTCAGTTTTGTAAAAAAGCAAAAAAAAATGATAAAAACTTCAAAAATTAAAATCCTTTGAGATGTACTTATGTTACTACATCTACTAGTTAGGAAAAATTTAAAACTTAAATTTGGACATGTTTTACAGAAAGTGTAGGAAAATGTAAAACGGCTATAACTTTCGCATACTATGTCAGAAAAAACGTATAATATATCAAAATGTTCAGAACGAAAATCCGCATCCGATTTTGACTGCCTACGACCTGTTTGCAAATTTTTAGAATCCTCAAATTCTAAAAGGAAAAAGTTATGCTCAAATTTTGGTTTTTTAGTTTTTTTTATTTTTGTTAAATCTGGTCAAACTATGGTCAAACTACTTATTCAAGAAGTATTAGTGTCACTAAATAATTATTGAAGAATATTAGTGTTACTAAATAATTATTTCAGTTTTTTTGAATTTTGGTCAAATCTGGTCAAACTGTGGTCAAACTATGGTCAAACAATGGTCAAACTACTTATTCAATAAATATTAGTGTTACTAAATAATTATTTCAGTTTTTTTGAACTTTGGTCAAATCTGGTCAAACTGTGGTCAAACTATGGTCAAATTATGGTCAAACTATGGTCAAACTACTTATTCAAGAAATATTAGTGTTACTAAATAATTATTGTTTTTTAGAACAATAGTTTCAAACTCAAACAGTGAAATGTGTGACTTCGTGCTCAAGCAAAATTCCTGAGGGTTAATAGGATTGACATCTTATTATTGTCAGGAAAACAACAAGTGCAGACATGGAAACGAGGGAGAATAGAACCTGAAAGTTAAGCGTGCTTAGGCTGGAGTAGTGAGAGGATGGGTGACCATCCGGGAAGTTAGATGATTTGGAATGATGAGGGGTGATTAGGGATTAGAGGTTAAATTGAGCAGCGATGAGGGAGAGGTGATTAGAGATTATAGGTTAAAATAATTCATAAATTTGAAAATCAAGAAAAAAATTCAAAAAAAATTCAAAAAAAATCATAAAATTTCCTTTAGTACCGGTTAGTGTTACCAACCGGGTCTAAAGGTGGACCTCCAGGCAGCGGCCACGTGGACGGCCTTTAGTAACGACCCTTTAGTCCCGGTTCCAGAACCGGGACTAAAGGCCCTTTTTCTACTAGTGCTAATGTGACCATTAATCCCGGTTTGAATGGCTATGCATTAGTCCAGGTTCATTTGTGACCTATAGTCCCGGTTTGTGTCAAAAATCAGGACTAAAGGGCCCCGGCCTGACGCCAGCCTGCCACCACCCCTAAAGGGCCAACCTATAGTCCCGATTTGTATCACAAACTAGGACTAAAGGGGTCTAACCTTTAGTCCAGGTTGGAGAAACAAACCGGGACTAAAGGGCAATTTTCAAAGTCTGCCACTAGTAGAAAACAGGGCTTTCGTTCGGGCCAGATAAGCCCATTAGTCCCGGTTCAGTCACGAATCGGGACCCATGGGGGCATTGGTCCCGGTTCGTATGGCTAAAGGCATTAGTCCCGGTTCAAATTGGCCCTTTAGTCCTTGTTTGAGGCATGAACCGGGACTAAAGGGTGCAATGCCCTTTAGTCCCGGTTCGTGTCTCAAACCGGAACTAAAGGTCCCATTTTCAAACGCTACCCCCCCCCCCCCCGATCGCCTTTTCAGTCCTGTAAAAAGCAAAAGAAAATGATAAAAACTTCAAAAATTAAAATCCTTCGAGATGTAGTTATGTTACTACATCTATTAGTTAGGAAAATTTAAAAACTTAAATTTGGACATGTTTTCCAAAAAAGTGTTATGAAAAAATAAAACGGCCATATCTTTTGCATACGATGTCGAAAAAACGGCATAATATATCAAAAATAGTCAGCACAAAAATCCGCATCCGATTTTGACTGCCATAGGCCTGTTTGCAAAATTTTAGAATCCTCAAATTCTAAAAGGAAAAAAGTTATGCTCAAATTTCCGTTTATTTGGTGAATTTTGGTTAAATCTGGTCAAACTATGGTCAAACTACTTATTCAAGAAGTATTCGTGGTACTAAATAATTATTCAAACTATGGTTAAACTACTTATTCAAAAAATATTAGTGTTACTAAATAATTATTGTTTTTTAGAATAATAGTTTCAAACTCAAACATTGAAACGTGTGACTTCATGCTCAAGCTAAACTCCTAAGGGTTAATAGGATTGACATTTTACTATTGTCACGAAAACAACAAGTGCAGACTTGATAACGAGGGGGAATAGAACTCGCAAGTTAAGCGTACTCAGGCTGGAGTAGTGAGAGGATGGGTGACCGGCCGGGAAGTTAGATGATTTGGAATGATGAGGGGTGATTAGAGATTAGAGGTTAAATTGAGCCGTGATGAGTGGTGATTACAGATTAAATTGTAAAATAATTCAGAAATTTGAAAATCGAAAAAAATCAAAAAATAAAATTTCGTAAATATTTCATAAAAATAAAAAATTTCCTTACCAACCGGGACTAAAGGTGGAGCTCCACATAGCGGCCACATGGAGGGCCTTTAGTCCCGATTCGTATAAGAACTGGGACTAAAGGGGGGGTGGCTTTAGTACCGACCCTTTAGTCCCGATTCTGGATTACAGAACCGGGACTAAAGGCCCTCTAGAACCGGGACAAATGGGCCTTTTTCTACCAGTGTATCCTCCCTCCATCGACTTTTCAGTTTAAAAAAACCCAAAAGAAAATGATAAAAACTCCAAAATTTAAAATCCTTCGAGTTGTAGTTATGTTACCTCATCTGGTAGTTAGGGAAATTTATAAACGTAAATTTCGACATGTTTTGCAACAAAGTGTTATGAAAAAGTAGAACGACCATATCTTTTGCATACGATGTCAAAAAAAGCATAATATATCAAAATGTTTAGCAGGAAAATCTGCTTCAGATTTCGACCGCCGTAGGCCGTTTTGCAATTTTTTGGAATCGTTAGATTCTTAAAGGAAAAAAAGGTATGCTCAAATTTCAGTTTTTTGAATTTTGGTTAAATCTATTTAAATTGTGGTCAAACTATGGTCAAACTACTTATTCAAGAAATATAAATGTTACTAAATAATTATTTTAGTTTTTTTGAATTTTTGTCAAACGGTGGTCAAACTATGGTCAAATCTAGTCAAACTATGGTCAAACTACTTATTCAAGAAATATTAGTGTTACTAAATAAATTTTTTTAGAATAATAGTTTCAAACTCAAACGGTGAAACGTGACACTTCATGCTCAAGCTAATCTCCTGAGGTTAATATGATTGACAGCTTACTATTGTTAGGTAAACAACTAGTGCAGACTTGGAAACTAGGGGGAATAGAGCTGGGAAGTTAAGCATGCTCAGACTGGAGTAGTGAGAGGATGAGTGACCGGCCGGGAAGTTAGACGATTTTGAACGAGTGCTCCATACTTGAGCAATGATGAGGGGTGATTAGAGATTAAATCGTCAAATAATTCAGAAACTTGAAAATAGAAAAATCAATTTCTTTTCAAAAAAAGAACCTTTAATCCTGGTTGGTGTTACCAACCGGGACTAAAGGTCCCCCAGCCCCCGGCACGGGCTCGTGCCGCGTGGTGGGACTTTGGTCCCGGGTCGTGTTGAACCGGGAACTAAAGGGGGGACCTTTAGTCCCCACCCTTTAGTGCCGGTTACAGAACTGGGACTAAAGGTCGTTTTTTCTACTAGTCATCCAAGACCTGCATCTACTAATTCTTCTTCCTCCGATTACTCCCCATTCTCTTCTTCCTCTTCTTCCAAAGATTCCTTCGAGAGTCATCATCAGGGAGAAAGAAGGAAGAACAACCTTGGTCCTTGTTCAAATACTTGTGGAAGACGCCAACGCATTGTATTGAGCAAGTGATTCCCTTCGATAGAAAACTTGGAGAGTGCCTCCACCACCATACGTTTCATGTCGATAACGACGGCCCAACCATCGTCGTCTTCATCATTCACCTTGTCCATCATGTAAAGAAGATCATCATCGTGAACACTAAATATCAAGCCATAAAGAAGTCTGTTTCTTCAGCCAGCTCTTCATGACAGTGGATCTACTCAATTCCTATGGCGATTCTGAAATCTAGTGTATAAGATGCCAGACTTTACGACGGCCTGGAATTGCTCCAATAGCGTCGAAAGTCCCTTTCTGCTCTCGAGCTAATTTGAGCTCGGTGAACAGTAAAATCGAAAAAAATTTAAAAAATTCCAAAAAAAATCTTAGAGAAACATTGACAAAAGTTCTAAGTACTTGCAAAAATTCATCATGAAATCACATTCCTGTAAGGCGTGAAAAAAAAAAACAAATTCAGCCTCCAAAATGCTTTTGAAAGTAGCATTTTCAGAGTACCGATTTTATTTTGCCACGCCTTTTAGGAATGTGATTTCATGACGAATTTTTGCAAGCACTTAAAACTTTTGTCAATGTTTCTACCAAAAAAAATTTGGAATTTTTTGAATTTTTTCCGATTTTACTGTTCACCCGAGCTCATATGAGCTCGGGTGCAGAAACTCCACGTCCCAATAGCGTCATGTATGTTGACAAATGTGGGGGTCACCTCCTGCACGGGGAGCGTCTTTTTTTTATTTGAAGAGCTCAAAGGCCCTATATTCAAGTCAACCAAACGTTACAAGGCCATCCTTATACATATTTTAAAATTACACATACATCCTTGGAGATATTGACGTCATCTTCCTCTTGCACTCTTCGTCGATGCACTGTGAGTGAAGCTCAGTGTCTTCTATGGACCTTCGAAACACCATTGCAATCTACATATGACAAAATGGACATCATGGAAAAGGATCTTCGAAACGAAGGCCTGGATGGGAGCTTTTAAGAAAGTTATAATTCATAATCGTCGTCATTTCTTTGTTCATGTTTTTGTACATCAACATGTTGGGGAAAATTGAAACATGTCAGACATGGAGGTGGCCGTGTACACGAGTCTATTTTTTTCATTGAACTACGGGAGTTTTATTAATAATCAACATCCGGTTACAATCATCCATCAAGCTATAGGTGCTAGGAAGCTCGGTGTTAAAAGTAGCCAACTATCAGTTTCTGCCGGAGTGGTACATTTCTTGGAACTCACTCACGGATTGATCACATCCGTCGCTCCCCGCATCGTCCATCCCACCTCTTGATTTTTCTCCTTTCTCGCACGATCACCGATCGAAAAAATCGTAACTCAATCCCCTACGCCTCGTACGATCCACCCAGATTTGATTCCTTTTTTACCTCAGCACGCTCCTTCCCTCTACTTGTATCCAACCCGTGACAAGGGTCCCCCGACGCGAAGAGATTTCACGGGTGTAACTGATTGGAGAGAGAGAGAGAGATATTTTTATGGAAGAGAATGATTTTCATGAAGAAATTTATGGAAGGCGTGAGAGATTTTAACGGGATTAATTGGGACAGGGAGCGAGAGATTTGTTGGTGAGGCAACTGCGATGCAACTGAATCCCACCCCGCTCGCGCTCGATCCGCCGTCTCTCTCTACCATCTCCGTTGTTTGCCGCCGTCAGCGCCGTCCTGCAGGCCGCTGTGAGTCTCCCCGGTCATAGTATTCGTTAGTGCTGCGCAAAGCCTCGCAGGCATCTCAACAGCTCCCTCCCACGCCGCGACGCCGAGACGGCCTCCAGCATCGCGCGTGTGGACGCCGTTGTACTACACCTCGCTCGTGCGTGCTGCCCTGCGATATCTACCTACCGCGCCCGTGGCAGCGACGTCCATAGTACACGGTTCATGCTCTGCACCGACGTTGCGCCTTGCTGCCGCCGGACGACTTCTCGTTGAGGAGTACACCCGTTGTACAATGCCGGATGAGATTCTCTCCACACTGCCGCCGCAGGAGATAACAGGCTCGGTCTGGGTTCGCTGTCCATGAATAGGTATCCACTTCCTTCCATAATACCCGCCCTCCATGGCAATGTGCGTGTGCCGTAACCTTTGTTTGATTGTTGTTTCAGTTGCAAGCATGATATACTCGATGAACCTTTCGGCGACCATGGCGGAGGAGGTCGTCCCTGCCCCTTAACGATTCTGCATAGCGTGCCGCATGCGGGTCAGTTTCTTGAAATTCCCAATTGGTACCCGTGTCGTATCGATGTTCTTGCTCACTCGCAAAGAAAGAGAAAAAACAGATAATGTTCTTGCTAGCTGTACTCAATGCTTGACAAGCTGTACATAATATTTTTTCTACCTTCAGACACTTCAAATAAAGTTCTCTAGCAATCGGACATATTTTAGTTTTAGATGCATCCATTTTTGGTCATTTCTCCGAGAAGTATTTTCGAACGGAGGGAGTATCTGATGATGTGTATAGGCCGATGTGCAGAACCACCTCTCTATGCCGTGTCTCTAGGTCCACTGCTTCTTTGTATTCACTTCTGAGAATACTTAGTAATGCAGTGAATAATATAAAACGGATCAAATAGACTTGGGGGGTTCTTTTTGTTGCTTTACTGAAGATGATTCAGAACTTCTTCTTCTTGCCAATTTGTTTTTATCCATTGAAGTTATGTTAGAATTGAAACTCCTCCGCTCTATTTACAATACCTATATACTGACATTACTGGAGGATAACACATATTGTACATGAAGCATATGTACTTGCTGCTGGATCAGATAAAATGGTGATGTCTGGACTTGGTAGCATGATTAGAGAACATATCGGTCACAAGGTTTTGGTTTCTACTCTCATTGCTAATCGACGTTTCCTTATTTCTTCACACTTTATTGTTCAAGTAACAAAGGTCTACTATGTCATTGACAATTATGTTCTGTTGTCTATTTTACCTGTTGTAACAAATTGCTCTGTGCAAACAACAACATTAATCATTGGTAAGCACGGATGAAATATATACATGTGCGCGGAGTCATGGACCGTCGCCTATGCTGAACATAGGGCGCTCCTAGGCCGCCCCCATGACCCGATGATGAGGTAGGAGGCGAGGGTTATCCTCTACGGCCTCCGTTGGACTCTAGGGGAGAAGAGTGCTTATGGATGTACTACTTCTACATCTGTGAGTTGTTCCGCCATGAATCATGATGCACTTTTAGTGTAACTATTGTGATGTGGTAAAAATAGAAAGTCATGTATCTGTTATGTCTAGATCTCACTTTATTTTTAGGACTACGTTTTATATTGACATGTACATAATGCATGCTTAGCATATAAGCTTTGTATAGTTCAGTTGTTGTATTTTCTCATGGAATTATGCCTATGGTGAAGGATCAATTTGGTTGCAAGGGTGTGCGAAGGCATAGGTACATAATCATGTGTTTCGCTGAAGGTAACAATGATGCTAAATGCATCCGCACTCTAAAATTACATATTATACTCCCATGATGGATGCTGAAATGACATGAAAAGAAAAGAGTGACAAATATTTTTCATAGTTGTGCATGTTTCATATTTTTGTCCTAGTAAAATGTACAAGTACAATATAGAGTCCATGTTGGTGCCCATCTTCTAATTCCTTGTGAACTGGAAGCACATTTGTGCGCCTAAGTCCTTGGGTGGCCTTGGAATTAAGGATTTGATTACTCATAGCCGAGCTCTTCCCCTAAGATAGCCTTGGTACAAGTGGGATAGCATTGATATGCCTTGGAAGAAGAGTGATTTATAACAGTAAAATTAAGTCCACAACGTTAACATCAATCGATCTAGCAATCACTGAATCTATATTGATACACATGAGGATACGCAAAGTATATATTTACATATGGTTAATGTTGAAAAACAGAAATATGTACATCCCCATTGCAACGCACGGGCATTGTAGTAGTATCCTAAAAAATAGAGGACGGGGGAAGGGATCGACCAGAAAATTTGTTCCCGTGTGGGGACCGACTGGCCGGCAGGACGCGGATCGGGGTTGGAGGCGGCAGCGGCGCCGCGGAGAAGTGCATACAGCGGGGGTCACCGGGACGTCGGTTCTAATCATTACGAGTGTGGGCGGTATTGACGTGGATCTGCACACAGACGAGTGCCGCCTCACAACCAAGAACTTCCTCAAGCTCTGCAAGATCAAGTACTACAACGGTTGCCTCTTCCAGAGGGTGGAGAGGGATTTCCTGGCACACACCGGCGACCTGATCGGAACCGGCACCGGAGGCGATTCCGTGTACAAGCTCCTTCATCTTCATGGCGACCAAGATCGGTTTTCCGACGGCGAGATCCATCCGCAACTGAGGCATTCAAAGGCCGGCCCCGTGGCCATGACAGGTGCCTCGCAGTTCTACTTCACCTTGCGGGACCGCGCGGACCATCTCGATGATAAACACATCGTGTTTGGGATGGTTCCTAAGGGTGAATGTCTCGACACACTGGCAAAGATAAAGCAATCGTACGTTGATGATAAAGGAAGGCCATTCATGGACATGATGATTAAACATACATATGTCTTGGACGATCCTTTCGACGATCCTCCTCAGCTGGCAGAACTCATCCCTGGGAATTCTCCCATAGGAAAGCCACGGGCCGAGATTGCAGAAGATCGCGTAGACGTTCCTTTGGATGATGCACTTGCTAGTGTCGTGATTGTTAGCTGTGATCACTGCGGCGGACACATTCCAGGCGTCGAACCACCAGACAATGTCTTGTATGTTTGTAACCTTAACCCAATTACACAAGATGAGGATCTGCATATAGTCTTTTCAAGTTTCGGAACCGTGACATCGGCTGAAATAATCCGTGACTGCAAGACTGGAGATAGCTTATGCTATGCTTTCACTGAATTCGAGGAAAAGGAGGACTGTGAGCGTGCATATTTTAAGATGGAGATTAGCCTGATTCATGACAGGAGGATCCAGGTTGGTTTTGCACAAAATGTCCCAAAGCCGTGGGGTCGGTTCAGGCAAAGCAAACGAAATGCCAATAAAGATGATGGGTGCCTCCTCAAGTGTGGTGCCCCAGATCACCTGGCCCGAGATTGTGATCAAGGTGTTGAGGAGGAAAACAAAGGCACCAATTATGTTCTGAAAGATCAAAACACTCACAGAGGCGGGAACAACCGCAGAAGTTACGATTTAGTATTCGATGATGACGGTACTAATGCTGATCTGGAAGATCATCCAAGTGCCGATCGAAATAAAATATGGAAAGTTGAATCTTCCCCCTCGGGGTGACCATGACATGAGCACGCTACTACTAGAAAAATGCTAATTAGTGGTGCACCTGTTTTGGCCATTAATGACACACTATAGGTGCGCCACTATCATCACGCCACTAATATACCAGACAAAAGTGGTACACCTGGAAGTGCGCCATTAGTATGTCAAACAGTATGCCATTACTATGCCTCCCAGGGGGCCATTTTTGCCTTGTGCTCTGGGTTATTAATGGCGCACTTCTAGTTAATGCGCCACTAGTGTGTTTATTATAGTGCGCCACTAAAGTGCAGTATGATGCGCCACTAGTATGAATATTAGGAATTTTGTTTTTTTTCTAATATTTGCACAGGTTACAAAATATATTACTGCACAGAATATAGACATCACAACATATAAACAATAGATTTATCAAATACAATAGAAGATTAGTCTCCGAATACAATTCATCATATTAGTCTCCGAATTCAAAATACTGAACAAAGTTAGAACACTACAAGTCTCGAGACCGCGAGTAACGAGTTTGTCTTCACATTACAAGTTGATATCGATCATCTAAACTACCATCACATAGAAAACAGCTGCGGTCATCACGATGAGCATCATCGCGATGAAACTGGTCTTCATCCGGTTCCTCCAATGCTCCCTCCTCTCTCCCGCTAGATAGCGCGCGTATCTAGCTTCCGCCTCCGTCCTAGTGGTGTATCCTTTGTAACTGTTACCGCTGAAATGGTGAACCTGTCTCCGACACTCCTCCCAGTCGTCGTAGACTCCGGGAACCTTACCCTTGTACACGACATACGACGACATCTCTATGCACTAGACAAACAAAACGTTAGTAGCAATTCATAGACAATACATAAGCAATATATAAGTATGCAACAAAAAGATCGGAAGAGAAAAGCAACACATTAATAGCATGATTCATGGTCCTACTAATAAATAGCTCCGATTACATATAAGTTGAACGACTGTCCAAACTAAAGAGACATACAAGTTCATTAAAGTTTAATTACAACATGAGCTAATCGATATTTCAGAACTACATAGCATCACTACTTTCGACTCGACTCAGGGACCGGAGCGTGGATGAAGCCGCCGTCTATCGTGATGGTCATGAAATCGCGGTCGTTGTCAGCCTGCATTTGTAGCGTTGTTTCTATCTCACTGTTGGACGGTTGATATCTGAGGTAGAACTGCCCCGAGGTACGAAGGACATCTTGATGGATGATTTCCGCAAACTCCGACTGGATGCAAAAGAATTCTTGTCTGATGTCCGCGTCCTGGATTTGCTGACAAGCGTGCGTCCCAATCTTTAAGATTATTTGGTAGCAGAAGGTGATTATGGTCCCGTACGATCGCCCGCATGTGATGGAGGGCGTAGTAGGCATCCTTCTGAGCGCCAGGCGGCTACTTGGCGCAGGGGAACGTCGTATTGTGGGTGAACATGTGCTTGCTGCATTTACGAATTGGCCTCTTGAAGGTGCCCCAGTGCAGCGTAGCTGGAAGAGCTTCATCAAGAACTTTCTTGATATTTGTGTAGTCTTTCTTCGACTGACGGTCCGAGTTGAAATACGTGGACATGTAATATTTTGGGCTTAATAGGATGAGTGTGCAATGTGTGTCACTGCACAAAACACGGAATGTTAGAAAAAAGAACGATCGAAATCTAAGAAATCATATGTTATGGGGCGGTGAGAGGATGACTTACTCGGGAAACTAAGGCACGAGGAAGTTATCCTTATCTGGGTTTGCCAGAATGAAGCCTTCGAGGTATGAACTTGCGACTTGCCGGTCCCCAGCGCTGCCCAAGATCTTGGCACGCATGTAGAAAGGGTCGACTATCACGATGTCTAGGGTCTTGTTTCTAATGATCCGCATCTCCATACTCAGTGAAAATAGCCGAATGAAGGTGTAGTGCAGCGGATGAAGGTTAAACATAGCGAAGATGTCAGCAAACCGCAGGGCGATCATACCCCCGATGGTGCTATCGACAAGCCCTTGCCCTCTGGCACCTTGGCCACGAAAACCGGGTATGCCACATCATTCTCGGAGAGACGCCGCTTCTCTAAAGAAAGAGCACTGTCATGCAGACTCCGCATAGCACCGGTTGCAATATTGAGCAGATTAGTCGGTAGCATCGGCCTACCGGCCACATGCACCCTCCTCGAGATATCCTTAGGTGATGGTGGCCCGTCCTGAGCACGAGTCGTACTCGGTGCTAGCTGGCTCGCACCCTTGTTAGTCTTTCTTTTCTGTCCCTTCCGCTGCTGTAATGGGATCGATTTCTGCTCAGAGACCACCTTCTTGAGTGTATTGGGGCTGATAATATTTCGCACCTCGGCTATCTGAGGCTCGGTGAAGGCGGTATCTAGAGGCGTCTCCTGAGAACTGAACGCGAGACGACGCCTATTGCAATTGGGTTTCTCCGCGGTACCAGCTAGATCGCGGCCGTCTTTTGCAGGGTTGGGTTCTTGAGAAGGAGGCCCCAAGAATTCGTCACCGTACCCATGTTTGTTCAAGTACTTATCGATGTTGGTAAATGTACCGCCGTCGTCGTCCGGATCCTGTGCCATATGCATGTCCGGATCTTGTGCCATATGCATGTCTGGCATGTCCGGTAGCGTTGTGGCGGTCTTGCCATGGCTTGGCACCGGCACGACTTGCGGTGTTGTCTGTCCCCCGCCCCCAAACGAATCTGCCTCTTCGGCCAAGGCAGGTGCCAGCTTAAGCAGGCACTGAGGGTCATCACATCATCTTCGTCGGCCCTAGTGGGTCAAAACGGAGGTAACAAGTCTTCGCAGCCTGGCAGCACCCGAACCAGTTGAACCCTATACATGGTGGGTGGCATCGGATTACCGTGGAACACGGGGTTGCCCGTTGAACGATTCTCGCCTTGGCGACATCGATCAACTCGCCGCCCACGGCGCGTGAGAGTGCATGGAACGTCGGCGGCGCCCTGCGAAAACATGTAGGGCGTCAGGGATGCCCAGTCAAAGGCAAGGAGATGAAGTCATCGGCTGAGAGGCTTAGTTACCGTGATGGCGTCGAGCTTGGCTAATGTAGAGGCACCGCCAACGGCGGGCGTGCAAGTGACAGAGGGGCCGCTTGCTGCCGAGGTGCCGGCCGACGTATTCTTCGCACACCCGGGTGCATTAAGCTCCAATGCCCGCGCCGGCGCCGGAGCCACCAATACCGCCTCCGCCGGAGACACCAATGGCGCCGTCTGCGCATTGTGCGAGTTGCTGGCCGTGAAGCTGGGAACCGGGGCTGGCCCCTGTTGGCCGCCCGCACGCCTGCAGCCCCTTAATCAAGGCAGGCATAATGGCGGTGATCGTCGCTCCTAGTTGGTCTCGCACTTGCTCTTGGACCATCTCGGAATCCGCACCACTTGTGCCTTGAGTTCTTGAACCTCGCGCAACTGGCTTTCCGAGATGGTCTTTCTCTCCTTTCGCCCAGCGTTATAGTATTCCGACCATTTTGTGGACAAGCCTTTGCAGGCCACACGACCAGCTGACGACGGCTTACTGAACTTATCCTTGTGTTTCATTACATTCAACGCCCTATTTAAAGTGGTGTCCCAAGGGGAGCTCTGAGACGACCCCGCGCTACTGCTTCCAGTGTCCTTCGGAAGGAACGTGAACCATTTAGAAATTTGGCTTCATTAATTAGAATGCAACCATATGGAGCTAATTACGCGGGGGTGTATTCCTTACCAGAACAAGCTCAAGTGCCTTGGTCTTCGGATCCGTGGTAAGCTCCTTTGTTACCGGGTCCATCTTGTACCGGGCCCTGACATAGTTCCTGGTCTTCTTGTCACGGTATTTATCGAAGTGGGGCGGTAGGCCTTGCTCGGCACGTTCCGCGTCCTCCTTGTCCCATATAGGTTCCGCCACTCTGTAACCGCCGAGACGAGTTTGTGGACCCCTAAGTTCAAGTCCCGCATTTCTTTCCCCCACTAACTTGATTCCACGGATGCGTTGCTCTCGCACTTGATCTTGAACTCCCGGTAGTCAGCTTCGATGATCGAAGGATTTTTCTCCTTGATCTTCTCATAACTATCACCACGTAGAATCCTATGCCTCGCCGCGGCTCTCCAAGTAGACAGGGCCGTGCTCATCTTCGTGAGAGCGGCATTGTTCACTTTATTCCCTAAGAGGCGTGTGTTTGCGACGTCACCGGGGAACTTGTATCGTTCGTTCAGCTTCGTGAAGAGGAGGTTGCACAAATTCCCTCGGTCACAATGCCTTAGGTTCTCGGTGTTGATCGAGACGGTGCTCCGGAGAATGCACCCGAGATGTCCCGCGTACCCACTGACTAATTCTTTGGGCGCCGTTGGATACCCACTGGAGGACACTTCAGTAAATTCCTCCTTGACGGTGTCGAGCACGTTTGGGCGCCGGTCCTTCCGTTGCCTCTTCGGTTGGCTGCCATCTGTGTGTGCGTTGCCATCATCAGTGGTGGCATCCTCGGCGGCACCATCAGTGGTGTCATCCCCGATGCCACTAGGGGTTGTGTAGTCCGGATCGGTGTCTTCCGCGGCGTCCTCATAGCGGTGAGGTTCTTCCTCCATCTCCTGGGACAGCTCCCAGAATTCCTTGCCCAAACCGCGGGCCTCATCGTTGTGGGCCATGTTCGCTCTAAATAGGAAAAAAGTTTGGTCAAAAAGTTGGTTATTGTCAAGGAACAAGATCTCTAAGTTGACCAAATAACCTAATTCTCGAGGAATGTCGCCAAAAAGTTGGCTATTGCCACGAAACAATTGAGAGATGTTTGTGATATTGCCTAGGTGTTTTGGGATGGAACCTGTTAGTGTGTTGTTGCTAAGGTCCAGATCCCTTCCTGACCCCCTTCTTCTTGTCTCCTCTCACTATCTCTCTCACACACATGGCAAGCAAGGGTGTATGAGTGTGTGAAAAAAATACTAAACTAATGCAAGGGCTGAAAATTGATCATCTGTTTTAGATTGCAGTTTTCTTTCTTGGTGCTTCGGTGTGCGATACAAAACTGAATTTTGGAAATCTACAGAATGAACAAGCTAAGGGATGCAAATGCCCGCAAGACTTCAAGGGTGACGGCATAATGGCTCAGTGTTATTTAAGGGTTGGTTTGTGAGGAATTATCATGGTCTCATCATTTAGGGTTTGTCGACACCGAGGCATCCTAAAAGCTAAGCTTTTATCATTTAGGGTTTGTCGACGCCGAGGCACCCTAAAAGCCTAAGCTTTCATCATTTAGGTTTGTTTTTATCGACACCGAGGCACCCTAAAAGCCAAGGTTTTATCATTTAGGGTTTGTCGACGCTGAGGCACCCTAAATGCTAAGTTAAGTTTTCATCATTTAGGGTTTATCGATGCCGAGGCACCCTAGGTTGACTGATATATATGGGTATCTTCTAATAATATACTCTATCAAGTATGGCACAATAGTTAAAAAAATAGCCAACGGTGACATGCAAGTGCTGACAGAAAAGGGAAGGCGAATTCTAAGTTGGGCCTAATCACTTGGCTCTATTGCCAACTATGGCAGTTGCATATTAGTTGTGCAAAAAAATTTAAGAGCGGGCAATAATGAATAATATTTAATGGGATACCTCAAAAAGCTAATCTAGTATCTCCATTTAACAATTTTCAACTAGAAAGTGCACGAAGGGCAACAAACAAATTATTTCAACCCCCCAAATAATAATGATAACATTCTTTTCCTGAACTATAAACGACTCATGGTTTCGTCTGTCCACACATGAATTCAGCATATGTGTTTAATGCAGCAAGAATAAAGGGACACCACATGTCAAAAATCTCGCATCCAAAATTTCACAATTGAGCCTAACGTGACAGTGCATATATAACCAGGCCTATGGTGCATTCTACTTTCTACCTATCCAAACTGTATTTGTCAGACTTAACTAAGTTAATTGTTATCTGCACACCCTAATCTTTTTATCTGATTAACACAAAATAGACATCTCAACACTTGCATTTGCAAATATAACACCATGAGACACTTTAACTAGGTACTTCTGGAAGGACAAACACCAAGAGACAGTAAACATATCAGCCGTTGATAGAAGATTTAGAACTAGTCCTTAGCTTGAGCTTCTGAACTAGTACTGGCAAACCTAGAATAATGGCTCAAATGCTGAACTGTTTGAGCTTCTGAACTAGTACTGGCAAACCTAGAATAATGGCTCAAATGCTGAACCTAGAATAGATTATACCATTAGTAATAACTATGCATTGCTCATGTTTTAAAAAGGCACAGAAAGAGAGCAACTGACATTAGTAATAACTATGAGTTGATATCACACTTCTATATGTATAACACAAGAGGCAGTTGATCCTACTTAATTAAGTACTAAGATACCCCGGCCCATGCATTAGTCGCAAGTACCCCATATGTCCTATTTTTACCAAAGTCATGCTAAAATTCACGGAATATTTCAGCATGACCTTTGCTGAAAATAGGACATATGGAGTACCCGAATTTGCCGAAACGGAAGCTTATCGACATTCCGGCAAACTCAAGGGCCTCTCGGGGTACCTGCAAAATCATTATCCCACCCCCACCCCGCTGCAACCCCACAACACGACACGATGGTCGGAGACAAAACCCAGCAATATATCTTCTAGCCATGAAACCCTAGCCTGATGCTCCTTTCTTCCTCTTTTTTCACTTAAACCTGCAAACTTGTAGGGAAAGCAATTAATACAAGGCACAAAAATGGCATGCTATGTAGCCTTAATGCTACAAAACATATGAAATACATGGCAGCAATATATATGATATAAAATCCAATAATTTTTGAATAAAAACAATAGCTAAAAATAGTAGCAAGCAAGCAATTCATTTGACTAACTATTTAAAATAGTAGCAAGCAAGCTGTTTTCATGCGGAGGCGCTTCTTTCAGAACATGCATGCACTGCTGCAACTGAGTTTTCCATCTGGTATGTTGTGCTTTGTTGGATATCAACCATTGCTGGCCCCAAAGAATGAGTAGAGCTACCTTGTCTCTGCAAGCAACTTAAAGCCCCAGTCTGTAGTTGATGGTCTGTTTGAGCAGTGGTATCTTATTGTCAACAGGTTACTGATGTTCTTCCTACAATATATTACATGTAGCTGTTGATTAGCAGCTGCCTCTACTGAACCACATTCAGCAGCTATGAACCACATCTAGCTTACATAAAACTGTCGCTTGCGAGAACAAACTCATTGATGTGCCTAGAAGCCCCACAGTTCAGAACCAAAGGGGTTACATAAAGCTGGACAAGTCGATGATGAACATGGCCACGAGGAGCTAGCCTTGAAGGCCTTCCCTCAACCCCCAAGAATCTTGTCAACAAGGAATTAATACAGCTGTGTGTGAGTAACTCTAACCATACCATAACTGGCAAGTCCACGCTGCAAATACAATACATGCACTGGAACACAAACAATCAACACCACACATCAGAGGCATCTGCTTCAGCTTGGAAATGTGATGCATAACAGTACTACAAGATACGTTTGGTGCAAAACAGTGACAAGCACTTCCATTTCAAAATTGTTCCACAACTTACTAAACATACATGCACCGCAGAAAAGGCCTATACAAGAAGTCATTCTAATTTGTTTACTAGGAAAGGTGCATATTGGAGTCATTCTAAGTTTGAATCCCAGGAGAAACCAATAGCCCAGATAAGATTCTGCGTGACTCACTATATTTTGTTCTAAAAGCTCGTGGCATCGTGCACAATTGGAAATCACAGCCCTGTATCGAGAACACCACAAGTAAAACCACTAGCAGTCCTGAATTACCAGCCCAGGAAGCAAGTTACAAGGCCACAAAATTTTAATAACAGAAAATGTGCGTATAAGCTTCGTGGAGGCTGAATCCCAGGACCAGGAGGCACACCAGCAGTCCAAAGCATGTTACTCCATGAACCGCTGTTGTTCTAAAAGCTTGTACAATCATGCATGATTGCCAAATGCCAATCACGGTGCAAACTATATACTCGCTTAGCCGATTTAGAACATTACGGTGCATATTCACACTAAACCACTAGCAGCCCTGAATGGCCAATCCGGGAAGTCCTGCTGCACTATCATTTGAACCTAATTAGGTTCAAAACTCACTAAGCTTGCGGGTATAGTAAGTTAGTGTTCTAAGTATGCACTGAATAGTCCTGTTGCACTAGTGCTTAACTAAACCGCAATAGTTCAGCAAAATGACTACTATTTTCTGTCTTTGTGAATGAATTTGCTTGTTGCATTCTTGTTTGACTGTATTTTACTGTAACTTTATACCAATTCTCAAGGACAAGTTAGTGTCATGATCATGATCATGTCCAGTCATGGCTATTTGGTTTATGCAAAGGATTGCCTCTAGATTTAATAATCCTCTTGTGCATTCATCCCCTTCTTTTGGACTGGTATTTTTACTTTTACTGCTGTGTAAGTGCACATTCCTATTGGAGATGGCAAATGAACAGGAGAGAGACAAGCAAATTGGAGAAGAGGAAGAGCAAGAACAAGAGTATATCTACAACTGAAATAAATTGGAGTAAGCAATATGTTTACTGTCAAAGATGTGTCCACTATCAAATGTATCCACCATCAAAACTGAAATAAACTGAATGACAACATTATCTGTAGGTTAGTGGTCCTAAATTGCAAAGTACAGCTACAAGTCCAAACCTGGACATCTTCATAACCTAAACATTTTCAGTTAGTGGCTCAAAATTGTTTGAAACATGATTCACCTCAAGACCTATTGTTTAATTTAATAAATGTACCATCTAAACAAATACTCCTATTAATTCAGAAGCCGGTATTCGGAAGTTCATGACAGTACAATATGGAGGCTTCTTGACATTGTCAAGTAGTCAAATTCAGAGGCATATATCTATCTACAAATGCTTGAAGCACACACTCGTTCTTTAGCTTTAGCTTTGTACTCCCTCACTAACCTAACTTACTAACCGCTAGTGCACACATGAACACCTATGACAGGGCCCGGAACCATCTAGAACAGTCGCGTTACAAAATTGGCCACATCATTTGAACCTAATTTGACCTAAATTTGAGAGGGATTTGACCTAAACCTAGCAAAAGAGAGAAGAAGAGGGCATGGCCGGGAGAGAGGATAGGAGGAAGAGAGGAGAAGAGAGGTAGAGGGAGGAGGGCAATGAAGATTACCTGACCATGATGAGGTGGTGGCCGGAGCGGAGACGGCGGAGGGCGGAGACGGCGAGCTTGGGGGACACGGCGAGCTTGACGGAGGGCGGAGACGGCAAGCTTGGGGGAGACGATGCTCGGGCCTCCCCTCCTGGTGGACGCGGGCCTCCTCCTCCTAGTGCTCCGGCGGCGCTCTGGCGGGCGGGGCAGCAAGACGAGGGCGGCAAGCAGTGGGTCGGGCAAGCGCAGTGGGTCGGGGAGAGAGACGTGAGAGTGGGGATCTGGGATTGGGGATTTTAGTGGGGGGGGGGGGGGTTAGCAATGGCACACCTCCTAGCGGTGCGCCATTATTAACTTTTTTTTGGATAGCAACACCTCCTAGCGGTGCGCCATTAGTAACTTTTTTTAGATAGCAATGGTGCACTCCCTGGCGGTGCGCCATTACTAAAAAAAATTTATTTAGTTGCATCTAATATATTTTTAGAAAATGACGATCAAATTTTAAAACATTTATGAATGTGGAAAAATATCATCAAATTTGTTATTTGAAAATATTTATGAATATGAAAAATATCATCAATTTTTTTTGGATTTTTAATTGCATTCATTTGTGAATTGGTAAAACATTTATGAATATGAAAAAATATCATCAAATTTGGAAAAAATATTCAGAAATTCAAAACGTGCCCATGAAATTTAAAAATACTCATGAGTTCAAAAAATATCATCAAATAAAAATTGGTATACCAGAATAAACATAAATACCAGAATAAACATAAATAAATATTCATGGGGACTAGAACAGAAGAAATATCATTTCAATATGTCAAAATACAGTCGAGAATGAAGACTACAATTTAAATCAAATCGATCTTAGCTAGGTATCTTTTCACAATCTTCTTGTCCTTCTTTTTCGCAAATGGAGTTCTTCTCTTGAACGGACGTCCTTTAGGTAGGGTGGTCTTGCTTCTTCTTGTGGTGTATGGCACTTCATCATTGTCGTCGTGTTCCATCTTCGGGTCGCCGTACTTGTCAAAGTCTTGCTCACTGGCGACTCCATCCATTCCGATGATCTTCCTTTTGCCTCTCCTCACGACAACACGACTGGGCTTTGACGGGTCGGTAATGAAGAAGCATTGGTCCACTTGGGAAGCCAGTACCCATGGCTCATTTTACGCGGTGATGTTTGCCCCGCGATCTTGGATTTGGCTTTGGGTATAACCCTGGTGATGAAATACCGGTCTTCTTTTATGCCGCTCTTGGCCCATCTGACACGGAACATCTGGACCTTCTCTCCAGCGTAGCTCAGCTCCCAGATCTCCTCGATCCTTCCGTAGTATCTGTCCTTGTCGTTACCGGTGTAGGATTCCATCGTTACCCCGGAGTTCTGATAACCATCGCTCTTCATGTCCTTTCCCTCGGTGTAGAATGTGTAGCCGTTGATATCGTATGCCTCATACGTCATCAGGTTGTGCTCGGTGCCCTGTGACAAGGCGGATATAAGTTGTTCTTCCGCGGAAGAATCCTCATGTAAAGGGTACAACAGAAGCTTCTCCTTGAACCAACACGTGAAACATGAGTTGTGCTCTTTGATTATATCTCTGCCCGTCCTCTGTTGGCCTCGGTCATTGTACGTCTTCTCAATAAAGGTTTTGTGCTCTACCACCCAAGGATCGACCACGTCTATGTGTTGTAGCGCGACTAGGTTTGCTCTTTCAAAGTTGACGAGTCGACCCTCGAAGTCGACATGCATTTCGTGGCAACCCTCACGGTGACCCCATCCAGCGAGCCTGCCGAGGTGCCTGTTGACGGGTAAACCAACGGGGTTCTCGATGCCTAGATAATTCGTGCAGTAGGAGATGCACTCTTCGGTCAGAATGCCCCTGGCTATGCTTGCCTCTGGACGTGACATGTTGCGAACGTATCCTTTGATGACACCATTCATCCTTTCGAACGACATCATGCTATGCAGGAACGTCGGCCCGAGTTGGATGATATCCTCCACGATATGGACCAACAGATGCACCATAATGTCGAAGAATGCAGGAGGGAAGTACATCTCAAGCTCGCATAGTATCACCACGATCTCTTCCTATAGCCTTTTGAGTTGCCTCATGCCAACCGACTTCCGAGAGATGACGTCGAAAAAGTTGCATAGGCCAAATAGCGTTTCATGGACGTGCACGTCCATGATCCCACGGATTGCAACTGGAAGTATCTGCATCATCAGCACATGACAGTTGTGAGACTTCATCCCGCTGAACTTTTGCTTCGCTGAGTCTAGGTATCTTCTTATCTTCCCCGCGTAACCGTAAGGAAGTTTTACTCCTACGAGGTAGGTGAAAAATTGCTCGATCTCCTCCTGACTTAGAGTGAAGCACGTGGGAGGGAAGTCATTTCTGATCTTCTTGGCCTTTTTGCCTTTGCGACGACTTTCCGTGTCCTTCGCCTCATCATCATCATCATTATTATTATTAGCGTGAAGCTCCTCCCTGATGCCCATTGATTTCAAGTCTGCCCTTGCTTTCGGCCCATCTTTGGTCCTCTCTGGCATGTTGAGCAGGGTACCAAGCAGACTCTCGCACACGTTCTTCGTGATATGCATGACATCAAGGCCGTGAGGCACACAGAGGATCTTCCAGTACGGCAAGTCCTAGAAAACAGACCTCGTTTTCCATACCTTTAACAGTGGCTCTGGCGCCTTTCGCTTCTTTCCCGGCTCTGGTGCCTTTCCAAGTGGTAGGCACTCTTTCCAATCTTTTAACAACTCGTCTATTTCCTCGCCGCTCCTCGTATGCGGGCGTCTTCGGGGTTCGGTTTCACCATCTAACAGATCCTTGCGTTTTCTCCATGAGTCATCATCGCGAAGCTACCTTCGATGTCCCATGAACACGGTTTTCAAAGACCCGGGATCTCTATCTAGCTGGCGATATGTTGTGTCATCCATGCACCTGACGCATCCATAAAATCCGTGGACCACCTACCCCGCGACATATCCGTAACCGAGATAGTCGTGGTAATCGCCGTGAGCAAAGGCGGCTCTCATAGGGAAATATTCTTTCTCTGCGGCGTCCCACGTATTGGCTGGCGTTTTCCACAGCGTATCTAGCTCCTCTTTCAGCAGCCCCATACAGATTGATGTTGTTCCCTGGTTGTTTCGCCCTTCAATTAGCATACTCATGTGAATGTACTTCCTCTTCATGCACAACCAGGGGGAAGGTTGTACATCCACACAAACACAGGCCAGGTCCTATGTGTGCTTCTCTGGCTGCCAAACGGATTGACTCCATCGGTGCTCGCGCCCAGCATGATGTTCCTTGGATCGTCCCCAAATTCTGGGTGTTCGAAGTTCAACGCTTGCCACTAGCTCACATCCTTAGGGTGACTCAGCATCTTGTCTTTTTTATTTATCTTCGGATAATTTCCGTCATCTTCTCTCTTCTTCTCCTCCCTATCCACGTGCCAACGCAGGAGCTTTGCTACCTTAGGGTCCACGAAATACTGCGGCAGACGAGGAGTGATCTAAAAGTACCACACCACTTTTTGAGGAGCTTTCTTCCTCTTTTTGTATCGAGTGACGCCGCACACCGGACATATGGTAGACTCCGCATGCTTGTCCCGATAAATGATGCAATTATTCATGCACACATGGTATTTCACGTGCGGTAAATCCAGAGGACACACGATTTTCTTCGCCTCCTCGAAACTGGTCGGGCACTTGTTCTCCTTGTGAAGACGTTCGTGCCAGAATGACATGTTCTCGTCGAAGCATGCGTCAGTCATTTTGTGTTTTACCTTCATCTCCAGAGCCATGAGCTTTACTTTTAGGCGGGTATCCTCGGGCCTGCATCCTTCATACAATGGAGTAACCGCATCTATCTCCAGTTGATCTATCTTGGCTTTCTCTCGGGCGGCAGCTCTTGCGTTATCTGTCTACTTGAGAAGCAGCTCTTGAATATGAGGGTCCTGCACCTAGCCCATGATGGTCCATCATCGTCTGCTCCGGCATCTTCATCTTCATGATCATGCCCTTCGTCTGCTTCGGCATCTTCCTCATCATCATGTCCGGCATCTTCTGCATGATGACTGTGTACTGCATCTACTTCGTGATCATGTCCTAGAGATTCTTTGTCTTCTCGCCCGCCCTCGCCGCGGTTGTCTTGCTGCCCTTCCTCATTTCTTGCCCGGACCCCATGACGACTTCATAATCATCTTCATCACGTTGCCACCGATAGCCATCCATGAAACCACGCAAGAGCAGGTAGTCCCGCACCTTTACGGAATCCGGGTCCATAAGGCTCTTCAGCTTGCATCTTCAACACGGACATCTTATCTATGTCTCGTTCTTTTGAAGCATCTCAGCCTTCACGGAGCACAAAAACCTATTCACTATGCCTTCGGTCATCGTGCGGACCATGGTCGCCTGCGGGGTAGAGCAAAATGATATTTTACAACCAATTTTTTTTTGGCATGACTTTGCCTAAAAATAGGACCAAAAAGAATGCATAGTGCCAAATTCTCGCTGAAACGGAAATGAATCAACATTCCGGCAAAATAGTGGCAACTCTCGCATTTCAAATACCGGAACCTCCAAACACAAACATATGCAACACTACAAACATATGCAACACCACAAACATACGTAGATCTAGGCCATAAAAAGTGCATGTGCACGTTGTTGGAGGGAGAAAAAAGTAGATCTACAACATAAAGAAAGCTTTCCCCTCACTTACCTATCAAAAAAGGAAATTTAACCACTTAATTTGGGTGAATCTATGGTGCAAATGAGGTGAGGAGGAGGAGGCACCCGAGACAAGCTTGGAGGAGGAGGTGGAGAGAATGAAGTGGGGAAAGTGAGTGTGGTAGGTGTGTAAGTGCATCTAGTGCCACCCCTAGTTGGTTTTGGAGTATTGACGACAAACCTGGTTGAGGGACTAATGTGTTTGTGAGAATTGCAGGATAACACAGGTAGTAGTCCCTCATTGATTTGGTTTACCTACCGGAGATGACCCCTAAAAATGTGTGAAGACATTGAAGACAATGATGATCTGTGAAGCTATTCACATGGAAGGCTATGACATGAGAAGACATTCAATGAAGTGAAAGCACTAAGACTATTAGCAGCTAGGTAGTAAGGATGGGGATGGAAGATAGTATGAAGCCAATCAGGACAAGTAGTCACACAGTGAAGTCAAACAGATAATGCAAGCAGGCAATGACTTCACGAAGACAAACTATAAGTAAAGAGAAGTGAGAGATAGAACCAGTAGCTTCGGGAGGATAGGGGTTTGTTCGACCAGTTCCAGTTGCTGTGACAACTGTACGTCTGGTTAGAGAGGCTGAGATTTAACTCAGAAGACTGCGTCTTCACCTTATTCCCCTTGAGCCAAGGACTCTCAGTCCTCGCCCAATCATTCTGGTCACGCGGACAGAAAGACTTCATTGATGCCAAACACTCTTTGGGCTCTGGGTGGTTTGGGCTTTGTCCTTGCAAGGATTCTCTCTCAAAAGCTTCGGAGGTGGGTTGCTCTCAAACGACAAAAGCCATGTACTAACTCTGAGCAGCCACCAATTTATGGTGTAGGGGGTGGGCTATTTATAGACACTGGGCAACCCGACCTGATTTGTCCGAAATGACCCTGGGTCACTAAGGAACTAACACGTGTCTTAACGGTCAGATTTCAAACACACGCGGCAGCTTGACTTGGGCTACAAGTAAAGCTGACTCATCCGACTCTGGATAAGATTTTCTCTCATTGTCTTTGCTCGAAGACATAGGATTTGGTTGAGCATCACTTCAGTCACTCTGACTTTATTCACTTGGACCCCACTTAACAGTACGGTGGTTCCTATGACTCAACAAAGAAGAAAAGGAAACAACAAAACTACTAAGTCTTCGCGCTCCATAGTCTTCATGCAATGTCTTATCATGTCATAGTCTTCCATGTGAATAGCTTCACAGATCACCATTGTCTTCAATGTCTACACATTTTTAGGGGTCATCTCCGGTAGGTAAACCGAATCAATGAGGGACTACTACTTGTGTTATTCTGCAATTCTCACAAACACATTAGTCCCTCAACCAGGTTTGTCATCAATACTCTAAAACCAACTAGGGGTGGCACTAGATGCACTTACAATCTCCCCCTTTTTGGTGATTGATGACAAACTGGTTGAAGTTTTCAATGGGGATAAAAGTATGTGAAATTGTAAAGGATTAAGATATTGTCTTCACAGATGGTAAACAGGATCCCCCTGAAGATGTGCATATTAGATATTTTGCGTTGGAACGCAAATACACATGTCAGGTTGTACTGGTGGGGATCCTTTTCACCATATGAAGACAATACATCATGCACGAACAGATGTATAGAAATAATGACATGCATAATAAGAAATGGACATCTGCGGAATAGCTTCATGCGGGATTTATCATCGCATCACAGAACATCAGAAAAAGTAGCAGACGACCATTGAGTTTAAGTGTTACAACCCAAAGAACCAAATGTATCAAAAGCGAGATTTGTAAACACTTGGCAAAAATATAGCAACCACCCATAAGGACCCGCTTGAAGACTATCAACTCATCACCAAACTCGCCCATCCCTCATCCTTTCCAAAGCACCAAGGAGGGATAACCTAAATAATGGAAGCATGTCATGTCAGCACGAAACAATGAAATTGACTGCTTATACGTTGGAATGAAAAGTCTCTAATATTTACCTTCATGTACTGCTCCCTGTTCAAGGTAAGTCGTTGCTTCTGCGCTTCTCTTTTGCTCATCTTTTGATGAAGGTAGGAGTGATAGTAGTGCGAGACGGCAACCCAGTGCACCTCATACTGCAATTGATGAACTTTCTTCTTCGCAGCCGCCAGCATGACCACGTCGGCTTTGGCCTTGTGCTCGTCAAGGAACTCTATAGAATTGTTGCAATCATGCATAAAACCAGAAGCAAACAAGGCATGAGTTGAGTGATTCGATGATAAACTATGAATGAAACTCAAGACAAGTGATTCTGAAGAGCACTTATCCAAAATTTGGTGATCACGGACTTAGCGGACATCACGTACTCCGCGAGGTTGGCAGCCTCGTAGTGGGCCCAGCTCGTGCCCAAAACCCGCAGATCCGGGTCCCTATTTGGCTGCGGACAGAATAGGCCCGGCCAAAACTCCTTCAACAGGACAGTGATAATGATGTTTGGTTTACTGCCCTTTCCCTTATGGATCCAGTTCCTGCAAAAGAATCAAAGAATTAGCATGTGTACAATAAAAATGTTGGCATGTGTTCAAAATATGATTGAGAGGCACTTACTCTATCCCCGCGGGCTCAATGAGCCACTTGTTGGCCTCGATAGAAGGTGGTGTAGGTAGTTATACAATACCACACGACCACCGCTTTGGACCACCCGACGACAAGTCATTCTACAACTCGGCGTCACCCTCCCCTCCACCACCCTCCTCCTCGTACTCCTCCTTCTCGCCCTCCTCTTCCTCGTGAACCTCCTCATGAACCTCCTCCTCCTCCTCCTCCTCAGACTCAGAAGGTGGCTCAGTATAGGAGGGCATCGAAGAAGACCCCCTACCGACCCCTCGACCTCCTTGTGAGGTGTCATCCTAAGTAGTCGGGGAGGGGGGGGGGGCTTGTGGGCTCATCCACTCCGAGTAGGTCCTTTGAATTTGCTTAGGAAAGCCGCGCCGCTGGACTTGCCCATGATTAGCAAACCTGGATTGAGAACAGAATAAACAATTCGTAAGGATATCAAATGAACAAGCATACAGAAAAGAACATTAATAACAGAAGAGCACATTAAGCATACATAAAAGAACATTAATAACAGAAGAGCACATTAAGCATACTATTGTAATCTATTTGAATCATCATTAAAAGAACTTACATTTTTTAGAACCCATATGAATCATCACTATTGTAATCTATCTGCCGACCGGTCTCATCATCACTATCACGTATATCTTCTTCATTGTTTGACAGAGGTGGAGGCTCTTCCTCATCATCAGCTTCTTCATTTCACTTTTCAAGCATAATTATGTCTCTTTGATTCACAATTGTCTCACCATCATTCTGTGTATCGTCATCGTTTGGGTCCAGATCAACATAATCCAAGTCATCATCGTCCTTGTTTCGGACCACATCATCATGTTGCTCTTGAAAGAACACTCCCTCGTATGTCATGGGGTTTATTTTGTAGTAATCATCATCGTTCGGGTCCGGTAGCTTACCATCTGGCGACACCTTGAACACAACTTCCCAGCCCTTTAGGTAATCTTTCTGGCATGGGTTAGGCAGATAATATACTTGTGTGGCCTGGGTAGCCGCGATAAAGTGATCAGCTCCGGCATAGATGGTTGATGCTTTAACTTCAACTAAACCAACAGAAGGTGTGTGTCTCAGACCCTTTTTGGGATCGAACCATCGGCATTTGAAAACAGTGAGACTTAGGGTTTCGCGGCCACAGTTGAATGTAAGCTCGTATATTTTTCCTACCCTTCCGTAGAAATCTACTTTTTTATCTCCTTCAGTTAAGACTATGGTATTTACAGTTTTGGGATCAGGCCGACTGTTCGATCTGGTGCTCCTCTATATGGAAGCGATACCCATTCACATCATACTTTTCGCATGTCATGACCCGACTGTTAAAACGCATGGAAACCCATATCAATTCTTCATCCATTGCACTACAAGAAATATGTCAACTTGCGACCATCACTATTGGTCACTGAAAGATCACTATTTTTCATTTGCGACCTTTTTGTGACCAGAAACAGAAGGTCAAAATCTGGCAGTCGTAAACTGAAATTAACGACATTCTTCGGGATAAGGTCGTAGACGTTTACGACCAAAACAAAAGGTCGTTGAACCCATGACCTTTTTTTGGTCATTGGTTGTCTGCCCAGGCCACGTCGAATCCGACATGGCAATCTGACGTGGCAAAATTGTGACCAATTGAAAAGGTTGTAAATTAGATTCAGCCCGGTCCGATTGAGTGTTTTAGATGGGCCGAGCCCATTAATTCAGCCCGTTCTATAAAAAAAATCCTCCCAATTTTGGTCGGCTACATGGGCTTAGGCCAATAGTTCAACCTTTTATTTTCTGGGCCGTGGCCTTTTTACATGCCATTTCCTTTTGGGGCCTCGATCATTTTATAGTCCAATTTCGTTTTAGTTTTCAGCCTTTGTTCCAACTAATATATTTTGGGCCATGGCCTTTTCAAATCCCAAATAGATTTGGTACAGTAGACATTTCAGCCTTTTCAGCGTTTGTTCCCACTAATATACATTCAGCCCAGATTCAATGCCAAGATATTTTCCAATCCAGAAATAAATTTCAAGTAAACATGGTGGCAAGCAAATATACACCTAATTCTGAGCAAAATCATCAGTACAACAAAATTCTCAAAAAAATTAGCATTACAACAAAGTCGTGCACCTCCCTTGCTAGGTTTGAAAGCAGGGATACTAGAGCACGCATGCATGCCTAGATCCAGCATGCATTGCTTCTTCCAACTTTCATCATGTAGCTCACGATGAAACATGAATCAAGGCCATCATCTGCATGTTATAAAACAAAATGGTTAGGAACAAAATAAATGCGAACATGTTAACTTTTTGGCATAAATAACAATAAAACAATCAAAACAAGGCAAAGTTATCAATGAATACTAGTGACTACCAATAATCAGTCAATATTATATTAGTGAGGAACAACATCATTGAGATAACAGTGGGGATGCCACAACTAGAAGGAGCAAGCTATTTTGTATTTGAGAAACTGAAAAAATGCATCAACAATTTCTCATAAGGTAATTGAACTTATGTGCACGCATTTAGACAAAAACAAGAGCTTGCACTATACACATTAATTAGAATAGGATCGCAAGACACCTACACAAGCTAGAAGGAGACTCTTTTAATTTCAAAAAAAGAGGACATTTGAAACTTTGTACAACCATAATCTTGAGTTTGACAAGTACACATTAATTTTATAGCATAGCAGCACTAGCTCTATTGTTGTTTGCATATTATACGAGTAGTTGTCCGCCTAAACAAACACAAATGTGCAATGCTTGAGATACAGGTATGCAGCAACAGTAGGCAATGCGATGACAGTCTGAGAGCAGTATAGCTCTAGAAGTAAAAGAAACATAAATAATATGTACAACAATATCTGGAACACACAGGTAGTAACTAGTATGGTTGCTTGTTGTTCATGAGTGACAATCATTTGTGTGCGTACATCAAAAAGAAAACAACAGGTTTCAATTCATCTTGCCCATATATAGCAACCAGCGGACATCTAATATCATTATATTACCGCAAAAGAAAAGTCCAAAATTCCCAAAAGGTTCCATTCTCACAAAATTGACAGGAAGCACATAACTAGAGACTCGTTGTTAACATGTAAATTCTTTAGAGCATTTAAGTTGGCACATGAAAAAATAAACATTCGGTGAACATGGACTATCCAGGAGTGAAAGATTTAGCATGTAGTGAAGATGGCATCTTTCACAAACACAACAACTCTAAAATTAATAAAATAGACAATGCATGCCCTTCCCAAGACCATCAACACATAAAGAACCACCACTCTCATGAGCATCTCAATATCACTTACATCATGTACAACGGCGAGCATGTAAATTGGGACACACTTGTATGGCGTGTAGTCACCGTGGCAGAGGCCGTGCATATCTCACCTATCTTTCTCTGCTTGGCCCGGACCATCGCACACACCGCTAGTATCAACGTGTTGCCAGTGCATAATTGACACACTCGCTGCAATAGAAAAGATGAAACTTGCATATTATTCCAAGTCCAATTTTCAACTCGAGTACACACAAATATGTAACCAGGATTCCATGAAAATGATGCTTATAATCTTAAGGATGCACTAGGCAGACTAATGATGCAAAGAAGAGTTGTACTGATGCAACCATCAGCAGGTGCTATACTATTGTTGTCCTACACTAAATTACTGCAACCAAACAAATTAATTGAAGAAAAAGGTTCCATTTAAATGAAAAAAACCATTTAGTTTTAAAAGAGTTCCAGTTAATTCCAAGCTCCTAGATTTAGCCCAAGTGTGTTTGTGTGTGTGTGTGTGTGTGTGTGTGTGCACGCGCTCCAAGTATAAACAAGTGCAAGCAATAAGAGTAGTGCACTATTGATGCAAGCAAGCAGTATACACCAAATTTTAATTAACTGAAAATGTTTCAGTTAATTACTCCTTCAAGCAAACAAGAGCATATTTGAAGGTGCAACAAGTCTCAGAAAAGTCACACATTTCTAGCCATGGCAACACTCCTAGAGAATAGTAATGCAGGATCATGTTCTGTAGATATAGTGTTCATGGCTTTGGTCAAACTTGCGCATATGGCTTCACCTTATGATTCAAGGGTGTAGGTCCTGTCTGGATTTTGTGGTGTGCCTCTATGGTCAATGCAGGCTACGGAGAAAGAAAGAAAAAAGTGAGATGTGGCTCTTTAGACCAAGAGGTTCGGATTTGGTTCCAATCAAGCAGGCGCAACAAAGGTGAGACCTAGGAACATGCCATGTATCTTTCAAATGTAAACGATTATCAGTGCCAATCATCCATTGCTGACAAACCTAGATAGAATGTAATAAACTTGTGCATTCTGTAAAGTGGCTCATTCCAATCATAATTGTACCATGGCATAGAAAACAATTCCGTGACCTCACTGCTACAAATTAACTTGATGTTGTTCTGCTACTAGACCATTCAAGCTCATGGCCGGATCGACCAGAATCAGAACATAACAAACATACAAAGCATATGTGGAAATGAGTTTCTATTCAAAACAGCAAATATCCCTAAATGAACAGACCTCGATACGACTATTCTGACATGGTAGAGAACTATCTGTAAGCAGACTCTCATTCCCACATATGTATTCATCTGCCAACCACTCACGAGAAATAACAAATAAGTTGAGATTTTACAAGTTCAAGTCACAAATACCGTAATATCTCACATGCGTCAGTTTACAGAACCTAGAATTACCAGGTATTTTAATAGCAATACTTACTGGTACTACCAGATTAAATGAATCTTTCGTTCCTAATTGGCAACCCTATAAACAGCTCTACAACAGCATAGATAACGTCGCCACCATCCATCACACAAAAACTGGATGACTTGCAGCAATACCAATCGAGCCACCTGAAAGGGACACACAAACCGAAGCCAAACTCAGTTGAGTCGTTGATAGACCGGCAGTTCCTTATTCAACAAAGAATGCCACGAGAAGCCATCTAGAATTGTAAATAATAGACAAATACTAGTTATGTTAGGAGAAAGAGGCTGCCATGGATGGGAGGCGAGGGTACAAACAAGATCCCATCCATAACCCATGGTCGTTTGTCCACTTACAGAGTTAATCTAAAAGCGATGGTAAGGTAGAACTATGAGCGGCAGAGCAGATCTCTGTATTACACAAACAAACTATGAAACACATAGTCATGGGCGTCATACATCACCCGAGCAAATCCAGAATTAATCTAACCGTGCTAGCGATAGGTTGCAATGCAGGGGAATGGACTGCTGACATGTACTAGATATCTTGAAGGAGAAGAAATTTCAAACAATGACAACAAGCAAAGTAGCCTGATAAGTTAGAGCAAGTGCATTTACAAAGTAATACGATTTCAGCCACACAAGTCTCTCATAAGCTACAAAAAACGCAATTAAAAAGACAGTAGCATCTTGGACAATAAGTTTCTAATAGTCAAACGTTGAAATTGCAGGTAATAATACAATCCGCACCGTCGGTGGATGAAGAATTATGGCGCCTCAATACAATAAACAATTCGTCGATATCTGCTACCATGTGTGATGACATTATATCCAGGGGGGCTAAATGATGTAAATAATAGAACAGATTTCTTCATCCTTATCCCTCCAAATACGTAAATAAAGTTTCCTTCGGGAAAGGAACTAAGAAAGGTTGTTAGCATGGTAGATACCGGAGGACGTTTCCTATGAAAAGAACGGAGGGCGTGAGAAACAAGAGTTGTCCTCGGAGAGGACTACAGGATCGATTGAACATGCCAAGAAACGGAACGAGATGACGCTCAAGAGGAGAAGAGGAAGGGGTTACCTTGAGAGGATGGGGTTACCCGGGCGTCAGCTATCTCCGTCGAGTACAACACCTCACTCCCCGGCGGCCTCCTTCCTTCCATCCCGATGTCTCTTCTTCCCCCTTCTTGCTAGGCCATGGAAGCTCCGTGGCGTCGGCAGCGGCCGAGCAGATGGGTGGATTCGTCAGACAAAAATGTGGATGGTCAAGGACGGAAGGGAGGAAGGGAGGGAGGGGGCGGACCTGGGTGGGGAAGTATCGGATGACGCTGGCCTGGTTCCCGCAACAGAGCACGGCGGTGCCCTCCTCGCGGAGGACGCGGGCGAAGGCGTGAAGGCGCCCCGGCACATCATCTCAGCCTGGTTCTGCAGCAGCATCTTAACGCGCTCCACTGGCGTCGCCCCCGTCTTGGCCACCACTGCCGTCGCGCCGCCCATGGCGAAGTCTGCCGCCACCCTGGCAGGCGACCTGGTGGATGTAGTCGTCCCTGTCGAGGATGTAGTCATCCCCGTCGTCCCTGTTGAGGATGGAGCACTGGGACCCACCAGATGGAGCACTCGGACCTGCCAGGATGTAGTCGTCCCTGTCGATGAGGATGGAACGCTCGGGTGTGCCGGATCCGGCCCCATTCCCGTCGGCAAAGTCGGATCTCCTGGTGGTGGCCTCGGTGCCAGCCGTCCGCGTTCGTCCCCGCGCCCTTGGGCGGGTCCGAGGAGAGCTCTGGTTCCGAGGGGTCGGCGGGCTTGGGATGCGCGGACTCCTCCATGTCCGGCATCCAGATGGATCTGGGAGTGCTTGATGTCGCTGTGAAGTGCGGGTAGAGATAGAGGGGTTGCAGGAAAGGAGAGAGGGGCGATCCGTCTGGGGTGGGAGGGAAGCGGATGGGAGAGGGGAGGCCGTCGGCGGCGAGCTGTGGGAGGGAGGAGGCGGTGTGTGGGTGGCTGCGTGAGGAGGGAAGGAGGCATGGCTCGGGTGCGTCGCGAGGGAAGCTAGGGTTTAGACGAGGGGGGGTGAGACGGACGAGGGGTGAGAATGCGAGGGGGTGGCTGCCGTCGGATCGGGCAGTATCCGACGGTGTTTGAGCATGATCCGCGTGAGAGGCTTATAGACCAATCAGAACGCGGTAAACACTTTGAAGATGTTATGACCATTTAAATTGGTTTTAATATAATAAAAATAAGGTTTTTCACAAGAAAAACATTTTGTATTTTTCGAGTAACAATGATTGTTTTTTTAAAGATCTACCAAATATTTGTTGCAAAATGACACCACACCATTTTTAGAAATCATTAGATCATATTTTATGTCCAATTGACCAAACGGTTTGTTGTCAAAATATTTTCGAGTGCCCGAAAAAGGTTTTTTTGTGAAGGATCTACCATATATTTGTTGCAAAATTGTAGCAAATCAATTTTCTAAAATACTAGGACATATTTAATGCACAATTGACCAAATAGTTAGGTGTAAAATGTTTTGATCCACCTCTCGTGAAAAAGACAAATTTCCGCCGATTCAGTTGGAAGCGGGTCAAATTTGAACTATAGCAACCTCGTAGTTTGCTCTTTATTTTTTCGAAAAATTATTTCTAGGTACATAAGTATCTATTTAATCAGAGAAACCAAAAAAAAATCCAAGATTCAACCAGTAGATAGGAATGGTTATTCCTGCCATTCTGAAAGTATTTTAAAACGGGCATAAAAAATTCAAAAAAAAAATCAAAAAAATTGCAAAATCTTCGCATTGTTTCATTATATGTGACCAAGTTACCAGAAAAAAATATAAACTTGTAATACGGTAATTATTTTAGGAAAGTGCTCTCAGAAACTAGCTATCAAGTGTGAAGATTCATGGCTTTCAATCCAAATGATCAATCTTATGGCCACATTCATGACAAGCTTTGTTCAAATGGTCTCATATTGTGCACAAGGGTGCATCTTGGAATGGCAAACAATGTTGCCTAAGGAAGTTTTCATTTTCTTTGGACGAAAAATTCATTTTCCATTTTTTGAGTGCCCAAAATGAGTTTTTTTGTGAAGGGCCTATAATATATTTGTTGCAAAATTGTACCAAATCAATTTTCTAAAATACTAAGACATATTTAATGCACAATTGACCAAATGGTTGGGTGTAAAAAGTTTTGATCCACCTCTCGTGAAAAAGACAAATTTCCGCCGATTCAGCTGGAAGCGGGTCAAATTTGAACTGTAGCTACCTCGTAGTTTGCTCTTTATTTTTTCCAAAAATCATTTCTAGGTACATAAGTATCTATTTAATCAGAGGAACATCAAAAGGTCTCCAAGATTCAACAACTAGCTAGGAATGGTCAAGCATGCCATTTTGACCGCATTTTGAAATGGGCATAAAAATTCAAAAAAATCAAAAAATTGGAAAACCTTCGCATTGTGTCATCATATGTGACCAAGTTTCCAGGAAAAATAATAAACTTTTAATACGGCAATTATTTTTAAAAAGTGTTCTCAGAAATGAGCTATCACGCGTGAAGATTCAGAACTTTCAAGCCAAATGATCAATATTATGGCCACATTCATGGCATAGTTTGTTCAAATGATATCATATTGTGCACAAGGATGCATCTTGGAATTCCAAGAAATGTTGCCTAAGGGAGTTTTCATTTTCTTTGCACAGAAAATTCATTTTCCATTTTTCGAGTGCCCGAAATGAGGGTTTTTTGTGAAGGACCTACCAAATATTTGTTGCAAAATTGTACCGAATCAATTTTCTAAAATACTAGAACATATTTAATGCACAATTGACCAAATGGTTGGGTGTAAAAAGTTTTGATCCACCTCTGGTGAAAAAGACAAATTCCCGCAGTTTCAGTTGGAAGCGGGTCAAATTTGAACTGTAGCTACCTCGTAGTTTGCTCTTTATTTTTTCCAAAAACAATTTATAGGTACATAAGTATCTATTTAATCAGAGAAATACCAAAAAAATTCCAAGCTTCAACCACTAGCTAGGAACGGTTATTCCCGCCGTTTTGACCGCATTTTGAAACGGGCATAAAAAATTCAGAAAAAAAATCAAAAAATTGGAAAACCTACGCATTGTTTCAACATATGTGGACAAGTTACCAGCAAAAATTATAAACTTGTAATACGGCAATTATTGTTAAAAAGTGTTCTCAGAAATGAGCTATCATGCGTGAAGATTCATGGCGTTCAAGCCGAATGATCAATCTTATGGCACCTTCATGGCATAGTTCGTTCAAATAATCTCATATTGTGCATAAGGGTGCATCTTGAAATTCCAAACAATATTGTCTAAGGAAGTTTTCATTTTCTTTGCACGGAAATATTCATTTTCCATTTTGCGAGTGACCGAAATGAGGTTTTTTTGTGAATGACCTACCATATATTTGTTGCAAAATTGTACCAAATCAATTTTCTAAAAAACTAGGACATATTTAATGCACAATTGACCAAATGGTTGGGTGTAAAAAGTTTTGATCCACCTCTGGTGAAAAAGACAAATTCCCGCCGATTCAGTAGGAAGCGGGTCAAATTTGAACTGCAGGTGCCTCATAGTTTGCTCTTTATATTTTCCGAAAATCATTTCTAGGTACATAAGTATCTATTTAATCAGAGAAACACCAAAAAAATCCAAGATTCAACCACTAGCTAGGAACGCGGTCATTCTCGCCGTTTTGACTGCATTTTGAAACGGGCATAAAAATTTTTAAAAAATTCAAAAAATTGGAAAACCTCCGCATTGTGTCATTATATGTGACCAAGTTTCCAGAAAAAATAATAAACTTTTAATACGGTAATTATTTTCAAAAATGTTATCAGAAATGAGCTATCATGTGTGAACATTCATGGCTTTCAAGCCAAATGATCAATCTTATGGCCACATTCATGGCATAGATTGTTCAAATGACCTCATATCGTGCACAAGGGTGCATTTTGGAATGACAAACAATGTTGCCTAAGGAAGTATTCATTTTTTGGATGAAAAATTCATTTTCCATTTTTTCGAGGGCCCAAAATGAGTTTTTTTGTGAAGGACCTACCATATATTTGTTGCAAAATTGGACCTAATCAATTTTATGAAATACTAGGCCATATATAATGCACAATTGACAAGATGGTTGGGTGTCAAAAGTTTTGATCCACCTCGATGAAAAGACAAATTCCCGCCGATTCAGGAGGAAGCAGGTGAAATTTGAACTGCAGGTGCCTCATAGTTTGCTCTTTATTTTTTTCCAAAAATTATTTCTAGGTACATAAGTACCTATTTAATCAAAATAAATGGTTTGGTGGCGATACATCGAGGTTTGGATGGTGGCCGAGGGCCCCAACTGTAGAGCGCGTAAGCTCGCATGCCCGCCGCGTGGTCACCGCGTGACCGTGGTGTTGCCATGCGTTCTGGGCGGACTAGGAATGTCTAGTGGGTTGGGCACTCCCCAGGTAGGTGCTAGGAAGAAAATTATAACATAAGATTCTCATGAGGAGACCGAACTATGCTCAAACATGAATTAGCAGCCAAGTGTTTGATTAGCGGTACGGGAAATGCACATGACCAATGGGCGTGAGTTTTGGCTGAGGATGATCATATACTAAGAAGAATGTCTTCACGATTTTTTAGGAAAATCAAGAATATATAAATAACAATTCCTTCATAAAGTGCTGCTCTGAACATAATAGGAAAATAAATATTGTTGAATTATTTTTGAACTAGGCAAGGAAGGTTTTTGACGTATTTGATGAAGATATGATCCAAACAATTTATGAGAATTTTTTGGGAATTTTTGGAATAACAGAAATATAGGTTGCTTCACAACCTAGGGCAAAAATTGACACATGGACATGACACATAGGCAAAATGATGAGATGGCGCCTAGTCATCACAACCCACCACAATTTACAAGGCTATGACCATCTATATTGGTCGTTAACAACTAGAAATAAGGCAGCGGACTAGTGATGTTTGCTTTATGACCATTTCGTGTAAGGAAATTACGACATTTTTGACCAAAATGGTCGCAATGGTTTAGGGTTTGGAGCCCCTAGAACAGCTTTTGACCAATTGGTCTCAAATGTCATAGGTTTATGACCAATTTTTCCAGGGTGACTGACAGAAGGTCACTAGTTGACATATTTCTTGTAGTGTTGATGTGGTCAGATCTTTTCCCTACAAGTTTAATTGAAATTATAGGGTGCATTAGTTTAATTGAAATTGTATGGTGCACTAGGTAATAGGGAAGTGTGAAAAATTACTTTCTCCATGCAACCACGCAACAAAATTTTTCCTTCCATCGGCACCCTTTCGGAGAAGAGCAAGTGCCTCCGCTTTAGTAGGAGGCATCATTCCCGTCCACTCTTCATCAACGAATCGACTAAAATAAGAAAATTGTATTAGAACGAGGCAAAGTGAACAAACACATTGACAAAAAGAATGGTGCAAAGGTATTACCTCATCCACTCATCCTCAAATTCCTTGATCTTTGTGCAAGATATAGAACATGACCCCCTCCCACTCATGTCGTGGCATGATATAAGGTGTCCGACATCCAGCCCTGCTACCTTGCTCGCTGAATAGAGGCAGCTTGGGTCTATACTTGGGTTCTTGTGTACTGTATCGAGACACCTTATTGTGCAGCATGGGAACATGGTCAGGATAGTACGCTGTCCTGAGGTCTGCCACCTCCTCTAGGATAACTGCCTTAGCTATGGAAGCTTCAATCTTAGCTTTGTTGCCACATTTTTGTCTTAGATGCTTGTTCTACCTCTCAGGGCCGTCTTGCCAATGATTCTGCATAGGCCCCCAACAATACCTCATTCATGAGGTACAAAATGAGATGTGTCATCGGAGTAAATAAGCCTGGCGGAAAGATCTTCTCTAGCTTGCATATCAACTCTGACACCTTCTTATGCAATTGTTTTATCATCTCGGGACATACTTCTTTAGCACAAAGCGTGCGGAAGAAATGCCTTAGCTCCGCAAGCACATGCCAGGCACGCTCGGGAACATAGCCTTGAACCATCACCGGCATAATCCGCTCAATCCATACATGATAGTCATGACTCTTAAGCCCGGTTACTTTGCCCGTTAAAATTTGACCCCCGTACTTATACTCGATGCATAACCATCAGTGAACTTCACGACGTGTTTCAGCCACTTGAATGCCTCCATCGTATTATTCTTTTTAAGGACGAAGTCAGCATCTGGCTTGAACCAAGATTTTCGACCGCCTGTGGGAGGCTATATGTTCAGACTTTGTCTCTCACAAATATTCCGTTGATCGACTCTAGCATTAACATTATCATTTGTCTTATCAGGAGTGTTGAAGATCATGCGAAGAAGGGCCTTTGCGACATTCTTTTCGGTGTGCATCACGTCGATGTTATGTGGAAGTTTGAGGTCCTTGAAATAGGGAAGCTACGTGAAGGGGGGTAATGTGAGTCCAGTTGTGCGTCTCACCATATCCTTCAAAACCTTTGGCTTTCCCTTTGCCTTTCCCTTTGCCCTTGCCCTCGCCCTTGCCTTCGCATGTGGCTTTGACTTTGCCTTTGCCTTTACCTTCATCGGAAGGCTTAAGAGCTTTCAGCTGAGCAAGCACAACCGCACCAGAAAACGTCGGAATCTCGTTTACTTCATGGACGACTAGGCCTTTTGTGAAGCACTTCTTGTCTTCCCTGTCAGGATGGTGCGGAGGAAGGAACTGTCGATGCAGGTCAAAGGCAACATACTTGCCACCCTTCTTCAACCAAATGAAATGCAAGGCCTGCATGCTCTCTGGGCAAGGCATCTTCCCACTTGTACACCATCCGCAATATAGGGCATAGCGGGGAAAGTCATGCATGCAATACTGTAGCCAAACTTTCATCAAGATTTTTTTTTGCAGATGTCGGTCGTATGTCAACGGCGAGAAATATCAAGAATGGTGCAAATCATCCACCAACGGCTGCATAAACACACTCAAATTCTTCCCCGGATATTCAGGCCCCGGAGTTATAAGCGACAGGAACATGGTCTTGCGTTGCATTATGGCGCCCGGAGGGAGATTGAGCGGAATAACAAACATAGGCCATCAGCTGTATGCATTAGACGACATACCGTATGGATCGAACCCATCACATGATATAGCAATTCTGACATTCCCAGCCTCGGCTGCTTCCTCGGGGTATTCTGTATCGAATGACTTCCATGCTTCACCTTCTGATGGATGTATGATTTTATTTGGATTGTACCTTTTCCCTTCCTTGTGTCACTTCATCATTTTGGCAGACTCCTCAGTGACGAAAAGGCGTTGCTGTCTTTCTATGAAATGAAGATACCGACGAACCTTCGCAGGGATTTTTAGCTGCTTCTTCTGACCCTGCTTATCGACCACCTCAATATACCGAGAGGAACCACACTTCCTACAGTAGTTGTCATTCACATACTCATGCCTAAACAAAAGGCAATTCTTTGGACAAACATGTATTTTCTCATAATCCATGCAGAGCGCCTTCATGATTTTCTTCGTAGCGTACATGCTTTTCGGCAGTTCATGGCCCTCAGGGAGACTGTTAGCCCATACTCCCAGAAATGCTTCGAAGCAATCTCGGCTATAGCCGTACTCGGCCTTGACTGCCATCAGTTGCGAGATAGCACCATTCTTATACAAAAAACCCACTATACATCCACTGATTATCTGCCATCTCTGCTTTATTGGAAGCCACACAACGAAATTAAGGATTCATTTAAATTACTCACATCAATGTTTTTTTTACAGGGTTGACGGGAAACAACATTTAATCCACCTACATCTCTAATAGGGAAAGATGGGTCCTAATCCCACTCGAGAATGTGTAGATTGAGTACGTTTTCCATGCTCTACCCCACTCCAAGACAGAATACACGTCTCGGAAAAATGCCGAGAGAATGTGCATCTGGAGAACGGGGTAGAGCATGGACGATGTTCCCAATCTACACATCCTCGGGCTGTCCGTGAAAAACGCTGGACAATCCGAAAGAGCTATGGTGATAAATATGCAATTGAATGCATATTTATCGATGCAACTCTTGGGGAGGGGAGACGCCTAGGTTACGCGACTTGATTTGAAAATTTAATCTAGTGACATAGAAAAAAAAGCGGACCAGGTCATGGAATTGTTGCTCACCCTCGGATATAGAGGATGTAGTCGATCAGAGGAGGGACGATCGTGGACCAACACCTCCAACGTCGGTGATCAATCCATGAAGATGGAACACCACAAATCATGTTAATTCCACCGAGTAAAAATATTAGGTCATCACCTCACATCAAGGATTGGCACAACATTATGAATCAACATGAAACAACATGTCAAATTGCAAAAAAGCTTTATTAACTATTTTAGAAACTAAGTGTCTCGAATTGCTTCTTATGAATAAACATGACCTAACACTAACTTGACCAAACACTAACTTGACCAATATCCATCCATCTATCACAAACTTGACCAACATCTATTCATCTATATTTTAGAAACTAAGTGCCTAAAACATTTGTTAACTTGAGTAACATCCATTCACAAACTTAGCAAAAACCATCTAGTATATATCTAAAAGCCTAATAAAACTACACAAAACAAACAAAAAATTACATTTTATCCATCTATCTATTCATCTATTGCTATAATTCCATTTGTCATTTGGGATAATTAATTTGGTGCCCTTAGTTGTGTCCCACTCGGCAGGTTTACCCCTAGTTTCTGAAAACACTTATTCCTGCCCAAACCACTTTGCTCCTCTTATACTTTTGCCCTTTGACCGTTTGACCATCACTTTGAAAACTTCATAAAAACTTCATACTAACTCAGAAAAATTCAAATAAGAAATCAAAATGTTCAGAAAAACATCACCTATATGTGCATGTCATTTGCATTCATGAATAAAGTGTTGGCCAGTCCCCATCTTAGTTTTAGCTCATATGACCTTAGCATGAATAGTAAATTCTAAAAAAATTCTAAAAAAAATTGGTCGCAAACTTTGACCAATGTTTTCAGTGCTTGCCAAGTTTCATAAGGAAATGACATTCGTGGAAGTCGTGGCAAAAAAACAAAAACGTGGAAGTCGTGGGGAAAAAAATGAAATTTTGGAGCATTGATTTTTGTTTTTTTGCCGCGACTTCCACGAATGTCATTTCCTTATGAAACTTGGCAAACACTCAAAACATTGGTCAAAGTTTGCCAGCAATTTTTTTTAGAAGTTTTAGAATTTTTTTAGATTTTACTATTCATGCTAAGGTCATATGAGCTAAAACTAAGATGGGGACTGGCCAACACTTTTTTCATGAATGCAAATGACATGCACATATAGGTGATGCTTTTCTGAACATTTTGATATCTTATTTGAATTTCTCTGAGTTAGTATGAATTTTTATGAAGTTTTTAAAGTGATGGTCAAACGGTCAAAGGGCAAAAGCATAAGAGGAGCAAAATGGTTTGAGCAGGAACAAGTGTTTTTGGAAACTGGGGTTAAACCTGCCGAGTGTGACCCAACTAGGGGCATAAAATCAATTATCCCTTGTCATTTCATCACTTGCAACTACTAGCAACACACATTGCTATAATTCCATCTATATATCCCCTCATAGCAGCAGCACACACGCAGGGACGGCGGCAAGCAGCATGAGCACGCAGCTAGCGGCGGCGACCATGCGCACGAGCAGCGGCAACAAGGGACCGTGGGAGGGGGGGTGGTGCTCACTGGGGGGCGATGGAGTTGGAGGCCGGTTGCGAAGGGGCTGGCAACGAACGTGTCCGGCGGTGGAGGGGACGGGAGGACCGGGGCGGAGAACATGGCCGGCTGGAGAAGAAGCGGCCGGACGGAGCTAGTCGTACACCGGAAGCGGCCTCACTTCGGGGAAGGAGAATTCTATTCTCAACTTTTTGGTGCCCGGGGATCGCAGCATCACCAGCATTGGCTTTGCCCCCTGGTACAGCTCCTACGCTCGAGAGGATCGTCTGGTCTTTTCCCACCACAGCTAGCCTCTGGAGGCTATCACCTCGTGAAACTGAAGGAGGTTGAGCTGTGACCCGGGCCCGGTGAAACACTATCTGAGTGCAAAGATAACCATCCAATATTTTTCAGACACAAGACACAACCCATGCCTTCAGGGTGAAGAACCTGAAACTGCGGGTGCGGTAGCTTCGTGAGCACCCCCCTCCCACAGCAAGTGCCCTGGAATGAAGATGCCGCAAACCTGAACGAGAGCCTGCTGAAGTGCTGATCACAATCTCTCTCAGTTTGATGACCATATAATTGGATTTGTGTAGTGTACATGCAATTGTATGGGTGTGTAACTGCATCCTTGGCACCCCCTAAGACATTATTATGCTTGTGCCATTGTGTTACATGTGTTTGTGAGTATTAATTCCCCTGTGTTGTACTGCATGTATTTCACGCACGTTGTGTTTGAAGAAATGAATAATAATAGTGTACCTTTTATACTCCTCTGATTGTCATGTGACAGAGATAGGCAAAGAAGCTGAAATGGGAGCCAGATTACACACAAAGGTCCAGTTTTGCAGCATAGTTCTTGTTTCGGGGTTATTCCTACTTGTATGCCAATGCCATTATTATATATGCCTCAAAAGTGGAAGCAATTTGCTAACCAGTTGTTCCCATTAATGTCTTGTGCTTGCTTTCCTAGCTAACAAAATGTATGGATGAAAGCAAAACAATAATCTCTTGTGCTTATGCTCAGACTCAGAGTCTCCTAATGACTTAGCGTAGCAAAATGCCAAATTCCATGGTGCAACAGGTTAGACGGGATATGCTGGATGCATGCGGGTTGCCGCAATGACCAGCCAGAAATTAAGCAGGCAAATGCGGAGCACCACATGACCCGCCTAGACCGCGAGCCCCCGCATTGGCAAGTGCAGGCTGGCTGCAGCCCGCCCCACTTGCATCCAGAGTCAGGAGGCAGACAGAAAATTAAGCCGTTCAATCGTATAGCACCGTCTGCTTCTGATCATATTTTATATTGCTTCTAGAAGAAACACCATATGCAAATATCATTTATTTGGTTTTAGCAAAGTACTTGAGTAGATATGGTAGTCGGGAAGAGTTGACCGATGAAAGGGGAAAAATGTCAGCTTAATTGTAATATTAACCTGCATGCCATATGGCACTTTGCATGGCCTTCACTCCAGTTAAAATGATTAAGGTTCCATTACCATGCTATCTTGGTGTCTCTCCCTTCTTGCCTATCTTCCTGTGACACATTCTGAAATGTTAGCGATGCTAGTATTCGTGCAGTTCAAGCATCAGTTCTGTTCTGCTCTAGATAAAAGGAGTATCAGTTCCAGTTAAATTTACTCATAAGATGCTGGTTTTGAGTTGGGGATCGGTGCGCTCTTTGAACGGAAATCAAATGCCATTGTTATTCATTTTAGAAAATTGATTAAGCTTTTTTCCACCCGCAAAAAAAGAATAAGAGAAATGATTATGTTTACAGATTGTTGTACTACAATTCTAATTCTTCAACCGAATTTCAAATAGGTCTTCCAGGTGGATGTTTACCTTGTTGATTCAGCATTGCCATTACAGCCCTCCTAATCAATTTGTTGTCCAGCAATCCTTTTCGCTGTACTTCATATCTTGACAAATGCCTTGTGAATTTTCCAGAGTATGCCTAACAGTACAATCAAATAACCAGTCATTATTATCCTTTGCATCAGGTATAATAATACGAATCTCGCGTTGCCACCGTGCACGGAGAGCTGTGAAGATATATTGTCATCCTGAACACCACTAGCCAACATAGGCAAAATCAGCATTCCCATGCTTCGCTGGCTGAACTGTGTGAAGCAGAGCCCCATTCTAACACGCCAATCCAGAGGCCTTCATAACTTAATATCATTAAGGACCGAGGAGGCTAAAGCAATAGAGCATACCCAAGAAGGAAGGATGATTCACACACAGGATTAGCACGGTAATTTAATAGTGAGTGAGGGCTTGCATGTGTCAGCAAACCCATGAAGAAGATACTTTGGTAAGAAACAATGCATGCAGATGTTATGTTTTGTAATGCATAAACTGGCATCATTATCCAACCATACATGCATGCAGGAACACCTGTGATCATATAATGCATTTGCGAAACGTGTCTCGGATCAATCTCACCACCACACCAGCTGATAACTTCAGTTTACACACGACTGAAAAATGACAATGACTACTTACTGGACGCCAATTAATCAGACAATCACCTGATGGGAACAAATAAGGGGCGTCATGCACCTGAGGTAAATTCACTTCCTTCCTTGAGTAAAACCAGACTACTGACTGTACTCTATTTAATCAGACAAGAAAGCAGGTAGTAGCAGTACAATACAGTACAAGTCCGCTATGCTACCAGAATAATACAAGTCAGTAAAACCAGACTACTGACTGGACTCTAATTAATCAGACAATAAGACCAATGCAGATAAATCAACACAGAAATGCTTCCACACAACATATCTTAAAAGTCAGTCTTACATACAATAAATGATAGTCGGGCACTTCTATTATCCAGGAGAAAGTGGAGTGCAACATGTACTGTCAATATGAGCGGCAGTAGAGGGCACACAGTAATACCCATTCTGAAGGTTGTGTTATTATTTCACGTGGCCTTATTCTGAAGGCAAGCAGAACAGATTGAAGTAATGCTGACCTAGCCAATCCAAAGGCTTGCACTGACACAACCCTGCATAACTTACCTTCACTAAGAAGGCTGAAGCAAAAAAAAAACCATAGCCAAAGGAAGGAAAGGATGTCTGAAAACCTGTGGAGATACTTTGTTAAGAAACAATGCGTCCAGATGTGATTTTGTAATGCATAAACTGGCATGCATGCAGGAACATCTGTGACCAGTAATGTGACCGATCTCATGTCACGCGCCACAAGAACTGATATATGGCTCCAGTTTACAGATAATTAAGGAAGAAAAATTGTATTGCATGATGAAAACAAGTAAGCAAGTCTGTCATGCACCTGAAGAAGATTCACTTGCTTCTTCAACTAAAACTAGATTGTGTCTGTCTAATCAGACTGCATAAACTGAAAAGGAAAAATGCTACTGCATAAACAGTTTCTTCAAGCAAATGTGTACTCATGCCAGCAGGTAGAAGTCTCATGCTATGCTACCATAATAATACAAGTCAGCAACCACAAGTATACTCCCTCCGTTCCTAAATAGATGACTCAACTTTGTATTAAAATAGTACAAAGTTGAGTCATCTATTTAGGAACGGAGGGAGTAGTAATTAATCAGAGAACAGACCATAGCAGATCAATCAACACAGAAATGCTTTCAAACAGCATATTAAAAGTCACAGTCAGTACACAACCAAACAAACAGTTGCCTGGTGCATCAGTCATAGTTGGACAGGTTATATATATAGCTAATCCGATGCAGATGCATAGCATAAGGCATAGTTGGACACCTTACATATATAAGCAAACACGATGCAGAAATACTACTATAGGAACTTCATCAACAAGCTAATACCAAGAAGTTCTTAAAAGATTCGTTCCTTGTCAGGCTCTCCATTCAGCCCCACTTGTGTGAACGCAACCTCTGGTTCGTCCCTTTGAAAATCCCTGTCAACACCCGCAAGCATCTCCATGTCCGAAGCAAGACGGGACCAAGCAACACAGATCTCCACCTCGGCACCGAGGAGGCAACACCGACCACGATCTATGTTGCATTCTTGGGCTTCGAAGCAGACCTGAGCTTTTGCCGGGAGAACGCCGGGTGGTGCATAGGCCTGTATTTCAACTTCCAGCTGTCCGCTTGGTTCTACAGAAACAACTTGCCTTGACAGATAAAGGTATCCATCTGAATGTGCAGGTCTTCTTCCATCTTTTGAATCAAGCAGCAAGATTTCCCCAGACGAAGGATGAGCAACATACTTGATTTCACCATCACTGTCCTCCATAAGTTCCCGTGATGCTGGGGAGCAAGCAACCCGAACACCATGTCCAAAAGGCCACGCCCCATTGTCTTTGACGACGCGTACGCCAAAGATGGTGGCCTGGACCGAACCTAGAAATCGCTCCAAGCGTAACTCCATCGTGCAGAAGCAGTTCTGAAAGCAGATGGTGGATACACCAATACGGCATTGGATTTGGCGGTATGTATCTGTGATCAACGGCCTGTCCCGAGACTTGACGCTGCCTTTCACCATAAGCTGGACCTCATAATTAACATAGTCCTCAAAGAAAACAGCACGAGACGGGCCGATCAGGCGCAGATAAGGATCCTGCATGCAAAAGCATCACCATTTCAGCCACAGCATTAATTAATAATCAACAAGGGAGGACGCAGGCAGACAGACAAGAAGATCCCTAAAAGAAAATGGAGAGCAAATTAATATACCAGCAACCGTACATTTTGAGTAAGTTTTTGGGAGTTGCTCCGATCGCAAAAGAAGACAAGGTTGCGGTTCTAGTCCACGCCATCACGGGCAGCGACCACACCATACACGGACAATGGAAATTTGAAGCCGCCTTTCACCACTGTAAGCTTGACAGAGAAGATCTGCACGGCAGGTTCTATGCCAGCGCCTAATGGGATGCGCCCAGGTGCCAAGTGTGTAAACTGCATGGAACTCACTGTCGCTGCACTCAAGTAAATCGGCTGTCAGAAATCTAACATGAACCGATACGTGCTAGATAAGCAGCAGAGTAAATCCCCTATTCCCTTGTTAAGGAAGGACAACCATCGAAGGTAAACTAATTAAATTAACCAAGAATGAGAAAACAAAGCCGCATGGTTAATTACTACTCACTCTTGTTAAGGAAGTGGCCGCTGCGTCGGCTAAACGCAGTCTCCCAGCCATGGCGGAAGGACTCAAACTTGAGCTCCTCGGTAGACATCACCCTCTTCTCCTTGGCTAATTGTGCGTCCGATTTGCCTCTGTCTACCTCATCATCGTCAACACAATCCGTGTCAGATCCATCAAGGACTTCATTGTTTATGGACACTTTTGCCGTTGTGTTGGTGGGAATGGGATCAGGTTTCTCTGATACATCCGTATCTTGGGCATCTGCCTCCATCACTGCCTCTGCATCAATCTCCGAAATTGGTGTGGAGCTAGTGATCCTCGGGGCCTCCTCCTCCTCCATGGCTGGCTTGCCACACTCCATCTCATCCTCTTCCTCGTCGTCACCAGAACCATCAGCGCCATCATCATCATCTGAAATTGGATCTGCTCCTAATGTCGAACTCAGATCACTGAGACCATTCATATGCTTCCCCGAGGGGTCCGACAGATCAGAGATCGCGGGGGCAGTGTGGGCAGTGCCGGCGGTTATCCCCACCAGAATTTCGGATTTCGTTTTTTGATTTTTACCGGTCCTGGACGAAATGGGCGAAATTCGGATTTTTCGGATTTTTTCGGAAAATCTCGGACGAAAATGATAAAACAAAATTTGAATTTTGGGACGAAAATTGAACGAAAAATGAACGAAAAATGGGCGAAATTTGCCTAAAATTTTGAAATACAACAGAACAACAGATGAGTATTCAGAACTTTTAGCAAAATATGCATGTAAAAATCAAATAGCTGAATCTATTCATCAAATCTCTACGTATCAGACTGAACATCAACACTCCAGTTGCAACCATTCAGACAATAGCATAGTGGATCAATTCGGAGAGCAGCAACCATTAGAAAAGCAACATGATAGTCCAGATTAACATGCGACTTGCTAGTTCAGATACTAAGAGTAACATGAAGACTTAATAGTTCTACCAAGAGTCGAAACGAACACCCATAACGGTTCAGAATTACAGTCCACAATGAATTTAACACGGCATTCGAAGTTCAATTATGCCGACCCCAAAATACAAACAGAAAGTTCAATTCAGACTTCCTGTTCTTCAACTCTTCAGTCTTGCACCAAAAGTATTGAATCGAACAGAGACCTTCACTTCGGACTTCCTGTTCATCCACCCGTTAGTCTTCATCAAACCAAAAGCTCTTTTGCTCCCATGCCGCTTAACCTTGCAATTAAAGCATTGTGAATTATATAAACATTACAAGTAGATGGCAGAAAGAACAACTCAATGATGGCAACCGCAATTAGAACAACATATAAAATCATATGGGCAGAAACAATGTGAATTATATAAATATTACAAGTAGACGGAAGAAACAACTCATAGATGACAGCCCAAATTAAAACAACATATAAATTCAGATGGACTGAAGCATTGTGAATTATATAAACATTACAAGTAGATGACAGCAATAACTCATAGATGGCAGCCCCAATTGAAACACCATAAAGAATCATATGGACTAACGCATTGTGAATTATATAAACATCAAGTAGATGGCAGAAACAACAGTTAATAGATGGCAACCCCAATTGAAACAACATATAAAATCATATGGACTAAAGCAAACACCACATGTTTATGACAGAATATAAGAAAATGCATAAATGGGAAATTTTTGATGTCATCACAAGGAACTTACTTGTCAATTGTAAAGGCTGGTGACCTCCTTGACCTTCTTTGCTTGCCTAACCCGTTCAGATCTACGGTTCACCAAACTACCATCACTTCTTACCTCAACATTGTTTCCAACTTGGCTTGTTAAATCCTTTTCAACTTGCATTGGCGAATCTCCTCCATCAGATTGACTTGCACCATCATCATGGCTATCATCATCATCATCAATTTCCAGGTCCAGCTCCTCATTTTCTTCATCATCATCCTCACTATCATGGTAGTCATCCTCTTCTTCCTCTACCCTCTTTCTTTTCCTGCCATTGTCCTTCCTTGCAAGACGAGAAACTTTCCTACTTGAGTTAAGCAAACGTATTTTCTCAAATACGACACTAGCAGCATCAACTCCATCCAAGATTGCATGCTCCTCATCCTCATTCAACCATTCCATCATAGGATTTGTTGCATCAAACATGGTTGTATCCATCATCATTGCACATGCATCAACTTCCTTCTGCTTATCATTCTCTCTCACCGGGTCCTCTTCTTCTTCAAAGACGTATCTTCAAAATGTGAAAACAAAATCAGTCAATGACAACGAAGTACAAAGAATAAAATGGATAAAGTCGCTATGTATAAAACAATGCTTATTAGACAGCAGCCTTTACTCTAAATATTGCTAAGTAAACATCAACATTTACTTTAAATAACAACCTAGTAACAGTCTTTAATAAATAGTAGCATTTACTTAGTAAACAACATCCTTTATTTCAAACAATGCTTAGTAAACAACAGTATGCAGGTGAATCATGGCATATGGGTGAATAATGGCATATGGGCAAAACATATTTCATACCTTCAAGTTAGAAGACAGATACAAGCTTGTGCAGCTTGTCAGATAGAAGACGGTTTCTTTGCTTGGTGTGGACCAAAGCAAAAGCGCTCCAATTCCTCTCACAGCCACTTGACGAAACGCATTGTGATACAATCCTCAAGGCACACTTCTGCAGATTAGGAACTTCCCCTCCAAATTGGAACCACCACTCAGCTGCCAAGTTAAAACAAAATTCACATAGTGAGATGAACTGAGTTGCAAAACTGGGGTAATAGAGAATATTACAAGTGGGGTATTGGAACTTACTTGGTGACATTTTCTCTGCAGAGGAACGTGCCAACCTTGAGCCAAACCTCCCACGACATTCCCTATAAGTGCTGACTTCATCAATGGCCAAAACAGCGGTCTCAGGGTCTGCGATCTTCTCAATGGCATCTGTTAGTGCAAGAGCATAGTCCATAATCTTGCTCATGTTGATCTGATAATGTGTGTAAGGATCAAGGACAGCAGCTGCATAGGAGAAGGAAGAACAAAAGAAGTTAAAACCATGAAAAGAGAGCATCATAATACAAATTTAGTTAGTTTTGTAACTACCTGCAACCAATAGTGTGCCTTCTTGCATAGCATCAATCCTCTTGGACACCTTGCTCATGACTCTATGAAACATTTGTGATCCACCACCAAGATGACTTTCCAACTTTTGTATGGCTGTCATCATACTCTTCTTGAATCCAGATAGGGTGCATCTCTTTTGTGTATCAGCAAATCTAAGGCTTTTATAGAGTGGCTCTAGCACAGCAAGAACCCACTCTAAAGCTGCCCACCACATATTACTAGATAGCAGCTCTTCAGCAAACACATAATCAGCAGCACCGTTCCAAGTACTTCCCTTCCAATCATCGGACACCATCCATTTTCTAAACTCATCTTTCTTACAATGGAAACTCTCCAAGAACATGAACACCGTTCCAAACCGGGTCGCATTCGGTTTTATGAGTTCACCACCAATGTTCTTTTTCATGCTATCATGTAGGTTATTGTGATTGTAGAAAAATCTACAGATCTGCTTAGCACTTTTAACTATCACGTCAATCTCACGAAACTTAGCAACATCCTTAAGCATGAGGTTAACAGTGTGGGCAGCACATGGCTGCCAAACAATATGACTAAACTCTGGTTGTTCTACTAGAGTTTTGCATGCTTTCTTGTAATTTGACCCATTATCGGTTACGATTTGAACAACATTCTCAGAACCTATCTCTTCCACAACGACCTTTCGATCTCTCTATAGATAAACTCTGCCAATTAATTGCAAGTAAATTTTTGTTTGAAACAAAAATGAAGCGAGTAATAACAGATAAAGCATAATATACAGATTTAACAATGAATAAACAGAAATAACAGAGTTTCAACCATGAATAAACAAACATAACAGATTTTCAACTCTAAATGCACAATAAATGCATCATAACATCATGTAGAAAACTAACAAGCCATGGCTAGTCAGAATTAACAATGAATGAGCATGCGTAAACATAGTTTCAATCATTGGAAAACTAACCTGCAGTCTGAGTTTGACCAGAAGCATCAATGGATTTATGAAAGAACATCCGTGCATTGCAATACACCATGAAATTGATGAGACTCATACTAGTAGGCCCTGTCCATGAGTCACACATCACAATTACACCATAGTTCCTCCAGTCTTGCTTGAACATCTTCAGCCACTGCTCAGCTTCTTCATAATTCTTGTCCAAATATATCCCATCAATCTCCTTGGCAGTTGGAACAGGAGCTGGGCCAAGGTTTTGAGTTATCTTGACAGCCGCTTGCGAAAATAGGGACAATTTGCTTTCAGACCAGCAATGTCATTAGCATGAAAAACTTTGCCCAAGCTTGGCCAAGTACATCTTTTGACTCAACATTCAAAGCAGTGCTGATCTTTGGCTGCATTGATACTTTGTTGCTCGACAATTCCTTGTCAAAGTATGCTGTGATACTCTGTTTCCCAAGAGACACACGAACACCACTGCCACTCCCACGCCTCCTCTCAACTGCGAGAGACATTCTTGTCTCTTAGTGTCTCCCGAAGTGCGGCCTGGATCTCTTCCTCATCATCTTCAATATTTATCACCCCTTCTCCGTGGTACAACCCTTCCATGATATCCCTTTCCAAACGAAATCTACGATTTTTCTTTTCCCTCTTCTTCCGGATTGAGTCATCCCGGGATTCCCTCATTGCAGCACGAATATTTCTTGGAACATTAGGGCACTCCCTCACATCACCTGGTATACCTCCAAGGTGCTCCCTAAAGCGGGTTGCACCTCCTCCTCTAGTGATTAGGGGGCAGTACCGACAATCAAATCCCCCACCAAACTTCGGGCCATGGTTCCAAATATAATAGATGTCATTGCTTACAAGCCCTACATATCAAAATTTCAAGCACCATGTTAGCAATGCATCATGATATATAGCTACAACACACTAAACAACATTTCAACTCTAAATGCATCATAATACAAAATAAAAACTGAGTAAGGAATAAAAAAGAATGAACCAGGAGAGTAACAAGAATTAGCATAATGTTTACAACAGAATAAACAACATTTCAACTCTAAATGCATCATACAAGGATTAGCATGATTATTACAACAGAATAAACAACATTCCAACTTTAAATGCATAATAACATCAAGTAAAAAGATAATAAGGCAGAAAAAAGGGAATTGCCACATTTTTTACTTTTAATGCATAACAAAATCAGGTAAAAGCTAACAAACAGAATTAGAACCATTTTAACTTTAAACATAATTAATACATTTTTTATTTAAATGTTTCCTCTCTAAAAGTAACACAATAACCAAACAAAAGTTAAGCATATTAAGAAAATGCAGATCATGGTATTGACCTTTCCAAGTTGTCTCTCTTGGAGCTGAACCATTCCCCATCAGAATGTTATCTTCATTGTCGGGGTTGACATTTTCCCTCCTTCTGGCTTCATTGATGCTCACCCTACTAACATAGGGTGCACTTCCATCACCTATAAATTCAGGCATGAGAAGCAAGCATGCGATAAAGATCAACTTTATTTGCAGGGTTGACGACAGCATGAATAAATCAAGGGAGATAGTACAAGATATTAGAAACAATGCTACTGAACAAGCTAGTAAAAGATCCTTCCTAGGTGCCTACGTGTGCTATCATCAACACTTGCTAAATAAGCATGCACGTACAGCTAACTACAGATCATGGTAAGGTGAGCTATCATGCACAATTGTGCTCCTGTATCAAGCAAGTGTGCATGCTGAACCTAGCTACAGATCTTCACAAATGAAAAGCTAGCTACAGATCTTGCAAGATGAGCCAGCATACGTGCATGTACAAGATTAGAGGAACATAGTTACAGACTTACAGTACGTCAGTACCATGTCCAGCTTGCGGAAAGCAGCGCGTGCGTCTGGCGCCGGGCACTACCTAAGCCCGACTGGATGCGCCAGATGCTGCTGCTCCCGTGGAGCCGTTCAACGCCTGAGCCCACCTGCCCCGACATCGAAGTTGTGCGGCCGTGCTCCATGGCGCTGCCACCACCGTCCCATGGACGGAAAGAGACTGGGAGGGAGGAGATTGGGAGGGAGGGAGACAAGGGAGGAGATTGGGAGGAGGGAGACGAGCTGGATGGGAGGAGGCGGCGCTGCACCGCGCCCCGCCTCACTCGCTAGGGTTTCGTTGCCCACAGCCGCAACTGGATGGAGACAGGAAAAGTGAATTTTAGGGTTAGGAGGAGATGAATTCGTGCTTTTATACCACAGGGGGTTTGTGTGGGCTGTAGTAGACCATGGGCTGGGCTGTGAGTTTAAAAGTGGCCGAATTTTTTGGGCCGGTACACCCTATTACCGGGCCCTAACGAGATGGCCGAAAATCGCTGGAATTTCGGTTTTCTCGGACGAAATCCAAAACTCTGATCCCCATCCGCTTGCGCAAGACCTTGATACGATTGTCGAGAAAACCAAGCCCCTTCTGCGTGCCCAAACTACGGTAGGAGTTGGAAGAATCGAACCTCTCCTTCTCGGGCGTGCCCTTCTCCTTCTTCTTGTTCTTCTTTATCATCAGCATATGGCGGAGGTCCGTGAAGAACTCGAGCTCATCAGCAAGGTCAGCCTGATTCTTCTTGCGACGAGGCTGATTCCGCTCCTCGACCTCCTCTTCCATCTGCATCTCCAACTCACGAGTCACGATGCGGCCGCGCCTCCTATTTTTCCGGGCTGCCACCCGCCATAGCTCGCCTTTTTGTGGTTCCCTTGCCGCCGGCCGCACTGCGCCGCCGCCACCTGGGTTTTCAGGAAAGAGGGATTTTCTTTTTCTTTTTTTTTTGAGCGAAAGAGCTTTTTTTTAGACAACCTCGCATGCTTTATTCACTTCCCATAATGTTTGAAGGTACAAAATCAAGCTCCCCGGGCTGGCCCAGCCACACATGTCGGCCAAAACCCAGAGACAATGCATATTTAGCGAGATTGTGAGCCTCGACATTCGAGCTCCTAAACTCATGAACTACTTTACATGATATAAAAGAATTAGCACGATGAATTATCTCATGCACTATAGCTCCATACTCAGACGACGAGCTTTTGTGGACATCTTCTACCACCCGCTTGCAGTGCGATGCAATCTGAATTCTGTTTTCATAAAGATCCTCTGCCAAGGCTTGCCCCTCCCTCACTGCCATCGCTTCCAGTGTGCTTGCATCAGTGATGAACTTGATTTTTAAAGCTGAAGCTCCTAAGAACCTGCCCCTGTGGTCTCGGCTCACCACCCCAACTGCACCGTAATCTCCTTCCATAGATACCGCCGCGTCCATGTTCATCTTTACATGCTCATCCGGCGGAGCCAGCCATCCACTTGGTCTACGACTTGCTTGCTTCTGTGTCCCCCTCTCTCCTTTCTCAAGTAACTCCAGATCCTTCAGGTAATGCATTATGAAAGAGTTGGTCGAGAACGGACTATCAAAAATCTCTTCATGTATAGCTCTCCTTCTCGCTCGCCAAACGGCCCAAAGAGTCACAGCCATCCGAGTGAAATCCTCATGCAATAGCAAGTCGTGCATTGTGAAGACCCAGTTTTTTGCGTCAAAAGACAAGTTTTCAAGCATTATCTCCACCGTTTCCTCTGAGCACAGAGATCAAACGCTTCTAGCCATTGCACAATCTATCAATGTATGCTTCCAATCATCTTGAGCCGAACGGAAGGCGCACACACTAGTCGTCGCCATGTTCCGATGATGCAACACCCCGGCAGTTGGTATTGTTTCGTGACAGAGCCTCCACAAGAAAACTTTTATTTTGGATGGAACCTTGATGTGCCAAAGAGAGGACCAAGCTACTTCCTCTGTTGCCTCATTGGAGTGTCCTCCTGCTGGCTGCATTAGTTCCTCCCCTTTTAGTTTCATTTGCAACAAAAGTCACTGACCGTACAAAAAATGCTCCTTTGTCATCTTCTCCCCATACCCAAAAGTCATCAATGATTCTGGTACACAACGGTATCTTGAGGATTGTATTGGCATCAAAAGGCAAGAAAACCGTGCGTATCTTTTCTTCCATGCCGAGCTGGAATCAATTAACTCAGCAACTATCTCCGGTCTATCAGCCACTCGGCAGACTAACGGTCTCATGAGTCCGGAGCGGGGGAGCCAATTCTAGTCCCAAATTCATGAGTCCTTCCCTGTTCCAATTCTTCTGATCAGACCCTGCTCTAGTGCTCCTCTCCCCTCCAAAATAGATCTCCAAATCTGCAACGGCCTGCCTCCTAGTTCTGCCTCTAGGAAGGGAGTAGAAGGAAAGTACTTAGCTTGCAAAATTCTTACACTCAATGTAGTAGGAGACTGTATTATGCGCCATGCCTGTCTTGCAAGGAGTGATAAGTTAAACAGATCCATATCTCAAAAACCAAGTCCTCCCAAATATTTTGGTTTGGTGCAGACATCCCATGATACCCAACAGGGCTTCCTCTTTCCTCTCTTGCTCCCCCACCAGAACTGTCTAATCATAGATGTTATACTTCCAGTAATGCCTCTGGGAAGCCTGAAACAAGACATAGAGTAAACGGGTATAGCCTGGGCCACTGCCTTGATTAAGACCTCCTTGCCAGCATAGGATAGGAGCTTCTCCATCCACCCCTTTATTTTCTCCCGTACCCTGTCCCTGAGGTATTTGAAAGTGCCATTCTTAGCATGCCCCCCTTCAGTTGGCATCCCTAAATACCGATCACTTAGCTGCTCATCATGAACCTGTAAGGTGTTTTTTTTATTCCATCCCTCACCACTTGTGGACAGCCCTTGCTAAAGAAGATAGAAGACTTCTCATTATTAACTCTTTGCCCTGATGCATTGCAATAAGTCTCCAACAGGTTTGATACTACTTCTGTCCCTTCTACACTCGCCTTGACCAGCAACAGGCTATCATCAGCAAAGAGCAAGTGGTTGACAACCGGGGCTGTCGGCGCCACCTGGACCCCTGTAAACGCTGACGACTAAGGAACTGATTTCAGTAGGCATGAAAGGCCCTCCGCTGTTATGATGAAAAGATAAGGGGAGATGGGATCTCCCTGCCGAATACCTCTGCTAGGTTTAAACTCCTCCAACTTTTCACCATTGAACAACACCTAAAAGGAAACTGATTTCATCATGTTCATTACCACATTTATCCACTGCTGGGCAAAACCAAGTCTCCCCATCATAGCTTGAAGATAATCCCATTCAAGCCTATGGTAAGCTTTCATCATATCTAGCTTTAGAGCACAATGACTGTTTTTCTTTGATTTGCTGCCTTTCATAAAATGCAAACATTCATATGCTGAGATTATATTATCAGATATAAGTCTCCCCGGGACGAAAGCGGATTGTTCCTCTGAAATGATGTCTGGTAAAATTTGCTTCAATCTGTTTGTAATCACCTTCGAAGCAATTTTATACAGTACATTGCATAAGCTAATAGGCCGAAACTGACTGAGCAAGGATGGGCTCATTACCTTTGGGATGAGAACCAGGAAAGTATCGTTGATACATTCTGCATTGTCCTCCCCTCTTACTATCCGAAGAACAGCCTTGGTCACCTCTGCCCCACACACGTCCCAATGACGTTGGTAAAAATGAGCAGGTAATCCATCCGGCCCTGGAGACTTTGTAGGAAACATCTGAAAGAGAGCAGCTTTGACTTCTTCTTCCTTGTAATCTGCACACAAAACATCATTCATCTCCGCGGTGACCTTTCGCGGGACATGAACTAGAAACGCCTCCAAGTCCCTCACCCCCTCAGAAGTGTACATATTTTTATAAAAACTTGTGACCAGTTCTTTTAGCTCCTCCGGATCATCCACATGAACCCCTAAAGAATTCATCAAAGCCTTGATCATGTTCTTCTTTCTTCTCATGCTTGCTCTCATATGAAAAAATTTCGTGTTTTTGTCTCCCGTTGTTAGCCATTCTATCCTTGAACGCTGCCTCCACAACAATTCTTCTCTATGGTACAACTCAACCAGCCTCTCATTCACCTTCCTCTCTTCATGAGTAGGGCATGTTCGACTCTGCTCATCACGGAGTCTTGCGAGTTTCTGCTTCAACTCTTTTATCTCCCGGCGCACAGACCCAAAAGTTCTTTTATCCCATCTTCTCAAGTTACTCGACAAATCACCCAGCTTCATCTTTAGATCCTCCAATCTGCCCCCCTCCACTGAAGCCGCCCACGAAGCAGCAATTGTACCCTTTAGATCCTCATGAGTTTCCCAAGCAACCTCATAGCGAAAGATTTTCTTCTTTAGTTGTTGTTGCTCCGTTCCCCCATTAAATTCCAACTGTATCGGACGATGATCCGATGTTGCTGAGGTTAAATGGTTGACACATGCAAGAGGGAAGAGAGAGCTCCACTCAGTCGATCCAAGAGCCCGATCCAATCTTACTCTCGTGTAAGAACCCCCCGTTACCTTCTTTTCAAAGGTCCAAAATCTCCCTTTATACCCAATATCCATGAGCATGCAAGTATCTATCATGTCCCTGAATCCTTGTATCTGAGCATTACACCTTTCTTCAACACCCTCATGTTCTTCAGAACGTAACACTTCATTAAAATCTCCTATACATAGCCAAGGGAGAGTGCTCAAACTAGTTATGTTTCTCATTGTTTCCCAAGTCTGGTGTCTCAAGTGCGTTTGAGCTTCACCATACACCACCGTCAGTCTCCATGGATCAAAGCCCGGATCCTTGACTTCACAGTCCACATGATAATCCGAATAACGAGTAATGCCAATATTTATTGCATTATTCCAGAACAAACCAATACCTCCTTTTCTTCCTACACTGCTAATAGCATAGCCATTATCATACCCAATAGACGTAGCAAAACTTTCTACCCTAACTTTATCAATTTGAGTTTCTACTATACAAAGTAAGGTAGGGGCAAAATTCTTCACGATCTCGCGAAGTTCACGAATTGTCGAGGCTTTGCCCACACCCCGACAATTCCAACATATGATACTCATTGTTGCCGGCGGCACTCCTCGGGGGAGCCCGCCGATGCATCATTGTTTCCACTGTTTCCTTCCTTCATTACTTGTTCTTCTGCTTCATAAGCACCTGCCTCCGTGCTGTTAAGGCTTCTTCCCTTCCCCTCACCTTTCCTCGGCCGTTTCACTTCTTTCCTCGGTGATACATACACCGGAGGCAAAGGTGGAACTCCTGGCGGTTGCTGTGACACCACCACCACACTTGACTTCCCTCCTTCTTCAGACCCTCGTCCTGGTTCATGTATCTGCAGCTGCAAGCTAGTCCCCGTATTATCAACCGAGGACCTTTTCAGCGATCCCCCAACCGTACTATCCTCCTCTTCCATCGACAGCCTTCCCTCCGTTCTCCCCATTGCAGCCGAAACGGGGCCAGCACCCCCGACTGCTGCATTCTGGTTCCCGACCTGTACTTTGCCTTGCACATTTCGTCCATCCCCTTGCACCCCCGACTGCTGCAGTATGGCTTTCGAGCCATAAGTTTGTTCGTGGGTCTGCGGTGTGCGTGCGTTGAAACGCCAGCTATGGTCCGGGTTGAATTGCTCCCTTCCCCTCCCGCGACCCCCCATCGGATAACCTCCTCTTCCTCTCTGAGATTGTGCAGCCCCTCTTCCTGCTGGTCGTGTTCTCATGTTATCTGCATATAAGAAGTCCCCCACTCAAAAGCCATTTCATCATGTACACCATCGCCGCATTCCTCATGCCAGTGCCCAAACTCTCCACAGTTGTAGCAGAAAATTGGCAGCTTTTCATACTTTACTTGATACTTAACTCTCTCTATACCTTTCTTCCCTATCACAAATCTCTTGATCTTTGCATTAACATCAATCTTGACTCTAACTCTCACGTATTCGCCGAAGAATCCTGCCGGCAGCTTGAGCTGCACCTCCTTAACCTCGCCAATTCGTGACGCAAGAACCTTTACTGCCGGCTCAATGAGAAAATTGTCAGGTAGGCGATGGATCTGAGCCCACACCTCAATCTTGTCCAGCTTGAACGAGTCAGGGTTTTTGAATCCATCATACTCCTCCAAGATCACTGCCCGATCCCTGAACAGCCATGGACCATCCAGCGTCGCTTTCTTCCAATCTGCAAGACAACCGAACTGCGCCGTAAACAAGTTCTCTTTGATCTTCCTCCAAACGACTGTCTTGGCCAGATTCCAGGCTGCCCTCATATCTCCATACAGTGCGTTAGGGCTAAAAGTTTTTGCTGTATGAACCCTCACAATCGCCATCCACCTCGCCGATTCCATCATATCTGGGAGCTCCTCTTCCCACACAAAATCGTCATCTTCTTCCTCCTGCAAAGTGAGGCGGGCTAATAGTTCCTCCGTCGTCTCCTTCCCCTTCTCCCTCTGAGATCCCCCACCATCCGCCATGGCCAGTCGCCGATCTGCCGGAGATTCAGTGCCGCCTTCGAGCGGCACCGTTCCCCGCCCTGACAGGAGGCACCCTCAGCACAAGGACCCGATCGCAGTCGACTTTAGCAGCCGGAGATAGGATTCCGGCGAAAATCGCCGGAAGACGTCAAAACCCTAATTCTCGCCTAGGGGAGGGCTGCCCACCACGACGCCTATGTGTGTAGGTGTGGATCGGGAATGGGATTTTGTTTTCTTGAGCGATTCTAGGCAAAGTTTTTGTTTCTCTCTCAACCGGCCCAGCCCGGCCCGGCCAAAAAGATCGAGAAGCACCGAGATCCTAGTCCGCACAAGGTTTTTATTAGTACTCTATAGGCCCGTAAGGGTTTCTTTTTCCTCTTTTTTTGCAGCCTTAAATAAACGAAAATGATAAATTTTGAACTTTTGATGGCAAAAAAGTTTTCAGTAGCAAGTTTAGTGATGCGATGATGATAGGTTTAGTTGCGAAAAATACAGATTCCGAACGTTCGGGATTTGTCTAGGTCCTAAATAAATTGCGTGCCTTGGCCTCAACCAACTGATTTCAGCCTTCCGATTTGTTCCTCCCAGCCATTGACTAGGTCAACGCACACACGTCGTTCTTCTTCGAATCGCGCCAATCAGCCCCCTGCTTTGATCTCGTCTAGCAATAGCAAGGCAACATCATGAAGTCGCTGCAAGCATCACGACAACTGTCGGCAAACGCTACATTGCAGCACCAGGAGCAGCCGCCTAGCGCTTCATCACACCACCAGACGATAGTGAGCGCTCCATTGCAGTATCGAGCATTCCATCACATCTTCGAGAGCCACTATCGAGTACTGCATCGCAGCACCGGGAGCCGTCAACGAGCGCTCCATTGAAACACTGGGAGTCGTTGGCAAGCACTCTATTGCAGCACCGACCGCTAAATTGCAGCTCTGAGAACCGTCGGCGAGCACTCCATTTCAACCGCTAGCGCTGCATCGCAGCACCGAGAGCTGCCAACAAGCGTTGCATTGCAGCACTAGGAGTTGTCGGCACGGATGCGTGAGCACGACCCCCGTTGTAGCCTCGGTGGTTGCGTTGTAGTATATGCATCATCGGTGGCGTTGTGGCGACACCCCGTTGCAACACTTCAAGCGCCCATTATTGCTCGTGCAGCACTAAGAACCGACAATGACCCCCGTTCTAGCACCCGCACTAAAACAGCAGCGGTGAGCGGTTGTTGTCCTTTCGTTTTTGTTGGAACTATGCCCTAGAGGCAATAATAAAATGATTATTATTATATTTACTTGTTCATGATAATTTTCTTTTATTCATGCTATAATTGTATTATCCGGAAATCGTAATACACGTGTGAATACATAGACCACAATATGTCCCTAGTGAGCCTCTAGTTGACTAGCTCGTTGATCAACATATAGTCATGGTTTCTTGACTATGGACATTGGATGTCATTGATAACGAGATCACATCATTAGGAGAATGATGTGATTCCAATGTCAAGTATCTTTTCCTTAGACCATGAGATCGTGTAAATCCCGGACACCGTAGGAGTGCTTTGGGTGTACCAAACGTCACAACGTAACTGGGTGACTATAAAGTTATACTACGGGTATCTCTGAAAGTGTCTGTTGGGTTGACACGGATCGAGACCGGGATTTGTCACTCTGTATGACGGAGAGGTATCTCTGGGCCCACTCAGTAATGCATCATCATAATGAGCTCAAAGTGACCAAGTGTCTGGTCACGGGATCATGCATTACTGTACGAGTAAAGTGACTTGCCGGTAACGAGATTGAACGAGGTATTGGGATACCAACGATCGAATCTCGGGCAAGTAACATACCGATTGACAAAGGGAATTGTATACGGGTTGCTTGAATCCTCGACATCGTGGTTCATCCGATGAGATCATCGAGGAGCATGTGGGAGCCAACATGGGTATCCAGATCCGTTGTTGGTTATTGACCGAGAGCCGTCTCGGTCATGTCTACGTGTCTCCCGAACCCGTAGGGTCTACACACTTAAGGTTCGGTGACGCCAGGGTTGTAGAGATATGAGTATGCAGTAAACCGAAAGTTCTTCAGAGTCCCGGATGAGATCCCGGACGTCAAGAGGAGTTCCGGAATGGTCTGGAGGTAAAGAATTATATATGGGAAGTCGAGTTTCGGCCATCGGGAAAGTTTCGGGGGTCACGGTATTGTACCGGGACCACCGGAAGGGTCCCGGGGGTCCACCGGGTGGGGCCACCTATCCCGGAGGGCCCCATGGGCTGAAGTGGGAGGGGAACCAGCCTGGTGGGCTGGTGCGCCTGGGGCCCCCTGCGCCTCGGGTTGGGAACCCTAGGGGTGGGGGCGCCTCCACTTGCCTTGGGGGGCAAGGCACCCCCATTGGCCGCAGCCCCCCCCCCCCCTTGGAGATTCAATCTCCTAGGACCGGCGCCCCCCCCAAGGGTCCCTATATAAAGAGGGGGGAGGGAGGGCAGCCGCACCCTTGCACTTGGCGCCTCCCTTCCCCCTTGCTACACCTCTCCCTCCCGCAGACGCTTGGCGAAGCCCTGCCGGGATCCCTGCTGCATCCACAACCACGCCATCGTGCTGCTGGATCTTCATCAACCTCTCCTTTCCCCTTGTTGGATCAAGAAGGAGGAGACGTCACGCTGGCCGTACGTGTGTTGAACGCGGAGGTGCCGTCCGTCCGGCGCTGGGATCTCCGGTGATTTGGATCACGACGAGTACGACTCCCTCAACCCCGTTCTCTTGAACGCTTCCGCTCGATCTACAAGGGTATGTAGATGAACTCATCTCTCTCGTTGCTAGATGAACTCATAGATTGATCTTGGTGAAACCGTAGGAAATTTTTTGTTTTCTGCAACGTTCCCCAACAGTGGCATCATGAGCTAGGTCTATGCGTAGTTCTCTTTGCACGAGTAGAACACAAATCTGTTGTGGGCGTAGATGTTGTCAACTTTCTTGCCACTACTAGTCTTATTTTGCTTCAGCGATATTGTGGGATGAAGCGGCCTGGACCAACCTTACACGTACGCTTACGTGAGATAGGTTCCACCGACTGACATGCACTAGTTGCATAAGGTGGCTAGCGGGTGTCTGTCTCTCCCACTTTAGTTGGAGCGGATTCGATGAAAAGGGTCCTTATGAAGGGTAAATAGAAGTTGACAAATCACGTTGTGGCTTTTTCAGAGGTAAGAAAACGTTCTTGCTAGAACCCTATTGCAGCCACGTAAAAGATGCAACAACAATTAGAGGACGTCTAACTTGTTTTTGCAGCAATTGCTTTGTGATGTGATATGGCCAAAAGTTGTGATGAATGATGAATGATATATTGTGATGTATGAGATCATGTTCTTGTAATAGGAATGACGACTTGCATGTCGATGAGTGTGACAACCGGCAGGAGCCATAGGAGTTGTCATTGTATGACCTGCGTGTCAATGATTTAACGCCATGTAATTACTTTACTTTGTTGCTAAACCGTTAGCTATAGTAGTAGAAGTAATAGTTGGCGAGCAACTTCATGGAGACACGATGATGGAGATCATGGTGTCATGCCGGTGACGAAGATGATCATGGAGCCTCAAGATGGAGATCAAAGGAGCTATATGATATTGGCCATATCATGTCACTACTATTTGATTGCATGTGATGTTTATCATGTTTTTGCATCTTGTTTACTTAGAACGCATTTATAGTAAATAAGATGATCCCTCATAATAATTTCAAGAAAGTGTTCCCCTAAGCGTGCGCCGCTAAGCAGTTCGTTGTTTCGAAGCACCACGTGATGATCGGGTGTGATAGATTCTAACGTTCACATACAACGGGTGTAAGACAGATTTACACATGCAAAACACTTAGGTTAACTTGACGAGCCTAGCATATACATACATGACCTCGGAACACAAGAGACCGGAAGGTCGAACATGAGTCGTATGGAAAATACGATCAACATGGAGATGTTCACCAATGATGACTAGTCCGTCTCACGTGATGATCGGACATGGCCTAGTCGACTCAGATCATGTAACACTTGGATGACTAGAGGGATGTCTAATCTGAGTGGGAGTTCATTAAATAATTTGACTAAATAATCTTTGCAAAAATGTCTTGTAGATCAAATGGCCAACGCTCATGTCAACATGAACTTTAACGCGTTCCTAGAGAAAACCAAGCTGAAAGATGATGGCAGCAACTATACGGACTGGGTCCGGAACCTGAGGATCATCCTCATAGCTGCCAAGAAAGCATATGTCCTAGAAGGACCGCTAGGTGAAGCACCCATCCCAGAGAACCAAGACGTTATGAACGCTTGGAAGTCACGTGCTGATGATTACTCCCTCGTTCAGTGCGGCATGCTTTACAGCTTAGAACCGGGGCTCCAAAAGCGTTTTGAGCAACACGGAGGATACGAGATGTTCGAGGAGCTAAAAATGGTTTTCCAAGCTCATGCCCGGGTCAAGAGATATGAAGTCTCCGACAAGTTCTATAGTTGTAAGATGGAGGAAAATAGTTACAAGGAGCACATACTCAAAATGTAGGTTGCACAACCGCTTTGTCCCAACTGGACATTAACCTCCCGGACGAGGCGGTCATTCACAGAATCCTTGATCGCTCCCACCGAGCTACAAGAGCTTTGTGATGAACTACAATATGCAGGGATGGTGAAAACTATTCCTGAAGTATTTTCAATCTTGAAGTCAGCAGAGGTAGAAATCAAAAGGAACATCAAGTGTTGATGGTCAATAAAACCACCAAGTTCAAGAAAGGCAAGGGTAAGAAGAGCTTCAAGAAGGACGGCAAGGATGTTGCCGCACCAGTAAGCCAGTTGCCGGGAAGAAGTCAAAGAATGGACACAAGCCTGAGACTGAGTGCTTTTATTGCAAAGGGAAGGGTCACTGGAAGCGGAACTGCCCCAAATACTTAGCGGACAAGAAGGCCGGCAACACTAAAGGTATATGTGATATACATGTAACTGATGTGTACCTTACCAGTGCTCGTAGTAGCTCCTGAGTATTTGATACCGGTGTCGTTGCTCATATTTGTAACTCAAAGCAGGAGTTGCAGAATAAGCGGAGACTGGCGAAGGATGAGGTGACGATGCACGTCGGGAATGGTTCCAAGGTCGATGTGATCGCCGTCGGCACGCTACCTCTACATTTACCCACGGGATTAGTTTTAAACCTCAATCATTGTTATTTAGTGCCAAGTTTGAGCATGAACATTGTATCTGGATCTCGTTTAATGCGATATGGCTACTCATTTAAATCCAAGAATAATGGTTGTTCTATTTATATGAGAGATATGTTTTATGGTCGTGCCCCGATGGTCAATGGTTTATTCTTAATGAATCTCGAACGTAATGTTACACATATTCATAGTGTGAATACCAAAAGATGTAAAGTTGATAACGATAGTCCCACATACTTGTGGCACTGCCGCCTTGGTCACATTGGTGTCAAGCGCATGAAGAAGTTCCATGCAGATGGACTTTTAGAGTCTCTCGATTATGAATCATTTGACACATGCGAACCATGCCTCATGGGCAAAATGACCAAGACTCCGTTCTCCGGAACAATGGAGCGAGGAACCAACTTATTGGAAATCATACATACTGATGTGTGCGGTCCAATGAGCGTTGAGGCTCGTGGAGGATATCGTTATGTTCTCACTCTCACTGATGACTTGAGTAGATATGAGTATGTCTACTTGATGAAACACAAGTCTGAGACCTTTGAAAACTTCAAGGAATTTCAGAATGAAGTAGAGAATCAACGTGACCGAAAAATAAAGTTCTTACGATCAGATCTTGGAGGAGAATATTTAGGTCACGAATTTGGTACACACTTAAGGAAATGTGGAATCGTTTCACAACTCACGCCGCCTAGAACACCTCAGCGTAATGGTGTGTCCGAACGTCGTAATCGCACTCTATTGGATATGGTGCGATCTATGATGTCTCTTACCGATTTACCGCTATCATTTTGGGGATATGCTCTAGGGACACCTACATTCACTTTAAATAGGGCTCCGTCTAAATCCATTGAGACGACACCGTATGAATTATGGTTTGGGAAGAAACCTAAGTTGTCGTTTCTAAAAGTTTGGGGATGCGATGCTTATGTCAAGAAACTTCAACCTGAAAAGCTCGAACCCAAGTCGGCAAAAATGCGTCTTCATAGGATACCCTAAGGAAACCATTGGGTATACCTTCTACCTTAGATCCGAAGGAAAGATCTTTGTTGCCAAGAACGGATCCTTTACGGAAAAGAGTTTCTCTCAAAAGGAGTAAGTGGGAGGAAAGTAGAACTCGATGAAGTACTACCTCTTGAACCGGAAAGTAGTGCAGCTCAGGAAAATGTTCTGTGGTGCCTACACCAATCGGAGAGGAAATTAATGATGATGATCAAGGTACTTCGAATCTAGTTGCTACTGAACTTCGTAGGTCCACAAGGACACGTTCCACACCAGAGTGGTATGGTAACCCTGTCCTGGAGATCATGTTGTTAGACAACGGTGAACCTTCGAACTATGAAGAAGTGATATCGGGCCCAGATTCCAACAAATGGCTTGAAGCCATGCAATCCGAGATAGAATCCATGTATGAAAACAAAGTATGGACTTTGACAGACTTGCCCGATGATCGGCGAGCGATAGAAAATAAATGGATCTTTAAAAAGAAGACGGACGCGGATGGTAATGTTACCATCTATAAAGCTCGACTTGTCGCTAAGGGTTATCGGCAAGTTCAAGGGGTTGACTACGATGAGACATTCTCTCCCGTAGAGAAGCTAAAGTCCGTCCGAATCATGTTAGCAATTGCCGCATACTATGATTATGAGATATGGCAGATGGACGGCAAAACGGCATTCCTTAACGGCTATCTTAAGGAAGAGTTGTATATGATGCAGCCGGAAGGTTTTGTCGATCCTAAGAATGCTAACAAGGTATGCAAGCTCCAGCGATCCATTTATGGGCTGGTGCAAGCATCTCGGAGTTGGAACATTCGCTTTGATGAGATGATCAAAGCGTTTGGGTTTATGCAGACTTATGGAGAAGCCTGCGTTTACAAGAAAGTGAGTGGGAGCTCTGTAGCATTTCTCATATTATATGTAGATGACATACTTTTGATGGGAAATGATATAGAACTTTTGGACAACATTAAGGCCTACCTGAATAAGTGTTTTTCAATGAAGGATCTTGGAGAAGCTGCTTACATATTAGGCATCAAGATCTATAGGGATAGATCGAGACGCCTCATAGGTCTTTCACAAAGCACATACCTTGATAAGATATTGAAGAAGTTCAATATGGATCAGTCCAAGAAAGGGTCCTTGCCTGTATTGCAAGGTGTGAGATTGAGCTCGGCTCAATGCCCGACCATGGCAGAAGATAAAGAAGAGATGAGTGTCATCCCCTATGCCTCAGCCATAGGATCTATTATGTATGCCATGCTGTGTACCAGACCTGATGTAAACCTTGCCATAAGTTTGGTAGGAAAGTACCAAAGTAATCCCGGCAAGGAACACTGGACAGCGGTCAAGAATATCCCGAAGTACCTGAAAAGGACAAAGGACATGTTTCTCGTCTATGGAGGTGACGACGAGCTCGTCATAAAGGGTTACGCCGACGCTTAGCCCGACACAGATCTGGATGACTCTAAGTCACAAACCAGATACGTGTATATGTTGAATCGTGGAGCAGTAAGCTGGTGCAGTTGCAAGCAGAGCATCGTGGCGGGATCTACATGTGAAGCGGAGTACATGGCAGCCTCGGAGGAAGCGCATGAAGCAATATGGATGAAGGAGTAACAATGATTGTTTTTTTAAAGATATACCAAATATTTGTTGCAAAATGACACCACACCATTTTTAGAAATCATTAGACCTTATTTTATGTCCAATTGACCAAACGGTTTGTTGTCAAAATATTTTCGAGTGCCCGAAAAGAGGTTTTTTTGTGAAGGATCTACCATATATTTGTTGCAAAATTGTACCAAATCAATTTTCTAAAATACTAGGACATATTTAATGCACAATTGACCAAATAGTTAGGTGTAAAATGTTTTGATCCACCTCTCGTGAAAAAGACAAATTTCCGCCGATTCAGTTGGAAGCGGGTCAAATTTGAACTGTAGCAACCTCGTAGTTTTGCTCTTTATTTTTTCGAAAAATTATTTCTAGGTACATAAGTATCTATTTAATCAGAGAAACCAAAAAAAATCCAAGATTCAACCAGTAGATAGGAATGGTTATTCCCGCCATTCTGAAAGTATTTTAAAACGGGGATAAAAAATTCAAAAAAAATCAAAAAAATTGCAAAATCTTCGCATTGTTTCATTATATGTGACCAAGTTACCAGCAAAAATTATAAACTTGTAATACGGTAATTATTTTAGGAAAGTGCTCTCAGAAACTAGCTATCAAGTGTGAAGATTCATGGCTTTCAAACCAAATGATCAATCTTATGGCCACATTCATGACAAGCTTTGTTCAAATGATCTCATATTGTGCACAAGGGTGCATCTTGGAAATGGCAAACAATGTTGCCTAAGGAAGTTTTCATTTTCTTTGGACGAAAAATTCATTTTCCATTTTTTGAGTGCCCAAAATGAGTTTTTTTGTGAATGGCCTATAATATATTTGTTGCAAAATTGTACCAAATCAATTTTCTAAAATACTAAGACATATTTAATGCACAATTGACCAAATGGTTGGGTGTAAAAAGTTTTGATCCACCTCTCGTGAAAAAGACAAATTTCCGCCGATTCAATTGGAAGCGGGTCAAATTTGAACTGTAGCTACCTCGTAGTTTGCTCTTTATTTTTTCCAAAAATCATTTCTAGGTACATAAGTATCTATTTAATCAGAGAAACATCAAAAGGTCTCCAAGATTCAACAACTAGCTAGGAATGGTCAAGCATGCCATTTTGACCGCATTTTGAAATGGGCATAAAAATTCAAAAAAATCAAAAAATTGGAAAACCTTTGCATTGTGTCATAATATGTGACCAAGTTTCCAGGAAAAATAATAAACTTGTAATACGGCAATTATTTTTAAAAAGTGTTCTCAGAAATGAGCTATCACGCGTGAAGATTCAGAACTTTCAAGCCAAATGATCAATATTATGGCCACATTCATGGCATAGTTTGTTCAAATGATCTCATATTGTGCACAAGGATGCATCTTGGAATTCCAAGAAATGTTGCCTAAGGGATTTTTCATTTTCTTTGCACAGAAAATTCATTTTCCATTTTTCGAGTGCCCGAAATGAGGGTTTTTTGTGAAGGACCTACCAAATATTTGTTGCAAAATTGTACCGAATCAATTTTCTAAAATACTAGAACATATTTAATGCACAATTGACCAAATGGTTGGGTGTAAAAAGTTTTGATCCACCTCTGGTGAAAAAGACAAATTCCCGCAGATTCAGTTGGAAGCGGGTCAAATTTGAACTGTAGCTACCTCGTAGTTTGCTCTTTATTTTTTCCAAAAACAATTTCTAGGTACATAAGTATCTATTTAATCAGAGAAATACCAAAAAAATTCCAAGATTCAACCACTAGCTAGGAACGGTCATTCCCGCCGTTTTGACCGCATTTTGAAACGGGCATAAAAAATTCAGAAAAAAAATCAAAAAATTGGAAAACCTACGCATTGTTTCAACATATGTGGACAAGTTACCAGCAAAAATTATAAACTTGTAATACGGCAATTATTGTTAAAAAGTGTTCTCAGAAATGAGCTATCATGCGTGAAGATTCATGGCTTTCAAGCCAAATGATCAATCTTATGGCACCTTCATGGCATAGTTCGTTCAAATAATCTCATATTGTGCATCAGGGTGCATCTTGAAATTCCAAACAATATTGTCTAAGAAAGTTCTCATTTTCTTTGCACGGAAATATTCATTTTCCATTTTGCGAGTGACCGAAATGAGGTTTTTTTGTTAATGACCTACCATATATTTGTTGCAAAATTGTACCAAATCAATTTTCTAAAAAAACTAGGACATATTTAATGCACAATTGACCAAATGGTTGGGTGTAAAAAGTTTTGATCCACCTCTGGTGAAAAAGACAAATTCCCGTCGATTCAGTAGGAAGCGGGTCAAATTTGAACTGCAGGTGCCTCATAGTTTGCTCTTTATATTTTCCAAAAATCATTTCTAGGTACATAAGTATCTATTTAATCAGAGAAACACCAAAAAAATTCAAGATTCAACCACTAGCTAGGAACGCGGTCATTCCCGCCGTTTTGACTGCATTTTGAAACGGGCATAAAAAAATTTAAAAAATTCAAAAAATTGGAAAAACCTCCGCATTGTGTCATTATGTGACCAAGTTTCCAGAAAAAATAATAAACTTTTAATACGGTAATTATTTTAAAAAAATGTCATCAGAAATGAGCTATCATGTGTGAACATTCATGGCTTTCAAGCCAAATGATCAATCTTATGGCCACATTCATGGCATAGTTTGTTCAAATGACCTCATATCGTGCACAAGGGTGCATTTTGGAATGAAAAACAATGTTGCCTAAGGAAGTTTTCATTTTTTTGGATGAAAAATTCATTTTCCATTTTTTCGAGGGCCCAAAATGAGTTTTTTTGTGAAGGACCTACCATATATTTGTTGCAAAATTGGACCTAATCAATTTTATGAAATACTAGGCCATATATAATGCACAATTGACAAGATGGTTGGGTGTCAAAAGTTTTGATCCACCTCTAATGAAAAAGACAAATTCCCGCCGATTCAGGAGGAAGCAGGTGAAATTTGAACTGCAGGTGCCTCATAGTTTGCTCTTTATTTTTTTCCAAAAATTATTTCTAGGTACATAAGTACCTATTTAATCAAAATAAATGGTTTGGTGGCGATACATCGAGGTTTGGATGGTGGCCGAGGGCCCCAATCAGAGCGCGTGGCTCGCATGTTCGGCCAAGCGTGGTCACCGCGTGACCGTGGTGTTGCCATGCGTTCTGGGCGGACTAGGAATGTCTAGTGGGTTGGGCACTCCCCAGGTAGGTGCTAGGAAGAAAATTATAACATAATATTCTCACGAGGAGACCGAACTATGCTCAAACATGAATTAGCAGCCAAGTGTTTGATTAGCGGTACGGGAAATGCACATGGCAAATGGGCGTGAGTTTTGGCTGAGGATGATCATATACTAAGAAGAATGTCTTCACAAATTTTTAGGAAAATCAAGAATATATAAACAACAATTCCTTCATAAAGTGCTGCTCTGAACATAATAGGAAAATAAATATTGTTGAATTATTTTTGAACTAGGCAAGGAAGGTTTTTGACGTATTTGATGAAGATATGATCCAAACAATTTATGAGAATTTTTTGGGATTTTTTGGAATAACAGAAATATAGGTTGCTTCACAACCTAGGGCAAAAATTGACACATGGACATGACACATAGGCAAAACTGATGAGATGGAGCCTAGTCATCACAACCCACCACAATTTACAAGGCTATGACCATCTATATTGGTCGTTAACAACTAGAAATAAGGCAGCGGACTAGTGATGTTTGCTTTATGACCATTTCGTGTAAGGAAATTACGACATTTTTGACCAAAATGGTCGCAATGGTTTAGGGTTTGGAGCCCCTAGAACAGCTTTTGACCAATTGGTCTCAAATGGTCATAGATTTATGACCAATTTTTCCAGGGTGACTGACAGAAGGTCACTAGTTGACATATTTCTTGTAGTGTTGATGTGGTCAGATCTTTTCCCTACAAGTTTAATTGAAATTATAGGGTGCATTAGTTTAATTGAAATTGTATGGTGCACTAGGTAATAGGGAAGTGTGAAAAATTACTTTCTCCATGCAACCACGCAACAAAATTTTTCCTTCCATCGGCACCCTTTCGGAGAAGAGCAAGTGCCTCCGCTTTAGTAGGAGGCATCATTCCCGTCCACTCTTCACCAACGAATCGACTAAAATAAGAAAATTGTATTAGAACGAGGCAAAGTGAACAAACACATTGACAAAAAGAATGGTGCAAAGGTATTACCTCATCCACTCATCCTCAAATTCCTTGATGTTGTGCAAGATATAGAACATGACCCCCTCCCACTCATGTCGTGGCATGATATAAGGTGTCCGACATCCAGCCCTGCTACCTTGCTCGCTGAATAGAGGCAGCTTGGGTCTATACTTGGGTTCTTCTATACTGTATCGAGACACCTTATTGTGCAGCATGGGAACATGGTCAGGATAGTACGCTGTCCTGAGGTCTGCCACCTCCTCTAGGATAACTGCCTTAGCTATGGAAGCTTCAATCTTAGCTTTGTTACCACATTTTTGTCTTAGATGCTTGTTCTACCTCTCAGGGCCGTACTGCCAATGATTCTGCATAGGCCCCCCCAACAATACCTCATTCGCGAGGTACAAAATGAGATGTGTCATCGGAGTAAATAAGCCTGGCGGAAAGATCTTCTCTAGCTTGCATATCAACTCTGACACCTTCTTATGCAATTGTTTTATCATCTCGGGACATACTTCTTTAGCACAAAGCGTGCGGAAGAAATGGCTTAGCTCCGCAAGCACATGCCAGGCACGCTCGGGAACATAGCCTTGAACCATCACCGGCATAATCCGCTCAATCCATACATGATAGTCATGACTCTTAAGCACGGTTACTTTGCCCGTTAAAGTTTGACCCCCTTACTTATACTCGATGCATAACCATCAGTGAACTTCACGACGTGTTTCAGCCACTTGAATGCCTCCATCGTATTATTCTTTTTAAGTACGAAGTCAGCATCTGGCTTGAACCAAAATTTTCGACCGCCTGTGGGAGGCTATATGTTTAGACTTTGTCTCTCACAAATATTCCGTTGATCGACTCTAGCATTGACATTATCATTTGTCTTATCAGGAGTGTTGAAGATCATGCGAAGAAGGGCCTTTGCGAAATTCTTTTCGGTGTGCATCACGTCGATGTTATGTGGAAGTTTGAGGTCCTTGAAATAGGGAAGCTACGTGAAGGGGGGTAATGTGAGTCCAGTTGTGCGTCTCACCATATCCTTCAAAACCTTTGGCTTTCCCTTTGCCTTTTCCTTTGCCCTTGCCCTCGCCCTCGCCTTTGCATGTGGCTTTGACTTTGCCTTTGCCTTTCCCTTCATCGGAAGGCTTAAGAGCTTTCAGCTGAGCAAGCACAACCGCACCAGAAAACGTCGGAATCTCGTTTACTTCATGGACGACTAGGCCTTTTGTGAAGCACTTCTTGTCTTCCCTGTCAGGATGGTCTGGAGGAAGGAACTGTCGATGCAGGTCAAAGGCAACATACTTGCCACCCTTCTTCAACCAAATGAAATGCAAGGCCTGCATGCTCACTGGGCAAGGCATCTTCCCACTTGTACACCATCCGCAAAATAGGGCATAGCCGGGAAAGTCATGCATGCAATACTGTAGCCAAACTTTCATCAAGATTTTTTTTGCAGATGTCGGTCGTATGTCAACGGCGAGAAATATCAAGAATGGTGCAAATCATCCACCAACGGCTGCATAAACACACTCAAATTCTTCCCTGGATATTCAGGCCCCGGAGTTATAAGCGACAGGAACATGGTCTTGCGTTGCATTATGGCGCCCAGAGGGAGATTGAGTGGAATAACAAACATCGGCCATCAGCTGTATGCATTAGACGACATACCATATGGATCGAACCCATCACATGATATAGCAATTCTGACATTCCCAGCCTCGGCTGCTTCCTCGGGGTATTCTGTATCGAATGACTTCCATGCTTCACCTTCTGATGGATGTATGATTTTATTTGGATTGTACCTTTTCCCTTCCTTGTGTCACTTCATCATTTTGGCAGACTCCACAGTGACGAAAAGGCGTTGCTGTCTTTCTATGAAATGAAGATACCGAAGAACCTTCGCAGGGATTTTTAGCTGCTTCTTCTGACCCTGCTTATCGACCACCTCAATATACCGAGAGGAACCACACTTCCAACAGTAGTTGTCATTCGCATACTCATGCCTAAACAAAAGGCAATTCTTTGGACAAACATGTATTTTCTCATAATCCATGCAGAGCGCCTTCATGATTTTCTTCGTAGCGTACATGCTTTTCGGCAGTTCATGGCCCTCAGGGAGACTGTTAGCCCATACTCCCAGAAATGCTTCGAAGCAATCTCGGCTACAGCCGTACTCGGCCTTGACTGCCATCAGTTGCGAGATAGCACCATTCTCATACAAAAAACCCATTATACATACACTGATTATCTGCCATCTCTGCTTTATTGGAAGCCACACAACAAAATTAAGGATTCATTTAAATTACTCACATCAATGTTTTATTTTTTACAGGGTTGACGAGAAACAACATTTAATCCACCTACATCTCTAATAGGGAAAGATGGGTCCTAATCCCACTCGAGAATGTGTAGATTGAGTATGTTTTCCATGCTCTACCCCACTCCAAGACAGAATACACGTCTCGGAAAAATGCCGAGAGAATGTGCATCTGGAGAACGGGGTAGAGCATGGACGACGTTCCCAATCTACACATCCTCGGGCTGTCCGTGGAAAACGCTGGACAATCCTAAAGAGCTACGGTGATAAATATGCAATTGAATGCATATTTATCGATGCAACTCTTGGGGAGGGGAGACGCCTAGGTTACGCGACTTGATTTGAAAACTTAATCTAGTGACATAGAAAAAAAAAAGCGGACCAGGTCATGGAATTGTTGCTCACCCTCGGATATATAGGATGTAGTCGATCAGAGGAGGGACGATCGTGGACCAACACCTCCAACGTCGATGATCAATCCATGAAGATGGAACACCACAAATCATGTTAATTCCACCGAGTAAAAAAATTAGGTCATCACCTCACATCAAGGATTGGCACAACATTATGAAACAACATGAAACAACATGTCAAATTGCAAAAAAAGCTTTATTAACTATTTTAGAAACTAAGTGTCTCGAATTGCTTCTTATGAATAAACATGACCTAACACTAACTTGACCAAACACTAACTTGACCAATATCCATCCATCTATCACAAACTTGACCAACATCTATTCATCTATATTTTAGAAACTAAGTGCCTAAAACATTTGTTAACTTGAGTAACATCCATTCACAAACTTAGCAAAAACCATCTAGTATATATCTAAAAGCCTAATAAAACTACACAAAACAAACAAAAAATTACATTTTATCCATCTATCTATTCATCTATTGCTATAATTCCATTTGTCATTTGGGATAATTAATTTGGTGCCCTTAGTTGTGTCCCACTCGGCAGGTTTACCCCTAGTTTCCGAAAACACTTATTCCTGCCCAAACCACTTTGCTCCTCTTATACTTTTGCCCTTTGACCGTTTGACCATCACTTTGAAAACTTCATAAAAACTTCATACTAACTCAGAAAAATTCAAATAAGAAATCAAAATGTTCAGAAAAACATCACCTATATGTGCATGTCATTTGCATTCATGAAAAAAGTGTTGGCCAGTCCCCATCTTAGTTTTAGCTCATATGACCTTAGCATGAATAGTAAATTCTAATAAAATTCTAAAAAAATTTGGTCGCAAACTTTGACCAATGTTTTCAGTGCTTGCCAAGTTTCATAAGGAAATGACATTCATGGAAGTCGTGGCAAAAAAACAAAAACGTGGAAGTCGTGGGGAAAAAATGAAATTTTGGAGCATTGATTTTTGTTTTTTTGCCACGACTTCCACGACTGTCATTTCCTTATGAAACTTGGCAAACACTCAAAACATTGGTCAAAGTTTGCCAGCAATTTTTTTTAGAAGTTTTAGAATTTTTTTAGATTTTACTATTCATGCTAAGGTCATATGAGCTAAAACTAAGATGGGGACTGGCCAACACTTTTTTTCATGAATGCAAATGACATGCACATATAGGTGATGCTTTTCTGAACATTTTGATATCTTATTTGAATTTCTCTGAGTTAGTATGAATTTTTATGAAGTTTTTAAAGTGATGGTCAAACGGTCAAAGGGCAAAAGCATAAGAGGAGCAAAATGGTTTGAGCAGGAACAAGTGTTTTTGGAAACTGGGGTTAAACCTGCCGAGTGTGACCCAACTAGGGGCATAAAATCAATTATCCCTTGTCATTTCATCACTTGCAACTACTAGCAACACACATTGCTATAATTCCATCTATATATCCCCTCGTAGCAGCAGCACACACGCAGCGACGGCGGCAAGCAGCATGAGCCCGCAGCTAGCGGCGGCGACCATGCGCACGAGCAGCGGCAACAAGGGACCATGGGAGGGGGGGTGGTGCTCACTGGGGGGCGATGGAGTTGGAGGCCGGTTGCAAAGGGGCCGGCAACGAACGTGTCCGGCGGTGGAGGGGACGGGAGGCCGGGGCGGAGAACATGGCCGGCTGGAGAAGAAGCGGCCGGACGGAGCTAGTCGTACACCGGAAGCGGCCTCACTTCGGGGAAGGAGAATTCTAGTCTCAACTTTTTGGTGCCCGGGGATCGCAGCATCACCAGCATTGGCTTTGCCCCCTGGTACAGCTCCTACGCTCGAGAGGATCGTCTGGTCTTTTCCCACCACAGCTAGCCTCTGGAGGCTATCACCTCGTGAAACTGAAGGAGGTTGAGCTGTGACCCGGGCCCGGTGAAACACTATCTGAGTGCAAAGATAACCAACCAATATTTTTCAGACACAAGACACAACCCATGCCTTCAGGGTGAAGAACCTGAAACTGCGGGTGCGGTAGCTTCGTGAGCACCCCCCTCCCACAGCAAGTGCCCTGGAATGAAGATGCGCAAACCTGAACGAGAGCCTGCTGAAGTGCTGATCACAATCTCTCTCAGTTTGATGACCATATAATTGGATTTGTGTAGTGTACATGCAATTGTATGGGTGTGTAACAGCATCCTTTGCACCCCCTAAGACATTATTATGCTTGTGCCATTGTGTTACATGTGTTTGTGAGTATTAATTCCCCTGTGTTGTACTGCATGTATTTCACGCACGTTGTGTTTGAAGAAATGAATAATAATAGTGTACCTATTATACTCCTCTGATTGTCATGTGACAGAGATAGGCAAAGAAGCTGAAATGGGAGCCAGATTACACACAAAGGTCCAGTTTTGCAGCATAGTTCTTGTTTCGGGGTTATTGCTACTTGTATGCCAATGCCATTATTATATATGCCTCAAAAGTGGAAGCAATTTGCTAACCAGTTATTCCCATTAATGTCTTGTGCTTGCTTTCCTAGCTAACAAAATGTATGGATGAAAGCAAAACAATAATCTCTTGTGCTTATGCTCAGACTCAGAGTCTCCTAATGACTTAGCGTAGCAAAATGCCAAATTCCATGGTGCAACAGGTTAGACGGGATATGCTGGATGCATGCGGGTTGCCGCAATGACCAGCCAGAAATTAAGCAGGCAAATGCGGAGCACCACATGACCCGCCTAGACCGCGAGCCCCCGCATTGGCAAGTGCAGGCTGGCTGCAGCCCGCCCCACTTGCATCCAGAGTCAGGAGGCAGACAGAAAATTAAGCCGTTCAATCGTCTAGCACCGTCTGCTTCTGATCATATTTTATATTGCTTCTAGAAAAAACACCATATGCAAATATCATTTATTTGGTTTTAGCAAAGTACTTGAGTAGATATGGTAGTCGGGAAGAGTTGACCGATGAAAGGGGAAAAAATGTCAGCTTAATTGTAATATTAACCTGCATGCCATATGGCACTTTGCATGGCCTTCACTCCAGTTAAAATGATTAAGGTTCCATTACCATGCTATCTTGGTGTCTCTCCTTCTTGCCTATCTTCCTGTGACACATTCTGAAATGTTAGCGATGCTAGTATTCGTGCAGTTCAAGCATCAGTTCTGTTCTGTTCTAGATAAAAGGAGTATCAGTTCCAGTTAAATTTACTCATAAGATGCTGGTTTTGAGTTGGGGATCGGTGCGCTCTTTGAACGGAAATCAAATGCCATTGTTATTCATTTTAGAAAATTGATTAAGCTTTTTTCCACCCGCAAAAAAAGAAAAAGAGAAATGATTATGTTTACAGATTGTTGTACTACAATTCTAATTCTTCAACCGAATTTCAAATAGGTCTTCCAGGTGGATGTTTACCTTGTTGATTCAGCATTGCCATTACATCCCTCCTAATTAATTTGTTGTCCAGCAATCCTTTTCGCTGTACTTCATATCTTGACAAATGCCTTGTGAATTTTCCAGAGTATGCCTAACAGTACAATCAAATAACCAGTCATTATTATCCTTTGCATCAGGTATAATAATACGAATCTCGCGTTGCCACCGTGCACGGAGAGCTGTGAAGATATATTGTCATCCTGAACACCACTAGCCAACATAGGCAAAATCAGCATTCCCATGCTTCGCTGGCTGAACTGTGTGAAGCAGAGCCCCATTCTAACACGCCAATCCAGAGGCCTTCATAACTTAATATCATTAAGGACCGAGGAGGCTAAAGCAATAGAGCATACCCAAGAAGGAAGGATGATTCACACACAGTATTAGCACGGTAATTTAATAGTGAGTGAGGGCTTGCATGTGTCAGCAAACCCATGAAGAAGATACTTTGGTAAGAAACAATGCATGCAGATGTTATGTTTTGTAATGCATAAACTGGCATCATTATCCAACCATACATGCATGCAGGAACACCTGTGATCATATAATGCATTTGCGAAACGTGTCTCGGATCAATCTCACACCACACCAGCTGATAACTTCAGTTTACACACGACTGAAAAATGACAATGACTACTTACTGGACGCCAATTAATCAGACAATCACCTGATGGGAACAAATAAGGGGCGTCATGCACCTGAGGTAAATTCACTTCCTTCCTTGAGTAAAACCAGACTACTGACTGTACTCTATTTAATCAGACAAGAAAGCAGGTAGTAGCAGTACAATACAGTACAAGTCCGCTATGCTACCAGAATAATACAAGTCAGTAAAACCAGACTACTGACTGGACTCTAATTAATCAGACAATAAGACCAATGCAGATAAATCAACACAGAAATGCTTCCACACAACATATCTTAAAAGTCAGTCTTACATACAATAAATGATAGTCGGGCACTTCTATTATCCAGGAGAAAGTGGAGTGCAACATGTACTGTCAATATGAGCGGCAGTAGAGGGCACACAGTAATACCCATTCTGAAGGTTGTGTTATTATTTCACGTGGCCTTATTCTGAAGGCAAGCAGAACAGATTGAAGTAATGCTGACCTAGCCAATCCAAAGGCTTGCACTGACACAACCCTGCATAACTTACCTTCACTAAGAAGGCTGAAGCAAAAAAAAAACCATAGCCAAAGGAAGGAAAGGATGTCTGAAAACCTGTGGAGATACTTTGTTAAGAAACAATGCGTCCAGATGTGATTTTTGTAATGCATAAACTGGCATGCATGCAGGAACATCTGTGACCAGTAATGTGACCGATCTCATGTCACGCGCCGCGCAACTGATATATGGCTCCAGTTTACAGATAATTAAGGAAGAAAAATTGTATTGCATGATGAAAACAAGTAAGCAAGTCTGTCATGCACCTGAAGAAGATTCACTTGCTTCTTCAACTAAAACTAGATTGTGTCTGTCTAATCAGACTGCATAAACTGAAAAGGAAAAATGCTACTGCATAAACAGTTTCCTCAAGCAAATGTGTACTCATGCCAGCAGGTAGAAGTCTCATGCTATGCTACCATAATAATACAAGTCAGCAACCACAAGTATACTCCCTCCGTTCCTAAATAGACGACTCAACTTTGTATTAAAATAGTACAAAGTTGAGTCATCTATTTAGAAACGGAGGGAGTAGTAATTAATCAGAGAACAGACCATAGCAGATCAATCAACACAGAAATGCTTTCAAACAGCATATTAAAAGTCACAGTCAGTACACAACCAAACAAACAGTTGCCTGGTGCATCAGTCATAGTTGGACAGGTTATATATATAGCTAATCCGATGCAGATGCATAGCATAAGGCATAGTTGGACACCTTACATATATAAGCACTGGTGGAAAAAAGGCCTTTGGTCGCGGTTCGCAACTGCCATTAGTCGCGGTTGCGCAACCGCGACCAAATAAGCGCGACTAAAGCCCCCCACCTTTAGTCGCGGCTGCTTAAGAACCGCGACTAAAGGCCCGTCCACGTGGGCGCCAGGCGGCCGTCGGGGCGGAGGACCTTTAGTCGCGGTTCTTTCCGCCAACCATGACTAAAACGCCACTGAGTTTAGGGTTTTAGCCCCCCTAAACCTGTTTTCTGTTTAATTTGTATTGTTTTATTTCTTTTGTGCTTTATTTTAATTTTGAAGGAGTTTCATATATTCTACGGTACTACATACATGCATATGAATGTACAATTTCAAATAAATTTGAAATTAGAACCAAAAGAATTCAAGAGGAATATACAATATATATTCAATATCATCGGATGACCATATACAATTTTGAACAAGTTTCCATACATGATTTGATGCATATAAAGTTCTACGTCCTCGTAATAGTGTTCTCCTTTAGGATGGAGGACTTCCTGCTGAACCATCCAGCTAGTTCCTCTTGAAGTGGTCGGAAGCGAGCTTACGGACTAAGCATCATCCGAAGGTTATTCCTCCGAGCATTGTTATCACTCGGAACCCGCTCGGAGGTGTATTTCGGATCATCTCACAGTACATAGTATCCACATAGATTGGTCTCCGGTGGCTGAATATCCCCAGCATTCTTAGGCTTTGACCTTTTGAATTCTAGCTCTTTTTGAATTCACCGACCTTTGTATCTACGAACCGTCTCCAAACCCTACGAGGCAAAGAAAATTAAATGAACAAGAGAGTTATTAGTTACTTGATATTAGGAAATGAACGAAATAGGCCGATCGATATAGAGCGCAAATGAATGAAAATAATTACTTATGCAGCATTCTTCTCATGTCTGCCCAAAGCTTAGGATACATATTCAGAGAGTCGTGGAAGAGACATTATGAGGAGTTAACTTTAATTAATATCATAATCCAGTGGAACATGAGGACACGATACATGCACAATACGTCATGCATAACTCATCGATTAGCCGGCCACATACCATGCATGGAGTAAACAAAAGAGAATGTGCTCAAGACAGAAACACTCACCCAAAATGGTAAGGAAATAGAATATCACTTTTGAGTTCCTGCTTTGTAAGAAACTGCCACAGGTCTGCCTCCACGTCGGCGGGTGATGCTCCAACACATGTCCATTAACGATGTGTGGGTCAATGAACCCAACATCATGGATGTTCCTTACTCTGCATTCCTTAATCTTCATTCTGCATGTATAATAGCGGACACAACAATATAGTTAGGACATATATATAGTGCAGGCAATATGAACGAGATGGGGTAGAAATTAATAAATCACTTACGTAACATAGCAACTGATGATAGATTTGTCGAGCTCGGCAGATTGAAAAGCTGGAACAATTCACTCAGTTCAATTTGTACATAGTAATGTTTGAAGTGATGCTCATGTCTAACTTCCGCATAAATATATTCTTTGGCGTTTTTATTTTTTATGTAACCCTTGTACCATTTCAGCAGACCTTTCATTTGTGGAGGTAGATCATTTTCCTGCGCAGGCTCGACGAGAGGCCCATTCTTGACATATGTAATTACTACCTCCTTCACTGGCGCCTCATCAAGGCCTAACAGTTCACGAAGAGTAATACCTAAGTTGGCCGCTTGTTCTCGCTTTTCGTTACAGTCAATCCATGTGCTGTCGCAGCTTGTATGATCTCGGGGCATCCGGACGGAAGGCTTCCACTATAAGCGGGGCAATCGATTGTTTACTTTGTTCCCGAGCTGGGCAACTTGTTTCCGCTTATTTTACTTTCGCCTTCTCCCGCTCTTTGTTCTCGTTGAACATGAGTGCCTGCCTGAAGTTCACGTGCATAGTCGTTAAGGCAGATTCTTGGCGGCTTGGGACGGTGTGCTCAAAAATGACTTAGCCCACATCTTTTGCTCATCAGAATATACTGGCTTGGGCTCGGGCTCTCTTTTCTTCTTGCAGTCCGCCTTCCATTTCTCCAAATGAGCAGCCGCTGCCGCGTCGACTTCCTCGGCACTACGTTCCCAAGGCCTTGTGGGGAGAGGCTTCAGTGATGGCTCCGGTACATATGTGGTCTTAGGTACATAAGGGTCCGGGTTAATAATCAGGACAGCTTCGCTTCTTTGGCGGAGGTGGATTGGGGCGTCTGATCACCCGCCGGACGAGGATCGGGGCGGCGGCTGATCACCCGGGACGTTGTGGATCGGGGGCGGCGTGGCCGACGTGGCGGAGGTGTAGGTGAACCGCCACCACCACCACCACCACCACCACCGTAGGGGTGGACTTGTTGTCCTTGGCGCCTCGCCTGAAACTTGATAAACTTCTTTTGCCATAGAATGAAATGGCGCTTGACATCTCCAAGTCTTTTCTCCCCTTGGTGTAGCAATGTCAATCTCCGTGTCCTCAAACCCTTGGACTATGTCCTCCACCGTGACACGAGCATAGCCATCTTGAATGGGGTTGTTGTGGTGGAGTGCTCCAGGTAAACATGGTAAAGCACTGCCGATGGCTACCTTCATGGACATGTTCCCGATAGGATAATACAGATGACATTCTTTCATCTCCTTTATATCGTCCACGGGGTAGCGAGGAGGCTCCGGTGCAGTAATTTCGACCACCAGAGGCTCCGGTGCAGTAATTTCGACAACCGGAGGCTCCGGTGCAGTAATTTCGATCGTCGGTGCATCTGCACCAGCCGGTGGGGCCTCCGTGGAAGCCACGCTGCTTCTCCGCTGCTGGCTTCCGAGATCCGCTGGATGATCTTCATGCTGCACCCGAGCTGCATCTCTTTCGCTACTAGTACACTCATGGTTTTCTTCATCACATCCATTTCCGATGCCAACCGCGCCACAACATCTGATTCCCGATCCATCTTTCTCTTACGGCTTCAGAATCGTCACGGGTCATCGCTCGGGGAACCCTATTTTCCACGGAATGTGCCCCATGCCTCGTACACGCCCTCCGTGTTCAGGATTCTGAGGGCTTTTGTCGCTGGCGTCGTTCTCTCTGCTTAACTTGATCTTCCCTGTTGAGCATCCTTCATTGCGCCAATAAGGGCTTGGGTGGGTTTAATTAATTTGCCCGGTAAACACACTCCCCTGTCTCCGGGTTCAGCTCCCCATGCCCGTACCACCAGCTTTTGGCCCTTGGGTCCCATCCTCCGCACTGGACGGATTCTCGCGCCCTCATCTCGTTCTCCATCTTCTCCAACCTAGGCACCAAAATGCGATACCCTCCTGGCCCCATAACATGATTGTACTCCTTCTTAGCCGCATTTTCCTTATTTTTTCGATATTTCAATGAACTGCTCCGATTTCTTTTGCTTCACAAATTCTGGCCAATCATGTTTCAGTTTCTCATATTGTCCTTTGAAATCCGGAGTCTTGTTCGCTTGACAAAGTCACGGGCTAGATTTTGCTTGAATTTCCGGAATGCGTCGGCCATCTTATGAAGAGCGAACTGTTTGACTAGCCTCCTCCTCTCCTTGTTTTCCTCAATCTTGTTACCCTCCTCATCGAAATTGTTGTATTCCGGAGGTAGAACGAAATGTTCCATAAGCTTCTAGAAGCAATCTAATTATGTTCTCTTATCGACAAAAGTGAAACCATCAATTCGTGCCTTCTTTGGCTCATTCCACTCACGACGGTGATCGAGACGTTGTCTCTAACAATGGCTCCGCATTGGCTGACAAACTTGGTGGCGTTCTTGCGGGGCTCCGGCTGCCTGCGGTTGCCTTGTCGACAACCTCGATGGTGCATGTTTCTCCTTGTTTCATCGTCTTGGTTGCGCCACGCTTTGACGACGTACATCGATTGTTTCCCCGACGATCCGCCGAGGGCTAAAATAAGAAAGAGAGTCGCTGCGTTAGTACACACATATTTATTCAAATCAGTTAGTTTGTATCACCAGAGGCTCAATGTATATATATACCTCGGCGCGGAGGTGGTTGCTACTTCCATTTGAAGATCGTTTATCGACGCTTTCTTGACATCATCTTGTCGACGGCGCCCTTCATCTTCACCGTCAAGGTTCAGATAAGAAGAGATATCATCTTCTTCTTCTCCGGTCGGCACATATTGAATATCGCCGTTTATGATGCCGAACATATGTGCTTCACCGTCCGGATCATAGTTGTCCATAATCGGGTCAGCTCTATCGTCCGCCATTATGTCAGTCCTAAAACATGTAGTAAAACAAATTAATTAAGTGAAGAAGGGGCGGTGGCGAAAGGCGGTGGCAAAAGGAGGCGAGGAAGGGGTGGGAGAGGGTGTCGCGGTAGAGCGCGAGACGGGTGCTCCGTAGTCGAACTTGGGGTCGCCCGGCAGTCTCGGGTCTCACCGGAAAGAAGTAACGGAGGAACACAATAAATAACAGAGCAATCAAAGCATCACAAAGCGTAACCTGGCAATCTGGCGGTGCTAGGTGTGCCCTAACGCGGCAGTAGGGTCGTGACTGCGGGGGGAAACATCCGGAAAGTATCCCGGTGATTCGCGTTTTCGGACAGATGAACCGGAGGAAAGTTACGTGTTTGCTATGCTAGGGATGTGTGGCGGACTAACGGGCTGCGTATCCGGATCCGCCTCATAGTTCTGAGCAACTTTCATGTACAAAGTATTTTCATCCGTGTTACGGATTATTTTATATTAATTTTTAAAGTTTTATATCATTTTAGAATTAACAGAATTAATTAAATTGTGCATTAACTAATTAACCAAGTTAATTAGATTAATTAACAGATTAGTTATATTAGTTATTTAATTAGGTTTACTAAACACAATTAATTAAGTTAATTAATTTAATTAACTGATTAATTAATTAATATATTTATTTATTTATTTTCTAAATTCTCTTCTCTCCTTTTTTAAATCGTTTCTGGGGCGTGGGCCCCAATTGTCATTGGGCCAGGGGGCCTTAACGGGCGCCGGCGCTAGCGGGCAGCGGGTGTGGTGCCCATGCCCGAGGCCGTAGCCTGCCCGGGAGAGGGGGAGCCGCACGAGCTCCGGCGCCAAGGGTCAGCGATGGCGCCCGGCCGAACAGGCGGCGTGGCGGAGGAAGTGGCGGTCCGGGCGAAAGCGCAAGAACCGGACGCAGGGAGCTGCGACAGGCGCCGCCATGCAGAGGCGGGCGCGGGCGACGGACGGGCGGGCGCGGTTCGGAGGGGGGCCGGGAGACGGCGGGACGGGCCCGATGGGGAGCTCACCAAGGAGAGGGCGGCGGCGCGGGGAGGACCGACGAAGGAGAGGCGGGACGGCAGTCCGGGCGCTGACGGGGCGAGGGCGACGGGCGGGCGGCGCGAGGGCGAGGGCGACGGCGGGCGGCGCCGAGGGCGAGGGCGACGGCGGGCGGCCGAGGGCGAGGGCGATTTAACAAAGTAGAATCGGAGAAGACGAGAATCGGAATCGAGCCTTGTATTTATAGCCCCTTTAGTCGCGGTTGGCGACGAGACCCGCGACTAAAGGTACCCTTTAGTCGCGGGTCGCCTGCCCAACCGCGACTAAAGGGTTTTTGGCGGGTTTTTTGCGTTCCCGCGCCCCCCCTTTAGTCGCGGTTGGCGACGAGACCCGCGACTAAAGGTACCCTTTAGTCGCGGGTCGCCTGCCCAACCGCGACTAAAGGCCATGTGCTGCCTCAGCGCCCAAAGTTTAGTCCCACCTCGCTAGTTGAGAGAGCTCGAGAGTGGTTTATAAGCGCTGCTGCGCCACCCTCTCGAGCTCCTCTCAACCTGCAGGCTTGGCCTAATCATCACTAGCTATGTGCTGTGGGCCTACTTGGCCTCCTGCGGGCCTGAATCCTGGCCCATGTAGGGTTTCTAGTCGTATTCAGGCCGTGGGGGTCCAGTAGGCGGCACTATTTTTTTCCAGTTTTTTTGTTTTGTTTTCTGCATTATTATTTATTTTTTGTTGTTTTTTGCTTTATTTTTTAATTCTTTTTGCTTTTAGTTTTAGAAAAATTATAAACTTTCTGTTAGTGCCATTAGTTTTCAAATTTGAAAACACTTTTTTTGTTTTCTTTGTTGCTTTATTTATTTTATTTTGTTTCTACTTACAACAAAATATGTATTGTTGCTATTTTAGTCGCGGGTCACATGATCCATTCAACAAAGTTTGGCGGCACTATTTTTCAAATTTGAAAACACTTTTTTTGTTTTCTTTGTTGCTTTATTTATTTTATTTTGTTTCTACTTACAACAAAATACTTATTGTTGCTATTTTAGTCGCGGGTCACATGATCCATTCAACAAAGTTTGGTACAATAAATTACTACACATCATTTTTCTTCCCTTGTGTCCCTGCTTGCTTACGATTGTGCCGTATCCATGGAGCATACTCATCATTTAACTTAATGCTTGGGTCGGTGTTCACTTTGAAGGGCGGAATTTCAGCAAACATATTATAATCTTCTGACATGTCTGTCTTGTCCTCCACTCCCACGATGTTTCTTTTCCCTGAAAGAACAATGTGGCGCTTTGGATCATCGCATGATGTACTGATCGTTTTCTTATCTTTCCGCTTTCCTCGGTTTGCTACTCATGTCCTTCACATAGAAAACCTGAGCGACATCTTTCGCTAGGACGAATGGTTCGTCAAGGTAACCAAGATTGTTGAAATCCACCATTGTCATTCCGTATTGCTGGTCCACCTTTACCCCACCTCCTGTTAGCTTGAACCGCTTTGCACCGGAACAAAGGGACCTTAAAGGAGGGTCCATAGTCAAGTTCCCATATCTCCTCTATGTAACCATAATATGTGACCTCTTGCCCATTCTCGGTTGCTGCATCAAAGCGGACACCACTGTTTTGGTTGGTGCTCTTTTTATCTTGGGCGATCGTGTAAAATGTATTCCCATTTATCTCGTACTTTGGAAAGTCGTTATAGTCGAAGATGGTGTCTTGGCCAACATGTACAGCTGATCTACAACATCATTGTCATTCATTAAATGTTTTCTCAACCAACTGCCGAAAGTCTCCATGTGGGCCTTCCTAATCCAGGATTCAGGCTCCCCGGGTTGTCAGAACGTAAAATATTCTTGTGTTTCTCAAAGTACGGAGCCACCAAGCTGGAATTGGTCAAGACAAAGTGTGGTGTGCTTGATCAGAGAATGGTCATCCATACATATCGTTGATTTCATTCCGATCGTGCCTTTTTCCACTTAGTCTCCCCTCGTGCCGCGATCGAGGAAGACCAATCGGCTTAAGGTCAGGAACAAAGTCAACACAAAACTCAATTACCTCCTCATTTCCATAGCCCTTGGCGATGCTTCCTTCTGGCCTAGCACGGTTATTTAACATATTTCTTTAATACTCCCATGAACCTCTCGAAAGGGAACATATTGTGTAGAAATACAGGACCGAGAACGAAAATCTCTTCGACTAGGTGAACCAGGAGGTGCGTCATAATATTGAAGAAGGATGGCGGGAACACAAACTCGAAACTGACAAGACATTGGATCACATCGCTCAGAACCGTGGTAGAACTTCTGGATTGATTACCTTCGAGAGATTGCATTGAGGAATGCACATAGCTTCACAATGGCTACTCGAACATTTTCCGGCAGGAGCCCCTCAAAGCAATCGGAAGCAATTGCGTCATAATCACGTGGCGGTCGTGAGACTTCAGGTTTTGGAACTTTTTCTCCGCCATGTTTATTATTCCCTTTATATTGGACGAGAATCCAGACGGGACCTTCATATCGCTCAGGCATTCAAAAAAGATGACCTTCTCTTCTTTGGTCGAGCGTAGTCGGCACGACCTTGAAACCATTCCGGATGCCGGTCATCGTGGTCTTTCAAACGTTGCTGGTCCTGCCGTGCTTCCTTTGTATCATTTGTCTTCCCATACACGCCCAAGAAGCTTAGGAGGTTCACGCAAATATTCTTCGTAACGTGCATCACGCCGATTGCAGAGCGGACATCTAGGACTTTCCAATATTCTAGCTCCCGAATATAGATTTCTTCTTCCACATGGCTGCGTGCCCGTCGGCTCCCTTCGAACTGATTGTCCGCCAGACCCTTTCCAAAGATGACTTTCAAATCCTTGACCATATCAAATACCTCAGCACCAAGTCGTTCCGCAGGCTTCGCCGGTGATCTGCCTTGCCGTTGTAATGCTTGCCTTTCTTTCTTCGGATGAATTTTCGGAAGAAATCGACGATGCCCAAGGTACACGTTCTTCTTACAATTTGGCAAATGTACACTTTCGGTCTCATGTAAGCAGTGCGTGCATGCATTGTATCCCTTATTTGACAGTCCCGAAGGTTACTAAGAGCAGGCCAATCGTTGATGGTTACGAAAAGCAACGCTCAGAGGTCAAATTCCTCTTGTTTGTGCTCATCCCACACACGGACACCACCCCACAGCTGTAAAAGTTCATCAACTAATGGCCTTAGGTACATATCGATGTCGTTGCCGGGTTGCTTCGGACCTTGGATGAGCACTGGCATCATAATGAACTTCCGCTTCATGCACAACCAAGGAGGAAGGTTGTAGATGCATAGAGTCACGGGCCAGTGCTATGGCTGGAGCTCTGCCGCCAAAAGGATTCATGCCATCCGTACTTAGAGCAAATCTTATGTTCCTTGCGTCAGCTGCAAAATCTTTGAACCATCCGTCGATCTTTCTCCATTGCGTTCCATCTGCGGTGTGTCTCAACTCCCGTCCGACTTACGGTCCTCTTTGTGCCATCGCAACAACTTGGCATGCTCTTTGTTCTGAACAGACGCTTTCAACCGTGGTATTATAGGAGCATACCACATCACCTTGGCGGGAACCCTCTTCCGGGTTTCGGCCCTCAACATCGTCACCAGGGTCATCGCCTCGATCTTATAACGCAATGCAGGTGCATACCGGCATTCATTCAAATTCTCGTATTCACCGCGGTAGAGGATGCACGTCGTTGATGCATGCATGTATCTTCGTAACCTCTAAACCTAGAGGGCAGACAACCTTCTTTGCTTCAGACGCATCTTGGCGGGCAACTCGTTATCCTTTGGAAACATATTCTTCAACATTTTCAGCAAGTTTTCAAATGCCGAGTCAGCTACACCTGCCTACGCCTTCCATTTCAGCAAATCCAGCAGTGCAGCCCAGCTTTTTCAGACCATCATCGCATCCGGGGTACAACGCCTTTCGTGATCCTCTAACATGCGATCCAAATTCTCCTCTCCTTTTCAGTTTCAGCGTCTCCGTGCATCAGCAATGGTCCGACCAAGATCATCAACGGGATCATCACGTGCCTCTTCTTCACCTTCCCTTCACCTTCAGCATCCTCCATGAAAGTATCACGAAATGAGCAAGATAGCTTTCATCGATGAAATCATCCCTTCTTCATCTTCTTCCATTATAACCCCTCTTTCTCCATGCTTGGTCCAACAATTATAGCTTGGCATGAAACCGTGCCGAAGCAGATGCATGTGAACATCTCTTGAGGAAGAGTAACCCTTCTGATTCTTACAGATAACACATGGACAGATAACAAATCCCCGCTTGTTCGCATTAGCCACTACGAGGAAATCTTTCAAACCCGTAGTGAACTCGCCGGAGAGTCGGTTACCGTACATCCATTGCCGATTCATCTGCATTATTATAATATAAAATATATAATTAACCATCATGCATTTGTTAAACTAACTAGCTACAAACAATATAAATTAAACAATGAACTACACACATGCATATTTTATCAATGACACATCAAAGGTTCATCAAGTTGCTAACCGCGATCGAGGAGTGTGGCTCCAACACTTCATGTCATGTTTGTTTCATGCTCTTGGGGCATTTCATCAAACACCTTATGTGCATAAGAGGAACCAAAAGCAAACCTACACCCACTTGTGAAGAAAATGGCTCCAAATTTCAAAGTGTTGGCTGATGGATGGGTATATATAGGGAGGGCTTTAGTTGCGGTTGGCACGGCAAACCGTGACTAAAGGTGCTGAAGGCCTTTTAGTCGCGGTTGTCACGGCAAACCGCGACTAAAGACCCTCACGTGCGCCAGCTGGCCACCGAGCGGCCTGGGCCCAGGCCTTTGGTCGCGGTTCACCTCCAGAACCGCGACTAAAGGTCCCATTAGTCGCGGTTCCTACAGCTTCGCGACTTATGGGGCTGGACGGAAGCCTGTTTTTCCACCAGTGAAGCAAACACGATGCAGAAATACTACTATAGGAACTTCATCAACAAGCTAATACCAAGAAGTTCTTAAAAGATTCGTTCCGTGTCAGGCTCTCCATTCAGCCCCACTTGTGTGAACGCAACCTCTGGTTCGTCCCTCTGAAAATCCCTGTCAACACCCGCAAGCATCTCCATGTCCGAAGCAAGACGGGACCAAGCAACACAGATCTCCACCTCGGCACCGAGGAGGCAACACCGACCACGATCTATGTTGCATTCTTGGGCTTCGAAGCAGACCTGAGCTTTTGCCGGGAGAACGCCGGGTGGTGCATAGGCCTGTATTTCAACTTCCAGCTGTCCGCTTGGTTCTACAGAAACAACTTGCCTTGACAGATAAAGGTATCCATCTGAATGTGCAGGTCTTCTTCCATCTTTTGAATCAAGCAGCAAGATTTCCCCAGACGAAGGATGAGCAACATACTTGATTTCACCATCACTGTCCTCCATAAGTTCCCGTGATGCTGGGGAGCAAGCAACCCGAACACCATGTCCAAAAGGCCACGCCCCATTGTCTTTGACGACGCGTACGCCAAAGATGGTGGCCTGGACCGAACCTAGAAATCGCTCCAAGCGTAACTCCATCGTGCAGAAGCAGTTCTGAAAGCAGATGGTGGATACACCAATACGGCATTGGATTTGGCGGTATGTATCTGTGATCAACGGCCTGTCCCGAGACTTGACGCTGCCTTTCACCATAAGCTGGACCTCATAATTAACATAGTCCTCAAAGAAAACAGCACGAGACGGGCCGATCAGGCGCAGATAAGGATCCTGCATGCAAAAGCATCACCATTTCAGCCACAGCATTAATTAATAATCAACAAGGGAGGACGCAGGCAGACAGACAAGAAGATCCCTAAAAGAAAATGGAGAGCAAATTAATATACCAGCAACCGTACATTTTGAGTAAGTTTTTGGGAGTTGCTCCGATCGCAAAAGAAGACAAGGTTGCGGTTCTAGTCCACGCCATCACGGGCAGCGACCACACCATACACGGACAATGGAAATTTGAAGCCGCCTTTCACCACTGTAAGCTTGACAGAGAAGATCTGCACGGCAGGTTCTATGCCAGCGCCTAATGGGATGCGCCCAGGTGCCAAGTGTGTAAACTGCATGGAACTCACTGTCGCTGCACTCAAGTAAATCGGCTGTCAGAAATCTAACATGAACCGATACGTGCTAGATAAGCAGCAGAGTAAATCCCTATTCCCTTGTTAAGGAAGGACAACCATCGAAGGTAAACTAATTAAATTAACCAAGAATGAGAAAACAAAGCCGCATGGTTAATTACTACTCACTCTTGTTAAGGAAGTGGCCGCTGCGTCGGCTAAACGCAGTCTCCCAGCCATGGCGGAAGGACTCAAACTTGAGCTCCTCGGTAGACATCACCCTCTTCTCCTTGGCTAATTGTGCGTCCGATTTGCCTCTGTCTACCTCATCATCGTCAACACAATCCGTGTCAGATCCATCAAGGACTTCATTGTTTATGGACACTTTTGCCGTTGTGTTGGTGGGAATGGGATCAGGTTTCTCTGATACATCCGTATCTTGGGCATCTGCCACCATCACTGCCTCTGCATCAATCTCCGAAATTGGTGTGGAGCTAGTGATCCTCGGGGCCTCCTCCTCCTCCATGGCTGGCTTGCCACACTCCATCTCATCCTCTTCCTCGTCGTCACCAGAACCATCAGCGCCATCATCATCATCTGAAATTGGATCTGCTCCTAATGTCGAACTCAGATCACTGAGACCATTCATATGCTTCCCCGAGGGGTCCGACAGATCAGAGATCGCGGGGGCGGTGTGGGCAGTTCCGGCGGTTATCCCCATCCGCTTGCGCAAGACCTTGATACGATTGTCGAGAAAACCAAGCCCCTTCTGCGTGCCCAAACTACGGTAGGAGTTGGAAGAATCGAACCTCTCCTTCTCGGGCGTGCCCTTCTCCTTCTTCTTGTTCTTCTTTATCATCAGCATATGGTGGAGGTCCGTGAAGAACTCGAGCTCATCAGCAAGGTCAGCCTGATTCTTCTTGCGACGAGGCTGATTCCGCTCCTCGACCTCCTCTTCCATCTGCATCTCCAACTCACGAGTCACGATGCGGCCGCGCCTCCTATTTTTCCAGGCTGCCACCCGCCATAGCTCGCCTTTTGTGGTTCCCTTGCCGCCGCACTGCGCCGCCGCCACCTGGGTTTTCAGGAAAGAGGGATTTTCTTTTTCTTTTTTTTTTGAGCGAAAGAGCTTTTTTTTAGACAACCTCGCATGCTTTATTCACTTCCCATAATGTTTGAAGGTACAAAATCAAGCTCCCCGGGCTGGCCCAGCCACACATGTCGGCCAAAACCCAGAGACAATGCATATTTAGCGAGATTGTGAGCCTCGACATTCGAGCTCCTAAACTCATGAACTACTTTACATAATATAAAAGAATTAGCACGATGAATTATCTCATGCACTATAGCTCCATACTCAGACGACGAGCTTTTGTGGACATCTTCTACCACCCGCTTGCAGTGCGATGCAATCTGAATTCTGTTTTCATAAAGATCCTCTGCCAAGGCTTGCCCCTCCCTCACTGCCATCGCTTCCAGTGTGCTTGCATCAGTGATGAACTTGATTTTTAAAGCTGAAGCTCCTAAGAACCTGCCCCTGTGGTCTCGGCTCACCACCCCAACTGCACCGTAATCTCCTTCCATAGATACCGCCGTGTCCACGTTCATCTTTACATGCTCATCCGGCGGAGCCAGCCATCCACTTGGTCTACGACTTGCTTGCTTCTGTGTCCCCCTCTCCTTTCTCAAGTAACTCCAGATCCTTCAGGTAATGCATTATGAAAGAGTTGGTCGAGAACGGACTATCAAAAATCTCTTCATGTATAGCTCTCCTTCTCGCTCGCCAAACGGCCCAAAGAGTCACAGCCATCCGAGTGAAATCCTCATGCAATAGCAAGTCGTGCATTGTGAAGACCCAGTTTTTTTGCGTCAAAAGACAAGTTTTCAAGCATTATCTCCACCGTTTCCTCTGAGCACAGAGATCAAACGCTTCTAGCCATTGCACAATCTATCAATGCATGCTTCCAATCATCTTGAGCCGAACGGAAGGCGCACACACTAGTCGTCGCCATGTTCCGATGATGCAACACCCCGGCAGTTGGTATTGTTTCGTGACAGAGCCTCCACAAGAAAACTTTTATTTTGGATGGAACCTTGATGTGCCAAAGAGAGGACCAAGCTACTTCCTCTGTTGCCTCATTGGAGTGTCCTCCTGCTGGCTGCATTAGTTCCTCCCCTTGTAGTTTCATTTTCAACAAAAGTTTGTACACTGACCGTACAAAAAATGCTCCTTTGTCATCTTCTCCCCATGCCCAAAAGTCATCAATGATTCTAGTACACAACGGTATCTTGAGGATTGTATTGGCATCAAAAGGCAAGAAAACCGTGCGTATCTTTTCTTCCATGCCGAGCTGGAATCAATTAACTCAGCAACTATCTCCGTTCTATCAGCCACTCGGCAGACTAACGATCTCATGAGTCCGGAGCGGGGGAGCCAATTCTAGTCCCAGATTCTTGAGTCCTTCCCTGTTCCAATTCTTCTGATCAGGCCCTGCTCTAGTGCTCCTCTCCCCTCCAAAATAGATCTCCAAATCTGCGACGGCCTACCTCCTAGTTCTGCCTCTAGGAAGGGAGTAGAAGGAAAGTACTTAACTTGCAAAATTCTTGCACTCAATGTAGTAGGAGACTGTATTATGCGCCATGCCTGTCTTGCAAGGAGTGATAAGTTAAACAGATCCATATCTCAAAAACCAAGTCCTCCCAAATATTTTGGTTTGGTGCAGACATCCCATGATACCCAACAGGGCTTTCTCTTTCCTCTCTTGCTCCCCCACCAGAACTGTCTAATCATAGACGTTATACTTCCAGTAATGCCTCTGGGAAGCCTGAAACAAGACATAGAGTAAACGGGTATAGCACAGGCCTTTGCCTTGATTAAGACCTCCTTGCCAGCATAGGATAGGAGCTTCTCCATCCACCCCTTTATTTTCTCCCTGCATTCTGTCCCTGAGGTATTTGAAAGTGCCATTCTTAGCATGCCCCCCTTCAGTTGGCATCCCTAAATACCGATCACTTAGCTGCTCATCATGAACCTGTAAGGTGTTTTTTTATTCCATCCCTCACCACTTGTGGACAGCCCTTGCTAAAGAAGATAGAAGACTTCTCATTATTAACTCTTTGCCCCGATGCATTGCAATAAGTCTCCAACAGGTTTGATACTACTTCTGCCCCTTCTACACTCGCCTTGAACAGCAACAGGCTATCATCAGCAAAGAGCAAGTGGTTGACAACCGGGGCTGTCGGCGCCACCTGGACTCCTGTAAACGCTGACGACTGAGGAACTGATTTCAGTAGGCATGAAAGGCCCTCCGCTGCTATCATGAAAAGATCAGGGGAGATGGGATCTCCCTGCCGAATACCTCTGCTAGGTTTAAACTCCTCCAACTTTTCACCATTGAACAACACCTAAAAGGAAACTGATTTCATCATGTTCATTACCACATTTATCCACTGCTGGGCAAAACCAAGTCTCCCCATCATAGCTTGAAGATAATCCCATTCAAGCCTATGGTAAGCTTTCATCATATCTAGCTTTAGAGCACAATGACTGTTTTTCTTTGATTTGCTGCCTTTCATAAAATGCAAACATTCATATGCTGAGATTATATTATCAGATATAAGTCTACCGGGAACGAAAGCAGATTGTTCCTCTGAAATGATGTCTGGTAAAATTTGCTTCAATCTGTTTGTAATCACCTTCGAAGCAATTTTATACAGTACATTGCATAAGCTAATAGGCCGAAACTGACTGAGCAAGGATGGGCTCATTACCTTTGGGATGAGAACCAGGAAAGTATCGTTGATACATTCTGCATTGTCCTCCCCTCTTACTATCAGAAGAACAGCCTTGGTCACCTCTCGCCCACACACGTCCCAATGACGTTGGTAAAATGAGCAGGTAATCCATCCGCCCGGAGACTTTGTAGGAAACATCTGAAAGAGAGCAGCTTTGACTTCTTCTTCCTTGTAATCTGCACACAAAACATCATTCATCTCCGCGGTGACCTTTCGCGGGACATGAACTAGAAACGCCTCCAAGTCCCTCACCCCCTCAGAAGTGTACAGATTTTTATAAAAACTTGTGACCAGTTCTTTTAGCTCCTCCGGATCATCCACATGAACCCCTAAAGAATTCGTCAAAGCCTTGATCATGTTCTTCTTTCTTCTCATGCTTGCTCTCATATGAAAAAATTTCGTGTTTTTGTCTCCCGTTGTTAGCCATTCTATCCTTGAACGCTGCCTCCACAACAAGTCTTCTCTATGGTACAACTCAACCAGCCTCTCATTCACCTTCCTCTCTTCATGAGTAGGGCATGTTCGACTCGGCTCATCACGGAGTCTTGCGAGTTTCTGCTTCAACTCTTTTATCTCCTACGCATGACCCAAAAGTTCTTTTATCCCATCTTCTCAAGTTACTCGACAAATCACCCAGCTTCATCTTTAGATCCTCCAATCTGCCCCCTCCAATTGAAGCCGCCACGAAGCAGCAATTGTACCCTTTAGATCCTCATGAGTTTCCCAAGCAACCTCATAGCGAAAAGATTTTCTTCTTTAGTTGTTGTTGCTCCGTTCCCCATTAAATTCCAACTGTATCGGACGATGATCCGATGTTGCGAGGTTAAATGGTTGACACATGCAAGAGGGAAGAGAGAGCTCCACTCACCGATCCAAGAGCCCGATCCAATCTTACTCTCGTGTAAGAACCCCCCGTTACCTTCTTTTCAAAGGTCCAAAATCTCCCTTTATACCCAATATCCATGAGCATGCAAGTATCTATCATGTCCCTGAATCCTTGTATCTGAGCATTACCCCTTTCTCCAACACCCTCATGTTCTTCAGAACGTAACACTTCATTAAAATCTCCTATACATAGCCAAGGGAGAGTGCTCAAACTAGCTATGTTTCTCATTGTTTCCCAAGTCTGGTGTCTCAAGTGCGTTTGAGCTTCACCATACACCACCGTCAGTCTCCATGGATCAAAGCCCGGATCCCTGACTTCACAGTCCACATGATAATCCAAATAACTAGTAATGCCAATATTTATTGCATTATTCCAGAACAAACCAATACCTCCTTTTCTGCCTACACTGCTAATAGCATAGCCATTATCATACCCAATAGACGTAGCAAAACTTTCTACCCTAACTTTATCAATTTGAGTTTCTACTATACAAAGTAAGGTAGGGGCAAAATTCTTCACGATCTCGCGAAGTTCACGAATTGTCGAGGCTTTGCCCGCACCCCGACAATTCCAACATATGATACTCATTGCTGCCGGCGGCACTCCTCGGGGGAGCCCGCCGATGCATCATTGTTTCCACTGTTTCCTTCCTTCATTACTTGTTCTTCTGCTTCATAAGCACCTGCCTCCGTGCTGTTAAGGCTTCTTCCCTTCCCCTCACCTTTCCTCAGCCGTTTCACTTCTTTCCTCGGCGGTACATACACCGGAGGCAAAGGTGGAACTCCCGGCGGTTGCTGTGACACCACCACCACACTTGACTTCCCTCCTTCTTCTGACCCTCGTCCTGGTTCATGTATCTGCAGCTGCAAGCTAGTCCCCGTATTATCAACCGAGGACCTTTTCAGCGATCCCCCAACAGTACTATCGTCCTCTTCCATCGACAGCCTTCCCTCCATTCTCCCCATTGCAGCCGAAACGGGGCCAGCACCCCCGACTGCTGTAGTCTGGTTCCCGACCTGTACTTTGCCTTGCACATTTCGTCCATCCCCTTCATGTGATCTCGCCTTCGAGCCATAAGTTTGTTCGTGGGTCTGCGGTGTGCATGCGTTGAAACGCCAGCTATGGTCCGGGTTGAATTGCTCCCTTCCCCTCCCGCGACCCCCCATCGGATAACCTCCTCTTCCTCTCTGAGATTGTGCAGCCCCTCTTCCTGCTGGTCGTGTTCTCACGTTATCTGCATATAAGAAGTCCCCCACTCAAAAGCCTTTTCATCATGTACACCATCGCCGCATTCCTCATGCCAGTGCCCAAACTCTCCACAGTTGTAGCAGAAAATTGGCAGCTTTTCATACTTTACTTGATACTTAACTCTCTCTATACCTTTCTTCCCTATCACAAATCTCTTGATCTTTGCATTAAAATCAATCTTGACTCTAACTCTCACGTATTCGCCGAAGAATCCTGCCGGCAGCTTGAGCTGCACCTCCTTAACCTCGCCAATTCGTGACGCAAGACCCTTTACTGCCGGCTCAATGAGAAAATTGTCAGGTAGGCGATGGATCTGAGCCCACACCTCAATCTTGTCCAGCTTGAACGAGTCAGGGTTTTTGAATCCATCATACTCCTCCAAGATCACTGCCTGATCCCTGAACAGCCGTGGACCATCCAGCGTTGCTTTCTTCCAATCTGCAAGACAACCGAACTGCGCCGTAAACAAGTTCTCTTTGATCTTCCTCCAAACGACTGTCTTGGCCAGATTCCATGCTGCCCTCATATCTCCATCCAGTGCGTTAGGGCTAAAAGTTTTGCTGTATGGACCCTCACAATCGCCATCCACCTCGCCGATTCCATCATATCTGGGAGCTCCTCTTCCCACACAAAATCGTCATCTTCTTCCTCCTGCAAAGTGAGGCGGGCTAATAGTTCCTCCGTCGTCTCCTTCCCCTTCTCCCTCTGAGATCCCCCACCATCCGCCATGGCCAGTCGCCGATCTGCCGGAGATTTAGTGCCACCTTCGAGCGGCACTGTCCCCCGCCCTGACAGGAGGCACCCTCAGCACAAGGACCCGATCGCAGTCGACTTCAGCAGCCGGAGATAGGATTCCGGCGAAAATCGCCGGAAGACGTCGAAACCCTAATTCTCGCCTAGGGGAGGGCTGCCCACCACGACGCCTACGTGTGTAGGTGTGGATCGGGAATGGGATTTTGTTTTCTTGAGCGATTCTAGGCAAAGTTTTTGTTTCTCTCTCAACCGGCCCAGCCCGGCCTGGCCAAAAAGATCGAGAAGCACCGAGATCCTAGTCCGCACAAGGTTTTTATTAGTACTCTATAGGCCCGTAAGGGTTTCTTTTTCCTCTTTTTTTTGCAGCCTTAAATAAACGGAAATGATAAATTTTGAACTTTTGATGGCAAAAAAGTTTTCAGTAGCAAGTTTAGTGATGCGAGGATGATAGGTTTAGTTGCGAAAAATACAGATTCCGAACGTTCAGGATTTGTCTAGGTCCTAAATAAATTGCGTGCCTTGGCCTCAACCAACTGATTTCAGCCTTCCGATTTGTTCCTCCCAGCCATTGACTAGGTCAACGCACACACGTCGTTCTTCTTCGAATCGCGCCAATCAGCCCCCTGCTTTGATCTCGTCTAGCAATAGCAAGGCAACAACATGAAGTCGCTGCAAGCATCACGACAACTGTCGGCAAACGCTACATTGCAGCACCAGGAGCAGCCGCCTAGCGCTTCATCACACCACCAGACGATAGTGAGCGCTCCATTGCAGTATCGAGCATTCCATCACATCTTCGAGAGCCACTATCGAGTACTGCATCGCAGCACCGGTAGCCGTCAACGAGCGCTCCATTGAAACACTGGGAGTCAGTTGGCAAGCACTCTATTGCAGCACCGACCGCTAAATTGCAGCTCTGAGAACCGTCGGCGAGCACTCCATTTCAACCGCTAGCGCTGCATCGCAGCACCGAGAGCTGCCAACAAGCATTGCATTGCAGCACTAGGAGTTGTCGGCACCGATGCGTGAGCACGACCCCCGTTGCAGCCTCGGTGGTTGCGTTGTAGCATATGCATCATCGGTGGCGTTGTGGCGACACCCCGTTGCAACACTTCAAGCGCCCATTGTTGCTCGTGCAGCTCAGCCTGGACGACACGAGCAAGCTTTGCGGCCCGCTCGTGGCCCGTTCAGGACCGGACCGTACGGTCCAGGCCCGGTAGAAAAACACGACGGTCCGGGCCCAGAAATACAGACCGTCAAAAGTTCGGTCCGGTCCGGTCTTTAACCGGGCCGACCGAGCGGACGCTGGCGCAGCAAGGTCCATTTGGCTGGACAGATCGAGCGAAACCCCTCCCCTCGTTCCATTCCCCCTCCTCCCTCCTAGGAATCGCTCTCCTCTCCTCACAGCGCCTCCTCCTCTCCAATCCCAAACCCTAACCCTTCATCGACGGCGCCATCGCCCGCGGCCTCTCCCTTCCTCGACGGGCGCCATCGCCCGTGGCCTCTCCCCTTCATCGACGGGCGCCATCTCGTCCGAGTACGAGCTGGAGGAGCACGTGTACGTCGGGGACGCAGCAAGGCCAGCACGCCATCGGTCCTGTCTTCCCTGGTTCCTCGCCGAGCGCCACGAAGAGGAAGAGGTAACCTGACCTGTAACCCCGCCAAACTGAGATGATTCAGTGCTAGACTTAGATAGGTGATCTGGAGATCTAGTGTTTGAACAAGAAACTTTCTGAATTTTCTGAACTTATGTAAGAGTTTCTGAATTTTCTGAACTTATGTAAGAGTTTCTGAATTTTCTGAACTAATGTATCTATAGTTTCTGAATTTTCTGAACTAATGTAATAGTTTCAGAAGATGTAGTGTTTCAACAGCAAACTTTAGTCAAGAGATTATACTGAAAAGTGACAATAGTTTCTGAAAAAAATGCTTGATTACGCACTATTGCTAGATGAACATATGTTTGTTTGCACTAGTACTAGCTGATTTAACACGTTTGGTCAGGAGATGTAGTTCTAGAGAGTAGACAGTATGTGCAGAACAAGGTTTTCTATGCTACAACAAGAAGAAGATTAATTATTTGCACTTGATGGTTGATGTACTGACTGTAGATATTATGTGCTGTTTTTTTGTAGAGAATGGTGAAGGAGAAGGGGAATGAGAAGGGAAAGGGTGCTGGTAAGGAGAATGGGAAGGCGAAGGGTGCTGGTAAGGAGAATGGGAAGGCAAAGGCAAAGGAAAAGAGCTTGAATTACCTAATTAGGCAAGATTCGGCGCTGCCTCCTCTAGTTCCGAGGAAGAAGAGTAAACCTTAGGTGCAGATTAGGAAGGCGAAAGACTTTCCCAATGCCCCAATGGGAGAGTTGATTTGTAGGTTAAAAAAACACCCTCCACCTCCTCCGCGTCTCCCCGACCGCACCGGTGCTGGCGTGCGTGCCGCGGAAGCCGCTGCCTCCGGCTCGGCAACTGCCTCCGAGCTGCCTCATGAGGACGAGGAGAAGGAGGAGGAGGACGAGGACGAGGACATGGATGAGGATGTTTATGTGAATGTTGCTTATCTTGTAGACGCTCATCATGTGGATGTTGATCTTGATCTTGCTATTTTGGAGATGAATGTCAAAGTGATCTTTCTCATGGGAAGGCTACTTTTGCATTTGGGTTATGTTCGAACTTGTCAAGTCATGAACTGTGAAATGTCACAGCTAGCTTGGAGATGAACCTCTCACTTGTGTTATGTTCAACTTGCCAATTGACATGGACTTGGAATTGTCATTGGAAGTTTGTAATCGTGTCGTTCAATGATGATAAGACATTATGTTTGTGGATGTGGTATTTGTGTTGCTTAACCTGATTTGTGCTATGTTTGCTGTCAAAATCAGTTGTTTTGATGTCCAAAAAACAAAGGCAATGCTGTCCGAATTTAGTTATTTTTACTGTCCAAATTTAGTCCAGTGCCTGCTGTCCAAATGAATTGTTTGTGGATGTGATATATCTGCTGTTCCTGTCCAAACTTATCTGAAAATGTAGTGAGGAGTGATGACTTATCATATTACATCCATTCGTAAGCTTGTCACTATGTGATGCCTAAACAGTAGCTAAACTTATCTACTTGTTGTTGCACTTTTGCTTTATTTACTCTCCAAAATCAACAGATGCCTAAACTGATGACTAGTCTGTTGCATGTTCTAGCATACACTTTGCTCCTTCTCTGAATAATAGGACCGGCAGCATGCATATGTCCACGCACAGTCAGTAGCTCAGCTAGTTTCGTTCAAGACCAGGTCATGGGATGGCTCGTGCGATCGGCAGCTACCTGCAACTGCTTAAACAACAGCTAAATATGACCTAAACGCAGCAAAATACAGTCTGCCAGGCAAGGTGACTGGCCGGTCCATTCGGTCCTCTCGGGCTTGACCGAGCCGACCCCAAAACGGTCCGGTCCCAGAAAAGCAGCTCGTTGGACAGCTCGGTCCGGTCCGGACCGGACCGCCGGCGGCCGGTCCAAGTGACGGCTCGGACCGGGACCGGACCGGCCCGGACCGTGTCCACCCTGACGTGCAGCACTAAGAACCGACAATGACCCGTTCTAGCACCCGCACTAAAACAGCAGCGGTGAGCGGTTGTTGTCCTTTCGTTTTTGTTGGAAATATGCCCTAGAGGCAATAATAAAATGATTATTATTATATTTACTTGTTCATGATAATTTTCTTTTATTCATGCTATAATTGTATTATCCGGAAATCGTAATACACGTGTGAATACATAGACCACAATATGTCCCTAGTGAGCCTCTAGTTGACTAGCTCGTTGATCAACATATAGTCATGGTTTCCTGATTATGGACATTGGATGTCATTGATAACGAGATCACATCATTAGGAGAATGATGTGATTCCAATGTCAAGTATCTTTTCCTTAGACCATGAGATCGTGTAACTCCCGGACACCGTAGGAGTGCTTTGGGTGTACCAAACGTCACAACGTAACTGGGTGACTATAAAGTTATACTACGGGTATCTCCGAAAGTGTCTATTGGGTTGGCACGGATCGAGACTGGGATTTTTCACTCTGTATGACGGAGAGGTATCTCTGGGCCCACTCAGTAATGCATCATCATAATGAGCTCAAAGTGACCAAGTGTCTGGTCACGGGATCATGCATTCTTGTCTGAGTAAAGTGACTTGCCGGTAACGAGATTGAACGAGGTATTGGGATACCAACGATCGAATCTCGGGCAAGTAACATACCGATAGACAAAGGGAATTGTATACGGGGTTGCTTGAATCCTCGACTTCGTGGTTCATCCGATGAGATCATCGAGGAGCATGTGGGAGCCAACATGGGTATCCAGATCCCGCTGTTGGTTATTGACCGGAGAGCCGTCTCGGTCATGTCTACGTGTCTCCCGAACCCGTAGGGTCTACACACTTAAGGTTCGGTGACGCCAGGGTTGTAGAGATATGAGTATGCAGTAAACCGAAAGTTCTTCAGAGTCCCGGATGAGATCCCGGACGTCAAGAGGAGTTCCGGAATGGTCCGGAGGTAAAGAATTATATATGGGAAGTCGAGTTTCGGCCATCGGGAAAGTTTCGGGGGTCACCGGTATTGTACCGGGACCACCGGAAGGGTCCCGAGGGTCCACCGGGTGGGGCCACCCATCCCGGAGGGCCCCATGGGCTGAAGTGGGAGGGGAACCAGCCCCTGGTGGGCTGGTGCGCCTTGGGCCCCTCGCGCCTAGGGTTGGGAACCCTAGGGAGGGGCGCCCACTTGCCTTGGGGGCAAGGCACCCCATTGGCCGCAGCCCCCCTTGGAGATTCAATCTCCGAGGGCCGGCGCCCCCCATGGGCCCCTATACCAAGAGGGGGGGGGGGAGGGCAGCCGCACCCTTGCACTTGGCGCCTCCCTTACCCCTTGCTACACCTCTCCTTTGTTGGGGAACGTTGCAGAAAATTAAAATTTTTCCTACGGTTTCACCAAGATCCATCTATGAGTTCATCTAGCAACGAGTATTCAGATTGGTTAGCATCTACATACCACTTTGTAGATCGCAACGGAAGCGTCGGAGTGAACGTGGATGAGGTAGTCGACTTTGCCGCGATCCAATTCACCGATGATCTAGTGCCGAACGGACGGCACCTCCGCGTTCAACACACGTGACGGTCAGCGTGAACGTCTCCTTCTTCTTGATCCAGCAAGGTGAAGGAGAGGTTGAGGAAGATGGCTCCAGCAGCAGCACGACGGCGTGGTGATGGTGGAACTTGCAAGATACTCGGCAGGGCTTCGGCCGTGCACTACGGAGGAGGAGGATGTTTTGGAGAGGGAGAGGGAGGCGACCAGGGCAATGGTGCTTCTGCCCCCTTCCCCTCACCCCTTGATATAGGTGCCAAGGAGGGGGTGAGGGCGCAGCCTTGACCCCTCCTCCAAGGGAGGGGTGCGGCCAAGGGGGAGGTGTCCACCTCCCCAAGGCACCTCGGAGGTGCCTTCCCCTCATGGACTCTCCCTTTTTCCACCCTAGGCGCATGGGCCCCTTGGGGCTGGTTCCCCTTGGCCCATGTGGGCCTAGGCGCACCACCTAGGGCCCATGTGGCCCCTCGGGCTGGTGGCCCCACTTGGTGGACCCGGGACCCCTCCGGTGGTCCCAGACAATACCGATATCACCAAACTTGTCCCGATGGTCAAACAGCACTTCCTATATATAATTCTTTACCTCCGGACCATTCCGAACTCCTCGTGACGCCCAGGATCTCATCCGGGACTCGAACAACATTCGGGTTACTGCACATACATATTCCTACAACCCTAGCGTTATCAACCTTATGTGTAGACCCTACGGGTTCGGGAGACATGCGAACATGACCGAGACGGCTCGGGCAATAACCAACAGCGGATCTGGATACCCATGTTGGCTCCTACATGCTCCACGATGATCTCATCGGATGAACCACGATGTCAAGGATTCAATTAATCCCGTGATACGATTCCCTTTGTCAATCGGTATTTTACTTGCCCGAGATTCGATCGTCGGTATACCAATACCTCGTTCAATCTCGCTACCGCAAGTCACTTTTCTCGTTACCGTAATGCATGATCCGTGATCAAACACTTCGATCACATTGAGCTCATTGTGATGATGCATTACCGAGAGGGCCCGGTGATACCTCTCCGTCAAGCGGAGTGACAAATCCCGCCTCGATCCATGTCAACCCAACAGACACTTTCAGAGATACCTGTAGCATACCTTTATAGTCACCCATTACGCCAGACGCTTGGCATACCCAAAGCACTCCTACGGTATCCGGAGTTACACGATCTCATGGTCTAAGGAAAGGACACTTGACATTGGAAAACTCTAGCAAACGAACGTATGCGATCTTATGCTATGTTAAGATTGGGTCTTGTCCATCACATCATTCTCCTAATGATGTGATCCCGTTATCGATGACATCCAATGTCCATAGTCGGAAACCATGACTATCCGTCGATCAACGAGCTAGTCAACTAGAGGCTCACTAGGGACATGTTGTTGTCTCATTATTCACACATGTATTACGATTTCCGGTTAACACAATTATAGCACGAATAAAGACAATTATCATGAATAAGGAAATATAATAATAATGCTTTTATTATTGCCTCTAGGGCATATTTCCAACAGTCTCCCACTTGCACTAGAGTCAATAATCTAGTTACATTGTGATGAATCGAACACCCATAGAGTTCTCGTGCTGATCATGTTTTGCCTTAGGGAGAGAGTTTAGTCAACGGATCTGCGACATTCGGATCCGTGTGCACTTTACAAATTTCTATGTCTCCATCTTGAACATTTTCACGAATGGAGTTGAAGCGACGCTTGATGTGCCTAGTCTTCTTGTGAAACCTGGGCTCCTTTGCAAGTGCAATAGCTCCAGTGTTGTCACAGAAGAGCTTGATTGGCCCCGACGCATTGGGTATGACTCGAGGTCGGTGATGAACTCCTTCACCCAAATTGCTTCATGTGCTGCCTCCGAGGCAGCCATGTATTCCGCTTCACATGTAGATCCCGCTACGACGCTTTGCTTGCAAATCGCACCAGCTGCGCCCCACCATTCAAAATATACACGTATCCGGTTTGTGACTTAGAGTCATTCAGATCTGTGTCGAAGCTAGCGTCGACGTAACCTTTACGACGAGCTCTTCGTCACCTCCATAAACGAGAAACATTTCCTTAGTCCTTTTCGTACTTCAGGATATTCTTGACCGCTGTCCAGTTGTTCCTTGCCGGGATTACTTTGGTACCTTCCTACCAAACTTACGGCAAGGTTTACATCAGGTCTGGTACACAGCATGGCATACATAATAGAACCTATGGCGAAGGCATAGGGGATGACACTCATCTCTTCTATATCTTACGCCGTGGTGGGACATTGAGCTGAGCTCAATTTCACACCTTGTAACACGTAAGAACCCCTTCTTAGATTGATCCATATTGAACTTCTTCAATATCTTATCAAGGTATGTGCTTTGTGAAAGACCTATGAGGCGTCTCGATCTATCTCTATAGATCTTGATGCCTAATATATAAGCAGCTTCTCCAAGGTCCTTCATTGAAAAACTTTTATTCAAATAGGCCTTAATGCTGTCCAAGAGTTCTATATCATTTCCCATCAAAAGTATGTCGTCTACATATAATATGAGAAATGCTACAGAGCTCCCACTCACTTTCTTGTAAACACAGGCTTCTCCATAAGTCTGTAAACCCAAACGCTTTGATCATCTCATCAAAGCGAATGTTCCAACTCCGAGATGCTTGCACCAGCCCATAAATCGAGCGTTGGAGCTTGCACACCTTGTCGACATTCTTAGGATCGACAAAACCTTCCGCTGCATCATATACAATTCTTCCTTAAGGAAACCATTAAGGAATGCCGTTTTGACGTCCATTTGCCATATCTCATAATCATAGTATGCGGCAATTGCTAACATGATTCTCGACGGACTTGACTTCGCTACCGTGAGAAAGTCTCATCGTAGTCAACCCTTGAACTTGTCGATAACCCTTAGCGACAAGCCGAGCTTTATAGATGGTCACATTACCATCCGCGTCTGTCTTCTTCTTAAAGATCCATTTATTTTCTATGGCTCGCCGCTCAACGGGCAAGTCACCAAAGTCCATACTTCGCTTTCATACATGGATCCTATCTCGGATTTCATGGCTTCCAGCCATTTGTCGGAATCCGGGCCCGCCATTGCTTCCTCATAGTTCAAGGTTCACCGTTGTCTAACAACATGATTTCCAAGACAGGGTTGCCGTACCACTGCAGTGCGGAACGTGTCCTTGTGGACCTTCAATTTCAGTAGGAGCTTGATCAAGCATCTTGATCATCATCATTAATTTCCTCTCTAGTCGGTGCAGGCTCTCGAGAAACGCTTTTCTTGAGTTTCGCCATTTTCCTGTACAAGAGATAACACTTCATCAAGTTCTACTTTCCTCCCACTTACTTCTTTCGAGAGAAACTCTTTCTCCAGAAAGGATCCATTCTTGGCAACAAAGATCTTGCCTTCGGATCTGAGGTAGAAGGTATACCCAATAGTTTCTTTCGGGTATCCTATGAAGACGCATTTTTCCGACTTGGGTTCGAGCTTCTCAGGTTGAAGTTTCTTGACATAAGCATCGCATCCCCAAACTTTTAGAAACGACAGCTTAGGTTTCTTCCCAAACCATAATTCATACGGTGTCGTCACAACGGATTTCGACGGAGCACTATTTAAAGTGAATGCGGCAGTCTCTAAAGAATAGCCCCAAAAAGATAGCGGTAAATAGGTAAGAGACATCATAGATCGCACCATATCTAATAGAGTGCGACACGACGCTCGGACACACCATTACGCTTGAGGTGTTCCAGCGGCGTGAGTTGTGAAACTATTCCACATTTTCTTAAGTGTGTGCCAAATTCGTGACTCAAGTATTCTCCTCCATGATCCGATCAGAGAAACTTGATCTTTCTATCACGTTGATTTTCAACCTCACTCTGAAATTCCTTGAATTTTTCAAAGGTCTCAGACTTGTGTTTCATTAAGTAGATATACCCATATCTACTCAAGTCATCAGTGAGGGTGAGAACATAACGATAGCCTCCGCGAGCCTCAACACTCATTGGACCGCACACATCGGTATGTATGATTTCCAATAAGTTGGTTGCTCGCTCCATTGCTCCTGAGAACGGAGTCTTGGTCATTTTACCCATGAGGCATGGTTCGTGACGTGTCAAATGATTCATAATCAAGAGACTCTAAAAGTCCATCTGTATGGAGCTTCTTCATGCGTTTGACACCTATGTGACCAAGGCGGCAGTGCCACAAATATGTGGGACTATTGTTATCAACTTTAACTCTTTTGGTACTCACACTATGAATATGTGTATCATCACGTACGAGATTCATCAAGAATAAACCATTAACCATCGAAGCATGACCATAAAACATATCTCTCATATAAATAGAACAACCATTATTCTCGGATTTAAATGAGTAGCCATCTCGAATTAAACGAGATCCAGATACAATGTTCATGCTCAAACTTGGCACTAAATAACAATTATTGAGGTTTAAAACTAATCCCGTAGGTAAATGCAGAGGCAGTGTGCCGACGGCGATCACATCGACCTTGGAACCATTCCCGACACGCATCGTCACCTCGCCCTTCGCCATCTCCGTTTATTCCGCAGCTCCTGCTTTGAGTTACAAATATGAGCAACTGCACCGGTATCAAATACCCAAGAGCTACTACGAGTCTTGGTAAGGTACACATCAATTACATGTATATCACATATACCTTTGGTTTTGCCGGCCTTCTTGTCCGCTAAGTATTTGGGGCAGTTCCGCTCAAAGGACCACTTCCCTTGCAATAAAAGCACTCAGTTTCGGGCTTGGGTCCATTCTTTGGCTTCTTCCGGAAACTTGCTTATCGGGCGCTGCAACTTCCTTGCCGTCCTTCTTGAAGTTCTTTTACCCTTGCCCTTCTTGAACTTAGTGGTTTTATTCACCATCAACACTTGATGCTCCTTCTTGATTTCTACCTCTGCTGATTTCAGCATAGCATATACTTCAGGAATGGTCTTTACCATCCCCTGCATATTGTAGTTCATCACAAAGCTCTTGTAGCTAGGTGGAAGCGGCGGAGGATTCTGTCAATGACCGCTTCTTCCGGGAGATTAACTTCCGGTTGAGTCAAGCGGTTGTGCAACGGACATTTTGAGTATGTGTTCACCGACAGAGCCATTTTCCTCCATCTTACAGCTAAAGAATTTATCGGAGACTTCATATCTCTCGACCGGGCATGAGCTTGGAAAACCATTTTCAGCTCTTGAACATCTCATATGCTCCATGTCTCTCAAAACGCTTTTGGAGTCCCGGCTCTAAGCTGTAAAGCATGCCGCACTGAACGAGGGAGTAATCATCGCAGCGTGACTGCCAAGCGTTCATAACTTCTTGTTCTGCAGGGAGAATAGGTGCGTCACCCAGCGGTGCTCTTAGGACATAATCTTTCTTGGCAGCTATGAGGATAATCCTCAGGTTCCGGACCCAGTCCGTATAGTTGCTACCATCGTCTTTCAGCTTGGTTTTCTCTAGGAACGCGTTGAAGTTGAGGACTACGTTGGCCATTTGATCTACAAGACATATTGTAAATATTTAGACTAAGTTCATGATAATAAAGTTCATTTAATCAAATTTAATGAACTCCCACTTAGATAGACATCCCTCTACTAGTCATCTAAGTATTACATGATCCGAGTCAACTAGGCCGTGTCCGATCATCACGTGAGACGGACTAGTCAACATCGGTGAACATCTTCATGTTGATCGTATCTTCTATACGACTCATGCTCGACCTTTCGGTCTTACGTGTTCCGAGGCCATGTCCGTACATGCTAGGCTCGTCAAGTCAACCTAAGTGTTTTATGGTGTAAATCTGTCTTACACCCGTTGTATGCTAACGTAAGGACCTATCACACCCGATCATCACGTGGTGCTTGAACGCATTTAACCTTAGCAACGGTGCACGCTTAGGGTGAACACTTCTTGAAATTATTATGAGGGATCATCTTATTTACTACCGCCGTTCTAAGTAAACAAGATGCATAAAACATAATAAACATCACATGCAATTATATAAAGTAGTGACATGATATGGCCAATATCATATAGCTCCTTTGATCTTCATCTTCGGGGCTCCATGATCATCTTGTCACCGACATGACACCATGATCTCCATCATCATGATCTCCATCATCGTGTCTTCATGAAGTTGTCACGCCAACGACTACTTCTACTTCTATGACTAACGTGTTTAGCAATAAAGTAAAGTAGTTTACATGGCGTTCTTCAATGACACGCAGGTCATACAAAAAATAAAGACAAATCCAATGGCTACTGCCGTTATTCATACTCATCGACATGCAAGTCGTGATTCCTATTACAATAGCATGAACATCTCATACATCACATATAGATCATTCATCATTCATCACAACTTCTGGCCATATCATATCACAAAGCACTTGCTGCAAAAACAAGTTTAGACGTCCTCTAATTGTTGTTGCAAATTTTACGTGGCTGAATTAGGGTTCTAGCAAGAACGTTTTCTTACCTACGTTCAAACCACAACGTGATTTGTCAATCTCTATTTACCCTTCATAAGGACCCTGTTCATCGAATCCGATCCAACTAAAGTAGGAGAGACAGACACCCGCCAGCCACCTTATGCAACTAGTGCATGTTAGTCGGTGGAACCGGTCTCACGTAAGCGTCACGTAAGGTTGGTCCGGGCCGCTTCATCCCACAATACCGCTGAATCAAGATTGACTAGTAACGGCAAGAAGAATTGACAACATCTACGCCCACAACAAATTGTGTTCTACTCACAAGAAGAAGAACTACGCATAGACCTAGCTCATGATGCCCTTTGTTGGGGAACGTTGCAGAAAATTAAAATTTTTCCTACGGTTTCACCAAGATCCATCTATGAGTTCATCTAGCAACGAGTATTCAGATTGGTTAGCATCTACATACCACTTTGTAGATCGCAACGGAAGCGTCGGAGCGAACGTGGATGAGGTAGTCGTACTTGCCGCGATCCAATTCACCGATGATCTAGTGCCGAACGGACGGCACCTCCGCGTTCAACACACGTACGGTCAGCGAACGCCTCCTTCTTCTTGATCCAGCAAGGTGAAGGAGAGGTTGAGGAAGATGGCTCCAGCAGCAGCACGACGGCGTGGTGATGGTGGAACTTGCAAGATACTCAGGGGGCTTCGGCCGTGCACTACGGAGGAGGAGGATGTGTTGGAGAGGGAGAGGGAGGCGCCCAGGCAAAGGTGCTGCTGCCCCTTCCCTCCCCCCCTTTATATAGGTGCCAAGGAGGGGAGGGCGCAGCCTTGCCCCTCCTCCAAGGGAGGGTGCGGCCAAGGGGGAGGTGTCCACCTCCCCAAGGCACCCTGGAGGTGCCTTCCCCTCATGGACTCTCCCCTTTTTTCCACCCTAGGCGCATGGGCCCCTTGGGGCTGGTTCCTGGCCCATGTGGGCCTAGGCGCACCACCTAGGGCCCATGTGGCCCCACAGGGCTGGTGGCCCCACTTGGTGGACCCCGGGACCCTCCGGTGGTCCCGGTACAATACCGATATCACCAAACTTGTCCCGATGGTCAAAACAGCACTTCCTATATATAATTCTTTACCTCCGGACCATTCCGGAACTCCTCGTGACGCCCAGGATCTCATCCGGACTCCGAACAACATTCGGGTTACTGCACATACATATTCTTACAACCCTAGCGTTCACGAACCTTAAGTGTGTAGACCCTACGGGTTCGGGAGACATGCGAACATGACCGAGACGGCTCTCGGGCAATAACCAACAGCGGGATCTGGATACCCATGTTGGCTCCCACATGCTCCACGATGATCTCATCGGATGAACCACGATGTCAAGGATTCAATTAATCCCGTGATACGATTCCCTTTGTCAATCGGTATTTTACTTGCCCGAGATTCGATCGTCGGTATACCAATACCTCGCTCAATCTCGCTATCGCAAGTCACTTTTCTCGTTACCGTAATGCATGATCCCGTGATCAAACACTTCGATCACATTGAGCTCATTGTGATGATGCATTACCGAGAGGGCCCGGTGATACCTCTCCGTCAAGCGGAGTGACAAATCCAGTCTCGATCCATGTCAACCCAATGACACTTTCAGAGATACCGTAGCATACCTTTATAGTCACCCGATTACGTTGTGGACGCTTTGGCATACCCAAAGCACTCCTACGGTATCCGGGAGTTACACGATCTCATGGTCTAAGGAAAGGACACTTGACATTGGAAAACTCTAGCAAACGAACTGCGATCTTATGCTATGTTAAGATTGGGTCTTGTCCATCACATCATTCTCCTAATGATGTGATCCCGTTATCGATGACATCCAATGTCCATAGTCGAAACCATGACTATCTCGTCGATCAACGAGCTAGTCAACTAGAGGCTCACTAGGGACATGTTGTTGTCTGTTATTCACACATGTATTACGATTTCCGGTTAACACAATTATAGCACGAATAAAGACAATTATCATGAATAAGGAAATATAATAATAATGCTTTTATTATTGCCTCTAGGGCATATTTCCAACAGTCTCCCACTTGCACTAGAGTCAATAATCTAGTTACATTGTGATGAATCGAACACCCATAGAGTTACGGTGCTGATCATGTTTTGCCTTAGGGAGAGAAAGTTTAGTCAACGGATCTGCGACATTCAGATCCGTGTGCACTTTACAAATTTCTATGTCTCCATCTTGAACATTTTCACGAATGGAGTTGAAGCGACGCTTGATGTGCCTAGTCTTCTTGTGAAACCTGGGCTCCTTTGCAAGTGCAATAGCTCCAGTGTTGTCACAGAAGAGCTTGATTGGCCCCGACGCATTGGGTATGACTCCGAGGTCGGTGATGAACTCCTTCACCCAAATTGCTTCATGTGCTGCCTCCGAGGCTGCCATGTATTCCGCTTCACATGTAGATCCCGCCACGACGCTTTGCTTGCAACTGCACCAGCCATCGCCCCACCATTCAAAATATACACGATCCGGTTTGTGACTTAGAGTCATTCAGATCTGTGTCGAAGCTAAGCGCCGACGTAACCTTTTCTGACGAGCTCTTCGTCACCTCCATAAACGAGAAACATTTCCTTAGTCCTTTTCGTGTACTTCAGGATATTCTTGACCGCTGTCCGGTGTTCCTTGTCGGGATTACTTTGGTACCGTCCTACCAAACTTACGGCAAGGTTTACATCAGGTCTGCTACACAGCATGGCATACATAATAGAACCTATGGCTGAGGCATAGGGGATGACTCTCATCTCTTCTATATCTTACGCCATTGGTGGGACATTGAGCTGAGCTCAATTTCACACCTTGTAACACAGGTAAGAACCCCTTCTTAGATTGATCCATATTGAACTTCTTCAATATCTTATCAAGGTATGTGCTTTGTGAAAGACCTATGAGGCGTCTCGATCTATCTCTATAGATCTTGATGCCTAATATATAAGCAGCTTCTCCAAGGTCCTTCATTGAAAAACTTTTATTCAAATAGGCCTTAATGCTGTCCAAGAGTTCTATATCATTTCCCATCAAAAGTATGTCGTCTACATATAATATGAGAAATGCTACAGAGCTCCCACTCACTTTCTTGTAAACACAGGCTTCTCCATAAGTCTGTATAAACCCAAACGCTTTGATCATCTCATCAAAGCGAATGTTCCAACTCCGAGATGCTTGCACCAGCCCATAAATCGGCGTTGGAGCTTGCACACCTTGTCGGCATTCTTAGGATCGACAAAACCTTCCGGCTGCATCATATACAATTCTTCCTTAAGGAAACCATTAAGGAATGCCGCTTTTGACGTCCATTTGCCATATCTCATAATCATAGTATGCGGCAATTGCTAACATGATTCTCGACGGACTTCAGCTTCGCTACGGTGAGAAAGTCTCATCGTAGTCAACCCCTTGAACTTGTCGATAACCCTTAGCGACAAGCCGAGCTTTATAGATGGTCACATTACCATCCGCGTCATCTTCTTCTTAAAGATCCATTTATTTTCTATGGCTCGCCGTTCAACGGGCAAGTCGGTCAAAGTCCATACTTCGCTTTCATACATGGATCCTATCTCGGATTTCATGGCTTCCAGCCATTTGTCGGAATCGGGCCCGCCATTGCTTCCTCATAGTTCAAGGTTCACCGTTGTCTAACAACATGATTTCCAAGACAGGGTTGCCGTACCACTGCAGTGCGGAACGTGTCCTTGTGGACCTTCAATTTCAAGAGGAGCTTGATCAAGCATCTTGATCATCATCATTAATTTCCTCTCTAGTCGGTGCAGGCTCCTGAGAAACGTTTTCTTGAGTTTCGCCATTTTCCGGTTCTAGAGATAACTCTTCATCAAGTTCTACTTTCCTCCCACTTACTTCTTTCGAGAGAAACTCTTTCTCCGTAAAGTATCCATTTTTGGCCACAAAGATTTTGCCTTCGGATCTGAGGTAGATGGTATACCCAATAGTTTCTTTCGGGTATCCTATGAAGACGCATTTTTCCTACTTGGGTTCGTGCTTCTCTGGTTGAAGTTTCTTGACATAAGCATCGCATCCCCAAACTTTTAGAAACGACAGCTTAGGTTTCTTCCCAAACCATAATTCATACGGTGTCGTCTCAACGGATTTCGACGGAGCCCTATTTAAAGTGAATGCGGCAGTCTCTAAAGCATAGCCCCAAAAGATAGCGGTAAATAGGTAAGAGACATCATAGATCGCACCATATCTAATAGAGTGCGACACGACGTTCGGACACACCATTACGCTGAGGTGTTCCAGCGGCGTGAGTTGTGAAACTATTCCACATTTTCTTAAGTGTGTGCCAAATTCGTGACTCAAGTATTCTCCTCCATGATCCGATCAGAAACTTGATCTTTCTATCACGTTGATTTTCAACCTCACTCTGAAATTCCTTGAATTTTTCAAAGGTCTCAGACTTGTGTTTCATTAAGTAGATATACCCATATCTACTCAAGTCATCGTGAGGGTGAGAACATAACGATAGCCTCATGAGCCTCAACACTCATTGGACCGCACACATCGGTATGTATGATTTCCAATAAGTTGGTTGCTCGCTCCATTGCTCCCGAGAACGGAGTCTTGGTCATTTTACCCATGAGGCATGGTTCGTGACGTGTCAAATGATTCATAATCAAGAGACTCTAAAAGTCCATCTGTATGGAGCTTCTTCATGCGTTTGACACCTATGTGACCAAGGCGGCAAAGTGCCACAAATATGTGGGACTATTGTTATCAACTTTAACTCTTTTGGTACTCACACTATGAATATGTGTATCATCACGCATTTAGATTCATCAAGAATAAACCATTAACCATCGAAGCATGACCATAAAACATATCTCTCATATAAATAGAACAACCATTATTCTCGGATTTAAATGAGTAGCCATCTCGAATTAAACGAGATCCAGATACAATGTTCATGCTCAAACTTGGCACTAAATAACAATTATTGAGGTTTAAAACTAATCCCCAGAGGTAAATGCAGAGGCAGTGCCGACGTGGCGATCACATCGACCTTGGAACCATTCCCGACACGCATCGTCACCTCGTCCTTCGCCAGCCTCCGTTTATTCCGCAGCTCCTGCTTTGAGTTACAAATATGAGCAACTGCACCGGTATCAAATACCCAAGAGCTACTACGAGTACTGGTAAGGTACACATCAATTACATGTATATCACATATACCTTTGGTTTTGCCGGCCTTCTTGTCCGCTAAGTATTTGGGGCAGTTCCGCTTCCAAAGGACCACTTCCCTTGCAATAAAAGCACTCAGTTTCGGGCTTGGGTCCATTCTTTGGCTTCTTCCGGAAACTTGCTTATCGGGCGCCGCAACTTCCTTGCCGTCCTTCTTGAAGTTCTTTTACCCTTGCCCTTCTTGAACTTAGTGGTTTTATTCACCATCAACACTTGATGCTCCTTCTTGATTTCTACCTCTGCTGATTTCAGCATAGCATATACTTCAGTGAATGGTCTTTACCATCCTCGCATATTGTAGTTCATCACAAAGCTCTTGTAGCTAGGTGGAAGCGATCGGAGGATTCTGTCAATGACCGCTTCTTCCGGGAGATTAACTTCCAGTTGAGTCAAGCGGTTGTGCAACCCAGACATTTTGAGTATGTGTTCACTGACAGAGCCATTTTCCTCCATCTTACAGCTAAAGAATTTATCGGAGACTTCATATCTCTCGACCCGGGCATGAGCTTGGAAAACCATTTTCAGCTCTTGAACATCTCATATGCTCCATGTCTCTCAAAACGCTTTTGGAGTCCGGCTCTAAGTTGTAAAGCATGCCGCATCGAACGAGGGAGTAATCATCGCAGCGTGATCGCCAAGCGCTCATAACTTCTTGTTCTGCAGGGAGAATAGGTGCGTCACCCAGCGGTGCTCTTAGGACATAATCTTTCTTGGCAGCTATGAGGATAATCCTCGTGTTCCGGACCCAGTCCGTATAGTTGCTACCATCGCCTTTCAGCTTGGTTTTCTCTAGGAACGCGTTGAAGTTGAGGACTACGTTGGCCATTTGATCTACAAGACATATTGTAAATATTTAGACTAAGTTCATGATAATAAAGTTCATTTAATCAAATTTAATGAACTCCCACTTAGATAGACATCCTCTACTAGTCATCTAAGTATTACATGATCCGAGTCAACTAGGCCGTGGTCCGATCATCACGTGAGACGGACTAGTCAACATCGGTGAACATCTTCATGTTGATCGTATCTTCTATACGACTCATGCTCGACCTTTCGGTCTTACGTGTTCCGAGGCCATGTCTGTACATGCTAGGCTCGTCAAGTCAACCTAAGTGTTTTGCGTGTGTAAATCTGTCTTACACCCGTTGTATGCGAACGTAAGGACCTATCACACCCGATCATCACGTGGTGCTTGAACGATTTAACCTTAGCAACGGTGCACGCTTAGGGTGAACACTTCTTGAAATTATTATGAGGGATCATCTTATTTACTACCGCCGTTCTAAGTAAACAAGATGCATAAAACATAATAAACATCACATGCAATTATATAAAGTAGTGACATGATATGGCCAATATCATATAGCTCCTTTGATCTTCATCTTCGGGCTCCATGATCATCTTGTCACCGGCATGACACCATGATCTCCATCATCATGATCTCCATCATCGTGTCTTCATGAAGTTGTCACGCCAACGACTACTTCTACTTCTATGACTAACGTGTTTAGCAATAAAGTAAAGTAGTTTACATGGCGTTCTTCAATGACACGCAGGTCATACAAAAAATAAAGACAACTCCTATGGCTCCTGCCGGTTGTCATACTCATCGACATGCAAGTCGTGATTCCTATTACAATAGCATGAACATCTCATACATCACATATAGATCATTCATCATTCATCACAACTTACGGCCATATCATATCATTAAAGCACTTGCTGCAAAAAACAAGTTTAGACGCCCTCTAATTGTTGTTGCAAATTTTACGTGGCTGAATTAGGGTTCTAGCAAGAACGCTTTTCTTACCTACGTTCAAACCACAACGTGATTTGTCAATCTCTATTTACCCTTCATAAGGACCCTGTTCATCGAATCCGATCCAACTAAAGTAGGAGAGATGACACCCGCCAGCCACCTTATGCAACTAGTGCATGTTAGTCGGTGGAACCGGTCTCACGTAAGCGCACGCGTGTAAGGTTGGTCCGGGCCGCTTCATCCCACAATACCGCTGAATCAAGATTGACTAGTAACGGCAAGAAGAATTGACAACATCTACGCCCACAACAAATTGTGTTCTACTCGCGCAAGAAGAACTACGCATAGACCTAGCTCATGATGCCACACTTGGGGAACGTTGCAGAAAATTAAAATTTTTCCTACGGTTTCACCAAGATCCATCTATGAGTTCATCTAGCAACGAGTATTCAGATTGGTTAGCATCTACATACCACTTTGTAGATCGCAACGGAAGCGCCGGAGTGAACGTGGATGAGGTAGTCGCATTTGCCGCGATCCAATTCACCGATGATCTAGTGCCGAACGGACGGCACCTCCGCGTTCAACACACGCACGGTCAGCGTAACGCCTCCTTCTTCTTGATCCAGCAAGGTGAAGGAGAGGTTGAGGAAGATGGCTCCAGCAGCAGCACGACGGCGTGCAGTGATGGTGGAACTTGCAAGATTCGGCAGGGCTTCGTGTGCACTACGGAGGAGGAGGATGTGTTGGAGAGGGAGTGGGAGGCGCCCAGGGCAAAGGTGCTGCTGCCCCCCTCCCCTCCCCCTTTTTTATAGGTGCCAAGGAGGGGGGGAGGGCGCAGCCTTGCCCCCTCCTCCAAGGGAGGGGTGCGGCCGAGAAGGGGGGAGGTGTCCACCTCCCCAAGGCACCCTGAGGTGCCTTCCCCTCATGGACTCTCCTTTTTCCACCCTAGGCGCATGGGCCCCTTGGGGCTGGTTCCCTTGGCCCATGTGGGCCTAGGCGCACCACCTAGGGCCCATGTGGCCCCCTCGGGCTGGTGGCCCCACTTGGTGGACCCAGGGACCCCTCCGGTGGTCCCGGTACAATACCGATATCACCGAAACTTGTCCCGATGGTCAAACAGCACTTCCTATATATAATTCTTTACCTCCGGACCATTCCGGAACTCCTCGTGACGTCCAGGATCTCATCCGGGACTCAACAACATTCGGGTTACTGCACATACATATTCCTACAACCCTAGCGTTATCAACCTTAAGTGTGTAGACCCTACGGGTTCGGGAGACATGCGAACATGACCGAGACGGCTCTCGGGCAATAACCAACAGCGGGATCTGGATACCCATGTTGGCTCCCACATGCTCCACGATGATCTCATCGGATGAACCACGATGTCAAGGATTCAATTAATCCCGTGATCGATTCCCTTTGTCAATCGGTATTTTACTTGCCGAGATTCGATCGTCGGTATACCAATACCTCGCTCAATCTCGTTATCGCAAGTCACTTTTCTCGTTATCAGAATGCATGATCCCGTGATCAAACACTTCGATCACATTGAGCTCATTGTGATGATGCATTACCGAGAGGGCCCGGTGATACCTCTCCGTCAAGCGGAGTGACAAATCCCGCCTCGATCCATGTCAACCCAATGACACTTTCAGAGATACCTGTAGCATACCTTTATAGTCACCCGATTACGCCAGACGCTTTGGCATACCCAAAGCACTCCTACGGTATCCGGGAGTTACACGATCTCATGGTCTAAGGAAAGGACACTTGACATTGGAAAACTCTAGCAAACGAACTGCGGCGATCTTATGCTATGTTAAGATTGGGTCTTGTCCATCACATCATTCTCCTAATGATGTGATCCCGTTATCGATGACATCCAATGTCCATAGTCAGAAACCATGACTATCTCGTCGATCAACGAGCTAGTCAACTAGAGGCTCACTAGGGACATGTTGTTGTCTGTTATTCACACATGTATTACGATTTCCGGTTAACACAATTATAGCACGAATAAAGACAATTATCATGAATAAGGAAATATAATAATAATGCTTTTATTATTGCCTCTAGGGCATATTTCCAACATCCTTCCCGCAGACGCTTGGCGAAGCCCTGTCGGGATCCCTGCTGCATCCACCACCACGCCATCGTGCTGATGGATCTTCATCAACCTCTCCTTCCCCCTTGCTGGATCAAGAAGGAGGAGACGTCACGCTGACCGTACATGTGTTGAACGCGGAGGTGCCGTCCGTCCGGCGCTGGGATCTCCGGTGATTTGGATCACGACGAGTACGACTCCCTCAACCCCGTTCTCTTGAACGCTTCCGCTCGATCTACAAGGGTATGTAGATGAACTCATCTCTCTCGTTGCTAGATGAACTCATAGATTGATCTTGGTGAAACCAGAGGGAAATTTTTGTTTTCTCGCAACATTCCCCAACAGTGGAATCATGAGCTAGGTCTATGCGTAGTTCTCTTTGCACGAGTAGAACACAAATCTGTTGTGGGCGTAGATGTTGTCAACTTTCTTGCCACTACTAGTCTTATTTTGCTTCAGCGATATTGTGGGATGAAGCGGCCTGGACCGACCTTACACGACGCCACGTGAGATAGGTTCCACCAATCGACATGCACTAGTTGCATAAGGTGGCTAGCGGGTGTCTGTCTCTCCCACTTTAGTTGGAGCGGATTCGATGAAAAGGGTCCTTATGAAGGGTAAATAGAAGTTGACAAATCACGTTGTGGCTTTTTCAGTAGGTAAGAAAACGTTCTTGCTAGAACCCTATTGCAGCCACATAAAAGATGCAACAACAATTAGAGGACGCCTAACTTGTTTTTGCAGCAATTGCTTTGTGATGTGATATGGCCAAAAGTTGTGATGAATGATGAATGATATATTGTGATGTATGAGATCATGTTCTTGTAATAGGAATTACGACTTGCTTGTCGATGAGTATGACAACCGGCAGGAGCCATAGGAGTTGTCATTGTATGACCTGCGTGTCAATGATTTAACGCCATGTAATTACTTTACTTTATTGCTAAACCGTTAGCTATAGTAGTAGAAGTAATAGTTGGCGAGCAACTTCATGGAGACACGATGATGGAGATCATGGTGTCATGCCGGTGACGAAGATGATCATGGAGCCCCGAAGATGGAGATCAAAGGAGCTATATGATATTGGCCATATCATGTCACTACTATTTGATTGCATGTGATGTTTATCATGTTTTTGCATCTTGTTTACTTAGAACGACGGTAGTAAATAAGATGATCCCTCATAATAATTTCAAGAAAGTGTTCCCTAACTGCGCCGTTCTGCGACGATTCGTTGTTTCAAGCACCACGTGATGATCGGGTGTGATAGATTCTAACGTTCACATACAACGGGTGTAAGACAGATTTACACATGCAAAACACTTAGGTTAACTTGACGAGCCTAGCATATACAGACATGGCCTCGGAACACAAGAGACCGAAAGGTCGAACATGAGTCGTATGGAAAATACGATCAACATGGAGATGTTCACCAATGATGACTAGTCCGTCTCATGTGATGATCGGACATGGCCTAGTCGACTCAGATCATGTAACACTTAGATGACTAGAGGGATGTCTAATCTGAGTGGGAGTTCATTAAATAATTTGATTAGATGAACTTAATTATCATGAACTTAGTCTAAAACCTTTGCAAAAATGTCTTGTAGATCAAATGGCCAACGCTCATGTCAACATGAACTTCAACGCGTTCCTAGAGAAACCAAGATGAAAGATGATGGCAGCAACTATACGGACTGGGTCCTAACCCGAGGATCATCCTCATAGCTGCCAAGAAAGCATATGTCCTAGAAGGACCGCTAGGTGAAGCACCCATCGAGAGAACCAAGACGTTATGAACGCTTGGCAGTCACGGCCGATGATTACTCCCTCGCTCAGGCGGCATGCTTTACAGCTTAGAACTGGGGCTCCAAAAGCGTTTTGAGCAACACGGAGCATATGAGATGTTCGAGGAGCTAAAATGGTTTTCCTAGGTCATGCCCGGTCGAGATATGAAGTCTCCGACAAGTTCTATAGTTGTAAGATGGAGGAAAATAGTTCACAAGGAGCACATACTCAAAATGTCCGGGTTGCACAACCGCCTTTGTCCCACTGGACATTAACCTCCTGGACGAGGCGGTCATCGACAGAATCCTTGATCGCTCCCACCGAGCTACAAGAGCTTTGTGATGAACTACAATATGCAGGGGGATGGTGAAAACTTTTTCTCAAGTATTTTCAATATCAAGTCAGCAGAGGTAGAAATCAAAAGGAACATCAAGTGTTGATGGTCAATAAAACCACCAAGTTCAAGAAAGGCAAGGGTAAGAAGAGCTTCAAGAAGGACGGCAAGGATGTTGCCGCCCGTAAGTCGATTGCCGGAAGAAGTCAAAGAATGGACCCAAGCCTGAGATCGAGTGCTTTTATTGCAAAGGGAAGGGTCATCGAAGCGGAACTGCCCCAAATACTTAGCGGACAAGAAGGCCGGCAACACTAAAGGTATATGTGATATACATGTAACTGATGTGTACCTTACCAGTGCTCGTAGTAGCTCCCGAGTATTTGATACCGGTGTCGTTGCTCATATTTGTAACTCAAAGCAGGAGTTGCGGAATAAGCGGAGACTGGCGAAGGACGAGGTGACGATGCACGTCGGGAATGGTTCCAAGGTCGATGTGATCGCCGTCGGCACGCTACCTCTACATTTACCCACGGGATTAGTTTTAAACCTCAATAATTGTTATTTAGTGCCAAGTTTGAGCATGAACATTGTATCTGGATCTCGTTTAATACGATATGGCTACTCATTTAAATCCGAGAATAATGGTTGTTCTATTTATATGAGAGATATGTTTTATGGTCATGCTCCGATGGTCAATGGTTTATTCTTAATGAATCTCGAACATAATGTTACACATATTCATAGTGTGAATACCAAAAGATGTAAAGTTGATAACGATAGTCCCACATACTTGTGGCACTGCCGCCTTGGTCACATTGGTGTCAAGCGCATGAAGAAGTTCCATGCAGATGGACTTTTAGAGTCTCTCGATTATGAATCATTTGACACATGCGAACCATGCCTCATGGGCAAAATGACCAAGACTCCATTCTCCGGAACAATGGAGCGCAGCAACCAACTTATTGGAAATCATACATACCGATGTGTGCGGTCCAATGAGCGTTGAGGCTCGTGGAGGATATCGTTATGTTCTCACTCTCACCGATGACTTGAGTAGATATGGGTATGTCTACTTGATGAAACACAAGTCCGAGACCTTTGAAAACTTCAAGGAATTTCAGAATGAAGTAGAGAATCAACGTGACCGAAAAAATAAAGTTCTTACGATCAGATCGTGGAGGAGAATATTTAAGTCACGAATTTGGTACACACTTAAGGAAATGTGGAATCGTTTCACAACTCACGCCGCCTAGAACACCTCAGCGTAATGGTGTGTCCGAACATCGTAATCGCACTCTATTGGATATGGTGCAATCTATGATGTCTCTTACCGATTTACCGCTATCATATTGGGGATATGCTCTAGGGACACCTACATTCACTTTAAATAGGGCTCCGTCTAAATCCATTGAGACGACACCGTATGAATTATGGTTTGGGAAGAAACCTAAGTTGTCGTTTCTAAAAGTTTGGGGATGCGATGCTTATGTCAAGAAACTTCAACCTGAAAAGCTCGAACCCAAGTCGGAAAATGCGTCTTCATAGGATACCCTAAGGAAACCATTGGGTATACCTTCTACCTTAGATCCGAAGGCAAGATCTTTGTTGCCAAGAACGGATCCTTTCTCGAAAAGAGTTTCTCTCAAAAGGAGTAAGTGGGAGGAAAGTAGAACTCGATGAAGTACTACCTCTTGAACTGGAAAGTAGTGCAGCTCAGGAAAATGTTCCTGTGGTGCCTACACCGACTGGAGAGGAAATTAATGATGATGATCAAGGTACTTCGAATCTAGTTGCTACTGAACTTCGTAGGTCCACAAGGACACGTTCCACACCAGAGTGGTATGGCAACCCTGTCCTGGAGATCATGTTATTAGACAACGGTGAACCTTCGAACTATGAAGAAGTGATATCGGGCCCAGATTCCAACAAATGGCTTGAAGCCATGCAATCCGAGATAGAATCCATGTATGAAAACAAAGTATGGACTTTGACAGACTTGCCCGATGATCGGCGAGCGATAGAAAATAAATGGATCTTTAAAAAGAAGACGGACGCGGATGGTAATGTTACCATCTATAAAGCTCGACTTGTCGCTAAGGGTTATTGGCAATTTCAAGGGGTTGACTACGATGAGACATTCTCTCCCGTAGAGAAGCTAAAGTCCGTCCGAATCATGTTAGCAATTGCCGCATACTATGATTATGAGATATGGCAGATGGATGGCAAAACGGCATTCCGTGAATTCGGCTATCTTAAGGAAGAGTTGTATATGATGCAGCGGAAGGTTTTGTCGATCCTAAGAATGCTAACAAGGTATGCAAGCTCCAGCGATCCATTTATGGGCTGGTGCAAGCATCTCGGAGTTAGAACATTCGCTTTGATGAGATGATCAAAGCGTTTGGGTTTATGAGACTTATGGAGAAGCCTGCGTTTACAAGAAAGTGAGTGGGAGCTCTGTAGCATTTCTCATATTATATGTAGATGACATACTTTTGATGGGAAATGATATAGAACTTTTGGACAACATTAAGGCCTACCTGAATAAGTGTTTTTCAATGAAGGATCTTGGAGAAGCTGCTTACATATTAGGCATCAAGATCTATAGGGATAGATCGAGACGCCTCATAGGTCTTTCACAAAGCACATACCTTGATAAGATATTGAAGAAGTTCAATATGGATCAGTCCAAGAAAGGGTTCTTGCCTGTATTGCAAGGTGTGAGATTGAGCTCGGCTCAATGCCCGACCATGGCAGAAGATAAAGAAGAGATGAGTGTCATCCCCTATGCCTCAGCCATAGGATCTATTATGTATGCCATGCTGTGTACCAGACCTGATGTAAACCTTGCCATAAGTTTGGTAGGAAAGTACCAAAGTAATCCCGGCAAGGAACACTTTGGACAGCGGTCAAGAATATCCTGAAGTACCGAAAAGGACAAAGGACATGTTTCGTCTATGGAGGTGACGAAGAGCTCGTCATAAAGGGTTACGCCGACGCTTAGCTTCGACACAGATCTGGATGACTCTAAGTCACAAACCGGATACGTGTATATGTTGAATCGTGGAGCGATGGTAAGTGCGGTTGCAAGCAGAAAGGCGTCGTGGCGGGATCTACATGTGAAGCGGAGTACATGGCAGCCTCAAGGCAGCGATGAAGCAATATGGATGAAGGAGTTCATCACCGACCTAGGAGTCATACCCAATGCGTTGGGGCCGATCACTCTCTTCTGTGACAACACTGGAGCTATTGCCCTTGCCAAGGAGCCCAGGTTTCACAAGAAGACCAGGCACATCAAGCGTCGTTTCAACTCCATCCGTGAAAATGTTCAAGATGGAGACATAGATATTTTCAAAGTACATACGGATCTGAATGTCGCAGACCCGTTGACTAAACCTCTTCCACGAGCAAAACATGATCAACACCAGAACTCTATGGGTGTTCAATTCATCACAATGTAACTAGATTATTGATTCTAGTGCAAGTGGGAGACTGTTGGAAATATGCCCTAGAGGCAATAATAAAAGGATTATTATTATATTTCCTTGTTCATGATAATTGTCTTTTATTCATGCTATAACTGTATTATCCCGAAATCGTAATACACGTGTGAATACATAGACCACAATATGTCCCTAGTGAGCCTCTAGTTGACTAGCTCGTTGATCAACAGATAGTCATGGTTTCCTGACTATGGACATATGATGTCATTGATAACGAGATCACATCATTAGGAGAATGATGTGATGGACAAGACCCAATCCTAAGCATAGCACAAGATCGTAGTTCGTTTGCTAGAGCTTTTCCAATGTCAAGTATCTTTTCCTTAGACCATGAGATCGTGTAACTCCCGGACACCCTAGGAGTGCTTTGGGTGTACCAAACGTCACAACTTAACTGGGTGACTATAAAGGTATACTACGGGTATCTCCGAAAGTGTCTGTTGGGTTGACACGGATCGAGACTGGGATTTGTCACTCCGTATGACGCAGAGGTATCTCTGGGCCCACTCAATAATGCATCATCATAATGAGCTCAATGTGACCAAGTGTCTGGCCACGGGATCATGCATTACTGCATGAGTAAAGTGACTTGCCGGTAACGAGATTGAACGAGGTATTGGGATACCGACGATCGAATCTCGGGCAAGTAACATACCGATTGACAAAGGGAATTGTATACGGGGTTGCTTGAATCCTCGACATCGTGGTTCATCCGATGAGATCATCGAGGAGCATGTGGGAGCCAGCGTGGGTATCCAGATCCTGCTGTTGGTTATTGACCGGAGAGCCTTCTCGGTCATGTCTACGTGTCTCCCGAACCCGTAGGGTCTACACACTTAAGGTTCAGTGACGCTAGGGTTGTAGAGATATGAGTATGCAGTAAACCGAAAGTTGTTCGGAGTCCCGGATGAGATCCCAGACGTCACGAGGGGTTCCGGAATGGTCCGGAGGTAAAGAATTATATATGGGAAGTCGAGTTTCGGCCATCGGGAAAGTTTGGGGGGTCACCGGTATTTTACCGGGACCACCGGAAGGATCCCGGGGGTCCACCGGGTGGGGCCACCCATCCCAGAGGGCCCCATGGGCTGAAGTGGGAGGGGAACCATCCCCTGGTGGGCTGGTGCGCCCCCCCTTGGCCCCCCAGCGCCTAGGGTTGGGAACCCTAGGGGAGGGGGCGCCTCCACTTGCCTTGGGGGGCAAGGCACCCCCCTTGGCCGCCGCCCCCCCTTGGAGATTCAATCTCCTAGGGCCGGCGCCCCCCAAGGGTCCCTATATAAAGAGGGGGGAGGGAGGGCAGCCGCACCCTTGCACTTGGCGCCTCCCTTCCCCCTTGCTACACCTCTCCCTCCCGCAGATGCTTGGCGAAGCCCTGGCGGGATCCCTGCTGCATCCACCACCACGCCGTCGTGCTGCTGGATCTTCATCAACCTCTCCTCCCTCCTTGCTAGATCAAGAAGGAGGAGATGTCACGCTGACCGTACGTGTGTTGAACACGGGGGTGCCGTCCGTTCGGCGCTAGGATCTCCGGTGATTTGGATCACGACGAGTACGACTCCCTCAACCCCGTTCTCTTGAACGCTTCCGCTCGATCTACAAGGGTATGTAGATGCACTCCTCTCTATCGTTGCTAGAAGAACTCATAGATTGATCTTGGTGAAACCGTAGGAAATTTTTTGTTTTCTGCAATGTTCCCCAACAGTTTTTGCATCAGCGGCTCCAAAGAATGGTCTTTCCTCCAGACGGTGCACACGAACTGGAGCAAAAGCCTATAGTGGTAGTGGTCGCCGACTTACTGACGTTGGCCCTGATCTAAAGGAAGGGGGCATGTGAAAGGAGAGAGGATTTGCAGGATGGGAGAAAATATGGGGTGGGGAAGACAAAGGACAGGGAGGAATTGTGTGGTTGTGAGCCCTCCACTGATGGAGAGATCACACAGGCAATTAGTTGGGTATCTAGCCGCGTACGCTCTTAGGTGCAACTTGTTTTTTCGGGTCGGCTTACATGAGCCGTGGCTACTAGATATTTGATCTAACCTCTTTTTTAGAAAATCACGAGAGGGGGGAAACCCCACCCCAGTACCATTGCAAGAATGAAACCAGCGAGCCGATACAACCATGCAAAGATGTCTCAAGTCACAAATTAAAGCTAAAACAAGAGAATAACTGGGAAACCTAGAAAAAATACCCAATAATTTGTGTTAACACGGTCCTGAAGGGGAACTGCACGCAGGCAGCACACACATTACTCGCCCTATTTTCTATGAAGGCAACCGAAATTACATCATCCCTTCCAGTAGCGCTTCAGGTGTTCCCCAGGCTCCACCTTCTTGATCCTCTTCATCAGAGCGGCTCCAGGAGAAGGTGACCACATCCCCACCTTGAAGACAGACGCCGGGCTCAAGAAGGGTGCTTCCCAGCAAGCTTGCCGCCTATTGGTGAAGCTGGTTCATCCTCCTCCGACAAGCTGAGGCCACCCAACCCAGTATGTGTCTCCATCGAAGCTAGACACCCCTTATCATCAGGGGTTGTTTCAGAAAATGCAGTAGATGTGTCAGGAAAGTTTCAGATGCTCCTTCAATTGGGCTGGTATTAGAACCAACCACGACCTGAGTGTTTTTAGGATTCCCCACCAAATCTGTTTGATATCAATCCAAGAAAGATAGTCAAATATCATCCGATTTCTGTATTTCTAGACACACTAAAGAACATCAGCATTTTATGTGTTTAGAACTAGATGTTTCTTATTAGAAACCCACAGTCTAGCTACTGATTCATAGCTAGTGCCTACTGGCATTTTGAAGAAATTTTGCACAATATACCAAATATTGGAGGAGACCACACATTCAAAGAATAAATGGGTGTTATGTCTTCATTACAGGTACAAAAAGGCATTCTTCACCCTTATCTATATGCCTTTTGAGTAAGTTGCTTTTAGTCATTAATTTGTTGTGGCCTAAAAGCCAAAGGAAGATGTGTATCCTGGGTTGTACACACAGCTTCCAAACAACAGAGATCACACCTCTGAAATTAGTAACAAAATAAAGAGAGCTCGTGGAATGGACACTAGTATTCTCTAGTTTCCAGGTCAAGGCATTAGAATCATCATAGAAATTAATCTCGTTGGCTCTTTCCACCAGCTCGCACCACTTCTCCATCCATCAAAGGAGTAAAGGAAGGTAATTTTAAGGGGCTACCTATGAGATGCGTTGGGATTTCCCCCGAAGAGGAGAGGAGAGGAGATGCAATACATGCTTAGTGAGAACCAAGGTTTATCAAACCAATAGGAGAATCACGCGAAGTCTCGTGAACAACACATACACATCCAAAAGCAAATAATTGCACCAAACGCGGGCAAGAGGGTTGTCAATCCCCTTAAACTCGTTGCTTGCAAGGAATTTTGTTTTTTATAATAGAGAAAAGTCCATTTTTCATCCCTCAGTTTTTCAAACTGATCACTTTTGGTCCCTCAACTCCGAAACCGGACAGGTTGTACCGCGAACTTTCCAAACCAGTAATATTTCGTCCCTCCGCAGACCCGACGCGGTTTCGCTGTTGACTCAGCCCGGGTTTGACTAGTCGTTACCCACGTGGCGCATCTCTCTCTCTCTCTCTCTCTCTCTCTCTCTCTCTCTCTCTCAAGTCAGCTAAAGACCCAACCCGAGCCCCTCGATCCCCTTTCGATCCCCTTTCTTCGACCCGTGCATGAACCGTAGCTAGCTTTGGCGGTGGCTATAGCGACGTAGGCGGCGGCGGGAGCGGTCGGCGGGAGCGGAGCGCCACGACAGTCGGTGGTGCGCGGTGGTGCAGCAAGATCTTCTCTCCTGCTGCCGTCAAACGCCGGCTCAGAGTAGAGTGGCGGCTGGACACGAGAAGAAGCTCGAAATCAAGGTCAGTCAGTGGTAAAATAGATCGATTTGTGGTCAGTTAGTTGTAGTACATGGCCAATTTGTGAATTAGTAGGTTAATTTTTTATCTGCTTCCTGTAGGGATGTGGGATGGATCCTCTGGAATTTCTGCCCATACGATTTCATTTCGGTGGTCACTTTGTGAATGATGGTCAGTATGTACACCATGTTGATGGTGTTGTCGGGATGTCGCATTTGGAGCGAGACAAAGTGTCACTGCCGGAGATAGTTGGTTTTTTCAAGGAAGGTCATTGGAAGGATTTGAAGGATGATGAAGTGCAGTTCCACTGGTTATATCCTGGGAAAGAATTGCATGATGGGCTTGGTTTGTTGCATGATGATGCGTCCTGTTTGAGCATGGTTTCTGCAATTGAAGAGAATGGAGTAGCTGAAGTATATGTAGAGAACATTGCCAAATATCATTTATTGGCACGTGCTCTGCCATCAGATGAAGAAGAGGGTAAAAATGAGCAAGGATAAAAATGAACAGAAGTGGTACAGGCATCCACGCCGGCAGCCGAAGATGATACAGATGAAGAAGATAGTGACTATGTTCCTGGAGATGAGAGTCCTTCGGAGGAAGATGAAGAAGGAATTGAGATAAACAAGAAATATGAAGAGTACAAGAAGAAAATGAAGCAAGGCCACATACAAGTACTGGATGATGTATATCTTGTGCAGCCTAGAGTTGGTTTGACAAAAGCTGCGGGAGAAGAGAATAGAGAAGAGAAAGGTGGCAATAATACACCCTATGAGGATTCATCTGAGTTTGATGACTCTTTCGATGAAGATGGTGATACACGAAAGAAATCAGATGATTTCCGAAGGTTCAAAGACAGTGAAGAAGTGCCCAATTTTGTGTTAGGCATGAAATTTGGTTCAAAAGAAGAGTTTAGGTAGGCAGGCATTAAATATGGGCTTAAGCAAAAAAATCATAAAATTCAGAAAGAATGATTCTCATAGGTGTATGGAAACTTGTGATTGGAAAAAATGCTTGGTATTGTTTGGCTAGTCTAACTAGTAAATCTACTAGTTGGCAGATTACTAGTATAAATGATGTTCATCAATGCCCCTCTAGGAAAGACAACAAGCTTGTTACTGCTGCTAGGATTGCAGCTAAGTATGAAGGAATCACAGTTCAAGGCACCTGAAAGGGAGGCAAAAAGGACAAGGAAATTACCCACAAGGCTGCTGGACTGAGTGTGCTATTATGTGTGCTGTGATGCCTCTGCTTAGACCTATCTACAGTTTGTTTGTGCGGAACTATGTATGTTGTTATCTCTCTGCTAAGACCTATCAATTTTTTTTGTGGAACTATGTTTTCTCTTATTTCTGTGTTATGAACCTGTCAGAATTTTTGGAACTATATGATCTCAGAAATTGTGTGAACTATCAATTTGTATGAGAACCTGTGATGTTCGATTAAATCTTTGAACTATGTGTGTTGTTACTGTCAGATTTGTCAAAAAACAAACAAAACTATGACAAAATTTACTCTCTATTTGTGCAAGGATGGTTAAAATTCAGACAAAATGCTGCTGAAATTTATAGCGTGCACTGGTACAAATTCAATTCATACACTGTTACATAATTGGCCAATATATAGGTCTGACATTACATTTCCAAGTTCACAGTGCACAATCTACTACTGGCATACAACAAACTAATTTAAGATAACACCTTCATTGCAAACAGACAAATTACTACAACTACAATGGTTACATTGCAGCTAACTGACATTATTATCCACTTCTCCTTGCACTGAAGCTCTCTTTTCATTCTTTTCATCTTCCTCTGGTACTTGTCCTTCATATCAGCCCCATCTAATTCTAGTTGCATCTTCTGATGTACAACCTCATTCTTCTCCTGGGTGACAGAAGCATTTGTAGCTGCAAATGTCATTTTCTCCAACATCAACTGGTTGACAAGGGCCTCAGTCTCCTCCTTTTTTTCCTGATTTGTCTGAACCATGCCCCACAACTGTTGTAGTGCTCGCTTCAAAGTTGCAGGCCACTTTGGCTCATACCAAATTCGAAAATTACAAGGTTTTGCATTCTTACAAGCGATGAATCTTCTTCCTGTGTCCACACCCTCAAAAGCAACCCTTTTAATTGGATCATCCCCATGGAAACATTTATCTTGCTATCGACCTCAATTCCACAATGCTCAGTGTCTTGAATCTCCATTGGAACATCCCCGGACACAAGATCTAGGCACTCAGCATCCTACAAATTAGGGACAGAAAATTCTCAAAATTAATCTACCATCCTCAAACCCTAGTTCCTAAATCGGGCATGCTAAAAAACAAGACGGACATGGACAATCTTACCATGCCTGCATCTGCATGGTTGTCCTCGGCTGGGGGCGGCCAAAACATGCTGGCCTCATCACTGGAACCCATGGGCTAGGTGTGCATCGCCGCCGCCGACCATGGTGCACTGTCGCGTTAGATAGCTGCACCACAGAGAGAAAATGAGGGGGATTTGTGAGAGGTATGCACTAGGTGAGGGGAATTTGTGCACCGCCGCATCGGATCCCTAACCTCAACTACCACCGGCGAGCCTGCGGTGCGTCCGTCGTCTGTTGTTCTTGCCGCCGTCGCCGCTTGGGAGAGGGAGAGTGGGGAAACGCGAGAGATACTGAGTGAGGGAGAGGGCCGACTGTTTTGTGGGGTCACATTGCCACGTCTGCATGGACTAGTCAAAACCACGCCTAGTCAACACCAATACTGGGTCAGCCGAGAGAAGGGACAATTTTTGTCTGGTTTCGTTAGTTCGGGATTCAATCTGTCCGGTTTCGGAGTTGAGGGACCAAAAATGATCAGTCCGAAAAATTAAAGGACGAAAAATGGACTTTTCTCTTTATAATATGAGAAAAGTAGACCCCAGGGGCCATAATTTTCAATAGAGGCTTCTCTCTCGAACACATAGCATACAGTGGGTAAACAAATTACTGTTGGGCAATTGATAGAAAAGCGCATAGTTATGACGTATTCACAGTAATGATCATGTATATAGGCATCACGTCGGAGACAAGTAGACCAACTCCTGCCTGCATCTACTACTATCCAACAATCGATCGCTATCCAGCATCTACATATGGTATTAATTTCATGACAAACAAAGTAACACTTCAATGGCAACAATACAAATATGTATCTTGTCCCTTACTGTCACTGGGATATAGAGCACCACAAGATTGAACCCATGATATGTACCACTTAAGATAAATCAATTTAGTTGGCCAAACCAAACGGATAGATTGGAGAGAAATACAAACCTATCTATAACTATCATGCATAATAAAATTCAGAAATGAATCAATTAATTTCCATGACTATTCAGATCATAAACCCACAATTCATCGGATCCCAACAAACACACAACAAAAGAAGATTACATCGGATAGAACTCCAAGAAGATCGAGGAGTGTATTACTCATGCATTATCGGAAAGTAGCAAGGGCGATGTAGAAGCCCTTTGTGATCGGTTCCCTCTGGATAGTACCGGAAAAGGCCTATAGATGGCGTCTGATACGTCTCCAACGTATCTACTTTTCCAAACACTTTTGCCCTTGTTTTGGACTCTAACTTGCATGATTTGAATGAAACTAACCCGGACTAACGCTATTTTCAGCAGAACTACCATGATGTTGTTTTATGTGTAGAAAAGAAAAGTTCTCGGAATGTCGTGGAAATCCACGGAGGCACTTTTCCGAATAAATAAGAATTTTTGGCGAAAGAATCAAGGCCAGGGGGCCCACGGGCTGTCCACGAGACAGGGGGGCGCCCCCCTAGGGGCGCGCCCTCCTATCTCGTGGGCCCCCCGGACCTCCTCCGACCTCAACTCCAACTCCATATATACCGTCTCGGGGAGAAAAAAAATAAGAGAGAAAGTTTCATCACGTTTCACGACACGGAGCCGCCGCCAAGCCCGAATCTCTCTCGGGAGGGGTGATCTGGAGTCCGTTCGGGGCTCCGGAGAGGGGGATTCGTCGCCGTCGTCATCATCAACCATCCTCCATCACCAATTTCATGATGCTCACCGCCGTGCGTGAGTAATTCCATCGTAGGCTTGCTGGACGGTGATGGGTTGGATGAGATTTACCATGTAATCAAGTTAGTTTTGTTAGGTTTGATCCCTAGTATCCACTATGTTCTGAGATTGATGTTGCTATGGCTTTGCTATGCTTAATGCTTGTCACTAGGGCCCGAGTGCAATGATTTCAGATCTGAACCTATTATGTTTTCATGAATATATGTGTGTTCTTGATCCTATCTTGCAAGTCTATAGTCACCTATTATGTGTTATGATCCGACAACCCTGAAGTGACAATAATCGGGATACTTCTCGGTGATGACCGTAGTTTGAGGAGTTCATGTATTCACTATCTGTTAATGCTTTGGTCCGGTTCTCTATTAAAAGGAGGCCTTAATATTCCTTATTTTCCACTAGGAACCCGCTGCCACGGGAGGGTAGGACAAAAGATGTCATGCAAGTTCTTTTCCATAAGCACGTATGACTATTTACGGAATACATGCCTACATTACATTGATGAATTGGAGCTAGTTCTATATCACCCTATGTTATTACTATTGCATGAGGAATCGCATCCGGCATAATCATCCATCACTGATCCATTGCCTACGAGCTTTTCACATATTGTTCTTCGCTTATATACTTTTCCGTTGCTACTATTACAACTACTTCAAAAACCCAAAAACATTTATCTTTTCTGTTGCTACTAAACACTTAGCTGCAGATACTAAGTTATCCAGGTGTGGTTGAATTGACAACTCAACTGCTAATACTCAAGAATATTCTTTGGCTCCCCTTGTGTCGAATCAATAAATTTGGGTTGTACTTCACCCTCGAAAGCTGTTGCGATCCCCTACACTTGTGGGTTATCAAGACTAATTTCTGGCGCCGTTGCCGTGGAGCATAGCTCTATCCTCTGAGTCACTTGGGATTTATATTTGTTGATCACTATGAAGAACTTGAAAGACGCTAAGACCAAGATTTTGCCCTCAACTACGAGGGGAGGTAAGGAACTGCCATCTAGCTCTGCACTAGATTCTCCTTCCGTTATTAGTAAGCTTGCGACACCTAAACCTGCTAGTGCTATGAATTCTGATATGTCGCATGTTATCGATGATGCCACTTCTGCTTTGCATGATACTTATGATGAAACTACTTCTGTGCGTGATACAACTTTGCCATTAGGTGAATTTCTAGATGAACAACTTGCTATAGTTAGGGGGAAGGAGAATACTGAAGATGCTATTGATGATAGTGATGATGAACATTCCCCCAATGATTATGTTTTACCTGTTGTTCCTAAGGGTTATGTTATGAAAAAAGAAGCTGCTGAAGCTATTCTTGCTTGCACTGATAGATCTGATCTTAAGAAATTATTAGCTAAATGGAAGCAGCAGTCTCTTAATGCTAGAATGAAACCCGATCCTACTTTTGCTACTTCACCTATACGTATTCTTGATAAGGATTATGAATTCTCTGTTGATCCTGATATTATTACTTTAGTTGAATCTGATCCTTTTTATGGCCTTGAATCTGAAACTGTTGTGGCACATCTTACCAAGTTCAATGATATAGGCACCCTATTTACTCATGATGAGAAGTCTCGCTATTTATATATCCTTAAGATATTTCCGTTCTCATTAAAGGGCGATGCTAAGACTTGGTATAATTCTCTTGCTCCTGGTTGTGTCCGTAGTCCCCAGGATATGATTTATTACTTCTCTGCTAAATATTTCCTGCTCATAAGAAACAAGCTGCCTTATGCGGAAATAAATAATTTTGTGCAAATCAAAGAAGAGAGTCTCCCACAAGCTTGGGGGAGGCTTCTCCGGTTGCTTTATGCTTTGCCTGATCATCATCTTAAGAAAAATGAAATACTTGATATCTTTTATAATGGAGTAACCGATGCTTCCAAGGACCACTTGGATAGTTGTGCTGGTTATGTTTTCAGGGAAAGAACAGTCGACGAAGCTGAAATACTATTGAATAATATGTTGACTATTGAAAATAATTGGACTCTTCCCAAGCCAGTTCCTGAAGTAATTCCTGAACCAATTGAGCCAACTCCTAAGCCTATTATTAAACCCACTCCGAAGAAGAGAGGTGTTTTATTTCTCAGTCCCGAAGATATGCAAGAGGCAAAGAAATCAATGAAAGAAAAAGGCATTAAAGCTGAAGATGGACCTCCTATTGAAGAAATACATGGTCTGAATATACCGCCTGAAGAACTACATTGTCTTGATAACCCGGCACAGGTAGTGAAGGTAAATTCTCTCTATAGATACGATAAAGTTGAAATACCCTCTACTAAATTTCATAGCCCATGCTTAGATGAATTTGATGACTTTATGGCTAGACAAGAAAGTTTAAAGCTTATGTTGGTAGAGAGTTAAAGAATAATGCTTTCGAGATAGGACGCGTAGGTGATAATCTGGCTAGAGTTAAAGATGAACTTCACCGTGTTAGAAAATATGCTTCCATGGTTGCTACTCAAGCTGAGCAAGTACTCAAAGCTCAAAACGATTTGCTTGATGAATTGAATAATAAAAATGACTTTGCTGTTAGAGTGGCTACTAGAACTGGTAGAATGACTCAGGAACCTTTGTATCCTGAAGGCCACCCTAAAAGAATTGAACAAGATTCTCAGAATAATAATCTAGATGTTCCTAGTTCTTCTAAGAAGAAGAAAAAGAAGAATGATAGGACTTTGCAAACTTCTAGTGAACCTATTGCAGACACACCTGAGAATCCCGATGATATTTCTATTTCTGATGCTGAAACGCAATCAGGTGATGAACATGAACCTAGTAATAATGATAATGATAATGTTCATGTTGATGCTCAACCTAGCAAAGATAATGATGTAGAGATTGAACCTGTTGTTGATCTTGATAACCCACAATCAAAGAATCAATGTTATGATAAGAGAGATTTTGTTTCTAGGAAGCATGGTAAAGAAAGAGAACCATGGGTTCAGAAACCCATGCCCTTCCCTCCTAAACCATCCAAGTCAAAGGATGATGAGGATTTTGAGCGCTTTGCTGAAATGATTAGACCTATTTTCTTACGTATGCACTTAACTGATATGCTTAAAGAAAATCCTTATGCTAAATATATGAAGGATATCATCACAAATAAAAGAAAGATACTGGAAGCTGAAATTTCCACCATGCTTGCTAATTACACTTTTAAGGGTGGAATACCAAAGAAACTTGGAGATCCGGGTGTACCAACTATACCATGCTCCATTAAAAGAAATTATGTTAGAACTGCTTTATGTGATCTTGGAGCCCGTGTTAGTGTTATGCCTCTCTATTTATATCGTAGACTTGAATTGAATAAGTTGACACCTACTGAAATATCTTTGCAAATGTCTGATAAATCAACTGCTATACCTGTCGGTATTTGTGAGGATGTGCCTGTTGTGGTTGCAAATGTCACTATTTTAACGGACTTTGTTATTCTTGATATTCCCGCAGACAATAGTATGTCTATTATCCTTGGTAGACCTTTTCTTAATACTGCAGGGGCTGTTATTGATTGCAACAAAGGCAATGTCACTTTTCATGTTAATGGTAATGAGCATACGGTACACTTTCCGAGGAAACAATCTCAAGTTCATAGCATCAATTCTATTGAAAAACTTCTAACTATCATTTTTGGAGGTTTTGAATTTCCTCTCCCTACTGTCAAGAAAAAGTATGATATTCTTATTGTTGGGGATTTTCATATACCCGTTGAGGTAACTTAGTGTTATTCGAAATTTCTCCGGTTCCGTGTTATTCGGAATGAGTTTGTTAACAAGACTTGATCAACCTTGTTAGTGGATTCATTTTGATGATCACAAGATGGATGAAACTAGAAGGCACAACCTTCTGTACCCTCCTTTTACTTTCTGTTATTTAGAATAAATAAAGAAAAAATAGTATTACCCGTCTGTTTTCTGAATTATCCGTGCATTAAAAAATAGTCCAAAAATAAAAGTGCTCCAAATGCCCTGCAAATTTAGTATGATTTTTTCTGGAATATTTGAGGATTTTAGGCACTGAAAACACTACAGGAGGGCCAAGCACCAGGCCACAAGAGAGGAGGGCGCCCGCCCCTGTAGGGCGCGCCCCCTGTCTCGTGGGCCCCTGGTGACTCCCGTCCACTTATGCCAGCACCCACACACTTCATCTTCTACCCAAAAAAATCCCCATCCAGCTCAAGCCCGAGTTCTAGCTCGTTTTGCTGCGATTTTCGATCTCTTGGCTCAAAGCTCCATTCGCAAAACTGCTTTGGGATATTGTTGCTTGGTATGTGACTCCTCCATTGGTCCAATTAGTTTTTGTTCTAGTGCTTTATTCATTGCAAATCCTTGCTGCCTTGGTGACCCTGTTCTTGAGCTTGCATGTTAAATTTTTGAGGTCCCAAGCAATTCCAATGCATGATATAGGCTCTAGGCACTTGTAGGAGTAGTTGCTATCAATCTTGTTTAGTTTTATGCACTTTTATTTTGTAGTTACTAAAATTTCAGAAACTTTCAGAAAAAGAAATATGCTAAGAAGAATGTACCAAGGTGGTTCCTCGGTAAAGAAAGGGCCCAGGATTGCTATACGTGAGCAAGACGTTGAATTGCCGAGGGATGCATATATACGGGCTTGTGAGTGGCCATCCGATGATTTTATGGTTGAAACAGGCTTCAAGGAGGAATTTGACGCGTATGTGCGTAATGCCGAGCTGGAGGACTTCTTGCAAGATAAGTGTCCTCAATATTATCATTTGACTGATTCCTTTGTGCGGAGGTTCGAATATATTTCTTCGCATAATTCTCCTAGTGTTATGTTTGATATTTATGATACATCTTATACCATGGATTTAGGGGATTTTACAACTGCTTGCAAACTCCCTCAGTGGGGTAATATCAATGATCCTCGTAAATATGAATTTAGAGATTTTCTTGCTAGTATTACTGCGGGAGAATCTAGGGACGTAGCACAAGCTACCATAGGGAGCATTCATTTTCCTGCTATGCATTACTTTGCTCTCTTTATAGGTAAATGCATTAACGGTAAGGACGAAGTAAGTCACTTGTGTGCTCCTGATCTTTGTGTCCTCAAGTGTAACACCCACGATGCGGCTATATCTCCCACGTGTCGAAGCACGACTTAGAGGCATAACTGCATTGTGGTTTTGTCGCAAGAAGGGTCATCTTCACACAATCCCATGTAATGAACAAGAATGGGATAAAGAGTTGGCTTACAATCGCCACTTCACACAATGAACATAAATAAATCATACATCATTCAGAGTACACACATAGTCCGACTATGGACGAAGCCAAAAGAAAAGAAGATAACCAAACTGCTAGATCCCCGATCGTCCCAACTGGGCTCCACTACTGATCATCAAGAAACAAAACATAATAACGACCAAGGTCTTCATTGAGCTCCCATCTGAGCTCGGTTGCATCACCACCTTGGTATCATCGGCACCTGCAACTGTTGTGATAGTATCTGGTGAGTCACGAGGACTCAGCAATCTCAAAACCCGCGAGATCAAGACTATTTAAGCTTATGGGTAGGAAGTGGTAATGAGGTGGAGTTGTAGCAAGCACTAAGCAAATATGGTGGCTAACATACGCAAATAAGAGCGAGAAGAGAGCAAACGGAACAGTCGTGAACTAACAATGATCAAGAAGTGATCCTGAACTCCTACTTACGTCAAACATAACCCAAAGTCGTGTTCACTTCTTGGACTCCGCCGAGAAGAGACCATCACGGCTACACACGCGGTTGATGCATTTTAATTAAGTCAAGTGTCGAGTTCTCTACAACCGGACATTAACAAATTCCCATCTGCCACATAACCGCGGGCACGGCTTTCAAAAGTTTAGACCTTGCAGGGGTGTCCCAACTTAGCCCATCACAGGCTCTCATGGTCAACGAAGGATATTCCTTCTCCCAGGAAGACCCGATCAGACTCGGAATCCCGGTTTACAAGACATTTCGACAATGGTAAAACAAGACCAGCAAGACCACCCGCTGTGCCGACAAATCCCGATAGGAGCTGCACATATCTCGTTCTCAGGGCACACCGGATAAGCGAAGCGTGCAGGTACCAACGTAACCCAAGTTGCCAAGGAATGATCCCGCACGGTGCTCTAGTTTGGACGAACACTCGGAGGAGCACTGGCCCGGGGGGTAAAATAAAGATGACCCTTGAGTCTGCAGAACCCAAGGGAAAAAGGCTTAGGTGGCAAATGTTAAAACCAATGTTGGGCCTGGCTGGAGGAGTTTTATTCAAAGCGAACTGTCAAGGAGGTCCCATAAATCACCCAACCGTGTAAGGAACGCAAAATCAAGGAACATAACACCAGTATGACGGAAACTAGGGCAGCAAGAGTGGAACAAAACACCAGGCATAAGGCCGAGTCTTCCACCTTTACCAAGTATATAGATGCATTAATTTAAATAAGAGATATTGTGATATCCCAACATAATCCTGTCCATCATGGAGCAATCTTCAACTTCACCTTCAACTAACAATGCTATAAGAGGGGCTAAGCAAAGTGGTGACATAGCCAAGCAACGGTTTGCTAGGAAGGGTGAAAAAGGTTAGAGGCTGACATGGCAATATGGGAGGCATGGTAAACAAGTGATAGATAGCGCAGCATAGCGATAGAACGAAGCAACTAGCAAGCAAAGATAGAACTGATATCGAGGGTAATGGTCATCTTGCCTGAAATCCCGATAGGAAGAAGAACGAGTCCATGAAGAAGACAAACAGACGTAGTCAAACGAATCCTCACAACTCTGGAACGAAACCGAAGCTAACGAAAGAAGCAAACCGGAAAGAAGCATACAACATGGTAAACAACCATCACATAATCATGGCATGATGCACAATCAAGTATGATGCATGTCCGGTTTAATGAGGCATGGCATGGCAAAGTGCAACACACAATACTACAAGTTAAGTGGAGCTCAATATGCAACGAGTTGCATATTGACGAAACACCACATCAATTATTTAGTTCTCTCTCGGTTATGTACCCAACAATATTAAATGTTATTAAACATGGCAAAAGGGGTGAGGCATAATAAAACTACCTAGCTAGGCAATTTTAAATGAGGCCGGAAACAACAAACAACAATTCCGGAAAGTCCCCATGTCATTTAGTAGTTTAAAGCAAACACAATTTTAAACATTTTAAATGTTGTTATCATGATGCGGATGACATATACAAGTTTTATGCAATTTTATGAAAATGTTGACATGAGCATGTTATGAAGCATTTGTCACTGTGGTGGAACGAAAGGGGTGCCACGGCAACGATAACGAAAATGGTGCCACGGCAACATTTCGATGATCCGACAACTCATCGAGATGTCGGTGCAAAAGAAAGTGTGGACGTATGGAACATGCAAAGATGGTGGGGGTGATCCCGGTTACCGGGTTCCCACGGGTCGACGGCATGGCAAACGAGGAGGAACTTGCAAAGACCTCTCTCGGACATGGTGCAAACACGAGCATCTCATACAACACACAAGCATTCGTTCACGGGCGGTCGTCTCGGGGTTATACCTTCGAAGCATGCATTTTCGGAGCGGTTCGAGTTCGAAGCGATGTAGAGGAAGTAGAAGTTCTCGTAGCGGTCGTAGAGGAAGTAGTTGTACACGTTCGTCTCGGAGAGGTACTTGACGAATCCAACATCTTCGGGGCGACGGTAGTGGTTCACGGACGTCGTGGGAAGTAGTGGAAGTAGTTGTACATGGCGACGGTAGTGGTTCATCTTGTAGTGGAACTTGGGCGTAGTGGTACACGACGACGGTAGTCTTCAGACTTGGTTTTCCCGTGCATGACTCCACGGGTCCTGGGGTAACTCGGTGATGGCCTTGGCAAAGAGCCGGCAGCATCAGTCGAAGAAAGCGACAACGACAGCTTGGCCCGAAGACGACGGGCGATGGGGGCGTCGGCCCCTGGTTCGAAGCAAAGGCGAGGCGCTGGCCTCGAGCGACGCTCACCAACAGGAATAGTGATGGGGTCGCAGCACCATGGGGATGGAGGTGCTCGGCTCCCCTCGGGCGTTGCCGGCTGCTGGTGGAGGAGACTTGCGGGCGAGGTGGCTCCTGGTCGCCGTAGAGGAAGCAGGAAGGGCGGCCTTGAGCGATAGGAGGAAGGGAGACGCGAGGACGCATCGGGTCGACGGGGCGGCAGAGGCGTGGTCGCGGGGATCGTTGTCGGCGCGAGGGGGTGGTGAGGCACGGTAGGAGAAGCAGGGCGCGACGAGCTGCGGCCAGCCGACGAGGAGGTGGAGCCGCAAGGCGGCGGGGTCGCGCGCGAGGTGGGTCGGGAGGAGCGGGGCTCTGCTCCTCTCTGGCAGTACGAGGGGAACGAGATGAGGGCGCGGCGCTGCTCTCCCTACGACGGTGCATCGAGGGAGGAGGGGATCGAGCAGGGCTCTCCCTAGCGATGGCTGTGCGTGGCGGCGGCACACAGGGGAACGAGGTTAGATGAGGCGGATTCGATCTTGCTAGGTTTAACAGTGCGCCGGCTGGGCCTGTGGAACGGGCCTTAGAGGCCGACCCAGTGGAGAGGAAATGGCCAGAGGTCTGGTCGCCTAGTGAAAAAAAGGGGTTTTCCTCATTGGAAAAGAAAAGAGGGGCCAAAGGATTTATTTGAAGGTCTAAATAAATCCAAATTTAGCTGAAATTTGGCAAGTGGCCTCAATGGAATATATGAAGGCTCCATAAGAAGGATTGGAGGAAAAAAGGAGAAAAGAGCAACGATGTGAATATTCGGAAACGAAAGGAACTTTAAAATGCAAGTGGATTCTTGTTAATTCCAAATAATGGAATATTTTATAATAGCTCCCTAATATTGGAGGATATGTTATAAAGAGAAGTCACCCTTCCCTCGATTTAAATGGATCAAAGATCCATACAATTTTATTTAGTTGAGTTTTAAAAAATCATGATATGATGGCATGATGAAACGATGCAATGCAAGAGATGACATGATGCAATGCAACAAGCAAATAAAACACACGGCGAAACTCGGAATAGCTGGAAGTCTTCTGGAGCGTCGGTCTCGGGGCGTTACAACACTCCACCACTACAAGAGGATCTCGTCCCGAGATCTAGGATGGCACCGGAGAGAAAACGGAAGAGGAAGAGAGGAGGTAAAACTAAGTTGCTTCTTCGACAAAAGAGTGAAACCAAAGAACCTTGAGAGGTTGAAAAGTTGAAAGAAACAAGGAACATCATGTTAACGTTGGAGGTTGCAAAGCTGTGAATGACTAGCACAAAGAACAAGAAGGAATTGAAACCACTCTGGTAGAAACGAGATAAACAAGGAACAAGGAAGAACAAATTCGGACATCACTCCGGTTGAAAAGAGATGCTAGACTTGATAAGATGAAAAGAACTTGAAGAGATGACACAACACTCCGGTTAGATGGATAAGCACGAAAAGAACACGATCCTTAATACGAGAAGATGAGTGAAGAGAGCAACATCACAATGCCTCCGGAACGAAAGAATAGAAGCTATATTGTTGGGAAGAAAAGAACGGAGAAGAAAAATGCCAACTTCTACCACAAATGAGCTTGGAAAGTATCCTTGCAAAGAAGGATCGAACGAAGTTGTTGGAAAACCAACAACGAAAAGAATAAGCTTGTTATGGGCTTATGGAAAACATCTCAAACTTGAGGTGAAATTCTGCCACTAATAAAAACAATTGCTTGCTTGCGATCAAAGAAGAGATGAAAACTTCTTTTGCTGAGAGGATAGGAGAAAACTTGGATCATTGATAAGCACCACAATACAACATTCCTTAGGGAAGGCTTTAGGTGAAATCTATACCAAGATAACTCCAACGAAGAGATTAATGGATTTAAAATACCTCATTCTTGACAACATATGAATCATGAAACATGAAGGAAATTGTCAAGAGTGACATAACACCATATCGAAAGATAAGATAGAAGGAATTGCACTTCAGAATGCAACATGAAGAATGCTTGAATGCCTCAAAACAAAACATGTGTTGAGCACCATGTTTAATTTTTTTAGTATAGCTTGGCGGGTCATAACTTCGAGAGAAATCTTGAAGAACAATTGGTGAATGAAAAGAATCCTTGACGAACCACCATGTAGAGCCTCCATGAAGAACTCCGGTAATAAAAGGATGATAAAACAAAAGGAAAGAGAAGTTGAAAACACAAGGTGAAGCCTTGCAATGATTTAGATGGAGCTTCGCGATGATATAACCGAGAAAACTTGGAGCTCCAGAAAGAAAAGATGAACAACAAGAAGCCAAGAATTTATTCCTCCTGAACAAACTCCGAAGGAAAGGATTAATCACTTGGATGAAACAAGAATAAGAATTATGTCATGCCTATCCATCACCATTTAAATTGATGACAAGCAACGAATTTGGCATACTACTTATTCTCGTACAAAGGATTAAGAGAGATATAGCGTAAACTTGAGGAAGGTCTTCAACGACCACCGATAGGATTGGAAAGAACGAATGAATAGATATGATAACCAAGGAAGAGAACTCTTGAACGAACCACCGTAAGAATTGAAAATGAAAGAAGCAAAGGCACAATTCACCGGGAAGACTTGGAAAACAAATGAAGATACTTGAGGGGATTTAGATACATGAGAACGAAGAGATCATGAATTGATTAGAGGATATTTGAACGATGCACTGGAAGATTTGGAGAACGATAGCTACACGCTGAGAATGAAGAATTATGACATGATGGCCTTCGGAGGAAAGTAGTGGAAACAACTCATGGAATGCTCCAGATAGTTGAAAAGAATTCTCACAATCGAAAACAATTATAAGAGGATGTCATCAAGCTAGAACCATGAATCTTGAAGAGAATGGAGCAAGATTTAAGAAAATCCTTCTTTGGTCTTCAAATGTTGAGAATGACGATGGGAAACACCACCATGAATTGTTGAGACACTCCGGAAGAATGAAAAAAAAACAAAGAGGTTGAGCCAACAATAAAAAACAATTTGAAAGCGATCTTGGAGAAGGCATGTGACTGATGGGATCCATTCTTACGTCACACTTGAAAAGAATTTGGAATAGCTCCGGAAAAATAAAATAGTCAGGTAAGATCCTGGGAAAAGACCTGTGGGTTAGGGCCCTCTAAAAAGATACAACATTGAACGATTGATCAAAAGGTGGGAATTGCACCGGTTGAATTAACTGGCTTGAATGAGATAACAACCTCAAAATAACTTGAACGGATTGAGAATGGAAACACGAATCTTCTGAGATATCTTGAGCACTCCGGATAAGAATAGAGAGAGGTGAACAACTATGAGATGCACCGACATGGGATAGCATTTGAAATGAGGAAAGGATATGATCGACAAAGCTTGAATTGAATCCACCGGAGAAGAAAAGAGAATGAAGAATAATAAACTTGAAGCTCCGTTAGTATCTTCTTGAGAATCACCAGATAAGAACATTGACGGAAAAGAATGGAGAGACTTCCCATCAATAAAATGGATACCCGATTAAGAAATTTGAGTCCTTAAAGAAAAAGGGTGGGAGGGCGGGAAAACAAAGACAACTTGGGACAGTTGGAATGAACACCGTTGAGAAAACTTAGAATTGATCTTGCAGATGGGGAGAATGATGGGATCATCTCGAAGAGAAAGTGCACCGGTTGGGAATAGAATTGGGATGACGATCTTGATAAATAAGAAGGATTAGTATTCCCATAGCAATATGAGAATAACATTTAGGAAAGGTATGGATTCAACATTTGACTTCGAAGCAACTCGAATACCACAAATAAAACAAAACAAGGATTTGGCTTGCAGAATAAGCCGGAACAAACATATGATAGAGATTCCGTCCGAAGTTTTCATGGTGGGGCCCACACGGGCTCGATCGTACAACACCATCATGTACAAGGCAGTGCACATGACATACGAAGTGTCCCCGAACCAGCATAGCCAAGGGTTCTTTAAGACATAATTAGACCACTGTAAAAACGACCGTGGAAAGGATGACCACTAGACGTCAAACCCCAATCTCATATCATGCATCTGTCGAAAAGATATTCTAGGAGCTACTTGAATTCCCACCTATAAAACTCCCAAAACTTTCTGGTTATGCAATCTGGTGTTGGGGATACAGGGGAAGCAATATATATCTCACCCAAAACTAACAATACCTACATCCAAGCTGTATCCATCCGTCAACACATAACCAAGAAAACTCCGGAAATCGTGTACCTCAACCTTCGAAAAGCATCCGTTATACGAGCTATGGCAATACTCCCGAACTCCCGCCCCAGTACTGGGTGGCGTCGAGGTTATCTCACCAACAACTGCATAAAAGAGATTTTCGATGTCGGCAAAACTCAGGTATTCCAGAACTGCAACGATAAAATTATGACGACAACACCTCGGAGCTCAACTCCTCGGGACACTGCCACATAAAAGACAGGAGGCACCAAGAACAATGTTCTCATCACAAAACCATCGGAACAATTCCAAGATACCCGCGTGATCCTAAATTTTTTTTTAGTGAAATTTGAGGAGAGGAAAGTCAAAACATCTACGTGAGGACACCTCACCAGAGCGACGAAGGGACTGAGGAGTAAAAAGAATCCTACTCTCCGATATATATAATCCTAAGACTCAAAACATTTTTTCTAGACTCAACAATGCCAGCAATCAATCAAGCAGGGGGCTCCTAAGTCGGGGATGGCTCTGATTACCAACTTGTAACACCAACGATGCAGCTATATCTCCCACGTGTCGAAGCACGACTTAGAGGCATAACCGCATTGTGGTTTTGTCGCAAGAAGGGTCATCTTCACACAATACCATGTAATGAACAAGAATGGGATAAAGAGTTGGCTTACAATCGCCACTTCACACAATGAACATAAATAAATCATACATCATTCAGAGTACACACATAATCCGACTACGGACGAAGCCAAAAGAAAAGAAGATAACCCAACTGCTAGATCCCCGATCGTCCCAACTGGGCTCCACTACTGATCATCAAGAAACAATACATAATAACGACCAAGGTCTTCATTGAGCTCCCATCTGAGCTCGGTTGCATCACCTGCACTGGTATCATCGGCACCTGCAACTGTTGTGATAGTATCTGGTGAGTCACGAGGACTCAGCAATCTCAAAACCCGCGAGATCAAGACTATTTAAGCTTATGGGTAGGAAGTGCTAATGAGGTGGAGTTGCAGCAAGCACTAAGCAAATATGGTGGCTAACATACGCAAATAAGAGCGAGAAGAGAGCAAACGGAATGGTCGTGAACTAACAATGATCAAGAAGTGATCCTGAACTCCTACTTACGTCAAACATAACCCAAAGTCGTGTTCACTTCTTGGACTCACGAGAAGAGACCATCACGGCTACACACGCCTTGATTGATGCATTTTAATTAAGTCAAGTGTCAAGTTCTCTACAACCGGACATTAATAAACTCCCATCTGCCACATAACCGCGGACACGGCTTCCGAAAGTTTAGACCCTGCAGGGGTGTCCCAACTTAGCCCATCACAGGTTCTCACGGTCAACGAAGGATATTCCTTTTTCCCAGGAAGACCCTATCAGACTCGGAATCCCGGTTTACAAGACATTTCAACAATGGTAAAACAAGACCAGCAAGACCACCCGCTGTGCCGACAAATCCCGATAGGAGCTGCACATATCTCGTTCTCAGGGCACACCGGATAAGCGAAGCGTACAGGTACCGACGTAATCCAAGTTGCCAAGGAATGGTCCCGCACGGTGCTCTAGTTTGGACCAACACCCGAAGGAGCACTGGCCCGGGGGGTAAAATAAAGATGACCCTTGAGTTTGCAGAACCCAAGGAAAAAGGCTTAGGTGGCAAATGTTAAAACCAATGTTGGGCCTTGCTGGAGGAGTTTTATTCAAAGCGAACTGTCAAGGAGGTCCCATAAATCACCCAACCGTGTAAGGAACGCAAAATGAAGGAACATAACACGGGTATGACGGAAATTAGGGCGGCAAGAGTGGAACAAAACACCAGGCATAAGTCCGAGTCTTCCACCCTTTACCAAGTATATAGATGCATTAATTTAAATAAGAGATATTGTGATATCCCAACATAATCCTGTCCATCATGGAGCAATCTTCAACTTCACCTGCAACTAACAATGCTATAAGAGGGGCTAAGCAAAGCGGTGACATAGCCAAGCAACGGTTTGCTAGGAAGGGTGAAAAAGGTTAGAGGCTGACATGGCAATATGGGAGGCATGGTAAACAAGTGATAGGTAGTGCAGCATAGCGATAGAACGAAGCAACTAGCAAGCAAAGATAGAACTGATATCGAGGGTAATGGTCATCTTGCCTGAAATCCCAATAGGAAGAAGAACGAGTCCATGAAGAAGACAAACAGACGTAATCGAACGAATCCTCACAACTCCGGAACGAAACCGAAGCTAACGAAAGAAGCAAACCGGAAAGAAGCATACAACATGGTAAACAACCATCACATAATCATGGCATGATGCACAATCAAGTATGATGCATGTCCGGTTTAATGAGGCATGGCATGGCAAAGTGCAACACACAATACTACAAGTTAAGTGGAGCTCAATATGCAACGAGTTGCATATTGACGAAACACCACATCAATTATTTAGTTCTCTCTCGGTGATGTACCCAACAATATTAAATGTTATTAAACATGGCAAAAGGGGTGAAGCATAATAAAACTACCTAGCTAGACAATTTTAAATGAGGCCGGAAACAACAAACAACAATTCCGGAAAGTCCCCATGTCATTTAGTAGTTTAAAGCAAACAAAATTTTAAACATTTTAAATGTTGTTATCATGATGCGGATGATATATACAAGTTTTATGCAATTTTATGAAAATGTTGACATGAGCATGTTATGAAGCATTTGTCACCATGGTGGAACGAAAGGGGTGCCACGGCAACGATAACGAAAATGGTGCCACGGCAACATTTCGATGATCCGACAATTCGTCGAGATGTCGGTGCAAAAGAAAGTGTGGACGTACGAAACATGCAAAGATGGTGGGGGTGATCCCGGTTACCGGGTTCCCACGGGTCGACAGCATGGCAAACAAGGAGGAACTTGCAAAGACCTCTCTCGGACATGGTGCAAACACGAGCATCTCATACAACACATAAGCATTCGTTCATGGGCTGTCATCTCGGGGTTATACCTTCGAAGCATGCATTTTCGGAGCGGTTCGAGTTCGAAGCGACGTAGAGGAAGTAGACGTTCTCGTAGCGGTCGTAGAGGAAGTAGTTGTACACGTTCGTCTCGAAGAGGTACTTGACGAATCCAACATCTTTGGGGCGACGGTAGTGGTTCACGGACGTCGTGGGAAGTAGTGGAAGTAGTTGTACACGGCGACGGTAGTGGTTCATCTTGTAGTGGAACTTGGGCGTAGTGGTACACGGCGACGGTAGTCTTCAGACTTGGTTTTCCCGTGCATGACTCCACGGGTCCTGGGGTAACTCGGCGATGGCCTTGGCAAAGAGGCGGCAGCATCAGTTGAAGGAAGACGACGGGCGATGGGGCCGTCGGCCCCTGGTTCGAAGCAAAGGCGAGGCGGTGGCCTCGAGCGACGCTCACCAGCAGGAATAGTGATGGGGTCGCAGCACCATGGGGATGGAGGTGCTCGGCTCCCCTCGGGCGTTGCCGGCTGCTGGTGGAGGAGACTTGCGGGCGAGGTGGCTCCTGGTCGCCGTAGAGGAAGCAGAGGACGGCGCGGGCGCGATAGGAGGAAGGGAGACGCGAGGACGCATCGGGTCGACGGGGCGGCAGAGGCGTGGTCGCGGGGCTCGTTGTCGGCGCGAGGGGGTGGTGAGGCACGGTAGGAGAAGCAGGGTGTCACAGCCCCAGATCAACCCTAGAGCTTGCTTGTAACTAGTAGCATTGCATCCATGCATCATGTTTAATTTCCATGAAATTTGAAATGGGGATGATCAAGCCCTAGCACTAAAGCAATTCAAATAAGTTCAACTTCAAAATATCTTCAAAGAACCCAAAGTGGTTTGCAAAAATGTTCATGATTAATGGAAAAGGTGAAAACCATATCCAGAGGTGATGGATATTTTTCCAAAACATTTTTGGATTTTGAATAAACCATATTGTATTTGAATTGGGGCATTTAAATACTATTAATATTTTAAATGCTCCAACAATTCTGAAAATAGTTAAGGGCCTCTGTAATAATTTAGTTAATGGCCACAATTATTTTCAGGATTTAATTAAATGGTTTAGTATTTTGCTAAACTAAAACAAAACAGAAAATTAGAAAACTAAAACAAATAAAAAGAGAGAGAGAAGGGTTACCTGGCTTACCTCTCAGCCCACCTGGCCAACTCCACCGGCCCAGCCTTCTCCCCCTCCCCTCGCCCGGTTGGTGGCCCAGCCCACCCACCAACCGCCACGCTCGTCGCCTACCTCTGCGATGGCGAGAGGAGGGACACGGCGACCGCGCCCGAGCACGCCACGCCTCCTCCCTGCTCGCCTGCCTCACCGAGACGCCTCGCGCGTTCTCCTCGGCGCCGCCCCGAACCCCCTAGACCCCCTCGCTCTCTCCCTCTCCCTCGTTCTCTCCTCTGCTCCCTCTCTCTCGCCCGGACCGAGCACCGCCGTCGCCGCCCCTCGCTGCCCTTGCGGCCACCGCCACCCCCTCTCCTCCCCGGCATGCCCCCGAGCTCCGCCGAGCCCTCTCTCCCCTCCTCACCGAGCCTCCCGACACCGGAGCACCCCGAGGCGCCGCCCCGCCACTTTCCCCCTTCTCGGACCCGGGACTTCATCGACAAATTAAATGCGGCTCGGTGCCTCCCCGAGCTCGCCCGATGCCATCGTCGCACTCACGGTGAGCCCCGAGTCGCTTTCCCCTCTTCCCGACTCGTTCCCCTCCTCTAGCCACCGTTTCCATCGTGGATCAAACCCACCGCCGCCCGAAGCTTGTCGCCGGCGTCGCTCCGGCGACCATATGGTCATTCCGTGCTGACCAACATGTCCGCCGCATCACGTAGAGCCTCGCTAGCGCATCAGCTTCTGCGTTTGCACGCCGCAACCCCAACCCCGCACATGGCCGAACTCGGCGGCCGCCAACCTCGTCGCCGGCGTCGATCCTGACCGTCCCGAGCTCAAGCCACTCCACCAAGAGCCTCAGCTCATCCCCAGCTCCACGTAGGTACCCTCCCCGACCCTTTTGGTGGCCGGAACGGCAAAATGCACTTGCGCCGCCCGGCTCGCTGGCGGCTAAACGCCCGGCAGCCGACGTGGACTTTGACCTCGGGTGGGCCCGGTTGACTCTCTGAGTCAATGATGTGGGGCCCACTGCTTAATAACTAGGTTTAGTTTTAATTAAAATCTAATTAAGTTAATTACTCGACACGTGGGACCCACTGCCGGTTTGACCCGGACCAGCCCTGTTGACCTGATGACGTCATCATGCGACATCATGCCGTATGATAAACTGATTTCTGGAATTATTTTAATTCAGGAAATTCGAAAATGCCCTAAACTTTAATAAATCATATAAATTCAACCGTAACTCGGATGGAAATAATTTATATATGAAAAATGATCAGAAAAATATGAAGAATCTGTTTATGCCATGATCATGCATGTTTGAACAAGTTAACCTCACTGAATAGGATGAATCATGATTAGGGTAACTTATGAGCTAGCATTTGGAGTTGGAGTTCAACCTTGTTTGAATTCCACTTCAACTAACTTGGATTATTATTGCATTAGGTGAATTCAGTTCCTTAACATGATCATGCATCATATATGTGCATTGCATTGATTGTGTTCTTTCTCGATTGCGGTGTTTGTCCCCTCTCGGTGAAGCGATGTTCCGACGATGAATTCGATGACACCGATGAAGAACTATATTATCTTGAAGTGCCGGGCAAGCAAAACCCCTTGTTCATTCCGATACAATCCCACTCTCTCGCTCCTGCTCTATTTTACTGCATTAGGACAACAACGACTCATGTGTTACTTGCTGCGTAGCTGAACCCCTTGATCCTTTGCATGACCTGTCATTCCACAAGAACTAGATGAAACCCACTAGCATGAGTAGGAATTGTTTGAGCCATGTTGTGCCTACTCATCTATGCTTGTTTGTCATGCACACTCTTGCTTAGAGTTGAGTCGGGTCTGATTCATCGGGAATGAATTGGAATTGTTATGAACATGTCCTATTGTGTGAGAGCTAAGTGTGTGAACACGATTTGGTAAAGGTAGCGGTGAGAGGCCATGTAGGAGTACATGGTGGGTTGTCTCATTGCAGCCGTCCTCGTGAACCGAGATCTGTGTTTGTGATCCATGAAACAGCTACTACCACGCATTGGGCCCGAAACCAATGGACCCTCTCGGCTTCTTGACCACCCTTGTCCTCGGTCAAGGGAGTTGCAAGTAGTTTCGGTGTTTGTAGCATCTTTGGGGCGCCGCATAACGCTGACCTTAGGGTGGGTTGTGTTGCGGTAGGCACCGTGGCCCGTGTACCGAGTGCCCGTTTGGTATCTCGGAACCCTGCACACATCGTTCGGGGCTGTATGGGAAACCTCGGCGGACTCCTGCGGATGGAACCCGAATAGGCGATAAACCCGGACTAGGGACTTGAGTGTTTAGGTAGGCCGTGGCCGACACCCACGTTGGGTTTCCGCTTGAAGGTTGCAGTACATGTCGTGTAAACGGCGGTAAGTGGTGAGAGCGTGTGTGAAGAAGTACACCCTGCAGGGGTTTAATATGATCTATTGAATAGCCGTGTCCACGGAGAAGGACTTCAGGTTGCCTATATCAGTTCATAGACAAGTGAAAGTGGATACTCTAAAATGCGCAAGATAAGCGTGAGTGCTATGGATGGCGTTCTCGTAGGGAGACGGGAGGCGGGTCCATAGTGGTGTATTGATATGATGAATATGTGGACTCGTGTGCGCCACCTCAAAAGAGTTACTTGCGATCGTAGTTCAGGATAGCCACGGGTCAAAGCTGGCTTGCTGCGGTCAAACTCCACCACCCCCTTTGATCTTGATGCATATGTAGTTAGTTACGATGTAAGTCTTGCTGAGTACAATTGTACTCACGTTTGCTTATTTTATGTTTTGCGAGAGACGTCAGTCTCGCTAGTAGTTCCGCTTGGACTTGACGTTTAGCTTGTTACCTCAGCTACGATCTTGTGCCTTGGCAGGATCTCGGTAGATAGTCGGGCTTCTCAGCCTTTTTCATTTATAGTTATGCGTACTCAGACATGATTAGCTTCCGCTTGTGCTTTGACTTGTATGCTCGAGTGTTGGGTCATGAGACCCATGTTTGTAATATCTCGCTCTTGAGCCTAATGAATAATATTTGAGTCGTAGAGTTATGTTGTGATGCCATGTTGTATCTACGCATATTGAGCATAATGTGTGTATGTTTGAAATGCTTGGTATGTGTGGGATCCGACAAACTAGTTGTTTATCCTTGGCAGCCTCTCATATGGGGAAATGTAGTCTCGTGATTACGGCGATAGTAGTCCGCTTCTGACCCGGTTCACCGGAGTCCCGCTAGCCCGACACTCTTGCTTGGACACTTGACTGGCCGGCATGTGTTTCACTTCGTTCCTATATACATCCCTTCGGGAAATGTCACGCGGTGTTATTCGAGTCCTGCCTAGCCTGCTACAGCCCGGGATACCGGAGTCCTGTTAGCCAGTGCTACAGCCCGAATATATACGTTGATGACCGACATGCTCGATGTGATTCATGTATGTCTGTCCCCATAGGTTAGCGCCGCTTTGGGTTCCACGACTAGCCATGTCGGCCCGGGTTCTTTGTCATATGGATGCTAGCGACACTATCATATACGTGAGCCAAAAGACGCAAACGGTCCGGGACATGGTAAGGCGACACCGTGGGAATACCGTGCGTGAGGCCGCAAAGTGATATGATGGGTTACATGCTAGATCGGCGTGACTTAGGATCGGGGTCTGACGGTGTTGGTATCGAGCTTTGTTGCTGTGGGATTACCAAGCCAAACCGGTCGAAGTTGTGTCTAGAAATGCTTTAGTTATATAAGGGAATTGTTTGTGGAAGGGACCGTAAGGCTCTTTTTACTCCTTATACCTCATGGCCTTCTGATCTGAGTCATCCTCTTCTCTTCTACGGGTTTAAGAACTAGGCTTCTCATCTATCCATTAGGATGACGTGTTACTAATCCATAGACTTATAGGATTGTTGGTTTTAATCCCGATTCAGTTCCTATTGTTTACGTATGATATTTGTTGATCTCGAGAATCTTGTTATGATGTTGTTGAGTGGCTATACCATCATTTTTGCAGGATGTCTCAAATCATTTTGAGCATTTACAGCCGTTATCTGTCCGAGTCATCCCAGGTCTCTAAATAGTGCGATGCATTTGCAAATCCTTTCCTTCCGTTTCCGATGTCCTTTTGGTCGAGAATAAGCACACTAATCGGTAAGTTGAGGTACTTTGTTGCCTCGACATACATGTTGGAACTACTATTATGACCCTAGGTGTTTAGGAAGTCACCTAGCAATTTAGCAATGCTTTTGTATCCCGGTGTGATGATTCGCCATCATTTTGAAAGCATCCCGTGATGCCATTTAGTAGTAGGTATTCTACTCTGGGTTCTTGAACCGAGATTCATCCTACTTCATGTTGTTAGTATTTGCTAGTGCCTTTAGGATATTAGTAACCTTGCGATAGTCCTCAAGGTCCGTGGTATATCCTTCTTCCAAATACCATGAACCACTTATGGCAGAAGTTTGTTGAACCAAAAGATCACAACTAGAGTGCTCTTGAGGAGTTCTCCGTTCATAATTGTGACTCTGCCGGTTCTACTTTACGCATGGATTATCCGGAAGAAATGTTGAGCTTCGTTCGACATACTAATCTGTGCATCCACAACTCAGGAAGTTATATGTTCCTCTGAGTTGCTCTCTTGATTGCATTCGACCTTCATCTATCAATTGATAGCCAAGGGTATGTGTGCATTTGTGTTCATCGATGCATTTTGTCCTTGTGGTCCGTCAAGCCATTCTATTCCGGAATGACTAGGAGAAACAAACTCCGATACCTCATCCATATCCGAGGATTGGGTCAAAGTAGTTGTATCCCGCAGATCAAAATGCCAATTCAGCTTTTGAATCTGTTCTACCTTGGAGTGTTACCATCTTTATGTCAAGAATGTCATGGGAATGGCATAACCTCTTAGGAATTCTTGACGCAGTGATACTCTCGCTATCATTATTCATTCCTCGGTTCCGTGTTGTTGTAACCGGAATGCCGGCAAGTGACTTGTGATGTGTGACATCAATACTCGAGCAACTCATTGCTTGGTAGTGAATGGACAAAATTCTCATCCTTAGCGTGTTGGTTATTAAACCATCATCCTAAGATTGATCGTGCTACCTAGTCCTTATTTACGGTGCACACCTCGATTGATGAGTTAGGATCTTGTCAAGTCCTCACTCATTTGATAATATCGTCTTGCCACGAAAAGCAAGATTGTTCTCGAGCTTAGTAACATACCGGTGGTTCGTGACTTTCCAAATATCTTCTTGGAAGTGTTACCGGGTTGTTTCTTGACTGTTATGTTGGGCTCGTGATCAAGTTGGTTTTCCTGTAAACCACCCCTTCTCCAAGAATCTGTGTTGGATACCCCTGAGCTAGTTGGTTAAGCTAAACAACAACTTGGAGAATTGGAAGATAAAAGCTTGCCTAACTTAGTTCGATCCAAAGGGATATTCTTGTGAAGTGTATGTTGAAGAAAGATGATATCTTCATCGATTGGTCCTCGTGATCAGTTGTTGGATCTATCGTCCTCCCAATTCTTTGATTTGAGTATGGGCTATCGTCAAATCAAATCGGTACAACGGTGCTTTCGTAATGTTGTCTTACTCGTGGTTGATCCCTCGAGCATACACCATTATATCTTTGGTCCGACCAATGCTAGCAACGTGTTCACATGATGGTGGAAGTCGAAAGATATGGAAATTCCGATGAGTTCTTTGTTGAGCCCATCGGTAGCATTTTGTCTCCCCATGAGTCATGTTGAACATCAACCTAGTGTTGGAAACTTGTGTAAGCAATGCCTTCGTGATCCGTTCATGAAACCTATGCTTGGATGGTTGAAGAGACTTCCTCGAATTTATGTGTTTTAGGTGTAAGTTGCCGCCATGAATTTGAGAAAGGTTTGTCTTGCTTCCTCTGGAATCATTCCAGTCAGGTCATGCATGTGCGAAGAAGTATTCTATGGTTTGATAGACTGATCATCTTCATTCCGTATGTATTCCTAGCACACCAAGCCACCGACTGATTTGTTCAAGGAAAGGAGTTCTTTCATAAGAGCTAATCATGACTTATGTTAAGACTTCGATATCCTCGATGATGTTTCCCCCACCCGAACTCGGTAGTGTTTTATTATAAGACTACCATGTGGTCATGCTTGTCTAGGACAACGTGTTCACATGTTTGTAGCAAAACCAGCTCATGTTTTGGAGCTTGCTATCGTAGTTCATATCCCGAGAATCTCGCAACGCCATCTCGTCGAATTGTGTTGCAACCCTTCCTTTTCAGACATGATGAGTCTGAAATATCCTAACATCAACCAGATCTGAATCTCAATTAGATATGATGGTTGGAACATTCGAACAGTTGTATCTCGTTCCCAGCTTGCACCCCATTGTGCCAATTTCCATGGGCTGCCCTCTCATTAATTGATGTCTAGGATCATCCTCAAAAGTGGACTTACCATGGGTCCCCTCCACCTCGACGACAAGCAAAAATCATCCATTGCGTTGTCTTCAACAAGGTAGTCTACATCATCCATTCTAGTCCGGTGTACCATTCCTTGCATTCCACCAAATGATCGCTTGTGAATTGCCTTAGGCTGGTTTAAAGAGTTTCAATGATCCCTCTATCAAAAGTAATTCTTTTTGCCACTTAAGGGAATAGTTCTTTGCGTCACCTTTCTCAAGGTGTCCCGTTCACGGGATCATGATAAATATTTCCTCGCCATCTTGACACCATCCACCATCTTTCTAAGCGTGGAATTGTTGCCACCAATCAAACCCCATCGGTTGTTCCTCCGTCCCTCTCGATGTATTTTGTGTCTCAACTCGAGATGTGTCACCGTCTTAGTCCGTGAGTCGATCATATTTGCTTGATCTCCGTGAAGATCGAATCATGCAGGGTTTTCCCCTTTCTTTCTATTGTCGTGTCGAGTGAAGATCTTGAAAGCAAAGACGTCAAGACCAAGATGATGGAGTATATCATCATCTTCGAGAAGGGCAAATGGATCATGAAGATTGTGATAGTTTGTGACTTCCCTTTTCCTCTTACCTCACGTCTTGAATCTCGGGGCGAGATTCTTGTTTAGTGGGGGTGAGTTGTCACAACCCCAGATCAACCCTAGAGCTTGCTTGTAACTAGTAGCATTGCATCCATGCATCATGTTTAATTTCCATGAAATTTGAAATGGGGATGATCAAGCCCTAGCACTAAAGCAATTCAAATAAGTTCAACTTCAAAATATCTTCAAAGAACCCAAAGTGGTTTGCAAAAATGTTCATGATTAATGGAAAAAGGTGAAAACCATATCCAGAGGTGATGGATATTTTTCCAAAACATTTTTGGATTTTTGAATAAACCATATTGTATTTGAATTGGGGCATTTAAATACTATTAATATTTTAAATGCTCCAACAATTCTGAAAATAGTTAAGGGCCTCTGTAATAATTTAGTTAGTGGCCACAATTATTTTCAGGATTTAATTAAATGGTTTAGTATTTTGCTAAACTAAAACAAAACAGAAAATTAGAAAACTAAAACAAATAAAAGAGAGAGAGAAGGGTTACCTGGCTTACCTCTCAGCCCACAGCCAACTCCACCGCCCAGCCTTTCTCCCCCCTCCCTGGCCCTGGTTGGTGGCCCAGCCCACCAACCGCCACGCCGCACGCCGCCTACCTCTGCCCCGAGGCAGAGGAGGGACACGGCGACCGCGCCCGAGCACGCCACGCCTCCTCCCTGCTCGCCTGCCTCACCGAGACGCCTCGCGCGTTCTCCTCGGCGCCGCCCCGAACCCCCGAGACCCCCTCGCTCTCTCCCTCTCCCACGTTCTCTCCTCTGCTCCCTCTCTCTACTTGGGACCGAGCACGCCCGTCGCCGCCCCTCGCTGCCCTTGCGGCCACCGCCACCCCTCTCCTCCCGGCATGCCCCAGGCTCCATGAGCCCTCTCTCCACTCCTCACCGAGCCTCCCGACACGGAGCACCCCGAGGCGCCGCCCGCCACTTTCCCCCTTCTCGGACCCGCCGGACTTCATCGACAAATTCGTCGGCTCGGTGCCTCCCGAGCTTCGCCCGATGCCATCGTCGCACTCACGGTGAGCCCCGAGTCGCTTCCCCTCTTCCCGACTCGTTCCCCTCCTCTAGCCACCGCTTCCATCGTGATCAAACCCACCGCCGCCCGAGCTTGTCGCGGCGTCGCCCGCGACCATATGGTCATTCCGTCTTGACCAACATGTCCGCCGCATCACGTAGAGCCTCGCTAAGCGCCTCGGCTTCTGCGTTTACGCGCGCAACCCCAACCTCAAGACATGGCCGAACTCGGCGCCGCCAACCTCGTCGCCAAGGCGTCGATCCCGACCGTCCGAGCTCAAGCCACTCCACCAAGAGCCTCGGCTCATCCCGGCTCACGTAGGTACCCTCCCGACCCTTTTGGTGGCGGAACGGCAAAATGCACTTGCGCGCCGCGTCGCTCGCCCGGCGGCTAAACGCCCGGCAGCCGACGTGGACTTTGACCTCGGGTGGGCCCCGGTTGACTCTCTGAGTCAATGATGTGGGGCCCAAATTGCTTAATAACTAGGTTTAGTTTTAATTAAAATCTAATTAAGTTAATTACTCGACACGTGGGACCCACTGCCAGTTTGACCCGGACCAGCCCTGTTGACCTGATGACGTCCATGCGACATCATCTTGTGATAAACTGATTTCTGGAATTATTTTAATTCAGGAAATTCCGAAAATGCCCTAAACTTTAATAAATCATATAAATTCAACCGTAACTCGGATGGAAATAATTTATATATGAAAAATGATCAGAAAAATATGAAGAATCTGTTTATGCCATGATAATGCATGTTTGAACAAGTTAACCTCACTGAATAGGATGAATCATGATTAGGGTAACTTATGAGCTAGCATTTGGAGTTGGAGTTCAACCTTGTTTGAATTCCACTTCAACTAACTTGGATTATTATTGCATTAGGTGAATTCAGTTCCTTAACATGATCATGCATCATATATGTGCATTGCATTGATTGTGTTCTTTCTCGATTGCGGTGTTTGTCCCTCTCGGTGAGCGATGTTCCGACGATGAATTGATGACACCGATGAAGAACTATATTATCTTCGAAGTGCTGTGCAAGCAAAACCCCTTGTTCATTCCGATACAATCCCACTCTCTACGCTCCTGCTCTATTTTACTGCATTAGGACAACAACGACTCATGTGTTACTTGCTGCGGTAGCTGAACCCCTTGATCCTTTGCATGACCTGTCATTCCACAGTAACTAGATGAAACCCACTAGCATGAGTAGGAATTGTTTGAGCCATGTTGTGCCTACTCATCTATGCTTGTTTGTCATGCCTGCCATCGCTTAGAGTTGAGTCGGGTCTGATTCATCGGGAATGAATTGGAATTGTTATGAACATGTCCTATTGTGTGAGAGCTAAGTGTGTGAACACGATTTGGTAAAGGTAGCGGTGAGAGGCCATGTAGGAGTACATGGTGGGTTGTCTCATTGCAGCCGTCCTCAGGAACTGAGATCTGTGTTTGTGATCCATGAAACAGCTACTACCACGCATTGGGCCCAAAACCAATGGACCCTCTCGGCTTCTTGACCACCCTTGTCCTCAGTCCGGGAGTTGCAAGTAGTTCGGTGTTTGTAGCATCTTTGGGGGCCGCATAGCGCTGACCTTAGGGGTGGGTTGTGTTGCGGTGAGGCTGCGTGGCCCGGTGTACCGAGTGCCCGTTTGGTATCTCGGGAACCTGCACACATCATTCGGGCTGTATGGGAAACCTCGGCGGACTCCTGCGGATGGAACCCGAATAGGCGATAAACCCGGACTAGGGACTTGAGTGTTTAGGTAGGCCGTGGCCGACACCCACGTTGGGTTTCCGCTTGAAGGTTGCCGAGTACATGTCGTGTAAACGGTAAGTGGTGAGAGCGTGTGTGAAGAAGTACACCCCTGCGGGGTTTAATATGATCTATTGAATAGCCGTGTCCATGGAGAAGGACTTCTGGGTTGCCTATATCAGTTCATAGACAAGTGAAAGTGGATACTCTAAAATGCGCAAGATAAGCGTGAGTGCTATGGATGGCGTTCTCGTAGGGAGACGGGAGCGGGTCCATAGTGGTGTATTGATATGATGAATATGTGGACTCGTGTGCGCCACCTCAAAAGAGTTACTTGCAGTCGTAGTTCAGGATAGCCACCGGGTCAAAGCTGGCTTGCTGCAGTCAAACTCCACCACCCCCTTTGTTGATGCATATGTAGTTAGTTCGATGTAAGTCTTCTTGAGTACAATTGTACTCACGTTTGCTTATTTTATGTTTTGCGAGAGACGTCGGTCGCTTAGTAGTTCCGCTTGGACTTGACGTTTAGCTTGTTACCTCAGCTACGATCTTGTGCCTTGGCAGGATCTCGGTAGATAGTCGGGCTTCTCAGCCTTTTTCATTTATAGTTATGCGTACTTTCGAGACATGATTAGCTTCCGCTTGTGCTTTGACTTGTATGTTTCCGAGTGTTGGGTCATGAGACCCATGTTTGTAATATCTCGCTCTTATGAGCCTAATGAATAATATTTGAGTCGTAGAGTTATGTTGTGATGCCATGTTGTATCTACGCATATTGAGCATAATGTGTGTATGTTTGAAATGCTTGGTATGTGTGGGATCCGACAAACTAGTTGTTTATCCTTGGCAGCCTCTCATATGGGGAAATGTAGTCTCGTGATTACGAGCGATAGTAGTCCGCTACAGCCCGGTTCACCGGAGTCCTGCTAGCCCAAAGACTACTGCTTGGACACTTGACTGGCGGCATGTGTTTCACTTCGTTCCTATGTCCGTTCCTTCGGGAAATGTCACGCGGTGTTATTCGAGTCCTGCCTAGCCTGCTACAGCCCGGGATACCGGAGTCCTGTTAGCCAGTGCTACAGCCCGAATATATACGTTGATGACCGACATGCTCGATGTGATTCATGTATGTTCTGTCCCCATAGGTTAGCGCCGCTTTGGGTTCACGACTAGCCATGTCGGCCCGGTTCTTTGTCATATGGATGCTAGCGACACTATCATATACGTGAGCCAAAAGACGCAAACGGTCCCGGGACATGGTAAGGCGACACCTGTGGAATACCGTGCGTGAGGCCGCAAAGTGATATGATGGGTTACATGCTAGATCGGTGTGACTTAGGATCGGGGTCCCGGTGTTGGTATCGAGCCTGTTGCTCAGAGGATTACCAAGCCAAACTGGTCAAGTTGTGTCTAGAAATGCTTTAGTTATATAAGGGAATTGTTTGTGGAAGGGAACGTAAGGCTCTTTTTACTCCTTATACCTCATGGCCTTCTAATCTGAGTCATCCTCTTCTCTTCTACGGGGTTTAAGAACTAGGCTTCTCATCTATCCATTAGGATGACGTGTTACTAATCCATAGACTTATAGGATTGTTGGTTTTAATCCCCAGTTCAGTTCCTATTGTTTCTGTATGATAACTGTTGATCTCAGAATCTTGTTATGATGTTGTTGAGTGGCTATACCATCATTTTTGCAGGATGTCTCAAATCATTTTGAGCATTTACAGCCGTTATGCTGTCCGAGTCATCCTGTGTCTCTAAATAGTCGATGCATTTGCAAATCCTTTCCTTCCGCTTTCCGATGTCCTTTTGGTGAATAAGCACACTAATCGGTAAGTTGAGGTACTTTGTTGCCTCGACATACATGTTGGAACTACTATTATGACCCTAGGTGTTTAGGAAGTCACCTAGCAATTTAGCAATGCTTTTGTATCCCCAGTGTGATGATTCTGGCCATCATTTTCGAAAGCATCCCGTGATGCCATTTAGTAGTAGGTATTCTACTCCTGGGTTTCTGAACCCGAGATTCATCCTACTTCATGTTGTTAGTATTTGCTAGTGCCTTTAGGATATTAGTAACCTTGCGATAGTCCTCAAGGTCCGTGGTATATCCTTCTTCCAAATACCATGAACCACTTATGGCAGAAGTTTGTTGAACCAAAAGATCACAACTAGAGTGCTCTTGAGGAGTTCTCCGTTCATAATTGTGACTCTGCCAGTTCTACTTTTCTGCATGGATTATCCGGAAGAAATGTTGAGCTTCGTTCGACATACTAATCTGTGCATCCACAACTCAGGAAGTTATATGTTCCTCTGAGTTGCTCTCTTGATTGCATTACGACCTTCATCTATCAATTGATAGCCAAGGGTATGTGTGCATTTGTGTTCATCGATGCATTTTGTCCTTGTGGTCCGTCAAGCCATTCTATTCCGGATTGACTAGGAGAAACAAACTCCAGTACCTCATCCATATCCAGGATTGGGTCAAAGTAGTTGTATCCCGCAGATCAAAATGCCAATTCAGCTTTTGAATCTGTTCTACCTTGGAGTGTTACCATCTTTATGTCAAGAATGTCATGGGAATGGCATAACCTCTTAGGAATTCTTGACGCAGTTGATACTCTCGCTATCATTATTCATTCCTCGGTTCCGTGTTGTTGTAACGGAATGCCGGCAAGTGACTTGTGATGTGTGACATCAATACTCCGAGCAACTCATTGCTTGGTAGTGAATGGACAAAATTCTCATCCTTAGCGTGTTGGTTATTAAACCATCATCCTAAGATTGATCGTGCTACCTAGTCCTTATTTACGGTGCACACCTCGATTGATGAGTTAGGATCTTGTCAAGTCCTCACTCATTTGATAATATCGTCTTGCCACGAAAAGCAAGATTGTTCTCGAGCTTAGTAACATACCGGTGGTTCGTGACTTTCCAAATATCTTCTTGGAAGTGTTACCGGGTTGTTTCTTGACTGTTATGTTGGGCTCGTGATCAAGTTGGTTTTCTGTAAACCACCCTTCTCCAAGAATCTGTGTTGGATACCCTGAGCTAGTTGGTTAAGCTAAACAACAACTTGGAGAATTGGAAGATAAAAGCTTGCCTAACTTAGATTCGATCCAAAGGGATATTCTTGTGAAGTGTATGTTGAAGAAAGATGATATCTTCATCGATTGGTCCTCGTGATCAGTTGTTGGATCTATCGTCCTCCCAATTCTTTGATTTGAGTATGGGCTATCGTCAAATCAAATCAGTACTAACGGTGCTCGTAATGTTGTCTTACTCGTGGTTGATCCCTCGAGCATACACCATTATATCTTTGGTCCGACCAATGCTAGCAACGTGTTCACATGATGGTGGAAGTCCGATGATATGGAAATTCCGATGAGTTCTTTGTTGAGCCCATCGGTAGCATTTTGTCTCCCCATGAGTCATGTTGAACATCAACCTAGTGTTGGAAACTTGTGTAAGCAATGCCTTCGTGATCCGTTCATGAAGCCTATGCTTGGATGGTTGAAGAGACTTCCTCGAATTTATGTGTTTTAGGTGTAAGTTGCCGCCATGAATTTGAGAAAGGTTTGTCTTGCTTCCTCTGGAATCATTCCAGGTCAGTCATGCATGTGCGAAGTATTCTATGGTTTGATAGACTGATCATCTTCATTCCGTATGTATTCCTAGCACACCAAGCCACTGACTGATTTGTTCAAGGAAAGGAGTTCTTTCATAAGAGCTAATCATGACTTATGTTAAGACTTGATATCCTCGATGATGTTTCCCCACCCAAACTTCGGTAGTGTTTTATTATAAGACTACCATGTGGTCATGCTTGTCTAGGACAACGTGTTCACATGTTTGTAGCAAAACCAGCTCATGTTTTGGAGCTTGCTATAAGTAGTTCATATCCCGAGAATCTCATAGCGCCATCTCGTCAATTGTGTTGCAACCCTTCCTTTTCGGACATGATGAGTCTGAAATATCCTAACATCAACCAGATCTGAATCTCAATTAGATATGATGGTTGGAACATTGAACAGTTGTATCTCGTTCCCAGCTTGCACCCCATTGTGCCAATTTCCATGGGCTGCCCTCTCATTAATTGATGTCTAGGATCATCCTCAAAAGTGGACTTACCATGGGTCCCCTCCACCTCCGACGACAAGCAAAAATCATCCATTGCGTTGTCTTCAACAAGGTAGTCTACATCATCCATTCTAGTCGGGTGTACCATTCCTTGCATTCCACCAAATGATCGCTTGTGAATTGCCTTAGGCTGGTTTAAAGAGTTTCAATGATCCCTCTATCAAAAGTAATTCTTTTTGCCACTTAAGGGAATAGTTCTTTGCGTCACCTTTCTCAAGGTGTCCGTTACGGGATCATGATAAATATTTCCTCGCCATCTTGACACCATCCACCATCTTTCTAAGCGTGGAATTGTTGCCACCAATCAAACCCCATCGGTTGTTCCTCCGTCCCTCTCGATGTATTTTGTGTCTCAACTCGAGATGTGTCACCGTCTTAGTCCGTGAGTCGATCATATTTGCTTGATCTCCGTGAAGATCGAATCAGGCAGGGTTTTCCCTTTCTTTCTATTGTCGTGTCGGTGAAGATCTTGAAAGCAAAGGCGTCAAGACCAAGATGATGGAGTAAATCAACATCTTCGAGAAGGGCAAATGGATCATGAAGATTGTGATAGTTTGTGACTTCCCTTTTCCTCTTACCTCACGTCTTGAATCTCGGGGCGAGATTCTTGTTTAGTGGGGGTGAGCTGTCACAACCCCAGATCTACCCTAGAGCTTGCTTGTAACTAGTAGCATTGCATCCATGCATCATGTTTAATTTCCATGAAATTTGAAATGGGGATGATCAAGCCCTAGCACTAAAGCAATTCAAATAAGTTCAACTTCAAAATATCTTCAAAGAACCCAAAGTGGTTTGCAAAAATGTTCATGATTAATGGAAAAAGGTGAAAACCATATCCAGAGGTGATGGATATTTTTCCAAAACATTTTTGGATTTTTGAATAAACCATATTGTATTTGAATTGGGGCATTTAAATACTATTAATATTTTAAATGCTCCAACAATTCTGAAAATAGTTAAGGGCCTCTGTAATAATTTAGTTAATGGCCACAATTATTTTCAGGATTTAATTAAATGGTTTAGTATTTTGCTAAACTAAAACAAAACAGAAAATTAGAAAACTAAAACAAATAAAAGAGAGAGAGAAGGGTTACAGCTTACCTCTCAGCCCACACAGCCAACTCCACCGCCCAGCCTTCTCCCCTCCCTCGGCTGGCCCAGTTGGTGGCCCAGCCCACCAACCGCCACGCCGCTCGTCGCCTACCTCTGCCAAGAGGCGAGAGGAGGGACACTGGCCAGCGCCCGAGCACGCCACGCCACGCCTCCTCCTGCTCGCCTACCTCACCGAGACGCCTCAAGACGTTCTCCTCGGCGCCGCCCAGAACCCCTAGACCCCTCGCTCTCTCCCTCTCCTCGTTCTCTCCTCTGCTCCCTCTCTCGCCCGGGACCGAGCACCGCCGTCGTCGCCGCCCCTCGCTGCCCTTGCGGCCACCGCCACCCCCTCTCCTCCCGGCATGCCCCGAGCTCCGCCGAGCCCTCTCTCCTCCTCACCGAGCCTCCCGACACCGGAGCACCCCGAGGCGCCGCCGCCACTTTCCCCTTCTCGGACCCTTGGGACTTCATCGACAAATTCGTCCGGCTCCGGTGCCTCCCGAGCTCGCCCGATGCCATCGTCGCACTCACGGTGAGCCCCGAGTCGTTTCCCCTCTTCCCGACTCGTTCCCTCCTCTAGCCACCGTTTCCATCGTGACCGAAACCCACCGCCGCCCGAGCTTGTCGCCGGCGTCGCTCCGGCGACCATATGGTCATTCCGTGCTGACCAACATGTCCGCCGCATCACGTAGAGCCTCGCTAGCGCCTCAGCTTCTGCGTTTGCACGCCGCAACCCCAACCCCGCACATGGCCGAACTCCGGCGGCCGCCAACCTCGTCGCCGGCGTCGATCCTGACCGTCCCGAGCTCAAGCCACTCCACAAAGAGCCTCGGCTCATCCCGACTCCACGTAGGTACCCTCCCGACCCTTTTGGTGGCGGAACGGCAAAATGCACTTAACGCCGGCGTGGCTTTCGCCCGTGACTAAACGCCGCAGCCGACGTGGACTTTGACCTCGGGTGGGCCGGTTGACTCTCCCGAGTCAATGACAGGTGGGGCCCAGCCCTGTTTAATAACTAGGTTTAGTTTTAATTAAAATCTAATTAAGTTAATTACTCTGACACGTGGGACCCACTGCCAGTTTGACCTGGACCAGCCCTGTTGACCTGATGACATCACTGCGACATCATCTTGGCGCGAAGAACTGATTCTGGAATTATTTTAATTCAGGAAATTCGAGAAAATGCCCTAAACTTTAATAAATCATATAAATTCAACCGTAACCTCGGATGGAAATAATTTATATATGAAAAATGATCAGAAAAATATGAAGAATCTGTTTATGCCATGATCATGCATGTTTGAACAAGTTAACCTCACTGAATAGGATGAATCATGATTAGGGTAACTTATGAGCTAGCATTTGGAGTTGGAGTTCAACCTTGTTTGAATTCCACTTCAACTAACTTGGATTATTATTGCATTAGGTGAATTCAGTTCCTTAACATGATCATGCATCATATATGTGCATTGCATTGATTGTGTTCTTTCTCGATTTGCGGTGTTTGTCCCTCTCGGTGAGCGATGTTAGGCGATGAATTCGATGACACCGATGAAGAACTATATTATCTTGAAGTGCCGTGCAAGCAAAACCCCTTGTTCATTCCGATACAATCCCACTCTCTCGCTCCTGCTCTATTTTACTGCATTAGGACAACAACGACTCATGTGTTACTTGCTGCGGTAGCTGAACCCCTTGATCCTTTGCATGACTGTCATTCCACGGTAACTAGATGAAACCCACTAGCATGAGTAGGAATTGTTTGAGCCATGTTGTGCCTACTCATCTATGCTTGTTTGTCATGCACTGCTACTGCTTAGAGTTGAGTCGGGTCTGATTCATCGGGAATGAATTGGAATTGTTATGAACATGTCCTATTGTGTGAGAGCTAAGTGTGTGAACACGATTTGGTAAAGGTAGCGGTGAGAGGCCATGTAGGAGTACATGGTGGGTTGTCTCATTGCAGCCGTCCTCGAACCGAGATCTGTGTTTGTGATCCATGAAACAGCAACTACCACGCATTGGGCCGAAACCAATGGACCCTCTCGGCTTCTTGACCACCCTTGTCCTCGGTCAAGGGAGTTGCAAGTAGTTTCGGTGTTTGTAGCATCTTTGGGGGCATGCATAGCGCTGACCTTAGGGGTGGGTTGTGTTGCGGTAGGCACCGTGGCCCGGTGTACCGAAAGTGCCCGTTTGGTATCTCGGGAACCCTGCACACATCGTTCGGGGCTGTATGGGAAACCTCGGCGGACTCCTGCGGATGGAACCGAATAGGCGATAAACCTGGACTAGGGACTTGAGTGTTTAGGTAGGCCGTGGCCGACACCCACGTTGGGCTTCCGCTTGAAGGTTGCCGAGTACATGTCGTGTATGTGGCGGTAAGTGGTGAGAGCGTGTGTGAAGAAGTACACCCTGCAGGGTTTAATATGATCTATTGAATAGCCGTGTCCACGGAGAAGGACTTCTGGGTTGCCTATATCGGTTCATAGACAAGTGAAAGTGGATACTCTAAAATCGCGCAAGATAAGCGTGAGTGCTATGGATGGCGTTCTCGTGAGGGAGGCGGAGGCGGGTCCATAGTGGTGTATTGATATGATGAATATGTGGACTCGTGTGCGCCACCTCAAAAGAGTTACTTGCGATTAAATGTAGTTCGGGATAGCCACCGGGTCAAAGCTGGCTTGCCGTCAAACTCCACCACCCCCCTTTGATCTTGATGCATATGTAGTTAGTTACGATGTAAGTCTTGCTGAGTACAATTGTACTCACGTTTGCTTATTTTATGTTTTGCAGAGAGCGTCGGTCTCGCTAGTAGTTCCGCTTGGACTTGACGTTTAGCTTGTTACCTCAGCTACGATCTTGTGCCTTGGCAGGATCACAGTAGATAGTCGGGCTTCTCGGCCTTTTTCATTTATAGTTATGCGTACTTTCAGGACATGATTAGCTTCCGCTTGTGCTTTGACTTGTATGCTTTTCGAGTGTTGGGTCATGAGACCCATGTTTGTAATATCTCGCTCTTGAGCCTAATGAATAATATTTGAGTCGTAGAGTTATGTTGTGATGCCATGTTGTATCTACGCATATTGAGCATAATGTGTGTATGTTTGAAATGCTTGGTATGTGTGGGATCCGACAAACTAGTTGTTTATCCTTGGCAGCCTCTCATATGGGAAATGTAGTCTCGTGATTACGGCGATAGTAGTCCGCTACAGCCCGGTTCACCGGAGTCACGCTAGCCCGGCACTACCGCTTGGACACTTGACTGGCCGGGCATGTGTTTCACGCCGTTCCTTTGTCTGCATCCCTTCGGGAAATGTCACCTTGGTGTTATTCGAGTCCTGCCTAGCCTGCTACAGCCGGGATACCGGAGTCCTGTTAGCCAGTGCTACAGCCCGAATATATCGTTGTTGACCGACATGCTCGATGTGATTCATGTATGTCTGTCCCCTTTGGTTAGCGCCGCTTTGGGTTCACGACTAGCCATGTCGGCCCGGGTTCTTTGTCATATGGATGCTAGCGACACTATCATATACGTGAGCCAAAAGGCATAAGCGGTCCGGGACATGGTAAGCGACACCGTGGGAATACCGTGCGTGAGGCCGCAAAGTGATATGATGGGTTACATGCTAGATCGGTGTGACTTAGGATCGGGGTCCTGACACAGGGCGCGACGAGCTGCGGCCGGCCGGCGAGGAGGTGGAGCCGCAAGGCGGCGGGGTCGCGCGCGAGGTGGGTCGGGAGGAGCGGGGCTCTGCTCCTCTCTGGCAGCACGAGGGGAACGAGGGGAGATGAGGGGGATTCGATCTTGCTAGGTTTAACAGTGCGCCGTCTGGGCCTGTGGAACGGGCCTTAGAGGCCGGCCCAGTGGAGAGGAAATGGCCAGAGGTCTAGTCGCCTAGTGAAAAAAAAGGGGTTTTCCTCATTGGAAAAGAAAAGAGGGGCCAAAGGATTGATTTGAAGGTCTAAATAAATCCAACTTTAGCTGAAATTTGGCAAGTGGACTCAATGGAATATATGAAGGCTCCACAAGAAGGATTGGAGGCAAAAAGGAGAAAAGAGCAACGATGTGAATATTCGGAAACGAAAGGAACTTTAAAATGCAAGTGGTTTGTGGTTAATTCCAAATAATGGAATATTTTATAATAGCTCCCTAATATTGGAGGATATGTTATAAAGAGAAGTCACCCTTCCCTCGATTTAAATGGATCAAAGATCCATACAATTTTATTTAGTTGAGTTTTAAAAATTAATGATATGATGGCATGATGAAACGATGCAATGCAAGAGATGACATGATGCAATGCAACAAGCAAATAAAACACACGGCGAAACTCGGAATAGCTGGAAGTCTTCTGGAGCGTCGGTCTCGGGGCGTTACATCAAGAGTGTTGTGTCTGGTTACAGAGGTTATAACTTGGGGGCAATAGTTGCACGTAGGTTGCATAATAATAGTAAAAAGGGAAATTTCTTTGGAGGAATTTATGCAACCCATGTGGCAAATTTTCTTAATATAGCTCCACGAGAGGGGGTTATGATTGTACCTGCTGCTTATTTAGATAAAGAAGCTATGTTTGATCATCATTTTCTTGAGAGGAATGAACAATTCCTCCATTATCGACTAATCTATGATAGACGCAATGTCGTCCGTGTCACTCTTCCTGCCCCCTACCTTTTTGATTATCAGGCAAGAGGAGGATATGTTATCACCAGGGAAGAAGCCACTAAATATGAGAGGGGAATGGAGGCAGCTCGCCAACATGCTGCTGCCCAGGAGGCTGTTGCCTCTGCATCTCAGTACAATCCCAGTTTCACTTATGGATATCAGTCAGGCGGTCCTTGGTATTAACCAACTTAGGCCAAAAGCCTAAGCTTGGGGGAGTACGTATTTCTCATCGACTTTACATTCATGTTCACACACTAGTCGTCGGTGCTCATACTCTTTCATTGTATTATCCATGTTAGTTTAAATCTCCTTTTCTAGTTTTCTTCTTGTGTGTTTGATAAACCTTAAGAAAAACCAAAAAAAATAGTTAGTTTAATTTCCTTGCTTGTAGTAGAAATTAAAATGAAAACCCAAAAATATTTCTCGTTCTTCTTTTACTTGTTGGGAGCTTTCCCGTGTAAATAGTTTTATTTTCTTTTCTTTCTTCTGGGGGTCGAGAATACCATATTGAAAATGCTTAGTGGCTCTCATATGCATGATTGATTATTTATATTTAGAGCCCATATTACTTGTCTTCTCTCTTGAGTTGAATGCTTGCAGATTCCAAATTTAGTCCAATGCACGTGCACTATTATTATTATACACTTAGATTAAATTAGGTGCAAGTGAAAGGCAATAATGACGATATATGATGGACTTATTGGGATGAGAAAAGCTGGTATGAACTTGACCTCTCTTGTTTTTGTAAATATGATGATTCATCGTTCCTGACTCAGCTATTATGAAATAAACATATTTGCAATGACACTTAGAGATTATAGTTGCTTGTGCCATGCTTGATTAGCTACGAGTTATAATGGTTTACCTTGCGTGCCAACATGCTATTAGAATGATATGATGGGATGGTATCCTCCTTTGAATGAATTGAGTGACTCGACTTGGCACATGTTCACGCATGTAGTTGAATCAAATCAACATAGCCTTCATGATATTTATGTTCATGGTGAATTATATCCTACTCATGCTTGTATTCGGTGTGAATTAATTTTAATGCATGCTTACGACTGTTATCGCTCTCTCAGTTGGTCGCTTCCCAGTCTTTTGCTAGCCTTCACCTGTACTAAGCGGGAATACTGCTTGTGCATCCAAACTCCTTAAACCCCAAAGTTGTTCCATATGAGTCCACTATACCTTCCTATATGCGGTATCTACCTGCCATTCCAAGTAAATTTGTATGTGCCAAAGTCCAAACCTTCAAATGAAATTCTGTTTTGTATGCTCGAGCAACTCATGTTTCAACTAGGGCTGCCTATATCTTCCATGATAGGTGTGTTATTCTCAGTGGAGTGGACTCCGCTCCTCATTCATTTAGAAAGAGCCAGAAGGGATGCCCAGTCCCATGATCCAAAAAGATCAAAGCAAATCAAAATAATTAAACAAAACTCCCCAGTGGTTGTTGTATGTTGGAGGCACTCGTTGTTTCGAGCAAGCCATGGATTGATGCTTGTTGGTGGTTGGGGGAGTATAAACCTTTACCATTCTGTTTGGGAACTGCCTATAATGCATGTAGTATGGAAGATACAACCATCTCACAAATGTTGCATTGACAGCGAAAGTATGCCGCTCAAAATGTTATTCAATCTCTATTTTAAAATCGAGCTCTGGCACCTCTACAAATCCCTGCTTCCCTCTGCGAAGGGCCTATCTATTTACTTTTATGCTGAGTCATCATCCTTCTTATTAAAAAGCACCCGTTGGAGAGCACACTATCATTTGCATTCATTATTATTTATTTATATTGTGTATGACTTGACTTGATCTCTTTTACCGTGAATTACAATATTTAGTTAGTCCTTGATCTTTAAAGGTGCTCTGCATTTATGTTTTGCGGTCTCAGAAAGGGTTAGCGAGATACCATTTTGTTATATCATGTTATGATTATTTTGAGAAAGTGTTGTCATCCGAGTTTTATTATTATGACTCGCTAGCTGATTATGCTATTGATATGAGTACTTGTGAGACCTATGTGTTATTGTGAGTATGGTTAGTTCATAATATTTGCTGAAACTTGAATGCTGGCTTTTCATGTTTACAACAACAAGAGCAAACCGAGTTTGTAAAAGTTTTTCTTTATCACTTTCAGTTTGTCAACTGAATTGCTTGAGGACAAGCAAAGGTTTAAGCTTGGGGTGTTGATACGTCTCCAACGTATCTACTTTTCCAAACACTTTTTCCCTTGTTTTGGACTCTAACTTGCATGATTTGAATGAAACTAACCCGGACTGACGCTGTTTTCAGCAGAACTACCATGATGTTTTTTTATGTGTAGAAAAGAAAAGTTCTCGGAATGTCCTGGAAATCCACGGAGGCATTTTTCAGAATAAATAAGAATTTTTGGCAAAAGAATCAAGGCCAGGGGGCCCACAGGCTGTCCACGAGACAGCCCCCCCTAGGGGCGCGCCCTCCTATCTCGTGGCCCCCCGGACCTCCTCCGACCTCAACTCCAACTCCATATATACCGTCTCGGGGAGAAAAAAAATCAGAGAGAAAGTTTCATCGCGTTTCAAGACACGGAGCCGCCGCCAAGCCCTAATCTCTCTCGGGAGGGCTGATCTGGAGTCTATTCGGGGCTCCGGAGAGGGGGATTCTTCGCCGTCGTCATCATCAACCATCCTCCATCACCAATTTCATGATGCTCACCGCCGTGCGTGAGTAATTCAATCGTAGGCTTGCTAGACGGTGATGGGTTGGATGAGATTTACCATGTAATCAAGTTAGTTTTGTTAGGGTTTGATCCCTAGTATCCACTATGTTCTGAGATTGATATTGCTATGACTTTGCTATGCTTAATGCTTGTCAATAGGGCCCGAGTGCCATGATTTTAGATCTGAACCTATTATGTTTTCATGAATATATGTGTGTTGTTGATCCTATCTTGCAAGTCTATAGTCACCTATTATGTGTTATGATCCGACAACCCCGAAGTGACAATAATCGGGATACTTCTCGGTGATGACCGTAGTATGAGGAGTTCATGTATTCACTATGTGTTAATGCTTTGGTCCGGTTCTCTATTAAAAGGAGGCCTTAATATCCCTTAGTTTCCACTAGGACCCCGCTGCCACGGGAGGGTAGGACAAAATATGTCATGCAAGTTCTTTTCCATAAGCACGTGTGACTATTTACGGAATACATGCTTACATTACATTGATGAATTGGAGCTAGTTCTATATCACCCTATGTTATAACTATTGCATGAGGAATCGCATCCGGCATAATCATCCATCACTGATCCATTGCCTACGAGCTTTTCACATATTGTTCTTCGCTTATTTACTTTTCCGTTGCTACTGTTACAACTACTTCAAAAACCCAAAAACATTTATCTTTTCTGTTGCTACTGTTACCATTACTATCATACCACTCTTGCTACTAAACACTTTGCTGCAGATACTAAGTTATCCAGGTGTGGTTGAATTGACAACTCAACTGCTAATACTCTAGAATATTCTTTGGCTCCCCTTGTGTCGAATCAATAAATTTGGGTTGTATTTCACCCTCGAAAGCTGTTGCGATCCCCTACACTTGTGGGTTATCAGGGTCGCAGAAGAACAAAAGCTTGCGGCGGTGGAAAAAGTGTTTCGGGTGGCTCTTTGTTGGTTCCCCAATATTTGATAACTTACAGCCATGGAATTAGGTCAGATAGAGCCTCGAGGGGCCCATAAGGCAATGGGGCACGCCCTGTTGCCTTGTTGTCTTCTCTTCGTCCTCTGGTCTCCTCCCGAAGCTCCTAGGATCTCTTTTGTTCAGAAAAAAATTGTCGAAAACTTTCGTAGCATTTGGACTGCCCTGATTTCTCGAAGGTAAGAAGAAAATAAGAAGTCTCTTGAGCAGTGAGGAGCACAACGATTTGTGGTGAATCAAGCGAGAGTACTGGGATTCGAGAATGAAGAGAAGAGGCTAATTAAGTCATTCAATTTCAGAAAGGAGTCTTTCCTTACTTCCTTACACAAAATTGTTATGTTGTTATGCTTCTCGTGCAATCAAAACTTAGAATAGACGAAAAAGAGTTCCCTCGGGACCGTTTTATACTGTTTTTCTAGAAAACCAAAAACCAACAGAAAACAACAACTGGCACTAGTCACTAGGTTAATAGTTTAGTTCCCAAAAATGATATAGAATAGGATAAAAATGCATATAAAACATTCAAGATTGAGAATATAATAGCATGGAACAATCAAAACTTATAGATTCGTTGGAGACGTATAAGCATCCCCAAGCTTAATTCCTGCTCGTCCTCGATTAGGTAAATGGTAAAATAAATAGTTTTTGATGTGGAATGCTACTTAACATGTGTATCATGTAATCTCTTACGGTATGAATATTGAAATACGAGTGATTCAAGGCAATAGTGTATAACTTGGTATAAAGACATCAATACTCAGGCATACCAACAAACAATCATGCCTTTCAAAATAGAAATGTTAAAGAACATAAAGTATTAATCATGAACTACTCTCATGACAAGCCGAGCAATTGGATCATACTTTTTAACGCACTTCTGTTTTTTCAACCCCGCACAATACATGAGCTTGAGCTATGGATATAACACTATGGGTGGATAGAATGCGGTGATAGAGATCAATAAGGGGAAGTAAAAAAGGAAGAAAGTCTCGCATCGACATGGATAATCAATGACTATGGAGATGCACATCAATTGATATCAATGCGAGGAGTAGGGATTACCATACAACGGATGCATTAAGAGCTATAGGTGTATGAAAGATCAACGGAAACTAAGTGGGTGTGCATTAAATTTGCTTGCTCATGAAGGCCTCGGGCATTTGAGGAAGCCCATCATAGGAATATACAGGCCAAGTTCTATAACATTAAATTCTCACTAGTATATGAAAGTCACAACTCATGAAACTCTGTACATGAAAAACATGGTGGTACTCTGAAACACAAGTGTGGAAAAGGATAGTAACATTGCTCTCACACTCTCTCTCTCTCTCACTCTCTCTCTCTCTCTCTCTCTCTCTCTCTCTCTCTCTCTCTCTTCCGGTTCCTCATCCCGACATGTGGGGGAATCATCGTCTCCATCATCCATCCCTCACTTGGACAATGCTTTAATAATGATGATCACCACACTTCTATTTACTTACAACTCGATAAAACTAAAAATATGACTCTATATGAATGTCCCTCGCAGTGTACCAGGATATGCAATGATCTAGTGTAACATGGATAAAAAATGAAGAATGGTGGCTGAGTCACAAATACTATGTCAGATATATGATCATGCAAAACAATATGAAAATGAATATGTATGTCATATTAACGGAACAGTGGAAGTTGAATGGCAATATATCTCGGAATGACTGGAAATGTCATGATAGGTAGGTATGGTGGCTGTTTTGATAAAGATATAAGGAGACTTATGTATGATAGACCGTATCATATCATGGGGTCTAGATGCACCGGCGAAGTTTGCACCGACTCTCGAGGTGAGAAAGGGTCATGCACGATATCCAAGAGGCTAGTAAATTGCGGAAAGATAAGAGCATGTTTAATCCATGGACTCACATTAGTCATAAAGAACTCACATACTTATTATGAAAGTTTATTAGCCATGGAAGCAAAGTACTACTTGCTCAATGATCTGTTGAGTGCTAGTAGGATGTGAGTCATGAAAATATATTCGTGAGATTATTTCATGAATATTCGAAATAGTGTTGGGGAACGTAGTAATAATTCAAAATTTTCCCACGTATCACCAAGATCCATCTAGGAGATTCTAGCAATGAGAGAGAGAGATAAAGAGGGAGTGCATCTTCATACCCTTGAAGATCGCTAAGCGGAAGCGTTACAAGAACGCGGTTGATGGAGTTGTACTCGCGGCGATTCAAACCGTGGAAGATCCGATCTAGTGCCAAACGGACGGCGCCTCCGTGTTCAACACACGTACAACCCTGGGACGTCTCCTCCTTCTTGATCCAGCAAGGGGAGAGGAGAAGTTGAGGGAGAACTCCGACAACACGACGGCGTGGTGGTGGTGGAGCTTGTGGTTCTCCAGCAGGGCTTCCCCAAGCACTACAGAGGAGGAGGAGATGTATGAGGAGGGAGGGGCTGCGCCAGGGGAAGGGTGTGGCTGCCCTCCCACCCCCTCACTATATATAGGGGGAAGGGGAGAGGGGCCCGACCCCTCTAGATGGATCTAGAAGAGGGGGCGGCGGCCAGGGGAAACCCTAGGAGGGTTTGGGTGCCCCCACCCCCTAGGAAACTTGCCCCCCAAGCCAGGAGGGGCAGCTGCCCTAGGGGTCACTACTAGGGAAAACCCTAGTAGTAGAACGAGTTTTGAGTCTAGCAGCAGCGCGGGCAGCCGCGCTACTACTACGGTGCTACATCTAACTGTTTGTAGTAGCGCGGTCCGCACCCGCGCTACTACTGTTGACGATATCAGCAACGCTTTTTTGGAATGCGCTACTATTAGTTAGCTGTAGCCCCTCGCTACTGCTATATCTTTCATCATTTCCCCCGCTTCCTACCCTGTTTCGGTTTCAATAAACTGCAATTTCCAGATACTAGGTATTACTAGATATCAATTTTATAAAGCATTATAGGTACTAGGTAGTACTCCCTCCGTTCCAAATTACTCGTCGTGGTTTTAGTTCAAACAACGACGAGTAATTTGGAACGAAGGGAGTACTAGATAACAATTTCATGTATAGTCAACATGCATTCTCAAGCAGTACAAGGTCATATCGACAATGATCATCATATGTAGTTCTAGATGATACCGATGACGATCATCATATGTAGTTCTAGATGATATCGACAACAATCATCATATGTAGTTCTAGATGATATAGCCACACACACATATGTAGTTCTAGATGATATCGAAGATGATCATCATCCTCAAGCCTGGGCGGTGGGTGTTCCTGATAGTAATTAGGATGGCTTGTCCAACACGAAGATTCTTGCCATCGAGGAATCTCTTCCACCCAACCGAGTTGAAGTGTGTGCGACCGTCCGTGTCCATGCAGTAAGTACAGGTTGTGACAGAGCCCCCTTGCGGTAACGCATAGTCCAGCTGAGCCTTCTTCATCAAGCTCGATACCATAACTCATAGATAGGCTCTTTGCCAATTTCGGAATAATAAAAACATATAAATTAATAAATAGCCTCGCACATACTCTTGCAAATAGGTATATATGGATTATCTACACTATTAATAGTTCCTTAGATTCTACACTAATAAGCATGTGATCAAACTCTACACTAAAGCATGTCATCGACTAGATTCCACACAACATATCATTGGACTCTACACTAAGCATATCATGAGATAATTTGCATTTGTAAGTATAACATACCATATTATGTCGATCGACCATGGTACTTGTCAGGCGGGTCACGAATGGCACCCTGACAAAGTCAGCACATGGCGGAATTATGTCCCATAGGTTGCACACCTCCTCCTCGCTCAGTCTCATTCTTTGAGCTACGATGGCTTCATGAAGTGGGTCCTCATCATCTTCATCGAGTGGGTCCTCATCATCTTCTTCATCTTCATCATCATCCACCAGGTTGATATAAATGACAGCCAACTTGGGTCTTTCTGGTCTAAAGGAAAAGCTGATCAACTCACCACTAGTAAGACACATGCGGGCGAGGAAACGAGCCCATCCATCTCCTCCAATCTGCAACATATTGCATCCTTTCTCGACCTCCATAGTGTATGGTCCCCCAGGGCCTCAAATATCATAGTGTCTCCTGTCAGCTTGTTGAATTTCAACCTCAGATTGCATGGGACAATCTATGTGAAAAAAGAAAAATGACACAATGTAGTAATACCAACACTAAAAATAAAATAGTTGTTACATTTCATATAATTTTGTAACATCCCAAATTTTCAATTTGGAATATTATACATTAAGTCATCATGCATATCATATTTTCTTGCATTTTGCCGATCCTAGAAATTTCACGCAACTCAAGGATCCTCGGAGAGAGTTGGAGATTTCGTTATTTTCATATTTGAGTTTTTCTCAAATTTTGAAAATAGGATCATTTGATTTTATTTATTTTATCTTCAATTATTTCTTCTATAAAAAATAAGAGAGGGAATAATATGACTTTCCCAAAATTTAGGAAAAATGAAGATTTAAAAAATAAATCAAATTTTGGATTTTTCGGAGTTTATTTGCCTTAGGAAAAATGCATGTTTAAAAAAATTGCATTTTTGGTCCCGAGTAAAAGTTCATTTTGTTCGACTCATTTTTAGGAGTCGGGAAAAATTTACTTTGTAAATTTTGGTGTTCGTTTAGATTTTATTTTATTCGTTTTTCTGCGCGTGATTATATTTAAAAAAAATATGCACAGCGCCCGACTGGGCCAAGGGCCCAGCCGAGCCGCCCGCCCCCTCGCTGCGTGTTCACAGCAGCGCCGCCGGGCGAGTCCGAGGAGGACTGCTCCTCCTCCTCCCCGTGCTTGCCCCTCCCCAAGCTACCCCCTCCTATATATACCCCTCACCCTCCTCTCCTCCCAACCCGCAGCCGCCGCCGCCTCTCTCCGTAGCCGCCGCCTTGCCGCCGCCTGGCCGCCACCATGCCCGTGCGCCACCGCCGCCGGTGCCCCACCGCTGCCGTGGCCGTCGCCGCCGCCCATAGCCGCCGCCATTGGAGCCCCACCTCGGCGAGGTAGCCGCACCGCGCCACCCTCCCCTCGGTTCGGCTTTTTTTATAAAAACCGTTCCGGTTTTCTTTGCCGTTGTTCGGTTTTTTTAAACTCTAGATCAGTTTTTTTTAAAAACCTAGTTCGGTTTTAAATTTTTTTCGGTTTTGTTGATTAGTGAACGTTCACCGATCCGTTCGTTTTAACGAACGTGTTCACCGGTTATTCCCGGTTAACGAACGTCCGTTCGTTTAACCGTTTGTCGTTTTTTTTCTTTTAATGGGATTTAATCCGCTATTTTCCTATCGTGATTTCAGATCCGATCTTCGTTCTAGTATATCTTCTCGCTCGTTTATCGGAATCAGGTGATTCAAGCGCCTGGAGTTTCGTTTCGAAACCGCCGTTCCGATTAATCAACTTAAACAAAGTTTTGCTACTATAAAATTGGACCTAGTTTCAACTTGCTAGAACCGAGCTGTTTTCTTCCGCCGGATGTTTTCCGTTGTTTTGTTTGATTCGTTTTCTTTTGCAACCTGGGTTCTTAAGTTGAACTTTCTGGTTAGATCTTTTATTCGACATTTACCTGTGCATTAGATGAGTACTTATTGTATGCTTGTTGTTTGTCTGCGATAGATCACCCGGAGTGCGCCGCTTGTTACTTCGAGTCTCTAGGTTTCGCGGATCGTCAGCAAGGCAAGTAACACTTGATCATACTTCTTCTACTACCCGGTTTTATGCATTAGATCTATTCCTCAAACACTTGCATGATTAGGATCTAATTAAATTGTGGGATGGGAAGTAGATGGAGGTAGTACCTATTACCTGTTTACTTATGAAACCTTGGGAGTTACTTCTACGTTTGCTTATTATGCCATGCTATGCTAGTAGACTTGGATTGGGTGAGTGATATCCATGACAGATGTGAGATTGTTAATTAATGTTTTATTTAAGGTGGCAACTTAAACACACATCTGGGTGGATTGAGGCACCTGGTTTCTATCAGGACTTGCCTGTATTTCTTCGGACCGCCACCCAGGCTCAAAGGGATCATAAGATTATTCATACTAGTAACTTCCGTGTGCAGCCACAAGACATTATGGGCTCTGGCATAATTGACTAAGTTGTGCGAACTCTTACGGGTAGACTAGCAGATGTAGGGGTTGTAGGTTGGTACGGTCTACCCACATGTAAGGTGCTAGTGCTTCTGAAAGACTATGTCTCGGTCATCCGTCTCTCAAACACCAGGTAGTGCGAGAAACCAAACGGAGGCGATCGATTCTTGTGGGGAAAAGTGCGCAAACCTCTGCAGAGTGTATAAACTAATCATGATTAGCCGTGTCCCCGGTTATGGACATCTTGAGTATCTAGTACTTGAATATCATGTGAATCTCAACATGTTACGCTAATTAATGTTATTGGGTTTTAATGAGTACCTTTAATTGGGATTGAGGATGCTGTCAACCATTCTCAATGTTTAACAACCACCATGATAGTTAAACAAATTTATTCCTTTGCAGTAGGGAAAAACTAGCTTTATGCAAAATCAGAATCAGAGAGCTTTACCACCAGCCATATATGCATGTAGTATAGGCTTATTGCTTCATTGCTCTCTATGTGTTACATTGCGGCATATTCCATGTGCTGACCCGTTTCGGCTGCAACTTTCATGTTGCGGACTTTTAGAACTGACAGTAAGGTGCTTTAGGTCGTGGTTCTATACTCAGTGATGCCAATGGAGTTGATGGACTCACTTAGCTTCCAAGTCTTCCGCTGTTATCGTTATTAGATGGCCTTAAGCCATATTTATTTTAATAAGTCCTCTTTTGGACAACGATGTAATAAGTGTGTGATTGCTACTCTGTTATAAATCCTTCGAAGTCTTGTGTGGTGTCGGCATTCTTGATCCGAGGATGACACCGGAGCACGAGACTTGATCCATTCGGGTCGGGTCGCCATGAGATGGTATCAGAGCACACGCTGACTGTAGGACACGACCACTAAGTTAAAGCCATAGATCACTACTCTCTTCTCATTTTCTAACTCCTCATCTTTTCTACTCTTTAGGATGAAGGACGCGAGGATCAAGTACACCCAACCAGATGAAGGCACACCTTTTGGATTTCACTTGAAGGAAGTCACCAAGTACACGAACATTGGACTACCAAGCTTCACCGGACTTTCAACGCCACTCTGCACGAAGAGGAGCTATTTGGAAGATTCAAGCTCACGTTAAGGAAGGACATTACGCCCCAATCACCAAGCCTATAGATAGTGTTTTGATTGCACCAACACGAGTGCAGGAAAGAGCATGGCAGCTCATATCACCATGGGACGCATTGGAGAAGTTTACCAAGAAGACCTCAAAGACACCATCTACCAGATTTGTGGACGCCGAGATGAACAATGGGAGATAGTCAGCACCAAGAAGGATAGATCCATTGCAGCTTTCATCCAGGAGTTAAACCAGCACATTCGACGCCAGGAGAACCAGATGTGCAATGATATGTTAGAGTTGAAGAATGCGAAGGGAAGGATCATCGAACTTGAAGGAGAATTGAAGTCTACACGTAAGGACTACATGGACGAGATCGTAGCTTTAGCAAGACACAACAACGATCTTAAGTATGAGATTGAAGAACTCAAGAAGAAATTGGCACTCAAGAATGAAGACAAGTACGTCGGCTGTCCGAGCAACTACATCATCATCGACGACACCGATTCGGATCCAAGTGAACCCGACTTTGAAGATGAAGCAGGAGGCGGACATCATGGAGTCTTCCACGGTTCAAATTAATAGATGACCCCACATATTAGTAGTATTCCCTCCATGTAACATTTTAGTTCACGCACTTTTGTGATAGTTAGACCGTTGTAAGCCCTTTGTTTGAATTGAATGAAGTGATTTTGTGTGCATTTGCTCATATACATTTGGGTAGTGTTTCTCCTTAGACCCCACTCTATTCTTAATTTCTTATCTTTTCTAAACCCATCAGATGCCTCCGAGACGCGATCCCGGATTTGTTTTTCCGCCAGAGATCACCCAGTTGATTCAGCAGCAGAACACTTTGATCCAAACATTGGTACAGAATCAAGGCAACAACAACAACAACAACCCACCGCCACCACCACCAGTTGACCATCTGGCTCGTTTCTTAAGGCTGAACCCACCAGTATTTTCCAGTAGCACCGAGCCGATAGTAGCAGATGATTGGATCAGTAAGGTAGGGAGGAGTTAACCAACTGCAGGATGTCTGAGATGGAGAGAAGGTGAAGTTTGCTGCACACCAACTTGAAGGACCCGCAGCAGCATGGTGGGAGAATTTTACAGCCACTTACCACTGTAGAATCTTGTCACATGGGATCGGTTCCAACAAGCTTTCCGACCGCCCATGTCTCGGCAGGAGCTATGGCCATGAAGAAGCGTGAGTTTACGCAATTTATGCCAAGGGAAGGACTGTTGGCGATATGTGGATGATTTTAGTAAGCTAGCACGTTATGCCTCAGATGACGTTGCTACAGATGCAGCTAAGCAGGAGAAGTTTCCGGAAGGACTGAATGATGAGTTAAGCATGCAGTTGATGGTAGCAAGTTTCAATAACTACCAGGAGTTGGTAGACCGTGCTCTCATGATTGAAGGAAAGCAACAGCAAATTGAGAATCGTAAGAGGAAGTATGGGCAGGGGAAGTATAACTCTGGAGCCCAATGAAGCCCGTTATACCCCTAAACAGGGAGTTCGGTTTCAGCATACCCATGGAGGAGGTAATTCGCACAACCATAATGGCACCAAGAATGGGAACGGGAATGGAGGAAGCAATGGACAGAACCGCCCCAACCCGTCAACACCAACCAAGGTAGACCTGAGCCACATCACTTGTTTTAAGTGCCGCAAGACTGGGCATTACGCAAACGAATGTCCAGAAGGCCAGAATGGAAATGGCAATGGAAGCTCTGGAAAGAAGCCAAACCCTTTCAACAGGGGACAGGTGAACCACATTGATGTGGAGGAGGTTGAAGATCAGCCCGATGCAGTAGTCGGTAAGTTTTTGGTTAAGTCATTTCTTGCGGTTGTTCTTTTTCGATCTTTGGTGCATCGCATTCATACATATCAAGGGGATTTGTGGATAAGTACAAATTACCAACCCAAGCCCTTAGGTCACCCATGCTAGTAACCTCACGGAGGCAGAATACATGGCTAGTATATGGTGTGATCGGCGCCATTAAGGATTGGACACTATGTTTTCCCTCGGACCTAATAGTTATGGAATCCCAAGGATTGGATGTGATATTAGGCATGGATTGGTTATCGAAGTATGGAGGGAACATAGATTGCGCCACTAAGTCAATTTTGCTCACCACACCAGAAGGAAGAAGGATCAAGTATGTATCACGGCATGAGCCGAGGAGAGCACAAGTAAATTCCTTATCAGGAGTTGTGCAGGAAGAGGTACCAGTGGTGAAGGATTTCCCTGATGTATTTCCGGAAGAGTTGCCAGGAATGCCACCGGATAGAGACATTGAGTTTTTGATTGAGCTTTTGCCAGGTACAGGCCCAATATCGAAGCGACCATACATGATGCCCGCACAGGATTTGGCGGAAATCAAGAAGCAGATAAAGGAGCTATTGGATAAAGGTTTTATACGCCCAAGTTCTTCGCCTTGGGGATCACCCGTACTGTTAGTGGAGAAGAAGGATGGATCGTTAAGGATGGTTGTTGATTATCGTGGATTGAATGAAGTAACGATCAAGAACAAGTACCCACTACCAATGATAAATGATCTGTTTGATCGTTTGCAAGGAGCTAAAGTGTTTTCCAAGATCGATTTGCGATCAGGGTACCATCAGTTGAAGATTCGAGAGCAGGACATACCTAAGACAGCATTTACCATGAGATATGGACTATATGAGTACACCGTTATGTCATTTGGACTGACTAACGCGCCTGCCTATTTCATGAACCTGATGAACAAAGTGTTTATGGAGTTTTTGGATAAGTTCGTTGTGGTGTTCATAGATGATATTTTGATTTTCTCGAAGAATGAAGAGGAACATAAGGAACATTTGCGATTGGTTTTGGAGAAACTAAGGGAACATCAGTTATATGCCAAGTTCAGCAAATGTGAGTTTTGGCTAAAGGAAGTTGGATTTCTTGGACATGTTATATCCGGAGAAGGGATAGCAGTTGAACCCACAAAGGTTGAGACCGTAACCAAATGGGAAGCACCAACGACAGTTGGAGAGATCCGGAGTTTCCTTGGACTCGCAGGATACTACCGAAGATTCATTGAGAATTTCTCAAGGATTGCAAAACCTATGACAGAATTGTTGAAGAAGGATACCAAGTTCATATGGACTGAGGATTGTGAGGCAAGTTTTCAGGAGTTGAAGAAAAGATTGGTTACCTCACCAGTGTTAATTTTGCCAGATCAGACCAAGGATTATGGGGTGTATTGCGACGCTTCACGTCGAGGACTTGGATCAGTGCTTATGCAGGAAGGAAGAGTTGTTTCGTATGCTTCACGACAGCTTAAGCCTCATGAGTTGAATTATGCCACACATGATTTGGAATTAGCGGCCGTTGTACATGCATTGAAGACCTGGAGACATTTTCTCATTGGAAATCATTGTGAGGTGTACACGGATCACAAGAGTTTGAAGTACATCTTCACGCAGAAGGAATTAAATCTCAGACAGAGGAGATGGTTGGAGCTTATCAAGGATTATGATATGAGATTGCATTATCACCTCGGAAAGGCTAACGTTGTAGCAGACGCATTGAGTCGTAAGAGCCACGTCAATACCCTAATGATGGGAGGAATACCCAAGGAGTTAGCCGAGGACCTTCGAGAGCTATGTTTGGAAATAGTTCCGAGAGGCTATGTAGCAGCATTGGAGATTCAGTCTACGTTGATGGACAAAATCAGAGAAGCTCAAAAGGCAGATAAGGAAGTTGCCTCTATAAAGGAGAAAATGAGCGAAGGAAAAGCTAAGGGATTTCGTGAGGATGAGCATGATACCCTATGGTTTGAGGACCGTGTTTATGTGCCAAATGACCCGGAGATCAGGAAGTTGATTTTGCAAGAAGCACATGATTCACCATGTTCGATTCACCCTGGAAATACCAAGATGTATTTGGATTTGAAGAATACGTTCTGGTGGACCGGAATGAAGAAGGATATAGCGGAGTATGTAGCAGTTTGCGATGTATGTCAGAGAGTGAAGGCGGAGCATCAGAAGCCAGCAGGATTGTTGCAACCATTGCCAATACCCGAATGGAAGTGGGATAAACTAGGCATGGATTTCATCACAGGTTTGCCAAAGACTCGTTCAGGATATGACTCGATTTGGGTTATAGTCAATCGCTTGACGAAGGTAGCTCATTTCATTCGATCAAGACTACCTATAGCAGTGCTAAGTTGGCAAAGATATACATGACTAGAATTGTGTGTTTACACGGAGTTCCGAGGAGTATCGTATCAGATAGAGGAACCCAATTTACCTCAAAGTTTTGGAACCAGTTGCACGAAACATTGGGAACCAGGCTGGAATTCAGTACAACTTTTCACCCACAGACTGATGGACAGACTGAGAGAGTCAATCAGATTTTGGAGGATATGCTGAGAGCTTGTGCACTAGATTATGGATCTAGTTGGGATGATAACTTGCCGTATGCAGAATTTTCTTATAACAACAGTTACCAAACCAGCTTGAAGATGGCACCTTTCGAGGCTTTATGCGGAAGGAGGTGCAGGACACCGTTATCATGGGACGAAGCCGAGACCGTCGATTGTTTGGACCAGATTTGATTAAGGAGTGCGAGCAGAAGGTTAAGTTGATTCGCGATAGGCTCAAGGTAGCCAGTCTAGACAGAGAAGAGCTATGCGGATTCAAAACACAAAGGCGATTGAATATGAAGTTGGAGCGAGTATATCTTAGAGTATCCCCACTTCGAGGAGTTAAGCGTTTTGGAGTTAAAGGAAAGTTAGCACCACGTTTCGTTGGACCGTATAGGATTTTGCAACGCATGGGAGAAGTTGCTTATAAGCTGGAATTGCCAGAGGGACTGTCAGGAGTTCATGATGTATTCCATGTTTCTCAACTGAAGAAATGTCACGCCGAGATGGCAGAAGTACCGTTAAGAGATACAGTGCCACTTGAAGCAATTCAGTTGAAGGATGATTTGACATATGAGGAGAAACCAGTCAAGATTCTCGATTACGCCAGCAGAGTTACTCGCAGCAAGGTTATCAGGTTTTGCAAAGTCCAGTGGAGTCACCACACTGAGGATGAAGCCACCTAGGAAAGAGAAGAAGATTTGCTCAAGGATCACCCTCACCTATTTTCTAGCCAACCCGAATCTCGAGGGCGAGATTCATCTTAAGGGGGGTAGGTTTGTAACATCCCATAGTTTCAACTTGGAATGTTATACATTAAGTCATCATGCATATCATATTTTCTTGCATTTTGCCGATCCTAGAAATTTCACGCAACTCAAGGATCCTCGGAGAGAGTTGGAGATTTCGTTATTTTCATATTTGAGTTTTTCTCAAATTTTGAAAATAGGATCATTTGATTTTATTTATTTTATCTTCAATTATTTCTACTATAAAAAAATAAGAGAGGGAATAATATGACTTTCCCAAAATTTAGGAAAAATGAAGATTTAATAAATAAATCAAATTTTGGATTTTTCGGAGTTTATTTGCCTTAGGAAAAATGCGTGTTTTCAAAAATTGCATTTTTGGTCCCGAGTAAAAGTTCAGTTTGTTCGACTCATTTTTAGGAGTCAAGAAAAATTTACTTTGTAAATTTTGGTGTTCGTTTAGATTTTATTTTATTCGTTTTTCTGCGCATGATTATATTTAAAAATAATAATGTGCTGGCCACTGGGCCAAGGGCCCACTGAGCTGCCCAGCCCTCCCTCACGCCTGGCCACACAGCCTTGCCGGCGAAGTTCGAGGAGGACTCCTCCTCCTCCCTTGCTTGCCCCTCCCCAAGCTACCCCTCCTATATTTACCCCTCACCCCCTCTCCTCCCAACCCGCAGCCGCGCCCCTCTCATGCTTGCCGCCGCCTGTGCCGCCGCCGCCACCCCGTGCGCCACCGCCGCCAGTGCCCTGCCCGCCGCCGTGGCCGCGTCGCCGCCCATAGCCGCCGCCCGCCGGAGCCCCACCTCGGCGAGGTAGCCGCACCGCGCCACCCACCCCTCGGTTCGGTTTTTTTTATAAAAACCGTTCCGGTTTTCTGCCGTTGTTCGGTTTTTTTAAAAACCTAGTTCGGTTTTAATTTTTTTCGGTTTTGTTGATTAGTTAACGTTCACCGATCCGTTCGTTTTAACGAACGTGTTCACCGGTTATTCCCGGTTAACGAACGTCCGTTCGATTAACCATTCGTCGTTTTTTTCTTTTAATCGGATTTAATCCGCTATTTTCCGATCGTGATTTCAGATCCGATCTTCGTTCTAGTATATCTTCTCGCTCGTTTATCGGAATCAGGTGATTCAAGCGCCTGGAGTTTCGTTTCGAAACCGCCGTTCCAATTAATCAACTTAAACAAAGTTTTGCTACTATAAAATTGGACCTAGTTTCAACTTGCTAGAACCGAGCTGTTTTCTTCCGCCGGATGTTTTCCGTTGTTCGCTTTGATTCGCTTTTCTTTTGCAACCTGGGTTCTTAAGTTGAACTTTCTGGTTAGATCTTTTATTCGAGATTTACCTGTGCATTAGATGAGTACTTATTGTATGCTTGTTGTTTGTCTGCGATAGATCACCCGGAGTGCGCCGCTTGTTACTTCGAGTCTCTAGGTTTCGCGGATCCTCAGCAAGGCAAGTAACACTTGATCATACTTCTTCTACTACCCGGTTTTATGCATTAGATCTATTCCTCAAACACTTGCATGATTAGGATCTAATTAAATTGTGGGATGGGAAGTAGATGGAGGTAGTACCTATTACCTGTTTACTTATGAAACCTTGGGAGTTACTTCTACGTTTGCTTATTATGCCATGCTAAAGCTAGTAGACGTGGATTGGGTGAGTGATATCCATGACAGATGTGAGATTGTTAATTAATGGTTTATTTAGGGTGGCAACTTAAACACACATCTGGGTGGATTGAGGCACCTGGTTTCTATCAGGACTTGCCTGTATTTCTTCGGACCGCCACCCATGCTCAAAGGGATCATAAGATTATTCATACTAGTAACTTCCGTGTGCAGCCACAAGCCATTATGGGCTCTGGCATAGTTGACTAAGTTGTGCGAACTCTTACGGGTAGACTAGCAGATGTAGGGGTTGTAGGTTGGTACGGTCTACCCACATGTAAGGTGCTAGCGCTTCTGAAAGACTATGTCTCGGTCATCCGTCTCTCAAACACCGTGTAGTGCGAGAAACCAAACGGAGGCGATCGAGTCTTGTGGGGAAAAGTGCGCAAACCTCTGCAGAGTGTATAAACTAATCATGATTAGCCGTGTCCCCGGTTATGGACATCTTGAGTATCTAGTACTTGAATATCATGTGAATCTCAACATGTTACCCTAATTAATGTTATTGGGTTTTAATGAGTACCTTTAATTGGGATTGAGGATGTCATTAACCATTCTCAATGTTTAACAACCACCATGATAGTTAAACAAATTTATTCCTTTGCAGTAGGGAAAAACTAGCTTTATGCAAAACTGTAACCGTAGAGCTTTACCACCAGCCATATATGCATGTAGTATAGGCTTATTGCTTCATTGCTCTCTATGTGTTACATTGCCAGCATATTCCATGTGCTGACCCGTTTTGGCTGCAACTTTCATGTTGCAGACTTTTCGAACGACAGTAAGGTGCTTTAGGTCGTGGTTCTATACTCCGTGATGCCGATGGAGTTGATGGACTCACTTATCTTCCAAGTCTTCCGCTGTTATCGTTATTAGATGGCCTTAAGCCATATTTATTGTAATAAGTCCTCTTTTGGACAACGATGTAATAAGTGTGTGATTGCTACTCTGTTATAAATCCTTCGAAGTACTGTGTGGTGTCAGCATTACTGATCCAGGGATGACACCTGAGCACAGAGACTTGATCCATTCGGGTCGGGTCGCTACAAATTTCTTATCGCCGCATGACGAAAACTCGGCCGGAAGTAGATGCCGAACAGCTTGCCAGTTGCAAGGCTGCTGGCGCACCTTGACTTGCACAATTGACATGGTGGTGGTGGTGGCGCCATTTTCCTAAAGCAATATGAGCAAAGGATTAACGATCCACTTCACAGGAAAGAAAAATAGTTGTTAAATCAAACTGTTCTCTAAATCAACTAAATCAACTAGCCTATTAAATCAACTTGCCTACTAAATCAACTAAATCAAAATGTTCTATAAATCAACTAGCGTACTAAATCAACTATATCAAAATGTTCGAAATCAACTAAATCAACTAGCCTACCAAATCACCTAAATCATATGAATTAAATCAAAATGTTGCATCTGAACTAGCCTACTAAATCAAAATGTAGCAGGGAGGAGGGGTTGTGCATGGAGGAGGGAGGAGGGAGAAGGAGGGGCGACTAAAGGAGGGAGGAGAGAATAGGACGGAGGAGGAAGGGCGGAGCGAGGAGGGGCCGGCCGGCAACGAGTCGAGGGAGGACGGAGGAGGAGGGTGGTACCGAGTCCAGCGAGGAGGAGGTGACGGTGGTGCAGAGGGAAGAGGGGTAGGCGACGGCGGCTGGTGGGGGGCGACGGCGGCCGGCGGGGGAGGACCGGCGTGAGGGGGTTTAGGGGGAGATGGAGTGAGTGTGAGTGTGAGTGTGGATCGGATAGAGGAGGGCGTGGGTGGTGGGAGATAGCTAGTTTTAGCAGTAGCGCGCTATAGGTAAAGGCGCTGCTGCTAAGGTACCTAGCAGTAGCGCACTTTGATTTAACGCGCTGCTGCTATAACTAGCTTTGCGGCGGGGTCGTGGGAATTATAGCAGTAGCACGGCTTAGTGGAGGCGCGCTACTGCTACTTTTATTTCAGCAGCGAGTTCTGCTCGAGCGCGCTACTGCTATATTGCAGCAGCGCCTTATTTTAGAACGCACTGCTGGTAATATATTTGGTATAGGCTTTTCCCTAGTAGTGGGTGACGCCCCCACCTCTCCAGGTTACGTGAGATGGGGTGGAAGGGGCGCACAACCCCTTAGTGGGCTGGTGTGCCCCCTCCCCTTGGCCCATAAGGACCCCCCAACACTTGTCGGGGCCTCCGAAACTCCTTTCGGTGACACTGGTTATCACCCGGCAGCCCTGAAACAATTCCGGACTCCAATACCCTTCGTACAGTATACCGATCTTCACCTCCGGACCATTCCGTATTTGCTCGTCACATCCGGGATCTCATCCGGGACTCCTAACAACCTTCGGTAACCACATACTATTCCCTTTACAACTCTAGCGTCACCGAACCTTAAGTGTGTAGACCCTTCGGCTTCGGGAACCATGCAGACATGACCGAGATACCTCTCCGGCCAATAACCAATAGAGGTATTTGGATACCCATATTGGCTCCCACATGTTCCACGATGATCTCATCGGATGAACCACGATGTCGGGGATTCAATCAATCCCGTATACAATTCCCTTTGTCCATCGGTATGTTACTTGCCCGAGATTTGATCGTCGGTATCCCTATACCTTGTTCAATCTCGTTACCGGCAAGTCTCTTTACTCTTTTCGTAACGCATGATCCCATGACTAACTCCTTAGACACACTGAGCTCATTATGATGATGCATTACCGAGTGGGCCCAGAGATACCTCTCTGTCATACGGAGTGACAAATCCCAGTCTCGATTCGTGCCAACCCAATAGACACTATTGGAGATACCGGTAGTGCACCTTTATAGCCACCCAGTTACATTGTGACGTTTGATACACCCAAAGCATTCCTACGGTATCCGGGAGTTGCACAATCTCATGGTCTAAGGAAATGATACTTGACATTAGAAAAGCTCTAGCAAACAAACTACGCGATCTTGTTCTATGCTTAGGATTGGGTCTTGTCTATCACATCATTCTCCTAATGATGTGATCCCGTTATCAACGACATCCAATGTCCATGGTCAGGAAAGCATAACCATCTATTGATCAACGAGCTAGTCAACTAGAGGATTACTAGGGACACGTTGTGGTCTATGTATTCACACATGTATTACAGTTTCCGGTTAATACAATTATAGCATGAACAATAGACAATTATCATGAACAAGGAAATATAATAATAATAATCATTTTATTATTGCCTCTAGGGCATATTTCCAACAGTCTTCCACTTGCACTAGAGTCAATAATCTAGTTCACATCACTATGTGATTTTAATGAATCGAACACCCATGGGGTTTGATCATATCTCTCTTGTGAGAGAGGTTATTAGTCAATGGGTCTGAACCCTATAGATCCGTGTGTGCTTTACAAATCTCTACGTCATCTTGTAGATGCAACTACCACGCACTATTTGGAACTATTCCAAATAACTGTTCTACTATATGAATCTGGTTTACTACTCAGATTCATCCAGATTAGTGTCAATGTCTGCATCGACGTAACCCTTTACGACGAACTCTTTTACCACCTCCATGATACGTCTCCAACGTATCTATAATTTTTTATTGTTCCATGCTATTATATTACCTGTTTTGGATGTTTATGGGCTTTTTTTTATACATTATTATCATTTTTGGGACTAACCTACTAACCGAAGGCCCAACCCGTATTGCTATTTTATTTGCCTATTTCAGTATTTCAAAGAAAAGGAATATCAAACGGAGTCCAAACGGAATAAAACCTTCAGAAGAGTGATTTTTGGAAAGAAAGTGATCCAGAGGACTTGGAGTGCAAGTCAAGAAGAAGCCGAGGCGACCACGAGAGGGTAGGGCGCGCCCCCTGTCTCATGGGCCCCTCGGGCGGCCACCGACGTACTTCTCCATCCTATATAATCCTACATACCCCAAAAACATCCCGGGAGCAACCGAAACAGAATTTCCACCACCGTAACCTTCTGTATCCGCGAGATCCGATCTTGGAGCAGTCGCCGGCGTTCTGCCGGAGGAGGAATCCACCACGGAGGGCTTCTACATCAACACCATAGCCCCTCCGATGAGTTGTGAGTAGTTTACCACAGACCTTCGGGTCCATAGTTATTAGCTAGTTGGCTTCTTCTCTCTTTTTGGATCTCAATACAATGTTCTCCCACTCTCTTGTGGAGATCTATTCGATGTAATCTCTTTTTGCGGTGTGTTTGTCGAGATCCGATGAATTGTGGGTTTATGATCAAGTTTATCTATGGATAATAATTGAATCTTCTCTGAATTCTTTTATATGATTAAGTTATCTTTGCAAGTCTCTTCGAATTATCGGTTTGGTTTGGCCTACTAGATTGATCTTTCTTGCCATGGGAGAAGTGCTTAGCTTTGGGTTCAATCTTGCAGTGTTCTTACCCAGTGATTTAAAGGGTTGCAAGACACGTATTGTATTGTTGCCATCGAGGATAAAAGATGGGGTTTATATCATATTGCTTGAGTTTATCCCTCTACATCATGTCATCTTGCTTAATGCATTACTCTGTTCTTATGAACTTAATACTCTAGATGCATCTTTGGATAGCGGTCGATGTGTGGAGTAATAGTAGTAGATGCAGGCAGGAGTCGGTCTACTTGTTGTGGACGTGATGCCTATATACATGATCATCCCTAGATAAAGTCATAATTATTCGCTTTTCTATCAATTGCTCGACAGTAATTTGTTCATCCACCGCAATACTTATGCTCTTGAGAGAAGCCACTAGTGAAACCTATGGCCTCCGGGTCTATCTCTTATCATATTTGCTTCCAATCTACTTTTATTTGCATCTTTATTTTCTGCATCTAGATTATAAAATACCAAAAATAAATTTATCTTATCATATTATCTCTATCAGATCTCACTTTCGCAAGTGGCCGTGAAGGGATTGACAACCCCTTTATCGCGTTGGTTGCGAGTTCTTTGTTTGTTTGTGTAGGTTCGTGGGACTTGTTGAAGAGCCTCCTACTGGATTGATACATTGGTTCTAAAAAACTAAGGGAAATACTTACGCTACTGTGCTGCATCACCCTTTCCACTTCAAGGAAAACCAACGCAAGCTCAAGACGTAGCACTCCATAATCGAGAAAAATTCCTTAGTCACCTAAGGATAACCTTGACCGTTGTCTAGTGATCCATTCCTGGATCACTCTTGTACACCTTGACTGACTCATGGCAAGGCACACTTCAGGTGCGGTACATAGCACAACATACTACAGAGCATAGGGGACGACCTTCGTCCTTTCTCTCTCCTCTGTCGTGGTCAGGTCTTGAGTCTTACTCAATACTCACACCTTATAACAGAGCCAAGAACTCCTTCTTTGCCGATCTATTTTGAACTCCTTCAAAATCTTGTCACGGTACGTATTCATTTGGAAGTACTATTAAGAAATTTTGATCTATCCTTATATATCTTGATGCTCAATGTTCAAGTAGCTTAATCCAGGTTTTCCGTTGAAAAACACTTTTCTAATAATCCTATATGCTTTCCAAAAATTCTACATCATTTCCGATCAACAATATGTCAACAACATATACTCATCAGGAATTCTATAGTGCTCCCACTCACTTCTTTGGAAATACAAGTTTCTCATAAACTTTGTACAAACCCAAAATCTTTGATCATCTCATGAAAGTGTATATTCCAACTGCGAGATACTTACTCCAGTCCTTAGAAGAATTGTTGGAGCTTTGCATACTTGTTAGCATCTTTTAGGGTTGACAAAACCTTCTAGTTGTATCACATACAACCTTTCCTCAAGAAAATTGTCGAGGAAACAATGTTTTGACATCCTATCTGCAAGATTTCATAAATAATGCAGTAACTGCTAATATATTTCCAACAGACTGTTAGCATCGCTACAAGTGCGAAAATATCATCGTAGTCAACTTCTTGAACATGTCGGAAGACATCTTAGCAACAAGTCGAACTTTCTTAATGGTGACACTTACCATCATTGTCTGTCTTACTTTTAAAATCCATCTGTACCCAACAACCTTATGACCATTAAGTAGTTCTTCCAAAGTCTACACTTTGTTTTCATACATGGATCCTCTCTCGAATTTTATGGCCTCGAGCCATTTGTCGGAATCCGGGCCCACCATCGCTTCTCCATAGCTCGTAGGTTCATTGTTGTCTAGCAACATGACCTCCAAGAGAGGATAACGTACCACTCTGAAGTAGTACACATCCTTGTCGACCTACGAGGTTTGGTAGTGACTTGATCCGAAGTTTCATGATCACTATCATCGGCTTCCACTTCAATTGGTGTAGGCGCCACAGGAACAACTACCTGTGCCCTGCTACACACTAGTTGAAGTGACGGTTCAATAACCTCATCAAGTCTCCACCATCCTCCCAGTCAATTCTTTCGATAGAAACTTTTCCTCTAGAAAGGACCTGTTTCCAGAAACAATCACTTTTGCTTCCGGATCTGAAATAGGAGGTATACCCAACTGTTTTGGGTTTTCTATGAAGATGCATTTATCCGCTTTGGGTTCGAGCTTATCAGGCTAAAACCTTTTCACATAAGCGTCTCAGCCCCAAACTTTTAAGAAACGACATATTAGGTTTCTCTAAACCATAGTTCATACAGTGTCATCTCAACGGAATTACGTGGTGATCTATTTAAAGTGAATGCGGTTGTCTCTAATTCCTAACCCATAAACGATAGTTGTAATTCGATAAGAGACATCATGGTATGCCCAATATCCAATAGGGTGCATCTATGATGTTCGGACACACCATCAAACTATGGTGTTCCAGGCGGTATTAGTTGTGAAACAATTTCCACAATATCTTAATTGTATACCAAACTCATAACTCAGATATTCATCTCTATGATCATATCATAGACATTTTATCCTCTTGTCACGACGATCTTCAACTTCACTCTGAAATTACTTGAACCTTTAAAGAATTCAGACTCTCGTTTCATCAAGTAAACATACTCAACATCTACTCAAATCATCTGTGAAGTAAAACATAACGATATCCACTACGCACCTCAACACTCATTAGACTGCACACATCAAAATTTATTACTTCCAACAAGTTGCTTTCTTGTTCCATCTTACTGAAAACGAGGCTTTTCAGTCATCTTGCCCATGTGGTATGATTTGCATGTCTCAAGTGATTCAAAATGAAGTGAGTCCAAAAGATCCATCTACATGGAGTTTCTTCATGCGTACATACCAATAGACATGGTTCGCATGTCTCAAACTTTTCAAAAAATGAATGAGTCCAAAGATCCATCAACATGGAGCTTCTTCATGCGTTTTATACCAATATGACTCAAATGGCAATGCCACAAGTAGGTGGTACTATCATTACTATCTTATATCTTTTTGGCATGAACATGTGTATCACTACAATTGAGATTCAATAAACCATTCATTTTAGGTGCAAGACCATTGAAGGTATGATTCAAATAAACAGAGTAACTATTATTGTCCTTAAATGAATAACCGTATTGCGATAAACATAATCCAATCATGTCTATGCTCAAGGCAAACACCAAATAACAATTATTTATGTTTAACACCAATCCCAAATAACAATTATTTAGGTTTAACACCAAACCCAAATAACAAGGTCTCTTTACTCGTTCCGTAATGCATGGTCCCATGACTAACTCCTTAGTCACACTAAGCTCATTATGATGATGCATTACCGAGTGGGCCCAGAGATACCTCTTCGTCATACGGAGTGAAAAATCCCAGTCTCGATTCGTGCCATCCCAACAGACACTTTCGGAGATACCTGTAGTGCACCTTTACGGCCACCCAGTTACGTTGTGACATTTGATACACCCAAAGAATTCCTACGGTATCCGGGAGTTGCACAATCTCAATACTTGACATTAGAAAAGCTATAGCAAACAAACTACGCGATCTTGTGCTATGCTTAGGATTGTGTCTTGTCCATCACATCATTCTCCTAATTATGTGATCCCGTTATCAACGACATCCAATGTCCATGGTCAGGAAACAATAACCATCTATTGATCAACGAGCTAGTCAACTAGAGGATTACTAGGGACACGTTGTGGTCTATGTATTCACACATGTATTACGGTTTCCGGATAATAAAATTATAGCATGAACAATAGACACTTATCATGAACAAGTAAATATAATAATAATCATTTTATTATTGCCTCTAGGGCATATTTCCAACAAATAGTTCCTCAACATTCAATGACAACTCATCAAGCCACATTCAATAGAAAAGGCCCACTTCAACATTCAATTAGTCATAGGAAATGATCCATGATGGTGTCCTGGACTAAGGGGTACTCACCATGTCGTCCCCCAATCGGTTAGATTGGGCCGAGGACCCCCAGGGCCGCATAGTCATGGGCCAGTCCGGACAGGTGCCGCATACAAGGAAGATTCCACAAGACTTAGTGATCAAGAGAAGGACTCCTCCCCCACCGGCGTATTCAGCTAGGACTCTTGTTATCCTAGGCCTCTGGTGCATTATATAAACCAGAGGCTAGGCTAGTCGACAGAAATACAATATACAACAATCATACCATAGGCTAGCTTCTAGGGTTTAGCCTCCTTGATCTCGTGGTAGATCCACTCTTGTAACACACATCATCAATATTAATCAAGCAGGACGTAGGGTTTTACCTCCATCAAGAGGGCCCGAACCTGGGTAAAACATCATGTCCCTTGTCTCATGTTACCATCCGCCTAGACGCACAATTCGGGACCGCCTACCCGAGATCCGCCGATTTTAACACCGACATTGGTGCTTTCATTGAGAGTTCCGTTGTGTGTTCGGCAAAAGGTCGATGGCTCGCCTGCAGATCAACTGCGACTTCGGCATCTTCGTCACCAGCTCGACTGGTCATCTTGGTTCGACCAAGGACTGCGCCCTGCCTCCGATCGCCATGTTCGGATGAGGGCCTTCATCAACATCAACTCCGATCTCTGTCAAGATCATGGAGGAATCATCCAGGGAGCCCGGGGGCTCAACGTCAACATTGCCCTCGCTCGACCGTGCTGTTTTTCTGGACAGCAAACTTGCATCCGCCGTCACCGCCTCCTTGAGCGTCGCTTTGACAATTGCTTCGGTGGAATTGTGCGGAATTGAGTTTACAACAACCCTGGAAAATTTCGTCGAGTTCCGATGGAAGAATCTCTCACAATCTCCGATATACCGGAGCCGCATTGAATCTGGACGAGAATCCGGACGAATTTAGGGCGTGGTGTCCAGCTTCTAGCTCGGACTTCCTTTGGAAGATCCAACCGTTGATCGGCTGCGGAATTTCTACATCTACCACCCCTCAAAATTTCAGCTCGATCCGACCGTCCAAACTCCGGGAACCTTCCGATTAGTGCATCACTTTTCGGATCTGTTTTCTGCGCGAAAACGAATCCGACCCGAGTTCGTATCTTTTATGAATGGGATTTCGGACATCCTTTTTGAAGGAAGTTTTGTATGGGGTATTGTGTTTTGTTCCCGAACACATCCCACTAACTCTAAGATCTTTTGAACATGATCTTCAACATCAAAAAGTAAGCTGCCGACTATGATGAATGCCATGCTGGTGTCAAACCAGTCCGGCAATATTACTCCACGGCTGCCGACTTGCGCTAGACACGTCGTCACTTTGTTGAGCCGAGCTCAACTTCTTCGGATCATCATCTCGGCAAGCCGAACAAGAGTCCGGCATCGCGAAGGCTATATCATCACCAACATCGCCGCCCCACGGATTACACGGAGCGGGCATACGGGCATCGCCGCACGGTCGCTTCATCAAGCCGGTATCGACCACGTCACGACCTGCATCAGCAGGACCGCACTATTGCTTCTTCAAGCTGGTGTCCATCATGCCGACCTACTTCGACATCTTGGCTGGACCGGGGGCTTCGCCATCTCTTCATCAACCTACTCCGGACACTTCGGCGTCACTAGCCGACCAGGCATGGGTGCGCGGATCGAGTCCCAATTTTGGGAATCACCTTCCTTCGGATTGCTACAACAAATAAACCAGGTGCTATTAATCCTAGTATTTCTTTTTGCTTGTTTGGGTTAAATTTTTCCCAAGGAATTATTACTCTGGTTAGTCCAGCATATGTACACAGGTCTATAAAATGGTGGCCGCATTATCGACGGTCGCATGATGGTTCGGTTAGTTTCCGTACACAATCCGGCGAACGCCGCATCCGAAACTCGGACCGACCTGTGAATCCAGGCTTTGCCACGCCTTTATTGCATTACGCCGACGACCTGCATCGACATCGACTTCGGCGCCAGGCCATATTTCTTTTATTACTCACTTTGCATAAATTATTTATTATGCAACATTTTTTTAATTCCTATTATTACTATTATCCCCGGTCTGCACTATTTATTGTGCACAGGAAAATGATCCAGCCGGACTATATCCTTTGGCGTCACCTCGGCTGGACGGGGCTTCACAACACTTTATTACCCCATGCCAGGGACTTCGGCATCACTCTGCCGTCCTGCATTGACCGTGCTATGTCATCACTTCGGAGTGCCGAGCTCCTTGCTCCGCCACCTCGGGACCAGCTAAGTTGCCTTCATGCTCAAAGTTTTAAATTTTTGACTTGTGCTCGGCTCGACCAAGCATTATACTTTTTTGAAAAAAAGTTGCTCGTAAATTTTTTTCCTTGTCCAAACTCTATTACCACACACTTGACGCGCTACCCGCGCTCATTATACCTGGGGGCTTCTTTAACAGAAGGTTATTAATACGGGCTTTATGCCCAACACATGTGTCACACTTCCGCATGTACCTTTTATTCACCATTATATGCATCGATATGACTTAAGTTTTGGCCAAGCTGGGTTGCTGGCTCTGTGCTTAACCCTACGTTCCCGATTGTTCGGCTAGGTGGTAAAGGGAGCACCTCTGCGATTGTTACTGCCGGGCCAGCCGGATGTGTACCTCAGACTGGGTGAAGCCGAAAGCTAGCGTTCTTAAGGGAATACTCGGTCGGTGAACTAGAAGATGATTTCTTACCTATTTATTTACCTGCCCCCAGATGTTCTTCTGCTCTTTTCGTAGTCCGGAAATGCACTTTAGGGCATGCCTCCCAGGGAAAGGAACCCCTAACGGAACTATTCTCCCTGGAAGATGTTTCTTACTAACCATGTAATATAATATAACTAGGTGGGCACTTGTCTGATAAAGCACTAATGACCCCTACGCCTGGTCTCCACGCATGCCGCGGTTTTTATAACCGCGAGGGTATTCGGACACACTCCGGACTATTGGGTCCAGAGGTTGAAGCGAAAAGGTCCGCTACGACAAACGATCTACAATCCGGCTAGAAGGCATTCTACATGTCACTTTACATTTTATAGTCAACTTTTACCCAACTCGCGTGGGGGCTCTTATGTTTATTTGAGCCGTTTCATACTAAGTGTTTTTCTTCTTAGTCGTTGCAAAGTTAAAGCACGGCAGAAGCACTTTTTTTTCTAAAGTCCAATTTTCGGATTGGCACTGAACACTTGATCTTGTTCGGACGTCATGTTTTGACTGACATTTTTTGGTTTTCAAAGCTTTTGGCACTTTTAACTATTTGTGTGTTTTCAGCACAAGTCTCGCAGTGCAACGCCGGACACCTTTAGAGATTCGGCAAAAACACTCTCGGATATTGCTATATATGCATCAGTTTCGAATTGTGTCTTGGTCAATAGTTGGGTTGCCCGGCTCGCGCTTGCCTCCTACGTTCCGCTTTGTTCGGCTAGGTGTGCAAAGGAGAACCATCGCGATTGTGCTTCCAGCTTGCATGGTCAAGCACCTCAGTGGAGAAAGCCGAAAACTGACTGTCACAATAGGTGTAAACTGGTCAGCGATCCGATGACTATATTAAATGAAGGTCCATTCATAACATTGGCCGAAGTGTTTCCGGCTTGACCTCGACTGTCGCCGAACACTACGGGGGCTATTAACTGGCCTCCCAAACTAAATCCTCGATCTTTTGCTCTTACATTGGAGCTGAGGTTTCATGATCATGCTTAGCATGACAACCCAAAGAAAGGAACCGATATCGGGACTATTTTCTTTGGAAGACATTTCTTACATTAAACAGTAATATAACATATCTCTCTGCGTACCTTTGTTTATAAAACCGTATGGCCAGATTGCCTTGTTTGTCGTAAATCTTTGCCCTCATAAAGGCTTTATAAAGTAGGACAAACACTCCTCGGCTATTGGCCGAGGAGGTGGAAGCCGATGGTCGGTCAACAAAGTTTTTTACAATGCGGAGCCGAGCATTAATGACGTAAAGTACTTGGATACATAGAGTCATTACACATAATTTGTGATTTTACTATGGATATCGATCCTTAATTCAGCCTCCCGTGCCCGCATTAAGGCTCGGGGGCTACTGGGCTTCGGGCTTATTATTTACAAATATTAAAGTGGCACATCGATCCCCTTATCTGGTGTTGCCACCCGACCAGCGTCTCGGGGGCTACTGCATTGCCTGTTCTATGCAGAAATTTTTAAGTGCAATACAGTTTCCGAGGAGATTTTGATCCTCAGGTTGGTCGGCCGCACCCAACCTGAGTCTCGAGGTCTGAGCACGCCGCTTTTTGCGTCCCGAACTATTCTGCCGAGCTAGGACTTGATCCTCAGGACGATTTTGCAAATCAACCTGGGTCTCAGCGGTTACTGGGATCAGCGGTCTTATGTCATCCTTCAGGTGCATCTCGGGTTTTAGACCGATACACACCTTGAGGGCTACTGGCTATATATCTCGTCAGAGAATAAATTGCATCAATAAAAAATATTGACCAAAAATCAGCCCACGTTCGGGGTGGTGCGCCACATCGAAAGCAATTCGGCATATAGTTCGGATGCAAGTGGCTAGCTCCTTAGAGGGCATTTCCGGCATTAAGCTCGGCTAAACTCCTTCAAACTTCTTTGAACCAAGGTGATTTATGACACCTCGGATACATAGTCCGGCGTTGGAGCTCGGACACATAGTCCGGTGTTGGAGCTCGGACACATAGTCCGGAGTTGGAGCTCGGACACATAGTCCGGCGTTCGAGCTCGGATACATAGTCCGGTGTTGGAGCTCGGATACATAGTCCGGCGTTGGAGCTCGGATACATAGTCCGGCGTTGGAGCTCGGACACATAGTCCGGCATTGGAGCTCGGATACAGTACGGCGTTGGAGCTCGGATACATTCCGGCGTTAGAGCTGGGAAGCGTCCGGCGTTGGTGCTCGGCTGCAAAGGATACCTCGAATGCAGTCCGGCGTTGGAGCTCGGACGCAAGAGGACGCTGTCGCCCGGGAATAACTTCAAACCCGAGGTGTGGCATAAAAATAACAAGGCATTGATAAAGGCCGGAAACTTAAAGGGGCTCCTCGGATACCCGACGTGTAAAATCGCCGAATGCATTTCTGCGATCCTCAAGATCGAAGATGAGAAGATTTGTTGAACCAGTTTTCAAGACCGGCAACTGAAGATGAAGAACAGTTCGGAAGAATCGAGGAGCGTCCCTAACTTGAAGACCGGTTCAGGGGGCTACTGACGGTGTCCTGGACTAGGGGGTACTCACCACGTCGTCCCCCAATCGGTTAGATTGGGCCGAGGACCCAGGGCCGCATACTCATGGGCCAGTCCGGACAGGTGCCACATACAAGGAAGATTCCACAAGACTTGGTGATCAAGACAAGGACTCCTCCCCACCGGGCGATTCGGGTTAGGACTCTTGTTATCCTAGGCCTCTGGTGCATTATATAAACCAGAGGCCAGGCTAGTCGACAGAGATACAATATACAACAATCATACCATAGGCTAGCTTCTAGGGTTTAGCCTCCTTGATCTCGTGGTAGATCCACTCTTGTAACACACATCATCAATATTAATCAAGCAGGACGTAGGGTTTTACCTCCATCAAGAGGGCCCGAACCTGGGTAAAACATCGTGTCCCTTGTCTCCTGTTACCATCCGCCTAGACACACAGTTCGGGACCCCCTACCCGAGATCCGCCGGTTTTGACACTGATAGTCCACCTCAACATGCAAACATGCATGAGATATTTAATAAATATTTTTTTTGCGAGCTTCCAATCTATTCATCTTTAATCATGGCAATACAATGAATACCAGAAATAATAAAAATTACATCCAGGTCCGTAGACCACCTTGCGATGACTACAAGCACTGAAGTGAGGCGAAGGCGCGCCGCCGTCATCACCCCTCCCTCGCTGGAGTCGGGCAAAACTTATTGTAGTAAAAAGTCAGGAAGTCGTCGTGCTAAGGCCCCATTGGACCAACGCAGCAAAACAACACCCGTCACCGATGAAGAGTAGCATAGATCGAAAGGATTTAACCTAAAGAAACACAAATGTAGACAAACTAAGACCGGATCCGAACAAATCCACTAAGGACATATCCTTTGGAGATACACCTCTACACGCCCATCGATGATACTAGACACACCACCGGAATGGGGGCTAAGCGGGAAGAATCTTACTCCATCTTCAGGGAGCCACCGCCGTCTCATCTTTTTGAGCAAGACACAAACCCTAACAAAACTTGAAGAAACATCTAAAAACATAGCCCTCCCACCGGCAAGGGCCGGGATCCACCACGCCGCTATGGCCCTAAGGCCACCGAAGGTGAGGCGGACCGGCGGGAGGCAGAGGAACCCATACATTAATCAAATACGATAAATCATATATACGGAAATGTGCATGCTCTAGTACATCCTGTTTGTGCCTAGTTTAGTAGCATCAAGTTTATGTCCATGTCCTATCATATTATAGAAAGTTTATGATGCTAGTCTGTTGAGATGTAGGAGTTTTTTTGATCTTTACCAACTTGTTTATCCATCATAAATGTGGAAACTACGAAACAGGGTAATAAGTTTGGTAGCAACAAGTTTTGCATGACAGTTGATATCTATTAATAGAGCGCTTTACTACCCATCTATTTTATATTCTTGCATTATTGCCTTTTGTGTGCGTCGTTATGATTTTAGATTACCTTGGAGGACCCACCGCTGGGGCGAGCTGGGGCAGCCGCCCCGGGTCGCCAGTGGCGGAGGATCGACCCCCGGCTACCTATCTTTCCTCCGGTGGCGGTGTTTCTGTTTGTGTGGCAGGCAAAGGCAGCGATGAGCGATCAAAGGGGTAAGTGAGCGTGACTGCGTGAGGGAGAAACAGTTTTGGGCCAGTGGACTGGTCTATGTGTCTAGATGCAGACTGCTGCGGTGTTGCACCGCCGCTAGAGGCTAGGGGTTCCCGGGCGCGGGGGGAGGCGTATGCATCTGCTAGTGAAGGAAATATGCCCTAGAGGCAATAATAAAGTTATTATTTGTTTCCTTAATTCCTGATAAATGTTTATTATTCATGCTAGAAGTGTATTGAACGGAAACTTAGTACCTGTGTGAATACATAGACAAAACATATAGTCCCTAGAATGCCTCTACTTGACTAGCTCGTTAATCAAAGATGGTTATGTTTTCTGACCGTAGACATGTGTTGTCATTTGATGAACGGGATCACATCATTAGGAGAATGATGTGATGGACATGGCCCATTGCTACGTATTGAGCTTATGTTGGTTTTCCTTGAAGAGGAAAGGGTGATGCAACACAGTAGCGTTAGTATTTCCCTCAGTTTTTGAGAACCAAGGTATCAATCCAGTAGGAGGCTCCTACCAAGTCCCACGAACCTACACAAACAAACAAAGAACTTGCAACCAACGCGATAAAGGGGTTGTCAATCCCTTCACGTCCACTTGCGAAAGTGAGATCTAATAGAGATGATATGATAAGATAAAGATGAAAATAAAAGTAGATTGAAAGCTTATATGATAAAAGATAGACCCGGGAGCCATAGGTTTCACTAGTGGCTTCCACTAGTAGAAAACAGGGCTTTCGTCCAGGCCAGTTTAGCCCATTAGTCCCGGTTCAATCCAGAACCGAGACCAATGGAGCTATTTGCCCCGGTTCGTGAGCCCTGGGGGCCGGCCGGGCCACGTGGGCCATTGGTCCCAGATTCGTCCAGGACCTTTTGGTCCCGGTTGGTGGGACGAACCGGGACCAATGGTCCTGGCTCCTGCCCACCACTATTGGTCCCGGTTGGTGGCATGAACCGGGACCAAAGGCTTCCCTTTAGTCGGTTCATGCCACCAACCGGGCTAATGGTGCTGCCTATATATAGCCCCTCGCAAGAGCAAAGCACACCGCTCGCTTTTTCTGGCCGAGGGGGAGTGGGCTTGGTGGTGCTCTAGCTCACCTCCTATGCACACAAGGTGTTTGATGGAATGCCCGAGCCACACTACTTAAGGTTTCTCCTCTCCAAGCTCGATCGCCAAGCTCCATTTTCCTCAATATTTATCTAGGTTTAGCGGTCCGTCATGCCCCGTCCCCGTCTTCATCGCCGTCGATCACCCGCCGATCTCATCGCTGCACCACCGTGGTGAGCCTCTTGTTCTTATCTTCTTTCTGAAAGAAAAATATTATTACTTGTTTGTTTAGATAGATACTTGTATTATTTTCTTACTTCTATTATTGCATCTTATATAGTGCGATGGTTTTGGTATCCGCCCGTCGGCCCTCGTCCTGTGTATGATTCGGATGTGGTATATATTATCTTTTCATAACTATTGGTTCATTTATTGTTTATGAAAATTATGCCGACCAACGTGACATAGATTTTATTTATCTAGGAGGTTGTTGAACCAGAAATTCCAACCGACCCTATTGTCGAGAGGTTAAATTTAGTTGAAGAAGAAAACAATTTCTTGAAGGAAAAAATAAAAAACTTGAGGAGGAGAAGATGATATTGGAGTTGCATGTTGCGGATGTCGTTGATGATCACAAGATCAAGATGGATGCAATGCGCTTCAAGATGAGAAAGATTAGAAAATATGCCATTCATACCGAGGCTTGGTATCATTATGCCGTTGGATCAGTTGTTACCTTGGTTGCGATTATGATCGTATTTGTTTTCGCATTGAAATGTTTTACATAGTTTCAATGTATGGTTTAATTAATTTAGATGCTCTGCAGAGCTTTATGTTGTTAGATGAGAACTATGTATGTACTTTGGTTTTTATGTGATGATGAACTTCTATTAATTTGGTCACTTAATTATCTATTCATGATGTTCTGTAATGATTTTTGACACACTTAATTATATATAATGCACAGTGACAGACACACCTCCGAGTACATTAAGGGCGTGCATGATTTTCTCGAAGTGGCTGAGGCAAACAAGCAGAATGGTTTTATGTGTTGTCCATGCCCTATATGTGGGAATCTGAAGTCTTACTCGACCGGAAAATCCTTCACACCCACCGCTTTACAAGGGTTTCATGCCACACTATAATGTTTGGACGAGGCACGGAGAAATAGGGGTTATGATGGAAGACGGCGAGGAAGAAGAGTACGATCACAACTATGTGCCCCTGAATACGGTGATGCTCTTGAACATCAAGATGCACTGCGAGACGATGCACGATGGTGCTGGAACGGGCGAAGCTGCTGAAGATCAAGAGGAACCAGACGATGTGCCCGATGATGATGATCTCCGCCGGGTCATTGTCGATGCAAGGACACAATGCGAAAGTCAAAAGGAGAAGCTGAAGTTCGATCGCATGTTAGAGGATCACAAAAAAGGTTGTACCCCAATTGCGAAGATGGCAACACAAAGCCTGCACCGTACTCGAATTGCTGCAGTGGAAGGCAGAGAATGCTGTGCCTGATAAAGGATTTGAGAAGCTACTGAAAATAATGAAGAAGAAGCTTCCAAAGGATAACGAATTGCCCGAAAGTACATACGCAGCAAAGAAGGTCGTATGCCCTCTAGGATTGGAGGTGGAGAAGATACATGCATGCCCCAATGACTGCATCCTCTACCGTGGTGCCTACAAGGATCTAAACGCATGCCCGTATGCGGTGCATTGCTGATATAAGATCAGACGAGATGACCTCGGTGATGTTGACGGCGAGCCTCCCGGGAAGAGGGTTCTGCGAAGGTGATGTGGTATGCTCCTATAATACCACGGTTGAAACGCCTGCTCGTAAACGGAGAGCATGCCAAGTTGATGCGATGGCACAGTGAGGACCGTAAGAAAGACGGAAGTTGAGAGCACCACCGACGGGTCGCATGATGGAGAAAAATTGAGAGAAAGTACTGGGATGAGTTTGCAAAGGACCCAAGGAACGTATGGTTTGCTTTAAGCGCGGATGGCATTAATCCTTTCGGGAGCAGAGCAGCAATCACAACACCTGGCCCGTGACTCTATGTATGTATAACCTTCCTCCTTGGATGTGCATGAAGCGGAAGTTCATTATGATGCCAGTTCTCATCCAAGGCCCTAAGCAACCCGGCAACGACATTGATGTGTACCAAAGGCCATTAGTTGAAGAACTTTTACAGCTGTGGGATGGAAACGGTGTACGTACGTGGGATGAGCACAAAAAGGAGGAATTTGACCTAAAGGCGTTGCTGTTCGTGACCATCAACGATTGGCCCGCTCTCAGTAACCTTCGTGACAGACAAACAAGGGATACCACACATGCACGCACTGCTTACTTGACACCAATAGTATATACCGGGAAGCTGCGGGAAGAATGTGTACAGGCCATCGTCGATTTCTTCCGACCAACCATCAATGTCGAAAGAAAGGCAAGCATTTCAAAGGCGAGGCAGATCACCGGAAGAAGCCCGCCATGCGTACCGGTGATCACGTACTTGCTCTGGTCAATGATTTACGCGTAATCTTTGGAAAGGGTCCCGGCGGACTAGCTGTTCCGAATGACGCTGAGAATCACGCACCCATGTGGAAGAAGAAATCTAAATTTTGGGACCTACCCTACTGGAAAGACCTAGAGGTACGCTCTTTGATCGACGTGATGCACGTGACGAAGAACCTTTGCGTGAACCTGCTAGGCTTCTTGGGCGTGTATGGGAAGACAAAAGATACACCTGAGGCACGAGAGGACCTGCAGCGCTTGCACGAAAAAGAGGGCATGCCTCCAAAGCAGTATGAAGGTCCCGCCAGCTACCACTAGTAGAAAAGGGGCTCTCGTCTGTGCCGCTTTAGCCCATTAGTCCCGGTTCAAACCAGAACTAGGACCAATGGAGCTATTTGCGCCGGTTCGTGAGCCCAGGGGGCCGGCGGGGCCACGTGGGCCATTGGTCCCGGTTCGTCCGGACCTTTTGGTCCCGGTTGGTGGGACGAACCGGGACCAACGGTCCTGGCTCCTGGACCACCACTATTGGTCCTGGTTGGTGGCATGAACCGGGACCAAAGGCTTCCCTTTAGTCCCGGTTCAAGCCATCAACCGGGGCTAATGGTTCTGCCTATATATAGCCCCTCGCGCAAGAGCAGAGCACACTGCTCCTGCTTTTTTTCTCGGCCGAGGGGAGAGGGCTTGGTGGTGCTCTAGCTCACCTCCTATGCACACAAGGTGTTCGATGGAATGCCCGAGCCACACTACTTAAGGTTTCTCCTCTCCAAGCTCGACCGCCAAGCTCCATTTTCCTCAATATTTATCTAGGTTTAGCGGTCTGTCACGCCCCGTCCCCGTCTTCATCGCCGTCGATCACCCGCTCCGATCTCATCGCCGGCACCACCGTGGTGAGCCTCTTGTTCTTATCTTCTTTACGAAAGGAAAAATATTATTACTTGTTTGTTTAGATAGATACTTGTATTATTTTCTTACTTTTATTATTGCATCTTATATAGTGCGATGGTTTTGGTATCCGCCCCGTCGGCCCTCGTCACATCTATGATTCGGATGTGGTATATATTATCTTTTCATAACTATTGGTTCATTTATTGTTTATGAAAATTATGCCGACCAACGTGACATAGATTTTATTTATCTAGGAGGTTGTTGAACCGGAAATTCCAACCGACCCTATTGTCGAGAGGTTAAATTTAGTTGAAGAACAAAACAATTTCTTGAAGGAAAAATAAAAAAACTTGAGGAGGAGAAGATGATATTGGAGTTGCATGTTGTGGATGTAAATCGATGATCACAAGATCAAGATGGATGCAATGCGCTTGAAGATGAGAAAGATTAGAAAATATGCCATTCATACCGAGGCTTGGTATCATTATGCCGTTGGATCAGTTGTTACCTTGGTTGCGATTATGATCGCATTTGTTTTCGCATTGAAATGTTTTACATAGTTTCAATGTATGGTTTAATTAATTTAGATGCTCTGCAGAGCTTTATGTTTAATTGAGAACTATGTATGTACTTTGGTTTTTATGTGATGATGAACTTCTATTAATTTGGTCACTTAATTATCTATTCATGATGTTCTGTAATGATTTTTGACACACTTAATTATATATAATGCACGCAGATTAACCGGCAATGGATGTACGGTGACAGACATACCTCCGAGTACATTAAGGGGGTGCATGATTTTCTCGAAGTGGCTGAGGCAAACAAGCAGAATGGTTTTATGTGTTGTCCATGCCCTATATGTGGGAATACGAAGTCTTACTCTGACCGGAAAATCCTTCACACCCACCTGCTTTACAAGGGTTTCATGCCACACTATAATGTTTGGACGAGGCATGGAGAAATAGGGGTTATGATGGAAGACGGCGAGGAAGAAGAGTACGATCACAACTATGTGCCCCTGAATACGGTGATGCTCTTGAACATCAAGATGCACTGACGATGTGCACGATGGTGCTTTGGAACGGGCGAAGCTGCTGAAGATCAAGAGGAACCAGACGATGTGCCCGATGATGATGATCTCCGCGGGTCATTGTCGATGCAAGGACACAATGCGAAAGTCAAAAGGAGAAGCTGAAGTTCGATCGCATGTTAGAGGATCACAAAAGGGTTGTACCCCAATTGCGAAGATGGCAACACAAAGCTTGGTACCGTACTCAATTGCTGCGGTGGAAGGCAGAGAATGTCATGCTCGATAAAGGATTTGAGAAGCTACTGAAAATAATGAAGAAGAAGCTTCCAAAAGATAACGAATTGCCCGAAAGTACATACGCAGCAAAGAAGGTCGTATGCCCTCTAGGATTGGAGGTGGAGAAGATACATGCATGCCCCAATGACTGCATCCTCTACCGTGGTGCCTACAAGGATCTGAACGCATGCCCGGTATGCGGTGCATTGCTGATATAAGATCGACGAGATGACCACGTGATGTTGATTTGGCGAGCCTCCCAGAAGAGGGTTCCTGCGAAGGTGATGTGGTATGCTCCTATAATACCACGGTTGAAACGCCTGTTCGTAAGCGGAGAGCATGCCAAGTTGATGCGATGGCACAGTGAGGACCGTAAGAAAGACGGGAAGTTGAGAGCACCACGACGGGTCGCAGTGGAGAAAAATCGAGAGAAAGTACTGGGATGAGTTTGCAAAGGACCCAAGGAACGTATGGTTTGCTTTAAGCGCGGATGGCATTAATCCTTTCGGGAGCAGAGCAGCAATCACAGCACCTGGCCCGTGACTCTATGTATGTATAACCTTCCTCCTTGGATGTGCATGAAGCGGAAGTTCATTATGATGCCAGTTCTCATCCAAGGCCCTAAGCAACCCGACAACGACATTGATGTGTACCAAAGGCCATTAGTTGAAGAACTTTTACAGCTGTGGAATGGAAGCGGTGTACGACGTGGGATGAGCACAAAAGGAGGAATTTGACCTAAAGGCGTTGCTGTTACGTGACCATCAACGATTGGCCCGCTCTCAAGAACCTTCGTGACAGACAAACAAGGGATACCACGCATGCACGCACTGTTTACTTGACACCGATAGTATATACCGGGAAGCTGCGGGAAGAATGTGTACAGGGCCATCGTCGATTTCTTCCGACCAACCATCAAGGTCGAAAGAAAGGCAAGCATTTCAAAGGCGAGGCAGATCACGGAAGAAGCCCGCCATGCGTGCGGTGATCACGTACTTGCTATGGTCAATGATTTACACGTAATCTTTGGAAAGTGTCCCGCGGACTAGCTGTTCGAATGACGCCGAGAATCACACACCCATGTGGAAGAAGAAATCTATATTTTGGGACCTACCCTACTGGAAAGACCTAGAGGTCCGCTCTTCGATCGACGTGATGCACGTGACGAAGAACCTTTGCGTGAACCTGCTAGGCTTCTTGGGCGTGTATGGGAAGACAAAAGATACACCTGAGGCACGAGAGGACCTGCAGCGCTTGCACGAAAAAGAGGGCATGCCTCCGAAGCAGTATGAAGGTCCTGCCAGCTACCACTAGTAGAAAAGGGGCTCGCCCGGGCCAGTTTAGCCCATTAGTCCCGGTTCAAACCAGAACTAGGACCAATGGAGCTATGGCGATTCGTGAGCCTGGGGGGGCCGGGCCACGTGGGCCATTGGTCCCGGTTCGTCTGCACCTTTTGGTCCCGGTTGGTGGACGAACCGGGACCAACGGTCCCGGCTCTGGACCACCACTATTGGTCCTGGTTGGTGGCATGAACCGGGACCAAAGGCTTCCCTTTAGTCCCGGTTCAAGCCATCAACCGGGGCTAATGGTTCTGCCTATATATAGCCCCTCGCGCAAGAGCAAAGCACACTGCTCTGTTTTTTCTGGCCGAGGGGGAGAAGGCTTGGTGGTGCTCTAGCTCACCTCCTATGCACACAAGGTGTTCGATGGAATGCCCGAGCCACACTACTTAAGGTTTCTCCTCTCCAAGCTCGACCGCCAAGCTCCATTTTCCTCAATATTTATCTAGGTTTAGCGGTCCGTCACGCCTGCCCCTCGTCTTCATCGCCCGTCGATCACCCGGCCGATCTCATCGCCGGCACCACCGTGGTGAGCCTCTTGTTCTTATCTTCTTTCTGAAAGGAAAAATATTATTACTTGTTTGTTTAGATAGATACTTGTATTAGTTTCTTACTTTTATTATTGCATCTTATATAGTGCGATGGTTTTGGTATCCGCCCGTCGGCCCTAAATCCTGTCTATGATTCGGATGTGGTATATATTACCTTTTCATTTATTTTTGTTCATTTTTTGTTTATGAAAATTATGCAGAACAACGTGACATAGATTTTATTTATCTAGGAGGTTGTTGAACCGAATTTTCCAACCGACCCTATTGTCGAGAGGTTAAATTTAGTTGAAGAACAAAAAATTTCTTGAAGGAAAAATAAAAAAACTTGAGGAGGAGAAGATGATATTGGAGTTGCATGTTGTGGATGTCGTCGATGATCACAAGATCAAGATGGATGCAATGCGCTTGAAGATGAGAAAGATTAGAAAATATGCCATTCATACCGAGGCTTGGTATCATTATGCCGTTGGATCAGTTGTTACCTTGGTTGCGATTATGATCGCATTTGTTTTCGCATTGAAATGTTTTACATAGTTTCAATGTATGGTTTAATTAATTTAGATGCTCTGCAGAGCTTTATGTTGTTAGATGAGAACTATGTATGTACTTTGGTTTTTATGTGATGATGAACTTCTATTAATTTGGTCACTTAATTATCTATTCATGATGTTCTGTAATGATTTTTGACACACTTAATTAAATATAATGCACGCAGATTAACCGGCAATGGATGTACGGTGACAGACATACCTCCGAGTACATTAAGGGCGTGCATGATTTTCTCGAAGTGGCTGAGGCAAACAAGCAGAATGGTTTTATGTGTTGTCCATGCCCTATATGTGGGAATACGAAGTCTTACTCGACCGGAAAATCCTTCACACCCACCTGCTTTACAAGGGTTTCATGCCACACTATAATGTTTGGACGAGGCATGGAGAAATAGGGGTTATGATGGAAGACGGCGAGGAAGAAGAGTACGATCACAACTATGTGCCCCCTGAATACGGTGATGCTACTGAACATCAAGATGCACCAGACGATGTGCACGATGGTGCTGGAACGGCGAAGCTGCTGAAGATCAAGAGGAACCAGACGATGTGCCCGATGATGATGATCTCCGCCGGTCATTGTCGATGCAAGGACACAATGCGAAAGTCGGAAGGAGAAGCTGAAGTTCGATCGCATGTTAGAGGATCACAAAAAGGGTTGTACCCCAATTGCGAAGATGGCAACACAAAGCTCGGTACCGTACTCGAATTGCTGCAAAGGAAGGCGAGAATGCCGTGCTCGATAAAGGATTTGAGAAGCCATCAAAATAATGAAGAAGAAGCTTCCAAAGGATAACGAATTGCCGAAAGTACATACGCAGCAAAGAAGGTCGTATGCCCTCTAGGATTGGAGGTGGAGAAGATACATGCATGCCCCAATGATCGCATCCTCTACCGTGGTGCCTACAAGGATCTAAACGCATGCCCGGTATGCGGTGCATTGCGATATAAGATCGACGAGATGACCTCGGTGATGTTGACGGCGAGCCTCCCGGAAGAGGGTTCTGCAAAGGTGATGTGGTATGCTCCTATAATACCACGGTTGAAACGCCTGCTCGTAAACGGAGAGCATGCCAAGTTGATGCGATGGCACAGTGAGGACCGTAAGAAAGACGGGAAGTTGAGAGCACCACCGACGGGTCGCAGTGGAGAAAAATCGAGAGAAAGTACTGGGATGAGTTTGCAAAGGACCCAAGGAACGTATGGTTTGCTTTAAGCGCGGATGGCATTAATCCTTTCGGGAGTAGAGCAGCAATCACAGCACCTGGCCCGTGACTCTATGTATGTATAACCTTCCTCCTTGGATGTGCATGAAGCGGAAGTTCATTATGATGCCAGTTCTCATCCAAGGCCCTAAGCAACCCGACAACGACATTGATGTGTACCAAAGGCCATTAGTTGAAGAACTTTTACAGCTGTGGAATGGAAACGGTGTACGTACGTGGGATGAGCACAAAAAGGAGGAATTTGACCTAAAGGCGTTGCTGTTCGTGACCATCAACGATTGGCCCGCTCTCAGTAACCTTTCGTGATGCAGACAAACAAGGGATACCACGCATGCACGCACTGTTTACTTGACACCGATAGTATATACCGGGAAGCTGCAGGAAGAATGTGTACAGGCCATCGCCGATTTCTTCCGACCAACCATCAAGGGCGAAAGAAAGGCAAGCATTTCAAAGGCGAGGCAGATCACCGGAAGAAGCCCGCCATGCGCATCGGTGATCACGTATTTGCTATGGTCAATGATTTACACGTAATCTTTGGAAAGTGTCCCGGCGGACTAGCTGTTCCGAATGACGCTGAGAATCACGCACCCATGTGGAAGAAGAAATCTATATTTTGGGACCTACCCTACTGGAAAGACCTAGAGGTCCGCTCTTCGATCGACGTGATGCAAGTGACGAAGAACCTTTGCATGAACCTGCTAGGCTTCTTGGGCGTGTATGGGAAGACAAAAGATACACCTGAGGCACGAGAGGACCTGCAGCGCTTGCACGAAAAAGAGGGCATGCCTCCGAAGCAGTATGAAGGTCCTGCCAGCTACCACTAGTAGAAAAGGGGGCTCTCGTCCAGGCCAGTTTAGCCCATTAGTCCCGGTTCAAACCAGAACTAGGACCAATGGAGCTATTTGCGCCGGTTCGTGAGCCCAGGGGGCCGGCCGGGCCACGTGGGCCATTGGTCCCGGTTCGTCCGGACCTTTTGGTCCCGGTTGGTGGGACGAACCGGGACCAACGGTCCCGGCTCTGGACCACCACTATTGGTCCTGGTTGGTGGCATGAACCGGGACCAAAGGCTTCCCTTTAGTCGGTTCAAGCCATCAACCGGGCTAATGGTTCTGCCTATATATAGCACCTCGCGCAAGAGCAGAGCACACTGCTCTGTTTTTTCTGGCCGAGGGGGAGAAGGCTTGGTGGTGCTCTAGCTCACCTCCTATGCACACAAGGTGTTCGATGGAATGCCCGAGCCACACTACTTAAGGTTTCTCCTCTCCAAGCTCGACCGCCAAGCTCCATTTTCCTCAATATTTATCTAGGTTTAGCGGTCCGTCACGCCCGTCCCGTCTTCATCGCTGCCGATCACCCGCGCCGATCTCATCGCCGGCACCACCGTGGTGAGCCTCTTTTTCTTATCTTCTTTCTGAAAGTAAAAATATTATTATTTGTTTGTTTAGATAGATACTTGTATTATTTTCTTACTTTTATTATTGCATCTTATATAGTGCGATGGTTTTGCTATCCGCCCCCGTCGGCCGGCCTCGCCCCTGCCTATGATTCGGATGTGGTATATATTATCTTTTCATAACTATTGGTTCATTTATTGTTTATGAAAATTATGCCACCAACGTGACATAGATTTTATTTATCTAGGAGGTTGTTGAACGGAAATTCCAACCGACCCTATTGTCGAGAGGTTAAATTTAGTTGAAGAACAAAACAATTTCTTGAAGGAAAAAATAAAAAACTTGAGGAGGAGAAGATGATATTGGAGTTGCATGTTGTGGATGTAAATGCGATGATCACAAGATCAAGATGGATGCAATGCGCTTGAAGATGAGAAAGATTAGAAAATATGCCATTCATACCGAGGCTTGGTATCATTATGCCGTTGGATCAGTTGTTACCTTGGTTGCGATTATGATCGCATTTGTTTTCGCATTGAAATGTTTTACATAGTTTCAATGTATGGTTTAATTAATTTAGATGCTCTGCAGAGCTGTATGTTGTTAGATGAGAACTATGTATGTACTTTGGTTTTTATGTGATGATGAACTTCTATTAATTTGGTCACTTAATTATCTATTCATGATGTTCTGTAATGATTTTTGACACACTTAATTAAATATAATGCACGCAGATGAACCGGCAATGGATGTACGGTGACAGAGATACCTCCGAGTAAATTAAGGGCGTGCATGATTTTCAGTGGCTGAGGCAAACAAGCAGAATGGTTTTATGTGTTGTCCATGCCCTATATGTGGGAATACGAAGTCTTACTCTGACCGGAAAATCCTTCACACCCACCGCTTTACAAGGGTTTCATGCCACACTATAATGTTTGGACGAGGCACGGAGAAATAGGGGTTATGATGGAAGACGGCGAGGAAGAAGAGTACGATCACAACTATGTGCCCCTGAATACGGTGATGCTACTGAACATCAAGATGCACAGTGACGATGCACGATGGTGCTTTGGAACGGTGAAGTCTTGAAGATCAAGATGAACCAGACGATGTGCCCGATGATGATGATCTCCGCCGGGTCAGTGTCGATGCAAGGACACAATGCGAAAGTCAAAATGAGAAGCTGAAGTTCGATCGCATGTTAGAGGATCACAAAAAGGGTTGTACCCCAATTGCGAAGATGGCAACACAAAGCTCGGTGCATTACTCGAATTGCTGCAGTGGAAGGCAGAGAATGCTGTGCCTGATAAAGGATTTGAGAAGCTACTGAAAATAATGAAGAAGAAGCTTCCAAAGGATAACGAATTGCCCGAAAGTAGATACGCAACAAAGAAGGTCGTATGCCCTCTAGGATTGGAGGTGGAGAAGATACATGCATGCCCCAATGACTGCATCCTCTACCGTGGTGCCTACAAGGATCTGAACGCATGCCCGGTATGCGGTGCATTGCGGTATAAGATCGACGAGATGACCTCGGTGATGTTGACGGCGAGCCTCCCAGAAGAGGGTTCTGCGAAGGTGATGTGGTATGCTCCTATAATACCACGGTTGAAAGCGTCTGTTCAGAAACGGAGAGCATGCCAAGTTGATGCGATGGCAAAGTGAGGACCGTAAGAAAGACGGAAGTTGAGAGCACCCGCCGATGGGTCGTGATGGAGAAAAATCAAGAGAAAGTACTGGGATGAGTTTGCAAAGGACCCAAGGAACGTATGGTTTGCTTTAAGCGTGGATGGCATTAATCCTTTCGGGAGCAGAGCAGCAATCACAGCACCTGGCCCGTGACTCTATGTATGTATAACCTTCCTCCTTGGATGTGCATGAAGCGGAAGTTCATTATGATGCCAGTTCTCATCCAAGGCCCTAAGCAACCCGGCAACGACATTGATGTGTACCAAAGGCCATTAGTTGAAGAACTTTTATAGCTGTGGAATGGAAACGGTGTACGTACGTGGGATGAGCACAAAAAGGAGGAATTTGACCTAAAGGCGTTTCTGTTCGTGACCATCAACGATTGGCCCGCTCTCAGTAACCTTTTAGGATAGACAAACAAGGGATACCACGCATGCACGCACAGTTTACTTGACACCGATAGTATATACCTGGGAAGCTGCAGGAAGAATGTGTACCTGGGCCATCGTCGATTTCTTCCGACCAACCATCACTATCGAAAGAAAGACAATCATTTCAAAGGCGAGGCAGATCACCGGAAGAAGCCCGCCATGCGTACCGGTGATCACATACTTGCTATGGTCAATGATTTACACGTAATCTTTGGAAAGGGTCCCGGCGGACTAGCTGTTCCGAATGACGCCGAGAATCACGCACCCATGTGGAAGAAGAAATCTATATTTTGGGACCTACCCTACTGGAAAGACCTAGAGGTCCGCTCTTGATCGACATGATGCACGTGGCGAAGAACCTTTGCGTGAACCTGCTAGGCTTCTTGGGCGTGTATGGGAAGACAAAAGATACACACGAGGCACGAGAGGACCCGCAACGCTTGCACGAAAAAGAGGGCATGCCTCCGAATTAGTATGAAGGTCCTGTCAGCTATGCTATTACGAAAGAAGAGAAAGAAATATTCTTTCAATGCCTGCTAAGTATGAAGGTCCCGACTGGCTTCTCGTCGAATATAAAGGGAATAATAAATATGCCGGAGAAAAGTTCCAGAACCTAAAGTCTCATGATCGCCACGTGATTATGACGCAACTGCTTCCGGTTGCATTGAGGGGGCTTCTACCGGAAAACGTCGGATTAACCATTGTGAAGCTATGTGCATTCCTCAATGCAATATCTCAGAAGGTGATCGATCCAGAAATTGTACCAACGCTAAGGAGTGATGTGGCGCAATGTCTTGTCAGTTTCGAGCTGGTGTTCCCACCATCCTTCTTCAATATCATGACGCACGTCCTAGTTCATCTAGTCGACGAGATTGTCATTCTGGGGCCCGTATTTCTACACAATATGTACCCCTTTGAGAGGTTCATGGGAGTCCTAAAGAAATATGTTCAGAATCGCTAGGCCAGAAGGAAGCATCTCCATGGGCCATCAAACGAGAGGATGTCATCGGGTTTTGTGTTGACTTCATTCCTGGCCTTAAGAAGATAGGTCTCCCTAAATCGCGGTATGAGGGGAGACTGACCGAAAAGGCACGCTTGGAAGAGACTCAATAATATGTGGGGACGAATATTCTTGGTCTCAAGCAGACTACACAGATTCTGAGAACTCTACCTTGGTGACCCGTATGTCGATGAACACAAGAACAGTCTGCGCTCCAAACACCGGAGCAAAGGCGACGATCGGATTACATGTGAACACATCAGGACTTTCAGCAGTTGGTTGGAAACATCGTCTCAGAGGTGACATCACTATTTGTGATGAGCTGTCCTTGTTGTCCAGGGACCATCTTATTGTAATGATTTGGAAAGGATACGAGATAAATGGGAATACGTTTTACACGATTGACCAAGATGAAAAGAGCACCAACCAAAACAGCGATGTCCGCTTTGATGCAACAACCGACAAGGGAAATGACACATATTATGGTTACATAGTAGACATATGGGAACTTGACTACGGAGTAGATTTTAAGGTCCCTTTGTTTAAGTGCAAGTGGTTCAATCTGTCATGAGTGAAGTGCAGGTAGACCCACGATGCGGAATGACAACAAAGTGGATCTGAAAAATCTTGGGTACATCGACGAACCGCTCGTCCTAGCCAATGATGTGGCACAGGTTATCTATGTGAAGGACATGTCTACCAGACCGAGGAAAAGAAAATATAAGGAAGCGAATACATCATACAATGAGCCAAAGCGCCACATGGTTCTTTCAGGAAAAAGGGACATCCTCGGAGTGGAGGGCAAGATGACATGTCTCAAGAGTATGAAAAGTTTCATGAAATTCCCTTCAAAGTCAAGGCTGACCCAAGCATCCCGATAAACGATGAAGATTATCCATGGTTACGGCGCAATAAGCAAAGCGACACAAGCGAAGAAAAAGTGAAGACTTTCTCCCGCAACTATTATGATGATACCATGCCAACTTTGTAATGCATTTAGTATGATACCATTGTCCGTTTTGTACATGCACAAGCTATGCCAACTTTTTCAGAGTTCATTTGAAAACTATGAATTTGAAAACCTCGCCAACCGAAGGGCGCTCACACCAGTTTATAAGCCCGTCCCTCTACACACCCTTTTGTTGTAAGCAGAAACAAAATAAAATAAATAAAGCAACAAAGAAAACAAAAAAAGTGTTTTCAAATTTCAAAACTAATGGCACTAACAGAAAGTTTATAATTTTTCTAAAACTAAAAGCAAAAAGAATTAAAAAATAAAGCAAAAAACAACAAAAACTAAATAATGCAGAAAACATAACAAAAAACTGAAAAATAAAATAAAAATAGCAACAATAAGTATTTTGTTGTAAGTAGAAACAAAATAAAATAAATAAAGCAACAAAGAAAACAAAAAAAGAGTTTTCAAATTTGAAAACTAATGTCACTAACAGAAAGTTTATAATTTTTCTAAAACTAAAAGCAAAAAAGAATTAAAAAATAAAGCAAAAAACAACAAAAAATAAATACTAATGCAGAAAACAAAACAAAAAAACTGGAAAAAAAAGTGCCACCTACTGGGCCCCCATGGCATGAATACGACTAGAAACCCTATGGGGCAGGATTCAGGTCCGCGGAAGGCCCAGTAGGCCCACAGGAACAGATTGCAGAGTTAGGCCCGAAAGCCTGCTTTAGAGAGGAGCTCGAGAGGGAAGCCGCACCGCACCTTATAAACAGGTGCGGCTCCCTCTCAACTAGCGAGGTGAGACTAAACTTTGGGCGCGGGGCAGCACAGGCCTTTGGACCCGGTTGGTGGCACCAACCGGGGCTAAAGGGGTGCATTAGTCCCGGTTGGTGCTACGACCCGGGACTAATGCCACCTTTAGTCCCGGTTGGTGGCACCACCCGGGACCAAAGGCCGTCGCTTCCCGCCCTTTGGGCTGCTGAAAATTGGCCTTTGGTCCCGGTTGGTGGCACCAACCGGGACTAAAGGTGGGCATTAGTCCCGGGTCGTGGCACGAACCGGGACTAATGCCCTTGCTATATAAGAAAACACTTGGGAAATTTCAGATTTCCCTCGCCAGTTTCCCCCCGACGACGCCGAGCACATCGACGCCGCCAGGCTGCCCTGACGCCCGTCGCCCCCGCCGTCTCCGTCTCGCCTCGCCCGTGCCCGTCGCCGTCGCCGCCCAGCGCCCTCGCCGTCGCCCGCCCCACGCCGCGACCGCCACCTGCCCGCCTGCCCGCCAGCTCCGCCCGGCCCACCACTGCCGTCGCCCGCGCCCCTGCCCCGACGCGCGCCACCCCGGCCCGCCCTCGCCGTCATCCGCGCCTCTGCCCCGACCCCGCCATCCTCGCCGCAGCTTGGTCCGGCCGCCGGCGCCCTCCTTTTTCATATTTTTTTCATATATATATGCTTGTTTTATATATTTTTTTGTATGAATGTATGTATTTTTTCAATTGTAATATGCATGGTGTTTTCAATTGTTCTCTCATTTAGTACATTAATTTTAGGTTAGTTTCATTTTTAGAAAAGTTTAATATATTTAGGACGAAGGAAGAGAAGGAAGAAGGAAGAAGAAGAAAAAGTTTTATATATGCAAAAGTTACATTTTTAGAAAAGTTTTATATATCTAGCTAGAAAGAAGGAAGAAGAAGAAAAAGAAGGAGAGGAAAAAGGAAAATAAGAAGAGGAAGAAAGGAGAAGAAGAGGAGAGGAAGAAGAGGAGAAATAAATAAGAAGAGGAAAAAGAAGAAAGAAGAGGAGAAGAAGAAAGAAATAGAGGAGAAGAAGAAAAATAGAAAATATTCTATTTTTCTTCTTCTCCTATTCCTTTCTTCTTCTCCTCTTTTTTTCTTTTTTTCTTCGATCTTCTCCTCTGTCATCGCCGATATACCCTCCCGATAACTTCAACATGAGGGGGGTCCATATACCCCTCCCGATAACTTCAATACGAAAGTCGATATACCCCCTCCCGATAACATTAATTTCTCCGTGTATGTATCTCGTCGTTGTCGATATTACCCCTTGAAGCGTTGTCGATATTATCCCGGTCGAGGGTTCTAGGGTCGAGGGATCGAGGGTTCCAGGATCGCCTAGGGTCGAGGGTTCAGGTCGTCGAGGGTTCAAGGTCGAGGATCGCCGAGGGTCGAGAGGTTCCTAGTGTCAAAGTATTGAAGAAATCCATGGCTTCATCATTAGCGGAAGTAACCATGGCATGATGGTGCGAAGTCCTCCAAAGTTATTTCGGAATGGAGTTCCGGATAGGATAATTTGCCTTTTGTATGCAATTTCAGCAAAGGCCTTCCAAATAACGATAATCGAAGGTTATTGCTGAACTTTGTACCAAAAAGCGAATTATCCTATCCGGGACTCCGCTCCAAAATAACTTTGGAGAGCTTCATACCATCATGCACCACATTTTCGCCTAATGATGAAGACATGGTTTTGTTGAATCCTTTGACACTAGGCAACCTCCCGACCCCTCGGCGATCCTCGACCCTCGACCTCGACCGCCGGGCGATCCACGACCCTCTACCCTATCATGCGTTGATGCCCACGTCACTTGTGGGACATAGATGTAGTGTTCAACGCCGACCCCTCCCGATAGCTTCAACACGCGGGGAAGTCGATATTACCACCTCCTAGCTTGAAGCGTTCTCGAGGCCACCCCCTAACCCTTGAAGCGTTGTCGAGGCCACCCCAAACCCTAGAGAAGCAGCGTCGAGGCCACTAATTTGATTCCTTATTGTGATTAGCTAGCTAGTTCTACGTTTGCCACTAATATATCCATATCTGTCATGTTTGAATAATAATTGCCATGTTGTAAATATTTGTAGAAACTATGGACACCTCCCGAGACGAAGCACAAGAAGCGTTGTTGAGGGACATAATCGCACAAGGAAGTGATGCCGATACGCTCGTTGATGTTTCTCAACAACAACGATGGTCCGGAAGGAGAGGGTGAAGAAGCAGCTCGCTATGATTTACATGGCTCCGATGACCCAATGCCGTGCAAGAAGGAGAGGGTGAAGAAGTAGACCGTGAGGACGGCTCGGTGATCACCAAACCGAGTCCGCCAGGTATATATATTAGTTAAGCCTGTGCTGACTAGCTCTCGTCTTTGTTTTGGTATGTACACATATTAATTAACTCTCGTCTTTGTTCTTTTTTCTAGCCCTCCGGATCAAGCACAACTTCGGTAAAGAGACGAGGCCCAAAGAAAAAGTTGAGCTCGGATGAAAAGTTTGAGATCATACAAATCACGCGCGACGGCCAACCTATTGAACCCTACCGGACAAAGAAGGCATTTGTTGCTCGGTCAGGGGTTACGGTTAGGGACAAGATCGATCAGCATCCACCAATGGTATAAGCCTAAGAGCGAAGACCCCGAGGTGTCTTGTGTCAATGATATGCAGAAAAATGATCTTTGGACTGAGCTGAAGTCAAATTTTACCCTACCGCTAGAGGATGATCCGGAGAAGCCAGAATAGAGCCATTAATCAAGTCTTTTGCTCTTAAGAAGATGGCAGAACTATTCGGGAATTGGAAGAAAGAACTCAATACGTATGTCGAAAAAAATGAGACACCAGAATTCAAGGGCAAATATGAGAAGATCAGAGATGATTGGCCCGCATTTGTGGCCTACAAGACATCGGAAAAGAGTAAAAAGATGTCGGGGACAAACAAGAGAAATGCTGCGAAGAAGAAGCTTCACCATCGCACGGGTCGGTGGCTACCTCATAGCCCGCCTAAGTGGGCCAAGGCTGAGAATGATCTGCTTGATAAAGGGATCGAACCAGAGACAATGAACTGGCAGACCGTTGCGGACTTGGTTCTTCCGGGCGGCAGATCCTTGGACCCTATAACAGGGAAGTGCATTTGGACGGACGAACAATTGGACATACCAGTCAAGAGGCTTCGGCAATATATCGAAGCAGCAGCAAGGGAAGTTCGTTCAGACAGGGAGAAGGACGAGGTCACAATGGCCCTCGGGAATCGAGCACCCCGGACGGACACGAGGCACGCCAGTTCGCTTCGTGGAAGGCTGGATTTCCGGACGCAGGGGGTTACAAAACCCATGAGAGGAGGAAGAAACTGGAGTAGAGCCTAATGCAGGTGCTGCACGAAAGGGTAATGGGGCTAGAGGAACGAGAAGAGGAACGAGAAGTAGCAGATCACAACAAACGACCTGCCGAAGCTTCCCCCGAAGCTACCCCGCCATCTCAGCGGAGAAGCAGCGTGGCTTCCACCGAGCTGCTTCAGCCAGAGCAGCATGCCTTGACGGCTCTGAACATTGCCACCTTATGGCGCAATGGAGCAATTTGAAGGTCAAGGCGGCTGTTGGCTCTGTTTATCCTACTAAACCCGACTCAACTTTTCACTGCCGGCCGATTCCAGAAGGATATGCTAAGGTGATGGTCGATGAAATAACGGAGGGATTTGAGGACCTCCGGCTTGACCACCCTACCGGTGAAGGGGAGTATCGGCTAGGTTCTGCTCTAAAGACTCCATGCCTATGGCGGAAGGATCTCATCAACCTTCCGAACTGGACGCCTCCGCCTCCTACTCCTCCTCCGGTGAGTCAGGGCACTCCGCCTCCTCCACCGCCTCCTCCTCCGGCGAGTGACGATTAGGGCACTCGGCCGGCTCCTTCTCCGGCGCATGGCGGCACTCCGCCTCCTTCTCCGCCTGCACCGGCGCGCCCGAGCAGCCGACCTCCTCCTTCTCCGCCTCGTCAGCAAGGGCGGAAGAGACCCGCCGCCTCTCCGGCTACTCCGGCGCGTCGTAGTCCTTCTCCTCCGCCTCGTAAGCAAGGAAAGAAGACATCCGCCTGCTCGCTCTGCCGGGCGTCTTAGCAGTACAGCCAAAGGCAGGAGGAGATACAGATTCGGTCCTTCCGTGAAGACTCGGAGAAGTTACCGTACGAGAGGAGCGAGGAGGAAAACGCGAAGATCGCAGACCGAAGTGGATGACTGGTTTCATGGGTTGAAAGCACCGAGACATCCACCTCCGGAGGAGAAGGTAGATCCGGTCAAAGCGAAGCGCATTGCTGCTCGACAAAACCACCCAAGTCTCCGCGAAAGGCAACTATGAGCGCATTATTGGAAAGGCATTTGCGAAGCGGAGAGGTCGGGAAGTACCGCTGGTGATCAAAGGATGAAAGAACGACGAGCTGGGAAACAAATTGCCCAAAGACGGCGAACAAGCTAAGCAATCGTGCCCCGCTCAAGGTGCTCGCTAGCAACATCGTCGATCCGAGGATGGTGCCCGTTATGGCAATCCTGCAGATTACCTGCCCGACGATGTACATTATGATTTCTTAGAGGTGCAGATCACGAAGATCTGAGTGCGGGAAGCCTCTCGTCAAAGATGAAAGCTCTCTATCAACGATGATGCAAAGATTGCATGATTGGTACATGAAAACCTGCAAAGAGTCTGAGGGGAGGAGTACTTTGTATGTGAGAGTTAAAAAGGAGCATGACCTCCTTGGAACTGAACTGTTGCCTATTCCATTTGAGGAGTTCTATCAGTTTTTCAATCAATTGGCCCTCGATAAAGCAACGGTCACCTGCCATCGTCTGTAAGTAGTACTACTTCTGTCATTAAGTATCTCTATATAACTCAGCTCTTTCATTGCATGTATTTATAAATATCCTCACTATATTATGCAGATTGAAGATCGCGGAAATGAAGAAAAAACAAGTGGGTGATATTGGGTTCATTAACACATATCTCATAGATGCAAATGAGGTTAAATATCGTGTCAAGAAACCGAGGCCAACTTGCTACGATCGTTGGAAATAAATGAACACAAAAATATAATACTCTTTCCTTACAACTACAAGTGAGTGTTCTTGTCTTGTGGCATATTTGGTTTCCTTATTAGTCCAGGTTATAGTAATGTAATATTGATGAGTTATGCATGCGCAAGCATCTACCACTATATTCTCCTAGAGATTAAGCTTGAGCAGGAGAGACGAAAAGATCCCAAGGAGTATCGGACATGACTGAAATGCTCGAGAAGTAAGTTAAATCGATCATTATCCACCATATCAGCAACTTTGTTCATTTCTGATATCAAGTAATTGTTTTCTTTGTATGGCAGGGCTTGGGGAAAATTCACCAAAAAAGCTCGGGACTACCAAGAAGCTGCAATTTAGACACCCGAAAGTAAGTACTATATAGTAGCATATTCCACGCGCATCTCCTAGTGATTCAAGCGCTAGTTTCATCAATACCATTTAGCATGCTTGCTAATTATCAGTTTGATTGACCTCTGTTTCTTGTAAAGTGGTTGTGGCAGGAACAAGGGAATGATTTCTGTGGATACTACGTTTGCGAGCCCATCCGCCACACGACCTGTGAGAGTGGCTACTCCGACAAACAATATGAAGTGCGTAAATAAAAATATTCACAATTTTATTTTATTACCATCATTTGTGTTGAGTTTCATTCATATATATATATATATATATATATATATATATATATATATATATTGACCCCTTTCTAAAAATTAGATGTTTATGAAGCGGGATGAAATCATAGCACCAGATCGCATGCGAGCAATTCAAGAGGAATTGGCGGCATTCTTTCTTGACCACGTGATCGCTGAAGGCGAAGAATACTATGTGGACCACGCGTCCGTATTGTAAAAGATAATTATTGTATATATGTAGCGGTAGTGTCGGATAAATATACGAGAACTTGTTGTTCGACCAATCTCTCGGAGAAGGAGAGGTGGTCGATATCACTTCTCTCTATATGCATATATGTTCATGACGATCTTACATTTGCTTAATTACTAGCTAGCTAGCATGTCTAGCTAGTCCTCTCTATACGTATGTATAGTACGTAGCGTCGACCAAGCACGGACAAAAGAGAGGACACTTTTCTCTATTAATTAGCTAGCTATAGCACAATATATGAAACAACTAAATTAACCCCCCAAAACCCCCCAAACCCCCCCTTAAATAAACAAAAACCACAGCCATAGAAATGCTGATGCGTGGATGCCTCTTGGTCCCGGTTGGTGCCATCAACCGGGACCAAAGGCCCTCCCGCTCGGGCTCAGCGGACAGGTTGACGTGGAGGCCCATCAGTCCCGGTTCTTGATTGAACCGGGACTAAAGGGCCAGGGTATTAGTACCGACCCTTTAGTCCCGGTTCATGAACCGGGACTAAAGGCCCTCACCAACCGGGTTAATAGGCCCCTTTTCTACTAGTGTTCTCTCAAGATGGCATAAGTATTACGGTGGGTGAACAAATTAGTGTCGAGCAATTGATAGAAAAGCGAATAGTCATGAGATTATCTAGGCATGATCATGTATATAGGCATCACGTCCGTGACAAGTAGACCGACTCCTGCCTGCATCTACTACTATTACTCCACACATCGACCGCTATCCAGCATGCATCTAGAGTATTAAGTTCATAAGAACAGAGTAACGCATTAAGAAATATGACATGATGTAGAGGGCTAAACTCAAGCAATATGATATAAACCCCATCTTTTTATCCTCGATGGCAACAATACTATACGTGCCTTGCAACCCTTTCTGTTATTGGGTAAGGACATCGCAAGATTGAACCCAAAGCTAAGCACTTCTCCCATGGCAAGAAAGATCAATCTAGTATGCCAAACCAAACTGATAATTCGAAGAGACTTGCAAAGATAACTCAATCATACATAAAAGAATTCAGAGAAGATTCAGATATTTCTCATAGATAAACTTGATCATAAACCCACAATTCATTGGATCTCGACAAACACACCGCAAAAAGAGTTTACATCGAATAGATCTCCACAAGAGAGGGGGAGAACAGAGTATTGAGATCCAAAAAGAGAGAAGAAGCCATCTAGCTAATAACTATGGACCCGAAGGTCTGTGGTAAACTACTCACAACTCATCGGAAGGGCTATGGTGTTGATGTAGAAGCCCTTCGTGGTGGATTCCCCCTCCGGCAGAACGCCAACGACGGCTCCAAGATGGGATCTCGCGGATATAGAAGGTTACGGTGGCGGAAATATTTCTTCGGTGGCTCCCTAGATGTTTTTCGGGTACGTAGGTATATATAGGAAAAAGAAGTACGTCGGTGGCTGCTCGAGGGGCCCAGGAGACAGGGGGCACGCCTAGGAGGGGTGGGCGCGCCCTCCTATCTCCTGGCCGCCTCGATTGCTTCTTGACTTGCACTCAAAGTTCTTTGGATCACGTTCGTTCCAAAAATCACGCTCCCGAAGGTTTCATTCCGTTTAGACTCCATTTGATATTCCTTTTCTTCGAAATACTGAAATAGGCAAAAAAACAGCAATACGGGTTGGGCCTCCAGTTAGTAGATTAGTCCCAAAAATGATATAAATGTGTAAAATAAAGTCCATAAACATCCAAAACAGGTAATATAATAGCATGGGACAATAAAAAAATTATAGATACGTTGGAGACGTATCAAGCATCCCCAAGCTTAGTTCCTGCTCGTCCTCGAGTAGGTAAATGAGAAAAACAGAATATTTGATGTGGAATGCTACCTAGCATAATTCTCAATGTAATTTTCTTTATTGTGGCATGAATGTTCAGATCCAAAATGATTCAAGATAAAAGCTTATAAAACATAAAAATAATAATACTTTGAAGCATACTAACAAATAATCATGTCCTATCAAAATAGCATAGCCAAAGAAAGCTTATCCCTACAAAATCATATAGTTAGGCCATGCTTCATTTTCATTACACAAAAATACTCCCATCATGTACAACGCCGATGGCGAGCCGAGCAATTGGTTCATACTTTTTAACGCGCTTCAGCTTTTTTCAACTCTTACGCGATACATGAGCGCAAGCCATATACATAGCACTATTGTGGTATATGGTGGTGGTTTTAAGGACAAAAGGGAGAAGATAGTCTCACATCAACTAGGCATATAAACGGGCTATGGAGATGCCCATTAATAGATATCAATGTGAGTGAGTAGGGATTTCCATGCAATGGATGCACTAGAGCTATAAATGTATGAAATGTCAACAAAAGAAACTAATTGGCTGTGCATCCAATTTTCTTGCTCACGAAGACCTAGGGAATTTTGAGGAAGCCCATCATTGGAATATACAAGCCAAGTTCTATAATGAAAAATTCCCACTAGTATATGAAAGTGACAACATAGGAGACTCTCTATCATGAAGATCATGGTGCTATTCCGAAGCACAAGTGTGGAAAAGAGATAGTAGCAATTGTCCCTTCTCTCTTTTTTTCTCATTATTTTTTCTTTTTCTTCTTTTTTTCTTCTTTTTTTCCTTTTTTTCTTTTCTTTTTTTTCCTTTTTCCCTTTTTTTGGTGGGCTTCTTTGGCCTCTTTTATTTTTATAAAGTCCGAAGTCTCATCCCGACTTGTGGGGAATCATAGTCTTCATCATCCTTTCCTCACTAGGACAATGCTCTAAGTATGAAGATCATCACACTTTTATTGATTTACAACTCAAGAATTACAACTCAAAGCTAGAACAAGATATGACTCTATATGAATGCCTCCGGTGGTGTACCGGGATATGCAATGAATCAAGAGCGACATGTATGAAAATTATGAAGGTGGCTTTGCCAAAAATACGATGTCAACTACATGATCATGCAAAGAGCAATATGACAATGATGGAGCGTGTCATAATAAACGGAACGGTGGAAAGTTGCATGGTAATATATCTCAGAATGGCTATGGAAATGCCATAATAGTTAGGTATGGTGGCTGTTTTGAGGAAGGTAAATAATGGGTGCATGCTACCGGCGAAAGTTGCGAGGTAAACTAGTGTCACGACCGGCTTTTCAATAATATGATTATTGATAAAACCGATCTTTTAAACCCAGTACAGGAAAAGTCATCCTTTCTGGTAGACAAAAGCTTGATAAACAGAGAACCAGTAGCATCAAATATATTACAGGATTGAGCTGAGGCTGCTCAACAGTTCATTACAAACACGCCAATATCTTACATAAGGGCGGTTATGACACAGGGGTGGGGTGGCATGCTACTAGCTCGAGGAAAAGTGGTGGTGGATAACTTGACTTCTACTGGCAGTACATCGAGCGTCGAGGTGAGGCTCGATGAATTTATTCGGGGTTGCGGAAGCGGATAATACAATGACCAAGACAGGATCGCATGGGACTGACTGGGACTCCTCTAGGCGTCGGACTCGCTATCAAACTCTTCATCCATGAGATCGTATTCATCAACATCTGGCCAAATCAACAAGCCAGGTGAGTACTTGAAAGTACTCGCAAGACAGTTCGGACAAAAGATATAATCAGTGAATGCATGAATGCGTCATGAACAAGGATGATGCTCATAAAATAACGATAATATTGCAGGACTTGATGAATAAAATAAATAACTGAAAGCCGATCGGGTGTCTGGAGCGACGCCTCGAAAGGTAAATAAATAAAATGCATGCCGCAGTCGGGCGTCTAAGCGACACCACATAAAGGGCTTAAAAGAAATGCCACAGTCGGACGTCTGGGCGACATCACATAAAGGGCTTAAAAGAAATGCCACGATCGGACGTCGAGCGACATCACGCAGTGGCTTTAAAAGAAATGCCACGATCGGACGTGCGGCGACATCACATAAAGGGCTTAAAAGAAATGCCACAGTCGGACGTCTGAGCGACATCACAGACAGGGCTTTAAAAGAAATGCCACAGTCGGACGTCTGAGCGACATCACATAAAGGGCTATAAAAGAAATGCCACAGTCGGACGTCTGAGCGACATCACAGACAGGGCTTTAAAAGAAATGCCACAGTCGGACGTCTGAGCGACATCACATAAAGGGCTATAAAAGAAATGCCACCGTCGGACGTCTGAGCGACATCACAGACAGGACTTGCAACAAATGTAAATACAGATATGCCGCCGTCGGACGTCTAAGCGACATCACAGACAGGGCCTATAACAAAAAAAAAACAGGTATGCCACCGTCGGACGTCTGAGCGACATCGCAGAGAGGGCTTGCAATGAATGTGAATAACAAGATTAGTCCATCCACAAGAATAATCTTTTAACCGGATTTATCACACATAAATCCCACCGGAGTTTTGTCACTAAGGCTGATACCTGACAAGATAAGATGAATATAGTACTTGAACAAAGTACAAGACAATTGACGGATTCGAGACTCTGCAGAGTTTGGATGAACTGACCACAGCCAACGGATTTCCGTAGTCACGAAGGACTAGTTCCGTTTACGGTATTTCAGTAGAAACACATTTAACTAGTACACACCCATTTCACCTCACGATGCCAGGAATCACCCTGGTCAACGCCCAAGAAAAACTTTGAGACAGGGAGGCCACAACCTCGAATAGCATGGGATCAAATTTCTATACGCGCGCTCTAAGGGGTGCCCCCCTCTCGGTCCCAACCGGAAACACCCATGCCCCCTGACCGGATGACGGGCTTTAATCCAGGGCCATGGAACCCTCATCCTGGCCTCTCCACTTGGTGTGTACCAGGAAAACAGTTGCAACTTACTATGCCATATCCCTTGCGGAAAACATGTGGCAGCACAGGAAGGAAATGAAGGGAATATGATTTGATCATGTTGACACTGCTGTCAAAAGGACTGGCCTAAGCCTGGCATGTCACAACACTGCCATCTTACCCATCCTCATGCCAACACATGGCTATGCAAATATGTATCCAACAACATAATGCTTACCGAAACTTACTTTTCGATTATGTATATGAAATATAACATTCAAATAGTTGTTCATAAACATGCCATGATCATACTAAAATGCAAACATGCAACAACACTCATCATATCAAGAGTTCAAACATGCTTGCCTGGTTCGGAGTAGTCGGAGTCTAACTGTGCGAGGTTTGCAGCTCCGTCACCTCCTCCGGTATCTACGGTATAAGAAAAGATACGCACGCAACGTAAATACCGTGAGTGTACAGAAAAGTGTTCCAAATAATTTTCAAATAATTATGATAAAAAACTAGACAAAAATTTGAAGAGGACAGAAAAAGAATCACTCAAAAATTTCTTTCTGTTAAAAAGTTATAAGGTTTTAACCCAAGGACTCATCTGTAATGAAACAGAAAACTTCCAGGGGGCTTTGCAGAAAAATACAGAAAAACGGTTCAGAGTGGAAGCGTATTTGCCAGAGTACGTTTTCAGTAAACGATTCAAGAAAAAAAACACAGGAGAGGCTGACGGGCGGGTCCCACCCGTCAGGTTTGAATTTTCAAACGAGGGAGCCGGGGCTCGTCGGCGCCCATGAAGTCATGGTGGTCGCCGGCGATCCACGGCGAGGCAGGGAGATCGGAGAGTACCTCTGTGTTCAGGGTGCCATTCCGCGTCTGTGGGAGGTGGTGGTGGTCTCCGGCGAGTACCACGTTGGCGGCGACGCTTGCTCCGGCGGACGGCGGTTCGGGTGGTCGTGGATCTCGCCGGAGAGAGCTACGAGGTCAAAATTGAGGTGGGGGTTATCTTACTAGAGGTGGTACGAGGCTACGGTCGAAAGTAGGGCGGCGGAGGGGTTCTCACCGGAGAGAACGATGCCGGAGCCCGAGGCGGACGGGGGTGGCCGGAGTCGAGGAGGAAAGGCCCCTCGAGGCTCGTTCGGTGGCGGGCGGGGAGTCTGGTGAGATGGTGGAGTCGCGGCGAGGCGAGAGCAAGCTCGGGTGTTATATATAGCCGCCCCGAGGCGGTTGCCGAGAACGGGGTTCTCCGGCGAGGTGATTACGGCGGCGCAGTGGTTGCACGGGAGGGTTCAGAGGTTGAGCGTCGTCGTGGGTGTTCCCTGGTTCCGTTTAGATGCTAACCACGTCGGGATTGGGTTGTTTAGGGGGAGCTCGACGGAACGGGGCGGCGCGGGCCCGTCGGCGGCAGGGAGCGCGCTCTGCGCGTGCCACGCCAGGGCGACGGTGCTGCATGCGTGCGCTGACGAGGAAACGGCAATGCGGAGCCACCAGGGGGTTTGGGCGGCGCCGAATGGCGTTGCGCCGCAATTCTGCCCCGTCCCGTCTGATGGTGCACCACTGCAAAGCACGCCAAGCAGCGGGCGTGGCGCCACCGATGCCAGGAACGCGCCAAGCGGTCGTGTGAAGCTCCGGACAAGAGGGATAGGCTGCGAGCAACGTGCCAAGGGCACTGTGGACTCGTGACTGAAGTTACTGATGGAGATCGACACTGAACTTCTGAATTTTCTGAAAGTGAACAGTACTAGTGCATGCAAGGTGTTCGACAGAATGATTCTAGTGTGTAGGGATTTTTCCTTGAGCTGGTTTTTGGTGGAGGGGCCTCTCATTGCATCTAGAGGCTGCCTGAATATTTGTAGAATTTTTGGAGAGGTGTAGATATGAATTTCACCAAATTTGGCAAATCTGGTCCAAACTTGCAGTGAGTGAATTTTGAAATATTTGAACAGGAGAAGAGTGGATCAAGATGGTTCTGGGTTGTGGGTACCAAGGACTATCCAAGGGTGTTGAGTTGAGGTCAAAAATCAAAAGCATTAGGGTACTTGCTTTGCAATCCACCTAGGCTCAAAAGAAAAGACAGTTTTATATTGGGAGGAGAAATAGTTGGAATAAAATCCAAAAAATGGATTTTATTTGCTTGGACAGAATGTTTGGATTGTACCAAAGTGGGAGGAGAGGTTTTGGGAAAATTTCACCATAGGTGGCATTGTAAAATTTAGAAGGGATCAAAACCAAATAAAAGCCCAAAACTAAAAGGGTTTTCTTTTTTTTTAAAGAAACTAAATCCAAGAAAAAGGATTTTTGAGAGGGCAAACTTAGAAGATGGTTTTTAGGAAGGCTTTAAATGACCTCCTTTCAAACCAAGCAAGGCTCTTTTGAAAACCAAACCACCAAAATTTTTGGAGTGTCACAACTAGAGGCTAGCAAAATGGAAGGATGAGTGTGCGTATATCCATGGACTCACATTAGTCATAAAGAACTCATATACTTATTGCAAAAGTCTACGTAGCCCTAGAAGCAAAGTAGTACTACGCATGCCCCTAGAGGGATAGATTGATAGGAAAAGACCATCGCTCGTCCCCGACTGCCACTCTTAAGGAAGACAATCAAAAGAGCACCTCATGCAACAAATTTGTCACACAACTTTTACCATACGTGCATGCTATGGGACTTGCCAACTTCAACACAAGTATTTCTCAATTTTATAATTATCCACTAGCATGACTCTAACATTACTACCTTTATATCTCAAAACAATTATCAAGCATCAAATTGATCCTAGTGTTTAATGCACTTTCTACGATAGTTTTTATTATACCTAACTTGTATGCTCATCATTCTTGGACTAAATTTATAACCATAGCAAATACCATGCTGTTCTAAGAGACTCTCAAAATAATATAAGTGAAGCATGAGAGACTAGAAATTTCTACAAAATTAAGCCACCGCCGTGCTCTAAAAAAATATAAGTGAAGCACTAGAGCAAAAACTATCTAGCTCAAAAGATATAAGTGAAGCACTAGAGCATAAACTATCTAGCTCAAAAGATATAAGTGAAGCACTAGAGCAAAAACTATCTAGCTCAAAAGATATAAGTGAAGCACATAGCATATTCTAATAAGTTCTAATCAAGTGGGCTTCTCCCAAAAGGTGTGTATATCAAGATGATTGTGGTAAAGTAAAAACCGAAGACTAATATAATACACGACGCTCCAAGCAAAACACATAACATGTGGCGAATAAAAATATAGCTCCAAGTAAAGTTACCAATGAACGAAGACCAAAAAGGGGATGCCTTCCCGGGGCATCCCCAAGATTAGGCTTTTGGCTATTCTTGAATATCTTGGGGTGCCTTGGGCTTCCCCAAGCTTAGGCTTTTTCCACTCCTTATTCCATAGTCCATCAAAGCTTTACCCAAAACTTGAAAACTTCACAACACAAAACTCAACAGGAAATCTCATAAGCTCCGTTAGTGCAAGAAAGAAAAACCACCACATAAGGTACTGCAATGAACTCATTATTTATTTATATTGGTATTAAACCTACTGTATTCCAAGTTCTCTATGGTTCATACCCTTACATACTAGCCATAGATGCATCAAAATAAGCAAACAACACACGAAAGGCAGATTTGTCAAAAACAGAACAGTCTGTAGAAATCTGTCACTTTTGGTTACTTCTGGAGCTCCAAAAATCATACCAAAATTGGAAGTCCTAAACAATGTGTTTGTTGATCAGCAGCAAAAAGAATCAATGCAAAATCACGTTTCTATGATTTATTAATTTTTTTCTCGTGAGCGCAAAGTTTCTGTTTTTCAGCAGAATGAAATCAACTCATATCATAGGTTATCCTATAGGTTCTACTTGGCACAAACACTAATTAAAACAAGAAAACACATCTAAACAGAGAGTAGATGCAAAATTTATTAATAAACAAGAACAAAAACAAAAAACACTAAGAAAATTGGGTTGCCTCCCAACTAGCGGTATCGTTTAACGCCCTTAGCTAGGCATAAAAGCGAAGATAGATCTAGGGTCGCGCTAACTGCCACATGTGTGGCAGGAAGGAAGACGCACCACACGTCTCTAACACAAACAGATTGCCACGTCATCGCATGCATGCATGCAGGAATCTTTTTGGATTTTCAGTTTTTAAAATGTTTTATCTCTTATACGAAAAATCCGATTGAAAATCCATTTTCACCATTAAATCCCTCGCGATGAGATCTTCGAAACTAGATCCCATGTTGATATGTTTTGATGAAAAAAATTGGATTAAAATTGCCATGTCTATTGCATATGAATTGCCATGATGTTTACACTGAAGTTGCCATGATATGTTTCAGCTATTTTTTTCTATATTTAAAAGTAAATTTTGACATTTATAAAACAGAGAATTAAGAAACTAGACTTGCCATGAACCATAAACTAAAATTGCCATGATACATGCACGTAAAATTGCCATGGTTCATACAAAAAATAATTTTCATGGTCAAAGTACTGGAGTTGCCATCATGAAAATACTAAAATTGCCATGATCTACAAACTAAAATTGCCACATGCAACTTTAGTTTAAGCCCTATGGCAACTGCAGTGTAAACATCGTGGCAACTTCTAGCAAAATTTTTTTTTTGTCGAAACATATCAACATGGGCTCTAGTTTTGAAGATCTCGTCGAGACGGATTTAATGGTGAAAACGGATTTTTAGTTCGCTTTTTTATTTAGGAGATACAACATTTTTAAGCCGAAAACCAAAAAAAAATTCTGCTGATGTCATCTATTCATACGTGGCAAAATGAGTGGTGATGGAGGCGTGTGGGCGATGTGCAAACGCCCACACGTGTGGGCGTTAACATTTCCGTAGATCTAAGTAGTGCCATCTTTGGCACTTAAATTTTTAATGGGGTTATGCTCAGATCCAGGAGGCTCCTTGCGTTTCCCTTCATGCTCGGAGATCTTTTGATCTAAGGCATCCAACCGCTTATTACAAAGTGTAATCAAGTTATTCATGCGGTTGATATTCCCACTAATATTCTTAAGTGGTTCAACGAATTTTTGCAATTCACATAGTTTCTCTAAAATTTTGGTTCCTTCATGAGAGAAGGGTGATCCCTTTTGTAGGGGAAGTACTCCTACTATCCCCTCTATAATTTCATAAGCGAAACTAGGATCAACTTCAATAAAACACCCTTTTGTGGCAAAATCAAGGAGTTGTCTATGGGGAGGGGTTAACCCAACATAAAAATTGCGAATTAAAATCTTGAAATCTCCTTCTATAGTGCAACTACGATAAGATTGTAGCATCCTGAACCAAGCATCTTTTAAATTTTCTCCTTGTCTTTGTTTGAAGTGAAGAACTTCAAAGACGTGAGACGAAGGGATAAAAACAGAGCTAGCCATAACGACAAGGTAAACGATCTAACACGTGAGAAAACAGAAAAAGGCGAGCGAAAAGAGAGAGGAGAAGAAGGCAAGCGGAAAAGAGAGAGAGAGAGAGAGAGAGAGAGAGAGAGAGAGAGAGATTGGGAAATAGAGGGCGAATAAAACGACAAGGGTGATGTTGGGGAGAGGAGAACGAGAGGCAAATGGAAAATAATGTAAATGCGAGGGAGATGAGTTTGTGATGGGTACTTGGTATGTCTTGACTTGAGCGAAGACCTCCCCAAAGAACGGCGCCAGAAATCCTTCTTGCTACGTCTTGAGCTTGCGTTGGTTTTCCTTGAAGAGGAAAGGGTGATGCAGCACAGTATAATAAGTATTTCCCTCAGTTTTTGAGAACCAAGGTATCAATCCAGTAGGAGGCTCCTCACAAGTCCCATGAGCTACACAAACAAACAAAGAACTCGCAAGCAATGCAATAAAAGGGTTGTCAATCCCTTCACGGCCACTTGCAAAAGTGAGATCTGATAGAGATGATATGATAAGATAAATATATTTTTGGTATTTTATAATACAGATGAATAAAGTAAAGATGCAAATAAAAGTAGATTAAAGCTTATATGATAAAAGATAGACCCGGGAGCCATAGGTTTCACTAGTGGCTTCTCTCAATATAGCATAAGTATTACGGTGGGTGAACAAATTAATGTCGAGCAATTGATAGAAAAGTGAATAATTATGAGATTATCTAGGCATGATCATGTATATAGGCATCACGTCCGTGACAATTAGACCGACTCCTACCTGCATCTACTACTATTACTCCACACATCGACCGCTATCCAGCATGCATCTAGAGTATTAAGTTCATAAGAATAGAGTAACACATTAAGAAAGATGACATGATGTAGAGGGATAAACTCAAGCAATATGATATAAACCCCATCTTTTTATCCTCGATGGCAACAATACTATATGTGCTTTGTAACCCTTTCTGTCACTGGGTAAGGACACCGCAAGATTGAACCCAAAGCTAAGAACTTCTCCCATGGCAAGAAAGATCAATCCAGTAGGCCAAATCAAACTGATAATTCGATGAGACTTGCAAAGATAACTCAATCATACATAAAAGAATTCAGAGAAGATTCAGATATTTCTCATAGATAAACTTGATCATAAACCCACAATTCATCGGATCTCGACAAACACACCGCAAAAAGAGTTTACATCGAATAGATCTCCACAAGAGAGGGGGAGAACATTGTATTGAGATCCAAAAAGAGAGAATAAGCCATCTAGCTAATAACTATGGACCCGAAGGTCTGTGGTAAACTACTCAAAACTCATCGGAAGGGATATGGTGTTGATGTAGAAGCCCTCCATGGTGGATTCCCCCTCCGGCAGAACGCCGACGACGGCTCCAAGATGGGATCTCGCGGATACATAAGGTTACGGTGGCGGAAATATTTCTTTGGTGGCTCCTTGGATGTTTTCGGGGTACGAAGGTATATATAGGAAGAAGAAGTACGTCGGTGGCCACTCGAGGGGCCCAGGAGACAGGGGGCGCGTCCAGGAGGGGTGGGCGCGCCCTCCTCTCTCCTGGCCGCCTCGATTGCTTCTTGACTTGCACTCCAAGTTCTCCGGATCACATTCGTTCAAAAAATCACGCTCCCGAAGGTTTCATTCTGTTTGGACTCCGTTCGATATTCCTTTTCTTCGAAATACTGAAATAGGCAAAAAAAAAAGAACAATACGGGCTGGGCCTCCGGTTAGTAGGTTAGTCCCAAAAATGATATAAATGTGTAAAATAAAGCCCATAAACATCCAAAACAGGTAATATATTAGCATGGAACAATCAAAAATTATAGATACGTTGGAGACGTATCACCCATCCGTTAGCTTAGCAATATGGTCGTGTCAGTTTCATTGCTACTACCTTCGTCATGACATATACAAGTTCCTCAGACTATGAGATTATGCAACTCCCGAATACCGGAAGAGCACTTTGTGTGCTACCAAACGTCACAATGTAATGGGTGATTATAAAGGTGCTCTACAGGTGTCTCCGAAGGTGTTTGTTGGGTTGGCATAGATCGAGATTAGGATTTCTTACTCCCGGTTTCGGAGAGGTATCTCTGGGCCCTCGCGGTAATACTCATCACTATAAGTCTTGCAATCATTGTGACTTATGATTTAGTTGTGAAGGAAATATGCCCTAGAGGCAATAATAAAGTTTTTATTTATTTCCTTATATCATGATAAATGTTTATTATTCATGCTAGAATTGTATTAACCGGAAACATAATACATGTGTGAATACATAGACAAACAGAGTGTCACTAGTATGCCTCTAGTTGACTAGCTCATTAATCAAAGATGGTTATGTTTCCTAGCCATGGACAAAGAGTTGTCATTTGATTAACGGGATCACATCATTAGGAGAATGATGTGATTGACTTGACCCATTCCGTTAGCTTAGCACTTGATTGTTTAGTTTTCTGCTATTGCTTTCTTCATAACTTATACATGTTCCTATGACTATGAGATTATGCAACTCCCGTTTAACGGAGGAACACTTTGTGTGCTACCAAACGTCACAACGTAACTGGGTGATTATAAAGGTGCTCTACAGGTGTCTCCAAAGGTACTTGTTGGGTTGGCGTATTTCGAGATTAGGATTTGTCACTACGATTGTCGGAGAGGTATCTCTGGGCCCTCTCGGTAATGCACATCACTTAAGCCTTGCAAGCATTGCAACTAATTAGTTAGTTGTGAGATGGTGTATTACGGAACGAGTAAAGAGACTCTCCGGTAACGAGATTGAACTAGGTATTGAGATACCGACGTTCGAATCTCGGGCAAGGAACATACCAATGACAAAGGGAACAACGTATGTTGTTATGCGGTCTGACCGATAATGATCTTCGTAGAATATGTGGGAGCCAATATGAGCATCCAGGTTCCGCTATTGGTTATTGACCGGAAACAGTTCTAGGTCATGTCTACATAGTTCTCGAACCCGTAGGGTCCGCACGCTTAACGTTACGATGAAAGTTTTATTATGAGTTTATATGTTTTGATGTACCGAAGGTTGTACGGAGTCCCGGATATGATCACGGACATGATGAGGAGTCTCGAAATGGTCAAGACATAAAGATTGATATATTGGAAGCCTATATTTGGATATCGGAATCGTTCCGGGTGAAATCGGGATTTTACCGGAGTACCGGGGGGTTACCGGAACCACCCGGGGGTTAATGGGCCTACATGGGCAGTAAGGGAGAATAGGAGGGCCGGCCAGGGCAGGCCGCACGCCCCCTCCCCCCTAGTCCGAATAAGACAAGGAAGGGGGGGGGGCTTTCCTCTTTCCCCTCCCCCCTTTCCTTCTCCTACAAGGCAAGAGGGGGGAGTCCTACTCCCGGTGGGAGTAGGACTCCTCCAGGCACACCCCTAGGGGCCGGCCGCACCTCCCCCCTCCCTCCTTTATATACAGGGGCAGGGGGCACCCCATAACACACAAGTTGATCTTCGTGATCATTCCTTAGCCGTGTGCGGTGCCCCCCTCCACCATATTCCACCTCGGTCATATCGTCGTGGTGCTTAGGCAAAGCCCTGCGTCGGTAGAACATCATCATCATCACCATGTCGTCGTGCTGACGAAACTCATCCCCGACACCCTGCCGGATCGGAGTCCGGGGATCGTCATCGAGATGAACGTGTGCTGAACTCGGAGGTGCCGTACGTTCGGTACTTGGATCGGTCGGATCGTGAAGACGTACGACTACATCAACTGCGTTGTCATAACTCTTCTGCTATCGGTCTACGAGGGTACGTGGACAATACTCTCCCATCTCGTTGCTATGCATCACCATGATCTTGCGTGTGCGTAGGAAATTTTTTGAAATTACTATGTTCCCCAACAGTGGCATCCGAGCCAGGTTTTATGCGTAGATGTCATATGCATGAGTAGAGCACAAGTGAGTTGTGGGCGATATAAGTCATACTGCTTACCAGCATGTCATACTTTGGTTCAGCGGTATTGTGAGATGAAGCGGCCCGGACCGACATTACACATACGCTTACGCGAGACTGGTTTCACCGCCATGAGCACTAGTTGCTTAAAGGTGACCAGAGGGTGTCTGTCTCTCTCACTTTAGTTCATCCGAGTGTGGCTACGCCCGGTCCTTGCGAAGGTTAAAACAGCACCCACTTGACAAACTATCGTTGTGGTTTTTGATGCGTAGGTAAGAACGGTTCTTGCTAAGCCCGTAGCAGCCACGTAAAATTTGCAACAACAAAGTAACTTGTTTTTGCAGGGCATGCTTGGATGTGATATGGTCAAGACATGATGCTAAATTTTATTGTATGAGATGATCATGTTTTGTAACAGAGTTATCGGCAACTGGCATGAGCCATATGGTTGTTGCTTTATTGTATTCAATGCAATCGCCCTGTAATGCTTTACTTTATCACTAAGCGGTAGCGATAGTCCTAGAAGCATAAGATTGGCGAGACGACAACGATTCTACGATGGAGATCAAGGTGTCGCGCCGGTGACGATGGTGATCATGACGGTGCTTCGGAGATGGAGATCACAAGCACAAGATGATGATGGCCATATCATATCACTTATATTGATTGCATATGATGTTTATCTTTTATGCATCTTATCTTGCTTTGATTGATGGTAGCATTATAAGATGATCTCTCACTAAATTTCAAGATAAAAGTCTTCTCCCTGAGTATGCACCGTTGCCAAAGTTCGTCGTGCCCAGACACCATGTGATGATCGGGTGCGATAAGCTCTACGTCCATCTACAACGGGTGCAAGCCAGTTTTGCACACGCAGAATACTCATGTTAAACATGACGAGGCTAGCATATGGAGATATGGCCTCGGAACACTGAGACCGAAAGGTCGAACATGAATCATATAGTAGATATGATCAACATAATGATGTTCACCATTGAAAACTACTCCATTTCACGTGATGATCGGTTATGGTTTAGTTGATTTGGATCACGTGATCACTTAGAGGATTAGAGAGATGTATGTCTAAGTGGGAGTTCTTAAGTAATATGATTAATTGAACTTAAATTTATCATGAACTTAGTACCTGATAGTATCTTGCTTGCATATGTTAATTGTAGATTGATGGCCCGTGCTGTTGTTCCGCTGAATTTTAATGCGTTTCTTGAGAAAGCAAAGTTGAAAGATGATGGTAGCAATGACACGGACTGGGTCCGTGACTTAAGGATTATCCTCATTGCTGCACAAAAGAATTACGTCCTGGAAGCACCGGTGGGTGCCAGGCCTGCTGCAGGAGCAACACCAGATGTTGTGAACGTCTGGCAGAGCAAAGCTGATGACTACTCGATAGTTCAGTGTGCCATGCTTTACGGCTTAGAACCGGGACTTCAACGACGTTTTGAACGTCATGGAGCATATGAGATGTTCCAGGAGTTGAAGTTAATATTTCAAGCAAATGCCCGGATTGAGAGATATGAAGTCTCCAAAAAGTTCTATAGCTGCAAGATGGAGGAGAATAGTTCTGTCAGTGAGCATATACTCAAGATGTCTGGGTATAATAATCACTTGATTCAACTGGGAGTTAATCTTCCGGATGATAGCGTCATTGATAGAATTCTCCAATCACTGCCACCAAGCTACAAAAGCTTTGTGATGAACTATAATATGCAAGGGATGGAAAAGACAATTCCCGAGCTCTTCGCAATGCTAAAAGCTGCGGAGGTATAAATCAAGAAGGAGCATCAAGTGTTGATGGTCAACAAGACCACTAGTCTCAAGAAAAGGGGCAAAGGGAAGAAGAAGGGAAACTTCAAGAAGAACAGCAAGCAAGTTGCTGCTCAGGAGAAGAAACCCAAGTCTGGACCTAAGCCTGAAACTGAGTGCTTCTACTGCAAGCAGACTGGTCACTGGAAGCGGAACTGCCCCAAGTATTTGGCGGATAAGAAGGATGGCAAGGTGAACAAAGGTATATGTGATATACATGTTATTGACGTGTACCTTACTAGAGCTTGCAGTAGCACCTGGGTATTTGATACTGGTTCTGTTGCTAATATTTGCAAATCAAAACAGGGACTAAGGATTAAGCGAACACTGACCAAGGACGAGGTGACGATGCGCGTGGGAAATGGTTCCAACGTCGATGTGATCGCGGTCGGCATGCTACCACTACATCTACCTTCGGGATTAGAATTAGACCTAAATAATTGTTATTTGGTGCCAGCGTTGAGCATGAACATTATATCTGGATCTAGTTTGATGCGAGACGGTTATTCATTTAAATCAGAGAATAATGGTTGTTCTATTTATATGAGTAATATCTTTTATGGTCATGCACCCTTGAAGAGTGGTCTATTTTTGATGAATCTCGATAGTAGTGATACACATATTCATAATGTTGAAGCCAAAAGATGCAGAGTTGATAATGATAATGGAACTTACTTGTGGCACTGCCGTTTGGGTCATGTCGGTGTAAAGCGCATGAAGAAACTCCATACTGATGGACTTTTGGAACCACTCGATTATGAATCACTTGGTACTTGCGAACCGTGCCTTATGGGCAAGATGACTAAACTGCCGTTCTCCGGTACAATGGAGAGAGCAACCGATTTATTGGAAATCATACATACAGATGTATGTGGTCCAATAAATGTTGAGGCTCGTGGCGGATATCGTTATTTTCTCACCTTCACAGATGATTTGAGCAGATATGGATATATCTACTTAATGAAACATAAGTCTGAAACATTTGAAAAGTTCAAAGAATTTCAGAGTGAAGTTGAAAATCATCGTAACAAGAAAATAAAGTTTCTAAGATCTGATCGTGGAGGAGAATATTTGAGTTACGTGTTTGGGCTACATTCGAAACAAAGCGGAATATTTTCGCAACTCACGCCACCCGGAACACCACAGCGTAATGGTGTGTCTGAACGTCGTAATCGTACTTTACTTGATATGGTGGATCTATGATGCCTCTTACTGATTTACCGCTATCGTTTTGGGGTTATGCTTTAGAGACGGCCGCATTCACGATAAATAGGACACAATCAAAATCCGTTGATACGACGCCTTATGAACTATGGATTGGCAAGAAACCAAAGTTGTCATTTCTTAAAGTTTGGGGCTGTGATGCTTATGTAAAAAAGCTTCAACCTGATAAGCTCGAACCCAAATCGGAGAAATGTGTCTTCATAGGATACCCAAAGGAGACTGTTGGGTACACCTCCTATCACATATCCGAAGGCAAGACATTCGTTGCTAAGAATGGATCCTTTCTATAGAAGGAGTTTCTCTCGAAAGAAGTGAGTGGGAGGAAAGTAGAACTTGATGGGGTAACTGTACCTGCTCCCTTATTGGGAATTAGATCATCACAGAAATCTGTTCCTGTGACACTTACACCAATTAGTGAGGAAGTTAATGATGATGATCATGGAACTTCAGATCAAGTTGTTACTGAACCTCGTAGATCAACCAGAGAAAGATCTGCACCAGAGTGGTACGGTAATCCTATTATGGAAGTCATGTTACAAGACCATGATGAACTTACGAACTATGAAGAAGCGATGGTGAGCCCAGATTCCGCAAAATGGCTTGAGGCCATGAAATCTGAGATGGGATCCATGTATGAGAACAAAGTGTGGACTTTGGTTGACTTTCCCGATGATCGGCAATCAATTGAAAATAAATGGATCGTCAAGAAGAAGACTGACGCTGACGGTAATGTTACTGTCTACAAAGCTCGACTTGTCGCAAAAGGTTTTTGACAAGTTCAAGGGATTGACTACGATGAGACCTTCTCACCCGTAGCGATGCTTAAGTCTGTCCGAATCATGTTAGCGGTTGCCGCATTTTATGATTATGAAATATGGGAGATGGATGGAAAAACTGCATTCCTTAACGGGTTTCTAGAAGAAGAGTTGTATATGATGCAGTCAGAGGGTTTTGTCAATCCAAAGGGAGCTAACAAAGTGTGCAAGCTCCAGCGATCCATTTATGGACTGGTGCAAGCCTCTCGGAGTTGGAATAAATGCTTTGATAGTGTGATCAAAGCATTTGGTTTTGTACAGACTTTTGGAGAAGCCTGTATTTACAAGAAAGTGAGTGGGAGCTCTATAGCATTTCTGATATTATATGTGGATGACATATTGCTAATTGGAAATGATATAGAATTTCTGGATAGCATAAAGGGATACTTGAATAAGAGTTTTTCAATGAAAGACCTCGGTGAAGCTGCTTACATATTGGGAATTAAGATTTATAGAGATAGATCAAGACGCTTAATTGGACTTTCACAAAGCACATACCTTGACAAAGTTTTGAAGAAGTTCAAAATGGATCAAGCAAAGAAAGGGTTCTTGCCTGTGTTACAAGGTGTGAAGTTGAGTAAGACTCAAAGCCCGGTAACTGCAGAAGATAGAGAGAAGATGAAAGATGTTCCCTATGCTTCAGCCATAGGCTCTATCATGTATGCAATGCTGTGTACCAGACCTGATGTGTGCCTTGCTATAAGTCTAGCAGGGAGGTACCAAAGTAATCCAGGAGTGGGTCACTGGACAACAGTCAAGAACATCCTGAAATACCTGAAAAGGACTAAGGATATGTTTCTCGTTTATGGAGGTGACAAAGAGCTCATCATACATGGTTACATTGATGCAAGCTTTAACACTGATCCGGATGATTCTAAATCGCAAACCGAATACGTGTTTACATTGAACGGTGGATCTGTCAGTTGGTGCAGTTCTAAACAAAGCGTCGTGGTGGGATCTACATGTGAAGCGGAGTACATAGCTGCTTCGGAAGCAGCAAATAAAGGAGTCTGGATGAAGGAGTTCATATCCGATCTAGGTGTCATACCTAGTGCATCGGGTCCAATGAAAATCTTTTGTGACAATCTTGGTGCAATTGCCTTGGCGAAGGAATCCAGATTTCACAAGAGAACCAAGCACATCAAGAGACACTTCAATTCCATCCGGGATCCAGTCCAGTGGGAGACATAGAAATTTGCAAGATACATACGGATCTGAATGTTGCAGACCGTTGACTAAGCCTCTTCCACGGGCAAAACATGATCAGCACCAAGGCTCCATGGGTGTTAGAATCATTCTTGTGTAATCTAGATTATTGATTCTAGTGCAAGTGGGAGACTCAAGGAAATATGCCCTAGAGGCAATAATAAAGTTATTATTTATTTCCTTATATCATGATGAATGTTTATTATTCATGCTAGAATTGTATTAACCGAAACATAATACATGTGTGAATACATAGACAAACAGCAGTGTCACTAGTATGCCTCTACTTGACTAGCTCATTAATCAAAGATGGTTATGTTTCCTAGCCATGGACAAAGAGTTGTCATTTGATTAACGGGATCACATCATTAGTAGAATGATGTGATTGACTTGACCCATTCCGTTAGCTTAGCACTTGATCGTTTAGTTTTCTGCTATTGCTTTCTTCATAACTTATACATGTTCCTATGACTATGAGATTATGCAACTCCCGTTTACCGGAGGAACACTTTGTGTGCTACCAAACGTCACAACGTAACTGGGTGATTATAAGGGTGCTCTACAGGTGTCTCGAAAGGTACTTGTTGGGTTGGCGTATTTCGAGATTAGGATTTGTCACTCCGATTGTCGGAGAGGTATCTCTGGGCCCTCTTGGTAATGCACATCACTTAAGCATTGCAAGCATTGCAACTAATGAGTTAGTTGTGAGATGGTGTATTACGGAACGAGTAAAGAGACTTGCCGATACCGAGATTGAACTAGGTATTAATATACCGACGATCGAATCTCGGGCAAGTAACATACCGATGACAAAGGGAACAATGTATGTTGTTATGCGGTCTGACCGATAAAGATCTTCGTAGAACTAGAAGTGTTACCCGCGCATTTGCGCGGCTAGATTTGTTGTGTTTGTCTATATATTTATTTTATTTTATTCCAATTTATGATTTGTTGGCTCAATCCATGTATCTTTATATACAATTACTAATGGTCAAGAGTTTAAAATATCGACCACGTAGAAAGGAACAAACTTTTAAATAGATTTTTACTTTTTTGGTTAATATAAATTTAACCCACATAAGAACTAACTTTTTATTTAACATTTTATTTATAAAATAAAATAGTGGGAATTAGTGACATAACAATCAACAATCAATTTGCATGACATAATAATCACTGACACTCGAGTGTTTCTAACTTCCATTAAGTTATTAAAAAACAGATTGGCATCGTTGCAGATTACAGTGGCATCGATACTCAATAGGCATCCATGGGGCTTATGTTAAACTGGAATAATCCCTGAAGGCAACGTACCATCAAGATTGTTCTTGCGTATATTTATGACGCCTTGATTAGGTTGTTTGCTTAAAATTTTCTAATCAATAGGGAAATATATATTAGTGATAAGGCAATAAGTTAATCGTATACATTGCGTTATAATTTTTTACATTCAACTGTATGTTTATTGATCCTCCTTGTTAGAATATCATCAAACAGCATGGGCTTCTTGTTGTTTATAATAACCACATAAATTTCTATAGTTCAGTAGAGCACTACTTACCACCTCGTATAATTATAAAAAAACTATCAGTTGAACTGGAGATGAATATAATACAGTAGAAGTCAAAACAGTTGAAATAGTTCTTTGAATACTCATATTACAAAACAAAATACGTGTGTATATCTATATGGCTCCGTAATAAACTGGTATGAAAGAACATCAACTATGATTCCGAACTGGCCATGGTTCTGATGTGGAATTGGCACTGTTTAATCTGGTGGAACAAATATGATGAATGCTCGAGTTAGATAAAAATCAGAATCCTTTTTTTTTTCTTTCCTTATAGCAAATAAAGAACCAATTAGCGCAGTAGGAATAGCTCAGTACATTTCATTAGTGCATTCAGATAAATACATACCACATTGTCCTTCCATCTATCATATGTGATGATCACGTATGTTAGTTACGGAACGTTTATGTGCTCTACATCAGCACCTTTGAAACATTATGCAATTCAAGGGTAGGAATTGACAACCTCATGCATTTCCTAGAGAACCTAACAACCAAATCAGAATAGAACACGAGAACACATCGATATGATAGTAGACCTCTGAACCAACTCATCTGGGTAGTCGAGAAAACATTGTAATCTGAAAGAAGGAACATCAACCAAGGCTATCTAGTGGTAAGAAAGGAATAGCTCTGAACATGTATATCACCCGGAGACACGCTGCACATCAGCTCCTATATTAAACAAATTGAGGCGGCATAAAGACTTGCAAAAAGAATATGTATTTACTTGATGTAGAGGTCAAATGGATTTTCTAAAAGCAAAGTCGACAGAGAACTGACTTGATATAACCACTATAGAATAAGATCATTAAATAAATTCTTAAATACGCTACTTGATGTTAATTGCACAGTCAAAATGTCCAATCAGGAAATGAAACAAGATGTACGTCACCTTCATGGATAAGGCATGCAAAACAGTGATTATATGTGGTAGTAGCTTGGAGCGATGAAAATGGTGGATCTATCTGCAAGATCACCACCTCAGCTATGGTTCACGTTCACCATACAATAAAAGAACCATGTTGACATGAAATTGTACAACTCAAGTACTCGCTCATCGATGTCTGGAAATTTTATATGTATAGGAAGCTATCATAAGTCTAGGAATTGTATACCTTTGTTTATTACTAAAATGCCAAATAATTTGATATTTAGTACAATGCATAAAATTATGAGTTTTGAAATATTAAAAACTATATAGCATCCAAATCCTTTAGATAGGAAAACAGTAATTTATTCCTTGGCAATCCTTAACAACAAAGGTTCACCCTATATTCTTCCAAAGATGACCCATGCTACGTTCATCGGATTTGGCTTGAGGCTGCACGCACACAGGTTTCTAGCCGATGTTAAGCAACATGGCATCACATTGTAGTGTCTTGTATTTCTTTGGTTAACCTACATTAAGTAGTCCCTATTGCTGGCTTTATGTTTGATAGGATCAAGACCATCCTAGCTGAATCTGCTCCGTTGCACTTCCACCGCAATACAATCACGGATCTAGAGAAGTACGCTCATGGATAGGCATGTTAATTTCGTAGTATTTTTTCTTGATATCACGATATGTATGAAAATAATCGGCACATTCAATGAATTTCAGGAAAGGTGACTTGCCTATGGATTTTCATAACCGAGGACAAACTCGACAACATGTTCTTTGCATCGGAGAGGTAAATCGCCGTGCTTTGCATCATCTAGTTCCCTAGTGGGGAATGCACCAAAGTTACCAAGCATCACAGTCTATTTAAAACACCATCCGGACACCTCAACGGCTCGTCCTAAGTCTGCATCAACCATGACCATCGGGACACTTCACTGGCTCATCCTAGATTGCAGTCATGACCACGGCAGTGTCATGTTGGACTCTTTTCCCATGTGGCTCTGCACATCCTCTTTGATCTACATAGGTGGAGGGGTAGGAGCGAGGGATAGGACCATGATAAGGTGATGGAGATGATCCGTCCCCGCCACTCTGTTGCATCAACTATCATGCATAGGTAAATTCATCATTGGCCAACAATAGATGATGGATTCCTGCATGGCTTAACTTGAAAGCTCATGATATTGAAGATTCCCATGGTCTTGGAGAGGAATATGATCACAGCTAGAGAAGATGGATTGGATCATACCTTGTTTTCTAGATGAATTCCGATGAGGAACAGCCAAGGCGCTGATGGCATGAAGAAAAGAAGCGGCACCTCGCAGAGCACGAAATCCCGTCGTATTGTTTCAAGACTTCTTCTCTCACGGAATCAACCAAACTGCTCCTCATATGAGTTGGGGTGAGAAGAACACGTATAGGGGTGAAGGGCACCTTCAGGACATAGAAGATGGCAACGCCAGACAGCCCATGATGCCATGGAGATGGGAGATGAGGAGATGGCAGATTGGATCGATTGAGAGATTTTTAGTTTCTCTTTTCCTGAATAACCGGGTCGAGATGCCTAGATGGTCGCAAGACAGGGAGGCTCCGGAGACGTACGCATGGGGAGGGTAAAACACTGCAAGGCTACATATCGACCGCACTCAGATCACGATTACCTTCTCTCAAGTCATTGCCTTATTTGAATCAACCTCCTATAGAAACACAACTTGTCTCCATTAGGAATTAGTGTACTACTACCTTATTTGGAGACAGTCAACCTTTATTTTCCTTGCATTGCACGTACATGCAATCAGATCACGATTATCCTTTTTATAAATTTTTCTAAAACTATATGTGTCTATGCTTGAGTCGGTCACAGTTTTACACGTGACCATATATCACCACATGATCTCCCTTTATTCTTTCCAACTTATTTGACGACCTTTTATAAATGCGTGTCGGTTCAATATAGTGTAACTTTTTCCATGTAACGTAATATCTTTAAATCTCAGCCGTAAACATTACTGATCAACGATGTATATTATTTGAGATTATGTGGAAGAACGTGGTGTCTTATTTTACTTCTGTTTTAATTATATAATAGATAGATAGATAGATAGATATGTGGGAGCCAATATGAGCATCCAGGTTCCACTATTGGTTATTGACCAGAAACAGTTCTATGTCATGTCTACATAGTTCTCGAACCCGTAGGGTCCGCACGCTTAACGTTACAATGACAATTTTATTATGAGTTTATAAGTTTTGATGTACCGAAGGTTGTTCGGAGTCCTGGATATGATCACGGAGATGACGAGGAGTCTCGAAATGGTCGAGACATAAAGATTGATATATAGGAAGCCTATATTTGGATATCGGAATCGTTCCGGGTGAAATCGGGATTTTACCGGAGTACCGGGGGGTTACCGGAACCCCCCCGGGGGTTAATGGGCCTACATGGGCCCTAAGGGAGAAGAGGAGGGCCGGCCAGGGCAGGCCGCGCGCCCCCTCCCCCCTAGTTCGAATAAGACAAGGAAGGGGGGGGGGGCGCCCCCCTTTCCTCTTTCCCCTCCCCCTTTCCTTCTCCTACAAGGCAAGAGGGGGTAGTCCTACTCCCGGTGGGAGTAGAACTCCTCCAGGCGCACCCCTAGGGGCCGGCCGCACCTCCCCCCTCCCTCCTTTATATACGGGGGCAGCGGGGCACCCCATTACACACAAGTTGAACTTCGTGATCGTTCCTTAGCCGTGTGCGGTGCCCCCCTCCACCATATTCCACCTCGGTCATATCGTTGCGGTACTTAGGCGAAGCCCTGCGTCGGTAGAACATCGTCATGGTCACCATGCCGTTGTGCTGACGAAACTCATCCCCGACACCTTGCTGGATCGGAGTCCGAGGATCGTCATCGAGCTGAACGTGTGCTGAACTCGGAGGTGCCGTACGTTCGGTAATTGGATCGGTCAGATCATGAAGACGTACGACTACATCAACCGCGTTGTCATAACGCTTCCGCTATCAGTCTACGAGGGTACGTGGACAATACTCTCCCATCTCATTGCTATGCATCACCATGATCTTGCGTGTGCGTAGGAATTTTTTTGAAATTACTACGTTCCCCAAGAAGTTGCGGGGTGAAGTATTACAGAACGAATAAAGAGACTTGCCGGTAACGAGATTTAACTGGGTATGATAATACCACGATTGAATCTCGGGCAAGTAACATACCAATGACAAAGGGAACAATGTATGTTGTTATGCAGTTTGACCAATAAAGATCTTTGTAGAATATGTAGGAACCAACATGAGCATTCAGGTTCCACTATTGGTTATTGGCCGGAGACGTGTCTTAGTCATGTTTACATAGTTCTCGAACCCATAGGGTCCGCACGCTTAACATTCGATGACGATTGGTATTATGAGTTTATGTGTTTTGATGTACCGAAGGTTGTTCGGAGTCCCGGATGTGATCACGGACATGACGAGGAGTCTCGAAATGGTCAAGACATAAAGATCGATATATTGGAAGGCTATGTTTAGACACCGAAAAGGTTCCGAGAGGTTCGGGAATTTTTTTGGAGTACCGGGAGGTGAACGAACCCCGGGGGAGTTGCTACGTCTTGAGCTAGCGTTGGTTTTCCTCGAAGAGGAGACGGTTATGCAGCAAGTGTAGCATAAGTATTTCCCTCAGTTTTGAAAACCAAGGTATCAATCAAGTAGGAGGCTCCTCAAAAGTCCTACGCACCTACACAAAAAAACTGAGAACTCGCAACCAACGCAATAAAGGGGTTTTCAATCCCTTCACGGCCACTTGCAAAAGTGAGATCTAATAAAGATAGTAAGATAAGATAAATATATTTTTGGTATTTTATAATATAGATGCAAAAAGTAAAGATGAAAATAAAAGTATATTAAAAGCAAATATGATAAGAGATAGACCCGGGGGCCATAGGTTTCACTAGAGGCTTCTCTTAAGATAGCATAAGTATTACGGTGGGTGAACAAATTACTGTCGAGCAATTGATAGAAAAGCGCATAGTTATGAGATTATCTAGGCATGATCATGTATATAGGCATCACGTCCATAACAAGTAGACCGACTCCTGCCTGCATCTACTACTATTACTCCACACATCGACCGATTCCTGCCTGCATCTAGAGTATTAAGTTCATAAGAAGAGAGTAACACATTAAGCAAGATGACATGATGTAGAGGGATAAACTCATGCAATATGATATAAACCCCATCTTGTTATCCTTGATGGCAACAATACAATACGTGTCTTGCAACCCTTTACATCCTTTGGGTAAGAACATACAAGATTGAGCATAAAGCTAAGCACTTCTCCTATGGCAAGAAAGATCAATCTAGTAGGCCAAACCAAACTGATAATTCGAAGAGACTTGCAAAGATAACTCAATCATACATAAAAGAATTCAGAGAAGATTCAAATATTATTCATAGATAAATCTTATCATAAACCCACTATGGGAGTCCTGGATTAGAGGGTGTCCGGATGGCCGGACTATGACCTTTGGCCAGACTCTCGGACTATGAAGATACAAGATTGAAGACTTCGTCCCGTGCCCGGATAGGACTTTCCTTGGCGTGGAAGGCAAGCTTGGCGATACGATATGAATATCTCCTCCCATTCTAACCGACTCTGTGTAACCCTAGCCCTCTCCGGTGTCTATATAAACCGGAGAGTTTTAGTCCATAGGACGAACAACAATCATACCATAGGCTAGCTTCTAGGGTTTAGCCTCTACGATCTCGTGGTAGATCAACTCTTGTACTACCCATATCATCAATATTAATCAAGCAGGAGTAGGGTTTTACCTCCATCGAGAGGGCCCGAACCTGGGTAAAAACATCGTGTCCCTTGTCTCATGTTACCATCCGCCTAGACGCACAGTTCGGGACCCCCTACCCGAGATCCGCCGGTTTTGATACCGACATTGGTGCCTTCATTGAGAGTTCCTATGTGTCGTCACCTTTAGGCCCGATGGCTTCTTCGATCATCAACCACGACGCGGTCCAGGGTGAGACTTTTCTCCCCGGACAGATCTTCGTGTTCGGCGGCTTCGTACTACGGGCCAATTCGCTTGGCCATGTGAAGCAGATCAAAAGCTACGCCCCTGGCCATCATGTCAGATTTGGAAGTTTGAACTACATGGCTGACATCCGCGGGGACTTGATATTCGACGGATTCGAGCCACGGCCGAGCGCGTCGCATTGTCACGATGGGCATGATCTAGCTCTGCCGCCGGACAGCGCCCAGAGCGCCGCTCAGGTGTCCGCTCCGACCCTTAGCTCGGAGCCGACCGCGCTAGTCGGGGACGGACGGTTGGACGCCGCCCCGGGAGCTGCAATCTCTATGGCGATCGAGCCGAATACCAGCCTAGTCCTTTGTGAGGCCTATGACTCCAAGGTGCCGGACTCCTTTCCGGACTCCGAATCTTCCGCACCCCTTCCGATCGAACCCAATTGGGCTCCGATCATGGAGTTCACCGCCGCGGACGTCTTTCAGCACTCGCCCTTTGGCGACATCCTGAATTCACTAAAGTCTCTCTCTTTGTCAGGAGAGCCCTGGCCGGACTATGGTCAGCAAGGTTGGGATGCGGACGACGAAGAAATTCGAAACCCACCCACCACCCACTTCGCAGCCACTGTCGACGATTTAACCAACATGCTCGACTTCGACTCCGAAGACATCGATGGTATGGACGCCGATGAAGGAGACGACCAAGAACCAGCACCTATAGGGCACTGGCAAGCCACCTCGCCATATGACATATACATGGTGGATACCCCAAAAGCAGGGCATGGCGATGAAAAAACGGAGGATGACCCCTCCAAGAAACAACCTAAGCGCCAGCGTCAGCGGCGCCGCTCTAAATCCTGCCAAAGAAAAAATGGCGAGTCCGGCACTGGAGATAACAACACCCCGGACAGTGCCGAAGACAACCCCCTCCAGCAGGATTCAGCGCAGGAGGACGGAGAAGCCAGCCCTCATGAGAGAGCGGCAGACAGGGAGGTCGAGGACGACAATTATATGCCTCCCTCCGAAGACGAGGCAAGCCTCGACGACGACGAATTTGTCGTGCCAGAGGATCCCGTCAAACAAGAGAGTTTCAAACGCAGGCTTATGGCCACGGCAAGCAGCCTCAATGAAAAACAGCAGCAGCTTAGAGCTGACCAAGATTTGCTAGCCGACAGATGGACTGATGTCCTGGAGGCCGAAGAGTACAAACTCGAGCGCCCCTCCAAGAGCTACCCAAAGCGCAGGCTGCTACCCCAACTAGAGGAGGAAGCAACTAAGCCTACATTACCAGCGTATGATGCGGCCGGTCGGCCACCCCGTGGCTGCGACAGAGAGGCCTTTCGGCCCTCAACTCAAGCCGCACCCCGGCGCCGCTCAAAAAATACCAGGGCACGGGGAAATGCACCAGACCTGCAAGACATATTGGAGGACAAGGCAAGGCAAACAAGATCAATCTACGGATCGCGTGGGCGCCCCACGTCACGTGACGATAACCATCACGCCGGATATGACAAATACGACCAGGCTGAACACAACAGACAAATCTCATCCGAGCTACGTCGTGATATAGACCAGTATAGAGGCGCCGCACACCCACTATGCTTCATAGACGAAGTAATGGATCATCAAATCCCCGAGGGTTTTTAACTCGTAAACATCGACTCATACGATGGCACAAGAGATCCTACGGTATGGATCGAGGATTATTTCCTTCATATCCACATGGCCCGTGGTGATGATCTACACGCCATCAAATACCTCCCACTTAAGCTTAAAGGACCAGCTCGGCATTGGCTTAACAGCCAGCCAGCAGAGTCAATTAGTTGCTGGGAGGACCTAGAAACCGCATTCCTTGACAACTTCCAGGGCACTTATGTGCGACCACTGGACGCTGATGACCTAAGCCACATAATTCAGCAGCCAGAGGAATCTGCCAGACAATCCTGGACGCGGTTCCTAACCAAGAAAAATCAAATAGTCGACTGTCCGGATGCAAAGGCTCTTGCAGCCTTCAGGCACAACATCCGAGACGAGTGGCTTGCCCGGCACCTAGGACAGGAAAAGCCGAAATCTATGGCAGCCCTCACGACACTCATGACCCGCTTTTGCGCGGGAGAAGACAGCTGGCTAGCTCGTAGCAATAACATGACCAAGAGCCCTGGTAACTCATATACCAAGGACAACAATGGCAGGTCGCGTCGTAACAAGCACAAGCGCCACATTAACGGCGATAATACTGAGGATACGACAGTTAATGCCGGATTCAGAGGCTCTAAACCCGGTCAGCGGAAGAAGCCATTCAAAAGAAATCCTCCAGGCCCATCCAGTTTAGACCGGATACTCGATCGCTCGTGCCAGATACACGGCACCCCCGAACAACAAGCCAACCACACCAACAAGGATTGTTGGGTGTTCAAGCAGGCAGGCAAGTTAAGTGCCGAAAACAGAGACAAGGGACTGCATAGCGATCACGAGGAGGAACCCCGGCCACCGAACAACAGAGGACAGAAGGGCTTCCCCCCACAAGTGCGGACGGTGAACATGATATACGCAACCCATATCCCCAAAAGGGAACGGAAGCGTGCTCTCAAGGACGTCTATGCGTTGGAGCCAGTCGCCCCAAAGTTCAACCCATGGTCCTCCTACCCGATCACTTTTGATCGAAGGGACCACCCCACTAGCATTCGTCACGGCGGATTCGCCGCATTGGTCCTAGACCCAATCATTGACGGATTTCACCTCACTAGAGTCCTCATGGATGGCGGCAGCCCCTGAACCTGCTTTATCGAGGATACGGTCACGAAAAATGGGTATAGATCCTCGAGGATTAAACCCACAAAGACGACCTTTAAAGGCGTCATACCAGGTGTAGAAGCCAGCTGCAGGCTCGATTACACTCGAAGTGGTCTTCGGATCCCCGGATAATTTCCGAAGCGAAGAGTTAATCTTCGACATAGTCCCGTTCCGCAGTGGCTATCAGGCCCTGCTCGGATGAACCGCATTCGCAAAATTTAATGCGGTGCTGCACTACGCATATCTCAAGCTCAAGATGCCAGGCTCTCGCGGAGTCATTACGGTCAATGGAAACACCGAACGCTCTCTCCAAACAGAGGAGCACATGGCGGCCCTGGCGGCGGAAGTACAAAGTAGACTCTCAAGGCAAATCTCCAATCCGGCTGTTAAACGTCCGGACAACGTCAAGCGCGCCCGAAGTAACCTACAACAAAACCGGCTGGCACGTTCCGAGCAAGCATAGCAGTGCGGCCCCAACCCCAGCCCTCGCGATATTGCGATAACAGTACAACGCGTACATAATTACGCTCTGGAAATACCATGGGCACAAGGGGAGGGGCACAACCACGGCACGCCCAGAATGCGGCTCAACCGCACTAGGGGCTCCCAATTTTGCCATTTCTTCTTCTTTTTTTATATATACTTTCAGGACTCCACTATTCGGAAGGCCTGTCCGGCAATACAATCGCCGAACACACGATGCAACAGCCAGGGAGACAACAAGCCACGTCAAATGTCCAGGTGGTCTCTATAACGAGCTAAATACCTGTCTTACTTAAAAGTCTCGCAGGTTGCCCCTGGAGGGGGACATGTCAAATAATCCCATCTTTTGCACATTGCACTATTTGTATCGTCTTGCTCTCATAGCAGCCCCTTTTAATAAACAATACATAGCTCTTGTCTGTAATTGTATTCATTTATTTTTATATAAATATGTTCAGTCATGACATTATGCAACCGTACACTTTGGTACGGCCAATACACCAGGGGCTTAAGTACCCCATAATATGGTGTGACAAGACCGAACACTCTCATGAGTGCGGCACCCCGAACTTATAGCACTATATGCATCGGCTCCGAATCATGTCTTGGGTCAATAGTTGGGTTTGCCCGGCTCCCATGTTTTGGTACCTTACGTTCCGCTATGTCGGCTAAGGTAGCGCTGGGAGAACTACTGCGATTGTGCCCCAGTTGAGCTGGGTTAACACCTCAGTAGAGAAAGCTAGAACTGACCGTCATGATAGGGAGAGAGACCGGTCGCTGTTCGAGAGGTTTTTCGAGTCCTTAAAGACTTATGCCTCTTAGAGCAAGGAGCTGGCTTTGTCCAGCCTAGCGCCCTGAACTCGGTCTTCCGAATACTAGGGGCTTCGCCGAAATTTAAAATTATAGAATTCTATGGCTAAGTGAGAGTGATAAAGCATTATAAGTCTGATGGCCTTGTTCGTTGTGCTGAGCGCCTCCCTCGATGGACCCAATAATGGGAACAAGAACGCTTAGGTTTATCCCGAACACCCCGGCACTTATGGCATGGGGGTAGAAGCCGACGACTTGCATCTCTCAGATTTAATAAACGGCCGCACAAAAGGTAATATTTAAAATTTAAAAAACGTTGCTTAGCGCATATGAACAAGTTTTCAGTGCACGGGACAAATACGAGCGAGTTTACTCAAAAATTACATCCCTGGTACATTCATCCGCCACACGACGGGCACCCTTCAGGACGCCCTCATAATACATCTCCCGGCATGCGATGCTCCTTTCCCTCCGGTGGCCCTTCTGTCACCAGCTTCTCAGCATCCAGCTTGCCCCAGTGCACTTTAGCACGGGCAAAAGCCCTACGGGCGCCTTCGATGCATACGGAGCGCTTGATGACTTCAAGCCGGGGACAGGCATCCACCAGCCGCCGCACCAGCCCAAAGTAGCTCAAAGGCATGACCTCCCCAGGCCACAGCCGGCCTATCAGGCCCTTCATGGCCTGTTCGGCTGCCTTATGAAGCTCGACCAGCTGCTTTAGCTGGTCCGCTCAGGGGCACCGGGTGTTCGGCCTCAACATACTGGGACCAGAACACCTTCTCCGTCGAGCTCCCTTCCTCGGCCCGGTAGAATGCGGCGGCGTCGGATACACTGTGGGGCAGATCTGTGAATGCTCCTGGAGAGCTCCGGATTCGGGTAAGTAACAGGTAATTTACTTTCACGTGCTTGCTTTCCATAAAGAATGCCTTACCCGCCGCAATCCTTTTCATCGCCTCAATTTCCTGGAGGGCTTTTTGGGCTTCGGCCTTGGCAGATTTGGCGCTTTCAAGTGCCGAGGCAAGCTCGGACTCTCGAGTCTTCGAGTCAAGCTCTAAACTCTCATGTTTCTTCACGAGAGCATCGAGCTCTTGCCGCACCTCCGCCACCCGCGTCTCTTGCTTTTCCCGCTCAATGCGCTCCATGGCCGCATTGTCTTTGGCCTTGGACATCGCTTCCTTCAAGGCCGCCACCTCGGATGCGGCCCCTGCAACATTCACGTTGGTCCTGTCATTATTTGCAACCAGGTATTTTTTATATACTTACATAAGGTATTACATACCTTCCTTGTCCTCGATCTGCTTCTTGGCACGGCCGAGCCCGTTCTCGGACCGCTCAAGGCTCTGCTTCAATGCATCAACCTCCGCAGTCAGTGCGGCAGAGGTCAGCAGCGCAGCCTGCATTCCCATATTGACATATTTATGTTAGACTCCTGCGTATATCTTTTTAGATCCTCAGTCCGGCTTTTCTTTCCGAACACCAAACTGAGCATCAGGGGCTACTGTCTATGCGGTAACATTTTTATATGTTTTAAATACATACCTCAAAGCCTGTTAGAAGGCTGATACAGGCTTCTGTTAGCCCGCTCTTGGCGGACTGAACCTTCTGAATCACCGCACTCATAACAGTGTGGTGCTCCTCGTCGATGGAGGTGCCGTTAAGCACCTCCAGCAAATTTTCCGGCGCCTCCGGTTTGATGGAGGCCGCCGGCGTCGTAGGCTTGCCCTTCTTGCGAAGGGGCCGCCTGCCGGACTCCGGAACCGCTGAAGGTTCCGGAGTGGTGTCCGGCCCAGGGCCGGACTTAGATCCCTCTGGGGCTTCATCCCCTTTGGGCCTTGAGTCCGGGAGGTCGCCTTGCGGCGCCTCCAGGACCACCTCCTCCTGGTTTAGTCCCTTTTGGGACTCCACCTCGGCATCGTCCGTAGGGCGAGGGGAGGAGGCCGTCGGGAGTGAAGCGCTATTCACATCCGACGAATCCAGGGAGCCGCTCGACGAATCGCCGAGCTGAGCCTTGGGCGGACTGCATGATTGAATTCGGCGTCAGAAGATGCTGTACAATAGAGGAGCGCCATAAGTTAGTTTGGTATCCGGATACTTACGATTTTGCCAGGGGTTCGCCCTGGATGGCCATTCCTCTCCGCCGTCGTCAACGTCGGAGGCGTAGTCCGGAAGAAGGGTCTTCCCCTTCTTGGACCCTCCGGCCTCCCCAGTTGGGGCGGCCTTCCTTTTCTTTCCTCCCCGCCGGAGGGAGAGGCTTCTTCTTCCTCCTCCTCGTCTTGGAGGCGGAGGGCGCCAGTGGTCGTCAGGCGATGAATCCGACACCACCAGGCGTCAGGAACTCTTTCGAGTCCCCGTGGCCTTCTTCTTGGCCTTCTTCTCCGGCACCACGTGAGGTGCCGGAACCAGCAGCTTCGTCAAGTGTGCATCTGCTGGGCCTTCGGGTAAAGGGGCCGGACAGTCAAACTGTTCGGACGTCCTCTTCCAGTCCTGTTAATGGAACGGGAGTTTAGATCCTGCATAGAGTCAAACTATGAAAATCAAGTGCCCTGTAAAGGATAAAAACAAGCTTACTTCGGTGGCTTGGCGCTTGGCGCAGAATCCGTGATCCTCGGTGACGGGAGGGGAGACCTCGGAGCTCTTGAATAGCACCTTCCAGGCGTCCTCGTGCTTCGTTTCAAAGAGCCGGGACAAAGTCTGGTGCTGGACCGGGTCGAACTCCCACAAGTTATAGGCCCGTCGTTGACACGGGAGGATCCGGCAGAAGAGCATGGCCTGGACTACGTTGACAAGTTTAACCTTCTTGTTCACCAGGTCTTGGACGCAGGTTTGGAGTCCGGTCACCTCTTACGGATTACCCCACAACAGGCCCTTCTCTTTCCAAGAGGTGAGCCGTGTGGGGATGCCAGATTGGAATTCGGGGGCTGCTGCCCACTCAGGGTCACGTGGCTCGGTGATGTAGAACCACCCCGATTGCCACCCTTTAATGGTTTCCACGAAGGAGCCCTCGAGCCATGTGACGTTGGGCATCTTGCCCACCATGGCGCCTCCGCACTCCGCTTGCCGGCCGCCCACGACCTTCGGCTTGACGCTAAAGATCTTCAGCCATAGGCCGAAGTGAGGCTTGATGCGGAGGAAGGCCTCACACACGACGATAAACACCGAGATGTTGAGGATGAAGTTCGGGGACAGATCATGGAAATCCAGGCCGTAGTAGAACATGAGCCCCCGGACAAATGGGTGAAGTGGGAAGCCAAGTCCGCAGAGGAAATGGGTGAGAAACACCACCCTGTCATGGGGCCTAGTGGTGGGGATGAGTTGCCCCTCATCTGGGAGCCGGTGCGCGATGTCGTTAGACAAGTATCCGGCTTTCCTCAACTTTTTGATGTGCCCCTCCGTGACGGTGGAGGCCATCCATCTACCTCCCGCTTTGGACATGATTGGAGAAGGTTGAGGTGGGAAGTGCAGACTGGGGCGCTGGAGCTCGAGTGCGCAGGAATGGATAAGCGAAGGAGGAAGAAGGCGTAGATGGAAAGGGTGAATCCTTATCCCCTTATGTGGGCGGCCGAAACTATGAGCCCCCACCAGCCTACACTACTAGGGAAAAGCCTATACACAGAATCTTAGCAGCAGCGCGGCTCGAAAAGGAGCGCTGCTGCTAATTAGTAGTAGCGCGTGTGCGGGAAACTCGCTGCTGATAAGTTTTTAGCAGTAGCGCGCTCTGTGTAAACCGCGCTGCTACAAATATCGACCGGCGGTGTTCACCAAGCTCCATTTAGCAGTAGCGCCGTGGCCCGAACCGAGCTACTGCTATGGATGTAGTAGTAGCGCGCTTTTACTAAGATCGCTGCTGCTAAATTTCAAACTGACACACTTTTTTGTCACTGTTAGCAGTAGCGACGTGGCCCAAAGCACGCTGCTGCTAATTCCTTATCGATAGCGTTTACGCTGCCATCGCTAACCCGCACCAACCCACCACCTTTTCCCCACCCGTGCCTCCTCCCCTCCTCTCTTCCCTTCCCCTACCTCCCCCACATGCTCCCACTCTCACTCTTCTTCTTCCTCAATACTTCTCCCCATTACTCTTACTCTTCTATCCACCTTTCTCTCTTCATTACTCCTACCTAACTACACCACCTCCATTAATGCATCTCCTTTCTCTTTTTCCTTTCCTCTCCACTAGTTGAAGTTGTCTCCTCCCAAATTAGGTATCTAGGTACATGTAGGATTTAGTTAAGTGACCTATTTGCCCCCTAACTAGATCTATCTTTGTCAAGAAGAGCTTTGTGCACTTTTGATCTCCCTACAACATCATCTCCACCGTGTGCTCGATCTCGATCGAGATAGAGGTGATGAAAATTTCATGATTTTGCAAAATAGAAATATGTTTATGTGTGTGTGATATGTTTGTGGAAATTGTGTGTGTGGCACGCCAAATTGTGCTTTTGAGTTGCCTTTGTTTTGCCGAAATGTCGATTTATTTCCGTTTCGGCGAATTCCGGGCAAACTCTAGATCCATATATGTCCTATTTTTAGGGACGGTCATGCCAAATTTTTGTATGACTTTTGATGCATGCATGCATTTTTATAATCAATTTGTTTATTATTACCGTGCAGAGTTGACGATCGTCAGTGGAACGATGGTGGACAGGTGGTTGCGGTCGGCGGTGCAGGATATGAAAGAAAATAACCGGATGCAGGTTTTATGTCCGTGTCGAAAATGCAAAGGAATAGTTTGGCTCGACCCCCATGACGATGGTCGTGTCGAAGCGCACCTGCTCATGACTGGTTTCATGGATGGCTATACTCGGTGGATAAGTGGATAATTGAAGATGAGGATGACGATGTTGAGGATGCCGACGGGGCAGGCAATGATGACACGGGGCATGATGAAGAGATGATCGATAATGGCGGCGGGGAAGAGGCCGGACATGGCGGCAGAGAAGGGGCCGGACATGGCGGAGGAGAAGGGGCTGGACATGTCAGCAAGAGAACGTGGACTCCATGCAGCAGAGTTCGTCGGTTCTAAGTTCAATCGTGCGGGACCCTCATGTTCAAGCACTGCTTCGCAAGGAGACGAGTACTGAGAGAGCTGCTTCTAGAGAGGAGGCTAAGCTGGAGCAACTGGTGGTAGACTCGAACACTCCATTGTATGATGGTTGCAATCATGAGGTGACCCGCTTGAGTTTCACGCTCCAACTCCTGAAGACGAAGGCTAAAAACAAATGGACCGACACTAGCCTCGATGAGCATCTCAAGTACCTAAAGGATGTTCTTCCCGCGGGTAATCTATGTCCTACTAGTGTTGATGATGCCAAGAAGATCGTGTGCCCTCTTGATCTGCCACACGTTAGATACCATGCATGCATCAACGATTGCATAATTCATCGAAAGGAGCACGCAGAAAAAACAAGCTGTCTGGTGTGCAATGGTTCTCGATACAAGAAGGCCGGGAAGAAATGTCCCCAGAAAGTTCTATGGTACTTACTGATCACTCCCCATCTCTAGAGGTATTTTGTAGATCCCAAGGAAGCAAAGCTAATGCGCTGGCACACGGAGAGGAAGAAGCCCGACGATGGAGACGATCCGAAGCTGAGACATTTGAAGGATGGTAGCCAGTGGAGAGCGTTGAACAACTTCTATCGGTATTTTGAATGTGATGCAAGGAACATCGTGCTCGGGGTGTGTACCGATGGCATGAATCCGTTTGGCAACCAGAACACCAACCATAGCACATGGCCCGTGTTTGTATGGATGTACAACCTCCCCTGGTTGTGCATGAAATCGAAGTACATTCACATGAGCATGCTTATTCAAGGGCCAAAACAACTAGGAAATAATATTAATTTGTATCTAGGGCTACTTCAAGAGGAGTTAGACACGTTATGGAAAACACCGGCTAAGACATGGGACGCCAGCAAAGGTGAGTATTTCAATATGAGAGCCGCGCTGATCACGACAGTGCATGACTATCTCGATTACAGATATGTGGCAGGCCAGGTGTGCCATGGATATTGCGGATGCACGCGGTGCATGGATGATACAACGTCTCAGCAGCTAACGTCAAGGAAAGATGGCGGGTCTGGGAAAATCGTGTACATGGGGCATGGAAGATGGCTTGAACATGATGACCCGTGGAGAAACTACGGAGATGTATTCAATGGTCATGCTGAGCATCGAGGACCTCCATGTAAGCGGAGCGGTGCCAAAATCGATGAGGTGTTGAAAAACTGGAAGGAATGCCCCGCGCCGGGAAAGACGATGAGAAAGGCACCGGAGCCGCTGCTGAAGGTATGGAAGACGAGGTCTGTGTTCTAGGACTTGGAGTACTGGCACAAACTCGATACACCTCATTGCCTTGATCAAATGCATATCTGTAAAAATGTCCTTGAGAGCTTGCTCGCAACACTGATGAACATGCCGGATAAGACCAAGGATGGGCCGAAGGCAAGAAAAGACTTGCAAGATTTGCAAATCAGGGAAGATCTGCACATGCCGCCCCGTAAAATGTCAGACGAGACAGAGACGGAGACAGAGGCACGGGAGAAGAAGGGCAAGAAAATAAAGAAAGAGGATTATTGCCCCCCTTCTTGCTTCACCTTAAGTCAGGCTGAGATCAATGCCTTCTTTAAGTGCCTTACCGGAGTCAGAGTTAGTTCCGGTTACTGTGGCAAGATAAGCAGATTTCTAGACACGGACAAGAAAAGGTTCAGCGGGATGAAGTCTCATGACTGTCATGTGATGATGACGCAGATACTACTTGTTTCCCTTAGAGGGATAATGGACATGCACGTCCGTGACACGCTTATTGGTCTCTGCAACTTTTTCGACGTCATCTCTCGAAAGTCGATCAGTGTGAAGCAGCTCCAAAGGCTACAGGAAGAGATCGTTGTGATACTGAATGAGCTTGAGATGTACTTCCCGCCTGCGTTCTTTGACGTGATGGTGCATCTATGTATCCATATTGTGGATGACATAATAGACCTGGGGCCGTCATTCCTGCACAACATAATGCCGTTTGAGAGGATGAATGGGACCATTAAAGGATTCGTTCGTAACATGTCCCGTCCGGATGGAAGCATCGTCCAGGGCTATTTGGCACAAGAGTGCATCACTTTATGTGAGAATTTTCTATATGGCGCAGACCAGCCGCCTGGTGTTAGTGTTGGTTTGCCCGTTAACAAGCACGATCGGAGGCTCGAAGGAGATGGTCACTGCAACGGTCGCAGGGAACTGCACGTGGCATACTCAGATCGACGCAGCGACTTTGATAGAGCAAACTTGGTAGTGCTACAACACCTAGATGAGGTAGATCCTTTCATGGCACTGCACAAAGAAATTATCGCAAAGAAGTATCGTGGCCGGGGTGTATGCAGGACGGACGACGAAGTTACTAGAGAGCACAACTCTACTTTCCTCCATTGGTTCAAAGAGCATATTATTGCTAATCCCACGGAGGAGGGCTCTAAGGACAGATTGCTCATATACGCCTTAGCACATGGCCCCTCGCCCAACCTCGTAACCTATCAGGCATATGATATCAACGGATACACGTTCTACACGGAGGCCAAAGATATGGACAGTGATGATCAGAACTCAGGGGTGACGATGGAATGCATGACCGGCAGCGACAACGGCGCAACTGAAAGATTTTATGGAAGGGTCGAGGAGATCTGGGAGCTTGACTACTCTGGATTGCACAACACGACGATGTTTCGTGTCAGATGGGCTAAGAATGTCGAAAGAGAAAGCCGGATTTTCACTACCATGACTATAGCCGACGCCAAGAGCGCTACCGTAAACGCTATCGCAAAAAACGAGCCATGGGTACACGCTAAGCACGTGACACAATGCTTCTTCATAACTGACCCGCGCAATCCCAGCCGTGTTGTCGTGAGGAGAGGCAAAAGGAACATCATTGGAATGGATGGAGTCGCCAACGAGGAAGACTATGATCAATACGGCAACCCAATGAGGGAAAGATGACGATGATGATGAAGTATACGTCAAAAGAAGAATCAATACTACATTACCTAAGAAAAATCGTACTCCATGGAAAAGGCAAAGTCACAATGAGGGGCTTAATTATTCTTTGACGAACAAGAAGGGAAAGAAGCTGACTCAAAAACAAAAACGTCAGCACTGAGGAAACTTATGTTATCGGTCAAATGATGTAATATATATATATATATGTTCCTATTTTGTATACACACTTAGCCATTATTATGCATGGGTCCAATGATGTGTAATATATATGTTCCTATTTTGCATACATATTTAACCGTCAAATGATGCAATATATATCACCCTCCCTTCGTTCACTGCCCTCGAGAAATAAAAGTGGGTTAAAATAAAGGAAAAGAAAAAGGAAAACTGGCAGTAGCGAAGGTAGTAGCAGCGCGTTTTGCCTAAACCGCTTCTGAATCGAAGTTAGTAGAAGCGAATTTGGATAAAGCGCTACTGACTCTGAAGGTAGTAGCAGCGTGTTTTGTACAAATGCGCTACTGCTACGTCCACTTCACCCAAAATTCTCACCCGCCCTGCTTCATCCCGCTTCCCCCCCCCCCAAAGCCCCACTCTCCCCGTCACCGCCATGCCGACCCGGCGCCGGCCTTCCGCCATGACTCGGCGCCGGCGCTAGCCTCGACCAGCGCTCGCCCCGACCAGCCCTCGCCCCCGACCACGGCTGGCCGGGCGCCGCCCCGACCCGTCGGCCCTCACCTCCCTCCTCTCCTCCCGGCCGTCGTCGGGCCTGCCCCCCCGCCCCTGCACCCTTTGTAAACCCCCCCCCCCCCCCGTCTCTCTCTGCTAGGGTTGTTCGGTTAATTTACTTATGTTTTAGTTAGGGCAGTATGTTAATTAGGTTATCTATTTAGTTATGAATTTAGCTAGGTTTCAAAATTTGAACTGCACATGTGATATGTGCAAATTTGAACTGGACATGTGATATGTGCATATGTCATGTTTTGGACATGTCATGTTTGGAAAATGATCCGAGTGGCCTATGTTACACCGGAATGTTGATTCATTTCCGTTCCGGTGAATTTCAGGCGCTCGATATGTCCTTTTTTAGCAAAGGTCATGCCAAAATTTCCCGTGAATAAAGGCATGATTTTGTGCTACATAGTTGGCATATCGAGTGCTGGCACATAGATTTCTTTTTATGTCATTTCTCATTTATTCATACTTTTAGAAATAAATGAGGACACTTCATCATAGGAAACATGTCGAACAACGAAGAAACTGGGCCTTCTGACCAAGATGCAGACGAGATGGATTATGAGGGTGAAAAAGAGTACCTTGACTATTTGACTGCTAAGCAAGGTTTGCAGGTCGGCCTCGATGATGGTATTGACGCCAACATCGACACCGATAGCTCCAGTACAGATGGCGGCACCGAGACCGGTGGGGAAGGTACCGGCGGGGAAGGTACCGACAGGGAAGGTACCGGCCCCGATGCCGCTACCGAAAAGAGGAAGCATAAGAAGCAGAGGATATGAAAACCTAACAAACTAGGGATTGGACGACTTGTGATCACAAAGATGGCACCTGGCAAGTTTGAGCCGTTAGAGCGGAAGAACCTCGCAAGTGCTATGGGAACCAAGTAGGATGCATCCTACGGGAATGCGCGAGCATCAACGATGATGACTTAAGGAGTAAAGAACATTTGACGCAGTTGCTCCTAACGAAGTTGCACAAGAGATTCAAGTTCCCCGACCGGGATGATAACATAGAACAACTGTGGTATGATCCGAAGATGAAAAGGATTAACAATCACGCCATGGGCATGTTCAACAATGATTTGGCCTCCTGGAAAGGGAGGGTGAAACGAGCTATTGATGCTGATGAACGCCTGTCCAAGATTCTGGAGGAAAATCCGACACTTACGGAAGAGGAGTTCGAAAAGTTCAAGGACACTTGCGCTACCGAGGCAGCCAAGGCTAAGGCTGCGAAATTCAAGAGCCTTCAGCAAAGGAACACGGGGAAGCATCGCCTCGGAAGCCGTGGCTACCTCGGTAAAAGGCCCATACGGGATAAGGAGGACGCCGAATGTGAAGCCGCGGGTCTCCCAGACCCCTTCGCGAAGTTCACCAACATCTTGGAGCATGACTTCATCAGGGCCCGCTACAAGTGGGACAAGGAGAAAAAGGTTTTTTACATGGACAAGATCACGAGGAAATTGATTAGACTACTGGAGAAGCAACACCAGCTTGCAGCCGAAAGCCCTACTTCTCCGATGAGGCCCAAGTGGGACACCCCTCTCAACCAGGCCTTGAACAAACTTAAGGGACTCCCTTTGGATCAGCGGCTGCAATATGGTCATGTGCACGGCGCTGGAGACGGCGCCACGTGGAAGGTGTTTTACAACGAGAGCCCGGAGGCCAAGAAGCTGAAAAAGAAGTTTAGTCAGGCGGAGATCGACACGAAGGTGAGGTTTGCGGTCGAGAAAAAAGCAGCTGAGGACGCGAAAAAAGCAGCCGAGGACAAATATGAGTTGCTACAAGAAAGTCAATGCAGCCAGAATCGCACAGAAATGATTTTGCTACTAACTAGGTTCGATTATCATCACCGGGCGAAGGAAAATCCAGACAGGACGGTACATGATTTCCCGATGCCCAGTTTCGTCGGGAGCAACTCCATGAACAACAACACCATCGCACCATCACTTCATCACGCAACCGGGCCTCCTCTCGCAGCCGCTCCCGCTCATAGAAGCCTGTCCTCAGTCTCAGGCGCGCTAGGTCGGCCTTCGTCTTTGGTTGAGCTCGACGCCGTCACGGTAATTACATGCCGCACCAACATATATATATATATATATATATATATATATATATATAATATACCATTTTTGTTGGCTGTCGGTTGTTTAACGCCACGCATATATGTGTTTGCGGTAAAGAAACCCCGTGCACCATACTCTACTTGATCAAAAGCCAGAAGATGGACGTGGGAAAGGGGATGATAATGGACCCCTCTCAACGCACGTTCCACAACCAGCCGATCCCCGCTGGGCACTTCAAGGTTAGCTTGACCAGTGTGAAATCGGGGCACGAGGATTTGCCTCCTCCAGTACAGCATGTGGGAGAGGACAACGAGACCCCGCCGCGGATTGGAAGCCGCAAGAATTGGGTGCTGCTATGGCTGAAGAATCTTATTCGTCTGGAGCCGACTGAGAGCACACCAATAACTACCACACATCAACAAGCATGTGCGAAGACCACCACCCCGCCTACGCAATTACCAGCTCCTGTAGTGCCGGGTGAGAGCGGCGGACGACATGATGAAGGGAGTGCAATAGTACTGGCTGATGTAATTTCTCCTATAGAACAGAGAATGGATGATGATACGGAGGTCGACCCTATGGATTACCTCAATACAAACGCGTATGACTGTGACATAGATATGATGAGTCAACCATATGACGAATCGGGCTACCAGCTTGCTAATGAGGATATGGATGATATGCCCGGGCAGGGTCATACCATGGATTGCAAAAAGTCTCTCTTTATGAAATCCACACAGGACACGCCTGAAGATGCCGCCTCAACACAGGCTCAACTAGCCGGGCGCGAGGGTCGTATAGTACTTAGCCCGGGAACACTGGGGCAGGGGTTAAGGAAGGGTCTGGAAGGTGTGCCCAAGAAAAAGGAGAGGAAGAGATCGGGGAAGGTAACTGCCTCCAAACAAGCCAGAGCACATAGCAGCCAGACGATGCATTCTGAAGAGCGTGTACCAGTGAAAAGTGCTATCATGTTCCATCTCACGGGCGAGCCGATGCTACTGCCGAAACTGCTGGAGGCACTATCAGGGGATCTCAGGAGACTGCACGACCATGTGCTGTCGACTGAGAAAAGCCTACTAGCCTCAAAGGATCTAGGATATCCGACATACGCGGCTCGTGTGCCTGAGGGGAAGTGCTACGTCGACACACGGCCCGCGGAGGTGTTCTTCCTGCGGTTTGATCATATCTTTGAGATGTTTCCAGCAAGGCGGCTTGATTTTACTATCGTCCGCCTTTTTGCGCTACATATGAGCTCCATCATGAAGAGTGAAGAAGTCTCGCAAATCTGTGTGGCGGATCCGTACTACATGCACGAGTCTTTCTTGATTCTCGGCGACTTTGAGCGTGAAACTGCTAGGGAGTACCTCCAAAACTTCATGGTACAGAATAAGGACCGGCAAATTGTACTCGTGCCTTATCATCCAAAGTATGTCAGTTCGGACAACCCTTTCGTACATTTCAATCATTCCTTCTCTCTCATATGGGGAATAATTTGAGGTGTCTTTTCCCGCAGCAACGGTAGCGCGCCGTCCTTATCGTTCTTTACCCGCAAGTCTCCCACGCCGTGTATTTTGACCCTTCCGGAGACTACGACAAAAAGACTACACCCACATAATGAATATTCTAGATGATGCTCTCCAAGGCTTCACTTTAGAGGTGGCCACGTGCAGATCAAGAAACAAAGGAACAAGAAGATGGGTTTCGCGCATAAAACTAACTTCTCCTACATCCATGTCCCAAAACCAAGCAAGAAGGATGGATTCTACATCGTCCATCTCATGATTCAGTTTAACACGGATCACCAAAAGCTTCGCATTAACAGCAGAAATGATGATCGTATCCACTAGTGGCTAGAATCTCATGGAGAAGCGGATTATGAACTTAGAGATGACTTCTTTCGCATCCAAAGCGACATTGTGACGATCATCATGAAAGAAGTCATCGATGAGAAGGGGATGTTCCACCACGGCCCTATATCGCGAGCTGACATCCGAACTCGCATAGGCATGCAACGTCTAGACCTCACGCCGTTCAAGAAGCTAGGGTTCGTCCTCGATGATATGGAAGGATGGAACTTCTAGTGATTTATGATGCCGATGATGATGATATGTGTCGGTTGAACTTGTATACTTTTTGTAGCGATGAAACTTTGTTATGTCCACGGTCCCTGCCGAACTTGCGTAACGCTACTTTGTTAGTTTGCGTACGATGACCTGCGTACCACTAGTTAATTAATTTGCATACTGTATGTTGCATCTAGTTGCTAACCCTTTCTTTTTCGGTGTTGCTCTTGTATATTTTGTTGCATATATATGATTGTACATCCTCTTCATGAACATGCATCTCTAACAGGTACGTAGTTTCTTGATGGCGAGATGGAATTGCTATGTCGTGTACAAAGGGAAGGTTCCGGGGGTGTACAACGTGTGGCATGAGTGTCTGGCGCAAGTGAATGGGTTCACAGGCGCCAGCCATAAAGGCTTCAAAAGCAGACAAGAAGGAGAAGCTTGTTACTTGAGGTTCACGCTAGCGCGAGAGAGGACTCGTAACCGCCACCTCATGTATTTGCATAGTTCCGCTCTCACTCATAGTGATAGCACTTCTTGCGTATACCTTTGTTTAGATGGATGACATTGTTGTAGTTGCAAGTATTCGAGACTTGCATGTATCGCTATTTTCGAGATGATGACAAGATATCACTTTGTGTTGGATGATGATTATGATGAGACTATTTGTATTTACATGCTATGATTACATTTGTGGTCTCGCAGGCATTTGTATGTGTATCATGATGATGACATTTCTATGTGCTAAAGATTCTTCTATAAAGCCTGTTCAAATACAAAACAAATATGCAAAAAGAAACTACTTAAATTAGCAGTAGCGAGTGTATAAAAGTTAGCAGCAGCGCGCGATAGCGATGGCAGCGTCAAGGCAAAGCGCACTAGAGCTACTAGCGATAGCGAAGCTTCCGCTAACAAAGACCGCTGCTACACTTGTGTAGCAAGATGGCGCTGGTGAGCACGCGCTACTGCTATCTGTTAGCTGTAGCGCCTTATTAGTAGCGCCGGTCCCCGCGCTACTGATACATCTAAAACCCGCGCTGCTGCTAGCCTTTTCCCTAGTAGTGCTAATAAAACTCGCTTATCTCCCAAGCGCCGCAATTAATGGCGCGGTTGGGTTACCCACACCCGTATTGATGAGAATCCCGGAATAAGGGGACACGATCTCTGCTTTGACAAGACGTGCCAAGGAAACCGCCTCACTAAATGCGCTGAGGTGGGACAGTAAAACGATTCGAATAAAGGTTTGGCCATGGCATGACGCCACGCTACGGAGTACGTCAGCAGATTAGATTTGTGCAGATATTATTCTCTCTACGGTGGTATGTGGAACTTATTTTGCAGAGCATGACACTATCCTTGTGTTCAACATCTTCTATGAGGTATCCGGAGGAGGAACCCGCCTTGCAATGCCGAAGACAAATTTGCGCGCCGGACTCGTCGTCATTGAAGCCTGGTTCAGGGGCTACTGAGAGAATCCTGGATTAGGGGGTGTCCGGATGGCCGGACTATGACCTTTGGCCGGACTCCAGGACTATGAAGATACAAGATTGAAGACTTCGTCCCATGTCCGGATAGCACTTTCCTTGGCGTGGAAGGCAAGCTTGGCGATACGATATGAAGATCTCCTCCCATTGTAACCGACTCTGTGTAACCCTAGCCCTCGCTGGTGTCTATATAAACCGGAGAGTTTTAGTCCATAGGACGAACAACAATCATACCATAGGCTAGCTTCTAGGGTTTAGCCTCTCTGATCTCGTGGTAGATCAACTTTTGTACTACCCATATCATCAATATTAATCAAGCAGGAGTAGGGTTTTACCTCCATCGAGAGGGCCCGAACCTGGGTAAAAACATCGTGTCCCTTGTCTCCTGTTACCATCCACCTAGACGCACAGTTCGGGACCCCCTACCCGATATCCGCCGGTTTTGACACCGACACCCACTATTCATTGGATCTCGTCAAACACACCGCAAAAAGAGATTACATCGGATAGATCTCCACAAGAGAGGGGGAGAACATTGTATTGAGATCCAAAAGGAGAGAAGAAGCCATCTAGCTAATAAGTATGGACCCGTAGGTCTGTGGTAAACTACTCACAACTCATCGGAGGGACAAGGATGTTGATGTAGAAGCCCTCCGCGGTTGATTCCCCCTCCGGCAGAGTGGATACATAAGGTTACGGCGGTGGAAATTGTGTTTCGTGGTTGTCGGTGTCAAAACCGGCGGATCTCGGGTAGGGGGTCCCGATCTATGCGTCTTAGGCTGATGGTAACAGGAAGCAAGGGACACAATGTTTACCCAAGTTCGGGCCCTCTCGATGGAGGTAAAACCCTACTTCCTGCTGGATTAATATTGAAGATATGTGTAGTAGAAGAGTAGATCTACCACGAGATCATAGAGGCTAAACCCTAAGAGCTAGCCTATGATGGTTTGATTGTAATTGTGATCGGCCTTCTAAGGACCATCCTCTCTGGTTTATATAGACACCGGAGACCTAGGGTTTACATGGAGTCGGTTACAAGGAAGGAAATATAATATCCGGATTGCCAAACTTGTCTTCCATGCAAAGGAGAGTCCCATTCGGACACGAGCCAAAGTCTTGAGTCTTGATGCTTCTATAGTTCGGACGATGCATATAATCCGGCTGTCCGGATACCCCCTTATCGAGGACTCCCTCAGTAGCCCCTGAACCAGGCTTCAATGACGATGAGTCCGGCGCGCAGTCTTGTCTTCGGCATTGCAAGGCGGGTTCCTCCTTCCGAATACTCCAGGGTTATTACCGAACACGTAGACCGTGTCCGGATCTGCAAAATGACCTTCACATACCACCGTAGAGAGAATGATACTTCAGCTGACAACTTTCTAAACGACGCGACATGTTCTTATGGCTGGGTCATTATTCGAACCGTTTTTCTTTTCACAACCAGCCAGAGCGCATATTGCGAGGCAGTTTCCTTGACATGTCTTGTCAAATCAGAGATCATGTCCCCTTATCACGGGATTCTCATCAATACGGGTATGGGTAATCCCCCCGTGCCATCAATCGTGGCGCTTGGGAAGTAAGCGATTCTCAACAGGCTAGTGGGGAGGCGCTCCGCTTTCGTCGCCTCTATAAAGGGATAAGAGTTCCCAATTCGTACCCACGCCTTCTTCCTCCTCTGCCCACTCTTGCCTCCTCGAGCTCCAGCGCCCTAGTCCAAATCTTCTCCGCATAGCTAAACATGTCCGGAGCAAGAGGAAAATGGGTGGCTTCCACCGTGAAGGAGAAGAACATTGCAAGTCTCCGGGCGGCCGGATACCTGGCCGCAGACATACACTAGAAAAAAATACACTTCCGTGATGATACGTGTTTGTCACAGTAGGTCGCTTTTTTTGTCATGCATGTACATCCATGACAAATTTATGACAGAATCAAGATAGTCATACCTGTGTTGTCGTAGAAGTGTTCGATGACATTACCAAAATTATCATCACGGAAGTATCCACTTCCATGACGATAAATCGCGCGTCACAGAACTGCTTTCGTCAAGGGTGACCGACACGTGGCATCCACCGTAACGGAAGACCGTTAAGCTATCAGGTCAGATTTTGGATCCGATAACCCGTTAACAGCCCCGACCAAGGGGGATTTTCCACGTGTAAAATCATCATTGGCTGGAGGAAACACGTCTCGGCTCACCGTTGGGACAGATGTCATCCACTCATTGGATGTATACGCCTATGATACGTCGACACGTGGCACGGCCCAACAGAGGCCCATTCCTGTCAAAAGGCCAGCCCGTTTGGCTTGGTCAAAAGGTGGCGGGCCGGCCCATGGAAAGCATGTTAACGACCTGTTCGCATATAGCCCATTTACAACCCGCTAACCCAAGGCCCATTACGCCCTATCCGAATTAGGCCCAGTAGCGTCATCTGGGCCATCCAATATGATTCCAGCCCGTTTTCACTTCTGGCCCATGTATGGCCCATGACGTCTTTCGGCCCATATGAGGCCCTTTGTAACTCTTGGCCTATTAACGGCTGTGGTGAAATCGGCCCGCAATGAACAAAGGTATCACTTTACACCCACTAACGGCCTGTGGTGAAACTGGCCCGTAATGAACAGTATATCACTTTATACCCATTAAGGGCCCGTTATTCAGTTGGGCTGTTTCCAGCAAATGTTATCTCAGAGCCCATTTATTCCTGGGCTCATTTCCAGCATTCGTTTACTTATGGCCTGTTACTGTCATTTTCTGCTTGTGGGGCAAATTCAGCCCGTGGTTACATCGGCCCGTTTGTGGTCCATTAATACGTTGGGCCGTTTTCATAGCGTCATCAATTACGGCCTATTAATGATGGCCCGTTATGGTCATACGGCCCGTATAAGGCCAATTGATGATACGACCCGTAGAAGGCCCATTGTTTCTACGGCCCGTAGAAGGGCCATTGTTTCTACGGCCCGTAGAAGGCCCATTGTTTCTACGGCCTGTAGAAGGCCCATTGTTTCTACGACACGTAGAAGGCCTACTGTTTCTACGGCCCGTAGAAGGCCCACTGTTTCTACGGCCCGTAGGAGGCCCAATGTCACTACAGTAAATATTAGCCCATGGTTATTGTGGCCTAGTTTTAAAAAGAACTGCACTGACTACAAGCAAACAAATAAACAAGACAACAAGGAAATAAATAAGCAAGCAACTTATGCTAGGCTATCACGGCTGTTACACATATTACATCCTTTGGGCATCAAAGTTCGCCACCGATTGCAAATATAGGGAACAAAGCAGCATATCATATACATCGGTTGTCAAAGTTGGTGACCAACGCAAATAAGCCGCATGAAGAAACAAATCGAACTGAAACCACTTCGGAAGATCTCAAGAAACAATATCACAGGTACCCATAATGTCGGCAAGATGCTTAGCAAGCTTATTAACTTTCTCTTGTTTGGAGCTTAAATCCTCCAGTAGCTTCTTTGTTGCACCAGAAAATATGCATCTGAATTCTGCAGGACTTCCTCAGTCCTTCACTTTTCCTCACAAAGACATCTGATCGATGTTTTTCAACTTGAAGTTGAGACTCAAGAAGATGAACTGATTCAGGCAGCGAGTTCGAAGAGCTTGTGCCAGCAGTAGTGGCCAGTAACTCGAACACTACATCAAGACAGGACTTTTGGGTTCCCTCACTGTCGTCAAGATAGTTTTTATCAGCTTCTTGGAGACCAACAGGGATGTCTCACTATCTTCAACATTATCTGCATTACTTCCTTTACCATTGGATAACGCGGTACTGTTCTCCAATATTTTGTCTGCATTCTAAAAGAGAAACAAGGAGACACATCACATGTTTACAATGTTGTATATGAAACTCATTTTGGTAAATGAGTTCAGTAGTAAAGTGGACAGGATAACAGCATGAAACAACCATATATCTATGTGCCATGGTCACTTTATGGTCTATATCATTCTAGTTTTTGTTGCCAAATCAAGATAGAGACACGGTTCAAATAATATTTGTTCAAGACAAAGCAGAATAGACAGAATATAGGTCTGGGTAACAATAGAGTAATAACAACACTTGTAATGTGCATGACATGAGAACATAACTGTTTATTCAATTGAAACAGAAATCAACATAGAGCGGGTTACAACAGCAAACCATTTAAAGAAATAGGTTTAAAACATACCTGTTGCGCCATTGGATTTTCAATTCCATCCTTCAAATTTGAAAATAGTTGGTATGAGTAAATACAGTAATGCAAGAGCAAAGGAGTATGAACCATAGCTACGGAACCTGACATGAGAACAAATCTGCTTTTCCTTTAAGCGTTGAGTTGGGATTCGGAGTGGTGGTCCTCGTGCTTTGGGCACTGCAGTTCCCTTACGAACCGCTCGTGTTTGGGTGCTTTGTGGTGGAGACGATGCTGTGTCAACTGGAACTGGGTTACTATCTGCCGGGGTTGGTGCTAAAAGGGGTGTAGCTGGTTCTCTGTCCAACTGGGTAGGGGTACAATCTGCGAGAGTCTGGGTTATGTGTGGTGGATCTGGTCCTTGGGCAAGTACAACCGTGGTTCTATCTGCATCAACTGGTAGCACTATCTTTTCTGAAGACCGTGTTGTTACTCCCTTAGATAATGCCATCACGCTCTCCAATTCAAATGGCTGATAAACAAGAAAAGTAATTGAAAGTATAGACATTGTATGATAGACAGGTGCAATGGATAGTGGGGAATAAAAGAGGGCATGAAATAATTCATATTTATGTTGTCTAACCAAACAGGATAGCACGACACAATTTCACATATATGATGGCTAACTAAACAGGATAGCATGACACAATTTCACATTATGATGGTTAACTAAAAAAGATGGAAAGACATAGTTCAAAATATGAGATTATGTAAACAGGATGACATGACATAACTATATAATGTGTTTATTAAATAGGTTGGCATGCCATAATTCACATACATTCATGGATAGAATGTCATAATTCTAAATATGATGACTGTAAACACTAAACAGGATGAGATGATATAACTATATGATGTCTTTATTAAATGGGTTGCCATGCCATAATTCAGATAGATGATGTGTATGTACTATGTAAACATGATGCCATGATATAATTCAAATATATGATTTATATAGTAAGCAAGTAAGCAGATGGAAATCTATATATGATGTAAAAACTAAGCAATGCAAGACAACATGCACGACATGGGTAATATAACCCTGCCAAGTTTGAGCATACACCTCAGGGGGGAAATAGGACTGATCATCAGTCTCTGAATCCTCCTCTGAGGATCTCTCTATAGCCAGCAAGATGTCTGCTTCAGCAGGTAGCATTGTCTGCTCTGAACACCTTGTTTTCACTCCAGATACTTCCATCACCGCTTCAAATGGTTGATGCACAGGAAGAGTAGTTGAATATACAAACGTTGTCGACAAATGGAACACATAATACAAAAAAATGATAGCATGATATAATTCACATACATGATGATTGGCTAAACAGGATGGCACTGGCGGAGCTACGTGCAGGAAAAGCGTGCCGTGGCCCGCCCTGCCCAAAAGCCAAAAGGTAAATTACTATGCCCGGTGAGTGTGAAGCGTCATGCATCAGTAGCCTGAACGCGTATGAGAGGTTGACTTTTCCTCATGAATATGCAGGAGGAACTTGTTCCCGTTACAGCCTAGTCTGGTTTACAGTGAGCATAGATTAATATACCTAGTAGCATCCAAGTAGTATGGCTTAAGTTGTGATTTTTTTGTGTTCTCTTTTACGTTGGCCCGCCCAACTATTTGGTTGTAGCCCCGCCACTGCAGCATGGCATTGCATAATTCACATATATAATGCCTTTGCAACAAGATAGCATTGTATAATTCACATATATAATGTCTTGCAACAAGATGGCAATGCATAATTCAGATATATGGTAATTAGACACTGAACATGTGGCATTCACACAAAGCATGTCTAAACTAATCAAATGGCATAGCAATGCGAGACACCATACGCACGATATGAGCAACATAACCCTGCCAAGTTAGAGCATACACCTCGGGGGGGGGGGGAATAGGACTGGTCATCTGTCTCTGAATCCTCCTCTGAGGAGCTATCCGTAACCAGCGAGATATGCGCGTCAAATAGCATAGCCTGTTCAGAAGACCTTGTTTTCACTCCAGAATTTGCCATCACCGTGTCAAATGGCTGATGCACACGAAGAGCAGTTGAATGTACTAACATTGTTGACGAATGTAATATGTAACAAAAAAAGATGGCCTGATATAATTTGCATCTAAAATGACTGGCTAAGCAGGATGGCGTTACAAAATTCACATATATGATGCCTGGCTAAACAAGGTGGCGTTGCATAATTCACATAAACGATGAATAAACTAAACAGATGGCATTCGCACAAAGGATGTATAAACTAAGCAGATGACATATTTGATGTATAAAGTAAGCAATGCAAGACACCATATGCATGATATAACCAACATCAGCATGCCAAGTTAGAGCGAAGACCTCAGGGGGTAAATAGGAGTTATCTTCTCCTTCTGAATCCCCCTCAGAACATATATCTTCCTCTCGATTACAATCCGAAATGCATGGAGGGGGGCTGCCTTTGCGCCTACCATGGAGCGACGTCTGCATGAAATTATATTGCGACACAAGGCTCGTCTCTTTTGCTCTACATGTTCAGTTCCATTGTTTACAATAACTGTCATGCATAGGAATAAAACATAGTGAGATTATGTAAGGAGTGCATGCAGAAATCCAGAGTGCTGGTAGCAACCTGTGGATAGACCCAAAACCAATAATAGCAGGGAGATAATGGCTTCAGTTAAAAAATACAGATAATGGCTTCTTACTTGTTTGTTTCCCACACAACATGAAACTCATAGTAGACACCGGAGATTAACCAGATAGTAGATAGATACTATTGATAGCGGCCCCGATATGTACCCCACAACCATTTAAAACTCAAGTTTGACCATTAGTTTGGAGCTGACTCAGAGTCTAATCGGTGAACATGACGATAAAGTAGCATGTAATATTAAGCGATGCATAACGTAAGCAGACACGAAAGAGTGCGACCTCTCTTGCGGACCCGTGTAGTCCTCGAGGTCATCTGCTCGGTTGATGATGGTAATGCAGTTTTCATGGCTGCCAGCAGCGGGGAAGAAGATCTGAGGTGGCGAAAGACAGTCTGGAGGCCGGATCCCTGCTCTGCTGGACCCTTCTGTCGTTGGACCAGCTGAGCTGGGGTGGACGACGGCGCAGCAGGATCGGGACAAACCACGCAAGGTTTTCTTTGACAACTCTCTGTAAGAGAAGTAATTCTGTAAGGGCTCGTTTGAATTGGAGGATTCCAACAATGCAGGGATAGGAAATAGACAAGAATAGGATAGGAATGCACGTGCAAAACAGAGAATTCAAAAACATAGGATTTTCTGCCAATCTGGGTGTTTGATTCACAACAATTGGAAGATCACATGATGTAAAGAAGCATGGTGAGATTAAGTCAAACCACAAGAAAATGTACGGTTATAATGCTATTATGCTACTATCTCTTAGTCTTTTCCTTCATGAATAGGAATTTGAAAAGGAGGACAAGTGAAAATTTAAATTCCTACATTTTTTCTTTCAAGGAGACACTAAAGGAACAAATCCATGTGCTCAGTGGACAATATATATAACATGTAGAGTAAAAAAGAGATGCAACAAGTGTACAACCTCTTTGGCGAAGCCATGTCGATCTCAGCGTGATTGGGTTGGCGGTGAGGATGCTCCACCGACTTTTGCTGTCGAGGAGGGGAAGAAGATCTTAGGCGTCTGGAGATGGAGCCCGAGGTACTGCTGCGCTGTGATGGAGGGTTTCGTCGTTGGAGCAGCTCCGATGAGTTGTACGACGCCGAGGCTGAAGCGGGACAAGAGAGACAATGAAAAACGTTAACCTGAGTGGAATTCTAATAGCATCTCCAATACATGACGTAAAATACATAACCAAAAAGTGCAAGATGTAAAATACATCAGCCGCTCATATCTGAACTTAACTGTCGAAACTAAACTTAACTATCGAAACTGAACCTAACTGTCGAAACTGAATTTTGCTGTCGAAACTGAATTTTGGTGTCGAAACTGAACGCACTAGCAAGGTGAGGCTACACGTCGGTCGACTGACTTTTTCATCTCTCGGTCACCGATTTTGCAGCCGTTGGATACGAAATCAAGGGCCTGCGGTTCATCTTCAACCTCCACCCCCCCTAAGCCGCCAGCCACCACCGGCCAAATAGCAGCCCCCCGCCGCCCGCGGCCGACGGTGCGCCGCCCCGCCCGCCCCAAAAACACTCCCCACCGCTGGTCCGCTGCCGCCCCGGCTATCCCTCTAGGCCCCCCATGCCGAGCTTTTTCTCCGGCGATCCCCACGCCACCGCCCCGCCAACGCCCCGCCACCGCCGGTGACCACCGTCCCCATCATGAACCCTAAGATAGATAGTGGGGTACCTCTCCGGCGAGCCCCCCTCCCCGCTGCGGCTGGTTCTTCCTTCACCCAGGCGATCCCACCCCTTGGAAACCGACTGACCCAAAAGTAGATTCAGTCGACTGAAGTGTAGCCAAATCGGAGCAGCATCGCAAGCAAGAGCAAGAGCGAGAGCAGCAGCGCGAGCAAGAGAAATAGCAAGAGCAGACCAGGCAGGGGATGAGAGCAAGAGCAGAGCAGCAGCGCGAGCGAGAGCTAAAGAAGCAGCAGCTCCTACTGATGTGGACGTCGCCGCCGAGGCAGCGACGCCGTGGAGGAAGTGCCAGCGACGCTGCCGTGGATGGAGTCGCGCCGTGTCGGCTCGGGACCGAGCGCCGGCAGCACCGTGAGATCGAATCAAGAAGAAAATGCGGCGATTAGTGTACAACCTCTTTGGTGGCGCCGATTAGGCCGTAGCTTTATCCGAGGAAACGGTGATGATGATGCTCTTCCGGTGGTGCAGGTGAAGACGGAAGTGTGGGAATGGAGGTGGCGCGAAAGACGAGGGGAACATCGGGGCAGCTCCTTGGAGGTGGAGGACGGGGTGGCTGAACCGGCGGGACAATGAGATCGACGACGGATCCTCATCCGGTACGGTGGATGAGGGACGTTGAGGTGTTGCTGTGGACGACGTCGTCGGGGAAGAAGCTCCGGCTGGGTGGCGGACGGAGCAGGGTGTGGGGTTTCGTCGCGGGTTTTCACAGCCTCGGTGTACGAATGGGTGGGCGGATGGGATGGCAGTGGGGAACCATGGCTTAGAGACGCGCTTGTCCGAAATGTGGGGTAAGTTATGAAAGTACCCCCCACCGATTTGAGGCGGTTCTTTCGGTTCAGGGGTACCACGGGGATTTCGTGTGTCGGGATTTCACAGGAGGTGGGTGTTTTCGCGCGCGTTGTAGTTTCGGAATAGCAAGGCGCGGGTTGAGATGGAGGGAGTTGTCGAAGCACAACGAGACAAAGATATATCTTAAATATTTCGGGCTAACAAGGTGCGGGTTGAAATTTCCAGACAAGTCTAACGTGTACTGTACCAAATCAATGCGCACTACAAATGTAATTCAAAACTTTGAATTCATGTTATGTTCAATTAAAATATTTCGCTACGTGTATAATGCGTGCAACCTACTACTCAAATGAACGTTTTAGTGCATTCCAAACGTATGTACTACCGCTTCAATATGAACTAAATTTGAATAAGATCTACAATAATGATTGTTGTGAAGTCAAAGCATTTGAATTTGTTTCTCTGTTTTAATAAGATCTACAATCATCATTATTGTCAAGTTAAACCATTGTTTGTGTATTATCTTCACAGCACACCACATGATCAGTATCGAGTTACATATGAACTATGTGTACTATATGAACTCGAACTAGATTTTTTGAATCCACTTTATTTTGATTTCAAATCACATTACATTTCTAGCTCTAGCTAGATCTTCATAATCTAAACCATGTCTCATATGTATAATGTGTTTATCACATTATGTATGGTGCCCCGCCCCCTACGCCTACAAGTATTTAGATGTGAGTTGCAAACACCACACATTACCACAAATTCAAATAAATGTGAGAATGTTCGATATATAGTATTGTTTAGATTGCTCGATATTTAGTTGTAAGCTGCAAACGCCGCACATTATCACAAATTCAAATAAAATGTGAGATTTTTTGATGTATAATATGATTTAGATTGTTCGGCATTTAGCTATGAGTTGCATAAGCTATGCATTATCACATTATGGTATAACATGTGCACAGCACGTGTATCACCGCTATATTCATGCATGCAATGTTTAAAACACTATGATCTCCTATTCAAATATATGAATCCGCTTTCATATCAAATTATGATCTTTGTTAGTCTCTTACACCCACACAATCCTCTAACCTTTGTAGCTACCACTAACTTTCTCTCGTGCATGCACACGCCTCCTCGCCCTCCCTCCTCGGCATTCTATCCACCGGGCACATTCATTTTTTCCTTTAGGTCGTTCTCCCAGAGTCTCCACAACTCCTTTTCGACACACACCGATCGATAAACCTCTCCAGTGATGCCTGCCTACAACATACACACACACCTTCAATCTCCTCCTTTATGTGTCCTTGCCTCGTGTCTCTCATATGGTGAGACACACGTGTAAACTCTTACCCCTCTTTTAATCGATCTCACAACCGCACACTCCTCCCCCTATCCAGCTAGTAGTTGGGCCTCTCGCACCACCTCCTAGCTCCATTCTCTCTGTCTATCCATCTCGCTGGGCCTTATTTGCCTCTAAAAAATGGACGTACACCGACCGATCTCTCGCTATACATATAGCCAGCTAGGTCCTTATAACTTGTTTTTACCCACACATCGATAGATCTACCTCATTAGTTGTGTCTCTCCCTTCCTCCGACAAACAACAATTGATCTACCGATCTAGTTAGGTTTGCTTACCAAACACATGGTTCCCCTTCATCATCCATGGATGCGCCCCGACAGATCTATCACGCATGTGCACACACGTAAACACATCCCCACTCTTATTGATAACATTGCAGTTCCACCTCGCTTTGTCTAGTAGGCCTCTCCCAACATCTCCGAGAAGCAGCTCCATCACCCATCCAGCACTCTACCCCTCTCCCTCCCTCTCTCTCTCTCTCTCTCCGCGCTCTCTCTGTCACAGCAAATTTCCCCTCCTTCAGTTATGTATGTATGTCGACCGATCTCCCTCATGACATAGCTGGGTCTCTCCTTCTCAACACATATACGAGTCGTTCTACCTCTATAGTTAGGCCTCTGCCTACCCCTTCCCCCACCCCCTACCACCATACACACCAATACATCAAGCGCTCTAGTCACGTCTCCATGCCACACACAAACTTGACATGTGCCCTCTAACGTTCCGGTAGGCTAGTCGCAATTTCGATGGCTCTCTTCATCAATCTCGCACCCACCCATACTTGATCCTCTCTTCGACTCTATCGATAGCTATGAGCCATCCCTCTCTTCTCGTGGATTGCACAACCCTCTATGTATGATATGGATAGGCCTCCATTTCACACACATTGCATGCAAAATTTTGTTTGAGATGTCATCGACACATATTCCCACAAATAATTCACGAAATCAACCCCCACCCCACCCCCACCCCCACCACAAAACAAAAAACACTCATGAACCCGGGTTTGTATCTCTCTCACACACCCACGTAGGTGGGGGACGTGCACGAAGAGAAGAGGTGCATGCACGGCGCACGCATTCTGCCTCTTTCCCAACCACACCCGCAAGGGTACACGGTGGAGCTCATTTCAGATGAAAAGGCAGCCCACGTGGTAATTTCGCACGTGTACTGGTTGTCCACTTGGTGGAGGGAGGATCGTCTACCACGGGTGAACAAACAAATTGTGACTTGACGCGTTATGTTAAATTAAAAAAAGAGGCAAACCATGTGGGGCCTACCTTAGAGGCAAAGCTCTATACATTGGAGTACTTTTGATGTGTCCCATCAACTCGCAGAATGAGGAGAAGCTTGCTTAGTACGCCGTCTCCCCTGCCCACGGGCGTGGTAGCTCGCAGGATGAGGTGAAGCTTGCTCCTCCCTCGCCCATGCGCGCGGTGGCTCGCAGGACGAGGAGAAAAATTTACTACTCCCGCCGTTTACTACTCGTCCCTACTACCTTGGTTATAGAGATTATATCATATTGTTTGGAATATATATGTCCTTAGTAGATTTCAATATGAACTACTAGTACATACTCCAAACACTGATGTATATAGACGTATTTTACAGTGTACATTCACTCATTTTGCTCTGTATGTAGTAGCACTCTCCCTCGCCCCTCGACCCTCGCCCACGTGGTGGACGTGCAGCAATTCATTTGGTCTCATATAGCCAGAACGATATATAATGCACTATCATTATTGCTCGACTTCCTGAAGAGGCGAAGAACCAATCGCAAGGTTAATATTTTGGAGATGCCAAGCGCAAGGTTATAGGAGAACGAGTAGTAGGTCCCGCGTCATTTATAAATAATTTTTTTATTCACTGGCACGTACGCAATATGATAGGTTCATATGGAGAGAAAAGGAAACCGCTCCACTATATACATAGTCAGGACGGGCCAGCCTACACGGTTGCTTGCTGGGGTTGCTCTCTTCACACTCTCTCGCACAAAATGATCGTGACCACATCTCTAACATCCCGGCGGATCACGTCCGCTTGGGGAAGGGGTGGATGCTTAGTGTAGATGCGGTGTCCGTCGCCGACGGCGAAAACCCACTGTCGGCACGTCCCGATCAGGGGTCCCCGCCGTTCTCTCTCACAAAGCCGGTGAGGTTGCCTTCGTCCCTTGCTCACTGCCGCGACGTGGGCAGTTGCCGCCTCCCACCGTCCTCCTCAAAGTCGAGCTACGTCCCTCAGGTACAACTCCCTTTACAGCCGGCTTGCACCACTGCTCCAGCTGCCCACATCACTCCCTATGGATATTTCTCTACTTCTTTGCCCTGCACATACCTGATACCTCTGCTGGCTTCTACGTACTGTATTTGTGATGAGTTTATGTCTCATCAACTAGTCCTAGTAATCTTATTCTAATCACGCTTCTTCAATTTCTTTGCCACAGGGATGCTCATCTCAATTTTGGTGAAACTGCACAAAATGATCCGATGGTCAAAAGGTTGCAAACTTCATTTATTAGGAAGCTCAAACATTGCCAGCAAATTGAAGCATGGTCAGGGTTCACGGTTCAAGGGCTAGGGATTGCATGGATCGGTTTTTTCTTTAGCTGCCTCTGTCCCATAATAAGTGTCAACTTTAGTAGTAGTACAACTTTCTACTAAAGTTTGCACAAAGTTGAGAAACTTATTTTGGAACAGAGGGAGTACATATTGCTATGATTTGTAAATCATTGAGATGCAATAGCATGCATGTTAGTCTCCTTTGTATTTGATGAAATGTTGCAATGGGCAAGCTTGGACGCAAGATACATGTAACATGAGCTGGAAGCTTCATAGCATTGTACAAATTTATATCGCTGATAAATTACAGTACGTACTAGTACTATACTAGTACTTCCTCCGTTCCTAAATATAAGTCTTTGTAGAGATTTCACCATTAACCACATGCGGATGTATATAGATGCATTTTAAGTGTAGATTCATTCTTTTTGTCCCGTATGTAGTTCACCTAGTGGAATCTCTACAAAGACTTATCTACTAGTAATAGCTAGCCCCCACTACTAGGAATTCTCTATCCTCTCCTTGAGCCACATCATCAAAATTGACGTAGCCGTTAGATGAAATAAATCAGTCATAATGGCAGTCTGATCTAGACATTGAGAGGCTCAGCACTAAGCCACTTGCAAGCATGCAGAAATACCGTGGCACATGCATATTAGTGGGTTTTTAATCACATCAACATGTCTGCATGCAAGCATGCACCGGTAGCATGCATGTAACTGAGCTTTTAAGTCCCATTAACATGTCAGAAAGAAAAATATAATCCCATTATGCAGTAGGAGTTGGCTGATCTTTTTTCCTTATGTGGGATGATCTAAATGATGATGGGAGTTTATTTAGTTTGGCTACCACATTTGTCATGCGGTTATAGATTTTTTTTAGTTCTATGAAATCAATAATTTTGCGCAGAGAGATATACCGCTGTTCCGCGGCAACGAGTGGGGACTCATCTAGCAATATTTAAGAACAGAGGGAGTACTATGTAAAGAGTTAGGTGTCGCACGGTGATAGTGTGAGGTGGGCCATGTAATCACTGAGCCTGCGTGTTTTCACTACTCTTGCACTCCTCCGTTGTAAGAATGGACAAAATTGTAATCTACTACCTCCTTTCGCCGAAAGCGTGGGACATCCAAAGTCCTACCACCTCAAAGAATAAAGACCAATGAGTCACAAATCACATAGACCCAACAAAGAAGTTGGACGGACGAAGCAACCATCACTCTTGCGCCAGTGAGAGGTCGCGTCCGCTCTGCCCGGGCATGAATGCGGCACCGATTCTTTGGAGCGGCACTGACCATTTCGGGAGGGAAGCGCGCGCGGGCGGTGGAGGGGCTTTGGGGGGGCAGGCTGGTCGAGCGGCGTGGCAGCTGTCGGCATGTCCCTACCGGACATGCCCGGAAACGAGAGGATGCACCGACTCTCGCGGCTAATATCCTACACTATACACCATATCTCTATAGGAGTAGGTCGATCTGTCGCACTCTCTAACACACACATGTTGTTAAACACACACATGCACACGCACGCACCTTGGTCCCGTTGCACGTTCTAACGTGACTTATTACACCTAGACGGAGGGAGTAGTAAGTATACGAGATAGGGTGGCACACTGACTTAAGTCGAATACAAGTGCCAAAAATTTGTGTCCGTGTTATAATAAGGATTCACTTAAAATAGTACGTGAGCGAACAGAGGGATCAATTGGACAGTGTTCCCGAGCAAGAGTAGATGTGTGAGGTAGTAAGATACACCGCTGGCGCTTTTAATTTTTCTTATAATTTGTTTGTTTCACCCTCTGACTGGTGGGACCCAATGTACTATGTGGAGAGAGGTAAGGTGACTAAGGCTGCATTATTTCTGCACCACTATGGATAGTCTTACCACCAAAGCCACATGACACGATTATGATTGAAATCCAAATGACTCCCACAAACACACAAAAAAAACACGGCATGCCTGTCACATGAATGCAGGAATGTATAAAAGGTTATTTTCCTCTCGTTGAACATAATGGGAGGGTTGTGTAGCTGGTTAGCCTGTTCGCTCATCAAACTTGAGGTCTCGGGTTCGATAACTACATTTGAGCATAATTTTTGCCAGGAGGATTCTTTGACTGGTCAAAATGTTTTCTAGGGTTTGCACGCTTCACACTCTCTCTCCAGTATATATACACACGCTGGAGCCTCGGTGCTTGTAGTTGCTCTCTTCGCACTCTCTCGCCCTCTCCCGCTGGATCCTCAGCGCTTGTAGTTGCTCTCTTCACACTCTCTCGCCCTCTCCAGATCTAAACAAGACTTCATTGGCCTCTCTCTCCCCTCACTGCTGCTCAAAGAGGCGGCAGGATCCGTCCGTCGGGAAGGGAAGGAGGCTTAACTCTTTCGCCGCCAGCGAGGGAGGGAATCCACTACCGGCGCTACTGTTCACTTTCCACCCAGCGGCGGCGCGGGAGGGCCTCTGACCCTTCTTCTTCGCCGCCGTCCCGTCGCCCACCGAACCACGCCCCAAGAACCTTAAGGTATATTTTACTTACTCCACATGCATTGCTCTAGCTGCATGTATACCATGAATCTAGGACGTGGTTCAAAGAGGAAAGGAGTGGGGAAAGTAGTGGAAAAGTTGTATATAGCATGAATCTAGGACGTGGTTCAAAGAGGAATTGAAGGGGGGAAAGTTGTATAGCATGAATCTAGGACGTGGTTCAAAGAGGAATGGAATGGGGGAAAGTAGTGGGGAAAGTTGTATCGCATAAATCTAGGACGTGGTTCAAAGAGGAAAGGAAGGGGCGAAAGTACTAGTTCAAAAAGGAAAGGAAGGGACAAGGCTGTAGAGTTTGAGCAGGACTAGATTTGTTGCGCTCACATAGGAAAGGTGTCTAAAGATAACAAAACTGGCACCAACACAAATATGCTCCTTGGTTGTTTGTTCTTTGTTGCAACAGACTGTGCATGACCACAGTACATCGGTAGATGCACATGGTGCTGGTGCGTCCACTATCCCGTGCAACTCATTAGCTGTTGTTAATCTATGGCCCTGTTTGGTTAAAAACTCCCTAGTCCCTACCTGCTTGGTTCCAGGGACTAAACATGGACTAGAGGTTATTAAATGACATGATAAAAGACCATGTTACCCCTAGTAATGAACTAATAGAAACAAGGTGCGATGCGTGGCAGGGGCAACTGTTGGAAAAAGTCCCAAAAATACTCCCTCGGGGTCTTCTTTCTTCAGTCCAAATGCCCACTTTTAGTCCCGAAAAGTCCCTCCTGTTTGGTTTAGATGTGATTGACACAGAGTTTTTTTAGTCCCTACACCAAAATGTCCATGTAAACAAACACCCTCTAATAATGCCGCTGGAAAATTGATGCAATGCCACAGTTAAAAGCAAATTACATGTTTAACGAATTCTATGTTAATATAACCTCTATGTTAATATTAATCAATGCCACCGTTTGAGAAATGCTACTGTCTTGCTTTCTTTCCCATTTCGATAAGGTAGATGCTTCTTTTTGTTGGCTTCTGTGTCATCCACCGTTATTGACCACTAATTGTTTCCTTTGCACCTCCGTGTAAACAGGGTTATCTACTTCACCTTGTTGCCATTGTGACCTTTTGTTGCACTGCACAAAACACTTTTGTTTTAAGACTATTTTGTGCAGTTCAACCAAAATGTCACACCGACAATGTTGCTTGATTGCTTGATCTTAGTGGAACTGCACAACAGGAGATCTTACTTCCTATCTGTTAAGGCAAATTTGGTTCAGATCTTCTTCTTGTGAGTTGTTTGAATTCCGCATCATGAGAGGTCAGTACTAGCCTTCTTTCACATGATTCTGTAGTGTGCTTTCATATGTTGTGCTACTTGTACGATAATGTTGCTTGATTTTAGTGAACTGCACAAATGGAGACAAGACTTCCAATCTGTATGTGCACCGTAATATCCCATTGAGGTAAGATAAGGATATTTCACAACTGTTGGCCTGTATTTTGCCACTTTCATAAAATTAAGTTTAGTACTATACTTGTGCTCCCTAATTGACATGCCAAATCTTACATTGAAGGTGAAGCTTGTCTGTTATTGAACCAAGTGATGAAGGGGAAGAACAAGCGGAAGAAAAACAAAAATCAACTCCCGGTGCTGTAATGAAGCACTGGAACTGTGATGACACAAGTAATGATATAGTTTTGCATCTTAATTTATTGCTATGGCTGGAACGAGCAATTGTTTTGCCACTGATTTGATGCCATACGTAATTATCTCTACTTGTGCAAACAGGGATCTTCTTTGAAGATACCATATATTTTATTGGAGTTGCACAAAAAGATATAGTAAGCATGGCCACCATAGTAGATAGCAACAGATGGTTCCGGAGAAGTGCTTCATCTGTATGCTCTACACAATCAGCCTCCTAACAAAGGTTGGTACTCGCCTCCTAACAAAGCTTTGTCATCTCTATTAACGTTGTGCTACTGTTTAGATACTGTCATGAAAAAGTGGTATTGTCCTTGAGAAGTGCTTCATCTGTGTTGTTTTAAATATTTCCTTCCCTTTTTACGAGAAAATAGGGATGCTAGCATTTATTTGTCCTCTTGTCTTTGCACAATAGGATCATCTTCCTCTGAAGAAGAATATGGAGTACGTGAAGTGACTAGTTCCGATTATGCCAGGATGAAGAAGCACTATATCTTCTCATCAGAAGGAGCAGTTGAAGGATGGTTACATTACCCCCCACAAGGCCAAACTAACTTCAGCTCAGAAGGACTGGCAAATCTCCATTTTTTTTGCTGTGATGCGCGAGTACAATGTTGTTCTAGGATTCTCATCAGAAGGAGCGGTTGAAGGATGGTTACATTACTCCCCACAAGACCAAACTAACTTCAGCTCAGAAGGACTGACAAATCTCCATTTTTTTGCTGTGATGCACGAGTACAATGTTGTTTTAGGATTCTTTCTGGTGAGTTCCATTTTTCTAAAAGTGTGCTCTACATGGACCATGTAGGTGCCTATTTAAACTGTCAATTCATAGTACATTTTGCTTTATACTAATCACTTTTTTGTATTTGTGCAAACAGGGGTGATCGGCTTGAATTCAATGGGAACTGCACAAAATGTTCATGAATACATTGAATCATTCATTTCCACCACAAGAAAGGAGGTGCCAATAAGTTCAAGGCGTTGCAACATATAAGGGCGAAATCATACAAACTACGCGTGAATTTGGTTGATTTTGGTGGAACTGCACAAAAAGAACAGTTGGTTTATTTTAGCACGAGATGCCATGTCAATGTCCGAACTGATGGCAAACCCTGCGCATTCCACGATCGTAGGCATTTGATATTTTGGAATGGGGCAACCTTGTCAAATTTTTCTCATTGATTTTAAGACATGCGTTTGATATTTTCAAATGGGACGCCCTTTGCTGTCAGCAGCGTCGATCAATTTTTTCTTTATTCTTTAGTTGTGAAGTAAATATTGCCTCTGACATGTGAGTCGCTGAGATGCATAATCATCGATTGTTTTGAATGTTCTCTATGAATTGCCAGCCCTGTGTGTTTGATTGCAATGTACAGAAACGCTAAAAAGCTGCTCAAACTCTTTATACTCCTTCTGTTCCTTTTTACTTCGCACATTGTGAAAGTGCATACTTTTTTGTATAAGATTGGTCAAAGTAGAGATACTTTGACTGCAGATAAAACTTGTATAGAAAGGACCGGAGGGAGTACATATGAAACTGCTGCAAACGAGGTGATCACCCTGGGAATAATGCTAGTACGTATTTTTTTGCATGTTCATCCAATGCCAGTGATACAGGAATTTGAACTAATTGAAATAAATTCATTCACACACGGTCGGATTTCATATAAACATGCCGGATTTAATTACATTTCATACATTCTTCAACTAAAAAGGGGTGTTTGTGGCTGCATGCATCTCCCAGATGCAGAGGCCGGGGGTCATCCTCCTTTTCTAAAAAAACTAAAAAGGGGTGCACTGGAGGTATAATTAATTAACCGAAGCTACCCACCTCTGTCCCGTTGAGCCGAACAGAAGCTTAAGTGACTTAACTGCAGGTGCAGTTGCGTAACTGACAGGTGGCCTGTTGGGCCCATGTGTTAGTCAGCCAACTACACCAGCAATTAAGTAGAAGCAGCGTTCTTCTCCAGCGCAGATCTCCGACTCCACGTCGCCGCCAAGAAGCTAACCGGGCGTCAATGGTCAACCCTCCTAGCTTGGCTTCAACCGGAGGGTTGCAGCGGTGGCCTTACTTGGACCCAAGCGGCGGCGACCTACCGTGTTCTACTCTTCCTCGTTTTCTGTGTGGCATGGCCTCGTTGGTAGCGGGGCGGGGCCTCGGCGGAGCCGGCGATGTCCTTTGTCTCGTTGCCGGCGGGCGGTGCCTCAGCGAAGCGGTGGCAATCCTCCCCCACGTTGCCGGCTGGGTGAGGCCTCTGCTGAGCCGGCGATGTCCTCTGCCTCGTTGTTGGCGAGGCGGAGCTGGTGGTGTCCTCTGCCTCGTTGTTGGCGCCGCGGGACCTCGGCGGAGCCGGTGGTGTCCTCTGCCTCGTTGTTTGCGCCGTAGGGCGTCGTTGACGCCAACGGAGAGGGGACTCGTCGGAGCCGGCATTGTCCTCTGCCTCGTCCTCGGTCTTGCCAAACAGTGCCTCGCCCGCTTCATCACCCTCTTTGCTAGCCTCCTTGTAGGCGGCCGCAGCCTCCACCACCCACATGCGGTACCGCCAGCGCTCAAGGCGGCCCTTGCGGGCGGAGCGGTATGAGTCGAGCGGCGCCTCCTGCTCTGCCCGCTCCGCGGCGATCTGCTCCTCTACCTGCAGGTGCTCCTGGAGGAGATGGTGGTTGTAGGCGGCATCGGCCTACGCCTCCCGGAACTGCTCCTCACGCATCTGCCTCACCCTGTCCTTATATTGGGCACGGGCCTCGCCGATGGTCATGGTGCAATGCACCTGCGAGGATGATACGGAGGAGGGGGTTGGCGCCGGATCGTCGACTACCATGTTCTTCATTGGGACGTCGTCGTCCTCCGGCTGCCTGCCGGCCAGCCGGTCGGCAGCAATGGCTGCTATCTCCTTGTGGTCCGTCGTCCGCCGGTGTCAGGACCCCGATTCCAAATCACATCGACCTAGCCGGTAACACCTCATATCACTTTGCGGCCTCACGCACGGTATTCCCACGGGTGTCGCCTTACCATGGCCCGAGACCGCTTAGGCGTCTTTTGGCTCACGTATATGACAAAGGTCGCTAGCATCCATATGATAAAGAACCCGGCCGACATGGCTAGTCGTGAACCCAAAGCGGCGCTAACCTATGGGGACAGGCATACATGAATCACATCGAGCATGTCGGTCATCAACGTATAGATTCGGGCTGTAGCATTGGGCTAACAGGACTCCGGTGAACCGGGCTGTAGCAGGCTAGGCAGGACTCGGAATAACACCACGCGACATTTCCCCGAAGGGACAGACATAGGAACAAAGTGAAACACATGCCGGCCAGTCAAGTGTCCAAGCAGTAGTCTTTGGGCTAGCAGGACTCCGGTGAACCGGGCTGTAGCGGACTACTATCGCCGTAAGCACGAGACTACATTTCCCCATATGAGAGGCTGCCAAGGATAAACAACTAGTTTGTCGGATCCGACACATACCAAGCATTTCAAACATACACACAATATGCTCAATATGTGTAGATACAACATGGCATCACAACATAACTCTACGACTCAAATATTTATTCATTAGGCTCCGAGGAGCGAGATATTACAAACATGGGTTTCATGACCCAACACTCAGAGCATACAAGTCAAAGCACAAGCGGAAGCTAAACATGTCTGAGTACAGACCACTATAAATGAAATAAGGCTGAGAAGCCTGACTATCTACCAGATCCTGCCGAGGCACAAGATCGTAGCTGAGGTAACAAGCTAAACGTCGAAGTCCAAGCGGAACTACTAGTGAGACTGACGTCTCTCTGCAAAACATAAAATAATCAAACGTGAGCACAAACGTACTCAGCAAGACTTACATCAGAACTAACTACATATGCATCATTATCAAAAGGGGGTGGTGGAGTTTGACTGCAGCAAGCCAGCTTTGACTCGGTGGCTATCCTAAACTACATCGCAAGTAACTCTTTTGAGGTGGCGCACACGAGTCCACATATTCACCATATCAATACACCACTATGGACCCGCTCCCGTCTCCCTACGAGAACGCCATCCATAGCACTCACGCTTATCTTGCGCATTTTAGAGTATCCACTTTGACTTGTCTAAGAACTGGTATAGGCAACCCAGAAGTCCTTCTCCGTGGACACGGCTATTCGAATAGATCATATTAACCCTGCAGGGGTGTACTTCTTCACACACGCTCTCACCACTTACACTGCGTTTACGACATGTACTCGGCAACCTTCAAGCGGAAGCCCAGCGTGGGTGTCGGCCACGACCTACCTAAACACTCAAGCCCCTAGTCCAGGTTTATCGCCTATTCGGGTTCCATCCGCAGGAGTCCGCCGAGGTTTCCCATACATCCCGAACGATGTGTACAGGGTTCCCGAGACACCAAACGGGCGAATCGGTACACTGGCCACGGTGCCTACCACAACACAACCCACCCCTACGGTCAGCGCTATGCGGCTCCCCCAAAGATACTACAAACACCGTAAACTACTTGCAACTCCCTGACCGAGGACAAGGGTGGTTAAGAAGCCGAGAGGGTCCATTGATTTCGGGCCCAATGCGTGGTAGTAACTGTTTCATGGATCACAAACACAGATCTCGCCTCGAGGACGGCCGCAGAATGAGACAACCCACCATGTACTCCTACATGGCCTCTCACCGCTACCTTTTACCAAATCGTGTTCACACACTTAGCTCACACACGCAGATGGGACATGTTCACACAACCATTCCAATTCATTCCCGATGAATCAGACCTGACTCAACTCTAAGCAGTAGCAGGCATGACAACAAGCATGAATGAGTAGGCACAACATGGCTCAAACAACTCCTACTCATGCTAGTGGGTTTCATCTAAGGGGTTCAACTACCGCAGCAAGTAACACATGAGTCGTTGTTGTCCTAATGCAGTAAAATAGAGCAGGAGCGAGAGAGTGGGATTATATCGGAATGAACAAGGGGGTTTTGCTTGCCTGGCACTTCTGAAGATAATATAGTTCTTCATCGGTGTCATCGAATTCATCGCTTGTGACGCCGCTCATCGAGAGGGACAATTACTGCAAACAAGGAGAACACAATCAATGCAATGCACATTCACATGAATGACATGTCATGTTAAGGTACTGAATTCACCTAATGCAATGTCTAGCTGTGTTAATTGAAGTGGAATTCAAACAAGGTTAAACTCCAACTCCAAATGTTATTTCGTAAATTGCCCTAATCATGATTCATCCTATTCAGTGAGGTTAACTTGTTTAATCATGCATGAAAATTCCGTAAACAGATTCTTCATATTTTTCTGATCATTTTTCATATAAAAATTATTTAATTTGGAGTTACAGATTAAAAGTTATGAATATTTGAAGTTTGGGGTATTTTCTGAAATTTCCTGAATTAAATTAAATCCAAAAAATCAATTACTGCGTCAGCCTGACGTCAGCACTGCGTCAGCAGTCAACCTGGGTCAAACCAGACGTGTGGGGGCCACACGTCAGTGACTAACTAAACTAACCTAGTTTAATTAGCACTAACCTAGGTTAAGTTAAATTAGTTTAAACCTAAACTAGATTAGTTAGCCGGGCGGGGCCCGCATGTCAGTGGCTCCGGGGAAGTCAAACTGGGCCAAACCCAGGTCAACTCGCCGGAGTTGACCCGCGGCTCGTCGCCGGCGGAGCCAGAGACGGCGGAGGGGTGCGGGTTTCCTCCTCCGGCGACCAAATGGCCGGCGGAGGGCGTCTATGTGACGCGGGCGCTCGTCCGCGTCGAGTAGTGGCAGCGGCTGGGCCTAAGATGGCCGGAGTCGTCACCGGCGTCGACCGTGGCGGCCGGAGCTCGGCGAGCTCGGGTCGACGCCACGGTGGCCGGGAGGCTTCGTGGGGGCACCTACGTGTTTCTATGCAGCGCGGGAGAAAGCCGAGCACGACAGCCGGGCGACTAGGTGGCCGGAGGCACGCCGGGCGGTCACAAAGCGGCGGCGGTTTCTATCATCGCAAAACGGCGATTAGGACTAGCAAACGTCGCGAGACAAGGGGAAACAGCAGAAGCTCACGGGATCGTAGGGCTGGTCGGCGAAGCTCGGGAGGCACCGGAGCGAGCGGAGCATCGAGGGGGATCTCCGGCGGCCGGCGATGGAAACGAAGACGGTGGCACCGCCTCAGGCGTCCCGCGGTCGTGTGGTTCGGCGTAGAGGTGCGCGGCAGTGAGGCGGAGCTCGTGGACGGGATGGCTGGCCGTGGGGAGGTCGGTGGTGGCGGCGAACGGCGACGGTGGCGGCGGCTCCGTTTGGTGGCTCTGGCAGAGAGAGGCAGAGGAGGGGGAGAGAGTTCACCGAGTGATGGAGAGGCGAGAGGGGCTTAGAGGTGTCTCCAGCCGCGGTATTGGTTTGACGGAGAGCGTGACACGTCGAAGCAGGAGGTGGCGTGCGGTGGCTGCAGGCGCTGCTGGTTGTCTCCCTCCTCCGCCATCGGCAGAGGTAGGTGATGACTGGCTGCCAGGTGGGCGGCCCACCAAAGTGCGTGGTCCCGTAAGCTTCCTCTCTCTCTCTTTGTTTTAGTTTTCTAATTTTCAGTAAACTGTTGGACTTTATTAAAAATATCCGTGCACTTTCAAAAATCACTAAACTGTGCATGCCCAATGTATAGAATATATCTAACATGGAACATTTCAGTTTAGGAGTATTTGGACATTTAAAATATTTTATAGAATTTAAATGTCCAAATTCAAATACTTATGAATGAATTCAAAGATCCAAATGTCATGGAAAAATGTGCAACATCTCTGGTTACTGTTTCCAGCATTTTTCCAAAAATGGTGAACATTTTTTAAGGCCATTTTGGTTCATTGAAGAATATTTCTTAGTTGAACCTATTTGAATTGCTTTAATGCTAGGGTTTAGGCAATCCCCATTTCAAATTTCATGAAAATTAAACATGATGCATGGATGCAATGCCACTAGTTACAAGCAAGCTCTAGGGCTGTGACAGCCCGTCCCAAAGAGCGCTGGAGCGCGAGGAAGCCATGGTGGGCAGTAGTGGTGTGGACAGTTGAAAGACAATAGATGCGGATGACTGCGGCTATGGTCGGCGCAGCAGTTTATATAGCAATGGTGGGCGGGCGGAGGGACGGACGTGTGACGCCGGAGTAGCCGCTTCGGCAACCGCGTATCATTAATGTGTGCGGCAGATGGGCGGACGGACGGCACTTGTGTCGTTTGAAGGCGGAGCAATAGCCTGCGCCGAGAAGCGGGGCGGTCGGCGCTGACTGTTTCAGGAGGAAAGCGCGCGTGGGCGAGGAGATCACTTTACTTGGATAGAATGACAATGGGGACCCACCAGGTCCATAGCCTCACGTACGCTAGTGCCTCCTTATTATATATATATATATATATACATATATATATATATATATATATATATATAATTTATTTTGCTTCCTCCTGGTTTCCTGACATCACGGTCCCACACCATTGTCTACCTATGTACTCCCTCCTTTCCGGTTTATAGGGCTTATCTCAAAATTTTAGTTTTTATGCTCCCGTTATGTTTTAATTCTTATCTTTTATGTGAGAATCATTGTCATCATCATGCCTAGCTAAAAAGGCATTAAAGAAAAGCGCTTGTTGGGAGACAACCCAATATTTACCCTCAGGTCCACCAATTTATTTCATAATTTTTGGGGTTCCAGAAGTATAAGTTTGATACAGATTGCTACAGACTATTCTGTTTTTGACAGATTCTATTTTCATTGTGTTGTTTGCTTGATTTGATGCATCTATGGCTAGTATGTAGGGGTATGAACCATAGAGAAGTTAGAATATAGTAGATATTACTCCAATATGAATTTAGAATGATTTCATTACAGTACCTAAGTGGTGATTTATTATCTTATACTAACGGAGCTTACGAGTTTTGTGTTGAGTTTTGTGTGGTTAAAGTTTTCAAGTTTTGGGTAAGGATTCGATGGACTATGGAATAAGGAGTGGCAGGAGCCTAAGCTTGGGGATGCCAATGGCACCCAAAGGTAATATTCAAGGACTACCAATCAACTAAGCTTGGGGATGCCCCGAAAGGCATCCCCTCTTTCGTCTTCGTTCATCGGTAACTTTACTTGGAGCTATATTTTTATTCACCACATGATATGTGTTTTGCTTGGAGCATCAATTTATTTTGTTAGTATTTGATTCCTGTCATTTAGAATAATGTTTTTCATCCTTATTTTCAATAAAAATGTCAAGGGTAGCCTTTACCATGCTTATTTTGCAAGTATGCATGTTGCTGTTTCAAAACAGAAAGTTTGCCGCTGTTGCAAAAATTCCCTAGAAAATTCAGAGAGTGATATAATGTTGAATCTTTTTGTATAATGAGCTCTGATAAACCTTCTACAGCTTAGTATTTTTTCTTATAATTTTTGGAGTTAGGTAAGTATGATGAATCTTGCATTATTTACAGACTATACTGTTTTGGCAGATTGCTGTTATGATTGCATTGTTTGCATATGCTTGCGTGTTTAATGATTCTATTTGAGTATGGGAGTATTAAATATGAAGAGACATTGAGTATTCAATGCTGAATAACAATCTTAGTGATTTGTTAGAGTAGAAAATGATAAGTTTTTGCATTGGTTTATACTAACCTATCTCATGAGTTCTTGTTGAGTTTGGTATGGATGAAGCTTTTGATAAAAAGAGAAACCGTGATATGAAAGGAATTAAGGAGACACAAAAGTTCAAGCTTGGGGATGTCCAAGGCACCCCAAGATAATATTTCAAGAAGTCTCAAGCATCTAAGCTTGGGGATGCCCCGGTAGGCATCCCACCTTTCTTCTTCAACAACTATCGGTTAGTATCGGTTGAACCTAAGTTTTTGCTTCTTCACTTGAGTCGTGCTATCCTTGCAATTTCATTTTATTTTGCTTTGCTTGCTGTTTGAATAAAATACCAAGATCTGAAATTCTTAAATGAGAGAGAGTCTTCACATAGTTGCATAATTATTTAGCTACTCATTGATCTTCAATTATATCTTTTTGGAGTAGTTTTTCATTTACTCGTGTGCTTCACTTATATCCTATGAGTAAATGGTTAATTGAGTTGAATGTCATAAATCTGAAATTATATATGTCTCATTTTCTTATCCCATGGGGAGAAATGACTTCACATCTAAGGAGTAGAGGTTGTAAATTTATCGAAGGTTAGCAAGCATTGTATTGGTCATTTGAACAATTCATGAAAGAATATTGAAGGAAGAGAGATTTCACATATAAATATACTATCATAGACATATTTTATAATTGTGAGCACTCATTAAGCATGACATGCTAAAGAGTTGATGTTGGACAAAGAAGACAACGTAATGGGTTATGTTTTCTCGCATCTCAGTTAAAGTATATTGTCATGGATCATTCAAACATGTTGAGCTTGCCTTCCCCCCCCCCCACCCCCATTCTAGCCGAAATTCCTAGCACCAAGTAGAGATACTACTTGTGCTTCCAAATATCCTTAAACCCAGTTTTGCCATGAGAGTCCACCATATCTACCTATGGATTGAGTAAGATCCTTCAAGTAAGTTGTCATCGGTGCAAGCAATAAAAATTGCTCTCTAAATATGCATGACTTATTAGTGCGGAGAAAATAAGCTTTGTACGATCTTGCTATGGAAGCAATAAAAGCGACGAACTGCATAATAAAGGTCCATATACAAGGGGCAATATAAAGTGACGTTCTTGTCGGAGTAATGGTCCACGGGTAGGCTAACCCGAGCCCCAGGACATCTCAAGACATCGGGGCAGGCCGCACCCCTCAGGCCGAGTCCCAGGAGCGAAACCAGGATATGCCGAGTCCCAGGCGGCGACTCCCAGATAAGCCGACTCCAAGCTGGCGACTCCCAGGGAAGCCGACTGTGGAGAGTCGGCCCAAGACTCCTCCCTTATCCAGAAGTACGATGCGGGGTACGGTTGCGGCATGGCCGTTTCCCCCTGCCTACGAAGGGCCGGCATGGCTACAGTAAGCCGTACCACTAGAAGATCTCCGGTGAGATACGGCACTGTTGCCATGCCTGCCCTGATCTCAGCCACAGTACGCAGTGCACTGTGCCCACAACGCCGGCTTGTATGACCCGAAGGCGGCGGGACCGCCTGTCAGTGAGAGGGCCGAAGCTGGCCTGGGCAACCCGAAGACGGGCCCGTGGGAGTCAGCCTCCCTGGAGTCGGCTGACTCTTCCGGGGCCCCACGAGCCATTAATCAGATAAGATGGGGAATGGAGACAGTGATCGCCCGATAGACGGCGACATTGCGGCGATATTCGATGACCGAGCTGCGTCATCGGGGTGCCGCTCTGATATCAAGCTCGTCAAGGGACCCGCCAGTCGGCGGGCCCCAGAAGCCGGCGGGAAGGACGGCGGCCTGAGAGATAGACGGCTGGGACCCGCGCCCAGCCGGATTACTATTGTACCCCCGGGGGGTAGGCCTATATAAACCCCCCGGGGCACCCATGCAAAGGGTTCGGACCTAGAGAGGAAGATAGACCAGATAGCCCAGGAAGGAGAGAGCTAGCCCTGCCCTCTTCTACCTCTAGAGACAGCTCCAGGAGCACCATTGTAGCCACTTTGCTTTAGTGATCATGCGGAAACCCCGCAGAGCAGCAGTAGGGGTGTTATCTCCTAGGAGAGGCCTGAAGCTGGGTAAGTTCCGCCGGCGTGCATGTCTTCGCCTCATCCCGCTTCCAGGCACCGGCGACGTTCTACTCGCTCCCACCATGATAAGCCATCCTTTGGCATATGTCGTATCCAACCCCCGACATTTGGCGCCCACCGTGGGGCGAGGTGCACCGTCGTCCGGAGATCTGCTCTGGACGGGAACCCTGTTCCTCCCCGGCGCGAAAGCACAGCCAGCCCGGCAAGACGCCGACGGCGTCTGTGACGCTACGCGGCGGGCGCTGAGATCGCCTGTGCAGCCAGCTGCCTCGCCGATCTTATCGGCGAGGTTTGCCTCTCCGACGAGCCTGCGCCCGATGCAGGCACGGGTGGCCCCGAGAGCCCCCTCGCGGGCCTCCTCGGCCAACTCCACGTCGCCGGCGAGCCTGCCGCGGACCTGGAGTCCATAGGATCCACCGACCTGATGTTGGTCGACTCCGACACCGCGTCGCTCGACGCGTTCCCCACCAACGTGGTGATCTACGACGAGCCGCTCTCGTACGCGGGGAGCGGCGGAAGCACCGTCACTGAGGTCCTCGTCCTCGAGCATGGCGAGCGCTCCGGCGAAGGGGCGCATGACCCGTTTGACGCGGCCCTGCGAGACCTTGCAGCACCGATTCCGGAAGACGCCGACGCCGGGACGCTGGAGACGCTCCGCATTCAGCTCATCGAGGTCGCGCAGAAACTGGCAAGCATGAGGCACTTGTCAGAAGCTTACCAATGAGAGATGGATCGCGCCGTAGGCGGCTCGCCGGCTCCAACCGGGCCTAGCCACCTAGGCACGGTCCGACAGCGCTGCGCGGCAATCGCCAACCTCTTCGGGGCTGATCGCCCTGTGTATGCCACGCCCGCAGAGAATATCCGTGCCGCCCAGGCGGCGGCAGACGAGCTCGACAACTTCGAAGGCGAAGAGCGCCGTATAATGACGGAGCGAGTTCAGCAGCTCCTCGACGCGGCCGCCGCGCAGGATGGTGCCGGCTGCCGCACCGAGGCGCCGCAGCGCCCAAACGACGACCCACCGCCTCGCCGAGACCAAGGTGCGACGTCTCGAACGCCGACTGGCGGGGCCCGTGGGAAGAAGGACAAGGAGCCGGCTGCCAGCCGCAGTCGGACTCACATCACCATCGAGCGCGACCAAGACGGCCGCCCCAGAGCGGTGGAACGGCGGGACGACTACCTACCTCCCCCTCCTCGCAGAGAAAGACGAGTCTCCCCGCTGCCCGTGGAACATCCGACTCTCGGTGACCGCCTTGGCCGCCGAGAGGGAGTCGGAGAGAACGACGCCCACCACCGGATTAACCGACTCCACCGATCCCTGGCGCTGGAAGAAGAAGACGAGTTGGGTCCCCACTGCTTTGGACCCCGCATCCGGGACGAGCCCTTTCCCAAAGGGTTCACGCTCCCCCGAGACACGCCCAAATATACCGGCACCGTGAAGCCGGAAGATTGGATGATCGACTACTCCACGGCCGTCAACATCGCGAACGGCAACAAGCGTGTTGCCGTAAGATACGTCCCGCTCATGCTCCAGGGCTCGGCCCGGACGTGGTTAAACAGTCTGAAGCCTTGCAACATCAATAGCTGGGTCGACTTCACCGAGGCTTTCGTCCGCAACTTCACGAGCACGTACAAGCGACCTCCCAAGCCACGCCAGCTCTCCTTGTGCGTGCAAGGCCCTGACGAGTCTACTCGCGACTACCTCACGCGCTGGGGCGAACTCCGGAACTCCTGCGAGGGCGTGCACGAGGTGCAGGCCATCGAGTACTTTACTGCCGGGTGCAGAGAAGGCACCCTCCTCAAGCACAAGCTCCTCTGCGACGAGCCGGAGACCCTCGATGAGCTGCTGATCACAGCAGACAAGTACGCCACGGCCGACTCCTCCATGAAGGCGGAGATTCGGGTCAGCACAACTGGCAAAGTCGCCCCTCAGGCTCCAAGAACTCCGGCTGGAGACACCAGTCGGCGACAACAGTAGAATGACCAGAAGCGCAAAGCCTCGCAGCCGACTTCCAGCAGTCGGCAAGTGGCAACGGCAGAGGACCAGCAACTGGAGGGACCGCCTCCGGCAAAGCGGCAGAAAGGCGGCAAGTCCAACTGGCTGCCGGCTTTCTCCTACGAGCAGACTCTAGACGGTCCCTGCAAGTTTCACAGCGGTGCGAACCCGTCAAACCACACCACCAGGAAAAGCCACTGGCTGACCAGAATCGCCAAGGGGGACGGCCTGCTCCTTCCCGCTCCTGCTGGGCCGCCTCCTCCACCCCCTCCCCAGCAGCCGGCTGTCAGGCCAGTCGGCGCGATACAAGACGAGTTCCCAGATGAGCACGGAGCCTATGTGGTGTTCACCAGTGTAGCGGATGACCGGCGCAGCAGGCGCCAACAGCAGCAAGAAGTGAACGCGGTTGCATCAAGCACTCCAGAGTTCATGCATTGGTCCGAGAAGCCTATCAGTTGGAGCAGAGCTGATCACCCAGAGGTGATGCCGAGTCCAGGCTCCTACGCCTTGGTCTTAAGCACCACGCTCGCCATGGATAGGCGGGCCGCTTGCTTCTCGCGAGTACTGATAGACGGAGGCAGCAGTATCAACATCCTGTACAAGGATACAATGGAGAAATTAGGAATCAAGCGAAGACAGCTTCAGAGCAACCGTACTGTGTTCCACGGAATCGTCCCTGGCCTTTCCTGCTCTCCAATCGGCAAGATCCTGATAGATGTCCTCTTCGGAGACAAAGATCATTTCCGCCGAGAGCCAATTTGGTTTGAGGTGGTGGACCTTGAGAGCCCATATCATGCACTGCTTGGCCGACCCGCCTTGGCCAAGTTCATGGCGGTCCCCCACTACGCCTACCTCAAGATGAAGATGCCGAGTTCCAAGGGAATCCTAACCGTATCCGGCGACTACAGGAAGTTGTCCGCTTGCGCGGCCGAAAGCAGTCGGCTGGCCGAATCCTTGGTGATCGCAGCTGAGAAACGGCTCCTTGATCGGGTCGTGGCAATGGCCGGCAAGCAGCCTGAGTTATCGCCCGACCCCAAGGAGTCGGAAACAGAAGGATCATTCAAGCCGGCCAGAGAAACAAAGAAGATACCGTTGGACCCGGAGCACCCGGAGAGGTACGCTGTCATGGGCACAGGCCTTGACAGCAAATAGGAAGGCGAGCTCGTCGATTTCCTCCGTGAGAATCGCGACATCTTCGCATGGTCCCCCAAGGACATGCCTGGTGTCCCGACGGAATTCGCCGAGCACAAATTACACGTCTGACCTGATATGAAGCCCGTCAGGCAGCCCTTGCGCCGCCTGTCAGAAGAAAAAAGAAGAGTTGTTGGAGAAGAAATAGCCCGGCTCCTTGCAGCCGGCTTCATCATGGAAGTATTTTTTCCGGAGTGGCTGGCAAACCCAGTACTGGTGCTAAAGAAGAACAAGCAGTGGCGGATGTGCATTGATTACACGAGCCTCAACAAAGCCTACCCCAAGGACCCATTTGCTCTGCCAAGGATTGATCAGGTGATAGACTCCACAGCCGGATGCGAGCTGTTGAGTTTCCTAGATGCATATTCAGGATATCATCAGATCAAGCTGAACCCGGCTGACAGGCTGAAGACCGCCTTCATCACGCCGTTTGGAGACTTCTGCTACCTGACTATGACGTTCGGCTTGAGAAACGCCGGCGCCACCTTTCAGCGTTGCATGCAGAAGTGCCTCTTGAAGCAACTCGGCAGAAATGCCCACGTCTATGTGGATGACGTGGTGGTGAAGACGGAAAAGCGTGGAACCTTGCTGGAGGACCTCAAGGAAACATTTGAGAATCTGCGCCAATTCCAGATGAAGCTCAACCCAGAGAAGTGCGTTTTCGGAGTGCCAGCCGGCCAGCTCCTCGGTTTCCTGGTCTACGAGCGGCATAGAGTGCAATCTAGTAAAGATCAAGGCCATCGAGAGGATGGAGGCACCCAGATGACTGTTAGATGTGCAGAAGTTCACCGGCAGTTTGGCATCCATCAGCCGATTCATCAGTCGACTGGGCGAGAAGGCTCTCCCCTTGTATCAGCTCATGAAGAAGACGACATTCTTTGAGTGGACTCCCAAGGCAGACGAGGCCTTTCTCCAGCTTAAGAAGATGTTGACTACTCCCCCTGTGCTGGCGGCTCCGACTCCCAAAGAGCCCATGCTCCTATACATTGCCGCCACTAGCCGAGTAGTCAGCGCGGTCATTGTAGTCGAGCGAAAGGAGGAAGGCAAGGCACTACCTGTCTAGAGACCGGTATATTACTTGAGCGAGGTGTTGTCGACCTCCAAGCAGAACTACCCCCATTACCAGAAGATGTGCTACGGCGTGCATTTTGCCGCCAAGAAATTGAAGCCTTACTTCCAGGAGCATCCAATCACCGTGGTCTGCACAGCTCCACTGGCTGAGATCATTGGAAGCCGAGATGCTTCTGGCCGGGTGGCCAAATGGGCCATCGACCTGGCTCCCTACACCATCTACTACAAGCCCCGCACCGCCATCAAGTCAAAAGCACTGGCCGACTTCCTCGTCGACTGGGCCGAGACCCAGTATCTGCTGCCAGCGCCCGACTCCACCCATTGGCGGATGCATTTCGACGGCTCCAAGATGCGCACCGGCCTGGGAGCCGGCATCGTCCTCACTTCCCCCAAGGGCAACAAGCTCAGATATGCGCTACAGATCCACTTCGCCGCCTCCAACAACCTGGCCGAGTACGAGGAGCTCATCCACGGGCTCCGGCTTGCCAAAGAACTCGGCATTCACCGGGTCCTGTGTTATGGCGACTCTGACTTGGTGGTCCAGCAATCATCTGGCGATTGGGACGCCAAGGATGCAAATATGGCGAGCTACCGTTTCCTCGTCCAGCAACTCAGCGGATACTTCGAGGGGTGCGAGTTCCTCCACGTGCCAAGGAACGACAACGACCAAGCAGACGCCTTGGCACGAATCGGCTCCACCCGCCAGGCAATACCATCTGGTGTCGCCCTCCGGCGCCTCCTCAAGCCTTCTATCAAGCCGTCACCAGAATCGGATTCAATCTATGTGCCGGCTCCGCCTGAGGAGGACGGGCCCAACCCCAAGAAACATAAAGTCGAAGCCGGCCCGAGGACTTCAGAACCCGGCCCGGGGACTGCAGTAGCAAGATCGAAGACTCCAGAGCTCGGCCCGGGGACTGCTCCAGTCGGCCCCGGGACTTTGTCAAATCAGCAAGCGGCTGCGGAATCCAACCCACCGCCCCCCAGCCCGGCCGCCCTTATCCAAGTCGCGCTGGTGGCAGTTGAAGAAATAGCAGCACCTTCATGGGCCCAGCCCATCCTCAAATAGCTGCCAACCGACGAAATCTTGGCTCGTCAAGTGCAACGCCGAGCAGCAGCCTACACCATAGTCAACAGAGAGCTGGTCAGGCGCAGCGTCACCGGCGTCTTCCAACGCTGCGTCGAAGCAGAACAAGGTCAGGCAATCCTCAGAGACATCCACGAAGGCGAGTGCGGTCACCACGCGGCCTCAAGGGCACTCGTCGCCAAAGCCTTCCGGCACGGTTTTTTCTGGCCAACCGCTCTGGAAGAGGCCAAAGAGTTAGTCCAAAAGTGCAAAGGGTGCCAGATTTTTCGTTCCAAGCCACTTCAGCCGGCTTCCGCACTCAAGACTATCCCCATCGCCTGGCCCTTTGCAGTCTGGGGCCTGGACATGGTGGGACCATTCAAGACGGCACAAGGTGGCTTGACTCACCTACTTGTCGCAGTGGACAAGTTCACCAAGTGGGTGGAGGTGAAACCCATCAAGAAATTGAATGGTCCGACTGCAGTGACCTTCATCGCTGATATCACGACTCGGTACGGCATCCCACACAGCATCATCACCGACAATGCCATGAATTTTGCCAAAGAGCCTTGGCCCGTTTCTGCGCGACATAGGGCATCCGACTGGACTTAGCGTCCGTTGCCCACCCGCAGTCAAACGGCCAGGTGGAGCGAGCAAACGGCCTCATCTTATCTGGCATCAAGCCTCGACTTGTCACACCGCTGGAGCGATCTGCCGGCTGTTGGCTCGAGGAGCTGCTACCGCCCTTCCGAGTCTGCAAGACGACTCCAAACAAGTCAACCGGCTTCACACCATTCTTCCTCGTCTATGGCGCCGAAGCCGTCATCCCAACGGACATAGAGTTCGACTCCGCGCGAGTCACCATGTACACCGAGGAAGAAGCAGAAGAAGCAAGTCAAGACAGCGTCGATCTGCTGGAAGAGGGCCGGCTGTTGGCACTCAGCCGGTCCAGCATCTACCAGCAGAGTCTGCGTCGATACTACAACAGGAAGGTCAGGCCAAGATCCTTTCAAGAAGGCGACCTTGTGCTCCGGCTGATCCAACGAACGGCCAGCCAGCACAAGCTGTCGGCACCTTGGGAAGGCCCCTTCATCATCAGCAAGGTACTAGGGAATGATGCCTACTATCTGATCGACGCCCAGAAGCCCCGAGCGCACAAGAGGGACGACTCCGGCAAAGAGACAGAACGCCCGTGGAATGCAAATCTTCTTCAAGATTTTACAGCTTGATGCAAGATGTATCACACTACCCTTTGTATTAAAGTACTAAGACTTGGGGCCCCCCGAGACGAGCTCGGGGACTGCCCTTTTCTGTTATCTGTACGATAAGAATTATGCCTCCGAGTACATTACTTTCATTACAAGCCGCTTGGCACCGGGCCTGACTAGTCGGCCCGGGGACTCGCCGCCTTGCGCTATGAGAAGCCTCCAGTAGTCAGACAAGTAGTGTGCGGTGCCCAATCCGCCTCCTGGCAAAGCCGCAGCTTGCAGAGCGACTGTGAGGCAGGCAGGAGTGAGGAAGAACGGGCACCCACGTGAAAAATGGCTAAGGACCTAAAGCACGAACATAGCATAAGGCGGCCTCCAGCATTTCTAAAGCGGAAGGCCGACTCATGAGTAGCCGGCTCGCCGTCTTCATTAGCCTCTATTAAGGACGGCCGACTCTTGGGTAGTCGGCATGTCGCTTCCTATCCGACTTTCTAAAGAAACTCTAAACGGCCAAGTCCTTGCCTTCCCAAAGTAGCCAAGCACTTGACCCAGCGACAGTCTGCAGAGCGGCTGTACGACTGACAAGGCAGCGACTAAGGGAAGGCGGCAAAAGGAAAAGCCTAAAAGAGCAGTAAGCAAGGAAAGACGGAAAGCAGATTAATATTTACATAGGCCCTTGGCCGAATCTTCGAATAGAAGTTCAAGATACACCCCGCGGGTGGAATTGTTCGAATCTAACAAAGTTTTCAAAAGATTACTAAAGACAGACAAGCAGTGGCGGAAAAGGCAGCCTAGGAGGCGGCATCTGGGAGTGGAGGATCGGAGGAGACGGCGGTGTCAGGCGCCAGGGCAGTCGGCTGGGCGGTCTCGGTTTGATCGCCTCCGGCAGCAGTCGTTTTCTCCTGACGCGGCTCATTGCTGGAGGCGCGGTCGAGCTGAGGCTGGCCGCCTGCTCCGTCTTCTGGCACCACCACTTCACCTTCGGCCTCCGCCTCGTCCTCCTCCTCAGTGCTGGAGTCGATCACCTTCGCCGAGTCCTCGCGATACTCCGGGTTCATCCCGAACCACTCTGCCGGCACTTCCTCGCTGCCTTCAGCCCGCTCGGGCACGAAGACGCTGGTATCCATGTACTCGGCGATGGCCGCCGCACGCTTGATAAGGGCGCCCTCCACGGCCTCCAGCTCGGCCTGGGCCTCTGACCGGAACGCGGCTAGGCGGTCCAGGTCCAGCCCTGGATACCACGCCTTGACGAACTCCAAGGCTCGGCGCGCTCCGGCCCGGGCCGAGGAGCCCTTCCAGGCCTCAAGACGGCCGGCAGCGACTTCCAGCCAGTCGGCGGTCCGATTGGCGGTGCGCAGAGCCGGCATATCCGGCCACAAAGCGGCAACCGCCTGGGCGCCGGCACGCTGAAGCCGGCGCATCTGCCGGTGGACCGGACGAAGACGGGCTTCAATGCTCAGGAGCTGTTCATCAACGGTTCGGGGGCATTGGCGGCGATCTCCTCGCCATTCGCCCTTCGCGCCTCACGAGCAGCCTCGATGGCCAGAGGGACCGCCTGCGAGTGACCAGGGAAGAAGCCTGCCAAGACAAAAAAAAAGTTGAAAAATCAGAAGTCGGCCCGACACATAGTCGGAAGCGCGAAGAAGCGAAGGAAACGTACCATCCACAATATCCTCAATCTCGTGGAAGCCGGAGGTCAACATTGCCTCCCTATAAGTCCAGGAGGAACGCTCGCTCTCGAACTCGGCCAGGAGAGCGGCTTCCTCCTTCTCGGCCTCGTCCTGCGCCTTCTTGAGCATCTCCTTCTGCTCGGCCAGCTCCGCCGCTAGCAGGTCGTGCTCCGTGGAGAGCCTGTCACACTCCTCCTCCTTGGCACGACGGGCGGTATTGGCCTCGCCCAGCTGCTCCTGAAGAGTGGCGTTGGCTCCTGAAAATCGAAAGAGAAAAGAAATCAGTCGTCAGCAAAGAAGATCGCCGGGAAGATCCGGCCCGACTGCTCAGCAGTCGGCCCGAATCTCGGGGACTACAGCCCGCGGGTGCGTCAGCGCGCCCCCGCGAAGAAGAAGAACTCACTCCGGCTTTCCGACAAGTCGGCAGCCCGCTTGCTCAACTCCTCAAGATTGCGGTTGAAGGCAGTGGCGCGGAGGTTGTGATACTCCTGCAGTAAGTCATTGAAGACGAAGTTAGTGTTTGCAACTCGCCAGAGGGAGTTCCGAACCGCCTGCTCAGCAGCCGGCCCGGAACTCGGGGACTACACCCAGGAGCAATTGATTTAGCGGCCCGGTGCCGCCTCCGCGCACCCACCCGATGGGCGCGGCGCTTGTGGCCTCGGCGTCTAGAGCTGCCGAGCTGGCAGCGTCGATCTCCCGAGGTCGCGGCGCCGAGGTCGCCCTCTCAAGACGGAGACGCACCGGCGAGGCGACTTGGAGAAGCAGCCACGCTTCGGCCTCGTCCATGGCCGGCGGCTCTGATGGATCCACCGGCTGTTTGCCGTGCGGCCTCCCAGACGGCTGTGGAGGCGGCGGCGGCATGAGAGCATCCGACATGGAGGCCTCGCCACTCTCCTTCTCCGCTATGGGGTTCTCGGTGCCGGATCCCCCGGTCTGCCCCGTGAACTCCGGAGGCGGCGGTGCAGAAGATAGTGGGGGGACGAGCATCGCCGATCGGCGACGCACGGCCTCCTCGGTGCGCCATCTCGCTGCAAGGGCGGCTTCGGCATCATCCAGCTTTTTCTGGGCGAAGGCGGCCGCCCTGTCGGCCTCCGCCTTCTCCAAACGCGCGGCCTCCTCCTCCTCGCGCTTCTCCCGCGCATTCCGCTCCGTCGCCTCCCGGAGGTCGGCGGCAGGGTCGGGCCGCCGAGTATTGGCGGATGTCTCTGCCGACCCCATGACGGAGGGGACGGCGACTCTCTCAAGGGAAAGAGGGGCCATGAAGAAGAATGGAGGGAGTATATAAACGAAGACTCGGACAAGATTCAACGAAGAAAAAGAAAGAGCGTAAAGACTTACGCGGATACTAGCGGCGGCTTTCTCACTTCCCTTCGGAAGCGGTTGGCCTTCGCGGCCGCCTCCTCTCGTCTGGTCGCGGCGACCGCCCCCTTGAACTTCTTCAATTTGCCACCGGGCGCACTCGGCCCGGCGTGACGCCTCTTCGCGCCGCCTTGGCCGGCGGAGGAGCCGGCACCCGATGGGCCGATCCTCAGATAGTGGCGCGGAGCGACTTCGCCTTCGGCGTCGTCATCGGGCCAGTCGGCGGAGGTGCCCGAGGGCCTGAAGTCGCCGCTTTCTCCCCGCCTTCGGGCGTCGGCTTCATCGCCGCCGCCCCAAGTCGGGTCGCTGACGCCGCTTCTCCATGTCGGGAACATACTCGCGGGGCTGCCTCGTGGCGCCGGCGGCAGGCTGCATAAGAGGATTCTAGTTCAGAAGAAGCTAACAAGAGTCAAAAGCCGGAGTCGGCTGCAGAAAAGAGGTAAAACAGCGGGGAGACGCGACTCACCACTGGTGGAGGGTTGGCGCGCGAGTACGGCTCCTTGATTGAAGACTTCGTCCCGTGTCCGGATGGGACTTTCCTTGGCGTGGAAGGAAAGCTTGGCGATACGGATGTAGATCTCCTCCCATTTGTAACCGACTCTATGTAACCCTAACCCTCTCCGGTGTCTATATAAACCGGAGGGTTTTAGTCCGTAGGACGAACAACAATCATACCATAGGCTAGCTTCTAGGGTTTAGCCTCTCTGATCTCGTCGTAGATCTACTCTTGTACTACCCATATCATCAATATCAATCAAGCAGGAGTAGGGTTTTACCTCCATCGAGAGGGCCCGAACCTGGGTAAAAACATCGTGTCCCTTGTCTCCTGATACCATCCGCCTAGACACACAGTTCGGGACCCCCTACTCGATATCCGCCGGTTTTGACACCGATAGTTAGGTTTACCTTAATACTTTTGTTGTAGTTGCGGATGCTTGCAATAGAGGTTAATCATAAGTGGGATGCATGTTCAAGTAAGAACAGCACCCAAGCACCGGTCCACCCACATATCAAATTATCAAAGTACCGAACGTGAATCATATGAACATGATGAAAACTAGCTTGATGATATTCCCATGTGTCCTCGGGAGCGCTTTTCCTATTATAAGAGTTTGTTCCGGCTTGTCCATTGCTACAAAAAGGATTGGGCCACCTTGTTGCACCTTATTTACTTTTGTTACTTGTTGCTCATTACAATTCACCTTATCACAAAACTATCTGTTATCACTTATTTCAGTACTTGCAGAGAGTACCTTGCTGAAAACCGCTTATCATTTCCTTCTGCTCCTCGTTGGGTTCGACACTCTTACTTAACAAAAGGACTATGATAGATCCCCTATACTTGTGGGTCATCATGTACCAGACCTGACGTGTGCTTACCAATAAGCTTGGCAGGTAGGTACCAAAGTAATCCAGGAGTGGATCACTGGACAGCGGTCAAGAATATCCTGAAATACCTGAAAAGTACTAAGGATATGTTTGTCGTTTATGGAGGTGACAAAGAGCTAGTCGTAAATGGTTACGCCGATGTAAGTTTTGACACCGATCCGACGATTCTAGATCGCAAACCGGATACGTGTTTATATTGAATGGTGGAGCTGTCGGTTGGTGCAGTTCTAAACAAAGCGCCGTATGGCGGATCTACATGCTAAGTGGAGTACATAGCTGCTCGGAAGCAAAGAATCGAAGGAGTCTGGATGAAAGAGTTCATTTCCGATCTAGGTGTCATACCTAGTGCATCGGGACCAATGAAGATCTTCTGTGACAATACTAGTGCAATTGCCTTGCCAAAGGAATCTAGATTTCACAAGAGGACCAAGCACATCAAGAGACGCTTCAATTCCATCCAGGACCAAGTCCAGGTGGGAGACATAGAGATTTGCAAGATACATACAGATCTGAATGTTGCAGACCCGTTGACTAAGCCTCTTTCATGAGCAAAACATGATCAGCACCAAGACTCCATGGGTGTTAGAATCATTACTGTGTAATCTAGATTATTGACTCTAGTGCAAGTGGAGACTGAAGGAAATATGCCCTAGAGGCAATAATAAAGTTATTATTTATTTCCTCATATCATGATAAATGTTTATTATTCAAGCTAGAATTGTATTAACCGGAAACATGATACATGTGTGAATACATAGACAAACTTAATGTCACTCGTATGCCTCTACTTGACTAGCTCATTGATCAAAGATGGTTATGTTTCCTAACCATAGACATGTGTTGTCATTTGATTAATGGGATCCCATCATTAGGAGAATGATGTGATTGACTTGACCCATTCCGTTAGCTTAGCACTTGATCGTTTAGTATATTGCTATTGCTTTCTTCATGACTTATACAAGTTCCTATAACTATGAGATTATGAAACTCCTGCCACGGAGGAACACCTTGTGTGCTACCAAACGTCACAACGTAACTGGGTGATTATAAAGGAGCTCTACAGGTGTCTCCAAAGGTACATGTTGAGCTGGCATATTTCGAGATTAGGTTTTGCCACTCTGATTGTCAGAGAGGTATCTCTGGGCCCTCTCGGTAATGTACATCACTATAAGCCTTGCAAGCAATGTAACTAATGAGTTAGTTACGGAATGATGCATTACATAACGAGTAAAGAGACTTACCAGTAACGAGATTGAACTAGGTATTGAGATACCGACGATCGAATCTCGGGCAAGTAACATACCGATGACAAAGGGAACAACGTATGTTGTTATGCGGTTTGACCGATAAAGATCTTCGTAGAATATGTAGGAACCAATATGAGCATCCAGGTTCCGCAATTGGTTATTGACCGGAAACAGTTCTAGGTCATGTCTACATAGTTCTCGAACCCGTAGGCTCCACACGCTTAATGTTACGATGACAGTTATATTATGAGTTTATAGTTTTTGATGTACCGAAGGTTGTTTGGAGTCCCGGATGTGATCACGGACATGACGAGGATCAGTCTCGAAATGGTCGAGACATAAAGATTGATATATTGGAAGCATATATTTGGATATCGGAATCGTTCCGGGTGAAATCGGGATTTTACCGGAGTACCGGGTTCTGGAACCCCGGGGGTTAATGGTCCTACATGGGCCCTAAGGGAGAAGAGGGAGCGGCAAGGGCAGGCCGCGCCCCCTCCCCTAGTCCGAATAGGACAAGGAGGGCGGCGCCCCCCTTTCCTCTGTCCCCCTTCCCCTTTCCTTCTCCGACAAGGCAAGAGGGGGGAGTCCTACTCCCGGTGGGAGTAGGACTCCTCCAGGCGCACCCCTAGGGGCAGGACGCACCTCCCCCCTCCCTCCTTTATATATGGGGGCAGGGGGCACCCCATGACACAAGAAGTTAATCTTCGTGATCGTTCGTTAGCCGTGTGCGGTGCCCCCTTCCACCATATTCCACCTCGGTCATATCGTAGCGGTGCTTAGGCGAAGCCCTGCGTTGTTAGAACATCATCACCGTCACCACGCCGTCGTGCTGACGGAACTCTTCCCCGACACTTTGCTGGATCAGAGTCCAGGGAACGTCATCGAGCTGAACGTGTGCTAGAAATCGGAGGTATCGTAGTTTCGGTGCTTGATCGGTCGGGCCGTGAAGACGTACGACTACATCCACTGCGTTGTTATAACGCTTCCGCTTTCGGTCTACGAGGGTACGTGGACAACACTCTCCCCTCTCGTTGCTATGCATCACCATGATCTTGTGTGTGCGTAGGAATTTTTTGAAATTACTACGTTCCCCAACACGAGGGTGGCAAGACAATGCCCATCGATGTCGAGCTCCTTCCCCTCCTCCCTAACATAGTGAAGGTGGAAGAAGAGGAGGTGGCTCAGGATCAGGTGGCTCAGGATCAGGTGGCGCAGCGAATAGGACGGCGGTCAAGAAGAAGGCTTCTCCGTGTGTCGTGCGCCGCTCACGCCGCCTCAAATTTCTGAAGAAGTGAAGATGGGCACAGTTGCTGAAGGAGGAGGAAGCTGCTGGTTATCTTAAGTTAGGTATGCTATGTTGGGGAACGTAGTAATTTCAAAAAAAAATCCAACGCACACACAGGATCATGGTGATGCATACCAACAAGAGGGGAGAGTGTTGTCCACGTACCCTCGTAGACCGAAAGCGGAAGCGTTAGCACAACGCGGTTGATGTAGTCGTACTTCTTCATGATTCGACCGATGAAGTAACGAACGCACGACACCTCCGAGTTCAGCACACGTTCAGCTTGATGACGTCCCTCGAACTCCGATCCAGCCGAGCTTTGAGGGAGATTTCCATCAGCACGACGGCGTGGTGACGATGATGATGTTCTACCGACGTAGGGCTTCGCCTAAGCACCACTACGATATTATAGAGGTGGATTATGGTGGAGGGGGCACCGCACATGGCTAAGAGATCAAGAGATCAATTGTTGTGTCTATGGGGTGCCCCCTGCCCCCGTATATAAAGGAGCAAGGGAGGGAGAGGCGGCCGGCCAAGAGGAGGTGCGCCAGGAGGAGTCCTACTCCCACCGGGAGTAGGACTCCCTCCTTTCCTAGTTGGAATAGGAGAAGGGGAAGGAGGAGGGAGAGAAGAAGGAAAGGGGGGCGCCCCCCCCCCCTCCTTGTCCAATTTGGACTAGAGGGGGAGGGGCGCGCGGCCTTCCCTGGCTGCCCCTCCTCTTCTCCACTAAGGCCCATGTAGGCCCATTAAGCCCCCGGGGTGTTCCGGTAACACCTGGTAATCCGGTAAAATCCTGATTTCACCCGGAACACTTCCAATATCCAAATATAGGCTTCCAACCATTTCGAGACTCCTCGTCATGTTCGTGATCACATCCGGGACTCCGAACTATCTTCGGTACATCAAAGCACATAAACTCATAATATAATCGTCATCAAACTTTAAGCGTGCGGACCCTACGGGTTCCAGAACTATGTAGACATGAGCGAGACACGTCTCTGGTCAATAACCAATAGCAGAACCTGGATGCTCATATTGGCTCCCACATATTCTATGAAGATCTTTATCGGTCAGACCGCATAACAACATACATTGTTCCCTTTGTCATCGGTATGTTACTTGCCCGAGATTCGATCGTCGATATCTCAATACCAAGTTCAATCTCGTTACCGGCAAGTCTCTTTACTCGTTCTGTAATACATCATCCCGCAACTAACTCATTAGTTGCAATGCTTGCAAGGCTATAGTGATGTGCATTACCGAGTGGGCCCGGAGATACCTCTCCGACAATCGGAGTGACAAATCCTAATCTCGAAATACGCCACCCAACAAGTACCTTCAGAGACACCTGTAGAGCACCTTTATAATCACCAATTTACATTGTGATGTTTGGTAGCACACAAAGTGTTCCTCCGGTAAACGGGAATTGCATAATCTCATAGTCATAGGAACATGTATAAGTCATGAAGAAAGCAATAGCAGAATACTAAACGATCGTGTGCTAAGCTAACGGAATGGTTCAAGTCAATCACATCATTCTCCTAATGATGTGATCCCGTTAATCAAATGACAACTCATGTCAATGGCTAGAAAACATAACCATCTTTGATTAACGAGCTAGTCAAGTAGAGGCATACAAGTGACACTATGTCTGTCTATGTATTCACACAAGTATTATGTTTCAGGTTAATACAATTCTAGCATGAATAATAAGCATTCATCATGATATAAGGAAATAAATAATAACTTTATTATTGCCTCTAGGGCATATTTACTTCAGTCTCCCACTTGCACTAGAGTCAATAATCTAGTTCACATCGCCATGTGATTTAACATCAATGGTTCACATCTTTATGTGGTCAACACCCATAGTTAACATCGACATGTGACCAACACCCAAAGGGTTTACTAGAGTCAGTAATCTAGTTCACATCGCTATGTGATTAACACCCAAAGAGTACTAAGGTGTGATCATGTTTTGCTTGTGAGATAATTTTATTCAACGGGTTTGTCACATTCAGATCCGTAAGTATTTTACAATGCTCTGCACGGAGCTACTCTAGCTAATAGCTCCCACTTTCAATATGTATCTAGATCGAGACTTAGAGTCAACCAGATTAGTGTCAAAGCTTGCATCTACGTAACCGTTTACGACGAACCTTTTGTCACCACAATAATCGAGAAACATATCCTTATTCCACTAAGGATAACTTTGACCGTTGTTCAGCGATCTACTCCTAGATCACTATTGTACTCCCTTGCCAAACTTAGTGTAGGGTATACAATAGATCTGGTACACAGCATGGCATACTTTATAGAACCTACGGTTGAGGCATAGGGAATGACTTTCATTCTCTTTCTATCTTCTGTCATGGTCGGGCTTTGAGTCTTCCTCAATTCCACACCTTGTAACAAAGGCAAGAACTCTTTCCATGACTGTTCCATTTTGAACTACTTCAAAATCTTGTAAAGGTATGTACTCATTGAAAAACATATCAAGCGTCTTGATCTATCTCTATAGATCTTGATGCTCAATATGTAAGAAGCTTGACTTAGGTCTTTCTATGAAAAACTCCTTTCAAACACTCCTTTATGCTTTGCAGAATAATTCTACATTACAATCAACAATATGTCATTCACATATACTTATCAGAAATGATGTAGTGCTCTGATGACCCACAAGTATAGGGGATCTATCGTAGTCCTTTTGATAAGTAAGAGTGTCGAACCCAACGAGGAGCAGAAGGAAATGATAAGCGGTTTTCAGCAAGGTATTCTCTGCAAGTACTGAAATAAGTAGTAACAGATAGTTTTGTGATAAGATAATTTGTAACGACCAACAAGTAACAAAAGTAAATAAAGTGCAGCAAGGTGGCCCAATCCCTTTTGTAGCAAAGGACAAGCCTGGACAAACTCTTATATGGAGAAAAGCGCTCCCAAGGACACATGGGAATATCGTCAAGCTAGTTTTCATCACTTTCATATGATTCGCGTTCGGTACTTTGATAATTTGATATGTGGGTGGACCGGTGCTTGGGTGGTGTTCTTACTTGAACAAGCATCCCACTTATGATTAACCTCTATTGCAAGCATCCGCAACTATAACAAAAGTATTAAGGTAAACCTAACCATAGCATGAAACATATGGATCCAAATCAGCCCCTTACGAAAGCAACGCATAAACTAGGGTTTAAGCTTCTGTCACTCTAGCAACCCATCATCTACTTATTACTTCCCAATGCCTTCCTATAGGCCCAAATAATGGTGAAGTGTTATGTAGTCGACGTTCACATAACACCACTAGAGGCTAGACAACATTAATCTCATCAAAATATCGAACGAATACCAAATTCACATGACTACTAATAGCAAGACTTCTCCCATGTCCTCAGGAACAAACGTAACTACTCACAAAGCATATTCATGTTCATAATCAGAGGGGTATTAATATGCATAAAGGATCTGAACATATGATCTTTCACCAAGTAAACCAACTAGCATCAACTACAAGGAGTAATCAACACTACTAGCAACCTACTAGTACCAATCCCGGACTTGGAGATAAGAATTGGATACAAGAGATGAACTAGGGTTTTGAGAGGAGATGGCGCTGGTGAAGATGTTGATGGAGATTGCCCTCTCCCGATGAGAGGAGCGTTTGTGATGACGATGGCGATGATTTCCCCTTCCCGGAGGGAAGTGTCCCTGGCAGAACAGCTCTGCGGAGCCCTAGATTAGTTCTGCCAAGGTTCCGCCTCGTGGCGGCGGAGTCTCGTCCCGAAAGGTTTCCTATAATTTTTCCCTCGACGAAAGACCTCATATAGTAGAAGATGGCCACCGGAGAGCCAATAGGGGGCCCACGAGGCAGGGGGCGCGCCCTGGGGGGTAGGGCGCGCCCCCACCCTCGTGGCCAGGTGGGTCCCCCTCTGACGTACTTCTTCCACTCAATATTTTTTATTATTTCCAAAAATGACTTTCGTGGTGTTTCAGGAGTTTTGGAGTTGTGCAGAATAGGTCTCTAATATTTGCTCCTTTTCCATCCCAGAATTCCAGCTGCCGGCATTCTCCCTCCTTATGTAAACCTTGTAAAATAAGAGAGAATAGGCATAAGTATTGTGACATAATGTGTAATAACAGCCCATAATGCAATAAATATCGATATAAAAGCATGATGCAAAATGGACGTATCAACTCCCCCAAGCTTAGACCTCGCTTGTCCTCAAGCGGAAGCCGATAACGATAAATATGTCCACATGTTTAGAAGTAGAGGTGTCGATAAAAATAAAATACGAGCATGAGGGCATCATGATCATTCTCATAACAGCAACATATATGAATATTGTCATATGATTTCTTATGCTCAAGTAATAATCTATTCACAATGCCAAGTCAGAAACTTTATTGAGAACCAACAAACTATAATCTCAGTCATTGAACCAATTGCAATTTATCATAACATCAGAACGAGTCTATGTCAGAGCTTTCTAGCAAGTCCACATACTCAACTATCATTTAGTCTTTCATAGTTGCCAACACTCACGCGATACTTGTGGTTACAGAGTTTTAATCGGACACAGAGAAGATAGGGGCTTATAGTTTTGCCTCCCAACCTTTTACCTCAAGGGTAATGTCAACAATAATAACTCATGCTGACTTACATCCAATACGATATATCTATCAGGATCTTTCCAACATACTGTGCTTGCCAAAGGATAAAATGTAGAAAAGGAAAGGTGAAGATCACCATGACTCTTGCATAAGGTAGAAGATAATAGTAAAATATAGGCCTGTCGCATAGGGAAGCAAAGGTTGCCATGCGCTTTTATGGTTGGATGCACAAAATCGAATTGCGAAAGAATGTCACTTTATATTGCCCCTTGTGATATGAACCTTTATTATGCAGTCGTCGCTTTTATTTCCTCCACATCACAAGATCGTATAAAGCTTATTTTCTCCCACACTAATAAGTCATACATATTTAGAGAGCAATTTTTATTGCTTGCACCGATGACAACTTACTTGAAGGATCTTACTCAATCCATAGGTAGGTATGGTGGACTCTCATGGCAAGACTGGCTTAAGGGTTTTTGGAAGCACAAGTAGTATCTCTACTTGGTGCTAAGAATTTGGCTAGCATGAGGGAGAAAGGCGAGCTCAACATGTTGGATGATCCATGACAATATACTTTATCTCAGATATAAGAAAACATAACCCATTACGTTGTCTTCCTTGTCCAATATCAACTCTTTAGCATGTCATATTTTAATGAGTGCTCCCAATCATAAAAGATGTCAATGATAATATATTTATATGTGAAACCTCTCTTTCCTTATTACTTCCTATTAATTGCAACGATGACCAAAGCTATGTTTGCCAACTCTCAACAACTTTTAATCATCATACTCTTTCTATGTGAAGTCATTACTCTCGATAGGATCAATATGAACTCTTTATTTATTTTTATTCTTTTTCTCTTTTTTATTCACTCAAGATCATGGCAAAATAATCAAGCCCTTTACTCAACACTAATCTTTATTATATATAGCTCACGGACTCGATTACATAAAGAGATCATAAAGTAAAACTCAAAACTAGATCATGACATAAACTATATTATACTAGATCAAGATACTACTAATAGGATCAAACTTAAGAAAATGGTAAAGATAGGAGTGTGATGGTGATACGATACCGGGGCACCTTCCCCAAGCTTGGCAGTTGCCAAGGGGAGTGCCCATACCCAAGTGATTATATCTCCTTCTTTGTTGGCGAGGAAGGTGGAGGTGATGATGTTGATGATGCGGGCTTGTCGTCCATCTTCCAAGGCATAGGCTCACCATCATAGAAGGATGATCGAGTCTCCGGGATCCTCAAATCTACAGCCAAACTCATCCTTTTGAATCTATATTCATACTCACAGTTTTCGTTTTGCGGGTCATAGATTTGGGCTTGAAGGTGCTCGATCTTCTCGTGAAGCTTGAAGATGGCCTCCCCGATGTTGTCGGCATCCAGCTTGTGTTTGTTGGTGAACTCTGCGATCATCATGTGGTAGGAGTTGAGTCCACATTTCACCATCCCCTGGCACTTGAAAACTTGTTGCTCCACTGCTTCGAGCCTCGTCTCCATGCTTCCGGTCCCCTTCGGTCCCTCAGCATCGCGGATGTGCAGCAACCCATCACGCATCTCAATGGTTTGAGAGTTTCGCAGCATCTCCGCGAGGTAAGGATTGATGACCTTCTCAAAGAACTGTCCTTGGGGGCACTTGGAGACGTCATGATAATCTAGATCTATCAGAAAAACAGCTCGAAACAAGAACAGAGGATATTTGTGTGATACAGGAGTCAAAACCTTCGGGTGAATATATATAATGATTTTTTACCGACCAAAATTTGTATCGTGCAAGAAAACGGAGTCCGGAAGGCACACGAGGTGCCCACGAGGTAGGGGGCGCGCCCAGTAGGGGAGGGCGCGCCCTCCACCCTCGTGGAGGCCTCGTGTCCTTCCCGGACTGCTTCTTATTTTTCTAATTTTCTAAATATTCCAAAACGGAGAAATATTGCCTTAAAACTGTTTTGGAGTCGGTTTACTTACCGTACCACATACCTATTCCTTTTTGGAGTCTGGAACATTCCGGAAAGTGTCCCTTATGTATTCCTCCGGGGTTACGGTTTCAATAACATTGGTTTCAACATTTATAGGATTACCTGAGATATAGTGTTTAATTCTTTGACCGTTCACCACCTTCGGATTTTTGCCTTCGAAGTTGTTGATTTTTATGGCACCGAACGATAGACCTCCTCGATAACGTAAGGGCCTTCCCATTTAGAGAGAAGTTTTCCTGCAAAAATCTTAAACGAGAGTTGTATAGCAATACATGATCACCTACATTAAACTCACGCTTTTGTATCCTTTTGTCATGCCATCTTTTAACTTTTCCTTTAAACAACTTGGCATTTTCATAAGCTTGGGTTCTCCATTCATCAAGTGAGCTAATATCAAATAACCTCTTCTCACTGGCAAGTTTGAAATCATAGTTGAGCTCTTTAATAGCACAATATGCCTTATGTTCTAGTTCGAGAGGTAAGTGACATGCTTTTCCATAAACCATTTTATAATAAGACATAGCCATAGGATTTTTATATGCAGTTCTATAGGCCCATAATGCATCATCAAGTTTCTTGGACCAATTATTTCTAGACCTATTGATAGTCTTTTGCAAAATTAATTTGAGCTCTCTATTACTCAATTCTACTTGACCACTAGACTGCCGGTGATAAGGGGATGCAATTCTATGATTAACATCATACTTAGCAAGCATTTTACGGAAAGCACCATGAATAAAATGTGAACCACCATCAGTCATTAAATATCTAGGGACTCCAAAACTCGGAAAAATAACTTCTTTAAGCATCTTAATAGAAGTGTTATGATCAGCACTACTAGTTGGAATAGCTTCTACCCACTTAGTAACGTAATCAACAGCAACTAAAATATGTGTATAACCATTAGAGGCAGGAAAAGGTCCCATATAATCAAAGCCCCAAACATCAAATGGTTCAATAACAAGTGAATAATTCATAGGCATTTCTTGACGATACGCTAATATTACCAATTCTTTGAAATTCATCACAAGATAAGACAAACTTATGGGCATCCTTGAAGAGAGTAGGCCAATAAAAACCAGATTGCAATACCTTATGTGCAGTTCTATCTCCAGCGTGGTGTCCTCCATAAGCTTCGGAGTGACACTTGCGTAGGATCTGTTCCTGTTCATGCTCAGTTACACAACGTCTAATAACACCATCTACTCCTTCTTTATAAAGGTGTGGGTCATCCCAAAAGTAATGTCTCAAATCATAGAAGAACTTTTTCTTTTGTTGGTATGTGAAACTAGGTGGTATAAATTTAGCAACAATGTAATTAGCATAATCAGCATACCATGGAGTACTATGAGAAGTACTTATGACATTTAATTGCTCATCAGGAAAGCTATCATCAATAGGTAGTGGGTCATCAAGAACATTTTCTAACCTAGACAAGTTGTCTCAGAACGGGTTCTCAGCTCCCTTTCTATCAACAATATGCAAATCAAATTCTTGTAGCAAGAGAACCCATCTAATGAGTCTTGGTTTAGCATATTTCTTTTCCATAAGATATTTAATAGCAGTATGATCCGTGTGAAAAGTTACTTTATAATCAACAATATAAGGTCTGAACTTATCACAATCAAATACAACTGCTAAGAATTCTTTTTCAGTAGTAGCATAATTTCTTTGAGCATTGTCTAGAGTTTTACTAGCATAATGAATAACATTTAATTTCTTATCAACTCTTTGCCCTAGAACAGCACCTACAGCATAATCACTAGCATCACACATAATTTCAAAGGGTAAATTCCAATCAGGTGGCTGAACAACAGGTACAGAGACTAATGCTTTCTTAAGTATTTCAAATGCTTCTACACAATCATCATCAAAGACAAACGGTACATCTTTTTGTAATAAATTAGTCAGAGGCCGAGAAATTTTTGAGAAGTCCTTAATGAACCTCCTATAAAATCCGGCGTGACCAAGAAAACTTCGTATACCTTTGATGTCCTTAGGACATGGCATCTTTTCAATAGCATCAACCTTGGCTTTGTCAACTTCAATACCTTGTTCACAAACCTTATGCCCCAAGACAAAACCTTCATTAACCATAAAGTGGCACTTTTCCCAATTCAAGACAAGATTAGATTCTTCACATCTCTGCAAAACTCGATCAAGATTGCTCAAGCAATCATCAAAAGAAGATCCATAGACGGAAAATTCGTCCATGAAAACCTCACAAATCTTTTCACAAAAGTCAGAGAATATAGCCATCATGCATCTTTGAAAGGTAGCAGGTGCATTACATGAACAAAAAGGCATACGTCTATAAGCAAAGGTACCAAAAGGGCAAGTAAAAGTAGTCTTTTATTGATCATTGGCTGACACAGGTATTTGAGAGAAACCAGAATAACCATCTAGAAAGCAAAAATGTGTATGTTTGGATAATCTTTCTAGCATTTGATCAATAAAAGGTAAGGGGTAATGATCCTTTTTAGTAGCCTTGTTTAATTTGCGGGAATCAATTACCATCCTATAATCTGTAATAATTCTTTGTGGAATCAATTCATCTTTATCATTAGGAACAACAGTAATACCTCCCTTCTTAGGGACACAATGGACAGGACTTACCCACTGACTATCAGCAACGGGATAAATTATACCTGCCTCAAGGAGCTTTAGTATTTCCTTTCTTTCCACTTCTTTCATTTTAGGATTCAGACGTCGTTGATGATCAACAACCGGTTTGGCATCTTCTTCCAAATTTATTTTATGTTGACATAGAGTGGGGCTAATGCCCTTAAGATCATCAAGAGTATATCCAATAGCAGCACGGTGCTTCTTCAGAGTTTTCAATAATCTCTCTTTTTCATGCTCTGAAAGGTTAGCACTAATAATAACAGGATATATCTTCTTTTCATCAAGATAAGCATTGTAATATCCCAAATTTTCAATTTGGCATGTTATACATAGGTCATCCATGCATATCATATTTTATTGCATTTTCGTTTGCAATCCTCGAAATCCTAAGCAACTCAAGGACCCTCGGAGAGAGTTGGGGATTTTTCGATTTTCATATTTGATTTTTATCAAGTAGTGAAGACGAGGATTTTGATTTTTATTATTTTTCTATCCGGAAAATATTTCATTTTTAAATAATAAATGAGGGGAGATAATATGACTTCTCCAAAATATTGAAATATCGGAGGAAAAATGTTAAAATCATTATTTGGATTTTATTTGATTTATTTGGAATTTTATTTGCCCTAGAAAAATTTGCATGTTTTAAAAATTGTATTTTAGGGGCCAAGAAAAGTTCATCTTGTTCTAAATATTTTATTTAGACGGAGAAAACTTGTTTTGGTATTTTTAGATTTTTATTTATTTTTCTATGATTTTTATAAGTTTCATGAACGTTTTTATTAAAGGATTCATACCGACCGGGGCCAAGGGCCCAGCCGCCCGAGCCGCCGCCGCTGCGTCCGACCCGGACACCGCCGCCGCCACCTTGCCCCCTCCCCCAAGTCGGACCCCCCCAACCTATATAAGCCCCCCCCCCCTCTAGTCACCGCCACCACCACCGCCCCACCGGAGCCCGAGCCGCCGCCGCCGAGTCGCCGCCGCCGCCTCTAGCCGCCGCTGACGCCACCCCGCCGGAGTTGCCCCACCACCGGACGACCACGGAGGTAGCCGCCTACCGGTTTTTTTAAGAAAACCCCTCGGTTTTTTTTTAGAAAAAAGAACCCCTAGTTCGTTTTTTTATTTAGATCGGTTTTTTTTCGGTTTATTTGTTTAGCGAGCGTTCGCTCGTTCGTTCGTTCTAACGAACGTGTTCGTCGTTTAGTTTCTGCTAACGAACGTTCGTTCGTTTAGCCGTTCGTCGTTTTTCTTTTTATCGGATTTATTCCGCGATTTTTCTGATCGCGATTTCTGATCCGATGTTCGAACTAGTATAACTTTTCGCTCGTATATCGGAATCAGGCGATTCAAGCGCCTGGAGTTTCATCTCGAAACCCTCTTTCCGAATAGCCAACTCAAACAAGTTTTGCCTCTGTAAAATTTGACCCTAGTTCAGATTAGTAAACGGATCTTGTTTCTTTCGTCGTTTGAGTTTCGTTGCTCCGTTTAGTTAGATTCTTCTTGTGAACCGGAGTTCTTAAGTTGAACTCTCCGGTCAACCTCTTTCAGTTGAAGTTTCGTTTGTGCATCTTTGCTTGTTGCTTATGTATGTTGTTGTTTATTTGCGATAGAATTCCCGGAGTGCGAAGCGTGTTACTACGAGTGTCTAGGGTTCCTGGATCGTCAGCAAGGCAAGTAACACTTTGATCATTTTCCTTTTCATACCCAGTTTTTATGCATTAGTTCAACCCTCAAACATTGCATGGTTAGGATGTCATTAATTTGTGGGTTGGGAAGTAGATGATGAGGTAGGAACCTATTGTCCTGTTACTATCAAACCCTTGGGAGTTACTTCTATGTGTTGCTTATATTGCTATGCTATGCTCGTAGACGTGGTTGGGTTTGAGAGTTATTCATGACATATGTGAGATTGTTAATTAATGGTTTACTTTAAGGTGGCAACTTTAATACACATCTGGGTGGATTGAGGCACCTGGGGAACCCAGTGTTGTCTGTTTTGTTTTGGAAATCCCGGGGTACCCGTGTGATCTTCCTATGGACCGCCACCCAGGCTTAAAGGGAACTGAGATTATTCATGCTAGAAACTTCCGTGTGCAGCCACAAGCTATTATGGGCTCTAGCATAGTTGAGTAAGTTACGTGAAGCTCTTGAAGAGGTAGATCAGCAGGTAGTGGGTTTTGTAGGTTTGGTATGGTCTACCCGAGTAGAGAGTTAATGTTTACGAAAGATCGTGTCTCGGTCATCCGTTTCTCAAACACTATGCAGTGCGAGAAATCAAGGGAGGCGATCGAGTCTTGTGGGGAAAAGTGTGCAAACCTCTGCAGAGTGTACAATCTAATCATGGTTAGCCGTGTCCTCAGTTATGGACAATTACGAGTATCTAGTACTTGAGTATTCACATGTATCTCATCACTCTAAATTAATATTGCTTTGGGTTGTTAATTACTTTAATTGGGATTGAGTTGGGGTTATACCTTCTCAATGATGTTTCAACCACCATGATAGTTAAATTAAAATTTATTCCTTTGATGTAGAAAAAATTGGCTTTCCAAATCAGAATCAGAGAGCTTTCCACCAGCCAAACAAGCATGTAGTGTTAGCATTATTCTGTTATTGCTCTATTGTGTTTCATTGCGGCATATTCCATGTGCTGACCCGTTCTCGGGCTGCAACGTATTATGTTGCAGACTTTTCAGACGAGGAGTAAGGTTCGATAGGCCGTTGTCGTGCAGCTCAGCTATGCCGTTGGAGTTGATGGACTCACTTTATCTTCCAAGCCTTCCGCTGTTATCGTATTAGATGGCCTTAAGCCATATTATTGTAATAAGTTCTCTTTTGAGACATTTGATGTAATGAGTGTGTGATTGCTACTCTGTTATAAATCCTTTGAGTACTGTGTGTGTCAGCATTACCGATCCAAGGATGACACGGAAGCACAGAGACTTGACCATCTGAGGTCGGGTTGCTACAAGATGGTATCAGAGCACACGCTGAGTGTAGGACACGACCACTAAGATAAAACCATAGGTCACTCTTCTCTACTCATTTCTGACTCCTCTCCATTTTTCCACTCTTTAGAATGACGGAAATGAAGAACAAGTTTGCACAACCGGATGAAGACACACCTTTTGGACGCCACTTGAAGGAAGTCACTAGGTACCTGAATATTGGAATACCAAGCTTCACCTGGACGTACAACGCCACTTCACCAGAAGAAGAACGCTGGAAGATTCAAGCTCTAGTTCCCGGAAGGACGTTTGCGCCAACCACGGAGCCCATAGTATGTGTTTTCAATGCACCAACCTGGAGTTTGGTAAAGAGTATGGAAGCTCACATTACCATGGGACGCATAGGAGAAGTCTACAACCGGGAGCTTAAAGACACCATATATCAAATATGTGGGCGCCGAGACGAGCAATGGGAAGTAATCAGCACCAAGAAGGATAGATCCATTGCAGCATCCAGGAGCTAAACCAGCACATTCGACGTCAGGAGAACCAGATGTGCGCAGACATGATGGATTTGAAGAAGGCGAAAACTAGGATCATCGAGCTGGAGGAAGAACTCAAGTTTACACGCGATGGATATGAGGAAGAAATCAAGACCCTACTGGAGAAGAATGACGACCTAGTCAAGAAGATCGGAGTCTTCATGGGAGGACCAGCACCGGAAGAAGAGGAAGAAGATCCCACTTGTCCGGACAACTACATCATCATCGCATTTACACCGATTCTGATCCAAGTGATGATGACTATGAAGACGGTCGAGCAGACATCATGGAGTCTTCCACCGATCAAAATTTCTAGATGACCACCATATAATAGTAGTATTCCCCCATGTAACTAGTAGTAGTTGAGCACTTATGCGATAGTCCTAGACCGTTTTGTATGCCCTTGCTTGATTGAATGAATGTTTGTGTTTGCCTCATGTGCATGTGGTAGTGTTTTCTCGCTAGATCTCTTTCTATTCTAATCTCTTCCATCTAAACCCTTAGATGCCTCCGAGACGTGACCCCGGTTTTGTTTTCCCACCGGAGCTCACCCAGTTGATCCAGCAGCAGAATGCCTCGATGCAATTGTTAGTTCAGAACCAGGGCAACAACAACAATGCCAACAACAACCCGCCGCCAGTGGATAATTTAACCCGTTTCCTGAGGCTACAACCGCCGGTGTTTTCCAGTAGCACCGAGCCAATAGTCGCTGATGATTGGCTACGCCGTATTGGAAGGAGTTAACCACCGCAGGATGCACGGATCTTTGAAGGTGCGCTTTGCCGCACATCAGTTGGATGGATCAGCAGCCGCATGGTGGGAGAATTACACGGCTACTTTTCCTATAGCCAATGTCACTTGGGACCAGTTCCAACAAGCGTTTTCCACGGCCCATGTCTCAACTGGAGCCATGCAGATAAAGAAGCGTGAGTTTCGCAACTTACGCCAGGGGAACCGTACTGTGGCCCAGTACGTGGATGAGTTTAGCAAGTTATCACGCTATGCCCCTGATGATGTGGGCACAGATGCCGCGAAGCAAGATAAGTTTATGGAAGGGCTGAATGATGAGATGAGTATGCAGTTGATGGTGGCAACCTTCAACAACTACCAGGAGTTGGTAGATAAGGCCCTAATGATTGAAGGGAAGCAGCAGCAGATTGAGAGCCGTAAAAGGAAGTATGGACAAGGGAAGTATAACTCAGGAGCTCACCAGAAGCCTCGCTTAACCCCGAACTCGGGAGGACTTGTTCATACCCATGGAGGTCATAACCATACTGGAGGAGGATCGCATAATCAAAATGGTGCGAAGAGCGGGAATGGGAATGGAGTCAACAATAATCAGAATCGCTCTAACCCAGCTACACCCGCCAAGAGGGACTTAAGTCAAGTTATATGCTTTAAGTGCGGGAAGACAGGGCACTATGCCAATGACTGCCCTGAAGGAAAGAATGGAAACGGAAATGGGAGCGCTGGGAAGAAGCCCAATCCATTCAACAAAGGACAAGTGAACCACGTTAATGTGCAGGAAGTTGAAGAGCAGCCGGACGCGGTAATAGGTAAGTTTTCGGTTCAGTCATTTACCGCTCTTGTTCTTTTCAATACTGGTGCATCGCATTCATACATATAAAGGGGATTTGTGGAAAAGTTGAAGTTACCAACCCAAACCCTTAGGACCCCTCTTCTAGTGAGCTCGCCTGGAGCAGAGTACATGGCTAGCAGATGGTGCACCCAGATACCCCTAATCATTGGCACGCATGTTTTTTCGTCCGACCTAATTATCTTGGAGTCGCAAGGATTGGATGTGATATTAGGTATGGACTGGATGTCAAACTATGGAGGAAGTATTGACTGTGCTAGCAAGTCAATTTATCTTACCACCCCAGAGGGAAAAAGGATTAAGTATGTATCTAGGCATGTGCCTAGGAGGAGCCAAGTGAATACCCTCACGGGAGTTGTACAGGAGGAAGTACCTGTAGTAAAGGATTATCCGGATGTTTTCCCAGAGGAGTTACCAGGCATGCCACCGGATCGAGACATCGAGTTTCTGATAGAACTATTGCCAGGTACAGGGCCAATATCCAAGAGACCCTACCGGATGCCCGCAAATGATCTGGAGGAAATTAAGAAGCAAATCAAGGAGCTATTGGAGAAAGGATACATTCGTAGAAGTTCATCACCTTGGGGAGCCCCAGTACTTTTGGTTGAGAAGAAGGATAAATCCCTAAGGATGGTTGTTGATTATCGAGCTCTAAATAAAGTAACTATAAAGAACAATTATCCCTTACCGATGATTAATGATCTGTTTGATCAGTTGCAAGGAGCTAAGGTGTTTTCGTAGATTGATCTACGATCAGGATACCATCAGTTGAAGATCCGAGAGAAGGATATACCAAAGACAGCATTTACCACACGGTATGGATTATATGAGTATACGGTCATGTCATTTGGACTGACTAACGCCCCTGCCTATTTCATGAGCAGGATGAAGAAGGTGTTCATGGAGTATTTGGACAAGTTTGTTGTAGTGTTTATTGATGATATTATGGTATACTCGAAGAACGAAGAGGAGCACGCGGAACACTTGCGTTTGGTTCTCGAGAAACTTCGTGGAACACCGGTTATACGCCAAATTCAGCAAGTGCGAGTGTTGGTTGAACGAAGTTGGATTTCTTGGGCATGTTATATCAGGGAGGGTATAGCAAGAGATCCCAAAGAAGGTTCAGTCGAATGAATGGTTGGCACCCACCTCAGTTGGCGAGATCCGCAGTTTCCTTGGACTGGCAGGATATTATCGGAGATTCATTGAGAATTTTTCCAAGATTGCTAAGCCAATGACTGAATTGCTAAAGAAGGATACTAAGCTCAAATGGACAGAGGATTGCGAGACAAGCTTTCAAGAGTTGAAGAAACGGTTGACTACAGCCCCAGTGCTGACCTTGCCAGATATACATAAGGAGTTTCAAGTGTATTGTGACGCCTCTCGCTTGGGACTTGGATGTGTTCTTATGCAGGACGGAAAAGTTGTTTCGTATGCCTCACGACAACTGAAGCCACATGAGATGAACTATGCCATGCATGATTTGGAGTTAGCAGTCGTAGTACATGCGTTGAAGACCTGGAGACATTATCTTATTGGAAACCGTTGTGATGTGTACACGGATCATAAGAGTATGAAGTACATTTTCACACGTATGAATTAAACCTCGCAGGAGGAGATGGCTGGAACTTATAAAGGATTACGACATGAAGCTACACTATCATCCAGGAAAGGCCAACGTCGTAGCAGACGGTTTGAGCCAAAAGAGTTATGCTAATATCCTTGAAAGAAAGGGATTGCCAAAGGAGTTAGCTGCGGAGATCATGAAACTTCGATTGGGGATTGTTCCGTGAGGTTTTATTGCAACAATGGAGGTTCAGTCGACATTGTTGAACAAGATTCGAGAAGCTCAGAAGGAGGACAAAGAGATTGCTGAGATAAGAGAGAAGATGGGCGAAGGAAAAGCCAAATGTTTTCGCGAGGATGAGCACGATACCTTGTGGTTTGAGGACCGGATTTATGTGCCCAACAATTCGGAGATCAGGAAGTTAATACTTCAGGAAGCCCATGACTCACCATAATCGATTCACCCCGAAAACACCAAAATGTATTTGGATTTGAAGGAACGTTTCTGGTGGACTGGTATGAAGAAGGATATTGCCGAGTATGTAGACGTATGTGATGTATGTCAGAGAGTGAAGGAAGAGCATCAGAAGCCAGCAGGACTGTTACAGCCTATGCCAATACCCGAATGGAAGTGGGACAAACTTGGCATGGTGTAACGCCCCGGATTCGATGCGCCAGGTGTCATCCAGTTATTCGCCGTCGTTGCCATGTCATTTGTTTGTGTGTTGCATTTTATCATGTCATCATGTGCATTTCATTTTGCATACGTGTTCGTCTCATGCATCCGAGCATTTTCCCCGTTGTCCGTTTTGCAATCCGACACTTCTATGTCCTCCGGCGTTCCCCTTTTCTCTCCTGTTGTGAGCGGGTGTTAAACTTTCTCAGAATGGCCCGAGGCTTGCCAAATGGCCTTGGTATAGCACCGGTAGACCGCCTGTCAAGTTTCGTGCCATTTGGAGGTCGTTTGATACTCCAACGGTTAACTGGGTAACCGCAAATGCCTCTTTTGTGTTGCAGCCCAACACCCCTTTCAAAGTGGCCCAAAACCCATCCTAACCCCCTCCATGCTCTCCGCCGTTCGATCACGATCGTGTGGGCGAAAACCGTGCTCCATTTGGAGTCTCCTAGCGCCCTCTACCTATTTATACACCCTCTCCCCCGAAAATCCCGGGTCCAAACCCTAGCCTCGCTCCCTCTCCGCCGCCGGACACGTCTGGATCGGACCGGACGCGTCCGCGCCGCCGCCCACAGCCAACCGGAGGCCGCCCGCGTGGCGTGGCGCCCGCCGCCGCCCGGCCCGCATGGAACCCATCTCGGACCAGCAGGCCCGATTCGCCGCCGCCGCCACGGATCGCAGACGCCCGCGCGAGCCGCGTCCCTCCGCCCGCTTCGCTCCGGCCACCGCTCGCGGAGTTCGCCTCCGCCACCGCCTCCTCGCGCCCGGCTCTTCCACCACCGCTTTCGTGCCCCGGCGCCCGGCTTTCCGCCGAAGCGCCTCAGCGCCGCCTCCCCGTCGTGGCGCCTCCGCCGTCTGTCGCCTTGCCGTCCTTAAGCGCCCGAGGCCGCCGCCCCTCGCCTTCGCCCGGCGCGCCAGCGCCGCCGCCGCCGGATCGGGCGGGACCGACCAGCCCCACCGCGCGCCCTCCGGTTTCCTCTCGCCCGGAGCTGCCTCGTCATCGCCGGAGTTGGATCGGGACGAGATCCATCCATCCCCGAACCAAACGCCCACGCCTGTCCCCGGATCTCTCCGTCCCGGGACCTTCTTGTCCAGCTTTCGCGGGGTAAAAATCGCCCAAGTCCGTGAGTTCTTCATCATATGTACCCATGTTCATCATGCCATAATTATTTGCATAGTGCTCCGTTTTGCTCTCATAATATGTCAAAATGTTCGTCATGAGACGCTATACATTTCATTCCATTGTGCCATGCTTGTTTGAGATCATCTTGATGCCTGAATCTTCGTTGCAAGAGTGCTATATGATGTTAACCTGCTGAAACTGTTATAACTTGATGATTTGTCATTTTTTTTTGCATTTGATGTGTGCATCCTATGAGCATGAGTCCTACATGTGTTTCGGACTACATCATGCCATCTTTACAGGGGTGCTTGCCATGTAGTTTTTTGGGTCTTGTACTGAGTGCATCGAGCTTGTTAAGTAGTGTACTCGCTGTTGCTGTTTTGCATGTCTGAATCTGCTATATCATGATGATATGTTAACCTGCTTCTACAAGTCATTATATGCATAATCTGGAGATGTTCACTAAGGATGTTTTGTTTTAAATGTCTTGCTATATCCATCCTTGCCCTTTGTTGCAATTATAGTCTGCTGTAACTTGTTTTAATCTTGCTCTCAAATTGCTAAATTATGTTGTTGTCAGCCTGTTAACTTTAAGTTCAGTTTTGCCATGAGATTTGCTAGTGATCCATGCATCCTATGAACTTGCTCTTGCCATGTTTAGCTTCATAAACATGTCTTCTTACTGTTGGGTGCCTTGACATGCCATGTATTGCTCTGTGATGAGTGGTTCAAGCTCACCAACATGCCTACTTATTGTTGTTCCTGCCATGTATGAAGCTGTCATATCATTTGCCATGTTTACATGGGTGCCATCATATTTTCTGTGCCCTTTTGGCTCATGGTCAGTAATGGACTTTTGTTCTATGCAATCATTAGATTCATTCCATGCCTTTGTTTGCCATGATACGTTCTTGTAGCATGTTGTTTGATAGCTCTAAACATTGCAACCTGATGTTATTTTCTGCTAAGCCTGAAACTGTTGTTATTTGCAATCTTGCCATGTCCTTGTATGCTGTTTCTGGACATAGCTCAGTGTTCATATTTTGTCATGCTTGACCTGTACTTCATGCCCATGCCTTTCGTTTTCAAGTTCAGATGCTGTAGCATAGTGTTTTGATGCTTGCAAAATACCTACTTGCTGTTATGGACAGATTGTTATGACTTGTAGTGTGTTGAACCGTTGCTCCGTTTTGAGTGTGCTCTATATGAAACTTGCTTGTTTTTGCATATAGTTTCATATTATCATGTTGCATCCATGTTTTGAGGTGTTTTTTTGATGTTTGGGTGCATTTTGCACCAATGCCATGTTTCACTTGTTTTGCTCATATCTTCTAGGCCGTAGCTCCAAACCTAATGAACTTTATATGTAACTTGACTAGAATTTCGTGTAGATCATCTTGGTGCATATTAACTTGCTGTTTAACAACTTGAACATAAGGTTTATTCAGATCTGGACCAATTTCGAAATTTGCATATGAGGACTTACCGGAATTGTTATATGTCGTTTCCGGCCTCATTTAAACTTGTCTTGTTGTGTTGCTCTTGTATGCATCATCCCTTGCCATGAGTAGCTTCATGTAGCCTTGTCATGCATCATGCTTGTTTGTGCATCATGCCTTGTTCATGTGTGGTGTGTTTACTATGTTGTGTGCTTCTTCTTATTAGTTCCTGTTTCGTTGCGATTGTGAGGATTCGTTCGTCTACGCTTGGTTCGGCTTCATCCGTTCGTCTTCTTCATGGACTGGTTCTTCTTCCTAGCGGGATTTCAGGCAAGATGACCGTCACCTTGGATCTCATTACTATCATTGCTATGCTAGTTACTTCGTTCTATCGCTATGCTGCGCTACCTATCACTTGCTGCTCAAGCCTCCCAAATTGCCATGAACCTCTAACCCGTTGTCACCCTTCCCAGCAAACCGTTGCTTGGCTATGTTACCGCTTTGCTCAGCCCCTCTTATATGTGTGCATCCTATGAGCATGACTCCTACATGTGTTTTGGACTACATCATGCCATCTTTACAGGGGTGCTTTCCATGTATTTTTGTGTGTCTTTTACTGAGTGCATCGATCTTGTTAAGTAGGGTACTCGTTGTTGCTGTTTTGCATGTCTGAATCTGCTATATCATGATGATATGTTAACCTGCTTCTACAAGTCATTCTATGCATAATCTGGAGATGTTCACTAAGGGTGTTTTGTTATACATGTCTTGCTCCATTAATCCATGCCCTTTTTTGCAATTATAGTATTCTTTAACTTGTTGTAATCTTGCTCTCAATTTGCTAAATAATGTTGTTGTCAGCCTGTTAACTTTAAGTTCAGTTTTTCCATGAGCTTTGCTAGTGATCCATGCACCCTATGAACTTGATCTTGCCATTTTTAGCTTCATAAACATGTCTTCTTACTGTTGGGTTCCTTTACATGCCATGTATTGCTCTGTGATGAGTGGTTCAAGCTCACCAACATGCCTACTTATTGTTGTTCCTGCCATGTATGAAGCTGTCATATTATTTGCCATGTTTACATGGGTGCCATCATATTTTCTGTACCCTTTTGGCTCATGGTCGGTAATGGACTTTTGTTCTATGCAATTAGTAGATTCATTCCATGCCTTTGTTTGCCATGATAAGTTCCTGTAGCATGTTGTTTGATAGCTCTAAACATTGCAACCTGATGTTATTTTCTGCTAAGCCTGAAACTGTTATTATTTGCAATCTTGCCATGTCCTTTTGAGCATGTTCTAGTTGTTTATGGAGATAGCTCAGTGTTCATGTTTTGTCATGCTTGACCTGTACTTCATGCCCATGCTTTTTGTTTTCACGTTGAGATGCTGTAGCATAGTGTTTTGATGCTTGCAATATGCCTACTTGCTTTTATGGACAGATTGTTATGACTTGTATAGTGTGTGTTGAACCGTTGCTCCGTTTTGAGTGTGCTCTATATGAAACTTGCTTGTTTTTGCATATAGTTTCATATTATCATGTTGCATCCATGTTTTGTGGTGTTTGCTTGATGTTTGGGTGCAATTTGCATATGTGCCATGTTTCACTTGTTTTGCTCATATCTTCTAGGCCGTAGCTCCGAATCTAATGAACTTTATATGTAACCTGACTAGAATTTCGTGTAGATAATCTTGGTACATCTTAACTTGCTGTTTAACAACTTGAACATAAGGTTTATTCAGATCTGGACCAATTTCGAAATTTGCATATGAGGACTTACCGGAATTGTTATATGTCGTTTCCGGCCTCATTTAAACTTGTCTTGTTGTGTTTCTCTCGTATGCATCATCCCTTGCCATGAGTAGCTTCATGTAGCCTTGTCATGCATCATGCTTGTTTGTGCATCATGCCTTGTTCATGTGTGGTGTGTTTACTATGTTGTGTGCTTCTTCTTGTTAGTTCCTGTTTCGTTGCGATCGTGAGGATTCGTTCGTCTACGCTTGGTTCGGCTTCATCCGTTCGTCTTCTTCATGGACTCGTTCTTCTTCCTAGCTGGATTTCAGGCAAGATGACCATCACCTTGGATCTCATTACTATCATTGCTATGCTAGTTACTTCGTTCTATCGCTATGCTGCGCTACCTATCACTTGCTGCTCAAGCCTCCCAAATTGCCATGAACCTCTAACCCGTTGTCACCCTTCCCAAAGAAACCGTTGTTTGGCTATGTTACCACTTTGCTCAGCCCTCTTATAGCGTTGCTAGTTGCGGTGAAGATGAAGTTTGCTCCATGTTGGATTATGTTTATGTTGGGATATCACAATATCTCTTATATTATTAATGCATCTATATACTTGGTAAAGGGTGGAAGGCTCGGCCTTATGCCTGGTGTTTTGTTCCACTCTTGCCGCCCTAGTTTCCGTCATATCGGTATTATGTTCCCGGATTTTGCGTCCCTAACGCGGTTGGGTGATCTATGGGACCCCCTTGACAATTCGCTTTGAATAAGACTCCTCCAAAGAAGGCCCAACCTTCGTTTTACCATTTGCCACACCACCACCTACTTTCCCTTGGTTTTAATTAACCCACGGGTCATCTTTATTTAGCCCCCCCCCCCCCGGGGCCAATGCTTGTCTAAGTGTTGGCCCGAACCGAGTAGATCAAGGGGCCCCTGGGAAACTTCGGTCTGGTTTTACTCGTAGGATGTCTCATCCGGTGTTCCCCTGACAACGAGATATGTGCAGCTCCTATCGGGATTGTCGGCACATCGGGCGGCTTTGCTGGTCTTGTTTTATTACTGTCGAAATGTCTTGTAAACCGGGTTTCCGAGACTGATCGGGTCTTCCCGGGGAGAAGGAATATCCTTCATTGATCGCGAGAGCTTATAATGGGCTAAGTTGGGACACCCCTGCAGGGTATAAACTTTCGAGAGCCGTGCCCGCGGTTATGTGGCATATGGGAATTTGTTAATATCCGGTTGTAGTAAACTTGAAGTAAACTCTTCTAAAATACTCCAACCGTGTGCGTAACCGTGAGTGTCTCTTTTCGGGTGGACCGAGAGGAGAACACGGTTTACGGGTTATGTTTGACGTAAGTAGGAGTTCAGGATCACTTCTTGATCATTGCTAGCTTCACGACGGTTCCGCTTGCTCTCTTCTCGCTCTTATTTGCGTTGGTTAGCCACCATATATGCTTAGTCGCTGCTGCAACCTCACCACCTTACCCCTTCCTTTCCCATTAAGCTTTGCTAGTCTTGATACCCATGGTAATGGGATTGCTGAGTCCTCGTGCCTCACAGATTACTACACCAACAGTTGCAGGTACAGGTTTGTGATGATCATGACGCGAGAGCGATGTTGCTTGCTTTGGAGTTCTTCTTCTGCTTCTTCTTCGATCAGGGGATAGGTTCCAGGTCGGCAGCCTGGGCTAGCAGGGTGGATATTGTTTGAGTTTCTGTTTATGATTCATCCGTAGTCGGATGTTGATCTTGTATGTTGTATTGTTGTGTTCATGTGACATTGTATGTCTTGGTTGTATCCCTATGTATTATGTAATGTTGATGTAATGATATCCACCTTGCAAAAGCGTTTCAATATGCGGGTCTATCCTTGGTGGGACCTTCGAGTTCCTTTTGGATAGGTTCGCATATTGGGCGTGACACATGGACTTTATTACCGGATTACCCAGAACCAAGGCAGGATATGATTCAATATGGGTAGTTGTGGATCGTTTGACCAAAGTAGCCCATTTCATCCCAGTGAAAACAACCTATACAAGTGCAAAGTTGGCCAAGATATATATGACCAGGATCGTATGTTTGCATGGAGTTCCGAGGAGCATCGTATCAGATAGAGGAACACTGTTTACTTCAAAGTTTTGGCATCAGCTACACCAGACTTTGGGTACCAGATTGGAGTTTAGTACCGCGTTCCACCCGCAGATGGATGGACAGACAGAGAGAGTCAATCAGATTCTGGAGGACATGTTGAGAGCCTATGCGCTAGATTATGGATCTAGTTGGGATGACAATTTGCCGTACGCAGAGTTCTCGTACAACAACAGCTACTGTGCCAGGTTTGAAGATGGCACCGCTCAAGCTCTGTATGGACGCAGATGTAGAACACCGTTGATGTGGGATGAGATTGGAGACCATCAGTTGTTTGGACCAGATTTGATCAAGGAATCGGAGGAGAAGGTTAAGCGATCGAGATGCAGACTAAAGATTGCTCAGTCTAGACAGAAGAGTTACGCAGACTCAAAACGCAAGGAAGTAACCTATGAAATTGGAGACAGAGCCTATCTGCGAATATCACCCTTGAGGGGAGTGAAACGTTTTGGAGTAAAGGAAAAGTTAGCCCCAAGTTTGTAGGACCGTATCGTGTTTTGGAACGGATGGGAGAAGTTGCCTACAAGCTGGAGTTACACGAAGGATTGTCGGGAGTTCACGATGTGTTTCACGTATCACGGTGAAGAAGTGCCACGAGATGGCCGATATATCGTTAAATGATACGGTGCCCCTAGAGGCGTCTGATTGGATAGTAATTTGACTTATGAGGAGAAGGCAGTAAAGATTCTTGATTTCGACGGTTGAGTCACTCATGACAAGGTTATCAAGTTTTGCAAAGTTCAGTGGAGCCACCATACCGAGGAGGAAGCCACCTGGGAACGAGAAGATGATATTCGCAAGGACCATCCGCACCTATTTTCTAGCCAACCCGAATCTCGAGGGCGAGATTCATCTTAAGGGGGGTAGGTTTGTAACATCCCAAATTTTCAATTTGGCATGTTATACATAGGTCATCCATGCAGATCATATTTTATTGCATTTTCGTTTGCAATCCTCGAAATCCTAAGCAACTCAAGGACCCTCGGAGAGAGTTGGGGATTTTTCGATTTTCATATTTGATTTTTATCAAGTAGTGAAGACGAGGATTTTGATTTTTATTATTTTTCTCTCCGGAAAATATTTCATTTTTAAATAATAAATGAGGGGAGATAATATGACTTCTCCAAAATAATTGAAATATCGGAGGAAAATGTTAAAATCATTATTTGGATTTTATTTGATTTATTTGGAATTTTATTTGCCCTAGAAAAATTTGCATGTTTTAAAAATTGTATTTTAGGGGCCAAGAAAAGTTCATCTTGTTCTAAATATTTTATTTAGACGGAGAAAACGTGTTTTGGTATTTTTAGTTTTTTATTTATTTTTCTAGGATTTTTATAAGTTTGGTGAACGCTTTTTTTAAGGACCATACCGGGCCAAAGGGCCCCGCCCGACCCGCCGCGTCCGACCCGGACACCGCTGCCGCCGCCTTGCCCCCTCCCCCAAGTCGGACCCCCCACCAACCTATATAAGCCGCCCTCCCCCCTCTACCCACCGCCACCACCATCGCCCACCCGGGTCGAGCCGCGCCGCCCGAGTCGCCGCCGCCGCCTCTAGCCGCCTCGCCACCGCCGCCACCCCGCCGCCCCTCGCCGAGTCCCGCCGGAGTCGCCCCGCCCGCCGGACGACCTCGCCGGAGGTAGCCGCCCCGCCGCCGGTTTTTTTAAGAAAAACCCCTACGTTTTTTTTTAGAAAAAAACCCCTAGTTCTTTTTTTATTTAGATCGGGTTTTTTCGGTTTATTTGTTTAGCGAGCGTTCGTTCGTTCGTTCGTTCTAACGAACGTGTTCGTCGTTTAGTTTCTGCTAACGAACGTTCGTTCGTTTAGCCGTTCGTCGTTTTTCTTTTTTATCGGATTTATTCCGCGATTTTTCTGATCGTGATTTCTGATCCGATGTTCGAACTAGTATAACTTTTCGCTCATTTATCGGAATCAGGCGATTCAAGCGCCTGGAGTTTCATCTCGAAACCCTCTTTCCGAATAGCCAACTCAAACAAGTTTTGCCTCTGTAAAATTTGACCCTAGTTCAGATTAGTAAACGGATCTTGTTTCTTTCGCCGTTTGAGTTTCGTTGCTCCGTTTGGTTTGATTCTTCTTGTGAACCGGAGTTCTTAAGTTGAACTCTCCGTTCAGCCTCTTTCAGTTGAAGTTTCGTTTGTGCATCTTTGCTTGTTGCTTATGTATGTTGTTGTTTGTTTGCGATAGAATTCCCGGAGTGCGAAGCGTGTTACTACGAGTCTCTAGGGTTCGCGGATCGTCGACAAGGCAAGTAACACTTTGATCATATTCCTTTTCATACCCAGTTTTTATGCATTAGTTCAACCCTCAAACATTGCATGGTTAGGATGTCATTAATTTGTGGGTTGGGAAGTAGATGATGAGGTAGGAACCTATTGTCCTGTTACTATCAAACCCTTGGGAGATACTTCCACGTGTTGCTTATATTGCTATGCTATGCTCGTAGACGTGGTTGGGTTTGAGAGTTATTCATGACAGATGTGAGATTGTTAATTAATGGTTTACTTTAAGGTGGCAACTTTAATACACATCTGGGTGGATTGAGGCACTGGGGAACCCAGTGTTGTCTGTTTTGTTTTGGAAATCCCGGGGTACCCGTGTGATCTTCCTATGGACCGCCACCCAGGCTTAAAGGGAACTGAGATTATTCATGCTAGAAACTTCCGTGCGCAGCCACAAGCTATTATGGGCTCTAGCATAGTTGAGTAAGTTACGTGAAGCTCTTGAAGAGGTAGATCAGCATGTAGTGGGTTTTGTAGGTTTGGTATGGTCTACCCGGAGTAGAGAGTTAATGTTTCTGAAAGACTGTGTCTCGGTCATCCGTTTCTCAAACACCATGCAGTGCGAGAAATCAAGGGAGGTGATCGAGTCTTGTGGGGAAAAGTGTGCAAACCTCTGCAGAGTGTACAATCTAATCATGGTTAGCCGTGTCCCTGGTTATGGACAATTCTGAGTATCTAGTACTTGAGTATTCACATGTATCTCATCACTCTAAATTAATATTGCTGGGTTGTTAATTACTTTAATTGGGATTGAGTTTGGGTTATACCTTCTCAATGATGTTTCAACCACCATGATAGTTAAATTAAAATTTATTCCTTTGATGTAGGGAAAAATTGGCTTTCCAAATCAGAATCAGAGAGCTTTCCACCAGCCAAACAAGCATGTAGTGTTAGCATTATTCTGTTATTGCTCTATTGTGTTTCATTGCCAGCATATTCCATGTGCTGACCCGTTCTCGGGCTGCAACGTATTATGTTGCAGACTTTTCAAACGAGGAGTAAGGTTCGATATGCCGTTGTCGTGCAGCTCAGCTATGCCGTTGGAGTTGATGGACTCACTTTATCTTCCAAGCCTTCCGCTGTTATCGTATTAGATGGCCTTAAGCCATATTATTGTAATAAGTTCTCTTTTGAGACATTCGATGTAATAAGTGTGTGATTGCTACTCTGTTATAAATCCTTTGAGTACTGTGTGTGTGTCAGCATTACCGATCCAAGGATGACACGGAAGCACAGAGACTTGACCATCTGAGGTCGGGTCGCTACAAGCATATTTAAGAGTATCAGGCAACGGTTTAATCTCAAACACGGGATCGCCCTTGGGTGGAGGGGGATCCCCTAGGATTTCAACAGGAAAATTGTGTTTCATAATAGGTTCCTGTTTAAAGAATACTTCATCTATTTCCCTTCCTTCATTCATAAACATATCACTTTCATGGTCTAGCAAATATTGTTCTAAAGGATCACTAGGAGGTATGGCAATACAAGTAAGACCAATAATTTCATCCTTACTATGCAATTCTTCTTCACGGTGTTGTCTACTAAATTTAGGGAAATTAAACTCATGAGACATATCACCCAAGCCAATAGTAACAACATTCTTTTCGCAGTCTATCTTAGCATTAACGGTGTTCAAGAAGGGTCTTCCAAAAATAATGGGAAAAAAAGCTATCTTGTGGGGAACCAAGAACAAGAAAATCAGCAGGGTATTTAGTTTTCCCACACAAGACTTCAACATCTCTAACAATTCCCATTGGTGAAATAGTATCTATATTGCCAAGCTTAATTGTGACATCAATATCTTCTAACTCAGCAGGTGCAATTTCATGCATAATTTCTTTGTATAAGTCAAAGGGTATTGCACTAACACTAGCACCCATATCACATAACCCATGATAACAATGATCTCCTATTTTAATAGAAATAACAGGCATGCCTACCATAGGTCTATGTTTATCTTCAGCACAAGGTTTGGCAATTCTAGCAGTTTCACCGCAGAAATAAATAACATGCCCGTCAATTTTATCAGCCAAGAGATCTTTAACAATAGCAATACTAGGTTCAACTTTAACTTGCTCGGGAGGTGTATAAGTTCTAATATTGCTTTTACGAACCACAGTTGAAGCTTTAGCATGATCCTTTATTCTAACAGGGAAAGGTGGTTTCTCAACATAAGAAGTAGGAACAACAGGATCATTATAAGTGACAGTCTTTTCTTCAACTTTAGTAGGTGCAGCTACTTTTACTTCTATGCGAGGATGATATTTAAACCACTTCTCCTTGGGGAGATCAATATAAGTAGCAAAAGATTCACAGAAAGAGGCTACTATCTCGGAGTCAAGTCCATATTTAGTGCTAAACTTACGGAAAATATCAGTATCCATAAAAGATTTAACACAATCAAACTTAGGTGTCATACCTGACTCCTTACCTTCATCGAGATCCCAATATTCAGAGTTGCGTTTAATTCTATCCAATAATTTCCATTTGAATTCAATAGTCTTCATCATAAAAGAGCCACCACAAGAAGTATCGAGCATGGATTGATTATTACGAGAAAGCCGAGCATAAAATTTTTGAAGAATTATTTCTCTTGAGAGCTCATGATTGGGGCATGAATATAACATTGATTTAAGCCTCCCCCACTCTTGAGCGATGCTTTCTCCTTCGTGAGGCCAAAAATTATATATATAATTGCGATCACGATGAACAAGATGCATAGGATAATACTTCTGATGAAATTCCAATTTCATTCGTTTATAGTTCCATGCTCCCGTGTCATCACATAGCCTATACCATGTCAATGCATCTCCCTTCAAAGATAAAGGGAAGACCTTCTTCTTAACAACATCATCGAGTATACCTGCAAGCTTAAATGATCCACAAACTTCATCCACATAGATTAGGTGCTCATCAGGATGCTTTGTTCCATCTCCTGCAAAAGGATTATCTAGCAGTTTTTCTAACATACCCGAAGGAACTTCAAAGGGAACATTCTCATTTTCAGTAGGTTCAGTAGGTTGAGGAGCAACTCTTTGCTCTAATGGTCGGGGTGAAGAAACCCCGAACAAGCTCTCAGAGAATTACTTTCCATAGTAACAAATGACAGTAAATTTCAGCACACTATATAAATTTTTCCTTACCAAATTCCACCTACCAAAGGCGCTTCATTCCCCGGCAATGGCGCCAGAAAAGAGTCTTGATGACCCACAAGTATCAGGGATCTATCGTAGTCCTTTCGATAAGTAAGAGTGTCAAACCCAACGAGGAGCAGAAGGAAATGATAAACGGTTTTCAGCAAGGTATTCTCTGCAAGTACGGAAATAAGTAGTAACAGATAGTTCTGTGATAAGATAATTTGTAACAAGCAACAAGTAACAAAAGTAAATAAAGTGCATCAAGGTGGCCCAATCCCTTTTGTAGCAAAGGACAAGCCTGGACAAACTCTTATATGGAGAAAAGCGCTCCCAAGGACACATGGGAATATCGTCAAGCTAGTTTTCATCACTTTCATATGATTCGCGTTCGGTACTTTGATAATTTGATATGTGGGTGGACCGGTGCTTGGGTGGTGTTCTTACTTGAACAAGCATCCGACTTATGATTAACCTCTAATGCAAGCATCCGCAACTACAACAAAAGTATTAAGGTAAACCTAACCATATCATGAAACATATGGATCCAAATCAGCCCCTTACGAAGCAACACATAAACTAGGGTTTAAGCTTCATCACTCTAGCAACCCATCATCTACTTATTACTTACCAATGCCTTCCTCTAGGCCCAAATAATGGTGAAGTGTTATGTAGTCGACGCTCACATAACACCACTAGAGGCTAGACAACATACATCTCATCAAAATATCGAATCTAATACCAAATTCACATGACTACTAATAGCAAGACTTCTCCCATGTCCTCAGGAACAAACATAACTACTCACAAAGCATATTCATGTTCATAATCAGAGGGGTATTAATATGCATAAAGGATCTGAACATGTGATCTTTCCCCAAGTAAACCAACTAGCATCCACTACAAGGAGTAATCAACACTACTAGCAACCTACTAGTACCATTCCCGTACTTGGAGACAAGAATTGGATACAAGAGATGAACTAGGGTTTTGAGAGGAGATGGTGCTGGTGAAGATGTTGATGGAGATTGCCCTCTCCCGATGAGAGGAGCGTTGGTGATGACGATGGCGATGATTTCCCTCCCGAGGAGAAGTGTCCCCAGCAGAATAGCTCACGGAGCCCTAGATTGGTTCCGCCAAGGTTACGCCTCTCCCGAAGTGAGTCTCGTCCCGAAGGTTGCTTATAATTTTCCCTCAAGAAAGACCTCATATAGCAGAAGATGGCCACCGGAGAGCCAACAGGGGCCCACGAGGCGAGGCGCGCCCCACCCGCGTGGGCTGTGTGGGTCCCTCCGACGCATTTCTTCCGCTCAATATTTTTTATTATTTCCAAAAATGACTTTCGTGGAGTGTCAGGACTTTTGGAGTTGTGCAGAATAGGTCTCTAATATTTGCTCCTTTTCCAGCCCAAAATTCCAGCTACCGGCATTCTCCCTCCTTATGCAAACCTTTTAAAATAAGAGAGAATAGGCATAATTATTGTGATATAACGTGTAATAACAGCCCATAATGATGCAAAATGGATGTATCATGCTCCCACTCACTTTCTTGTGAACACAGGCTTCATTGCAAGTCTGTATAAAAGTATATGCTTTGATCAACTTATCAAAGTGTGTATTCCAACTCCGAGATGTTTGCACCACTCCATAGATGGATCGCTGGAGCTTGCATATTTTGTTAGCACCTTTAGGATTGACAAAACCTTCTGGTTGCATCATATACAACTCTTCTTTATTAAATCCATTAAGGAATGCAGTTTTGTTTATCCATTTGCCAGATTTCATAAAATGCGGCAATTGCTAACATGATTCGGACAGACTTAAGCATAGATACGAGTGAGAAACTCTCATCGTAGTCAACACCTTGAACTTGTTGAAAACCTTTTGCGACAATTCTAGCTTTGTAGATAGTAACACTACTATCAGCGTCCATCTTCCTCTTGAAGATCCATTTATTCTCGATGGCTCACCAATCATCGGGCAAGTCAATCAAAGTCCATACTTTGTTCTCATACATGGATCCGATCTCAGATTTCATGGCCTCGAGCCATTTTGCGAAATCTGGGCTCATCATCGCTTCCTCATAGTTCGTAGGTTCGTCATGGTCTAGTAACATGACCTCCAGAACAGGATTACCGTACCACTCTGGTGCGGATCTTACTCTGGTTGACCTATGAGGTTCAGTAGCAACTTGATCTGAAGTTTCATGATCATCATCATTAACTTCCTCACTAATTGGTATAGACGTCACAGGAACCGGTTTCTGTGATGAAATATTTTCCAATAAGGGAGTAGGTACATTTACCTCATCTAGTTCTACTTTCCTCCCACTCACTTCTTTCGAGAGAAACTCCTTCTCTAGAAAGGATCCAAATTTAGCAACAAATGTCTTGCCTTTGGATCTGTGATAGAAGGTGTACCCAATATTTCCTTTTTGGGTATCCTATGAAGACGCACTTCTCCGATTTGGGTTCGAGCTTATCATGTTGAAACCTTTTCACATAAGCATCGCATTCCCAAACTTTAAGAAACGACAGCTTATGTTTCTCGCCAAACCACAGTTCATACAGTGTCATCTCAACGGATTTAGATGGTTCCCTATTTAACGTGAATGTAGCTGTCTCTAATGCATAACCCCAAAAAACGGTAGTGGCAAATCGGTAAGAGACATCATAGATTGCACTATATCCAATAAAGTACGGTTATGACGTTCAGACACACCATTACGCTGTGGTGTTCCGGGTGGCATGAGTTTCTGAAACTATTCCACATTGTTTTAATTGAAGGCCAAACTCGTAACTCAAATATTCGTCTTCGTGATCAAATCGCAGAAAACTTTATTTTCTTGTTACGATGATTCTCCACTTCACTCTGAAATTCTTTGAACTTTTCAAATGTTTCAGACTTGTGTTTCATCAAGTAGATATACCCATATCTGCTCAAATCATTTGTGAAGGTTAGAAAATAACTATACCCGCCGTGAGCCTCAACACTCACCAGATCGCATACGTCAGTATGTATTATTTTCAATAAGTCAGTTGCTCGCTCCATTGTTCTGGAGAACGGAGTCTTAGTCATCTTGCCCATAAGGCATGGTTCGCAAGCATCAAGTGATTCCAAAATCCCATCAGCATGGAGTTTCTTCATGCGCTTTACACCAATATGACCTAAACGGGAGTGCCACAAATAGGTTGCACTATCATTATTAACTTCGCATCTTTTGGCTTCAATATTATGAATATGTGTATCACTAAGATCGAGATCCAACAAACCATTTTTATTGGGTGTATGACCATAGAAGGTTTTATTCATGTAAACAGAACAACAATTATTCTCTTAATTTAAATGAATAACCGTATTGCAATAAACATGATCAAATCATATCCATGCTCAACGCAAACACCAAATAACACTTATTTAGGTTCAACACTAATCCCGAAAGTATAGGCAGTGTGCGATGATGATCATATCAATCTTGGAACTACTTACAACACACATCGTCACCTCGCCCTTAAGTAGTTTCTGTTCATTCTGCAATTCCCGTTTCGAGTTTAGCAACTGAACTAGTATCAAATACTGAGGGGTTGCTATAAACACTAATGAGGTACACATCAATAACATGTATATCAAATATACCTTTGTTCACTTTGCCATCCTTCTTATCCGCCAAATACTTGGGGCAGTTCCACTTCCAGTGACCAGTCCCTTTGCAGTAGAAGCACTTAGTCTCAGGCTTAGGTCCAGACTTGGGCTTCTTCACTTGAGCAGCAACTTGCTTGCCGTTCTTCTTGAAGTTCCCCTTTCTTCCCTTTGTCCCTTTACTTGAAACTAGTGGTCTTCTCAATCATCAACACTTGATGCTCTTTCTTGATTTCTACCTTCATCGATTTCATCATCATGAAAAGCTCGGGAGTCGTTTTCGTCATCCCTTGCATACTATAGTTCATCATGAAGTTCTACTAACTTGGTGATGATGACTGGAGAATTCTGTCAAGCACTATTTTATCTGGAAGATTAACTCCCACTTGATTCAAGTGATTGTAGTACCCAGACAATCTGAGCACATGCTCACTGCTTGAGCTATTCTCCTCCATCTTTTAGCTATAGAACTTGTTGGAGACTTCATATCTCTCAACTCGAGTATTTGCTTGAAATATTAACTTCAACTCTTGGAACATCTCATATGGTCCATGATGTTCAAAATGTCTTTGAAGTCCCGATTCTAAGCCGTTAAGCATGGTGCACTAAACTATCAAGTAGTCATCATATTGAGCTAGCCAAACGTTCATAACGTCTGCATCTGCTCCTGCAATAGGTCTGTCACCTAGCGGTGCATCAATGACATAATTCTTCTGTGCAGCAATGAGGATAATCCTCAGATCACGGATCCAATCTGCATCATTGCTACAAACATCTTTCAACTTAGTTTTCTATAGGAACATATCAAAAATAAAACAGGGGAGCTAAACGCGATCAATTCATCTACAACATAGATATGCTAATACTACCAGGACTAAGTTAATGATAAATTAAAGTTCAATTAATCATATTACTTAAGAACTCCCACTTAGATAGACATCCCTCTAACCATCTAAGTGATCACGTGATCCAAATCAACTATACCATGTTCGATCATCACGTGAGATGGAGTTTTCAATGGTGAACATCACTATGTTGATCATATCTACTATATGATTCACGCTCGACATTTCGGTCTCAGTGTTCCGAGGCCATATCTGCATATGCTAGGCTCGTCAAGTTTAACCTGAGTATTCCGCTTGTGCAACTGTTTTGCACCCGTTGTATTTGAACGTAGAGCTTATCACACCCGATCATCACGTGGTGTCTCATCACGAAGAACTTTCGCAAGGGTGCATACTCAGGGAGAACATTTATACCTGGAAATTTAGTGAGACATCATCTTATAATGCTACAGTCGATCTAAGCAAAATAAGATGCATAAAAGATAAACATCACATGCAATCAATATAAGTGATATGATATGGCCATCATCATCTTGTGCTTGTGATCTCCATCTCTGAAGCACCGTCATGATCACCATCATCACCGGTAGCGACACCTTGATCTCCATCGTAGCATCGTTGTCGTCTCGCCAACTATTGCTTCTCGACTATCGCTACCGCTTAGTGATATAGTAAATCTATTGCAGTGCGATTGCTTTGCATACAATAAAGCGACAACCATATGGCTCCTGCCAGTTGCCGATAACTCAGTTACAAAACATGATCATCTCATACAATAAAATATAGCATCATGGCTTGACCATATCACATCACAAGATGCCCTGCAAAAACAAGTTAGACGTCCTCTACTTTGTTGTTGCAAGTTTTCGGGGCTGCTACGGGCAGAGCAAGAACCGTTCTTACCTACGCATCAAAACCACAGCGATAGTTCGTCAAGTTAGTGTTTTTTAACCTTCTCAAGGACCGGGCGTAGCCACACTCGGTTCATCTAAAGTTGGAGAAACTGACACCCGCCAGCAACCTCTGTGCAAAGCACGTCGGTAGAACCAGTCTCGCGTAAGCGTACGCGTAATGTCGGTCCAGGCCGCTTCATCCAACAATACCGCCGTATGACATGTTGGTAAGCAGTATGACTTATATCGCCCATAACTCACTTGTGTTCTACTCGAGCATATAACATCTACGCATAAAACCAGGCTCGGATGCCACTGTTGGGGAACGTAGTAATTTCAAAAAAAAATCCTACGCACACACAGGATCATGATGATGCATAGAAACGAGAGGGAGAGTGTTGTCCACGTACCCTCGTAGACCGAAAGCGGAAGCGTTAGCACAACGCGGTTGATGTAATCGTACGTCTTCACGATCCAACTTCTTTGCGTTTCCATTTGCAGGCTTGGTTTTTGGCTTCATGGTAGGCGCATTATTTGGGGTGTTGGGATCTTGCGCCCTATACTCCTGGGTGATATTATTTTCGATCTGCATGCGACATTGAAGTACATCTGATGAATAAAAAATAAATATTATTAAGTTACAAAATATTTAAGAAAGACATAACACAATGACTTACCTTGATGTTGCCACGGCCGCGCCCATTGTCATAGTCGAACCGATCTCTCCTAGTGGCTGCACCTTCGGTCCAGTTCCTCATAAGAGGTTGTATGGACAAGTTGGGATTATAGGCGCATTCGCCTTCGACAGGTTGCACCTTCTCCCAGTACAAGTACTACGAAAAAATATAAGGATTTAGAGTTAGTACAATACATCACATAAAATTGCAATGATATGATAATTGACATTATGCAACAGGTCTCATATGTGTACCTGCAACAGAGCCAAATTGCCTTTCGGCCATTGGCGGAGGTGTTTGCCTTTCTTGACTATGTGAAGGCAATCAAGGAGAACACGCAGGGTGAACGCATTCTAGTTAATCTTTGAAATATGTTTTGCATCATCGACCAAAGCGTAGTACTGCTTTGGCACAATCTTGCTCGACATGGGAGCAATAATTGTTCCCAACAGGACAAGGACTACTTTCCGAAGGAAATCGTCGTCGGTGACTTTACTTTTAATTATGTCCTCAATGAGATTATCTATCACTATGTTTTCTGATGTCTTACTGAGAAATTGTGGCGGCACCCGCTCCTTGACGTCCTCGCCTTCTTCAGTCAGAATGTCCGAAGCGGACAGTCCTTGGTTCTCGAGGTTAAAGATGCACTTGACGTCGACCACACTGAGAGTCACCTCGCCAACCTGCTCTTGTATAATGAATCTGGTCGTGCTGGCCTGAAAATTCATAATCATATACCTAATCAGTAGGGTACGCATCTTAATAGATGGTATCTGCAGCATGTTGCGCAATGTTGTATCAACCACTCTAGCGCTTTGACCGCTCGATAGAGCGGCAACAAGCTTGCACCATTTTTCAACGGCGCATACTATTTCTCCATTCAGCTCATCCATCATGTTGAAAGAAAATATATAACTTCGTGACATTAGCGAACATTAATGCAAAAATAACAATAGACATGCAAAAATATAAAACTTTCTGGCAGTAGCTAACACTAATGCAAAAATAACACTAATGCAAATATAAAACTAGCACCATGTATACTGCAACATGCAGCCAAGTGTGTGCTGACATGAGGCAATAAAAAAATAACTACAATTGGTAATTGAATTTACTTGCATCTAATCAAGTTCTTTGAGTATAAGATAAATTATATAATCAATAAATTTAATATGGTAAACTGTTACTAATTCGTCTGGTGGTCTTATTAAAAGGGTGACAAATTGATCAGCTGTAAATAACTACAGTCTATAGCAATGGTACCTATTTGAGGTTCATCGACATCTAATGCTTATAACTCTTTAATGTTCTATGTGCACAATAATATAATTGGTTCATGTGACAAAAATTTAATTGGATCATGTGACAAAATATCTATTGCATCATGCTTCTCAAGAAACAACATCTTATTCTACCATGCTATGAAAGAACAAAAGATTTAGTTCATCTACGCCATCTGGTCAGAACGCATCTAGTCAAGTTGATACTAGTTGAAAATATGTGGTAAACCTAAGTCCATCAAAGCAACGAGACGGAGGAACTAGCTTTCTATGAAGGCGCGAGGTAAGTAGGACAACTTACTTGATCGGTCGACGAAGATGAAAGAAGTCCGCGATGCGTTGTCGGCGTAGTTCGTTGAGGTCGGCATGCACGTGCGGACGAACTTGATCTTCTCGGGGTTTTTGTGGCGTGTGGGATGCGGCGGACGGAGCTGTCGACGACTCGCCGGCAGGAGGCGATCTAGTCGACGACATGTGCGAGGAGGAGGAGGTTATATACGAGGTCGACTCCTAGGTCGTCGTAACTTCCCTGTGGCCAATCTCGCGATCTATATTTTCCTCCGTTGAAGCGAGGCTGAACGTGCTCCTCAATCGTAGGGATTAGGAACATATGGATTAGCATGATCCCGGAATTGTGTAACAGAACGACAACTACACTACTAGGAAAAGGCTAATTAGTGGCGCACCTGTTTTGGCCATTAATGACGCACTATAGGTGTGCGACTATCATCACGCCACTAGTAACAAGTACTAATGGCGCACCCCTGGTGCGCCATTAGTATACCAGATAATAGTGGCATACCTGGTAGTGCGCCATTACTATGTCCAACAGTGCGCCATTACTATCTATCTGGTGCGCCATTACTAACAAATTTTTTTCAAAAAAAATTCACATTTTTTTCAGAATTTTTTTCAATTTTTTTTCAGATTTTTTCTCTTAATATCGGGTCACTATGGCTTAATCTCGGGTCAATATGCTTAATCTCAAGTCAAATCACACTCCGTGGTCAAACTTCGCGGAAGGTCACCCGTCCTCACACTACTCCAGCACGAGCACGCTTAACTTCGCAGTTCTATCCAACCCCAGCACCACCTCATTTAATAGGCACTTGTTGATATATCTATCATATCAATCCTATTAAACCTTGTTGATGTCTATGACTTTGTTCATGTTTATGAATGTGATGAAATTTTGAAAAAATATTTCAAACTTCCCGGTCATATTACGTATCATATTTTCAACATTTTTTCCAAAAAAATTTGAAACCAATTTTTCTTCTACTACTAGTGGCGCACCTAGCAAATGGTGCGCCACGAGTAAGTTTGAATTTTTTTTCCGTTTTCCCCCTCTAGATCTTAAAAGCCCCGTATCTTTCATTATGTTAGGTTTTTGGGGATTCTGAAAATGTCCAACGGGGTTTCCCCGGTTGGATTCGGATGTAACTTTTTGAGTAGATGATTTTTCATATAAAAAACTTTTTAATATGAGTTCGTATGCAAAAGTTATGCCCATTTTACTAAATTCCAGAGATATTTTGCAAATAAAGTCGAAATTTTGCAAAAGTTATGCCCATTTTACTAAACTTTTTGAGTAAATTTTCCCAACAACTAGACAACATATCACGTGGGAAATTTATTTTCTTTTATTTTTTTGACATTTCCATCATTTTCTTTTATTTTTTTAAAACTGAAAAGGCGGTCCAGGGGGGTGCATTTGGTCAAAGCTACCAATGGCGCACCACCTACCAATGCGCCATTAGTAACCCTGGTTACTAATGGCGCACCTGTTACGTGGTGCGCCATTACTAGTTTTACAAAAAAAATTGTTAGTAGTGGCGCACCGTGGTTGTGGTGCGCCATTACTAGTTTGAACTAGTAATGGCGCACTATACCCTGGTGCGCCATTACTAGTTTTGAAAGAAAAGGTAAAAAAAATTGTTAGTAGTGGCGCATAGAGTGTGTGGTGCGCCATTACTAGTTAAAACTAGTAATGACGCACTATGCCCTGGTGGGCCATTACTAGTTTTCGAAAAATTAAAAAAAAATGTTAGTAGTGGCGCACCGTGGGTGTGGTGCGCCATTAGTGATATGGACACTAATGGCGTACCTACACATGGTACGCCACTGCTATATAGCAGTGGCGCACCACATATGTGGTGCGCCATTAATGTCTATATTAGCTATAGCCCTTTTCCTAGTAGTGCTACTCCCGTGATCGGCGTGCGTGTGATCGACCTGCATGGAAAGCGCAGTGTTGTGGGGCCCCACAATATGGATCCGACAGTTATTTGCGGTGCAGGCTGGCCCACCTACCTACATTGTTTCTTCCCTCAAAATAAATATCAATGGTTCTTCCCTCAAAAAAAATCTTTGTCGGGTAAAAGCGACACCTATGGGATCACAAGAATCCCTACTACGGTTGTCGGGGCGCAGGGTTGCGAAGAGCAGGGCTAATAGGCAGCACAAGGATTGTTTACCTAGATTCGGGCCACGAGGATGCATAAAACCCTAGTCCGGCTGGTTGGTTGGGCTGGCAGCCGCATGTGAACGGTGGTGGAAGCTTGGTCGTCGGCGGGCCTGGCGGTGGCCCTGCTGGCGTCCTTGGTGAAGGCCCGGCAAGGGTCTCGCCATGTGGCCCGGCAAGGGTCTTGCTGGCAGACATGTCGTCCCGGCAAGGATCTTGCCGAGTGCAATAACCTTCCTCGGCAAGGATCTTGCCGAGAATCATCGTCTTCTAATCCTTATGTGATCTTGAATATGTCTTCACAAAGATCTGCTTGCCACCACAGAGGTGTCTTCCCAAGCCTTGGCCCCACGTGGATGATGGCGTTGGGGGCCGTGAGCTCAAGGGCGGCTCGCTCTGTTGGTGTGGGGCGAGCTGCCCCGGCAAGGGTCTTGCTGGGGCTGCTGAGGCCGCCCCGGCAAGGGTCTTGCCGGGGGAACCTGCCTCGTCCCTCTGCTCTTTGTGGTCTTGGCCTTGGCGTTGCTCTGGCCATCTTGCGCTCTGGTCTTACCTTGGCTCACCTCCCTTGCTCTGCTTGGCGTGACCGTGGGCGCGGCTAAGACTGATCGTGCACAGGTATAGGGGTACAAAAAGTGCACCCCTCTTTTTGTACACCGACAGGAGCCCCTGGGCCTGGGCCACACATAAGCGCGATGCGTTGTTGGGCTAGGCCAAGAACGGTCTTGTGAGCAAGCGGGGCAGTTTTTACCGCGGTAAGACTTTTCGCGCGATGTGCTTCCCGTGACCCGCGTGCATGGCGCGGCGTGGAGGGGTGTGCGTGACGTGGGCGGCATGTGTGGGTTGATTCCCGCACGCATGCGTCACATCATAGTAATTGGGTAGCACGACTCGCGGCTTCCCCATAAAAGGATAACAGCGGGTGCACTGTTCCTTTTACCCCTCACACAACCCCAATCTCGAAAACCTCCGCCTTCCTTCCTCCAGGCTTTGTTCTTGCTTGCCGCCATTGCGCTTCCGCCACCCTCTGTCCTGCTCTCCTTCCCCAGCCGCCATGGCGCCAAAATCCACCAAGAGCAAGGGAAAGCTAAGGACGCCGGAGCCGCGGAGCCGCCAGAGAGTGCGCTGGCGGTGCAGCGGATGCAGTCCGCCATCTTCCCTTCGACAGTGGGTGTGTTCGAGCTTCGGGACTCCTTCAGGCCCCTATGGGGAGTGAAGACGGGGGGATTCGGGGCATCTAGGCACGCGCGTCGTCCCGCCGACTGCGCCGAGGCTGCCCCAAATCGGTACCCCTTCTTTGTCGATTATTTTTCCTGCGGGCTCTGTCCTCCCTTCTCCGATTTCTTCAGCGACGTCGTGCATACCTTTGGCTTCCGCCTCCTGGATTTTACTCCGAATGCTGTGGCGTGCATGGCTCTTTTCGCGCATCTCTGCGAAGGCTTCGCCGGGGTGCACCGCAACACGGCGCTTTTCCGCCATTACTTCTCCCCTCGGATCCAACCAGGGGGCGCCATCTCCGGTTGCATCGCCTGGGTCTCAAGATCCAAGGGAGCGTACCCGGAGGGCGCCATGAAGGAGATGTGGGACGAATGCAGGGCTGGTGGTGCTGGATCGAGGAGGAGGACCCGCCGGCGTTCTGTGAAGTTCGCTGGGCGCCGCCGGTCCGCAGAAGTGACTGGAACGACATCGACGGTGACGACGAGAAGCTCATGGTCGCCACCACCAGGATCCTCCAGCTCACCGAGGCCGGCCTCACCCTTGAGATGATCAGGGCGGACTTCATCCGCCGTCGGATCGCTCCACTGCATGACAAGGGAAGGCCAGCCTGGCTCTTCACGAACCCCACCGACATCATGCGGCTTCGTCCCGGCCTTGACCACAACTTCACGGTGATGGCGCACGCCCATTTCTGCCAACGGCTCTTCCAGCTTGACGTGGGCCGCGACGGCGAGGTCGAGCGGATCGGCAAGGTCGCGAGGGCCGCCGCGAAGGCCGGCAAGGTCCTCAAGGGGCCTTTGTTCAAGCTGCCAACGGGGATGGTCCCGTTGTGCAATAACTCGCGCCGGTCCGATATCATTGCCATGATGCTGGACTGCAACGCGCACGGCCCCGACCCGAGCTAGAAGGAGCCGAAGGACGTCGAGGTGCAGCAGTTCTTTGACACCCTGCACGAGGGGTACGTCAACGCCGACGCCGAGCGGCTGCTTGTCCAGGACACCACCCAAGCGGAGCTGGACTACATCGCCACCAGGGCGAGGGAGGCACAACTTTCCAGGGAGGCTGGCAGCACCGGTGGTGTGGAGGACAGGGTCGCGACGGCTGCGGAGGAGGAGGAGCTCGCCCGGTGGACGGTGGTCGCCGGGGGAGCCAGCAGCGCCGGCACCGAGGCTCCTCTTGTCGAAGATGTGACCGGCGAGTCGTCGGAGGAGGAGGCCGAGACCGCAGACCCGACGCCGCCTACGGGGAGGTGGCGAGTCCTGCGGTCGGCCTGTTCCGGCGAGCCGGTTCGGCTCGGCAGGCCTGTGCGGCCACAGCTGACCTTGGAGGGGCCCGGGCGCCACACGAGGGTCGCGGCGGCAAAGAAGCCGGCGAAGGCCGTGGTGAAGAAGGAGACAGCCGCCCCTTCTTCGTCCGCGCGTGTCCAGACACCAACTCCTTCTCCTCCTCCGGCGAATGTTGATACGGAGGTTACTTTTGATTATGGATCCCTCAGCCCTAGGAGGAAGAGGAAGACAGCAGAGGAGGAGGCGGACGACGAGCAAATATCTGGTTCCTTTTCGTTATCTCTGCCTCCTCAATCTGTGTTGCTCGTCTTGACTTGTTTTTGCCTTTACAGGGACGCGGAGACGCTGGCCCAGAGAGCGAGAAGGGCCAAGGTCTCGGCGGGTGGCCAGCCCCCGGCTGGTACTTCAAGGGCACCGTTGCTGGTGTTGAGCAGCCCAGACAGCAGCCCTCGGCGTAGCCCCCAGCGTAAGTTCATCACTCTTCCCCCGTCGACATGTGCCAGGGGCATGACACTTTGGTGCTGACCTTGCCAGGTATGTAGGAGGAGAGCAACAGCAGGAGGAGCCACAGAGGGCTACCCCCAACACGCCGCCCCCATCGACCACGCCGCCCCGAGGGGCGTCCCCGGCAAGGGCGCCAAGTATCGAGCCTACGCACATGGAGGAGGAGGAGGAGAACTCGGGCGCCGGCGGCTTTGCCTCGACGCCAAATGTTGGCGGAGAGGGGACTTTCGTTTCTCAGCCTGCTACCGACACTGGTAAGCCGTTCGCCGTTCGTCCCTGTTCTTTTTCTTTTTGGCTCTTGGTCCTGGCCTTGCCTCACCCCCTTCTTCGGTGCCCAGATTCCTCCTCGGTGAACCCAGAGGACGTGGACGCCGTCATCGAGGGCGTCGCCAAGGCTGCCGAGGCAGACGCCGAGAAGATCGCCGCCGAGGAGGCCGCCAAGGACGCTGCCGAGGACGCCGCCGATGGGCCTACCGGGGAGGCCGACAAGGATGCCGCTGAGGAGGCCGGCAAGGGGCCTGCCGGGGAAGCCGGCGGGGCCGCTGTCGAGGAGGAGGAGGAGGAGGCTGGTGACCAGTCTTCCTCCTCTGCTACTTCCAGCTCCGGCAAGTACCTGAGGGTGAGTGACGACTTGTTCGTCCACCTTCCAGGCGCGTCGAGCACCAGGACACCCGTTGAGTGAGAGGTGTTCGACGATGAGGTGCTTGCCGCTGCCGGGCTTGAAGTCGTCTACGAGCCGATCATCGGTGGCGACGGTTCGCAGGAAGAGCGGCTCCTCCACGTCATGGCGCCAGCTTTCGGAAGCTCCAGGCGCTCCACCACGCCTGCCTGGACAAGGTTAAGTCCAGGATGGTGGTGGTGGAGAAGGCGGAGGCGGACCTCCAGGAGCGCGTTGCCGAGATGCAGGACTGGTTCCGCCAGGCCCACAAGGAGCTCAAGGCTGCTCAGGGCGAGCTAGCGAAGCGCGACGTTTAGCTCACCATGAAGCTTTCCAACGTCGAGAAGGCTCAAGAGACGGCGAAGAACTTGGCCGCGGCCGCCCAAGCCGCCCGTACTCAGCACGAGGCCGCGCTGCACTCCCAGGAGGAGGACCTCGGTGAAGGAAATATGCCCTAGAGGCAATAATAAAGTTATTATTTATTTCCTTATATCATGATAAATGTTTATTATTCATGCTAGAATTGTATTAACCGGAAACATAATACATGTGTGAATACATAGACAAACATATAGTCACTAGTATGCCTCTACTTGACTAGCTCATTAATCAAAGATGGTTATGTTTCCTAACCATAGACATGTGTTGTCATTTGATTAATGGGATCACGTCATTAGGAAAATGGTGTGATTGACATGACCCATTCCGTTAGCCTAGCACTTGATCGTTTAGTATATTGCTATTGCTTTCTTCATGACTTATACATGTTCCTGTAACTATGAGATTATGCAACTCCCGTTTACGGAGGAACACTTTGGGTGCTACCAAACGTCACAACGTGAATCGGGTGATTATAAAGGAGTACTACAGGTGTCTCCAAAGGTACATGTTGGGTTGGCGATTTCGAGATTAGGTTTTGTCACTCCGATTGTCGGAGAGGTATCTCTAGGCCTTCTCGGTAATACACATCACATAAGCCTTGCAAGCATTGCAACTAATAAGTTAGTTGTGAGATGATGTATTACGGAACGAGTAAAGAGACTTACCGGTAATGAGATTGAACTAGGTATTGGATACCGACGATCGAATCTCGGGTAAGTAACATACCGATGACAAAGGGAACAACGTATGTCGTTATGCGGTTTGACCGATAAAGATCTTGAAGAATATGTAGGAACCAATATGCGCATCCAGGTTCCACTATTGGATATTGACCGAGAATAGTTCTAGGTCAAGTCTACATAGTTCTCGAACCCGAAGGGTCCGCACGCTTAACGTTACGATGACAGATTATTATGAGTTCAGAAGTATTGATGTACCGAAGTTTGTTCGGAGTCCCGGATGTGATCACGGACATGACGAGGAGTCAAGAAATGGTCGAGACATAAAGATTGATATATTGGAAGCCTATATTTGGATATCGGAATGGTTCCGGATGAAATCGGGAATTTTCCGGAACACCGGGGGGTTACCGGAACCCTCCCGGGGGATGTTGGGCCTTAATGGGCCATAAGGGAGAAGAGGAGGGCCAGCAGGGCAGGCCGCGCCCCTCCCCTAGTCGAATAGGACAAGGAGAGGGCGGCGCCCCTTCCTCTTTCCCCTCTTCCCTCTCCCTTTCCTTCTCCAACAAGGCAAGAGGGGGGGAGTCCTACTCCCGGTGGGAGTAGGACTCCTCCAGGCGCACCCTAGGAGGGCCAGGCCGCACCTCCCCCTCCCTCCTTTATATACGGGGGCAGGGGGGCACCCCATGACACACAAGTTGATCAACGGATCGTTCCTTAGCCGTGTGCGGTGCCCCCCTCCACCATATTCCACCTCGGTCATATCGTCGCGGAGTTTAGGCGAAGCCCTGCGCCGGTGAAGCATCATCATCATCACCACGCCGTCGTGCTGACGGAACTCATCCCCGACACTTTGCTGGATCGGAGTCCGGGGATCGTCATCGAGCTGAACGTGTGCTGAACTCGGAGGTGCCGTGCGTTCGGTACTTGGATCGGTCGGATCGTGAAGACGTACGACTACATCAACCGCGTTGTTATAACGCTTCCGCCACGGTCACGAGGGTACGTGGACATACACTCTCCCTCTCGTTGCTATGCCATCACCATGATCTTGCGTAGCGAGGGAAAATTTTGAAATTACTGCGTTTCCCAGCGGTGGCATCCGAGCCAGGTTTTATGCGTTGATGTCATATGCACGAGTAGAACACAAGTGAGTTGTGGGCGATATAAGTTATACTGCTTACCAGCATGTCATACTTTGGTTCGGGCGGTCTTGTGGAGATGAAGCGGCCCGGACCGACATTACGCCAGACGCTTACGCGAGACTGGTTTCACCGCTTGAGCACTCATTGCTTAAAGGTGACCGGCGGGTGTCTGTCTCTCTCACTTTAGTTGAACTGAGTGGCTACGCCCGTCCTTGCGAAGGTTAAAACAGCACCAACTTGACAAACTATCGTTGTGGTTTTGATGCGTAGGTAAAGAACGGTTCTCGCCAGCCCGTAGCAGCCACGTAAAATTTGCAACAACAAAGTAGAGGACGTCTAACTTGTTTTTGCAGGGCATGTTGTGATGTGATATGGTCAAGACGTGATGCTATATTTTATTGTATGAGATGATCATGTTTTGTAACCAAGTTATCGGCAACTGGCAGGAGCCATATGGTTGTCGCTTTATTGTATGAAATACAAACGCCATGTAATTGCTTTACTTTATCACTAAGCGGTAGCGATAGTCATAGAAGCAATAGTTGGCGAAACGACAACGATGCTACGATGGAGATCAAGGTGTCGCGCTGGTGACGATGGTGATCACGACGGTGCTTCGGAGATGGAGATCACAAGCACAAGATGATGATGGCCATATCATATCACTTATATTGATTGCATGTGATGTTTATCCTTTATGCATCTTATTTTTCTTTGATTGACGGTAGCATTATAAGATGATCTCTCACTAAATATCAAGAAGTGTTCTACACGAGTATGCACCGTTGCGAAAGTTCTTCGTCTTTGAGACACCACGTGATGATCGGGTGTGATAGGCTCTACGTTCAAATACAACGGGTGCAAAACAGTTGCACACGCGGAATACTCAGGTCAAACTTGACGAGCCTAGCATATACAGATATGGCCTCGGAGCACGGAGACCGAAAGGTCGAACGTGAATCATATAGTAGATATGATCAACATAGTGATGTTCACCATTGAAACTACTCCATCTCACGTGATGATCGGACATGGTTTGGTTGATTTGGATCACGTAATCACTTAGATAACTAGAGAGATGTCTATCTAAGTGGGAATTCTTTAGTAATATGATTAAATGAACTTAAATTTATCATGAACTTAGTACCTGATAGTATTTTGCTTGTCTATGTTTACTGTAGATAGATGGCTCGTCTTTGTTGTTCCGTTGAATTTTAATGCGTTCCTTGAGAAAGCAAAGTTGAAAGATGATGGTAGCAATTACACGGACTGGGTCCAGAATCGAGGATTATCCTCATTGCTGCACGTAAGAATTATGTCCTGGAAGCACCGCTGGGTGTCAGAACTGCTGGCGATGCTGGCCAGCGATGTTAAGAACGTCTGGCAGAGCAAAGTTGATGACTACTCGATAGTTCAGTGTGCCATGCTTTACGGCTTAGAACCGGGACTTCAACGACGTTTTGAACGTCATGGAGCATATGAGATGTTCCAGGAGTTGAAGTTAATATTTCAAGCAAATGCCGGATTGAGAGATATGAAGTCTCCAATAAGTTCTATAGCTGCAAGATGGAGGAAAATAGTTACATCGGTGAACACATACTCAAAATGTCTGGGTATAATAATCACTTGATTCAACCGGGAGTTAATCTTCACGATGATAGTGTCATTGACAGAATTCTTCAATCATCGCCACCAAGCTACAAGAGCTTTGTGATGAACTATAATATGCAAGGGATGGACAAGTCTATTCCCGAGCTCTTTGCAATGCTAAAAGCCGCGGAGGTAGAAATCAAAAAGGAGCATCAAGTGTTGATGGTTAACAAGACCACCAGTTTTAAGAAAAAGGGCAAAGGGAAGAAGAAGGGGAACTTCAAGAAGAACAGCAAACAAGTTGCTGCTCAAGGGAAGAAACCCAAGTCTGGACCTAAGCCTGAAACTGAGTGCTTCTACTGCAAGCGTATTTGGAACCTTTGGAAGCGGAACTGCCCCCAAGTATTTGGCGGATAAGAAGGATGGCAAGGTGAACAAAGGTATATGTGATATACATGTTATTGATGTGTACCTTACTAATACTCGCGATGAGTACTGGTATTTGATCTTGGTTACATTTGCTAATATTTGCAACTCGAAACAGGAACTACAAATTAAGCGAAGATTGGCTAAGGACGAGGTGACGATGCGCGTGGGAAATGGTTCCAAAAGTCGATGTGATCGCGGTCGGCACGCTACCTCTACATCTACCATCGGGATTAGTTTTAGACCTAAATAATTGTTATTTGGTGCCAGCGTTAAGCATGAACATTATATCTGGATCTTGTTTGATGCGAGACGGTTATTCATTTAAGTCGAGAGAATAATGGTTGTTCTATTTATATGAATAATATCTTTTATGGTCATGCACCCTTGAAGAGTGGTCTATTTTATTGAATCTCGATAGTAGTAATACACATATTCATAGTGTTGAAACCAAAAGATACAGAGTTGATAATGATAATGCAACTTATTTGTGGCACTACCGTTTGGGTCATATCGGTGTAAAACGCATGAAGAAACTCCATACTGATGGACTTTTGGAATCACTTGATTATGAATCACTTGGTACTTGCGAACCGTGCCTCATGGGCAAGATGACTAAAACGCCGTTCTCCAGAACCATGGAACGAGCAAAGGATTTGTTGGAAATCATACATACTGATGTTTGTGGACCAATGAATGTTGAGGCACGCGGCGGGTATCGTTATTTTCTCACCTTCACAGATGATTTGAGCAGATATGGGTATATCTACTTGATGAAACATAAGTCTGAAACATTTGAAAAGTTCAAAGAATTTCAGAGTGAAGTGGAAAATCATCGTAACAAGAAAATAAAATTTCTACGATCTGATTGTGGAGGAGAATATTTGAGTTACGAAGTTTGGTCTGCATTTGAAACAATGCGGAATAGTTTCGCAGCTCACGCCACCGGAACACCACAACGAAATGGTGTGTCCGAACGTCAGAATCGTACTTTACTAGATATGGTGCGATCTATGATGTCTCTTACTGATTTACCGCTATCGCTTTGGGGTTACGCTTTAGAGACGGCCGCATTCACGTTAAATGGGGCACCATCAAAATCCGCTGAAACGACACCTTATGAACTATGGTTTAGCAAGAAACCAAAGTTGTCGTATCTTAAAGTTTGGGGCTGCGATGCTTATGTGAAGAAACTTCAACCAGATAAGCTCGAACCTAAATCGGAGAAATGTGTCTTCATAGGATACCCAAAAGAGACTATTGGGTACACCTTCTATCACAGATCTGAGGGCAAGATTTTCGTTACTAAATTCGGATCCTTTCTAGAAAAGAGTTTCTCTCGAAAGAAGTGAGTGGGAGGAAAGTAGAACTTGATGAGATAATCAGATCTGTTCCCTTCATTGGAAAATAGTTCATCACAAGAACTGGTTCCCGTAAATAACTACACCAATAAGTGAGGAAGCTAATGATATTGATCATGAAACTTCAGATCAAGTTTCTACCGAACTCACGAGGTCAACTAGAGTAAGATCCGCACCAGAGTGGTACGGTAATCCTATTCTGGAAATCATGATACTTGACCATGGCGAACCTACAAACTATGAAGAAGCGATGGTGAGCCCAGATTCCGCGAAATGGCTGGAAGCCATGAAATCTGAGATGGGATCCATGTATGAGAACAAAGTATGGACTTTGGTTGACTTGCCCGATGATCGGCAAGCTATTGAGAATAAATGGATCTTTAAGAAGAAGACTGACCGATGGTAATGTAATCGTTTATAAAGCTCGACTTGTTGCGAAAGGTTTTCGACAAGTTCAAGGGGTTGACTACGATGAGACTTTCCCACCCGTAGCGATGCTTAAGTCTGTTCGAATCATGTTAGCAATTGCTGCATTTTATGATTATGAAATTTGGCAAATGGATGTAAAAACTGCATTCTTGAATGGATTTCTAGAAGAAGAGTTGTATATGATGCAACCAAAAGGTTTTGTTGATCCAAAGGGTGCTAACAAAGTGTGCAAGCTCCAGCGATCAATTTATGGTGCAGTGCAAGCCTCTCGAGTTGGAATGAACGCTTTGATAGTGTGATCAAAGCATATGGTTTTATATGAGACTTTTGGAGAAGCCTCAGATTTACAAGAAAGTGAGTGGGAGCTCAGTAGCATTTACGATATTATATGTGGACGACATATTATTGATTGGAAATGATATAGAATTTCTGGATAGCATAAAAGGATACTTGAATAAAAGTTTTTCAATGAAAGACCTCGGTGAAGCTGCTTACATATTGGGCATCAAGATCTATCGAGATAGATCAAGAGGCTTAATTGGACTTTCACAAAGCACATACCTTGATAAAGTTTTGAAAAGTTCAAAATGGATCAGGCAAAGAAAGGTTTTTACCTGTATTACAAGGTGTGAAATTGAGTCGGACTCAATGCCCGATCACAGCAGAAGATAGAGAGAAAATGAAAGATGTTCCTATGCTTCAGCCATAGGCTCTATCATGTATGCAATGTTGTGTACCAGACACGACGTATGCTTAGCAATAAGCTTGGCAGGAAGGTACCAAAGTAATCCAGGAGTGGATCATCGGACAGCGGTCAAAAACATCCTGAAATACACGAAAAGGACTAAGGATATGTTTCTCGTATATGGAGGTGACAAAGAGCTAGTCGTAAATGGTTACGTCGATGCAAGCTTTGACAGCGATCCGGACGATTCTAAACCGCAAACCCGGATCGTGTTTTTATTAAACGGTGGAGCTGTCAGTTGGTGCAGTTCTAAACAAAGCGTCGTGGCGGGATCTACATGTGAAGCGGAGTACATAGCTGCTTCGGAAGCAGCAAATGAAGGAGTCTAGATGAAAGAGTTCATTTCCGATCTAGGTGTCATACCTAGTGCATCGGGACCAATGAAGATCTTCTGTGACAATACTGGTGCAATTGCCTTGGCAAAAGGATCCAGATTTCACAAGAGGACCAAGCATATCAAGAGACGCCTTCAATTCCATTCGAGACCAAGTCCAAGTGGGAGACATAGAGATTTGCAAGATACATACAGATCTGAATGTTGCGGACCCGTTGACTAAGCCTCTTCCACGAGCAATACATTATCATCTCCATGGCTCAATGTGTGTTATACTAATTAGTGTGTAATCTAGATTATTGACTCTAGTGCAAGTGGGAGACTTAAGGAAATATGCCCTAGAGGCAATAATAAAGTTATTATTTATTTCCTTATATCATGATAAATGTTTATTATTCATTCTAGAATTGTATTAACCGGAAACATAATACATGTGTGAATACATAGACAAACATATAGTCACTAGTATGCCTCTACTTGACTAGCTCATTAATCAAAGATGGTTATGTTTCCTAACCATAGACATGTGTTGTCATTTGATTAATGGGATCACATCATTAGGAAAAGGGTGTGATTGACATGACCCATTCCGTTAGCCTAGCACTTGATCGTTTAGTATATTGCTATTGCTTTCTTCATGACTTATACATGTTCTTGTAACTATGAGATTATGCAACTCCCGTTCTTTGGAGGAACACTTTGGGTGCTACCAAACGTCACAACGAATCGGGTGATTATAAAGGAGTACTACAGGTGTCTCCAAAGGTACATGTTGGGTTGGCGATTTCGAGATTAGGTTTTGTCACTCCGATTGTCGGAGAGGTATCTCTAGGCCTTCTCGGTAATACACATCACATAAGCCTTGCAAGCATTGCAACTAATAAGTTAGTTGTGAGATGATGTATTACGGAACGAGTAAAGAGACTTACCGTAACGAGATTGAACTAGGTATTGGATACCGACGATCGAATCTCGGGTAAGTAACATACCGATGACAAAGGGAACAACGTATGTCGTTATGCGGTTTGACCGATTAAGATCTTGAAGAATATGTAGGAACCAATATGGGCATCCAGGTTCCGCTATTGGTTATTGACCGAGAATAGTTCTAGGTCATGTCTACATAGTTCTCGAACCCGTAGGGTCCGCACGCTTAACGTTACGATGACAGTTTATTATGAGTTCATAAGTTTTGATGTACGAAGTTTGTTCGGAGTTCCGGATGTGATCACGGACATGACGAGGAGTCACGAAATGGTCGAGACATAAAGATTGATATATTGGAAGCCTATATTTGGATATCGGAATGGTTCCGGATGAAATCGGGAATTTTCCGGAACACCGGGGGGTTACCGGAACCCTCCCGGGGGATGTTGGGCCTTAATGGGCCATAAGGGAAAAGAGGAGGGCCGGCCAGGGCAGGCCGCCCCTCCCCTAGTCCGAATAGGACAAGGAGAGGGGGCGCCCCCTTCCTCTTTCCCTCTTTCCCTCTCCCTTTCCTTCTCCAACAAGGCAGAGGGGAGTCCTACTCGGTGGGAGTAGGACTCCTCAGCGCACCCTAGGAGGGCCAGGCCGCACCTCCCTCCCTCCTTTATATACAGGCAGGGGGCACCCCATGACACACAAGTTGATCTACGGATCGTTCCTTAGCCGTGCGGTGCCCCTCCACCATATTCCACCTCGGTCATATCGTCATGGAGTTTAGGCGAAGCCTGCGCAGTGAAGCATCATCATCGTCACCATGCCGTCGTCTTGTGGAACTCATCCCGACACTTTGCTGGATCGAGTCCGGGATCGCCATCGAGCTGAGCGTGTCTTTGAACTCGGAGGTGCCGTGCGTTCGGTACTTGGATCGGTCGGATCGTGAAGACGTACGACTACATCAACCACGTTGTTATAACGCTTCCGCTTACGGTCTACGAGGGTACGTGGACATACACTCTCCCCTCTCGTTGCTATGCCATCACCATGATCTTGCGTGTGCGTTGGAAAATTTTGAAATTACTGCATTCCCCAACACTCGGTGCATGCAAGGAGAAGCTTGCCACCACGCTTCGCGGCAAGGATGCAGAGGTGGAGAAGCTTGTCCTGCAGCGGACCAGTGAGCTGGAGCAGAGGCACAAAGAGGCACTCAATGCCCAGGCCCTGGTTCACACCGGCAAGGTGAAGGAGTTGGAGGCGGAGCGCGACGGGCTGAAGGAGCAGGCCCTGAAGCTGTCCCAGGAAAAGGACACGCTTAACAGTGCCCTGACAGAGGCGCAGGGCGCGGTCGTCAGCAAGGCTGGGGAGCTCGCCGAGGCCATCAACTCCATCAAAGACCTCAAGCTGAAGTTGGAGGGTCTTGAGAAGGTGCTGTGGGAGGCCAAAACCCGAGAGGGGACCCTGGCCAAGGAGCTGGAGGCTGAGAAGCAGGCGAGCGAAAGAAGGCCTCAACTTCGCGGATCACGTGGCGGACGAGAACCGTTGGCTCGATCGCCTCGCCACTGTCGCCAACCTTCGCGGATCATGGGGATGCCGGACGTGAGGTACGTCCCGGAGCGGAGCGTGAGCGCCAACTGTAGCCTGACCATGTTCTTTGAGAAGGTCGTCGGCGCTCTGGAGTGGCTCCACACCAACCGGGCGGCCTCGCTGGCCGAGGAGTCCCGGAGGCTTTGCCAGGGTGCCATGACCAAGATTCTCACCAAGGTGGCCTTGACTGGTACCCGACCTCGACTTCGATGCCTACCGGAGAGCTTCTTTGGAGGGTACTGACCTCGCGCCACTCAGGGAGCGCATCAAGCCCATCATCAGCTGTGTCGGCGGAATTCTGAGGGTGGAGGGCCAGCGCCGGGATTAGGCATCCCGTCCTTTAACGCCGCTGCAGGTTCACAACCAGGACAATCGCTATCTCTAGTTAGAACCGCAGCAACAATTTGATGTAACATAACTCTGCAGCACTTTCAGTATTATGCATGTTATTTTCCTGTTCGACTTTCCTTTGTATGTCCACCCTACGTTATCGGGTAGGTTCATGGTACGATAAACCCAAGCGGCATCTTAGGGACGGATCCCCATTGGCCTGCCGGGTGTGCTTGCTGCCGGGCGGACCACCTTGCCGCCCTTAGCAAGGCCGCCCGAACTGTCGAGCTTGACTCGAGTCAGAGTCGGGAGCGTTGCCGAGTGCGGAAGGCTACCCCACCACTCTCGACGCGGCCGCTTTGAGCTGTTGAGCAGACTCGAAACAAAACAAGGGTGTTGCCAATTGCGGGAGGGCCCCTTTCCGCAGGTTTCCCATACATAGGCAAGATCTTCGAGGACGATAACCTTAGATAAAAGAGGAAATAACTCAAAGCACTGAATAACTTAGCTTTTCTGTTGCTGAGCCGACGTCATTTCTCCAGCCGCCTTCTTCTCAGAAACCGAAAGCGACGAAGAACTGGTAGGCTAACTACTAGACCAGATTCTCACAATTGCGCCCCCTACCCGGCGCGCCAAAGATGTCGGGGGAGAACGACACCTATGGGATCACAAGAATCCCTACTACGGTTGCCGGGGCGCAGGGTTGCGAGGAGAGCAGCGCTAGTAGGCAGCACAAGGATGTTAGTAGTGGCGCACCGTGGGTGTGGTGCGCCATTAGTGATATGGACACTAATGGCGTACCTACACATGGTACGCCACTGCTATATAGCAGTGGCGCACCACATATGTGGTGCGCCATTAATGTCCATATTAGCTATAGCCCTTTTCCTAGTAGTGCTACTCCCGTGATCGGCGTGCGTGTGATCGACCTGCATGGAAAGCGCAGTGTTGTGGGGCCCCACAATATGGATCCGACAGTTATTTGCGGTCTGGGCTGGCCCACCTACCTACATTGTTTCTTCCCTCAAAATAAATATCAATGGTTCTTCCCTCAAAAATAATCTTTGTCGGGGTAAAACGACACCTATGGGATCACAAGAATCCCTACTACGGTTGTCGGGGCGCAGGGTTGCGAAGAGAGCAGGGCTAGTAGGCAGCACAAGGATTGTTTACCTAGATTCGGGCCACGAGGATGCATAAAACCCTAGTCCTGCTTTGGTGGGTGTATTTCTGAGAGTTCTTGAGCTCTCGAACTAGCTGTGGTCAGCGCGTGGTTCGAAAGAGCTGAATCCTTCTCCTGGTCGCCTTGGTCCTCCTTTTATAGGAAAAAGGGGTTGCCACAGTGGCACACAGGAGGTGGAAAGGTGTACAGTGTTGCGAGATTATCCCTCGTATTACAGGACAAGATGCATTTAATGCATCGCTTAGGTGTCCCCTTGCTTTATTGGGGACGGGGGCGAGGCCCGTCCCGTCCGTCGCCGCTCTTCCTCGCTTCGACACGCGCCTTGGCCAGCGATGCGTGCGGCGCCATGTAGGCAGGCAGGCAGCTGAGGTGGCGCGGTGGTGGAGCCTTCACAAAGTTCTGCATGCTGCCACCCAGGCGCTCGATGAGTTGGCCTGGGACCTGCATGTTGCCACGCAGGTGCCCGCCCGGCTGGTTGGGCTGGCAGCCGCATGTGAACGGTGGTGGAAGCTTGGTCGTCGGCGGGCCTGGCGGTGGCCCTGCTGGCGTCCTTGGTGAAGGCCCGGCAAGGGTCTCGCCATGTGGCCCGGCAAGGGTCTTGCCGTGGCATGCTGTCGTCCCCGGCAAGGATCTTGCCGGGGGTCTGGTGGCCTTCCTCGGCAAGGATCTTGCCGAGAATCATCGTCTTCTAATCCTTATGTGATCTTGAATATGTCTTCACAAAGATCTGCTTGCCACCACAGAGGTGTCTTCCCAAGCCTTGGCCCCACGTGGATGATGGCGTTGGGGGCCGTGAGCTCAAGGGCGGCTCGCTCTGTTGGTGTGGGGCGAGCTGCTTGGCACAAGGGTCTTCTTTGGGGGGCTCTTGAGGCCGCCCGCAAGGGTCTTGCCGGGGGAACCTGCCTCGTCCCTCTGCTCTTTGTGGTCTTGGCCTTGGCGTTGCTCTGGCCATCTTGCGCTCTGGTCTTACCTTGGCTCACCTCCCTTGCTCTGCTTGGTGTGACCGTGGGCGCGGCTCTGACTGATCGTGCACAGGTATAGGGGTACAAAAAGTGCACCCCTCTTTTTGTACACCGACAGGAGCCCCTGGGCCTGGGCCACACATAAGCGCGATGCGTTGTTGGGCTAGGCCAAGAACGGTGCGCGGGCAGGCGGGGCAGTTTTTACCGCGGTAAGACTTTTCGCGCGATGTGCTTCCCGTGACCCGCGTGCATGGCGCGGCGTGGAGGGGTGTGCGTGACGTGGGCGGCATGTGTGGGGTGATTCCCGCACGCATGCGTCACATCATAGTAAATGGGTAGCACGACTCGCGGCTTCCCCATAAAAAGGGATAACCGCGGGTGCACTGTTCCTTTTACCCCTCACACAACCCCAATCTCGAAAACCTCCGCCTTCCTTCCTCCAGGCTTTGTTCTTGCTTGCCGCCATTGCGCTTCCGCCACCCTCTGTCCTGCTCTCCTTCCCGGCCGCCATGGCGCCAAAATCCACCAAGAGCAAGGGAAAGCTAAGGACGCCGGAGTCAGCGGAGCCGCCAGAGAAGTCTTGTTGGCGGTGCAGCGGATGCAGTCCGCCATCTTCCCTTCGACAGTGGGTGTGTTCGAGCTTCGGGACTCCTTCAGGCCCCTATGGGGAGTGAAGACGGGGGGGATTCGGGGCATCTAGGCACGCGCGTCGTCCCCGCCGACTGCGCCGAGGCTGCCCCAAATCGGTACCCCTTCTTTGTCGATTATTTTTCCTGCGGGCTCTGTCCTCCCTTCTCCGATTTCTTCAGCGACGTCGTGCATACCTTTGGCTTCCGCCTCCTGGATTTTACTCTGAATGCTGTGGCGTGCATGGCTCTTTTCGCGCATCTCTGCGAAGGCTTCGCCGGGGTGCACCCCAACACGGCGCTTTTCCGCCATTACTTCTCCCCTCGGATCCAACCAGGGGGCGCCATCTCCGGTTGCATCGCCTGGGTCTCAAGATCCAAGGGAGCGTACCCGGAGGGCGCCATGAAGGAGATGTGGGACGAATGTAGGGCTGGTGGTGCTGGATCGAGGAGGAGGACCCGCCGGCGTTCTGTGAAGTTCGCCGGGCGCCGCCGGTCCGCAGAAGTGACTGGAACGACATCGACGGTGACGACGAGAAGCTCATGGTCGCCACCACCAGGATCCTCCAGCTCACCGAGGCCGGCCTCACCCTTGAGATGATCAGGGCGGACTTCATCCGCCGTCGGATCGCTCCACTGCATGACAAGGGAAGGCCAGCCTGGCTCTTCACGAACCCCACCGACATCATGCGGCTTCGTCCCGGCCTTGACCACAACTTCACGGTGATGGCGCACGCCCATTTCTGCCAACGGCTCTTCCAGCTTGCGTGGGCCGCGACGGCGAGGTCGAGCGGATCGGCAAGGTCGCGAGGGCCGCCGCGAAGGCCGGCAAGGTCCTCAAGGGGCCTTTGTTCAAGCTGCCAACGGGGATGGTCCCGTTGTGCAATAACTCGCGCCGGTCCAATATCATTGCCATGATGCTGGACTGCAACGCGCACGGCCCCAACCCGAGCTAGAAGGAGCCGAAGGACGTCGAGGTGCAGCAGTTCTTTGACACCCTGCACGAGGGGTACGTCAACGTCGATGCTGAGCGGCTGCTTGTCCAGGACACCACCCAAGCGGAGCTGGACTACATCGCCACCAGGGCGAGGGAGGCACAACTTGCCAGGGAGGCTGGCAGCACCGGTGGTGTGGAGGACAGGGCCGCGACGGCTGCGGAGGAGGAGGAGCTCGCCCGGTGGACGGCGGCCGCCGGGGGAGCCAGCAGCGCCGGCACCGAGGCTCCTCTTGTCGAAGATGTGACCGGCGAGTCGTCGGAGGAGGAGGCCGAGACCGCAGACCCGACGCCGCCTACGGGGAGGTGGCGAGTCCTGCGGTCGGCCTGTTCCGGCGAGCCGGTTCGGCTCGGCAGGCCTGTGCGGCCACAGCTGACCTTGGAGGGGCCCGGGCGCCACACGAGGGTCGCGGCGGCAAAGAAGCCGCGAAGGCCGTGGTGAAGAAGGAGACAGCCGCCCTTCTTCGTCTGGCGTGTCCAGACACCAACTCCTTCTCCTCCTCCGTGAATGTTGATCTGGAGGTTACTTTTGATTATGGATCCCTCGGCCCCTAGGAGGAAGAGGAAGACAGCAGAGGAGGAGGCGGACGGCGAGCAAATATCTGGTTCCTTTTCGTTATCTCTGCCTCCTCAATCTGTGTTGCTCGTCTTGACTTGTTTTTGCCTTTACAGGGACGCGGAGACGCTGGCCCAGAGAGCGAGAAGGGCCAAGGTCTCGGCGGGTGGCCAGCCCCCGGCTGGTACTTCGAGGGCACCGTTGCTGGTGTTGAGCAGCCCAGACAGCAGCCCTCGGCATAGCCCCCAGTGTAAGTTCATCACTCTTCCCCCGTCCACATGTGCCAGGGGCATGACACTTTGGTGCTGACCTTGCCAGGTATGTAGGAGGAGAGCAACAGCAGGAGGAGCCACAGAGGGCTACCCCCAACACGCCGCCCCCATCGACCACGCCGCCCGAGGCGTCCCCGCAAGGGCGCCAAGTATCGAGCCTACGCACATGGAGGAGGAGGAGGAGAACTCGGGCGCCGGCGGCTTTGCCTCGACGCCAAATGTTGGCGGAGAGGGGACTTTCGTTTCTCAGCCTGCCACTAAACCTTTGGTAAGCCGTTCGCCCGTTCGTCCCTCGTTCTTTTTCTTTTTGGCTCTTGGTCCTGGCCTTGCCTCACCCCTTCTTGGTGCCCAGATTCCTCCTCGGTGAACCCAGAGGACGTGGGCGCGCCATCGAGGGCGTCGCCAAGGCTGCCGAGGCAGACGCCGAGAAGATCGCCGCCGAGGAGGCCGCCAAGGACGCTGCCGAGGACGCCGCCGATGGGCCTACCGGGGAGGCCGACAAGGATGCCGCTGAGGAGGCCGGCAAGGGGCCTGCCGGGGAAGCCGGCGGGGCCGCTGTCGAGGAGGAGGAGGAGGAGGCTGGTGACCAGTCTTCCTCCTCTGCTACTTCCAGCTCCGGCAAGTACCTGAGGGTGAGTGACGACTTGTTCGTCCACCTTCCAGGCGCGTCGAGCACCAGGACACCCGTTGAGGGAGAGGTGTTCGACGACGAGGTGCTTGCCGCTGCCGGGTTTGAAGTCATCGACGAGCCGATCATTGGTGGCGACGGTTCGCAGGAAGAGCGGCTCCTCCACGTCATGGCGCCAGCTTTCGGAAGCTCCAGGCGCTCCACCACGCCTGCCTGGACAAGGTTAAGTCCAGGACGGTGGTGGTGGAGAAGGCGGAGGCGGACCTCCAGGAGCGCGTTGCCGAGATGCAGGACTGGTTCCGCCAGGCCCACAAGGAGCTCAAGGCTGCTCAGGGCGAGCTAGCGAAGCGCGACGTTTAGCTCACCATGAAGCTTTCCAACGTCGAGAAGGCTCAAGAGACGGCGAAGAACTTGGCCGCGGCCGCCCAAGCCGCCTATACTTTCAGACGAGGTCGCTGCACTCCCAGGAGGAGGACCTCGGTGAAGGAAATATGCCCTAGAGGCAATAATAAAGTTATTATTTATTTCCTTATATCATGATAAATGTTTATTATTCATGCTAGAATTGTATTAACCGGAAACATAATACATGTGTGAATACATAGACAAACATATAGTCACTAGTATGCCTCTACTTGACTAGCTCATTAATCAAAGATGGTTATGTTTCCTAACCATAGACATGTGTTGTCATTTGATTAATGGGATCACATCATTAGGAAAATGGTGTGATTGACATGACCCATTCCGTTAGCCTAGCACTTGATCGTTTAGTATATTGCTATTGCTTTCTTCATGACTTATACATGTTCCTGTAACTATGAGATTATGCAACTCCGTTTACGGAGGAACACTTTGGTGCTACCAAACGTCACAACGAATCGGGTGATTATGAAGGAGTACTACAGGTGTCTCCAAAGGTACATGTTGGGTTGGCGTATTTGAGATTAGGTTTTGTCACTCCGATTGTCGGAGAGGTATCTCTAGGCCTTCTCGGTAATACACATCACATAAGCCTTGCAAGCATTGCAACTAATAAGTTAGTTGTGAGATGATGTATTACAGAACGAGTAAAGAGACTTACCGGTAACGAGATTGAACTAGGTATTGGATACCGACGATCGAATCTCGGGTAAGTAACATACCGATGACAAAGGGAACAACGTATGTCGTTATGCGGTTTGACCGATAAAGATCTTCGAAGAATATGTAGGAACCAATATGGGCATCCAGGTTCCGCTATTGGTTATTGACCGAGAATAGTTCTAGGTCATGTCTACATAGTTCTCGAACCCGTAGGGTCCGCACGCTTAACGTTACGATGACAGTTTATTATGAGTTCATAAGTTTTGATGTAGCGAAGTTTGTTCGGAGTCCCGGATGTGATCACGGACATGACGAGGAGTCACGAAATGGTCGAGACATAAAGATTGATATATTGGAAGCCTATATTTGGATATCGGAATGGTTCCGGATGAAATCGGGAATTTTCCGGAACACCGGGGGGTTACCGGAACCCTCCCGGGGGATGTTGGGCCTTAATGGGCTATAAGGGAGAAGAGGAGGGCCGGCCAGGGCAGGCCGCGCGCCCCCTCCCCCCCTAGTCCGAATAGGACAAGGAGAGGCGGCGCCTCTTCCTCTTTCCCCCTCTTCCCTCTCCCCTTTCCTTCTCCAACAAGGCAAGAGGGGGAGTCCTACTCCGGTGGGAGTAGGACTCCTCGGCGCCTCCCTAGGAGGGCCAGGCCGCACCTCCCCCTCCCTCCTTTATATACGGGGGCAGGGGGGCACCCCATGACACACAAGTTGATCTACGGATCGTTCCTTAGCCGTGTGCGGTACCCCCCTCCACCATATTCCACCTCGGTCATATCGTCGCGGAGTTTAGGCGAAGCCTGCGCCGGTGAAGCATCATCATCATCCTGCCGCCGTCGTCTTGTGGAACTCATCCCGACACTTTGCTTTGGATCGGAGTCCGGGATCGCCATCGAGCTGAACGTGTGCTGAACTCGGAGGTGCCGTGCGTTCGGTACTTGGATCGGTCGGATCGTGAAGACGTACGACTACATCAACCGCGTTGTTATAACGCTTCCGCTTACGGTCTACGAGGGTACGTGGACATACACTCTCCCCTCTCGTTGCTATGCCATCACCATGATCTTGCGTGTGCGTATGAAAATTTTGAAATTACTGCGTTTCCCAACAGTGGCATCCGAGCCAGGTTTTATGCGTTGATGTCATATGCACGAGTAGAACACAAGTGAGTTGTGGGCGATATAAGTTATACTGCTTACCAGCATGTCATACTTTGGTTCGGCGGTACTGTGAGATGAAGCGGCCCGGACCGACATTACGCCAGACACGCTTACGCGAGACTGGTTTCACCGCTTGAGCACTCGTTGCTTAAAGGTGACCGGCGGGTGTCTGTCTCTCTCACTTTAGTTGAACCGAGTGTGGCTACGCCCGGTCCTTGCGAAGGTTAAAACAGCACCAACTTGACAAACTATCGTTGTGGTTTTGATGCGTAGGTAAAGAACGGTTCTTGCTCAGCCCGTAGCAGCCACGTAAAATTTGCAACAACAAAGTAGAGGACGTCTAACTTGTTTTTGCAGGGCATGTTGTGATGTGATATGGTCAAGACGTGATGCTATATTTTATTGTATGAGATGATCATGTTTTGTAACCAAGTTATCGGCAAGCTGGCAGAGCCATATGGTTGTCGCTTTATTGTATGAAATACAAACGCCATGTAATTGCTTTACTTTATCACTAAGCGGTAGCGATAGTCATAGAAGCAATAGTTGGCGAAGCGACAACGATGCTACGATGGAGATCAAGGTGTCGCGCCCGGTGGCGATGGTGATCACGACGGTGCTCGGAGATGGAGATCACAAGCACAAGATGATGATGGCCATATCATATCACTTATATTGATTGCATGTGATGTTTATCCTTTATGCATCTTATTTTTCTTTGATTGACGGTAGCATTATAAGATGATCTCTCACTAAATATCAAGAAGTGTTCTACCTGAGTATGCACCGTTGCGAAAGTTCTTCGTGCTGAGACACCACGTGATGATCGGGTGTGATAGTCTCTACGTTCAAATACAACGGGTGCAAAACAGTTGCACACGCGGAATACTCAGGTCAAACTTGACGAGCCTAGCATATACAGATATGGCCTCGAGCACGGAGACCGAAAGGTCGAACGTGAATCATATAGTAGATATGATCAACATAGTGATGTTCACCATTGAAACTACTCCATCTCACGTGATGATCGGACATGGTTTGGTTGATTTGGATCACGTAATCACTTAGATAACTAGAGAGATGTCTATCTAAGTGGGAGTTCTTTAGTAATATGATTAAATGAACTTAAATTTATCATGAACTTAGTACCTGATAGTATTTTGCTTGTCTATGTTTACTGTAGATAGATGGCTCGTCTTTGTTGTTCCGTTGAATTTTAATGCGTTCCTTGAGAAAGCAAAGTTGAAAGATGATGGTAGCAATTACACGGACTGGGTCCGTAACCTGAGGATTATCCTCATTGCTGCACAGAAGAATTATGTCCTGGAAGCACCGCTGGGTGCCAGGCCTGCTGCTGATGCAACTGACGATGTTAAGAACGTCTGGCAGAGCAAAGTTGATGACTACTCGATAGTTCAGTGTGCCATGCTTTACGGCTTAGAACCGGGCCTTCAACGACGTTTTGAACGTCATGGAGCATATGAGATGTTCCAGGAGTTGAAGTTAATATTTCAAGCAAATGCCCGGATTGAGAGATATGAAGTCTCCAATAAGTTCTATAGCTGCAAGATGGAGGAAAATAGTTACATCGGTGAACACATACTCAAAATGTTCAGGTATAATAATCACTTGATTCAACCGGGAGTTAATCTTCACGATGATAGTGTCATTGACAGAATTCTTCAATCACGCCACCAAGCTACAAGAGCTTTGTGATGAACTATAATATGCAAGGGATGGACAAGTCTATTCCCGAGCTCTTTGCAATGCTAAAAGCAGCGGAGGTAGAAATCAAAAGGAGCATCAAGTGTTGATGGTTAACAAGACCACCAGTTTTAAGAAAAAGGGCAAAGGGAAGAAGAAGGGGAACTTCAAGAAGAACAGCAAACAAGTTGCTGCTCAAGGGAAGAAACCCAAGTCTGGACCTAAGCCTGAAATCGAGTGCTTCTCATCAAGCGGCATCGACATCGAAGCGGAACTGCCCCAAGTATTTGGCGGATAAGAAGGATGGCAAGGTGAACAAAGGTATATGTGATATACATGTTATTGATGTGTACATTACTAATACTCAAGTAGTACTGGTATTTGATACTGGTTCTGTTGCTAATATTTGCAACTCGAAACAGGAACTACGGATTAAGCGAAGATTGGCTAAGGACGAGCTGACGATGCGCGTGGGAAATGGTTCCAAAAGTCGATGTGATCGCGGTCGGCACGCTACCTCTACATCTACCATCGGGATTAGTTTTAGACCTAAATAATTGTTATTTGGTGCCAGCGTTAAGCATGAACATTATATCTGGATCTTGTTTGATGCGAGGCGGTTATTCATTTAAGTCGAGAATAATGGTTGTTCTATTTATATGAATAATATCTTTTATGGTCATGCACCCTTGAAGAGTGGTCTATTTTTATTAAATCTCGATAGTAGTAATACACATATTCATAGTGTTGAAACCAAAAGATCTGAGTTGATAATGATAATGCAACTTATTTGTGGCACTACCGTTTGGGTCATATCGGTGTAAACGCATGAAGAAACTCCATCTTGATGGACTTTTGGAATCACTTGATTATGAATCACTTGGTACTTGCGAACCGTGCCTCATGGGCAAGATGACTAAAACGCCGTTCTCGAGAACCATGGAACGAGCAAAGGATTTGTTGGAAATCATACATCTTGATGTTTGTGGACCAATGAATGTTGAGGCCTTGGCGGGTATCGTTATTTTCTCACCTTCACAGATGATTTGAGCAGATATGGGTATATCTACTTGATGAAACATAAGTCTGAAACATTTGAAAAGTTCAAAGAATTTCAGAGTGAAGTGGAAAATCATCGTAACAAGAAAATAAAATTTCTACGATCTGATTGTGGAGGAGAATATTTGAGTTACGAAGTTTGGTGCGCATTTGAAGCAGTTTAGCAGCTCACGCCACGGAACACCACAACGAAATGGTGTGTCCGAACGTCGTAATCGTACTTTACTAGATATGGTGCGATCTATGATGTCTCTTACTGATTTACCGCTATCGTTTTGGGGTTACGCTTTAGAGACGGCCGCATTCACGTTAAATGGGGCACCATCAAAATCCGTTGAAACGACACCTTATGAACTATGGTTTAGCAAGAAACCAAAGTTGTCGTATCTTAAAGTTTGGGGCTGCGATGCTTATGTGAAGAAACTTCAACCAGATAAGCTCGAACCTAAATCGGAGAAATGTGTCTTCATAGGATACCCAAAAGAGACTATTGGGTACACCTTCTATCACAGATCAGAGGGCAAGATATTCGTTACTAAATTCGGATCCTTTCTAGAAAAGAGTTTCTCTCGAAAGAAGTGAGTGGGAGGAAAGTAGAACTTGATGAGATAATCTGTATCTGTTCCCTTCTTTGGAAAATAGTTCATCACAAGAACTGGTTCTGTAATAACTACACCAATAAGTGAGGAAGCTAATGATATTGATCATGAAACTTGGATCAAGTTTCTCTTGAACTACGAGGGTCAACTAGAGTAAGATCCGCACCAGTGAATGCACGGTAATCCTATTACGGAAATCATGATACTTGACCATGGCGAACCTACAAACTATGAAGAAGCGATGGTGAGCCCAGATTCATGAAATGGCTGGAAGCCATGAAATCTGAGATGGGATCCATGTATGAGAACAAAGTATGGACTTTGGTTGACTTGCCCGATGATCGGCAAGCTATTGAGAATAAATGGATCTTTAAGAAGAAGACTGACGCTGATGGTAATGTAACTGTCTATAAAGCTCGACTTGTTGCGAAAGGTTTTCGACAAGTTCAAGGGGTTGACTACGATGAGACTTTCTCACCCGTAGCGATGCTTAAGTCTGTCCGAATCATGTTAGCAATTGCTGCATTTTATGATTATGAAATTTGGCAAATGGATGTAAAAACTGCATTCTTGAATGGATTTCTAGAAGAAGAGTTGTATATGATGCAACCAAAAGGTTTTGTTGATCCAAAGGGCGCTAACAAAGTGTGCAAGCTCCGGCCGATCAATTTATGGTGCAGGTGCAAGCCTCTCGGAGTTGGAATGAACGCTTTGATAGTGTGATCAAAGCATATGGTTTTATACAGACTTTTGGAGAAGCCTTGTATTTACAAGAAAGTGAGTGGGAGCTCTGTAGCATTTACGATATTATATGTGGACGACATATTATTGATTGGAAATGATATAGAATTTCTGGATAGCATAAAAGGATACTTGAATAAAAGTTTTTCAATGAAAGACCTCGGTGAAGCTGCTTACATATTGGGCATCAAGATCTATAGAGATAGATCAAGACGCTTAATTGGACTTTCACAAAGCACATACCTTGATAAAGTTTTGAAAAAGTTCAAAATGGATCGAGGCAAAGAAAGGTTTTTACCTGTATTACAAGGTGTGAAATTGAGTCGGACTCAATGCCCGATCACAGCAGAAGATAGAGAGAAAATGAAAGATGTTCCTATGCTTCAGCCATAGGCTCTATCATGTATGCAATGTTGTGTACCAGACACGGCGTATGCTTAGCAATAAGCTTGGCAGGAAGGTACCAAAGTAATCCAGAGTGGATCAATCGACAGCGGTCAAGAACATCCTGAAATACACGAAAAGGACTAAGGATATGTTTCTCGTATATGGAGGTGACAAAGAGCTAGTCGTAAATGGTTACGTCGATGCAAGCTTTGACACCGATCCGGACGATTCTAAACCGCAAACCGGATCGTGTTTTTATTAAACGGTGGAGCTGTCGGTTGGTGCAGTTCTAAACAAAGCGTCGTGGCGGGATCTACATGTGAAGCGGAGTACATAGCTGCTTGGAAGCAGCAAATGAAGGAGTCTAGATGAAAGAGTTCATTTCCGATCTAGGTGTCATACCTAGTGCATCGGGACCAATGAAGATCTTCCGTGACAATACTGGTGCAATTGCCTTGGCAAAAGAATCCAGATTTCACAAGAGGACCAAGCATATCAAGAGACGCTTCAATTCCATTCGAGACCAAGTCCAAGTGGGAGACATAGAGATTTGCAAGATACATACAGATCTGAATGTTGCCAGACCGTTGACTAAGCCTCTTCCACGAGCAAAACATGATCAGCACCAAGACTCCATGGGTGTTAGAATCATTACTGTGTAATCTAGATTATTGACTCTAGTGCAAGTGGGAGACTGAAGGAAATATGCCCTAGAGGCAATAATAAAGTTATTATTTATTTCCTTATATCGTGATAAATGTTTATTATTCATTCTAGAATTGTATTAACCGGAAACATAATACATGTGTGAATACATAGACAAACATATAGTCACTAGTATGCCTCTACTTGACTAGCTCATTAATCAAAGATGGTTATGTTTCCTAACCATAGACATGTGTTGTCATTTTGATTAATGGGATCACATCATTAGGAAAATGGTGTGATTGACATGACCCATTCCGTTAGCCTAGCACTTGATCGTTTAGTATATTGCTATTGCTTTCTTCATGACTTATACATGTTCTTGTAACTATGAGATTATGCAACTCCCGTTCTTTGGAGGAACACTTTGGGTGCTACCAAACGTCACAACGTAACTGGGTGATTATAAAGGAGTACTACAGGTGTCTCCAAAGGTACATGTTGGGTTGGCGTATTTCGAGATTAGGTCTTGTCACTCCGATTGTCGCAGAGGTATCTCTAGGCCTTCTCGGTAATACACATCACATAAGCCTTGCAAGCATTGCAACTAATAAGTTAGTTGTGAGATGATGTATTACGGAATGAGTAAAGAGACTTACCGGTAACGAGATTGAACTAGGTATTGGATACCGACGATCGAATCTCGGGTAAGTAACATACCGATGACAAAGGGAACAACGTATGTCGTTATGCGGTTTGACCGATTAAGATCTTCGAAAAATATGTAGGAACCAATATGGGCATCCAGGTTCCGCTATTGGTTATTGACCGAGAATAGTTCTAGGTCATGTCTACATAGTTCTCGAACCCGTAGGGTCCATGACGCTTAACAACGTTACGATGACGGTTTATTATGAGTTCATAAGTTTTGATGTACGAAGTTTTTTCGAGTCCCGGATGTGATCAACGACATGACGAGGAGTCACGAAATGGTCGAGACATAAAGATTGATATATTGGAAGCCTATATTTGGATATCGGAATGGTTCCGGATGAAATCGAATTTTCCGAACACCGGGGTTACTGAACCCTCCCGGGGATGTTGGGCCTTAATGGGCCATAAGGGAGAAGAGGAGGGCGGCCAGGGGCAGGCCGCGCCCTCCCCCCCTTAGTCCGAATAGGACAAGGAGAGGGGCGGCGCCTTCCTCTTTCCCTCTTTCCCTCTCCCTTTCCTTCTCCAACAAGGCAAGAGGGGGAGTCCTACTCGGTGGGAGTAGGACTCCTCGGCGCACCCTAGGAGGCCAGGCCGCACCTCCCCCTCCCTCCTTTATATACGGGGGCAGGGGGGCACCCCATGACACACAAGTTGATCTACGGATCGTTCCTTAGCCGTGTGCGGTACCCCCCTCCACCATATTCCACCTCGGTCATATCGTCGCGGAGTTTAGGCGAAGCCCTGCGCCGGTGAAGCATCATCATCGTCACCATGCCGTCGTCTTGTGGAACTCATCCCGACACTTTGCTGGATCGGAGTCCGGGGATCGTCATCGAGCTGAACGTGTCATGAACTCGGAGGAGCCGTGCGTACGGTACTTTGATCGGTCGGATCGTGAAGACGTAAGACTACATCAACAGCGTTGTTATAACGCTTGCGCTTACGGTCTCACGAGTGCGTGGACATACACTCTCCCCTCTCGTTGCTATGCCATCACCATGATCTTGCGTGTGCGTTGGAAAATTTTGAAATTACTGCATTCCCCAACACTCGGTGCATGCAAGGAGAAGCTTGCCACCACGCTTCGCGGCAAGGATGAAGAGGTGTGGAAGCTTGTCTTGCAGCGGATCTGTAAGCTGGAGCAGAGGCACAAAGAGGCGCTCGATGCCCAGGCCCTGGTTCACACCGGCAAGGTGAAGGAGCTGGAGGTGGAGCGGGACAGGCTGAAGGAGCAAGCCCCGGCTGTCGGGAAAAGGACACGCTTAACGATTGCCTCGACAGAGGCGCAGGCGCGGTCGCCGGCAAGGCTGGGAGCTTCGCCGAGGCCATCAACTCCATCAAAGACCTCAAGCTGAAGTTGGAGGGTCTTGAGAAGGTCGTGGGAGGCCAAAACCCGAGAGGGACCACGCCAAGGAGCTGGAGGCTGAGAAGCAGGCGAGCGAAAGAAGGCCTCAACTTCGCGGATCACGTGGCGGACGAGAACCGTTGGCTCGATCGCCTCGCCACTGTCGCCAACCTTCGCGGATCATGGGGATGTCGGACGTGAGGTACGTCCCGGAGCGGAGCGTGAGCGCCAACTGTAGCCTGACCATGTTCTTTGAGAAGGTCGTCGGCGCTCTGGAGTGGCTCCACGCCAACCGGGCGGCCTCGCTGGCCGAGGAGTCCCGGAGGCTTTGCCAGGGTGCCATGACCAAGATTCTCACCAAGGTGACGCACTGGTACCCCGACCTCGACTTCGATGCATGCTGGAGAGCTTCTTTGGAGGGTCTTGACCTCGCGCCACTCGGGAGCGCATCAAGCCCATCATCACCGGTGTCGGCGGAATTACGAGGGTGGAGGGCGGTAGCCGGATTAGGCATCCCGTCCTTTAACGCCGCTGCAGGTTCACAACCAGGACAATCGCTATCTCTAGTTAGAACCGCAGCAACAATTTGATGTAACATAACTCTGCAGCACTTTCAGTATTATGCATGTTATTTTCCTGTTCGACTTTCCTTTGTATGTCCACCCTACGTTACTGGGTAGGTTCGTCGGCGCATAAACCCAAGGCGGCATCTTAGGGACGGATCCCCATTGGCCTGCCGGGTGTGCTTGCTGCTGGGCGGACCACCTTGCCGCCCTTAGCAAGGCCGCCCGAACTGTCGAGCTTGACTCGAGTCAGAGTCGGGAGCGTTGCCGAGTGCGGAAGGCTACCCCGCCACTCTCGACGCGGCCGCTTTGAGCTGTTGAGCAGACTCGAAACAAAACAAGGGTGTTGCCAATTGCGGGAGGGCCCCTTTCCGTGCAGGTTTCCCATACATAGGCAAGATCTTCGAGGACGATAACCTTAGATAAAAGAGGAAATAACTCAAAGCACTGAATAACTTAGCTTTTCTGTTGCTGAGCCGACGTCATTTCTCCAGCCGCCTTCTTCTCAGAAACCGAAAGCGACGAAGAACTGGTAGGCTAACTACTAGACCAGATTCTCACAATTGCGCCCCCTACCCGGCGCGCCAAAGATGTCGGGGGAGAACGACACCTATGGGATCACAAGAATCCCTACTACGGTTGCCGGGGCGCAGGGTTGCGAGGAGAGCAGGGCTAGTAGGCAGCACAAGGATCGTTTACCCAGGTTCGGGCCGCGAGGATGCGTAAAACCCTAGTCCTGCTTTGGTGGGTCTATTTCTGAGAGTTCTTGAGCTCTCGTACTAGCTGTGGTCAGCGTGTGGTTCGAAAGAGCCGAATCCTTCTCCTGGTCGCCTCGGGCCTCCTTTTATAGGAAAAAGGGGTTGCCATAGTGGCACACAGGAGGTGGAAAGGTGTACGGTGTTGCGAGGTTATCCCTCGTATTACAGGACAAGATGCATTTAATGCATCGCTTAGGTGTCCCCTTGCTTTATTGGGGACGGGGGCGAGGCATGTCCCGTCCATCACCGCTCTTCCTTGCTTCGACACGCGCCATGGCCAGCGATGCGTGCGGTGCCATGTAGGCAGGCAGGCAGCTGAGGTGGCGCGGTGGTGGAGCCTTCACAAAGATGTGCATGCCGCCACGCAGGCGCTCGATGAGTTGGCCTGGGAGCTGCATGTTGCCACACAGGTGCCCGCCCGGCTGGTTGGGTTGGCAGCCACATGTGAGCGGTGGTGGAAGCTTGGTCGTCGGCGGTCCTGGCGGTGGCCCTGCTGGCGTCCTTGGTGAAGGCCTTGCCGGGTGGCCCAGCAAGGGTCTCGCCGTGTGGCCCCGCAAGGGTTTTGCCGTGGCATGCTGTCGTCCCCGGCAAGGATCTTGCCGGGGGTCTGGTGGCCTTCCTCGGCAAGGATCTTGCCGAGAATCGTCGTCTTCTAATCCTTATCTAATCTTGAATATGTCTTCACAAAGATCTGCATGCCACCACAGAGGTGTCTTCCCGAGCCTTGGCCCCACGTGGATGATGGCGTTGGGGTCGTGGGCTCAAGGGCGGCTCGCTCTGTTGGTGTGGGGCGAGCTGCCCCGGCAAGGGTCTTGCTGGGGGAACCTGCCTCGTCCCTCTGCTCTTTTTGATCTTGGCCTTGGCGTTGCTCTGGCCATCTTGCGCTCTGGTCTTACCTTGGCTCACCTCCCTTGCTCTGCTTGGTGTGACCGTGGGCGCGGCTCTGACTGCCCGTGCACAGGTATAGGGGTACAAAAAGTGCACCCCTCTTTTTGTACACCGACAATCTTTGTGACAGCTATTAGTTATTGTATACTTGTATATGTTCAACAATATTTACAGTATCTCTATCATTTCTACAATATTATATATTCAAATGTATTGTTCCACTTTCCCTTCTAATTTGGTTTTGCTGTCATTTTATGTTTTCTCCTTCTTATTCCTAATTGTTTTTTCATGTTTCATAATTCCATATCACTTCTTCTCATAGTTTTCAATTTCATTTCAAATATGTATGATTAAATCTGAGTCCTATTTATGACTTCCTAATTGGTGGGACCGGCAAGGAAACCACTTTCAGACCTGCCCTCCGGCAGACCCGAATGATCCTGCTTGTACATGGTGCATGTGGAGGCATGCATGAGATGACCCAAACTTTTGGGACCATGTGGGCATGGCCAATGTGGTCCCCCAGGCAAGGTGTGCACAAATTCAGACACAAAACGCACGTTGCGTCACATAGGGGCAGTGTTGTAGGGTTTTGTCGCCGGAAAACCCCTATAAAATGCATCGAGTGTCGGAAATGAACGATACTTGTCATGCATGCATGCCATGCATGGTCATCCTAGGGTATGCATAAAGTTTGGGATCATTTGGTGGGACCGTCAAGGAAAACCACTTTCAGACCTGCCCTCCGGCAGACCTGAATGGTCCTGCATGTACATGGTGCATGTGGAGGCATGCATGAGATGACCCCAACTTTTGGGACCATGTGGGCATGGCCAATGTGGTCCCCTAGGCAAGGTGTGCAAAAATTCGGACACAAAACGCACGTTGTGTCACGTGGGGGCCGTGTTGTGGGGTTTTGTCGCCGGAAAAACCCTAGAAAATGCATCGAGTGTCGGAAATGAACGATACTTGTCATGCATGCATACCATGGTCATCCTAGGGTGTGCATAATGTTTGGGATCATTTGGTGGGACCGGGAAGGAAAACCTCTTTCAGTCTTGCTCTTCGGCGGACCCGAATGGTCCTGCTTGTACGTGGTGCATGTGGAGGCATGCATAAGATGACCCCAACTTTTGGGACCATGTGGGCACGGCCAATGTGGTCCCCCAGGCAAGGTATGCACAAATTCGGACACAAAACGCACGTTGCGTCACATGGGGGCAGTGTTGTAGGGTTTTGTCACCGAAAAAACCTTAGAAAATGCATCGAGTGTCGGTAATGAACGATACTCGCCATGCATGCTTGCCATGGTCATCGTAGGGCGTGCATACAATTTGGTCTCAGTTGGTGAGACCGAGAAGATAAACCTGCTTCTGGTACATGGTGCATGTGGAGGCATGCATGCGATTGTCCCAATTAGATTTGATTTAATAATATTTCAAGTATCAAACAGATAAGAAAATTTATAATTAGGAAGGACAACATATTATCTTACATTTAAAAAATAATTCAAATATAAAAAAGATAAGATCTATTAGAATGAAGAAGTGAAATAAAAGATAACATATTATCTTACATTTTGGAAATATTTCAAATATAAAGAAGAGAACAAATATTAGAATGAAGAAGTGAAATAAAACAGAACATATTATTTTACAAACTAAAAATATTTCAAAAATAATAAAGATAAGAAATATTAGAATGAAGAATTGAAATAAAACACACCATTTTAGTTTATATTTCGTAAATACTATCAATATAAAAAAGAGAACAAACAAATGAAATAAAACACAATAGAATTTGGCATAGTTTTTAAAATTTTAGTAAACACTGTTAGAAATAATATAGAAAAAAAGAGATTTGCTTTTAAATATTAGAAATATAAACAAGAAAAGAAATTTTGGAGTTAAGAAGTGAAAAACAAAGAGAATATAAAACAGATCAGCGCGCGGGTAAGGCTGCCCTGGGCCAGCCCGCCTGTGGGCCCAAAGCGAGCCAGCACAGCCTGGCACAAGACAAATTGCATGGGGCGGTGGGAGTTTAGTCCCACCTCGCCAAGCAAGAGAGCGCCGCACCGGTTTATATACCCGGCTGCGACTCCCCTCCCAAGCTCCTATCATATGCAGGCAGTACATTGCCTAACTCTCGTCCCCTCTGCCCCGTGGGGCCTACTAGCAGCAGAGATTCTGCACCACGGGCCTGCATCCTGGCCCATGAGTGGCTGGGTTCCTAGTCGTATGGATGCCTTGGTGTATGAATTCTCCTGCTCTGGTAGGTGGGCACTTTTTTGGCATATTGCCATGTGTTTTGATCTTCAAATCACACACTAAATTATACACATGCTCACTTGCATTCAATACACTTTTTTTTTTGCATATATGACAAGTTCATGTTTCGACCTTCCAATCATCTAATAAATTTTACACATGCTCACTTACATGTAATACACATGGATATTAATGGGATTTCAACAAAAATGAGGCCGTGGTGTATGAATTCTCCTCCCACATGCATGCCATGGTCATGGTAAGGTGTGCATAAAGTTTCAAATCATTTTGTGGGACTGGCAAGGAAAACTTCTTTCAGACTTGCCCTTCGGCAGAACCGAATGGTCCGGCTTGTACATGGTGCGTGTCGGAGCATGCATGAGATGACCCCAACTTTTGGGAGCATGTGGGCATGGCCAATGTGGCCTCCCAGGCAAGGTGTGCACAAATTCGGACACAAAACGCACGTTGTGTCACGCCGGGGCAGTGTTATGCGGTCATTTTTTTCGACCACCTCCAAATCGCCTCAACTTTTGCACACATGATCTCTTGGACAAACAAAGCTAGGTTTCCAAGGTTTTATATTTGTTTGAATTTTTTATTAATTTATAATGCCCTCTAGACTGACTGATCAAAACATCGATCTATACCTCAGGGGGCATTGTAAAATATTCTTTTTACAAATTTTCTTTCATAGCCATGTTTGGCACATGCGGGTCACCATGTGCAAGAAAATTTGGGTGATTCGGAGGTGGTGGGAAAATCATCTTTGTTCAAAAACTGGCTTAAGTTATACCAAATGGCCCCTCCGGAATACGGTTATTTTTTTTGACCACCTCCAAATCACCTCAACTTTTGTAAACATGATCTCTTGGACAAACAAAGCTAGGTTTCCAAGGTTTTATATTTTTTGAATTTTTTATTAATTTACAATTCCCTCTAGACTGACTGGTCAAAACATCAGCCTATACCAAGGGGGGCATTGTAAAATATTCTTTTTACAAATTTTCTTTCATAGCCATGTTTGGCACATGTGGGTCACCATGTGCAAGAAAATTTGGGTGATTTGGAGGTGGTGGGAAAAATCATCTTTGTTCAAAAACTGGCTTAAGTTCTTCACCAACTTGGATTTGGTTCTCTCGCGAAAATCGCAAGTTGCAGAGATGAGAACCATGAAAAGCAAGATCCCGAATAAGAAAACAGAAACCGAGGAAGAGGAAACCACAAGAGTGAACACTAGTTGAGTCTCGTCTTTTTTCATTCTTTGCTCCTTTTTCACTCAATGATTCCAAATGGCCCCTCCGAAATGCGGTCATTTTTTCGACCATCTCCAAATCACCTCAATTTTGGTACACATGATCTCTTGCACAACCAAAGCTAGGTTTCCAATGTTTCATTTTTTTTGAATTTTTTATTAATTCATAATGCCCTCTAGACTGACTGGTCAAAACATCGGTCTATACCTCAGGGGGGCATTGTAAAATATTCTTTTCACCAATTTTCTTTCATAGCCATGTTTGGCACATGTGGGTCACCATGTGCAAAAACATTTGGGTGATTTGGAGGTGGTGGGAAAAATCATCTTTGTTCAAAAACTGGCTTAAGTTAGACCAAATGGCCCGTCCGGAATACGGTCATTTTTTCGACCACCTCCAAATCACCTCAAATTTTGCACACATGATCTCTTGCACAAACAAAGCTAGGTTTCCAAGGTTTTATGTTTTTTGAATTTTTTTATTAATTTATAATGCCCTCTAGACTGACTGGTCAAAAAATCGGTATATACCTCAGGGGGGCATTGTAAAATATTCTTTTTCCAAAATTTCTTTCATAGCCATGTTTGGCACATGTGGGTCGCCATGTGCAAGAAAATTTTGGTGATTTGTAGGTGGTGGGAAAAATCATCTTTGTTCAAAAACTGGCTTAAGTTAGACCAAATGGCCCCTCCGGAATTCGGACATTTTTCGACCACCTCCAAATCACCTCAAATTTTGCACACATGATCTCTTGCACAAAGAAAGCTATGTTTCCAAGGTTTTATATTTTTTAATTTTTATTAATTTATAATGCCCTCTATCTTGACTCGTCAAAAAATCGGTATATACCTCAGTGTGGCATTGTAAAATATTCTTTTTACCAATTTTGTTTCATAGCCATGTTTGGCACATGTGGGTCACCATGTGCAAGAAAATTTGGGTGATTTGGAGGTGGTGGGAAAAATCATCTTTGTTCAAAAACTGGCTTAAGTTAGACCAAATGGCCCGTCCGGAATACTGTCATTTTTTCGACCACCTCCAAATCACCTCAAATTTTGCACACCTGATCTCTTGCACAAACAAAGCTAGGTTTCCACGATATTATGATTTTTGAATTTGTTTAATAATTTATAATGCCCTCTAGACTGACTGGTCAAAAAATCGGTATATACCTCAGGTGGGCATTGTAAAATATTCTTTTTCCAAAATTTCTTTCATAGCCATGTTTGGCACATGTGGGTCGCCATGTGCAAAAAAATTTGGGTGATTTGGAGGTGGTGGGAAAAATCATCTTTGTTCAAAAACTGGCTTAAGTTAGACCAAATGGCCCGTCCGGAATACGGTCATTTTTTCGACCACCTCCAAATCACCTCAAATTTTGCACACATGATCTCTTGCACAAACAAAGCTAGGTTTCCAAGGTTTTATGTTTTTTGAATTTTTTTATTAATTTATAATGCCCTCTAGACTGACTGGTCAAAAAATCGGTATATACCTCAGGGGGGCATTGTAAAATATTCTTTTTCCAAAATTTCTTTCATAGCCATGTTTGGCACATGTGGGTCGCCATGTGCAAGAAAATTTTGGTGATTTGTAGGTGGTGGGAAAAATCATCTTTGTTCAAAAACTGGCTTAAGTTAGACCAAATGGCCCCTCCGGAATTCGGACATTTTTTCGACCACCTCCAAATCACCTCAAATTTTGCACACATGATCTCTTGCACAAAGAAAGCTATGTTTCCAAGGTTTTATATTTTTTTAATTTTTTATTAATTTATAATGCCCTCTATACTGACTCGTCAAAAAATCGGTATATACCTCAGCGTGGCATTGTAAAATATTCTTTTTACCAATTTTGTTTCATAGCCATGTTTGGCACATGTGGGTCACCATGTGCAAGAAAATTTGGGTGATTTGGAGGTGGTGGGAAAAATCATCTTTGTTCAAAAACTGGCTTAAGTTAGACCAAATGGCCCACCCGGAATGCGGTCATTTTTTCGACCACCTCCAAATCACCTCAAATTTTGCACACATGATCTCTTGCACAAACAAATCTAGGTTTCCAAGGTTTTATATTTTTTGAATTTTTTATTACTTTATAATGCCCTCTAGACTGACTGGTCAAAAAATCGGTATATACCTCAGGGGGGCATTGTACAATATTCTTTTTCCAAAATTTCTTTCATAGCCATGTTTGGCACATGTGGGTCGCCATGTGCAAGAAAATTTGGGTGATTTGGAGGCGGTGGGAAAAATCATCTTTGTTCAAAAACTAGCTTGGCCCCTCCGGAATTCGGACATTTTTTCGACCACCTCAAAATCACCTCAATTTTGGAACACGTGATCTCTTGCACAAACAAAGCTAGGTTTCCAAGTTTTTGTATTTTTCGAATTTTTTATTAATTTATAATGCCCTCTAGACTGACTGGTCAAAACATCGGTCTATACCTCAGGAGGGCATTGTAAAATATTCTTTTTACAAATTTTCTTTCATAGCCATGTTTGGCACATGTAGGTCACCATGTGCAAGAAAATTTGGGTGATTTGGCGGTGGTGGGAAAAATCATCTTTGTTCAAAAACTGGCTTAAGTTAAATGGCCCCTCCGGAATGCGGTCATTTTTTCGACCACCTCCAAACCACATCAATTTCGGCACACATGATCTCTTGCACAAACAAAGCTAGGTTTCCAAGGTTTTATATTTTTTTTTGAATTTTTTATTAATTTATAATGCCCTCTAGACTGACTTGTCAAAACATTGGTCTATACCTCAGGGGGGGCATTGTAAAATATTCTTTTTACAAATTTCCTTTCATAGCCATGTTTGGCACATGTGGGTAACCATGTGCAAGAAAATTTGGGTGATTTAGAGGTGGTGGGGAAAATCACCTTTGTTCAAAAACTGGCTTAAGCGACCAAATGGCCCCTCTGGAATGCGGTCATTTTTTCGACCACCTCCAAATCACCTCAACTTTTGCACACATGATCTCTTGCACAAACAAAGTTAGGTTTCCAAGGTTTTATGTTTTTTGAATTTTTTATTAATTTATAATGCCCTCTAGACTGACTGGTCAAAAAATCGGTCTATACCTCACAGGGGCATTGTAAATTATTCTTTTTCCAAAATTTCTTTGAAATTTCTATTGCCCTCTTCTATTTGTTTATAATGCCCTCTTATATTTTCTTTGAAATTTATAATGCCCTCTTATATTTTCTTTGTATTTTTTGAATTTTTTTTAATTTATAATGCCCTCTTATATTTGCTTATTTTTTAATGCCCTCCTATATTTGTTTATTTTTTTAATGCCCTCTTATTTTTTTGAATTTTTTTATTTATAAAGCTAGGTTTCCAAGATGGCTAGGCTGGCCCATGCTTTTCCTTTTGTTTATTTTTTCCTTTTCCTTAAGTTTACATAAAAATTACCTGAGCACTCAAAAAATAACATAAAATTGCATGACCCCTCAAATAATAACATACCAAAAATTCAAAAGGTATTTTTATCAAACACATCTTTTTGAATATTTATATTTTCTTTTCTTATAAATAAGTGACATTTTCAAAATTCTAATAAGTAGGGTAATGTAACTTTATTAAATGATAAAGTACATCTTATTTCAAATTCCTTTTTTTTCACACATTATTTTTAACTAGTATTACATTACTCTTCTAAATTTACATTTAATTCCTTCACACTTTGATGATGGAATATTTTCTCTGTTATTGCAACATAGATTCAAATGATGGAACATTTGATCTTTTTGCTTATTCAAATTATGCATTGATGGAATGTGTGAGGATGAACAATTATCAGTAACTTTACTACACCCCATGTACTATAATTTATGACAGCCAATTTGGAACATTGCCAGTTTCAATATTTGGTATAATTGGCACATGGGCACAACATGTTGCACTTGCCCACAGCATAGACAAGTGTTGCAGCATGTCTGAAGCAACACTGAAGTGCTTTCCTTCATAAATGCTAATGAAAATCTGAGATGGATTCTTGACATTCCCTGGATTAACCCAACACTTATCTTTTGAGGGAATTCCCCCTCATTCCCTGGAAACATATAGTATATTTTGTTGCTAGGATCCTGCCTTGGAATGTTTACTTCATAGTTATACAATGGTGACATCCCAGCTGCATATTTTTGTAATTCATCATAAGTATTTGCACAAGAGGAAAATCTCTGGCCAGGTTAATTTTATGAGGCTGGACAATAGACCTGCCTACAACATTTGGTTTATGAAATTTTGGGCAAGGACAATATTTCAAGGCCATGTTACTGTTTTTGAGGCCACCCTTGTGCAATTGTAAAGTGAATTATCTCTTAGCCCCCTAAATATAAAATTACATCCATTGCTACTAATTACAGAAGACAACTACAAATTTTAATATGCACAAATTACTGTTTTTGGGATAATGCAGCAAAGCTCCTACACATATTAACATAATGCAGTAGTTAATTAGGTACAAATTCAACTATAAATGCATACATCTCTAACAAACATCTAAAATTTCATTACTTACCTAAATAACAACAAATTATACTATAGATGAATCTTGTATCATCTAAATCAATTCATTGGCACATCAAAATTAATGCATTCCAAATCAAATATGTTTCCATCCAGTATCATTGAACCACAGATCAAAACAAATAATCATATATGTCTGCAGCATTGAACTACAGATCTAATAATCATATGACGTCTATCTGACCTTAAATTCCCCCTTAAATAAGGTATTCAACCTCATACTAATTAAAATCTAACAAGCAAAAATTCTACTACTAATCTAATAAGCATCTGAAAAAAACCCAAGATGCTTTTATCTCTGAAGCAACAGCATTGCAGAGAATGTTCAATGTTGTAAATATCTCTGAAGCAACGGAAAAATTCCACTACTAATCTAATAAGCATCTGGAAAAAAAACCAAGATGCCTTTATCTCTGAAGCAACGGCATCTGAAATAAGGTGTTCAACCTCATACTAATTAAAATCTAACAAGCAAAAATTCCGCTACTAATCTAATAAGTATCTGAAAAAACCACATTCCTCAATCCGGCTACTTCTAACCTAATCTAATAATCATATGAGGTCCACCATTCTTGCACGAATCAAATACAGAAAAACCCTAATGCAGAGAAAAACCTACATCCAACAAATCTAACCAAAGAAACTTCTGGCCACAAACCCTACAATCTAAAAACTACCAAATTAAAGTGATAAGCAGATACCTTCTGCTCCGCCTGCTCCTCGCTAGAGCCGGCCTCCACCTTCTCCACCTCGTGCGCCTCGCCATAGCCCGCCTCCACCTTCTGTGCCTCGCCAGAGCCCGCCTCCATCTTCTGCGCCTCGCCAGAGATCGCCAGAGCGGGCGCATCTGGCTGGACTGCGCCGCTGCAGCCCGCCCCCGCCTTCTCCAGATCTGCAGCGGGGGGAGCACCGCGCTGGACGCCGGCACGTCCCCTCACAAAGGTGCCCGCAGCGACCTTCCGCGCCTGCTCCACCAGGTCTGCGCCCCAATCGGGGCGCTCGCCTCCTGCGTCCGCCATGGCGATGGAGAGGATGCGGTGAGGGCGACGAGGAGGTTGGAGAGGAGAGAGAGTGGGGAGTGGGGAGTGGAGAGAGGGAGACAATGCGGCGGGGGGAAATGGTGGGCGATGCGGCCGGAGGTGGTTGTCGTCCACATTTATATGATGGGACAGTTTTGGTAACTACCCGTGACACGTGCTGCCCCACGCGCGGGCGGCTCCAGACGTGCACGAAACGCCGCCATATACAAATACGTATACGGCCGGGCATACGATCTAACCGGGCCCGTACGGGCCTCCCAGGGCTCCTTGACGGCTATACGCGGGGGCAACAAAGACAATCGTGCCCCTCGTTATGAACCGTTTTTGGTTCATCCTGGCCGTCGATGTGTTTTTCCACCTCGCGTTCAGCCCAGGGGGAGCACCGGAGCAGAAACGTGGTCGGCGGGGCTTGACACTTGATGAGTAGATCAAAAGTTCTTTCTTGAAATATAAGATAAAAAATGGTGATACTTGAATTTTGAAAAATCAATGTGCAGTATATTACGCTATGATGTCATACTTGACGGGCTCTGTGTGCAGAACTTCTTTTAGCTTCGGCACGTCTTTCTCTGGTACCGCGAGAATGTGCTCCAATCAAGCGCGTCGTCGAATGGGAGCACAAAGGTGTCAGCGATGATCACGTCTCTTCCACGAATGAAAACTCCTTCCGAGAGATCTGCATTACAAAATACACTGACATCTGCCATATGATGGTGCCCTCAGTTTGGTTTTAGGATGGTGAACCAGGTGCTCCGAGTACGGCGGTAGGGCAGTAGCAATGTAGCACTGGCTCATCATCCACTTTCTTATAAGATCTTTGGTCTGAACTCTGAAGGAAGGAATGAAGGAGCTGATGTAAGATTGTAACCTGATCTGGAATAGACTAGTCTATCAGTAAATGTATCCTTGAGACTTGGAAAGAAAATGAAAGAAAAGTTATGTGCTCCTGACATTGTTGAATATGGCAATATATAGAACACCGACATGTGCGTATGCCGAATGGACTAACACTGATAGGAAGATCCCTGATATTATTATTGATCCCATAATCGAACCGCAATTTTACAGTCCAGCACAACAACTAGCAACTGAGCTTTAGGTACTCTTTGATTGTGAGATGAATTGTCGCTCTTCAAACATCATTCCGTCGTAGTGTAGGTGGTTAGGATACTCGGCTCTCACCCAGGAGACCCGGGTTCAAATCCCGGCGACGGAATTTTGTTGTTTTTAATTTGCTGTATTTTTTTGAGGAACCGAATTTGCTAGTATATTTTTAGGCTTTTAACTTCTGCTGTTCCACGTTTTTTTTTTGGTTGACGCATTGCTGTTCCACGGGTGCTCATGAGAATCAGGGGACACGTACAGATATGGTGAATCATACATTTACGGTTTATGCCATGGAAAACACTTAAACTCAGCCGGATGATTTCCTCTCTGTAAAGCCATCTGTCCCGCGTCTGGTAAATGGTGACCCAACTCCCCTATGGGCTGCTACTCCAGAGCCGAATTGGAGCCCTCTGGTTAACTGGGCCATTAGCCAGCCCATGCGCTTCGTCAACGACGTCTCGATGGGAGGAGCTCGACTGGATCGGTCAGAGGTGCGGGATCTAGGCAAGAGTGTGTGGGGAGCTGATCCAGCATGATGGGAGGGATTCAGCCGATGTGGATCCAACGCAAGGGCGGGATGCGGTCCAGCCGAGGCGCATGACGATTCAGTCATCATGCATACATAAATCATCGTTGCTACAGACCTTAATGGCAATCGATGTGCCCATTCGCTGGCTTGCTACAAACTTTAATGGCAATTGATGTGCCCAGGTCAGTTACCATGTCGATCTATGCTCTTACAATACTACTCCACCACTTGCATCCAGATATAGTCTCGAGCAACGCGTTGTTCCTCCGCATCCCCTCCTTACTTCGGCAGGTTGCTACCTCAGCTTCTCCGTTCCCTCTTCCCCAATTCTTTCTACATTAAATTTCTGAATTTATCTTATTGATGTTGTTTTTTCTACTACCAGTTGAATAGAAGGTGCTCCGAGTTGACGGATGCGAGCTCGTTTCTGCTGGGCCGGTTTCTCCCTTGCCGCTCCAGGTTATTATCCGTGTCATCTTAGTATGTGTGCTCATTTTGCCGCACATGGTGTGTATAGTTGGATGGTATTATTTTGATCCATCACTACGATTGGCTTCTTGAATCTTTATCCCGTTTGGGGATTTTGGCATCCTGATGTATTATTCTATCGAGGGGACTGTTCTAGGAATCCGAGGTTATGGAGCAACTTCTTCTGTATATCTTGTTGGGCAACGCATTGACATTCTTCCAAAGCCTCTAACTGGAGGTATCACTTTCATTATATGACATCAAAAGTGAATTCTAGCATTTCTTATTGAATTTGAAGAAGTAATGAATCAGGTACATGCATAGAGGCATATATGAGGTATCCATGCCAAAAAAAAAGTCAAGTACCCTCACGGATTGGATCCATACCCAGCTTGTTCATGAACCGATATTCTCTCAAAAGTTCGGGAATTAATGAAGAGTAATTGAAAAACACACACACGCGCACGCACGCATTAAGCGGTTTGTGCTCTTCACATGGTTAATATACGTTCTAAATATGCATGATGTTTCATCTCTGACCACTTATTGGGATATAGTTAGTTTCTTGTGCCATAAGATAAGTTGTCTCGGCAAAGCAAAGATCACAAAAGCCACACATGTTCTTAAAATCCGGCATGTTGTGTCGTCGGCCTCGGTGCCATTGTGTCGGCGTTTATTTTTATTGCGCCTGGGCTTTCCGTTGCCGTCCCAGACTTCCGAGCGTCTTTAGGGTTGGTGCTTCTACGAGCTAACCAGTTGTCTTCGCTCGCACAAAAGAGGGTCATGAGGGACATCAGACGCAACACCGACCCTCCGGAAGCCGCTGCCGTCACCGCCGAACCGCCCCCGTCGCCGCACAGCGAGCCCCGACAATAGAAGCGCGCGGGCATCTCCTCACCGTGCCCTCGAGCCCCTGAATCCCATCCATGTCGCGCACCATGCCCGCCTGACACCGGTGAACAGCTCGAGATCTCTGCATGGGCTCTGGTCGTCGCCTTGTAAGTGGACTAGAGGAGTGGGGAAAGATGGAGGAGTGGGGAATAGAAGGGAAAATGTGTACGACACAATGGGGGAGGGGGGCGTTCGGGATGGATGTTTATTTTTCCGAACGATACACCAGCGGTGATGTGGAGTGTTACGTGCGCCAAGATTAGTGCGCTCGATCCAATGGAAACGAGGGCGTTCGGGACGGGAGCGCAAAACAAGGCACGTTCGGCACTTATAGAATCCGTAGAAAACAAAGTATTCTTTCGTTCGCCTCTCCGCACATCCGCTGAAACACGCCGCTGTCGACCGCCGCACCCAGGGGCGGAGCCAGGATTTGGATATGGGGCAAGCCAAACCAAGCAACAAAAAAAAATATCCAGTACAAAAATAATCATATAGAACAAGGTTTTGCTGAAGTGACATAAAAATATCATTACATTTCTATTAATTGAAAGTGGTCTCTACGATTGCCAATAAAGATCAAAAATATTAATAATTTCATCAGAATATATCTTAGCTGCTATTTATTTTATGTAAATTATCATATGGTGAAGCAAATCATCTCCCATTTTACTTCGAAGACGTGTCTTGACAATTTTCATAGCTGAAAAAGCCCGCTCTGCAGTTGCCGTTGAGATTGGGAGAGTGATAAGTGAGATTGGGAGAGTGATAACTAGTCGCAGCAACCTGTCAACCATTGGATATGAAGAAGCTTTTCCGGTTTTAACTAGCCCATTTGTTAAACAAGCAATAGATGGCAAGGTCATCAGTTCTGGATGGTTGCACACATCTAGCTGAAAATGAGGTAGCACTTTCCAACTAAGCTAATTCTTGACTTGAAAAATCAGCGGGATAGAATTTTTCTGCAAGCGTGCTTATCTTTGGGATATCAAAAGATTCATGCCTTGGATCCAATGATGAACAGAGAGTAAGGAGCTCAGTTGCTTGTGTACTGAATCGATCATTCAGTTCACTCAGTTGTTGATCAATTGCAACACTGAAAACATCGACTTTGTAGTGGTGGAGCGTTGTTGTGTTGTCATGTTATTTCGAGATTTGGTAACATCAACATACCTATTAATTTCATTACAAAGTCAGCTAAATTCTCAAGATAAAAAGCAACCAAGATATAACTTAATATAAGTTAAGTAATTTTACAAAGTAGAAAAACATACTTGCGATCCAAATCTGGGATATCAATCTCGTGCTTCACACAAAAAAATTTGACCTCCTCTAAAAGAGAGTCCCAACCATGTTCCCTTAGCTCACCCAGTAGGACCTTTGTGTTAGAAACATAATCCATGGCATTTAAAATATCCAAAGATTTGTATTGGAGTTTCTGACACAACACATCAGTGATCTTCATAATCTTTTCCATCAGATGTAGAATGAACACGAAATCAAATGATATGACAGTTTTAAGGGATCCAATGGCATCTCCACGAGAATATTTTGAGACTGACGGTCACTTGCTATACCTCTTAAGACGGCAACTGTAGCAGCAAACATCTTCTTTAAGCTATGTATGGACTTATAGTGTGAACTCCATCTTGTGTCTCCTGGTCTCTGTAAGGTTCCTATTTGGTTTTCCCTCTGCCTGTATCAAGCTCTCCCTGTTGGGGATCGTTGCAGAAATTAAAATTTTCTAGGCATCACCAAGATCAATCTATGGAGTGTTCTAGCAACGAGAGGGATAGGAGTGCATCTACATACCCTTGTAGATCATGAGCGGAAGCGTTCAAGTGAACGGGGTTGATGGAGTCGTACTCGTCGTGATCCAAATCACCGATGACCGAGTGCCGAACGGACGGCACCTCCGCGTTCAACACACGTACGGTTGGGGAAGACGTCTCCTCCTTCTTGATCCAGCAAGGGGGAAGGAGAGGTTGATGGAGATCCAGCAGCACGACGGCGTGGTGGTGGAAGTAGCGGGGATCTCGGCAGGGCTTCGCCAAGCTCAGCGAGAGGGAGAGGTGTTACGGGAGGGAGAGGGAGGCGCCAGGGGCTAGGGTGTGGCTGCCCTCCCTCCCACTACTAGGGAAAACCTTATACATAGAATCTTAGCAGCAGCGCGTCACAGAAAGAGGCGCTACTGCTAATTAGTAGTAGCACGGGTTGTAAACCCACGCTACTACTAAGTTGATAGCAGTAGTGCGTGGTATAAACCCATGCTACTACTAAGTGTTCTCCACCGCGCCCGCCCGGACAAGCAGTAGTAGTAGCGCGGGGTATAAACCCACGCTACTACTAAGTTGATAGTAGTAGCGCGGTTTGTAAACCCCGCGCTACTACTATGTGGTCTTCATCGTGCCTCCCGTGACAATCTCGTAGTAGCAGCGTGCGTATAAACCCAGCGCTACTACTATAGAACCACCGACGCATGTATACACACATAGGCGGAGGCCAAAGCCCAAATTCCCCTCCTGACCACTCCGCTCGCTCTTGCTCTCCTTTTTCCTCGGCGCCACCGACGTCCCCCACCAAGCACCACCCGTCCGCCACCGCCACCGCCTCCTCTCCTCTCCACCACGCCACCTCCCCAGCGCCATGTCCCTCACCATCTCCTCCGGCAGACGGGTCGGCCACGCTGGCGCCGACGCTGGGCGACGTGTACTGGGCGGTAGCTCATTGTTGCTGGAGGGCGCCAGACGCTGCTGCCAGAGGAGGACTTCGAGAGGCGCCGCCGCCACAAGGAGAAGCGGAGGGCCCTGGCCAAGAAGATGACCCCAACACACACACTCACGCTCCCATCCTCTTCTCCCGGGATGCAAGCAGCTGCAAGAAAGGGCGCGGCGGCGGCAGCGGCAGCGTCGGCGTCCTTCCACTCCATCGTCGCGGCGCTCTCAAAGTCCACGGTGCGCCCACCCTGACTTTCCCCATCCATCTCTTTCTCCCTCTTTCTTTTTTCCTGATGACGAATCAATTCGATCCACGCATCCAGTTCAGTTCTTGCTCTCCAAATCCCGTTAGGATTGCTATACTAGATAGGCTAGGAGAGCTGGCTAGGCTGTAAAAGAGGAATACTTACTGCCCGGGATCATCATCACAGTCAGCTTAGCAGGGTGATTAGTTTGCATGCTTCAGCAATGGAAGCTCTATTGTGCTGTGCATTTTTCAGGTCCACTGCACATTTGAGGTCTACCTCAATTTCATAATGAAATTCAAATTGGGGGTTCCTTTAATTTCACCCACAAAAAATTGAGTGCCTGAGGGCTTGCCAAATGCCAAGTACAGTAGCATATGCGTGTATTCAATAAAACTATTTGGGATGTGAGCTTGACCATGGTTCTATAATTATTTTTGCGCAGCCTCGTATCCGGTTCAACGTCCGAGAAAAGCGCACAGACATGAAGAATGCCCTTAAGAACATTCTGCTTATCAGAGCATGGACTAACATGACACAGTGTGTTTCCTTTCGCCTGTCGTCGCTGTCGGCAGTGAAAATTCGATGCCAAATCACACCTGATGGCTGATGTAGTGTCTGCACTAGGAAATGAAATTCTAAAGTGACGATTTGTTTATCTTGACTGAATGATTGCTGGACATGACAACATTGTCTTGTTTGTATCCTGTGTGAGCAGAAGAAGAGGCACAACCAACTGAAGACCGTGCTATGTGGGCGGTGCAAGCTGCTGTCGTGACGGAAGGTGTTTGACAAAATGACCAAGTAAGGTAAGAGTGGCTTTCATAGTTCTAGTACTACTTGGTGTTTTTGTTTCTCTCTGTAATGTACTAATGTGAGTCTAACTATTAAATGGGAGGCGAGATGACAACGTTGCTTTGACTCAAACAAACCTTCGGCTCGGCCGCCGCCTGCTGCGACGATCGACCTCCGTAGGTCATTTTCTAGGATTTAATAGGGTTAATGTGACACACTCCCCGTAGGTCATTTTCTAGGATTTGATAGGGTTAATGTGCTACTCTTATCAGGCATGTACTTTATTCTAATCAAATTTGATAGGGTTAATGTGACACAATACCTGTAGGTCATTTTCTAGGATTTGAAAATAACTGCTAGTACTTGTGTGCAGGCTGCTAATAGTAGCATACTTTGTTCTAATCAAAATTTCTATGCAATTCAATCCGGAAAGCCACTCTGTTAGTAATACAGAACTAGCATTTATTTAGACTGAAAATATGCACTGTAATTTAATGTGCATTTTTGCCCAGTAATGTGTATTCCTTCTCTTTTTGGTTGCCTGAATTTTGCTTGAATTACAGTGTTTTGTCAGACCTATGTATAGTGTCAATAAAATCTAAATTTCAAGATGGAGATACATTTTTTGGTGGCATCTTACATCATAGTCGTTGGTCGTAGGATTTTAGAAAAAAAAAACACTATATCAGGAATACAAGTGTTTATGAAACTACTGTTGTTGGTTTAGCCAAACACCTCACAGTTTTCGAAACTTCAGTTTTGTAGAAACCATAGTATTCTGATTGAGCTAAGCTAGCCGTGTATTTCCACCTGTGGGAGTCAAGGTGTGTACGCTCCTTGTCTTTTTCACTTTTTAGATTAGGTTGAATAACAAGAATTGCCAATCAACTGTAAGGATCTCAAAAGGATTCCGTTTGTTTGCTCTATGTATTGTCTTTCGAAGCGCACGGAAAAACACAAAAAAATTCTAGTTTATTTTACTGCCTTTTGTAGTACGAAAATCACAAAAAAAATGTTTGTTTCTCTACCTTTTGTACTAATGGAGAGGGAAAGTCACAAAAAAATGTTTGTTTTTAGGGTCGAGCAGTCAGTTGGTTTGTTGCTCACTCAGAAATGTTTTTGGTTTTGGGGGGTTCGATGTGTACATTGTGCATCAGCATACACTGCTACAGCATACACTGCTAGCTGCCTGTGGAGATCAGCACTAAAGAATAAACAAATCCCGGTAATTCTTTCATCTAGGATGCTTATGTCATCTCAAAACTGTCAACCTGGCTCATAGAATGATCTTTTTATTTAGGATTCATGGTTTTTTTTTCTTGTTATTATGCACTACTATGAGTTCATTGTATTAAGATTCCTTACAACGTTAGGCACATGAGCTATTTACAGAAGGAGGGGACCCAGCCTTCTTCACAGCTCGCGGCAATGTCTCCCAATGATTCGTTCGTGCAACAAGGAGGGGACCCGCCCTTCTTCACGTCTCGTGCAACAAGTAAGGACCACCCTCTGGCTATTACTATTGATTCGTGTGCATGTGCTAAAAAGTAAGAAAATACCCTACTGGATTTGGACGTTGACGAGCACTAACAAGTTTTCACTTTCCCGACGTGGCCACAGGGGTGATCGACGAGGACTACCGCTGCCTGGTGGGCGTCGTGCTCTTCAACCACTCGGAGGTGGACTTCACAGTGAAGCCCGGCGACCGCGTCGCATAGATGATCGTCCAGGTGATCGTGACGCCGGAGGTCGCCGAGGTGGAGGACCTCGATACCATCGTTTGGGGGGAGGGAGGATTGGGGTCCACCAGCATTTGAACTCTGAGCCTTGGTAGATACATTTAGAGAAGTGGTATGTTTAGGCTCTTGGTGGAACACTAGGAAAGGTACCCACCTTTGGTTGTGTGCGTTTACTGTTAAACGGAATCACGTGATCTCTTGCAGTTGAGATGTTCAATGTTGCATCCACGAATGGTGCAAGTGTTAAGATGGTCCTGTGACCTTAATTTATTTTGCAATGGACGTGTTTCTAATCTTCATCCATGAATGCTGCATCTAATTTTTATTTTTTTATTCTTAATTTGTTAGTAGTAGCGTGGGGGGGGGGGGGGATGTGTGCTACTAGTATTTAAGATACTAGTAGTGTGTGTTATAATAGATGCGCTACTACTATTCTGTTATTAGTAGCGCGGGCTTCAAATAGTAGTAGCGTGTGTGGCATCCGCGCTACTACTAACATTTTAGTAGTAGCGCGGGTTGCACCCACGCTACTACTAACTTTTAGCTGTAGCGCGATACTAGTAGCGCGGGTACCCGCGCTACTAGTAGCCAATTTACCCGCGCTGCTAGTAGCCTTTTCCCTAGTAGTGTCCCCCCACTATATATAGGCCCCCTGGGGGCGCCGGCCCTAGGAGATCCAATCTCCAAGGGGGGCGGCGGCCAAGGGGGTGGCTTGCCCCCTGTTAGTGGGCGCCCCACCCTAGGGTTTCCAACTCTAGGCTAGGGGGGCCCAAGAAGCACCACCACCAGGGGCTGGTTCCTCCCACTTCAGCCCATGGGGCCCTCCAGATAGGTGGCCCCACCGGTGGACCTCAGGACCCTTCCGTGGTCCCAGACAATACCGACACCCCAAACTTTCCGATGGTCAAACTTGACTTCCTATATATAAATCTTTACCTCCGGACCATTTCGAACTCCTCATGATGTCCGGGATCTCATCCGGACTCTGAACAACTTTCGGGTTACCGCATACTAATATCTCAACAACCCTAGCGTCACCGAACCTTAAGTGTGTAGACCCTACGGGTTCGGGAGACATGCAGACATGACCGAGACGACTCTCCGGTCAATAACCAACAGCGGGATCTGGATACCCATGTTGACTCCCACATGCTCCTCGATGATCTCATCGTATGAACCACGATGTCAAGGATTCAATCAATCCTGTATACAATTCCCTTTGTCAATCGGTACGTTACTTGCCCGAGACTCGATCGTCGGTATCCCAATACCTCGCTCAATCTCGGCGGCAAGTCACTTTACTCATCGTAATGCATGATCCCTGACCGCACACTTGGTCACATTGAGCTCATTATGATGATGCATTACCGAGTGGGCCCAGAGATACCTCTCCATTACACGGAGTGACAAATCCTACCTCGATTCGTCCCAACCCAACAGACACTTTCGGAGATACCCATAGTGCACCTTTATAGTCACCCAGATTACGTTGTGACGCTTACACACCCAAAGCACTCCTACGGTATCCGGGAGTTGCACAATCTCATGGTCTAAGGAAATGATACTTGACACTTGGAAAAGCCCTAGCAAACGAACTACACGATCTTGTGCTATGCTTAGGATTGGGTCTTGTCCATCACATCATTAGGCCATCACATCATTCTCCTAATGATGTGATCCCGTTATCAATGACATCCAATGTCCATAGTCAGGAAACCATGACTATTTGTTGATCAACGAGCTAGTCAACTAGAGGCTCACTAGGGACGTGTTGTGGTCTATGTATTCACACATGTATTACGATTTCCGGGTAACACAATTATAGCATGAACAATAGACAATTATCATGAATAAAGAAATATAATAATAACCATTTTATTATTGCCTCTAGGGCATATTTCCAACAGTCTCCCACTTGCACTAGAGTCAATAATCTAGTTACATTGTGATGAATCGAACACCCATAGAGTTCTAGTGTTGATCATGTTTTGCTCTAGGGAGAGGTTTAGTCAACGGATCTGCTACATTCAGGTCCGTATGTACTTTACAAATATCTATGTCTCCATTTTGAACACTTTCACGAATGGAGTTGAAGCGACACTTGATATGCCTGGTCTTGTTGTGAAACCTGGGCTCCTTGGCAAGGGCAATAGCTCCAGTGTTGTCACAAAAGAGAGTCATCGGGCCCGACGCATTGGGAATGACTCCTAGGTCGGTAATGAACTCCTTCACCAAGATTGCTTCTTGTGCTGCCTCCGAGGCTGCCATGTACTCCGCTTCACATGTAGATCCCGCCACAACATTTTGCTTGCAATCGCACTAGCCATCGCCCCACCATTCAAAATATACACGTATCCGGTTTGTGACTTAGAGTCATCCAGATCTGTGTCGAAGCTAGCATCGACTTAACCCTTTACGACGAGCTCTTCCTCACCTCCATAAACGAGAAACATATCCTTAGTCCTCTTCAGGTACTTCAGGATATTCTTGACCGTTGTCCAGTGTTCCATGCCGGGATTACTTTGGTACCTTCCTACCAAACTTACGGCAAGGTTTACATCAGGTCTGGTACACAGCATGGCATACATAATAGACCCTATGGCCGAGGCGTAGGTGATGACACTCATCTTTTCTCTATCTTCTGTCGTGGTCGGGCATTGAGTCGTGCTCAATTGCACACCTTGCAATACAGGCAAGAACCCCTTCTTGGACTGATCCATATTGAACTTCTTCAATATCTTGTCAAGGTATGTACTTTGTGAAAGACCAATGAGGCGTCTCGATCTATCTCTATAGATCTTGATGCCTAATATATAAGCAGCTTCTTCAAGGTCCTTCATTGAAAAACACTTGTTCAAGTAGGCCTTTATGCTTTCCAAGAATTCTATATCATTTCCCATCAACAGTATGTCATCCACATATAATATGAGAAATGCTACGGAGCTCCCACTCACTTTCTTGTAAACACAGGCTTCTCCATAAGTCTGTGTAAACCCAAACGCTTTGATCATCTCATCAAATCGAATGTTCCAACTCCGAGATGCTTGCACCAGCCCATAGATTGAGCGTTGGAGCTTGCACACCTTGTTAGCATTCTTAGGATTGACAAAACCTTCCGGCTGCATCATATACAATTCTTCCTTAAGAAAGCCGTTAAGGAATGCCGTTTTGACGTCCATTTTCCATATCTCATAATCATAGAATGCGGCAATTGCTAACATGATACGGACGGACTTCACCGCTACGGTGAGAAAGTCTCATCGTAGTCAACCCCTTGAACTTGTCGATAACCCTTAGCGACAAGTCGAGCCTTATAGATGGTCACATTACCATCCGCATCTGTCTTCTTCTTAAAGATCCATTTATTTTCTATGGCTCGCCGATCATCGGGCAAGTCAGTCAAAGTCCATACTTCGTTTTCATACATGGATCCTATCTCGGATTTCATGGCTTCTAGCCATTTGTCGGAATCTGGGCCCGCCATCGCTTCTTCATAGTTCGAAGGTTCACCTTGTCTAACAACATGATTTTCAGGACGGGGTTGTCGTACCACTCTGGTGCGGAACGTGTCCTTGTGCACTACAAGAAATATGTCAACTAGTGACCTTCTGTCAGTGACCCTGGAAGAATTGGTCATAGATCTATGACCATTTTAGACCAATTGGTCAAAAGCTGGTCGGGGGGCTCCAAACCCTAAACCATTGCGACCATTTTGGTCAGAAAGGTTGTAATTTCCTTACACGAAATGGTCACAAAGCAAACAATGCTAGTCCGCTGCCTTATTTCTAGTTGTTAATGACCAATATAGATGGTCATAGCCTTGTAGATTGTGGTGGGTTGTGATGACTAGGCGCCATCTCATCAGTTTTGCCTATGTGTCATGTCCATGTGGCAGTTTTTGCCCTAGGTTGTGAAGCAACCTATATTTCTGTTATTCCAAAAATTCCCAAAAAAAATTTCATAAATGTTTTGGATCATATCTTCATACAATATGTCAAAAACATTCCTTGTCTAGTTAAAAAATAATTCGAAAATATTCATTTTCCTATTCTGTTCAGAGTAGCACTTTGTGAAGGAAGTACCACTTTGGCATGTCCAAATGGTATCCATTTTCTACAGTGCTTTCCTATGCCCAAATAACCATCCTCCACCAAATGCCAGCTCAATCCATTCATTATTTTGAGCCCAGCTTCAACATTCGTATTTATGTCCAGTGTGGTACTTTGTAAAGCAAGTACCACCTAGGCTCCTCCTTTTGAGGTGAAAATTTGTGAAGACGGTCTTCTTAGTAACTGATCATCCGCAGCCAAAAGTCACGCCCATTAGCCATGTGCATTTCCCGTACCGCAAATCAAACACTTGGCTGCTTATTCATATTTGAGCATCGATCGGTCTCCTCGTGAGAATCTTATGTTGTGATTTTCTTCCTAGCACCTACAGGGAGTGCCCAACCCACTAGACATGCCTAGGCCGCCTGAACACATGGCAACGCCACGGTCCACGCTTGATTACCATGCGGCGGGCATGCGAGCTTACGCGCTCTAGAGTTGGGGCCCTCGGCCACCGTCCAAACCTCGATGTCTCGCCATCAAACCATGTATTTATCATTAAATAGATACTTATTTACCTAGAAATGATTTTTGGAAAAAATTAAAGAGCAAACTATGAGGCAGCTGCAATTCAAATTTGACCCGCTTCCAAGTGAATCGACGGGAATTTATCTTTTTCACCAGAGGTGGATCAAAACTTTTGACACCCAACCATTTTGCCAATTGTGCATTAAATATGTCCTAGTATTTTATAAAATTGATTAGGTCCAATTTTGCAACAAATATATGGTAGGTCCTTCACAAAAAAACTCATTTCGGGCACTCTTAAAATGGAAAATGGTTTTTTCGTGCAAAGAAAAAGAAAACTTCCTTAGGCAACATTGTTTGCCATTCCAATATGCACCCTTGTGCACAATATGAGATCATTTGAACAAACTATGCCATGAATGTGGACATAAGATTGATCATTTGGCTTGAAAGCCATGAATCTTCACACTTCATAGCTCATTTATGAGAACACTTTTTTTAAATAATTACCGTATTACAAGTTTATTATTTTTCCTGGAAACTTGGTCACATATAATGACACAATGTGAAGGTTTTCCAATTTTTTGATTTTTTTAAATTTTTATGCCCGTTTCAAAATGCGGTCAAAACGGCGGGCTTGACCGTTCCTAGCTAGTGGTTGAATCTTGGAATTTTTTGGTGTTTCTATGATTAAATAGATACTTATGTACATAGAAATGATTTTTGGAAAAAATAAAGAGCAAACTATGAGGCAGCTACAGTTCAAATTTGACCCGTTTCCATCTGAATCGACGGCAATTTGTCTTTTTCACCAGAGGTGGATCAAAACTTTTTTCACCCAACCATTTTGTCAATTGTGCATTATATATGGCCTAGTATTTTATAAAATTGATTTGGTACATTTTTGCAACAATTATTTGGTAGTTCCTTCACAAAAAAATCTCCTTTTGGGCACTCGGAAAATGAAAAATGAATTTTCCGTGCAAAGAAATGAAAACTTCCTTAGGGAACATTGTTTGGAATTCCAAGATGCACCCTTGTGCACAATATGAGATCATTTGAACAAACTATGCCATGAATGTGGCCATAAGATTGATCGTTTGGCTTGAAAGTCATGAATCTTCACGCATGATAGCTCATTTCTGAGAACACTTTTTTAAAATAATTACCATATTACAAGTTTATTATTTTTCCTGGAAACTTGGTCACATATAATAACACAATGCGAAGGTTTTCCAATTTTTTGATTTTTTTTTATTTTTTTACGCCCGTTTCAAAATGCGGTCAAAACGGCGGGCTTGACCGTTCCTAGCTAGTGGTTGAATCTTGGAAAACATTTGATGTTTCTCTGATTAAATAGATACTTATGTACCTAGAAATGATTTTTGGAAAAATAAATAGCAAACTATGAGGCAGCTGCAGTTCAAATTTGACCCGCTTCCAACTGAATCGGCGGGAATTTGTCTTTTTCACCAGAGGTGGATCAAAACTTTTTACACCCAACCATTTGGTCAATTGTGCATTAAATATGGCCTAGTATTTTATAAAATTGATTAGGTCCAAATTTGCAACAATTATTTGGTAGGTCCTTCACAAAAAACCTCATTTGGGGCACTCGGAAAATGGAAAATGGCTCTTGTGTGCAATGAAAGTGAAAACTCCCTTAGGCAACATTGTTTGGAATTCCAATATGCACCCTTGTGCACAATATGAGATCATTCGAAAAAACTATGCCAGGAATGTGGCCACAAGATTGATCATTTGGCTTGAAAGCCATGAATCTTCACGCATAATAGCTCATTTCTGAGAACACTTTTTTAAAATAATTTTTGTATTACAAGTTTATTATTTTTCCTGGAAACTTGGTCATATATAATGACACAATGCGAAGGTTTTCCAATTTTTTGATTTTTTTTGAATTTTTTATGCTCGTTTCAAAATGCGGTCAAAACGACGGGAATGACCGTTCCTAGCTAGTGGTTGAATCTTATTTTTTTTTGGTGTTTCTCTGATAAAAAGATGCGTATGTACCTAGAAATGATTTTTTGAAAAAATAAAGAGCAAACTATGAGGTAGCTGCAGTTCAGATTTAACCCGCTTCCAACTGAATCAGCGGAAATTTGTCTTTTTCACCAGAGGTGGATCAAAACTTTTTACACCCAACCATTTGGTCAATTATGCATTAAATATGATCTAGTATTTTAGAAAAATGATTTGGTGCAATTTTGCAATAATTATTTGGTAGATTCTTCACAAAAAAACATCATTTGGGGCACTCGAAAAATGATTAAAAATAGCTAGAAAGATGAGAAATGCGTACAAATTGGTCCTTATCCATAAAATGTGGTCTAACTCTAGTGAAAATTTGTGTGGTACCCTTTTGCAAAATATTTTTGATAGCTACTTCACAAAATCCCTCTAGTTTTTGTACTTGGAAACTCTTTTAAATCACTGATTTTCCGAACCAATCAGAACCATTCCCATGGATCGATGACATGGCACTCATCCATCCATCCATCCATCTCACCATCCCACATCCATCCGTCCATCCATCAGTCCATCCACCTCACCGCAGCACAAACCCCAGCTCACATCACACCCCTTCCCCCATCGCACCCTTCTCCCCCCATCTGCTCGCCGCCGCCGCCACCTCCCGATCCAATCTCACCCCGCCACCTTCCGATCCACCGCCGACCTCGCCGTCCTCCTCACTCACCGCCGACCTCGCCGTCCTCCTCACCCACCGCTACTGACCTCGTCCCTCCCTCCCCTCACCATCTCTCCCTCGTCTCACCTCACCGCGAGCCCCACAACCCAATCCATCGTCGCCTCCCTTCCAGATCCATCGCCGCCACCGCCACCTCCCTCCGGCGGAGCTCGCCGTCGTTCATGGCCTCCCCCACGCCCCCATCCTCTCGCCCCTCCCCTTTCCTCACAACCCAACCGAACCAACCAGCCCACCAACCCGAAGAGAAAAGCAAGCGGAGGCGAGATGGCGACCGGACGCGAGGCCGGCGAGGTGGCGCCGGGGGAGGAGGAGGAGCAGAGGGAGTGGGCGCATCTGACGCCGGTGTGCTGGCGGAGGCGTTCGCGGCTGGGCCTGGAGGACCTGTGGCGTGGCGCCATGGCATGCTGCCGCTCTGGCGGCGGGCGCGCTCCCGGCCGGCGCTCTTGGCCAAGGCCGACCTCCGCCCGGCTGAGGCCGTCGGCGCTGCACTTGGGCGCCAAGGCCGACCCCACCATGCACACCGCCTCCCGCGACCACGCCCGGCCAGGTTCGCCGCTGGGCGACGGGTGGGAGGATCCACGAGGAGGGGCGCCAAGGAGAGGAAGGCGGAGATGGCGTAGAGCACACTGCCGAGAAGCTGCAGAGCCAGGCCTCCCCCGACGACGAGTTCGAGAACGAGAAGTTCGAGCTCCAGTAGGTCAATAATCCATCTACTTCACAGCCACAACTTCATTCTACTACCGCGGCGTTGTTGATTGCAGATTGCAGCACATGTACACAGCCACAAAAGCTCCCCAATCCCTGTACACGGTGACACTGCAGAACCAAATTAGCATGAACAGAGGGGATTGGATTGAACCAAGCCACACACTGGTAGCTAGTCTAGTACGTACAGTTTGTTATTATCCCATTCGTGCCTAATTTTTTTTTGTAGAATTAGCTACTTACAGAAAGTGGGGAAGGAGACTGATCATATTTGGGGCTGTGTTTGCAGGCGGTAGTAGACTAGTAGTGCAGGGTTAAACTGGAATTCCTGCCTACTAGTGGTTTACTGTACTTTACAGGGTGTCTCCTCAGAGTTGGGATTGATTTGCACTGACAATGGTTTCGATTACAAGTTAGTCTGAATTACCAAAAATAAGCTCTATATTTTATTTTGCCTGCAGGATCTGTTCCATGAGGTTGAAACTGTGGATGTCTACTCTTCCATAAGCTGTCACAGCCCTAGAGCTTGCTTGTAGCTAGTGGCATTGCATCCATGCATCATGTTTAATTTTCATGAAATTTGAAATGGGGATTGCCTAAACCCTAGCATTAAAGGAATTCAAATAGGCTCAACCATAAATATTTTTCAGTGATTTCAAATGGCCTTCAAAAAATGTTCACCATTTTTGGAAAAATGCTGGAAACAGTAACCAGAGATGTTGCACATTTCTCCATGACATTTGGATCTTTGAATTAAATCATAAGTATTTGAGTTTGGGCGTTTAAAATTATATAAAATATTTCAAATGCCCAAATATTCCCAAACTAAAATGTTTCATGTTGGAAATATTCCAACATTGGACAGGAGCAGTTTGGTGATTTTTGGAGCTGTTCTAGTATTTTTAAAAACTCCACAAAGTTGCGGAAAAAATAGAAAAAGATAAAACAGGGAAGGACTTACCTGGCGCCACCTACCCGGCCCACCTGCCGGCCCAGCCCAGCAGCCAGCGCCAATGAAGCTGCTTGGCTCGCCAGCAGGCAGCCAGTGCTCGGCAGTGGGCACCGCATGGGTGCCACGCACCTGGTCGCCGGGCCGCCTTCCTACTGCCGATGAGGATCGTCTCCTCGCTCTCCCCCGAACCCCCTGGACACTCCCTCTCCTCCCCGGTTCATCTCCCTTGCTCTTCCCCACCTTGGCCGACGCCGCCGTCGCCGCACCATCGCAGTAACCACGCTCCCCGCCGTTCGTGCTCCTCCTCACCTTGTCTAGGAGCTCCGCCGCTCTCGACTACCCCAAACTAGCCAAGCCCCGCTCGCTCTAGTGCCCCGAATCCACCACACCGCCTCGGCCGAGTCCACCGTCGCCGGAGATCCCTTCAACGCCGTTGCCGCCTGTCCGTCCCCGACCTCGACGAGAGCTTCTACGCGTCGCCTGTGAGCCCGCTTCTACCTCCCTTCCCTCTCTCTCTCGCTTTTGAGCAGCGTAGCAACCGAACCAAGCTCACCCGCAGACCGGCCGTGGAGCTCGTCACGACGTGCTCGGTCACTCTCCGCCACCCCATGGTGTCCTTCACACTCACCGCACCCATGGAGTCTAACCATGCACTCCCGCACCTCACCGATCCTCTAGCCTAAATTCGTCTTCGTCAACTCCGGCGGCCGCTTAGGTCGCCGCTGCACCGATTCCGCCACCCCGACCCCAACCGGCTCCACCAATAGCCGCGGCTTGCTCCCAGCTACCCATAGCCACCCTCCGCGGCTCATTTGGTCGCCGAAATCGCCAAAAGCACTTCCTCCGCCGCGTCGGGCTCGTCGGCGGCTAGTCGCCGGTGCAGCCGACGTGGACTTTGACTCGGATGGGCCCTGGTTGACTCTCCTGAGTCAATGACAGGTGGGGCCCAGCCCTGTTAACTAAATAGGTTTAGTTTAATTAAAATTTAGTTAAGCTAATTACTCTGACACTCGGGACCCACAGGTCAGGTTTGACCTGGCCGACCCAGTTGACTTGCTGACGTCACACCTATGTCATGCTGACGCAGTAATAACCTTTTCTGGATTTAATTTAATTCAGGAAATTTCAGAAAATACCCCAAACTTCAAATATTCATAACTTTCAATCTGTAACTCCAAATTAAATAATTTATATATGAAAAATGATCAGAAAAATATGAAGAATCTGTTTATGGCGTTTCCATGCATGATTAAACAAGTTAACCTCACTGAATAGGATGAATCATGATTAGGGCAATTTATGAAATAACATTTGGAGTTGGAGTTTAACCTTGTTTGAATTCTACTTCAATTAACTTTGGCTAGACATTGCATTAGGTGAATTCAGTACCTTAACATGACATGTCATTCATGTGAATGTGCATTGCATTGATTGTGTTCTCTCTTGTTTGCCGGTAATTGTCCCTCTCAAGAGACGACGCCCGACGATTGTTCGATGACACCGATGAAGAACTATCTTCGAAGTGTCGTGCAAGCAAAACCCCTTGTCCATTCCGATATAATCCCACTCTCTCGCCTCTGCTCTATTTTACTGCATCAGGACAACAACGACTCATGTGTTACTTGCTGCGGTAGCTGAACCCCTTTATCCTCTGCATGACCTGTCATTCCACAAGAATTAGATGAAACCCACTAGCATGAGTAGGAGTTGTTTGAGCCATGTTGTGCCTACTCATTTATGCTTGTTGTCATGACTGTATCGCCTTTAGAGTTGAGTCGTGTCCGATTCATCGGGATGAATCGGAGGTGTGTGAACATGTCCCATCAAGGTGTGTGAGCTAGGTGTGTGAACATGATTTGGTAAAGGTAGCGGTGAGAGGCCATGTAGGAGTACATGGTGGGTTGTCTCATTGCAGCCGCCCTCGTGAACTGAGTTCTGTGTTTGTGATCCATGAAACAGTTACTACCACGCATTGGGCCCGAAACCAATGGACCCTCTCGGCTTCTTAACCACCCTTGTCCTCGGTCCGGAGTTGCAAGTAGTTTCGTGTTTGTAGTATCTGGGGGCACGCAAATCTTGACCATAGGGGTGGGTTGTGTTGCGGTAGGCACCGTGGCCCGGTGTACCGATTCGCCCATTTGGTGTCTCGGGAACCCCGCACACATCGTTCGGGCTGTATGGGAAACCTCGGCCGACTCCTGCGGATGGAACTCGAATAGGCGATAAACCTGGACTAGGGACTTGATTGTTTAGGTAGGTCGTGGCCGACACCCACGTTGGGCTTCCGCTTGAAGGTTGCCGAGTACATGTCGTGTAAACGGCGGTAAGTGGTGAGAGCGTGTGTGAAGAAGTACACCCCTGCAGGGTTAATATGATCTATTCGAATAGCCGTGTCCACGAAGAAGGACTTCTGGATTGCCTATATCAGTTCATAGACAAGTGAAAGTGGATACCCTAAAATGCGCAAAATAAGCGTGAGTGCTATGGATGGCGTTCTCGTAGGGAGACGGGAGTGGGTCCATAGTGGTGTATTGATATGGTGAATATGTGGACTCGTGTGCGCCATCTCAAAAGAGTTACTTGCAGTCGTAGTTCAGGATAGCCACCGAGTCAAAGCTGGCTTGCTGCAGTCAAACTCCACCACCCCCTTTTGAAAATGATGCATATGTAGCTAGTTCTGATGTAAGTCTTGCTGAGTACGTTTGTACTCACGTTTGCTTAATTTATGTTTTGCGAGAGACTTACGTTCTCGCTAGTAGTTCCGCTTGGACTTGACGTTTAGCTTGTTACCTCAGCTACGATCTTGTGCCCTCGGCAGGATCTCGATAGATAGTCGGGCTTCTCAGCCTTTTTCATTTATAGTTGTCTCCGTACTCGAGACATGTTTAGCTTCCGCTTGTGTTTTGACTTGTATGTTTCGAGTGTTGGGTCATGAGACCCATGTTTGTAATATCTCGCCTCCTCGGAGCCTATTGAATAAATATTTGAGTCGTAGAGTTATGTTGTGATGCCATGTTGTATCTACACATATTGAGCATATTGTGTGTATGTTTGAAATGCTTGGTATGTGTGGGATCCGACAAACTAGTTGTTTATCCTTGGCAGCCTCTCATATGGGGAAATGTAGTCTCGCATTTCCGAGCGATAGTAGTCCGCTACTGCCGGTTCACCGGAGTCCTGCTAGCCCAAAGCACTACTGCTTGGACACTTGACTGGCCGGCATGTGTTTCACTGCCTTATGTCCGTTCCCTTCGGGAAATGTCACGCGGTGTTATTCGAGTCCTGCCTAGCTCGCTATGACCGGGATACCGGAGTCCTGTTAGCCAGTGCTACAGCCCAATTTATACGTTGATGACCGACATGCTCGATGTGATTCATGTATGCCTGTCCCCATGGGTTAGCGCCGCTTTGGGTTCACGACTAGCCATGTCGGCCCGGTTCTTTGTCATATGGATGCTAGCGACACTATCATATACGTGAGCCAAAAGGCAAATGGTCCCGGCCATGGTAAGGCGACACCGTGGGAATACCGTGCGTGAGGCCGCAAAGTGATATGATGTGTTACATGCTAGATCGGTGTGACTTAGGATCGGGTCCCGACAGCGTTGGTATCGAGCGTTGCTCAGAGGATTACCAAGCCAAACTGGTCAAGTTGTGTCTAGAAATGCTTTAGCTATGTAAGGGAATTGATTACGGAAGGAACGTAAGGCTCTTTTTACTCCTTATACCTCATGGCCTTACGATCCGAGTCATCCTCTTCTCTTCTACGGGTTTAAGAACTAGGCTTCTCATCTATCTATCAGGATGACGTGTTACTAAACCATAGACTATTAAGATTGTTGGTTTAAGCCTCAGTTCAGTTCCTACTAATTATGTATGATAATTGTTGATCTCGGAACCTTGGTATTGTGATGTTGAGTGGTTATGCCACCATTTTTGCAAGATGTCTCAAATCATTTTGAGCATTAACAGCCGTAAATCTGTCCGAGTCAACCCAGGTCTCTAAATAGTCTGATGCGTTTGCAAATCCTCCCCTCCATTTCTAATGTTCATCCGGGCCAGATTAATCACACAAATTGGTATGTTGAGGTACTCCGCTGCCTCAACATATATGTTGGAGTTATTATTATGACCCTAGGTGTTTAGGAAGTCATCTAGCAACTTAGCAACGCTTTTGTATCCCCAGTGTGATGATTCTGACCATCATTCTCGATAGCATCCCGTGATGCCACCTAGTAGTAGGTATTCTACTCCTGGGTTTTGAGCCCAAAATTTACCCTACCTACCTCATGCTGATAGTGTTTGCTAGTTCCTTTAGCATATTAGTAACCTTATGGCAGGTCCTCGAGGTCCGTGGTATTTCCCTCTTCCAAATGCCATGAACTATTTATGGCAGAAGTTCTTTTGAACCAAAAGATCACAACCAGAGTACTCTTGAGGAGTTCTCCATTCTATATTGTGAATCTGCCAGTCCTACCTCTCTGCATGGGTTATCCGGAAGAAACCTGTTGAACTTGGTTCTGTTGGGGAACGTAGTAATTTCAAAATTTTCCTACGCACACGCAAGATCATGGTGATGCATAGCAACGAGAGGGGAGAGTATTGTCCACGCACTCGTGAGACCAGAAGCGAAGCGTTATGACAACGCGGTTGATGTAGTCGACGTCTTCACGATCCGACCGATCCAAGTACCGAACGACGGCACCTCCGAGTTCGGCACACGCTCAGCTCGATGACGATCCCGGACTCGATCCAGCAAAGTGTCGGGATGAGTTCCACAAGACGACGGCGCAGGACGATGATGATGCTCTATCGAGCAGGCTTCGCCTAAACTCCGCGACGATATGACCGAGGTGGAATATGGTGGAGGGGGCACCGACACGGCTAAGAGATCCAAGGGATCAATTGTTGTGTCTTTGGTGCTAGCCCTGCCTCTATTTATATGTTGAGCCCTGGTCGAAACTTGGAGCAAAAGCCTCCTCAAAGTCGGTTTTGCCGAAAGGTAAGAGTCCCACTCGGACTCCAGGACCAAACGCCACAATCCTTGGCGTCTGCCCAGACGCCATGGGCCTCGGCGTCGCCCAGGCCGACGCCAGTGGTCTCCGACGTTTGGCCCCCTCGGCCTCCATAAAACTCTTTTTGCACCGACCTAAAGCCTCATGGGCTTGACCCCTTGGCCTAAACATATCATCCAATATATGAATCTTTACGTCTCGACCATTTCGAGACTCCTCGTCATGTCCCCGATCTCATCCGGGACTAACTCCTTCGGTACATCAAAACATGTAAACTCATAATATAAGCATCGCCATCGAAACCTTCAGCGTGCGGACCCTACGGGTTCGAGAACTATGTAGACATGACCTAGAACTATTATCGGTCAATAACCAATAGCGGAACCTGGATGCCCATATTGGCTCCTACATATTCTAAGAAGATCTTTATCGGTCAAACCGCATAACAACATACTTTGTTCCCTTTGTCATCGGTATGTTACTTGCCCGAGATTTGATCGTCGGTATCCAATACCTAGTTCAATCTCGTTACCGGCAAGTCTCTTTACTCGTTACGTAATGCACCATTCCGTAACTAACTCATTAGCTACATTGCTTGCAAGGCTTATAGTGATGTGCATTACCGAGAGGGCCCAGAGATACCTCTCCGACAATCGGAGTGACAAAACCTAATCTCGAAATACGCCAACCCAACATGTACCTTTGGAGACACCTGTAGTACTCCTTTATAATCACCCGATTACGTTGTGACGTTTGGTAGCACCTAAAGTGTTCCTCCAAAGAACGGGAGTTGCATAATCTCATAGTTACAGGAACATGTATAAGTCATGAAGAAAGCAATAGCAACATACTAAACGATCAAGTGCTAGGCTAACGGAATGGGTCATGTCAATCAGATCATTCTCCTAATGATGTGATCCCGTTAATCAAATGACAACTCATGTCTATAGTTAGGAAACATAACCATCTTTGATTAACGAGCTAGTCAAGTAGAGGCATACTAGTGACACTGCTTTGTCTATGTATTCACACATGTATTATGTTTCCGGTTAATACAATTCTAGCATGAATAATAAACATTTATCATGATATAAGGAAATAAATAATAACTTTATTATTGCCTCTAGGGCATATTTCCTTCAGTCTCCCACTTGCACTAGAGTCAATAATCTAGTTCACATCGCCATGTGATTTAACATCAATAGTTCACATCTATATGTGGTTAACACCCATAGTTCACATCGACATGTGACCAACACCCAAAGGGTTTACTAGAGTCGATAATCTAGCTCACATCGTTATGTGATTAACACCCAAAGAGTACTAAGGTGTGATCATGTTTTGTTTGTGAGAGAAGTTTAGTCAACGGGTCTGCCACATTCAGATCCGTATGTATTTTGCAATTTTCTATGTCTACAATGCTCTGCACGGAGCTAATTGCTCCCACTTTCAATATGTATCTAGATCGAGACTTAGAGTCATCCAGATCGGTGTCAAAACTTGCATCGACGTAACCCTTTACGACGAACCTTTTGTCACTTCCATAATCGAGAAACATATCCTTATTCCACTAAGGATAATTTTGACCGCTGTCTAGTGATCTACTCCTAGATCACTATTGTACTCCCTTGCCAAACTCAGTGTAGGGTATACAATAGATCTGGTACACAGCATGGCATACTTTATAGAACCTATGGCCAAGGCATAGGGAATGACTTTCATTCTCTTTCTATCTTCTCGTCGTGGTCGGGTTTTGAGTCATACTCAATTTCACACCTTGTAACATAGGCAAGAACTCTTTCTTTGACTGTTCCATTTTGAACTACTTCAAAATCTTGTCAAGGTATGTACTCATTGAAAAAACTTATGAAGCGTCTTGATCTATCTCTATAGATCTTGATGCTCAATATGTAAGCAGCTTCACCGAGGTCTTTCTTTGAAAAACTCCTTTCAAACACTCCTTTATGCTTTGCAGAATAATTCTACATTATTTCCGATCAACAATATGTCACTCACATATACTTTATCGTAAAGGCTGTAGTGCTCCCACTCACTTTCTTGTAAATACAGGCCTTTCCAAAAGTCTGTATAAAACCATATGCTTTGATCAACTCATCAAAGCGTATATTCCAACTCCGAGATGCTTGCACCAGTCCGTAGATGGATCGCTGGAGCTTACACATTTTGTTAGCTCCTTTAGGATTGACAAAACCTTCTGGTTGCATCATATACAACTCTTCTTTAATAAATCCATTAAAGAATGTAGTTTTGACATCCATTTGCCAGATTTCATAAAATGTGGCAATTGCTAACATGATTCGGACAGACTTAAGCATCGCTACAGTTGAGAAAATCTCATTGTAGTCAACACCTTGAACTTGTCGAAAACCTTTTTGTGACAAGTCGAGCTTTGTAGATAGTAACACTACTATCAGCGTCCGTCTTCCTCTTGAAGATCCATTTATTTTTCTATGGCTTGCCGATCATCGGGCAACTCCACCAAAGTCCACACTTTGTTCTCATATATGGATCTCATCTCAGATTTCATGGCCTCAAGCCATTTCGCGGAATCTGGGCTCATCATCGCTTCCTCATAGTTCGTAGGTTCATCATGGTCTAGTAACATGACTTCCAGAACATGATTACCGTACTAATCTGGTGCGGATCTTACTCTGGAAGACCTACGAGGTTTGGTAGCAACTTGATCTGAAGTTTCATGATCATCATCATTAACTTCCTCACTAATTGGTGTAGGAATCACTGGAACTGATTTCTGTGATGAACTACTTTCCAATAAGGGAGAAGGTATGATTACCTCATCAAGTTCTACTTTCCTCCCACTCACTTCTTTCGAGAGAAACTTCTTCTCTAGAAAGGATCCATCATAACAACGAAAAACTTGCCTTCGGATCTGTGATAGAAGGTGTACCCAATAGTTACCTTTGGGTATTCTATGAAGACACACTTCTCCGATTTGGGTTTGAGCTTATCAGGTGAAAACTTTTTCACATAAGCATCACAACTCCAAACTTTTAAGAAACGACAGCTTAGGGTTTCTTTGTTAAACCATAGTTCATATGGTGTCGTCTCAACGGATTTAGATGGTGCCCTATTAAACGTGAATGCAGCTGTCTCTAATGCATAACCCCAAAATGATAGTGGTAAACCGATAAGAGACATCATAGATCGCACCATATCAAATAAAGTGCGGTTACGACGTTCGGACACACCATAACATTGTGGTGTTCCAAGTGGCGTGAGCTGTGAAACTATTCCACATTATTTTAATTGAAGACCAAACTCGTAACTCAATTATTCGTCTTTGCGATCAGATCGCAGAAACTTTATTTTCTTGTTACGATGATTTTCTACTTCACTCTGAAATTCTTTGAACTTTTCAACTATTTCAGACTTATGTTTCATCAAGAAGATATACGCATATCTGCTCAAATCATCTGTGAAGGTCAGAAAATAATGATACTTGCCATTTAGCATCAACACTCATTGGATCGCATACATCGGTATGTATTATTTCCAATAAGTCTGTAGCTTGTTCCATTGTTCCGAGAACGGAGTTTTAGTCATCTTGCCCAAACGGCACGGTTCGCAAGCATCAAATGATTCATAATAAATTGATTCCAAAAGTCCAACAGCATGGAGTTTTATTCATGCGCTTTACACCAATATGAACTAAACGGCAGTGCCACAAATAAGTTGCACTATCATTATTAACTTTGCATCTTTTGGTTTCAATATTATGAATATGTGTATCACTATGATCGAGATCCAATGAATCATTTTCATTGGGTGTGTAACCATATAAGGTTTTATTCATGTAAACAGAACAACAATTTATTCTCTTACTTAAATGAATAACAGACAGTATTGCAATAAACATGATCAAATCATACTTATGCTCAACACCAAATAACACTTATTTAGGTTCCATACTAATCCCGAAAGTATAGGGAGTGTGCGATGATGATCATATCAATCTTGGAACTACTTCCAATACTCATCTTCACTTCCCCTTCAACTAGTTTATGTTCATTCTGCAACTCCCGTTTCAAGTTACTACTCTTAGCAACTGAACCAAGATTATCAAATACCGAGGGGTTGCTACGAACACTAGTAAAATACACATCAATAATCTGTATCTCAAATATACCTTTGTTCACTTTGCCATCCTTCTTATCCGCCAAATACTTGGGGTAGTTCCGCTTCTAGTGACTAGTTCCATTGCAGCAAAAGCACTTAGTCTCAGGCTTAGGTCCAGACTTGGGCTTATTCACTCGAGCAGCATCTTGCTTGCCGTTCTTCTTGATGTTCCCTTCTTCCCTTTGCCCTTTTCCTTGAGACTAGTGGTCTTGTCAATCATCAACACTTGATGCTCTTTCTTTATTTCTACCTTCGTCGATTTCAACATCACGAAGAGCTCGGGAATCGTTTTCGTCATCCCTTGCATACTATAGTTCATCACGAAGTTCTAGTAACTTAGTGTTGGTGACTAGAGAATTCTGTCAATCACTATCTTATCCGGAAGATTAACTCCCACTTGATTCAAGCGATTGAAGTACCCGGACAATCTGAGAACATGCTCACTAGTTGAGCGATTCTCTTCCATCTTTTAGCTATAGAACTTGTTGGAGATTTCATATCTCTCAACTCGGTATTTGCTTGAAATATTAACTTCAATTCCTGGAACATCTCATATGGTCCATGACGTTCAAAACGCCTTTGAAGTCCCGATTCTAAGCTGTTAAGTATGGTGCACTAAACTATCAAGTAGTCATCATATTGAGCTAGCCAAACGTTCATAACGTCTACATATGCTCCTGCAATAGGTCCATCACCTAGCGGTGCATTAAGGACATAATTCTTACGTGCAGCAATGAGGATAAACCTCAGATCACGGATCCAATCCGCATCATTGCTACTAACATTTTTCAATACAATTTTCTCTAGGAACACATATAAAAACATAGGGAAGCAACAACGCGAGCTATTGATCTACAACATAATTTGCAAAATACTACCTGGACTAAGTTCATGATAAATTAAAGTTCAATTAATCATATTACTTAAGAACTCCCACTTAGATAGACATCTCTCTAGTCATCTAAGTGATCACGTGATCCAAATCAACTAAACCATAACCGATCATCACGTGAGATGGAGTAGTTTTCAATGGTGAACATCTTATGTTGATCATATCTACTATATGATTCATGCTCGACCTTTCGGTCTCCGTGTTCCGAGGCCATATCTGCATATGCTAGGCTCGTCCAAGTATAACCTGAGTATTCTGGCGTGCAAAACTGGCTTGCACCCGTTGTAGATGGACGAGAGCTTATCACACCCGATCATCACGTGGTGTCTCGGCACGATGAACTTTGGCAACGGTGCATACTCGTGGAGAACACTACTTGATAATTTTAGTGAGAGATCATCTTAAAATGCTACCGTCAATCAAAGCAAAATAAGATGCATAAAGGATAAACATCACATGCAATCAATATAAGTGATATGATATGGCCATCATCATCTTGTGCTTGTGATCTCCATCTCCGAAGCACCGTCGTGATCACCATCGCCACCGGCGCCGACACCTTGATCTCCATCGTAGCATCGTTGTCGTTTACGCCATCTATTGCTTCTACGACTATCGCTACCGCTTAGTGATAAAGTAAAGCAATTACAGGCGTTGCATTTCATACAATAAAGCGACAACCATATGGCTCCAGCCAGTTGCCGATAACTTCGGTTACAAAACATGATCATCTCATACAATAAAATATAGCATCACGTCTTGACCATATCACATCACAACATGCCCTGCAAAAACAAGTTAGACGTCCTCTACTTTGTTGTTGCAAGTTTTACGTGGCTGCTATGGGCTTAAGTAAGAACCAATCTCACCCACGCATCAAGACCACAACGATACTTCGTCAATTAGACTCCGTTTAACCTTCTCAAGGACCGGGCGTAGCCACACTCAGTTCAACTAAAGTGAGAGAGACAGACACCCGCCAGCCACCTTTAAGCACGAGTGCTCGTAGCAGTGAAACCAGTCTCGTAAGCGACGCGTAATGTCGGTCCGGCCGCTTCATCTCACAATACCGCTGAACCAAAGTATGACATCTTTGGTAGGCGGTATGACTTGTATCGCCCACAACTCACTTGTGTTCTACTCGTGCAAAACATCAAACAATAAAAACCTAGGCTCGGATGCCACTTTGTTGGGGAACGTAGTAATTTCAAAATTTTCCTACGCACACGCAAGATCATGGTGATGCATAGCAACGAGAGGGGAGAGTATTGTCCACGCACCTCAGAGACCAGAAGTTTAAAGCGTTATGACAACGCTGTTGATGTAGTCAGACGTCTTCACGATCCGACCGATCCAAGTACCGAACGTCACGGCACCTCCGAGTTCAGCACACGTTCAGCTCGATGGCGATCCCGGACTCCGATCCAAAGCAAAGTGTCGGGATGAGTTCCACAAGACGACGCGTGCAGGACGATGATGATGCTCTACGGCGCAGGGCTTCGCCTAAACTCCGCGACGATATGACCGAGGTGGAATATGGTGGAGGGGGCACCGACACGCGAAGAGATCCAAGGGATCAATTGTTGTGTCTTTGGTGCTAGCCCTGCCTCTATTTATATGTTGAGCCTGGTCGAAACTTGGAGCAAAAGCCTCCTCAAAGTCGGTTTTGCCGAAAGGTAAGAGTCCCACTCGGACTCCAGGACCAAACGCCACAATCCTTGGCGTGCGCCCAGACGCCATGGGCCTCGGCGTCTGCCCAGGGCCGACGCCAGGTCTCCGGCGTTTGGCCCCGGCCTCCGCATAAAACTCTTTTTGCACCGACCTAAAGCCTCATGGGCTTGACCCTTGGCCTAAACATATCATCCAATATATGAATCTTTACGTCTCGACCATTTCGAGACTCCTCGTCATTTCCCGATCTCATCCGGGACTCCGAACTCCTTGGTACATCAAAACATGTAAACTCATAATATAACTGTCGCCATCGAAACCTTAAGGCGTGCGGACCCTACGGGTTCGAGAACTATGTAGACATGACCTAGAACTATTCTCGGTCAATAACCAATAGCGGAACCTGGATGCCCATATTGGCTCCTACATATTCTAAGAAGATCTTTATCGGTCAAACCGCATAACAACATACTTTGTTCCCTTTGTCATCGGTATGTTACTTGCCCGAGATTTGATCGTCGGTATCCAATACCTAGTTCAATCTCGTTACCGGCAAGTCTCTTTACTCGTTACGTAATGCACCATTCCGTAACTAACTCATTAGCTACATTGCTTGCAAGGCTTATAGTGATGTGCATTAACGAGAGGGCCCAGAGATACCTCTCCGAGCAATCGGAGTGACAAAACCTAATCTCAACACGCCAACCCAACATGTACCTTTGGAGACACCTGTAGTACTCCTTTATAATCACCCGATTACGTTGTGGACGTTTGGTAGCACCAAAGTGTTCCTCCAAAGAACGGGAGTTGCATAATCTCATAGTTACAGGAACATGTATAAGTCATGAAGAAAGCAATAGCAACATACTAAACGATCAAGTGCTAGGCTAACGGAATGGGTCATGTCAATCAGGTCATTCTCCTAATGATGTGATCCCGTTAATCAAATGACAACTCATGTCTACAGTTAGGAAACATAACCATCTTTGATTAACGAGCTAGTCAAGTAGAGGCATACTAGTGACACTCTGTTTGTCTATGTATTCACACATGTATTATGTTTCCGGTTAATACAATTCTAGCATGAATAATAAACATTTATCATGATATAAGGAAATAAATAATAACTTTATTATTGCCTCTAGGGCATATTTCCTTCAGGTTCGACATACTAATCTATGCATCCACAACTCGAAAAGTTATATGTTCCTTTGAGTTGCTCTCTTTAGTTGTATCCCGACCATCCTCTATCAGTTGATAATCAAGGGTATGCGTGCATTCGTTTATCGATGCCTATTACTCTTGTGGTCCGTCAAGCCATTCTATTACGGAATGACTAGGAGAAACAAACTCGATTACCTCATCTATTTCTAGGATTGGGTCAAAGCAGTTGTATTCCGCAGATCAAAATGCCAATCCAGCTTTGATTCTGCTCTACCTTGGAGTGTTACCATCTTTATGTCAGGAACATCATGAGAATTGCACCTTCTCTTATGAATTCTTGTCGTAGTGATACTTCTCGCCATCATTGTTCATTCCTCGGTCCCGTGTTGATGCAACCGGAATGCCGACAAGTGAATTGTGATGTGTGAAATCAATACTCCGAGCAACTCGTTGCTTGGCAACTAATGGACAATATCCTCATTCTTAGCTTGTTGGTTATTAAATCATCATCCTAAGATTGATCGTGCTACCTAGTCCTTATTTACGGTGCACACTTGATTGATGAGTTAGGATTATATCAAGTCCTCACTCATTTGATCATATCGTCTTGCCCTCAAAAGCAAGATTGTTCTCGAGCTTAGTAACATACCGGTGGTTCGTGACTTTCCAAATATTTTCTTGGAAGTGTTACCGGGTTGTCTCCTGACTGTTATGTGGAGCTCGTGATCAAGTTGGTTTCTTGTGAACCACCCTTTCTCCAAGAATCTGTGTTGGATATCCCTGAGCTAGTTGGTTAAGCTAGACAACAACTTGGAGAGTTGGAGGATAAAAGCTTGCCTGACTTAGTTCGTTCCAAAGGGATATTCTTGTGTAGTATGTGTTGAAGAAAGATGATATCTTCATCGATTGGTCTCTGTGATCGATTCTGGACCTATTGTCTTATCAATCCTTTGATTTGAGTGTGGGATATCGTCAAATCAAATCAGAACCAACGATGTTCGTAATGTTGTCTTACTCGTGGTTGATCCTCGAGCATACCCCATTACATCTTTTGGTGCGACCAATGCTATCACCGTGTTCACATGATGGTGGAAGTCCAAAGGATACGGAAATTCCGATGAGTTGTTGTTGAGCCCATTAGCAGCATTTTGTCTCCCCATGAGTCATGTTGAACATCAACCTAGTATTGGAAACTTGTGTAAGCATTTCTTCATGTTTCGTTCATGAAGCATACGTTTGGATGAAAGTAGTGACTTCCTCTAATTCACGTGCATTAGGTGCAAGTTGCCGCCATGAATTTGAGAAAGGTTTGTTTTGGTTCCCTTGGAATCATCCCAAGTCAGTCATGCATATGTGCGAAGTATTCCGTAGTCTGGAGACTTGCAACCTTCATTCTATATGTATTCCTAGCATACCAAGCCACTGATTGACTTGTTCAAGGAAAAGAAGTCTATGCTTGGGATCTAATCCATGGACTTGCGTAAAGACTTTGATATCCTCGATGATGGTTCCCCACCTGAACTCAGTAGTGTTTGATGATAAGACTACTATGTGGTCATTATTGTCTTGGACATCATGCTCACATGTGTGTAGCAGAACCAGCTCATGTTTTGGAGCTTGCTATCGTAGTTCATTCCCGAGAATCTCGCAACATCCTCTCGTCGATTTGTGTTGCAAACTTTCATTTTCTTTCTAGACTCAATGAGTCTGGAATATCCTAACACCAACCAGATCTGAATCTCAGGCAGATATGATGGTTGGAACATTCCCAACAGTTGCATGTTGTTCCCATTTCAAGACCGCCATTGCGCCAATTTCCATGGGCTGCCCCCTCAGTAATTGTTGTCCAGGTTCATCTTCAAAAGTGGACTTACCATGGGTCCCATCCATCTCCGGTGATAAGCAAACTTCATCCATTGCGTTGTCTTCAACAAGGTAGTCCACATCATCCATTCTAGTCGGGGTATGCCATTCCTTGCACCCCACCAAACGATCTTTGTGAATTGCCTTAGGCTGGTATGAAGAGTTTCAATGATTTCTGATTCAAAAGTAATTTTTTTGCCACTTAAGGGAATAGTTCCTCGCGTCACCTCTCCTGGGGTGCCCCGTTATTGAATCATGACAAATATTTCCTCGCCACCTTGACACCATCCACCACCTTTCTAAGCGTGGGATTGTTGCCACCCATCAAACCCCGTCGTTTGTTCTTCCATCCCTCTCGATGTGTTTTGTGTCTCAACTTGAGATGTGTCACCATCCCAGTCCGTGAGTCGATCATGTTTACTTGATCTTCGTGAAGATCGAATCATATAGGGTTTCCCCTTCTTTACATTTGTCGTGTCGGTGAAGATCTCGAAGACGTCAAGACCAAGATGATGGAATGAATCAACATCTTGAGAAGGCAAATGGATCATGAAGATTGTGATAGTTTGCGACTCCCCTTTCCTCTTACTTCACGTCTTGAATCTCGGTAGAGATTCTTGTTTAGTGGGGTGAGTTGTCACAGCCCTAGAGCTTGCTTGTAGCTAGTGGCATTGCATCCATGCATCATGTTTAATTTTCATGAAATTTGAAATGGGGATTGCCTAAACCCTAGCATTAAAGGAATTCAAATAGGCTCAACCATAAATATTTTTCAGTGATTTCAAATGGTCTTCAAAAAAAATGTTCACCATTTTTGGAAAAATGCTGGAAACAGTAACCAGAGATGTTGCACATTTCTCCATGACATTTGGATCTTTGAATTAATTCATAAGTATTTGAGTTTGGGCGTTTAAAATTATATAAAATATTTCAAATGCCCAAATATTCCCAAACTAAAATGTTTCATGTTGGAAATATTCCAACATTGGACCAGGAGCAGTTTGGTGATTTTTGGAGCTGTTCTAGTATTTTTAAAAACTCCACAAAGTTGCATAAAAAATAGAAAAAGATAAACAGGGAAGGACTTACTGGCGCCACCTACTGGCCCACTGCCCGGCCCAGCCCGGCCGCGCCAATGAGCTGCTTGGCTCGGCTTGACGAGCAGCCAGTGCTTTCGACGGTGGGCACCGCATGGGTTCCACGCACCTGGTCGCCGCCTCGCCGCTCCTCTCGCCAGCTGCCGATGAGGATCGTCTCCTCGCTCTCCCCCGAACCCCCTGGACACTCCCTCTCCTCCCCGGTTCATCTCCCTTGCTCTTCCCCGCCTTGGCCGATGCCGCTGTCGCCGCACCATCGCCGTAACCATGCTCCCCGCCATCCGTGCTCCTCCTCACCTTGTCTAGGAGCTCCGCCGCTCTCGACTACCCCAAACTAGCCAAGCCCCGCTCGCTCTAGTGCCCCGAATCCACCACACCGCCCTCGGCCGAGTCCACCATCGCGGAGATCCCTTCAACGCCGTTGCCGCCCGGTCCGTCCCGACCTCGACGAGAGCTTCTACGCCGCCTGCGTGAGCCCGTCTACCTCCCTTCCTCTCTCTCTCGCTTTTGAGCAGCGTAGCAACCGAACCAAGCTCACTCACACCGCCGCCGTGGAGCTCGTCACGACGTGCTCCGGTCACTCTTCGGCCACCCCATGGTGTCCTTCACACTCACCGCACCCCATGGAGTCTAACCATGCACTCCCCGCACCTCACCGATCCCTCTAGCCTAAGTTCGTCTTCGGCCGAACTCCGGCGGCCTCCTAGGTCGTCGCCGGCGCCGATTCCAGCCACCCCGACCCCAACCGGCTCCACCAATAGCCGCGGCTTGCTCCCAGCTACCCATAGCCACCCTCGCGGCTCATTTGGTCGCGGAATCGCTAAAAACACTTCCTCACTTGGCGTCGGGCTCGCTGGCGGCTAGTCGTGATGCAGCCGACGTGGACTTTGACTCGGGTGGGCCTGGTTGACTCTCGACTCAATGACGGTGGGGCCCGATACCTTTAACTAAATAGGTTTAGTTTAATTAAAATTTAGTTAAGCTAATTACTCTGACACTCGGGACCCACAGGTCAGGTTTGACCTGGCCGACCCAGTTGACTTGCTGACGTCACACCTATGTCATGCTGACGCAGTAATAACCTTTTCTGGATTTAATTTAATTCAGGAAATTTCAGAAAATACCCCAAACTTCAAATATTCATAACTTTCAATCTGTAACTCCAAATTAAATAATTTATATATGAGAAATGATCAGAAAAATATGAAGAATCTGTTTATGGCATTTCCATGCATGATTAAACAAGTTAACCTCACTGAATAGGATGAATCATGATTATGGCAATTTATGAAATAACATTTGGAGTTGGAGTTTAACCTTGTTTGAATTCTACTTCAATTAACCTGGCTAGACATTGCATTAGGTGAATTCAGTACCTTAACATGACATGTCATTCATGTGAATGTGCATTGCATTGATTGTGTTCTCTCTTGTTTGCCGGTAATTGTTCCCTCTCAAGAGATGACGCCCGACGATTGTTTGATGACACCGATGAAGAACTATATTATCTTGAAGTGCTGTGCAAGCAAAACCCCTTGTCCATTCCGATAGAATCCCACTCTCTTGCTCCTGCTCTATTTTACTGCATTAGGACAACAACGACTCATGTGTTACTTGTCATGTAGCTGAACCCCTTTATCCTCTGCATGACTGTCATTCCACAAGAATTAGATGAAACCCACTAGCATGAGTAGGAGTTGTTTGAGCCATGTTGTGCCTACTCATTTATGCTTGTTGTCATGCACATTACTGCTTAGAGTTGAGTCAGGTCGATTCATCGGGGATGAATCGGAGGTGTGTGAACATGTCCTACTGCGTGTGTGAGCTAGGTGTGTGAACATGATTTGGTAAAGGTAGCGGTGAGAGGCCATGTAGGAGTACATGGTGGGTTGTCTCATTGTAGCCGTCCTCAGGAACTGTGTTCTGTGTTTGTGATCCATGAAACAGTTACTACCACGCATTGGGCCCGAAACCAATGGACCCTCTCGGCTTCTTAACCACCCTTGTCCTCGGTCAGGAGTTGCAAGTAGTTTCGGTGTTTGTAGTATCTTTGGGGCCGCATTTAACGCTGACCATAGGGGTGGGTTGTGTTGCGGTAGGCACCGTGGGTCTGTGTACCGATTCGCCCGTCTGGTGTCTCGGGAACCTGCACACACATCGTTCGGGGCTGTATGGGAAACCTCGGCGGACTCCTGCGGATGGAACCCGAATAGGCGATAAACACGGACTAGGGACTTGAGTGTTTAGGTAGGTTGTGGCCGACACCCACGTTGGGCTTCCGCTTGAAGGTTGCCGAGTACATGTCGTGTAAACGGCGGTAAGTGGTGAGAGCGTGTGTGAAGAAGTACACCCCTGCAGGGTTAATATGATCTATTCGAATAGCCGTGTCCACGGAGAAGGACTTCTGGATTGCCTATATCAGTTCATAGACAAGTGAAAGTGGATACCTAAAATACGCAAGATAAGCGTGAGTGCTATGGATGGCGTTCTCGTAGGGAGACGGGAGCGGGTCCATAGTGGTGTATTGATATGGTGAATATGTGGACTCGTGTGGGCCATCTCAAAGGAGTTACTTGCAGTCGTAGTTCAGGATAGCCACCGAGTCAAAGCTGGCTTGCTGCAGTCAAACTCCACCACCCCCTTTTGAAAAAGATGCATATGTAGCTAGTTCTGATGTAAGTCTTGCTGAGTACGTTTGTACTCACGTTTGCTTATTTTATGTTTTGCGAGAGACTTCGTTCTCGCTAGTAGTTCCGCTTGGACTTGACGTTTAGCTTGTTACCTCAGCTACGATCTTGTGCCCTCGGCAGATCTCGATAGATAGTCGGGCTTCTCAGCCTTTTTCATTTATAGTTGTCTGTACTTTCGGACATGTTTAGCTTCCGCTTGTGTTTTGACTTGTATGCTTTCGAGTGTTGGGTCATGAGACCCATGTTTGTAATATCTCGCTCCTCGGAGCCTATTGAATAAATATTTGAGTCGTAGAGTTATGTTGTGATGCCATGTTGTATCTACACATATTGAGCATATTGTGTGTATGTTTGAAATGCTTGGTATGTGTGGGATTCGACAAACTAGTTGTTTATCCTTGGCAGCCTCTCATATGGGGAAATGTAGTCTCGCATTTACGGCGATAGTAGTCCGCTTCTGACCGGTTCACCCGAGTCCTGCTAGCCCAGCACTCTGCTTGGACACTTGACTGGCGGCATGTGTTTCACTTCGTTCCTATGTCTCGTCCCTTCGAGAAATGTCACGCGGTGTTATTCGAGTCCTGCCTAGCCTGCTACAGCCCGGGATACCGGAGTCCTGTTAGCCAGTGCTACAGCCCGAATTTATACGTTGATGACCGACATGCTCGATGTGATTCATGTATGCTCGTCTCCCATGGGTTAGCGCCGCTTTGGGTTCACGACTAGCCATGTCGGCCCGGGTTCTTTGTCATATGGATGCTAGCGACACTATCATATCGTGAGCCAAAAGGCTTAAACGGTCCCGGGCCATGGTAAGGCGACAGGTGGGAATACCGTGCGTGAGGCCACAAAGTGATATGATGTGTTACATGCTAGATCGGTGTGACTTAGGATCGGGTCTGACAGCGTTGGTATCGAGCTGACTTCCTCAGAGGATTACCAAGCCAAACCGGTGAAGTTGTGTCTAGAAATGCTTTAGCTATGTAAGGGAATTGATTGTGGAAGGGAACGTAAGGCTCTTTTTACTCCTTATACCTCATGGCCTTCTGATCTGAGTCATCCTCTTCTCTTCTACGGGGTTTAAGAACTAGGCTTCTCATCTATCTATCAGGATGACGTGTTACTAAACCATAGACTATTAAGATTGTTGGTTTAAGCCTCAGTTCAGTTCCTACTAATTATGTATGATAATTGTTGATCTCGGAACCTTGGTATTGTGATGTTGAGTGGTTATGCCACCATTTTTGCAGGATGTCTCAAATCATTTTGAGCATTTACAGCCGTTATCTTTGTCCGAGTCAACCTGTGTCTCTAAATAGTCCGATGCGTTTGCAAATCCCTCCCTCCATTTCTAATGTTCATCCGGGCCAGATTAATCACACAACTTGGTATGTTGAGGTACTCCGCTGCCTCAACATATATGTTGGAGTTATTATTATGACCCTAGGTGTTTAGGAAGTCATCTAGCAACTTAGCAACGCTTTTGTATCCCAGTGTGATGATTACGACCATCATTCTCGATAGCATCCCGTGATGCCACCTAGTAGTAGGTATTCTACTCCTGGGTTTTGAGCCCAAAATTTACCCTACCTACCTCATGCTGATAGTGTTTGCTAGTTCCTTTAGCATATTAGTAACCTTGCGACAGTCCTCGAGGTCCGTGGTATTTCCCTCTTCCAAATGCCATGAACTATTTATGGCAGAAGTTCTTTTGAACCAAAAGATCACAACCAGAGTACTCTTGAGGAGTTCTCCATTCTATATTGTGAATCTGCCACCCTACCTCTCTCGCATGGGTTATCCGGAAGAAACCTGTTGAACTTGGTTCGACATACTAATCTATGCATCCACAACTCGAAAAGTTATATGTTCCTTTGAGTTGCTCTCTTTAGTTGTATCCCGACCATCCTCTATCAGTTGATAATCAAGGGTATGCGTGCATTCGTTTATCGATGCCTATTACTCTTGTGGTCCGTCAAGCCATTCTATTCTGGAATGACTAGGAGAAACAAACTCCAGTACCTCATCTATTTCTAGGATTGGGTCAAAGCAGTTGTATTCCGCAGATCAAAATGCCAATCCAACTTTGATTCTGCTCTACCTTGAGTGTTACCATCTTTATGTCGGGAACATCATGAGAATTGCACCTTCTCTTATGAATTCTTGTCGTAGTGATACTTCTCGCCATCATTGTTCATTCCTCGGTCCCGTGTTGATGCAACCGGAATGCCGACAAGTGAATTGTGATGTGTGAAATCAATACTCCGAGCAACTCGTTGCTTGGCAGCTAATGGACAATATCCTCATTCTTAGCTTGTTGGTTATTAAATCATCATCCTAAGATTGATCGTGCTACCTAGTCCTTATTTACGGTGCACACTTCGATTGATGAGTTAGGATTATATCAAGTCCTCACTCATTTGATCATATCGTCTTGCCCTCAAAAGCAAGATTGTTCTCGAGCTTAGTAACATACCGGTGGTTCGTGACTTTCCAAATATTTTCTTGGAAGTGTTACCGGGTTGTCCCCTGACTGTTATGTGGAGCTCGTGATCAAGTTGGTTTCTTGTGAACCACCCTTTCTCCAAGAATCTGTGTTGGATATCCCTGAGCTAGTTGGTTAAGCTAGACAACAACTTGGAGAGTTGGAGGATAAAAGCTTGCCTGACTTAGTTCGTTCCAAAGGGATATTCTTGTGTAGTATGTGTTGAAGAAAGATGATATCTTCATCGATTGGTCTCTGTGATCAGTTGCTGGACCTATTGTCTTATCAATCCTTTGATTTGAGTGTGGGATATCGTCAAATCAAATCAGAACCAACGATGTTCGTAATGTTGTCTTACTCGTGGTTGATCCCTCGAGCATACCCCATTACATCTTTTGGTCTGACCAATGCTATCACCGTGTTCACATGATGGTGGAAGTCCAGTGATACGGAAATTCCGATGAGTTGTTGTTGAGCCCATTAGCAGCATTTTGTCTCCCCCATGAGTCATGTTGAACATCAACCTAGTATTGGAAACTTGTGTAAGCATTTCTTCATGTTTCGTTCATGAAGCATATGTTTGGATGAAAGTAGTGACTTCCTCTAATTCACGTGCATTAGGTGCAAGTTGCCGCCATGAATTTGAGAAAGGTTTGTTTTGGTTCCTTGGAATCATCCCAAGTCGATCATGCATATGTGCGAAGTATTCCGTAGTCCGGAGACTTGCAACCTTCATTCTATATGTATTCCTAGCATACCAAGCCACTTATTGACTTGTTCAAGGAAAAGAAGTCTATGCTTGGGATCTAATCCATGGACTTGCGTAAAGACTTCGATATCCTCGATGATGGTTCCCCACGTGAACTCGGTAGTGTTTGATGATAAGACTACTATGTGGTCATTATTGTCTTGGACATCATGCTCACATGTGTGTAGCAGAACCAGCTCATGTTTTGGAGCTTGCTATCGTAGTTCATTCCCGAGAATCTCGCAACATCCTCTCGTCGATTTGTGTTGCAAACTTTCATTTTTCTTTCTAGACTCAATGAGTCTAGAATATCCTAACACCAACCCGATCTGAAACTCAGGCAGATATGATGGTTGGAACATTCCCAACACTTGCAAGTTGTTCCCATTTTACCGCCATTGCGCCAATTTCCATGGGCTGCCCCTCAAGAATTGTTGTCCGTGTTCATCTTCAAAAGTGGACTTACCATGGGTCCCATCCATCTCCGGTGATAAGCAAAATTCATCCATTGTGTTGTCTTCAACAAGGTAGTCCACATCATCCATTCTAGTCGGGGTATGCCATTCCTTGCACCCCACCAAACGATCTTTGTGAATTGCCTTAGGCTGGTATGAAGAGTTTCAATGATTTCTGATTCAAAAGTAAATTTTTTTACCCACTTAAGGGAATAGTTCCTCGCCTCACCTCTCCTGGGGTGCCCCGTTATTGAATCATGACAAATATTTCCTCGCCACCTTGACACCATCCACCATCTTTCTAAGCGTGGAATTGTTGCCACCCATCAAACCCCGTCGTTTGTTCTTCCATCCCTCTCGATGTGTGTTGTGTCTCAACTTGAGATGTGTCACCATCCCAGTCCGTGAGTCGATCATGTTTACTTGATCTTCGTGAAGATCGAATCATATAGGGTTTCCCCCTTCTTTCTGTTGTCGTGTCAGGTGAAGATCTCGAAGACGTCAAGACCAAGATGATGGAATGAATCAACATCTTCGAGAAGGCAAATGGATCATGAAGATTGTGATAGTTTGCGACTCCCCTTTTCCTCTTACTTCACGTCTTGAATCTCGGGGCGAGATTCTTGTTTAGTGGGGGTGAGTTGTCACAGCCCTAGAGCTTGCTTGTAGCTAGTGGCATTGCATCCATGCATCATGTTTAATTTTCATGAAATTTGAAATGGGGATTGCCTAAACCCTAGCATTAAAGGAATTCAAATAGGCTCAACCATAAATATTTTTCAGTGATTTCAAATGGCCTTCAAAAAAAATGTTCACCATTTTTGGAAAAATCTTTGAAACTTGATAACAGAGATGTTGCACATTTCTCCATGACATTTGGATCTTTGAATTAAATCATAAGTATTTGAGTTTGGGCGTTTAAAATTATATAAAATATTTCAAATGCCCAAATATTCCCAAACTAAAATGTTTCATGTTGGAAATATTCCAACATTGGACCAGAGCAGTTTGGTGATTTTTGGAGCTGTTCTAGTATTTTTAAAAACTCCACAAAGTTGCAGAAAAAATAGAAAAAGATAAAACAGGGAAGGACTTACTGGCGCCACCTACCGGCCCACTGCCGGCCCAGCCCAGGCTGGTAGCTGCTTGGCTCGGCCAGGCAGGCAGCCAAGTGCTCGACGGCGGGCACCGCATGGGTGCCACGCACCTGGTCGCCGCCTCGCCGCTCCTCTCGCCAGCTGCCGATGAGGATCGTATCCTCGCTCTCCCCCGAACCCCCTGGACACTCCCTCTCCTCCCCGGTTCATCTCCCTTGCTCTTCCCCACCTTGGCCCGGCCTTGCCGTCATCGCACCATCATCGCGATAACCACGCTCCCGCCGTTCGTGCTCCTCCTCACCTTGTCTAGGAGCTCCGCGCTCTCGACTACCCCAAACTAGCCAAGCCCCGCTCGCTCTAGTGCCCCGAATCCACCACACCGCCCTCGGCCGAGTCCACCGTCGCCGGAGATCCCCTTCAACGCCGTCGTCGCTCCGGTCCGTCCCCGACCTCGACGAGAGCTTCTACGCGTCGCCCGTGAGCCCGTCTACCTCCCCTTCCCTCTCTCTCGCTTTTGAGCAGCGTAGCAACCGAACCAAGCTCACCCGCACCCGCCGCCGTGGAGCTCGTCGCCGACGTGCTCCCGGTCACTCTCCGGCCACCCCATGGTGTCCTTCACACTCACCGCACCCCATGGAGTCTAACCATGCACTCCCCGCACCTCACCGATCCCTCTAGCCTAAGTTCGTCTTCGGCCGAACTCCGGCGGCCGCCTAGGTCGTCGTCGGCGTCGATTCCGACCACCCCGACCCCAACCGGCTCCACCAATAGCCGCGGCTTGCTCCCAGCTACCCATAGCCACCCTCCGCGGCTCATTTGGTCGCCGGAATCGCCAAAAGCACTTCCTCCGCCGCGTCGGGCTCGCCGGCGGCTAGTCGCCGGTGCAGCCGACGTGGACTTTGACTCGGGTGGGCCCTGGTTGACTCTCCTGACTCAATGACAGGTGGGGCCCAGCCCTGCTAACTAAATAGGTTTAGTTTAATTAAAATTTAGTTAAGCTAATTACTCTGACACTCGGGACCCACAGGTCAGGTTTGACCTGGCCGACCCAGTTGACTTCTTGACGTCACACCTATGTCATCTTGTGTGATAATAACCTTTTCTTGATTTAATTTAATTCAGGAAATTTCAGAAAATACCCCAAACTTCAAATATTCATAACTTTCAATCTGTAACTCCAAATTAAATAATTTATATATGAAAAATGATCAGAAAAATATGAAGAATCTGTTTATGGCATTTCCATGCATGATTAAACAAGTTAACCTCACTGAATAGGATGAATCATGATTATGGCAATTTATGAAATAACATTTGGAGTTGGAGTTTAACCTTGTTTGAATTCTACTTCAATTAACCTGGCTAGACATTGCATTAGGTGAATTCAGTACCTTAACATGACATGTCATTCATGTGAATGTGCATTGCATTGATTGTGTTCTCTCTTGTTTGCCGGTAATTGTCCCCTCTCGGTAGACGACGTTCCGACGATTGTTCGATGACACCGATGAAGAACTATATTATCTTCAGAAGTGCCGGTCAATCAATACCCACTTGTTCATTCCGATATAATCCCACTCTCGCTCCTACTCTATTTTACTGCATTAGGACAACAACGACTCATGTGTTACTTGCTCATGTAGCTGAACCCTTTATCCTCTGCATGACTGTCATTCCACAAGAATTAGATGAAACCCACTAGCATGAGTAGGAGTTGTTTGAGCCATGTTGTGTCTACTCATTTATGCTTGTTGTCATGCACATTCTTTGCTTAGAGTTGAGTCAGGTCTGATTCATCGGGGATGAATCGGAGGTGTGTGAACATGTCCTACTGCGTGTGTGAGATAGGTGTGTGAACATGATTTGGTAAAGGTAGCGGTGAGAGGCCATGTAGGAGTACATGGTGGGTTGTCTCATTGCAGCCGTCCTCAGGAACTGAGTTCTGTGTTTGTGATCCATGAAACAGTTACTACCACGCATTGGGCCCGAAACCAATGGACCCTCTCGGCTTCTTAACCACCCTTGTCCTCGGTCCGGAGTTGCAAGTAGTTTCGGTGTTTGTAGTATCTTTGGGGCCGCATACGCATGACCATAGGGGTGGGTTGTGTTGCGGTAGGCACCGTGGGTCTGATGTACCGATTCGCCTGCTTGATGTCTCGGGAACCCTGCACACATCGTTCGGGGCTGTATGGGAAACCTCGGCGGACTCCCTGCGGATGGAACCCGAATAGGCGATAAACTGGACTAGGGACTTGAGTGTTTAGGTAGGTCGTGGCCGACACCCACGTTGGGCTTCCGCTTGAAGGTTGCCGAGTACATGTCGTAAACGGCGGTAAGTGGTGAGAGCGTGTGTGAAGAAGTACACCCTGCAGGGGTTAATATGATCTATTGAATAGCCGTGTCCACGGAGAAGGACTTCTGGATTGCCTATATCAGTTCATAGACAAGTGAAAGTGGATACCCTAAAATGCGCAAGATAAGCGTGAGTGCTATGGATGGCGTTCTCGTAGGGAGACGGGAGCGGGTCCATAGTGGTGTATTGATATGGTGAATATGTGGACTCGTGTGCGCCATCTCAAAGGAGTTACTTGCAGTCGTAGTTCAGGATAGCCACCGAGTCAAAGCTGGCTTACTGCAGTCAAACTCCACCACCCCCTTTTGAAAATGATGCATATGTAGCTAGTTCTGATGTAAGTCTTGCTGAGTACGTTTGTACTCACGTTTGCTTATTTTATGTTTTGTAGAGAGACTTCGTTCTCGCTAGTAGTTCCGCTTGGACTTCGACGTTTAGCTTGTTACCTCAGCTACGATCTTGTGCCCTCGGCAGATCTCGATAGATAGTCGGGCTTCTCAGCCTTTTTCATTTATAGTTGTCTCGTACTCGGACATGTTTAGCTTCCGCTTGTGTTTTGACTTGTATGCTTCGAGTGTTGGGTCATGAGACCCATGTTTGTAATATCTCGCTCCTCGGAGCCTATTGAATAAATATTTGAGTCGAGAGTTATGTTGTGATGCCATGTTGTATCTACACATATTGAGCATATTGTATGTATGTTTGAAATGCTTGGTATGTGTGGGATCCGACAAACTAGTTGTTTATCCTTGGCAGCCTCTCATATGGGGAAATGTAGTCTCGCATTTACGGCGATAGTAGTCCGCTACAGCCCGGTTCACCGGAGTCCTGCTAGCCCAAAGACTACTGCTTGGACACTTGACTGGCCGGCATGTGTTTCACTGTTCCTATGTCCGTCCCTTCGGGAAATGCCACGGTGTTATTCGAGTCCTGCCTAGCTCGCTACAGCCGGGATACCGGAGTCCTCATAGCCAGTGCTACAGCCCGAATTTATACGTTGATGACCGACATGCTCGATGTGATTCATGTATGCCTGTCCCCATTGGTTAGCGCCGCTTTGGGTTCACGACTAGCCATGTCGGCCCGGGTTCTTTGTCATATGGATGCTAGCGACACTATCATATCGTGAGCCAAAAGGCGCAAACGGTCCCGGGCCATGGTAAGGCGACACCCGTGGGAATACCGTGCGTGAGGCCGCAAAGTGATATGATGTGTTACATGCTAGATCGGTGTGACTTAGGATCGGGGTCCTGACATAAGCTGTCTGGATCTTCGTACTCTTGCTGTGCTGGCAAACTCCACCCTGTCCAGCTCAAGGTTTTGTTTCTTCGTTTTTCATGTATTTCAGTAATTTTTCTGTGAGGAAATTAACACGATAGTAGTGAGCCTTAACTACCTGAACTTTATGTACCTGATGTAGAATAATGTCACTCTGCATCGTAAGATTCATGATTATTTTCTGGGTTTCACTAATTATTTATACGTTAATTTTATTCTCCTGCATCGCATTGCTTTGTTGAGTTGGAAGAATTTCAATTCCTGATGTAGATCTAGTGCTCAATAGTTTCTGCTTGCTATGCCTCCGAACATCAATCCACATATGTTGGAATAATTTTGTTTCTTGAACATCAATGCTTAAAGTACTTTAGAACATTTCTAATTCCTTTTATAAGTTCCGACCATATTTGATACCTTCTTAAATCTTAATGCTTACCCTGGTTTGTTTCTTTCCAGGTTGGAATGTCTATTGACCCAAAGCTGTTTTTGTCAAACTTCCTAGCAATCTCTTTGATATTAGGTCTCTTAATTATTGGAAAGACACTGGTAGTAACATTTATTGGTAGAGTGTTTGGAGTTTCCACCATAGCTGTTGTTCGGGTTGGTCTTTTGTTTGCACCTGGTGGGGACTTTGATAGCCATGTTCCTCCTCCTCTACTGTTTAGTAGGCAGGCAGCATACCCAAGTACTACTTACTTCTTGAGCATCGCCTACATCAGCCAAAGGCTCTGAAAACTGGTTATTACTCAAAAACTGAATTTGTTTTGTTGTGCAATATATTTACACATGAGCCAAACACCCTGATTCTTACTTACCACTATAAATAATTGTCTTCAAAGAGGGGTTGGATTTCCTTTTTGATCTACAATATGCATCGCCTAGTAATTACTAATATGTTTCATTTTGGGGGCAATGTATGTGGTTGTTTCGCAGGTACTAACTGTACATTTGATGTGCCTGTGATTGAGCACCAACCAGCTTGTTAGTTTCGCAGGTACTACTTGTTAGTGCATTTCGATCTGAACATGTTGGCATGAGTGTCTCAATTAATTTACAGTAGTATATATATATGCACATTTCATCTTAGTCTCTCGGCAAGTATTTATGAGTGTCTCAATTAATTTAGTATGTTTTGCTATTTGTACTTGGATAGAAAAGCTAAAATCTGTATAGTGCTCTGTGTGTAATACCAAGTTGTTCCTGTTATTTACAAACTGATGTTCTTATACACTGATCCACAACACCTTACATTACACATTTGAAATTAATTAAAATACATCTAAACACAGTGCTTCAACACAGATTTATCCTATGATTATACCTGAGACATTAGTTTGTTTTTATGCTTTTGTTTCCCATAGTGCTTCAAGCTTGTTTGTTAACTCGATCTGTTGTTATTCTGTTTAAGAGGAGCAGAAGCAGCTCATATGACTCTATTGTTGTTCTTGACCTGATGTTGCTGCCGTTGTAGGAGGAGCACGCCTAGGAGAAGAGAGGGCCCATTCCACTTGTTTGGAAGAGAAGACGATGAAACATGGTGGTTATCTGGATAATCTGCCTTGTGTTTTGGTTGTACTTTGTACCTAGTTATATTGTATTCTGTAGTAGTCGGCACATTCTCGAGCGTAATCCGGTGAAGTTGTAAAACTGTAAGAAATGTGAGAAATATACTTTGTACCTAGTTACATTTCATTTGAAATATTTGTCATTTGTGTCTTGTGAGAAATGTGAGATATGGAAAGTGATGAGTTCTTTGATAAAAGAGATGTGGCTCCACCGCCAGAAAAATCGACAATTGGGACCCATCTAAAAATTGGACCACAAAAATCCTTGAAAATAAAAATGAAATGGACCGCAAAAGGCCATGCCTAGAAAATAAAAAGGCCAAATTGTTGGGCCAGGCCCATGTAGCTAGAGAAAATTAATAGAGAAAATATATAGTAAAAAGGCCGAATTGTTGGGGTAGGCCCATGTAGAAAACCGAATTGGACCGGGCTGAATCTTGTGCCACATCAGCTTGCCACGCTGGATGCCTACGTGGCCTGGGGAGGTTGCTAGTGACCAAAATGCCAAAGTGGACATATTTTGGTCATAAACGTCTACGACCATTCCAGAAGAAAGGTCGCTATAGTCAGTTTATGACTGCCAGCTTTTGACCTTCTGTTTTTGGTCACAAAAAGGTCGCAAATGAAAAACCATGACCTTTCAATGACCAATAGTGGTGGTCACAAGTTGACATATTTCTTGTAGTGGTGGACCTACGAAGTTCAGTAGGAGCTTGATCCGAAGTACCTTGATCATCATCATTAACTTCCTCTCTAGTTGGTGCAGGCACCACAGGAACATCTTCTTGAGTTGCGCTACTTTCTGTTTCAAGAGGCAGTACTTCATCAAGCTCTACTTTCCTCCCACTTACTTCTTTCGAGAGAAACTCTTTCTCCAGAAAGGATCCGTTCTTGGCAACAAAGATCTTGCCTTCGGATGTGAGGTAGAAGGTATACCCAATGGTTTCCTTAGGGTATCCTATGAAGACGCATTTTTCCGACTTGGGTTCGAGCTTTTCAGGTTGAAGTTTCTTGACATAAGCATCGCATCCCCAAACTTTTAGAAACGACAGCTTAGGTTTCTTCCCAAACCATAATTCATACGGTGTCGTCTCAACGGATTTCTACGGAGCCCTATTTAAAGTGAATGCGGCAGTCTCTAAAGCATATCCCCAAAATGAAAGCGGTAGATTGGTAAGAGACATCATAGATCACACCATATCCAATAGAGTGCGATTACGACGTTTGGACACACCATTTCGCTGAGGTGTTCCAGGCGGCGTGAGTTGTGAAACTATTCCATATTTCCTTAAGTGTGTGCCAAATTCGTGACTCAAATATTCCCCTTCATGATCTGATCGTAAGAACTTTATTTTCTTGTCACGTTGATTCTCAACCTCACTCTGAAATTCCCTGAACTTTTCAAAGGTCTCAGACTTGTGCTTCATTAAGTAGACATACCCATATCTACTCAAGTCATCAGTGAAAGTGAGAACATAACGATAGCCACCGCGAGCCTCAACACTCATTGGACCGCACACATCAAGATGTATGATTTCCAATAAGTTGGTTGCTCGCTCCATTGTTCAGAAGAACGGAGTCTTGGTCATTTTACCCATGAGGCATAGTTCTTGACGTGTCAAATGATTCATAATCAAGAGACTCCAAAAGTCCATCTGCATGGAGCTTCTTCATGCGTTTGACACCTATGTGACCAAGGCGGCAGTGCCACAAGTATGTGGGACTATCATTATCAACCTTACATCCTTTGGTATTAACACTATGAATATGTGTAACATTACGCTCGAGATTCATTAAGAATAAACCATTCACCGGTGAGCATGACCATAAAACATATCTCTCATATAAATAGAACAACCATTATTCTCGGATTTAAATGAGTAGCCATCTCGAATCAAACGAGATCCTGATACAATGTTCATGCTCAAAGCTGGCACTAAATAACAATTATTGAGGTTTAAAATTAATCCCGTAGGTAAATGTAGAGGCAGTGTGCCGACGGCGATCACATCGACCTTGGAACCATTCCCGACGCGCATCGTCACCTTGTCCTTCGCCAGTCTCCGCTTATTCCGCAGCTCCTGCTTTGAGTTACAAATATGAGCAACCGCACCGGTATCAAATACCCAGGAGCTACTACGAGTACTGGTAAGGTACACATCAATAACATGTATATCACATATACCTTTAGTGTTGCCGGCCTTCTTTCCCGCTAAGTATTTGGGGCAGTTCCGCTTCCAGTGACCACTTCCCTTGCAATAAAAGCACTCAGTCTCAGGCTTGGGTCCATTCTTTGGCCTCTTCCCGGCAACTGGCTTACCGGGCGTGGCAACTCCCTTGCCGTCCTTCTTGAAGTACTTCTTACCCTTGCCTTTCTTAAACTTAGTGGCTTTATTCACCATCAACACTTGATGTTCCTTTTTGATCTCCACCTCCGCTGATTTCAGCATTGAATATACCTCAGGAATGGTCTTTTCCATCCCCTGCATGGAAGTTCATCACAAAGCTCATGTAGCTTGGTGGAAGCGATCAAGGATCCTGTCAATGATCAAGGCGTCATCCGGGAGATTAACTCCCGGTGAGTCAAGCGGTTGTGCAACCCAGACATTTTGAGTATGTGCTCACTAATGTAACTATTTTCCTCCATCTTACAACTGAAGAACTTGTCGGAGACTTCATATCTCTCGACCCGGGCATGAGCTTGGAAAACCATTTTCAGCTCTTCGAACATCTCATATGCTCCGTGCTACTCAAAACGCTTTTGGAGCCCCGGTTCTAAGCTGTAAAGCATGCGCACTAAACGAGGGAGTAATCATCAGCACGTGACTGCCAAGCGTTCATAACGTCTTGGTTCTCTGGGATGGGTGCTTCACCTAGCGGTGCTTCTAGGACATAATCTTTCTTGGCAGCTATGAGGATGATCCTCGGGTTAGGACCCAGTCCGTATAGTTGCTGCCATCATCTTTCGACTTAGTTTTCTAGGAACGCAGCGTTGAAGTTGACGGCAACATTAGCGTGGGCCATACAAGACATATTGTAAAGATTTTAGACTAAGTTCATGATAATTAAGTTCATCTAATCAAATTATTCAATGAACTCCCACTCAGATAGACATCCATCTAGTCATCTAAGTGAAACATGATCCGAGTCAACTAGGCCGTGTCCGATCATCACGTGAGACGGACTAGTCAACGTCGGTGAACATCTTCATGTTGATCGTATCTTCTATTCGACTCATGCTCGACCTTTCGGTCTTCCGTGTTCTGAGGCCATGTCTGTACATGCTAGGCTCGTCAAGTCAACCTAAGTGTATTGCGTGTGTAAATCTGGCTTACACCCGTTGTATTCAAACGTTAGAATCTATCACACCCGATCATCACGTGGTGCTTCGAAACAACGAACATTCGCAACGATGCACAGTTAGGGGGGACACTTTCTTGAAATTATTTCGAGGGATCATCTTATTTAAGATACCATCGTTCTAAGCAAATAAGATGTAAAACATGATAAACATCACATGCAATCAAATAGTGACATGATATGGCCAATATCATTTTGCTCCTTTGATCTCCATCTTCGGGGCGCCATGATCATCTTCGTCACCGGCATGACACCATGATCTCCATCATCGTGTCTTCATGAAGTTGTCACGCCAACGATTACTTCTACTTCTATGGCTAACGTGTTTAGCAATAAAGTAAAGTAATTTACATGGCGTTATTCAATGACACGCAGGTCATACAAAAAATAAAGACAACTCCTATGGCTCCTGCCGGTTGTCATTCTCATCGACATGCAAGTCGTGATTCCTATTACAAGAACATGATCAATCTCATACATCACATATGTTTCATTCATCACATCCTTTTGACCATATCACATCACAAAGGCTTATGCTGCAAAAACAAGTTAGACGTCCTCTAATTGTTGATGCAAGTTTTTACGTGGCTTCTATAGGTTTCTAGCAAGAACGTTTCTTACCTACGTAAAACCACAATGTGATATGCCAATTTCTATTTACCCTTTATAAGGACCCTTTTCATCGAATCTGCTCCAACTAAAGTGGGAGAGACAGACACCCGCTAGCCACCTTATGCAACTAGTGCATGTCAGTCGGTGGAACCTGTCTCACGTAAGCGTACGTGTAAGGTCGGTCCGGGTCGCTTCATCCCACAATGCCGCCGAAGCAAGATAAGACTAGTAGCGGCAAGAAAATTGACAACATCTACGCCCACAACAAGTTTGTGTTCTACTCATGCATAGAAACTACGCATAGACCTAGCTCATGATGCCAGTGTTGGGGATCGTTGCAGAAATTAAAATTTTCTACGCATCACCAAGATCAATCTATGGAGTGTTCTAGCAACGAGAGGGATAGGAGTGCATCTACATACCCTTGTAGATCGCGAGCGGAAGCGTTCAAGTGAACGGGGTTGATGGAGTCGTACTCGTCGTGATCCAAATCACCAATGACCGAGTGCCGAACGGACGGCACCTCCGCATTCAACACACGTACGGTTGGGAAAGACGTCTCCTCCTTCTTGATCCAGCAACGGGAAAGGAGAGGTTGATGGAGATCCAGCAGCATGACAGCGTGGTGGTGGAAGTAGCGGGGATCTCGGCAGGGCTTCGCCAAGCTCAGCGAGAGGGAGAGGTGTTACGGGAGGGAGAGGGAGGCGCCAGGGGCTAGGGTGCGGCTGCCCTCCCTCCCCCCACTATATATAGGCCCCCTGGGGGGCGCCGGTCCTAGGAGATCCAATCTCCAAGGGGGGTTGGCGGCCAAGGGGGTGGCTTGCCCCCCAAGCCAAGTGGGGCGCCCCCACCCCTAGGGTTTCCAACCCTAGGCGCAGGGGGCAGAAGCGCGCACCAGCCCACCAGGCTGGTTCCTCCCACTTCAGCCGACGGGCCCTCCGGGATAGGTGGCCCCACCGGTGGACCAGGACCCTTCCGGTGGTCCCAGACAATACCGACACTCTCAAACTTTCCCGATGGCCGAAACTTGACTTCCTATATATAAATCTTTACCTCCGGACCATTCCGGAACTCCTCGTGACGTCCGGGATCTCATCCGGGACTCCGAACAACTTTCGGGTTACCACATACTAATATCTCAACAACCCTAGCATCACTGAACCTGAAGTGTGTAGACCCTACGGGTAGACATGCAGACATGACCGAGACGACTCTCCGGTCGATAACCAACAGCGGGATATGGATACCCATGTTGGATCCCACATTCTCCTCTATGATCTCATCGTATGAACCACGATGTCGAGGATTCAATCAATCCTGTATATAATTCCCTTTGTCAATCGGTACGTTACTTGCCTGAGACTCGATCATCGGTATCCCAATACCTCGTTCTATCTCGTTACCGGCAAGTCACTTTACTGCATCCGTAATGCATGATCCCGTGACCAGACACTTGGTCACATTGAGCTCATTATGATGATGCATTACCGAGTGGGCCCAGAGATACCTCTCCGTCATACGGAGTGACAAATCGATCTCGATTCGTGCCAACCCAATGCAGACACTTTTGGAGATACCCGTAGTGCACCTTTATAGTCACCCGATTTACGTTGTGACGCTTTGGCACACCCAAAGCACTCCTACGGTATCCGGAGTTGCACAATCTCATGGTCTAAGGAAATGATACTTGACACTTGAAAAAGCTCTAGCAAACGAACTGCACGATCTTGTGCTATGCTTAGGATTGGGTCTTGACCATCACATCATTCTCCTAATGATGTGATCCCGTTATTAATGACATCTATTGTCCATAGTCAGGAAACCATGACTATCTGTTGATCAACGAGCTAGTCAACTAGAGGCTCACTAGGGACGTGTTGTGGTCTATGTATTCACACATGTATTACGATTTCCGGATAACACAATTATAGCATGAACAATAGACAATTATCATGAACAAAGAAATATAATAATAACCATTTTATTATTGCCTCTAGGGCATATTTCCAACACTCCCAACTCAATTTCGCGAGCAATTTCCTCCGCTTGGTTCACTAGTAGCTCATCGCTGCGCTTTGTAGAAGCACTAACAACATTTATTACAAAATTTGCATTCTGAAAGAAGTTATGTACCTCATGTACCTCTTGTGATGCAGCAACAAGCGCCAATTGTAATTGGTGAGCCATACAATGAATATAGTAGGCATGCGGACACTCACGGAGAATAAGAGCCTTCAATCCATTCCACTCCCCTCTCATATTACTTGCGCCGTCATATGCTTGGCAGCATATGGCCCCTGATGTCTTGTACATTCAAGTTATTATCTGACAGTACAGTACAGATTGCATTTTTCAAAGTTAAGGTAGCAGTGTCATTAACATGAACTAGATCAAGGAAACGCTCAATTATTTCTGCTTCTTTGTTGGTAGAAAGATCCAGTCGATGTTGGCAGAAAGCCGCGTCCCTGGCTTGCCACGCGTACGGGGTTCCTTCCCTCACTTTGCGTTCCTGTAGCGGTTGAGTTTTTAGCTATCTGATACGGCCCGAGCGTGGAGACGTGGAGCACAGCGTCCCCAGGTTTATCTGCCTTTATACTTGTATGTGTGGTCATCTTACTTTTTTTCAGGTGTATTTTGTAATGCAAATCTCTGTCGGAAGGAGTTTTCATCCATGGAAGAGGCGTCAATATCATTGACAATGTAAAGCTTTTGCATATGTGAAAGGTGTTATAGCCGGCAGGGTGTATGGCTAGCAGGAGAAATTGATACCTAAGGTGGGCAAAGAATCTTTGGTGAAGGTAGTGGTGCAAGCCATACCATTCTACCCTATGTCATGCTTCTATCTGACAAAATCTTTTTCCAATGACATAAGTTCACTCATTGGAAAGCACTGGTGCAGCGAGCACAATAAAGGTAATGCTATGCATTGGATCAGTTGGGACAAACTTATAATGCCCAAGGCTCAGGGTGGACTTTGATTTCGCGACATGCACAACTTCAATGTGGCAATGATGTCCAGGCAAGCATGGAGGTTGATTCAGTACCCCGAGAATCTCTGTGCTCAGATCCTAAGGGCTCGTTATTGCCCCAATGGCCATGTCCTCGAGGCTACAACTAAGGAAGGGATCTCATACTCTTGGCGCAACATCCTCCAAGGGCTTGAGCTTGTGAAGCGGGGCTACATTTGGCGCATCTCAGAGACGAAACACATGTCAGAATTTGGTCGTATTCATGGATCCCTCGGCTCTGGTCACGACAAGTTATAACACCTCTCGGGTTCATGATTTTAGTGCTTGGCAATTCAACAGTGTAACATTTGGAGCAAACATTTGGTGTTCGACTTGTTTTTCTTTGTACATGCCAAGATGCTTAAGTTTTTCACCTGCAAAATTGCATGTATCATTTGGGTGTGACAATGAACACATCAAAAAAAATTGAAAAAAATGGCGTTTGTAAAATCCATTTTTGGCACGCAGGAGCATGTGCTCCCTAGAGCCAAACTGAATATCCGCAGGGGCAGTTGCGATAATGCCCATCCTTGCTATGGTGCCGGTGATCAAGGGTGGTGCCGAAACTGTTGCTGAAATTGTGCATAAGTTTCAGGCTGATGTTGGCACTGAGAGAACTGACCCACAAGCTATTGGCTCTCCACAGAAGAACGCTAACAATAAGAAGTTGAAAAGTGACGATGGGACAACAATAGAACAGAGCGTGGGAGCGCCGCCCGGATTAATGGAGGGACGTACATGTACGGTAGACCGGCCTCAGTGTGTGTGTGTGTGGGGGGGGGGGGGGGGGGTTGCCCCCAACCCAGCCCACCACATAGCTCCGTTGTTGACCCTCGACATGGAGTCGCACACCCTGAGCCCCTGCGCCAACACCCCAGGTGTGGCCTTCGTGTCGCCGCCATCCTACAACTTGGACAACCATGAGGCCAGTGACAAGTCGGAGGTGCTACGCAGGTACCGCATTGTCTTTTTTTTCTTCTGAAGAGTGAATGTTGTTGTATTTTCACACCAACTTTTCCAAGTGCGCATGTTAGTTGCAAGTGAAAGTTTAAAAAAAATGAATTTTTTGATAGAGAATATGTGTTTCATAAGCAACTCATTTAACTTTGAAATCATCACCCTGGTGAAGAGAAAAAAGAGAAAGGTAAACTTGTTTCTAAAACGATATGGAAATCACGAGGTGCAATTGTGTTTCCTATTAAGAAGTACATATGAATGGAGGGAGTACATATTTGAACTTCCAAAGTTGCCAAAAGGGGCCCACATTAGTAAAATGAGCTAGATAAACCCGCGTGTTGCTGCATAAATTTATAACAATAATTTTGTCGAGAATAAAACTAGAATAAATTTGCTGGGCTTGTTTATTTGGACATGCCTAGTATTCTATGGAAATGTTAGGATCCGGCAAATATAAAGTTTTTTCGTTGGACAAACTCGACGAGCGAATATATGCCAGAACTCTGCGATTGTGTCCTAATGGACAAACTTGACGACAGTCAAACCCCGGAAGACCAACTCGAAAATAAAGTTTCACCATCCGCTTGAACGCCAACACTACCGAGATTCTTTTCATCGTAAATCATCAAAGGCGGGACTTCTGCAATATTTTGCGGTCAACATCCTAAACCACTAGATCAGCTCACAGCTCCTGCCTACCTACTCTCCTTTTTCCTCTTTGTTTGTGCATCAGCTTGCAACCCTGAAAAGATCGATCTGGTTTTTCTTTCTCTTCCAGTTTTCTTTGGCCGTTTTTCTTTGGTTTTTACTCATGCTTTTCTTTTAGTTTGTTGGCCGGTTTTTATTCATGAACTTTTTCTTGAAAATCGACGCTTTTTTCAAATTTGTGAACCTTTTTTTCAAAACTGATGAATTTCTTTTTAATTCTTGATTTAGTTAAAATATTGATGAACTTTTTTCTTTTTTGTGGGACTTTTTCAGATTTGTGAACTTTTTTAGAACCGATGAACTTTTTCTGAACTGTGAACTTTTTTCAAATTCGTTTTTTCTCAAAATCGATGAACTTATTTTTAAATTTGTGAGCATTTTCTGAAAATTGATGAACTTTTCCAAAATCGATGGACTTATTTTTAAATTTGTGAACATTTTCCGAAATTGATGAACTTTTCCAAAATCGATGGACTTATTTTTAAATTTGTGAACTCTTTTTCGAATTTAGGATTCTTTTAAACTTTTCGTGGACTATTTTGTAAAAGTCAACAGTAAACAACCTGATCAGTAGTGCATGGTCGCGGTCAACAGTCAACTAGCGACCTGGGATCTACCAGCTTCGAGCGCTCGTGCTGAATGGCCCAGCCCAATCAACCTTCTGCGTGGGCGCTGGCACCACGAGTCGTAAGCCTATTTTTGCGGATCGGCCATTAGCTCAAGCCCAAGATCGCACGCGCGCACAGTACCACACAAGGCTCTCCTACGTTTGTCTCAAAAAAAAAAAAAAAAACAAGGCTCTCCTACGATCACGAAACACATCCGATCTCGACTGACCGGCGATGGCCATGACCTACCTACCCGCGCCCGCGGCGCCGCTAGGGCGGCGAGGCAGCAGCCGGCGGCCCTAAACCTCGTACAGGGAAGTGAACGACTGCAGCCATCGTGATGGTGATGGAGGACGCCTCCGATCTCCGAGCGCGACCTCCAATGCGCCGCATGATGGCTCGCGCACGTCACACCAACGGCCTAAGGTAATCACATTTTTTTTTCTTTTGAGATGAGACAAGGTAATCATATTTTAATATCACTAGTTGGTACGTAGTGCATTGTTTGTTGGATTGGTACGTAGCAGCAAATAGTACCAGAGGAAACCTGTTATAGTCAATCTTAAATTTTGTATTTTTTTAATAAGAATGATAATGCACCACTGAAAAAGGAATTCGAAGACAGGGTATCCTACCGGACATAATACCCGGACCTTAATTTAATTGATCTGTAAACTGTTGTCTTTCCATTAGTGCCCAGATTTGATATCTCTTCTTACTGTAACAGACGGCTTAAATTTGTCTAAGAAAATAATAAAAAGGGGTGCAGCCGAAAGAAAGAAAAAAGAAAACCACTCTCGCCGTTGACTTCGCCCCTCTATGTTTAAATCTGAAGGTATCATTTGCAAAAAAAAAAAGTAAAAAAAGATCTAAAAGTACAGAGTGTTACTCCCTCCGTTCGGAATTACTTGTCGTAGAAATGGATGTATCTAGACGTATTTTACTTCTAGATACATCCATTTCCGAGACAAGTAATTCCGAACAGAGGGAGTACGTATCTTGGACATATGGGCGCTAACTTAAAAATTAAGCCTTCTGCAATCCAGTAGCGTCGTGCAACAAAACAACTGACAGGCAGAAGTATACCGCACTTGTTTCCTCATTGCGCGCTGCCGAGGCTGGCGGTTCCCCTTCTCTCCGCCGCCGCTCCGTCGGCGTGAGGGTGCAGGAACCTCGGGTCTCCGATTCTGGCATGTAGATAGGTATTCGGATTAGTATATTTTAAAAAGTTTCATCTGTATTAAGAAAATCAAACATGTATATAAAAATGTTCCTGTCGTATAAGAAAAATGTATATTGTGTGTGAAAAAAGATATTATTTCAATTAGAAAAGTATTCACCATGTATTCAAAAAAGTTTTCATAACTTGTATTTAAGAAAATTGAAAAATGTTCAACATGTATCACCAAAATATTTCACAGTTCGTCAAAAAAAAGTTTCACGTGTACACTAAAAGTGTACATTGTCCTGAAAAAATAGACATGTGTTGAACAAAAAAGTAACCGTCAAAATTAAATAAAATCATTGAAAGAAAAAACAAATGAAACAAAGAACAATGCAACAGAATAAAAATAAAAGAAAACCGGACCGAACCATAGATCGAGCCGTTCGGCGACCTAACGGTCCAACTACTAGATCTCCATTGAAGGGCCCAAAAGCCTACCATCAGTTACAAACAAGGTACATTACGGCCCAAGTTTTTCTAGTAGTTAGTTCTTTCTAGTGTAAAGTGTTTCAAGTCAAAAGTCCTACTCATAGATCGAGCTCAAATGATCCTGGCATGAAAAGTAAAATAAAAAAATCAGAAAAAAGCAAACATTAAGGAAAGTTTCGAGTGGTTGCAAATTTTCATCGTGGAAGCCGTGGCAAAAAAAAATCAGCTCTCGAAAATGCTTTCGAAAGTAGCATCGTTGAAGCATCAATATTTTTTTTCCGCCATAACTATCACTAATAAGATTTCATTATGAAACCTGGCAAGCACTCGAATCATTTCTTAATGTTTACCAAAAAAAGATTCTGAATTTTTTTCAAAAAATTCAATCATTTGAGCACGGGCTAAGAAACTCCATGTCGGTTTCAGGTGCCGAAGATGTGCTATTTTCTCCATCGTGCATCAGTATGCATAGGACAATGCTTTTTTCCCCCTCATGATATGCCAAACTTAGCTTTGGTGAGGTCCATCCAATATGCCGTTTGTTGTGTTCAGCACAAACCTTTGGGAATCTATTCAACATGGATTTTCACTTTTTCAGTCACAGAGGCAGCAAAACAGATGCCCAAATCCAGGACCAGGAGAATGAGATGAGGACATCTCCCAACCCAAAGCTCGGCTGGAGAGGGTATGTTCCCAGGATATCCACGCAGATACCATCACCCGGTGCTCCGTGCGGCTCTCCGCCACCGCCAAAAGATGGAGCCAATATAAGACGACGATGATCGTCGTCCACTTGTCCGCCCGACGCCACAACGGCTACCTACCTACCGGACGTGTGCACGTCGGTCGATCTCCGGCCGGAATCCCAATCCAATCTTTCCGTCCGCGGCATCCATCTGCCGGGATTGGTTGGGTTGTTCTTGCCTTTTCAAACCGGATATTTTGACCAGGGCATCTCATTCTCATCATCTCTTTTCCTTTCTGCACAAAGCAACTGGTGGGTTATGTTGAGGGCATTCTGGTGTCTATGTTCTCTCTTCTATCTCTGAGCTAGCCAGTATCCTGAACCATGAATATGCTGCTGCCGCCTTTGCACCATGATATAGTGTATGATGCTGCAAAAAAGAAAGTTGATAGCATGTTTTTTGTCGCTCATGTATACTGTACTATCTAGGCCCGTAGCCGTTGGCACGCTATCAGGAATCGAATGCCATCCGTTTTGCAGCTACATAAATAGCTGTCCGTTTCTTAGGGTGTGTTTGGTTCGAGAACGGGGTGGAATGGAATGGAATGGTTCCATTCCATTAGAATGGGTCGGTTCCGTTTCTGTGTTTAGTAGCGGCAGTTAGGTGGAATGGAACGGTTCTGTTTCGGTGTTTAGTTGAAGAGATAACATGGAATTAATTTGAATCAAAAAGTTATTTTATATATGAATTGTTAGATTACCTCTCACATATAGCTTTTCACATTTGAAAATCCATGAGTTAATTAAACTACTAATATTTTCAGAAATAAATATGTTGTTAGAATTCTAACTGCAGATAACAAAAGTACAGAACCACAACAAAGAGAGTGTAGATAACCAGAAAGAGGAGCTTCCAAAACTGCTGTTATGGCTGGACGGAGCTTCTCCGCTGATTGTTGCTCGTTGCCACACAACCAAGAGCTTGCACTGCTGCTATTGGAGAAGGCCTGTGAGCGGACTAGGAGCACAGCTGTGTGGTGGAGGAGGAACTCGATGGTGCTCCGCGTCATTAGTGGGGAGGTCCAGTCGAGGAGGCCTACAACTACAACAAGGAGGTCGACGGTGCTGCGCGTCCTCGCCTCCACCAAGCACAGATGGAACAGGTCCTCCAGCAGCTGGTGCTACCCACGCCGGCCGTCGGCGACCGCCTCCCAGGCTGCCGCCTTGCCGCCGATCTGCAACGGCACCTCAGATCGGGAGGGATGTTCTCCAGCAGCTGATGTCACCCGCGCCGGCCGCCGTCGGCTGCCTCTCAGGTTGTCGCCGCCCGCCGGTCTCCAACGAAACCTCGGATCGAAAGAGGGAGAGAGACGAGGGGTGGCGGCGCTGAGTGCGAGTCGTGGAAGGGTGGGTGAGAGCGAGCGCCGTGAGCCGTTCCCTGTCGTTCCACCAATTTGGAGGTATTGGTTCGTTCCGCATATTGAGCGAATATACCGTTCCTGGGAACGAGTGGGTTCCAATTCCTTCGACGAACTAAACACGTGAATGGGCACTCGGAATGGAACCGACCCATGCCATTCTACTTCATGACTGAAACCAAACATACCCTTACAGCCCCAACCAACCAACCAACCAAGCACGACGACTACTGTTTGCTGCGTCTCTGCACTTGCTTGGTTGACACACTCACTGCCGACCATGGACAACTCTTCAGATGCTCACAGTACGGTGCCCACTGCTCCATCTTCTCCATCTTCAGTTTGCACTGCTTTGTTTTCTCTTGTGCGTACGTGACTACGTGTGCATGCCACATTGCACGATGACAGGTACTACAAAATATATGTATACGTTCTCTTCTTGCTGACGAGGAGTTCTTGGGTGTGCAGCCGTCACAGGTGCGCTGCATGCTACCGTGAGTTCAACCGGATGGAGCACCTGGTGGAGCACATGCGGTCGTCGCACCACTCCCACCACGAGCCCCGCTGCGGCGTCTGCGGCAAGCACTGCCGCTCCCTCGACGCCTCCCTTCCCTCCAAGCCCGCCTGCGCCACCGCCTTCCAAGCCCACGGCTGCCCCCTCTGCCTCGCCGTCTTCCCCACCACCAGTGCCCTCCGCGCCCACTGTGCCGCATGCAAGCTCTACCGCGCTCCGATCCCCTCTTCCGTGCAGAGCCTCACGAGGACTATGTCGAGGATGGGCGTTCGAGGCGGTAGGGGCGCAGTGGCGCTGGGGTGCAAGATGGTGGGCGACGGGAGCGACGGCACGCTCGACGTGTGCGCGCGTGTTTGCATCGTCGACGAGCACGAGGCCATTCTGTACGAGAGCTTCGTGAAGCCCCTCATCCCTGTGACACACTACCGGTACGAGACCACGGGGATCCGGCCCGAGCACCTCCGTGCCGCGCCCACGGTGAAGCAGGGGATGAGGCGGGTGCAGGACATCCTCCTCGACGGCGAGCAATCTTATTACTCCTCCGGCGGCGCCGCCCGGCTCCTCGTCGGCCACGGGCTGGAGCACGACCTCGACGCGCTCGGCATGGACTACCCGGCGCACCTCAAGCGGGACACGGCGACGTACCCACCGTTGATGAAGACCGGCGCCAGGCTCATGAGCAACTCGCTCCGGTACCTCACGCGGAGCTGCCTGGGCTATGATATACAGACCGGCGGCCACCATCACTACCGGAAAACTGACCTATGCCTACGGCAAAATCAATGCCGACGGCTGCCGTCGGCCTAGTTTGAGATATGCCGACAGCCTCATCCTGGCCGTCGGGCAACCTTGATATAAGCCGACGGCAGCCGTCGGCATAGAACGGCCGTCGGCCTATCTTCAAATACGCCGACAGCAGCCGTCGGCATAAACCAGCCGTCGGCATACAAAGTGGGCCCGGCGACCCCGCCCGTGACCAGCGCTAACGCCGTCAACCCTATGCCGACGGTCGGGACGGGAGGCCGTCGGCATATCTCCGCATGCCACGTCACCGATCCGCGGCGTAGATATGCCGACGGCAGCCGTCGGCATAGGCTCCACGTCACCGATCCGCGGCACGGCTCTTCCGAAAACCCTGCCGTTTCTATGCCGACGGCAATGCCGTCGGCATAGCTATTTTTTTTACATGCGTTTTTTTTTCATATGTTTTTATGCTTTTTTTACATATGTTTTCATGCTTTTTTCTAAATATGTTTTTATGCTTTTTTATGTATTATATGAAAGTATACGTAGTTTGTAATTTTTTCCATAGATTATGAATATATATATATAGTTTGTTCGAGCACATTAATAATGTGTCGTCATGTTCTTTTGAATATAGGTCCTTATATTTTATTAAAATCAAAAACAGCTATGCGACAGTTTAGTGGCGGTTGCAAACGCCCGGCACCCGTCTCCGGAGTGTGCCCCCCTCACGTCCGCGGTGTGCCCCCCTCACGGACGGCGCCGCCGCTAGCATCTGGAGGGCGGAAACAAAGACGGGTCTATCTGGAGGGACGTTGCTCCCAAGTGTTTCTATGGGATGACCTACCACAACCGGGTGGTGTTGTGGCATGTTCAAGAGGCGGCACGCATCTTCGGGCGTAACCTCCCTAATCTGACGGCCGCCGCCACGGCTGGAGGGGGAAAAGCAGACGCATCGGGTCTACGGAGGGATGTAGCTGTCGGTTTGGCCCGGATGTTGCTCCAGTGTCCATCCGGTGACCGACACAACTGGGTGGAGAGGTCCACTGTTCAAAGCTCGTCCGTGGAAAGTCAAAGGGTTAGATCTCATGGTCAACCGCTCCAGGGTTAGGCGGGACGGGGCCCCTGGGGGGAGGGGGGTAGCAATGCCACTGGAACGTCGCACCGGCCCCTCATACATGCAGGGTGGTGTGGTGGCATGTCCGAAGAGGCGGCACGCGTCTCGGGTTGACCCCCTCACGGACGGCGCCATCGCGCAAGCACTGGAGGGAAGCAGACGCGTCGGGTCTACGGAGGGATCTTCTTTGTGGGTCCGACTGGATGTTGCTCCAAAGTGTTCCTATGGGCTGACCTAACACAACCGGGTGGAGAGGTCCACCGTCAAATCCCGTCCGTGCAAAGTCAAAGGGCTAGATCCGGTGGTCAAACGCCTTCTGAGGTTAGGCGGGGACGGGGCCACAGGGGTAGCAATGCCACGGAGCGCCGCACTGTGCCCTCATACATGCGGGGTGGTGTGGTGGCATGTCCGAAGAGGCGGCGCGCGTCTCCGGGGTGTGGCCCCCCTCAGGGACGGCGATGACACGGTAGTAGACGTTCTGCGGTAACGATGCGGCGTGAATATTATTAAATACTTGGAGCGCGATAAAATCATGAGTTTTTGACACAACGTGGGCACATGTGCTATAGGACTAATGGTAATTTTTCATAATTTTTCGTGATGGAGAAGTATCTGAACACTTCCCTCTACGCGGATTGCTCTTCGTGACGTCACGATTTGTGGCGTGACCTCCGGGCTAGTATACCGTCAAATCTTGCGTGGCGGCCTCTCACAAGTCCGGAAGTGTTGTGGCGGTTGCAAACGCCCAAAGACGCGTCTCCGGTGTTCCCCCCGCCTCACGGACGGCGCCGCACTGGACTGGAGGGAAACCGACGTCGAGTCTACGGAGGGGATCTTCTGTGGGTCCGCCCGGATGTTGCTCCAAAGTGTTCCTATAGGCTGACCTAACACAACCGGGTGGAGAGGCCTTTGGTCAAAGCCCGTCTGCAAAGTCAAAGGGCTAGATCCCATGGTCAAACGCTTCTGAGGTTAGGGCGGACGGGGCCACAGGGGGGGTAGCAATGCCACCGGAGCGTCGCATCGGGCCCTCGTACATGCGGGGTGGTGTTGTGGCATGTCCTAAGAGGCGGCACGCGTCTCCGGGGTGTGCCCCCCTCACGGACGGCGCCTCCGCCGACACCTGGAGGGGGAAACGGACACGTCGGGTCTACTCGGAGTGGATGTAGCTGTGGGTTTGGCCCGGATGTTGCTCCCGGGTGTCCCTATGGGTAGACCTGACACAACCGGCTGGAGAGGTCCACTGGTCAAAGCCCATCCGTGGGAAGTCAAAGGGCTAGATCTCGTGGTCAACCGCTCCTGGGTTAGGCGGGACGGGGGCCCTGGGGGTAGCAATGCCACCGGAGCGTCGTACCGGGCCCTCATACATGCGGGGTGGTGTTGTGGCATGTCCTAAGAGGCGGCACGCATCTCCGGGGTGTGCCCCCTCCCCTCACGGACGGCGCCGCCGCCGGCACCTGGAGGGGGAAAACGGACGTGTCGGGTCTACACGGTGTGGATATGTAGCTGTGGGTTTGGCCCGGATGTTGCTCCTGTGTGTCCCTCATCGATGACCCTCCCCTTCACTCACGTGACGAACTAAGCTACCCCGCCCCACCCCCACCCTCACGGCCGACTGTGCCACGGCCTTGGCGGGCCTGCCGAATTCGGCGCCTCCCTCCCTCCCTCTGTGTGGTTCCGGAGAGGAGAGGGTCGAGCGGTTTAAAAAAATAAAAATATATATGAAATAATAACACATAAAAAGGAAAATTATAACTATAAAAAATTTAAAAATCTATATGAAATAAAAAGAATAAATATATAACTATAAGAAAACATTAAAATAAAAAGGAAAATAAAACTATGCTTGGATCGGGGCACTTTCATTATGATACCATGTATCATTTTTAATATAATTATATACCATGTATCATTTAAAAAATCAAGAACATGTATTTGAAAATATTTAATATGTAATGCATTACAGATATTTTATATGTATCTGAAACTTTTCAATGCGTATGAAAATAATAAACACTAAAATATATTTATAAAAGTTATATATATATATATATATATATATATATATATATATATATATATATATATATATATATGCCGACAGCTAAGCTGTCGGCATAGGTGCCACGTGGCCTTTCACCTATGCCGCATATCTCGCCTTATCCATCCCCCGGGCGCACACCGTCCACTCGTTCTCCTCCTCTGTCCCGACCCCCCGCGCCTCCCAACCCGCGCCGCCGCCAGATTCTCGCCCTGCCGCCGCCCGCTCTCGTCATGGCGCTGCCTGGCGTCGCCCGCCCCATCCTCCCCCACCTCGTCCCCTGCCGCCGCCCCTCCTCGCTCCAGCCGCCCGCCTCTCCCTCCTCGACCCGGCCGCCTGCGTGGACGCCCGCCCGGCCCGGCCCATGCCCTAGCACAGTCGGCCCCTATTTGGTCCGACCGGCCCCTACTGCTCCGCTGGCCGGCCCCCTATTTGGTCCGACCGGCCCGGCCCCCTCTGCTCACTTTGGCGGCCCCTGCTGGTCCGAGGCCGGCCCCTCTGCTCGACAATCGCCCTGCCCGCTCGGTGATCATCCACCTCGGGTCGGCCCCCTGTCCTGGTGGTCCCCTCATCCGTAGGTAAGAAAAAATTTGTTTTACCTTTTTGTGTAGTAATGTTGTAGATGAATGCATATATATAGTATTAGATGATTAGATAGATGGATATTAGATAGATAAATAGATAGATGTTAGATGAATGAATATTTGTGTAGTTTTACTATTTTTTAGATACATACTCAATATTATAAATATATGTATTGTGAAGATGAGATGGGAGGGAAGAGTACACTTTGGATATGATGAGTGGTTACTTCATCATGTTGATCTTGCTAAAAAAGGTTTGTGATATGATGTGATGTGTGATAGTGATGATGAGAACGCTCCACAAATAGATTACAATAGTGATGATTCATATGGGTTCTAGAAAATGTAAGTTCTTTTAATGATCATTACAATAGTATGCTTAATGTGCTCTTACGGTATTAATGTTTTTCATGTATGCTTGTTTAATTGATATCCTTACTAATTGTTTATTCTCTTCTCGATGCAGGTTTGCTAATCATGGGCAAGTCCAGCGGCGCCAGTTTCCTCAGTAAATTTAAAGGACTTACTCGGAGTAGACGAGCCCACAAGGTTCCCTCCCGACTACGCGAGGATGGCACCTCACAGGGAGGTGGAGGGGTCGGGGAGGAGACCCTAGAGGAGGGGGGGGGGGGAGAGCCCCTAGAGGACGAGGAGGTGGGGGGAGAGGTAACCAGGCCAAAAAACTCCGGGCCGTGTCCGAAATAGGAGGGTCTTCTTCGATGCCCTCCTATGCTGATGCAGCTTCTGAGTCTGAGGAGGAGGAGTATGTTCCTGATGTCGAGAAGGAGGAGGAGGAGGGTGAGGAGGAGGAGGCCGAGGAGGAGGGTGAGGATGAGGGCGAGGAGGGTGGAGGGGAGGTTGACCCCGAGTTGTGGGGTGACTTGCCACCGGGTGCTCCGCAGGGGTGGCTGCGTGGTAATGCCGGAGTACCTACACCACCTTCTATCGAGGCGCACAAGTGGCTCATTGAACCTTGAGGGACAGTAAGTGCATCTCAATCATATTTTCAACACATGACAACATTTTTATTGTACACATGGCAACCCTTTGATTCTTTTGCAAAAATCGGATCCTTCAGCGGAAAGGCGATGAAACCGAACGGCCTTCTCACCGTCTGTTGAAGCAGTTTTGGCCTGGCCTATTCTCGCGCTGCCAGACAGGGGACCCGCAGCTGCGTGTTTTGGCCACAAGCTGGGCCCACTACGAGGCTTGCAAAGAACGTTAGAGTACGGGACGGCCGCTAAGGCCGTGATCACCAAATTTTGGGTAAGTTCCTTTTGAATCACTTGTCTTTAGTTTCGTTCATAGTTTATCATTGAATCACTCAACTCATGCCTTATGCCTTCGTTTATGCATGATTGCAGCAACTCTATAGAGTTCTTGGCGAGCACAAGGCCGAGCCGACGTGGTCTTACTTGCGTGCGCAAAGAAGAAAGCTCGTCGATTCTTAAAGACGAGGTGCGTTGGGTTGCCGTCTCACAGTACTACCACATCTACCGCAACAAAAGATGACCAAAACTCAAGCACAGAGGCAAAAAATTACCATGAGCAGGGAGTAGTTCATGATGGTAACTATTACTGACTTTTCATTGTTTCAAGGAGTCAACTATATGTTTCGTACTCACATGTCATGCTTCCAAAATTTGCATAGGTTGTTCCTCGTTGGTGCTATGGAAGGCATGACGGATGGGCGTGTTTGGTGGATAGGTGGGTCGCTGATTTATCCGAGAGTTTGCTGCCAAGAGCATCAAGGCCCGGGCTAACCGTGGAAAAGACGGGACACACGGCCAAGGAAACAGGAACCACTGGGGCTTCAAGGGCATGAAGGTATATCTATATGAAAGATGCATTTTGGTTCTTCTTTACCGTCATGTTCTTATGTATGGCTAACTTCATTTGACGTTGCAGGGAGGACAAGTTGCAGAGGCCGCTCTCGGACATGGAGTCGTGGAAGCTGGCCCATGAGCGGAGTGATCGCAAGGAGGGCGAGAGCCGACTTACGGCAAAACCGAGCAACACCGGAGTCTTACACTCGGAACTATCGAAGTTGCATCCGGATGTTCCCGTTCTCGAGGTCGCCTGATCTCGGATCGGCGACACGGCGGTGGTGGCCATCGAGGTAAGTCCCATGGCGGTATCCGTGTTTCGATGGCTTGATCACTCCGTCGATCTCGTACATACGGCCGAGCTACCAACCCGAGCCCGTTAGAGAGTGCAGGCGTTCGCAGCCTCCCTTAGTCCGCCAACGTCTTTGTAAGTACTTCCCTTATCTTCTTTGTCTCTATCTTTCTTAGTTTATTTTCATCATCGCCCACTTAGAAACAACCTCAATTTTGTAGGCATATCGGGACTTTCTCGAGCATAGGCATATTGAGGTGAGGGAGTACTGCAATGAGTGAAGGCAAACGATGATTACTGATCGTCAAGTGATGGCGGTTAGTTTTGCCCTCTTAAACCAAGCTCAAATTTGCACTTTCATTCCTTCCGACTTTGTTGATCACGGCTTGTTTCTAAGTGGACTTGTTTAACTAACATCCGTGCTATGTTGGCGTCTTGGACTAACCGCGGAGCCACCACAAGTTGGACCCCCACCACCACCTGGAGACGCCCACACATTCCCACGTTCGAGGAATGGCTGGCACTAGGCGGTGATACTCCGGTTAGTAAATTTGCCTAACTAATGACAAACTAATTCTCGTTCATTCAACACTATCATGTCATATTTACCATTAGAATCTTCTTTCAAACATGTAGGGGACCGGTGGCTCGACTCCTGCTCCGTCGACCCCAGTCACTCCGATCTGGCAGAGTGATGGTGGTCGCGGTGGCGGTTTTGGCGGACGTGGACTTGGCGGTGGCGGTTTTGGCGGAGGTGGACTTGGTGGTGGTGGTGGTTTTGGCGGAGGTGGACTCGGTGGTGCTTGATGTCGATGATGATTCCGTGTATGCGGCCGTTGTGCCATGTCGATGATGATTCCCCATATCTTTTATGATGTTTCACGTCTTGCACTACTCTTATGTTCGTGGACTTTCGCCGGTGATGATCTTTAGATGATGAACTTGACTATGTTTAAATGATGTTGATGAACTGTCATATTTCATATTATTCTGTTTTGAAATGTTGTCAAATGAATTGGAAAAGAGAAAACAGGGAAAAAAACTATGCCTACGGCAAAGCCGTCGGCATAGATACGCTCAGGAGCCACCAGGAGGCGACACGTGGCAGGGCTATGCCTACGGCAAAGCCGTCGGCATAGATTTACATCTATGCCGACGGCTTTGCCGTAGGCATAGCCCTGCCGCCAGGTCAAACCAGGGGGCGACACGTGGCAAAGATATGCCTACGGCAAAGCCGTCGGCATAGATTTAACCTATGCCGACGGCTTTGCCGTAGGCATATCTTTGCCACGTGCCCCCTCCTGAGCCGCCAGCAGTTTTGACGGCGCCGTCCGTTGCCGTCAGATGGAAAACTACGCCGACGGCTGCCCCAGGGCCGTCGGCATACCCCCCTATGCCAACGGCATTATTATGCCGACGGTCTGACAGGAGTACGCTGACGTGATCTACACTGACGGGGCTATGCCGACGGCAGCCGTCGGCATAGGCACCTAAGCTGCCCGTGGCCGTAGGCATAGACCGCGAGTCCGGTAGTGCATCACCCCTATGACAACTGCGTGGCCGCCATGCGGCTGTACAAGAGGATGCACATCATGAGGCACTTGCACCTGCACGGCCGGCCTAAGGAGGACGATGATGAGTCCACGGCCAAGGCCTTCCCGGCGTGGAGGCAGCGAGAGCTGGAGCGCATGTCGCCGGAGGAGCTTCTCGCGATGTCCAAGCCCGACTACCAATGTTGGTGCCTCGACGACGACCGCCGATGCTGACGTACGGCAGCCTGCTCCCTACGGAATTCGAATCTTGGCTGGCGCTTTTACTGGTAGCTATTGTAATGGAGAATGTGCTCCGATCGAGCGTGTCGTCGTATGGCGGCGATGATCAAGTTTCTTCCGCGAATGAAAACTCCTTCCGAGAGATCTGCATTGCAGAATACACTGACATCTGTCTTATGATGGTGCCGTCAGTTTGGTTTTAGCATGGTGAACAAGGTGCTCCGGGCAGGGCAGTAGGGCAGTAGCAAGGTAGCACTGGCTGTGGCTCATCATCCACCTTCTTGTAAGATCTTTGGTCTGAACTCTGAAGGAAGGAAGGAGCTGATGTAGTATTGTAACCTGATCTGGAATAGACTAGTCTATCTGTAAATTTATCCTTGAGATCGACTTGTAAAGAAAAGGAGAGAAAAGTTATGTGCTCCTGACATTGTTGAATATGGCAATAGAACGCTGACATGTGCGTATGCCGAACGGACTAACATAGATAGAGAGATCTCTGAAATTATTATTGATCCCATAACCGAACCACAATTTTACAGTCCAGCAGAACAACTAGTAACTGAGCTTTAGGTTACGCTTGAGAGTAGAGTTAAATTGTTGCTTGTCAACCATCATTCCGTCGTAGTCTAGGTGGTTAGGATACTCGGCTCTCACCCGAGAGACCCGGGTTCAAGTCCCGGCGACGGAAGTTTCCTTTTTTAATTTACCTTTTTAGGCTTTTAGCTTCTGCTGTTCCACGGTTTTTTTTATGGCACTGCTGTTCCACGGGTGCTGATGAGAGTCAGGGGATCGTGGTACTCCTTTTTTCAGGGGATTTGAAACGTCACACTAGACGGATATATATAAACCTTCATGAAGAATATGTTGGACATGAAGAACCGGCATGGCGTCTCTCATTGTATCTCTGTACTGGTTATTATTTTATGAATGGATTTCGAATATGAAATGCCCTTAATTTGGGTGCCCCTTAAAAAAGTTTCCTTTTTTAATTTACCTAAAAAAGAAGAAAAAGAATCAGGTTTTCTTTGTAAGCTAAAAAAAATGTCAAACGAGCTGGTTCGTGCCAGGTAGGAGGAGCAAGCTGTCTCATGAAGCTATCTGACAGGAAAAAACGCACAAAACCTACTGACCGTCTGAAATGAGTCCAGTTTCTCTACGTAAGGAACTCCCATATGAGAGTCGTCTATTTTCGACGCTATATCATTCACTCAAGAATTGATGAACTTTTTTTTAAAATTGATGAACTTTTTTCAAATCCGTGTTTTTTCCAAAATCGATGAACTTTTTTTCAAATTTTGTGAACTTTTTCCAAAATTGATGATTTTTTTGAATTTACAAACTCTTTTTAAATTTTATGTTTTTTTAACTTTTCATGAACTTTTTTGTAAAAGCCAATAGTCAACAACCTTGTCAGTAGTGCGTGGGCGCGGTCAACAGTTAACTAGCGACTTGGGATCGAGCGACCCGAGCGAGGAGTGTCGATCCCTTCTGCGCCTCCTGATCGGATTCAGCTGCCCAGAATGCAAGACCGGCGGGCGGCGGGCTCAGTCCCGACGCAACGGTTGTCAGGAAGAGAAGGACGCCGACAAGACCATGGCGGGGAGAGAGTGGACGCACAATGCCTTAGAGGGAAGGGGAGACAACAGGGAGAGGAGAGGACGGGCTTCGTCGTGGCGTGGAGGAGAGGTGGCGGGGTGACGATAGGAGGGGGGGAGCAACATTGGGGGGGGGGGGAGCGGTGGTTTGTGATGGGGTGAGAGAGCGAGAAGATCTAGCTGCTGTGAGGGAGTGAGAAGAACGAGCCTATGTGCTGCGGTTCAGTGAGAACAAGGGCACAAAGCTATGTAGATGAAAAAAACTAACAAGCACACAGCCTAGTCATGTTAGGCTTCTTTATTTAAGAAAATGAGGAAACGAGCAGCTTATGCGATGAGGTAAGGCTAAAAATCATTTTTAGAGAGTAGACCAACAAAATAGAAATTGTATCTATTTTTTGGGATAAAAGGCGATTGCCTGATCTTAAACAGCGTTATGATTATTACACGAAGAGATAGCAAAGAATAAGTCTAAAAATCATTGCATGGCCCATAGGACCGAATCATAGCGGCTCCGCACATTTGGAGGCTAAAGCTAATAAGAAGCATTCCTAAAAAAGTACTAAGCATGTATAAAGGACAGTACACAAGCATGGCATAAGAATCGAAGGCGGCTACAACACCATTTAACGCCAAGGATGACTCCCCTAGCCAATGTCGTTCCGTCGTGATGTGTCACGAAGGCTCCAGCAGTTGTCCCGAAGGGTGCTAATCAACGAGTCAAGCTGAGGTCGGTCCCGCGGCCGTCCGAGTGGTTTCCAAAGTTGCAACTAAATCATAATTTTGTACACTAGACCAGCCGAGTGTTTTATAGATTGTCACTCTATTAAAGCCTTGTTGCGGGTCGTCCATAAGTACCAAGCAATCGCCGCGAAACCATCCAAACTATTCGTCTATCTCTCCCATGGTCCCCATAAAAACATGGTGTAAATTAGCAAACCTCACGGGGTACCAGGTACAACTTGTGGTCTCCATAATGACACACCAAATAAACCTTGCAATGATGCATCTAAATAGGACATGGTCGCAAGCTCCATCTTGGCCGCACGCACGAACCAAGTACGCTTGCCATTTGCCGACCCTGTCCATTTGATCACTTGATCAACACTCCGAATTCGGTTCCTAGCAAGTTGTCAGAGAATTTTTTATATTTTGGAAGGAATCTTTATCTTTCAGATATCCATCACCTCACCTTGTGCATCTGTCTTGAAAAATTCTCTCTATAGGGATCATGTGAAGAATTTGCCTGCGGATTCCAATTTCCAATGAGTCTAGTCGTCCCCGTTGGTTAACCTCACCCGGCTAGTTTGTCCCGGAGGAGGTCCCAATCCACTACTTCCAAGGGCCCAAACGCCCGTTGGTTAACCTCACCCAGCTAGCTTGTCCCAGAGGAGGTCCCAATCCGCCACTTCCAATGACTCTTGCGCTTGGATTGTGCCTAATCACAAAGAATCGTGGGAATCTGTATCTAAGGGCCCCCTCCCAGATCTAGTGATCGAGCCAAAAGTTGGCAATCCCCCCATCTTTTACTTTGAATTTGATATGGGGCAAGCATCCCCTATCCCAAAGCTATTTTTTTGGATTGTTCTCTATGTATACATCATCGAATTACATAGCAAGTGAAGTGGATTTTGATTATTTTCCGATTGTTGCAGGTTCTCTTTTCTGTACATGTAAAATTTGTTATGTGTTATTATTTATATGTCTAATGAAAAAAAGGTCCCATGACAATGCACGGGCATTCAACTGGTGTTATTATCAATGCACTACTCCTTCTCCGTGTAAACAGACCGGCCTTGCGCTTCTTTTTCAGCCAAGGGGGGGGGGGGGGGGGGGCTAAGGATCGGCCCAGTGGCAGCGGTGGCTAGCCTAATACTTCTCCTTCGGGCATTTCCTATCAGGGGCCTTAAGCGGGCAAGCGCCCGTTTCTTCATCCCTGGCAAACTGGCGCACACCCGCTCCGTCCTAGGCTTGGCCCATTTTGGTTTTTGCATTCTTCAAACGTCAAAAAAATAGGCTTACTCAGAATTAGACACATGGGCCTCACGTTCCAATCCTAACCGCGATAACCACCAGGTCAGCTCACAGCTTGTGCCTAGCTACTCTTTTTTTCCTCTTTGTTTGTGCATCAACTTGCAACCCTGAAAAGATCAATTTCGTTTTTCCTTTTATTTGCACTCCTTTTTCAAATTCGTGATTTTTTCCAAAACTGACGAACATTTTTCAATATCCATGAACTTGTTCAAATTCATGATTTAAAAAAACGATGACCTTTTTCAAATTTATGATTTTTTTTGAAATCCATGAACTTTTTTTTGAAATTCATGAACTTTTTTAAAAAAATTAGTTAACTTCTCCCAAAATCAATGAACTTTTTTGAATTTGCGAACTCGTTTTTGAATTTATGATTCTTGTGAACTTTTTTTTAGAAGTGAACGGTCAACAACCTGGTCAGTAGTGCATGGTCGCGGTCAAGGGTCAATTAGCTACCTTGGGGATCGAGGGATGAGCAACCCGAGCGAGCGAGGAGGAGCGACCCAATCAACCTTCTCCGTGGGCGCTCGCACCACGAGTCGATCGTAAGCCTATTTTTGTGGATCGGCCATTAGGCCAAGCCCAAGATCGCACGCGCGCACAGCACCACACAAGGCTCTCCCACGATGACGAAACACATCCGATCTCGACTGACTGGCGATGGCCATGACCTACCACCCGCGCCGCCGCAGCAGCCGGCGGCCCAAACCTCGTACAGGAAAGCGAATGAGTGCAGCCGTGATGGAGACGGAGGACGCCTCCGATCTCCGAGCGCAATCTCCAATGCGCCGCATGATGGCTCACTGCACGCACGTCGCGTCAACAACGTAATAAGGTAATCACATATTGATATCACTCACTAGTTGGTACGTAGTGTATTGTTTGTTGGATTGATTGATACATACTACATGCTATTAGCAAATACCAGAGGAATGAACCCCTGTAATTAAAGAAAGCTGGAGTAGATCGGAGGAAACCTGTTATGATCAATCTTTAATTTTGTATTTTCTAAGAATGGCAGTGTACCACTAGAAAAGGTATTAGAAGGCAGGGTATCGTACTGGACATAATACCCTGACCTTAATTTAATTGATCTGTAAACTGATGTACATCTCTTGTCACCTTGTCTTCTTGTCTTTCCATTAGTGCCCAGATTTGCTATCTCTTCTTACTGGAACAGACGGGTTAACTTTGTCAAAAAAAATAGTGAAAAGGTGTGCGGCTGAAAAGAAAAAAATTATCACTCTCGCTGTTGTCGTCACCTTCTATGTTTAAATCCCGGCGCCGCCCCTGATTCAACGAATCTGAAGGTACCATTTTGCAGAAAAGTACTCCCTCCAATCTATAGTAGTTGTCATTAGATATATCTGTATCTAGACAAATATAAGATAAGTAATATGGATCGGAGGGAGTAAAAAAGATCTGAAGGTACAGAGTGTTACGTATATGGGACAGATGGAGTGCTAATGCAACCGTTAAGGCTTCTGCAACCTAATAGCCCCGTGCGACAAAATAACTGACACGTGGAAGAGAAACTGCCCTTGTTTTCCCCATCGCGCACCAAGGAGGCTGGCGGTTCCCCTTCTCGCCGCCGCCGCTCCGGCGGCACGAGGGTAGGGGAACCCCGGTTCTTTGATTTTCTGATATTTAGTTAGGTGTTGGGGTTGGTGTGTCGTCGGCGCCGTTTGTGATGGTGGGGAGAACGTGGTGTGAAATAGGTGTTGTTGCTTGCCCCCATCCCGGTGTGGTTATTGATGACGCTGGTGAGTTGGCAGCGTGGTGGCCTCGCAGGTCCGTTGATTTGTGGAGGATAGGTGTTCCGACTGTCCCTTGTGGATGGATCAAGGCTGATGTGGCGGCGACGTCGACCTCGAAAGGTTTTTTGTGCTTTGGCTTCGTCGCTACGTCGACGTGAGTTTTGGCATCGGTGTGGAGCCACAGAGCTCGTATAGGAGTGATGGACCAGTCTGTCATGTTGGTCTCTTCTCGAGGGTGCCAGGCCTTCCCCCCTCTTAGTCGCCAGTGAGGGAGGCATCGTCTCTTCTCCAATGGTACTTCGTCCTGCTTCATCTCCGATGCGCTGGTCCAGTAGGATCGATGTTGATGACTTTTCGTCCGCAAAGATCCCGTCTACAGATTAAAAGATCATGCCGGCTCTGGGGGAGGGGAGGGGGTGCGGCGGCGCACATTCAGCCCACATCAGGGGTGCTGGTGGGTCGGTGCTCCAAGGATCCAATTGTAATCTTCATTTTCTATGGGGTGCTTTGTATCATTGGCTATCAACAACAGAAGATCTAGGGTCTCTTTTGCAAATACTCTCTTCGTTCCTAAATACAAGACCTTCTATAGATTTCAATATGTATTATATAGGAGTAAAGTGATTGAATCTATACCCTAAAATATGTCCATATACATCCACGTGTAGTTTGTATTAAAATCTCTAAAAATGCTTATATTTAGAAACCGAGGGAGTAAAACGTAAAACAAAAATGCAGAGAGTGGAGTAGGTGGGCACCAGTAGGGGGTCGGAAGTGAAGGCCGTAGTACAGTAGTAGAAATTCCCCATTTCTTCCTGTCAAATCCCTAGAACCCAAATCTTCGATCCAAATCACAGCAGATCCGTCTAGCAGGAGGTGGGAAGGGAGAAGATGGACCATCACCACCCGCCGCCGCTCCCGCAGCAGCACGGCGACCACTACCGGCCGCTGGTGCTCTCCCCGCAGCCCGACCATGCCCACGCCCTTCAGTACCAGCAGCAGCAGCAAGCGACGCCGCCGCAGCAGCATCACCACCCCTCGCTCGCGTCCCATTTCCACCTCCTCCACGTAAGTTGCGATCCGTTTCTCCAGAAAGCGAGCATGTTCTTCGGTTACGAATCTGGTATCGAGCTGATTGGGATTCGTTGTTGTTGGCCATTTCTTAATGTATTAGTAAACCATCTGCTTTTGGGTTTCAGTTTCAGGTTTAGTTTGCAGATTATATTATTACTCTGCACTTGTGTAGTGTGTCAAACATACCAGAGATAATCTGAGGATTATTCTTGAACAGTAGCAATATAGGGTAGCTCTGGTACAGGCTGTCGACCATTCTGACATAATCGTTTTGGTATATCGTTCTTAACACTTACACAGAAGGCTGTTTTTGTTCCTTTTATCTGCACGCCGTTGACTTCTGTATCATTAATCGATTCATGGCATGGGTTTACGGTTTCCTTAAATATACCTCTTGTAAGGTATTCCAACCGACATGGAGTCAAAAACATACTATGGGTACAAATTTTCTTGGCACATTTAACTTGGATGATATTTAGCTGTATGCAATTGCAAATATGATATGATTGCAAAATGCCACTGCAAACAGAAACAATCCTCTGTACTATTTACTCCCTCTGTTCACAATTATAGGATGTTCTAACTTTTTATGAGTCTGATGTACATAGACACGTTTTAGTGTGTTTGTTCACTCATTTCAGTCCGTATGTAGTCCATATTGAAATATTCAAAACATCTTATATTTGTGAACGGAGGGAGTAGTAATTACCCACCGCATGTTTCCTTGTCTGAACACCATATCAAACCTGCGGCAACTGCTGCCAAACTGTGCTCCTGGTTGCTTCATCTAATTGTGGTTCGCCTGAGATATAATTTGCCAAACACTCATTCTGGGAAATGGTGAAATTAAATCATTTAATGCAATATACCAATTAACCATCCACTTTTGGTTTTCAGCTTCATATTAGTTTTAAACATTGTATCATTACTGTGCAGATGTGTATTGTGTCAATAGTACCAGAAACAATTATTCTTGAATAGTAGTACATAATAGGATAGCTCTGGTACAGGCTGTCGCTCGTTCTGACGTAATCGTTTTGGTATATCAATCTTAATGGTTATACCAAATGTGGTTCTTGTTCCTTCTAAAATTTGTTCTGTATGCCGTTGACTTCTATATCATTAATCGATTCATGACATGAACTTACATTGCCATTACATATACCTCTTTTATGGAAAGCCAACCGATGTGGAATCGAAGACATAGTATTATACTACCTCTGCAACTTTTTATAAGAGATTTTTAGAGCCGATGATAGTGTCAAAAAACGTCTTATATTAAGGTACAGAGGGAGTATTAAGTACTCCCTCCGTAAAAAAATATAAGAGCGTTTAGATCACTAGATCACTAAAGTAGTGATCTAAACGCTCTTATATTTCTTTACGGAGGGAGTACCGTGGGTACAAATTTTCCTGGCACATTTAAGTTGGATAATATTTATCTGCATGCAATCATCTGTACTAAGTACCCACTGCAGAGGTTTCCTTGTCTGCACACCATATGGACCTGCGGCAACCCCTGCCAAACTGTGATCCTGGTTGCATGATCTGCTTGTGGGTTGCCTGAGATCTCATTTTCCAGACACTCATTCTGGGAAATGGTGAAACTAAATCATTTATTCAACAAAAGAAACCATCCTACAGACAAGTTAGGTGGTGTGTGGATGCTTACTACTTGGCTATGCTGTCACTGATGCAGTACGTCCGTCTGGGCTGCTACAACATGGTTTATGTGTCACCATTCCAGGAATCACTTTTGAAGCATCTAGCTTGGAACAAATTGGAATATAGTTCATTTCTGTTCAAATAGAATGTTTTGATGCTGTCAATGTCATATCAAGGCAGATTTGTGATTGGCCAACCATAGGTGCTGGCAGTTTGAGAGTAGAGGGACTATGTTGAAGAATATAACAGTGGTGCTGTAACATGGGATAGAAAAATAATGTTTAGGTTAACCAGGGGAACACAATTTTGAAGCTAGGCCTATTAAATGAGAATATTATGGTGTCATTATAGAACTTTGCTAAGCTGGTGATAACATTTTGCGACTATCACATTTTGTAGTTGTATCAAGAAATGAGGCTTGTTTTCTTTGCAATATTGTTTCACAACCAAGTTTTTTTAATTGTTTCCCTTTTTTTACCGGGGGCCACCGGTAAAACCTATTCCCCCAAAATACCGGAAATCTCGGTGTCTAACTGCCCAAAAAATTCGATTTTTTTTAGTAATGGTATAAATACAATTATACCCTATATAGAGCTGAAATGAAGCTGTGGTGAGATGGTCGGCACGAAACCTTCTTAAGCCGAGTTCTTGAGTTCGAGTCCTCGGAGCTGCTTTTCACTTTTACCTTGTTTTGCCTCGGTTGGTCCCTCACTGCAGTGATTGTAAAAAAAACTTGGCGAAAAATCAGAGGCGTGGGAATTCGACCCCGTGACCACCACAGACACCCGCGGCTTGCATGATACTGCATACCACTCCAACACCCCCCTGTTTACGTCAATATTGGGATCCTTAGTAGTACTGGTTCCATTTTTTACATTCAAATTTAAATCTATCCAAATTTTTCCGTCCGTTTCTCGGAGGGGTTACCAGAGAAACCGACCGAGAGAAAAAGCCATGTTCAAAACTAAACACTTCAGCAATAAAGCTAACCATCATTTTCCTATCTTTCTTAAAAGTACTAAGCAACATGGGTGATGGTTATTTATTTGTTCTTTTTCTTGCTATATCAGTTGGTGACAAGATTAGGTGATGCGATTGCAACAGGCACAAGGGATCAAGCTTTTGATGCATTGGTAAGAATTTCGTATAATCTCTTATTTTCTTTCGTTGAAGAAGTAATGATGGGATAATGGCAGTATGGTAGATGACTGCTTCTGGTCTAAGAAAAGTTACATATTGAATTCATTTAATATGAAAAAAAGAATGCAATAAAATTAAACAATTTAACTCGAGAGACTCTAGGAAGTTTCGCTCTCATACTTATCTGTGCCAAGCTAATAAACTATACTATCTTTGTATTGAATTGTGCTTTTGTAGAATTTTGAAGCCTGATATATGATTACTCAGAGCATGGTAGTCTAGTAACCTGATATGTTTTTATTTGTGTATGCAGGTTGAAGAATTGACCAGTCAATTCGCCAGGAGCCAGCAGTTATTGAACTCCATTTCAGGAACACTAAGCTCGAAATCTGTTGTAAGTTTCTACATGACTTCATATGTAGTAGCTTTTCTGATAATGATAACAATAATTTAGTGTGACGATAGAAATAGAATGTTGTCTCAAAGTTTCCACTAGGTGGCATGTTACTTTTGTCTAATCTAGTCAGGCTTAACTGCAGGGGTCACATGCTAGACAAGTTCGTTTGGTTGCAAATATAGTATGTGATCTATGAATATTATGGGCCCATTTGCAGAATTACCAAAACGCGCCAAAAGTTCTAAAAGTGTTAAGCCTGGTAGCTTGAAAGTTGAACCACTAGCAGATCGGTGGAGCAGCTTAGTCGTACCCTGGTCTTTTCTTTCTCTCCTGTAAGGACCAGGAACCTGATATTTTAAGCCAAATACTGTATTTATTATAGAAATGAAGCTATTTCAAGTTTGGAACTCCCCTCATATTCAAAATAGATGCCCTTTTAGAGTTGGGCACAGGATTTAAGAGTGTGGGAAATGTTGATCTTGGCCATCTCTTTCTCATCCCAAGGGCATTAGATTACCTTTTTTTTCCTGCGCAAAGCAAAGCATGCAAATGCAACGACAGGAGGAGTTAATTAGCTATTTTCTTGATGACATTGACGAAGTGCAAAGTAGGACCACCGCTAAAACTGAATTATAAGGGTAAAAGAACAAAAAAAATTAAGAGGCTGAAAGGACATCCATTTTGATATGGAGTGAGTATTATTTTAGTTGCATCAATGTAATCTAGACATCTCGTCACAGTTACGAGAGTAACTTGCACACTAGGCGATCTTCTTTTTTTGTTTTTTTCGAAATGTAATCTTCCAATATTAAATTGTTAATATTTGGTAGATATGCAATAACTTCGGAGGTAATATCCATATTTGTAATAATCGACCCTCATTGACAGTGTACACGTAGTTCCAGAAATGTTCCCCAAAAATTAAGAGTTTGCCATTGTAAATTTGGCGATTTCTACATAACTTCTTGCCTTGTAAAGGATTTAGCCACAACTCTATTTATGACTTTTTGGCTGGTTTATCTTTGTATCAGCTATTAACTTGGGAGAAATATTCAGTTCTCATTATTCTGACCATGGTTATCTTACTAATGGTGTGTGTAACTCTAGGTGCTTTTGCGGTTTGAAAGATGACATAATTCTTATGGGTCTCACCAGTGAATCCTGACCACTCACGTAAAGTACTGACCAGCTAACGCCACAAATAGTTCCCACCCTAAGCCCCGATTCTCACGGAAAGTATTTCCTTTTGTTACCAACAGACGGTTGAAGGACAAATGCAAAGTTTGGAAGAAACCCGTCAGCTGCTTGATCAAAGAAGGTAAGTGCTCCATTCATCAACGCAACGTGCCAACAGTTTTTGTAATTCAGTAGAGTTCTATCCTAACCATTGCCATGTTTACCAGGGATTTGATCGCGAAATACAAAAGCTCGGTGGAAGACCTCCTTAAGGGGGATCCAACAAGATAAAAAGGCTCTGGCAGTCGGACCCTCAGACCATTACTTATGATGGAGCTCGTTGCCACCACCGCCTGAAATAAATTCCTGATCGACGCGTCTTATCATGTAAACATGCTTGGAGTAGTCTGTGGAGTAATGGACATGGGATTTCGAAGTGGTGGTTACAAAGCTGCACTTGTGTGTTGAGTGCGTGTATTTGGAGTTTTCTTAGGTCATGGTCCAGTCCGTGAATTCTTCGGCCTGGGATAGTCCTGATCGGTTGGATATTATCCGCTGAACTTGTTTGATGTCTATTGTCCTAGCAATAATGTGAGAATCCATGGGCAATCCTGACCAGTTGGATAATAATTATTCAGACTAGCTTGATGCCTGTATCCGTATAACAATTTGCTGGAAATATGTTTGACAAGCCATGGACAATCATAAGGGGCAACTGCTGCTGAGCTCCAACACCATCGTGTTTGATGCAGCGAGCAAGGCCATGCGTGGCGCTCGTTCCTGAAGGCAAGTTCGTTAGCCTTGTTCAGCTAGACCAAAAATTTAGTGGTCATGTACTTGGTATAAAACTATTTTCACCAAATAAATGTGTTCAATGATTATGAAAAAAAAAGTTCATCCATGTCAAATAAAATGTTCATGCGTGTGGAACAAACTGTTGTACAGCTTCTAAAAACTTGTTTCACCGGGTATAAAGTTGGTCTGTACAGAAAACACTAAAAAAATGTTCCACCATACATGACATCTGCCTTTTTTTTACACCTGAATCAGTAGGAGAGCCCCCTACTACATACGTACTCCCTCCGTCCGGAAATAGTCGGACGGAGGGAGTATATATTAAAGAATCAACAAACGTTTTACATATTTACAGTCAGCACCCCAGCACCACTTTGGGTGTGGGATGGGAGGGATCTAAACTACGAAATCTGTTCATGTGTTTACAAACAAATGTTCTAGTAACTTGTCGAAAATTTCCTGTACTCTTCAATCAAAGATGAAAAAGGAAGCTTCTAATGTTAAATTTCATGTACTCTTCATGTGTCAGTGGATTCGCGGGCAGACCCTGTCTGGGGTGGAGGTTCGCAAGCGCAATGGCCCTGGTACTGGCCTTTGCCCACTCTGCGGTGTCCCCGAAGATTCGAATCACATCTTCTTCTCTTGTATGTCCGTCCAATTTGTGTGAGCTGCTTTAGAGAGGTGGTTGGTGGTAATTGGTGTCACACCAACTTCCCTGACCTATTCGCGGAACTCCAGAACTACCCCTGCCTTCTCGCCACATTAGGTGGCTGGAGATTGGGGCTCTCGCTTGGACCCTCTGGACGATCCGCAATAGACTTGTGATTCAGCGCATTCCTCTTCGACGGGCTACTGACGCTCTCTTCAAACTGTCTGGTTACTTGCAGTTTTGGCGGCCGCTTAGCCGCCCCCAGGACCGGGACGCCATCTCCGCCTTCATCGCCGACCATCGCTCGATGGCTGTCCGATTGCGCCACCACTCCCTCCGCCACCGCCGGAGCCGGATTAGGGGCCAAGCGTGTTCTCCGTCCTCTCGTTTCTCTTTTGTTTGGGCTTGTTGAGCTGTGCCCTCGGCAGAACCTATTGTACTTTCTTTTGTGAGACTTGGGCGTGTGTGTTTTGGACTAGTCCTTGTATGTGTGCTCTGTGGCGGTTTGCTTTATTTATAAAGCGGGGCGAAAGCCTTTTTCGGTAATTTCTATATTTTTCTTCTGAACTTAAAAATTGTTGCAATTACTTTCTTATTTTCCTTTGAATTTTTCTTTTTCCTTATCCTACAGGTTTCATGATCATGAACCCTAATAAGCAACACCTAGCTTGGGTCTTCAGCAAGGTCAATAAATATTCATTTCATTGCAAGTATGAAAAAAATGAAAAAAAAAGTTCTCCTTTTCTCTTAGGTTGAAGACGCCCATGCCCAGTAGAAATTTTGAATCAAACGGGGACATGCAACTACAAATTTCTTGAAACAACAGTGCTTCAAATTATTTTAACCGTTTTCGTTTCAGGTGTCACTAAAAGTTTTAACGACTATTTCTTTCCTCTGAATATCAGCTGTTATTGAATTCCACCATTCCCGGTGAGTTTTTTTATATAGTATACACCATCTGTTCCTAAATATAAGACGTTTTGGCAATTTAAAAACAGAGGTAGCGTATCCTTGACATAATTTATGTGGGAGCGTAACCGTGCTCCAGTAGAAAAACCCAGGAAGAAGAAGCAGAGCGGCGACCAGAGAGAGAAAATAGCCCCCACGAAGAGAGACTATTATCCTCAAACGAATGGACTGCTGAAAAATGGTGATGTACATGCTTTCTTTTGGTGTCTTGAGCTATATTCCTCCAAACCTTTCACTTTCAGAAAGCTTGGCTTACATGACAACTGGCAATCGAGATAGATGGGTTGAAAATGAAATGACTAGTACATCCCAACCATGAGACATTCCGTCCCCCTCACAGTTGCCGCCATTGTTGACCTCCAATCCTCGAGCTGCTTCGACGCAGCTGCCGCTGACCAGCTCCGCTCGCCGGCCATCATGATCCTGTTCCATAGTGATCTCGATCCCAGATTATAGCTTTCACGTTGCTGCCCAGTGCCCCTCCAGGGTCCAGTGTTGCAGGTGATCTGGCTGTCGCAGCATGAGCATATACATCAGCTTAGACCAGGAATGAACACCTGAAGCGAAAAAATATCATTGAGTAATACAGGTTTTCTTTCACAAAAAAAGAAGAAAAGAAAATGTTGACCATATGTTTGCACTGTCGTAAGTAAAAAATATGTAGTGTCAACAGTTTGCATGGATGGTCACCTGGTAAGGATGTTCAACAAGAGGTTGAAAGGAGCTAAGAAGAAGTAAACAGCTAACACAAGCAGCAATCAAGTCGTGGGCCTGTCAAACTGTTTGTATCAACAGTGAGTTAGGCCATACGCTGCTGACCGTAGACCGTTGAACATTTTCAACACGCAGATATTAGAAAAGTATACACTGATCTAGACCTCCATTCCATTCCTCCTTTATCATCTCATCCAAGAGGGGTCATATTACCAGACGACACAGTTGGCAGTTATGGGTACCTCCTCCCTGAGTCTCCACCACCCACTTCCCCTCCTCCTCCTGCTCCTCCTGCCAGTCGTCACCACCCAAACCATACTGAACATCACCAACCGATGCCCCTACACCGTATGGCCGGCCGCTCTGCCGGTGGGCGGCGGCATGCGGCTGGACTCAGGGAAGACATGGACCCTCCAGGTGCCCTCTGACACCCGTGGAGGAAGAGTGTGGGCGCGCACAGGCTGCTCGTTTGACGGCAAAGGCAATGGGTCATGCCAGACAGGCGACTGCGAAGGCTTGCTCGCCTGCAAGATAGATGGTCAGGCACCCGTCACGTCTGCTGAATTCTCGCTAAACCAGTATAACAACAACAGTTTCTTTGGCATCTCCCTCGGTCAGGGCTTCAACGTACCCATGGAGTTCTTGCCAATGCCGGTCAAGGGGAAAGGGGGATCAGGGTGCAGAAAGGGGCCCCACTGTGGGGCCAACATCACGTCACAGTGTCCGAGCGAGCTCAAGGCACCGGGAGGCTGCAACAACGCATGTACAGTGTTCCAGGAGCAGAATAATGGTATGTACTGCTGTTATGAGAGGCAATGTGAACCCAACAAATACTCGGCCTTCTTTGTGCGGATGTGCCCGGAGGCAATAAGCTACTCCAGTGATGCTGCCACAGATACTTCATTCAGCTGCCCATTTGATACCGACTACCAGGTCATCTTCTGCCCACCGGTCAATCTAACGTCTTCACCTCCAAGTCCTCCTAACTCAGCTGATCTTAGGCCACTATCTTCACCTCCAAGTCCTCCTAACTCAGCTGATCTTAGGCCACTACGCAAAGGACCCTCAATAGGCACTTCTGTTTCAGTTGCAATTGCAGGTGCCATAGGTTTAATAATCGTCACATTCATCTTTTTCATCATACGTCGAAGAGGAACACGACGACACCATGAGATGACAGATGAGGAAGCAGAGTTTGATCAGCTACAAGGAACACCAATGAGGTTAAAGTTTCAACAGTTAGAAGCAGCAACAGAGCAATTCAAGGACAAGCTCGGGGAAGGAGGATTTGGGTCTGTTTTCAAAGGGCAGCTAGGCGAGGAAAGGATTGCGGTAAAACGTTTGGATCGAGCTGGTCACGGAAAGAGAGAATTCTTGGCGGAGGTTCAGACAATCGGTAGCATTCATCATATCAATCTGGTGAGGCTGTTTGGCTTCTGTGCAGAGAAATCCCATAGGCTCTTGGTTTATGAGTATATGCCAAAAGGATCCTTGGACAGGTGGATTTATGGTCGACATGAAAATAGTGCTCCTCCGTTAGAATGGAGGGTGCGATGCAAGATTATCGCTGACATAGCTAAGGGTCTCTGTTATCTTCATGAGGAGTGCATGAAGAGAATTGCCCATTTGGATGTCAAGCCACAAAATATCCTCTTAGATGATGACTTCAATGCTAAACTTTCCGATTTTGGTCTATGCAAGCTCATTGATAGGGATATGAGTCAAGTGGTTACAAGAATGAGAGGGACACCTGGTTATCTAGCCCCTGAATGGTTGACATCACAAATCACGGAGAAGGCCGATGTCTATAGCTTTGGCGTTGTGGTGATGGAAATTGTGAGCGGAAGAAAGAACCTGGACACTTCCCTGTCTGAAGAGAGCATCCATCTTATTACCCTATTGGAAGAAAAGGTGAAGAGCAATCACTTGGAAGATTTGATTGACAAGAGCAGTAACGACATGCAAGCACACGAGCGAGATGTGATTCAGATGATGAAGCTCGCAATGTGGTGTTTGCAGATTGACTGCAAAGGAAGGCCTAAAATGTCCGAGGTAGTCAAAGTCTTGGAAGGTACCATGGATGCAGAGAGCAACATAGATCATAACTTTGTCGCAACAAATGAATCAAATTTCGGTATTGCTAGAAATGTGAACTCTTCAGCTCCACCTGTAGCCTCAGATGTATCGGGTCCAAGGTGAAATGAGACGATCCCAGCAAGACAGCCAGTACGATTATGAGCAGATGCTGTTCTGAAAGTAAAAGACCAGTCTACTGTATCTTTTCCAATCAGTACAATCTGAAGCTGCTTATCTTGATTTAATTTTACCTGCAAAATGTTTTAATATTACAAACCTTCTTGTTCTACAGCAAAGAACTTATTTTATTCTATAGTTTGTTCAGACTCTCGCTGTAATGCAGACCTGTTTCCAATTATTCTAGTTGAAATTAATAGGATGTTCCAAAATGCTCCTAGCTCCAATAAATGAAGAGAAATTGACAGAATGAATTGAATTACATCTTAGGAGTAGGAATAACTAACACAGAACAATTATAAAGTTAGAAACCGTTTTAAGTTCTCCCAATTTCCAGTGTAGTCGCGAGCCCTGCCTTAAGCTGTTTGTAGACTACGATTTTGGTTCGCTTCCCTTTTGTTTTTGATAGCTTTTTTCGTCTACTAATACGCTTAATACAGACAACACGTGTTTGGGCGCAAACGGGTGTTTGAGAAAAAATTACCAGCGAGTCTTTACTACACAGGTACTGTTGTGCTTAGAAAGTGTATCATGTATGTCATATACTGTAAGATTCAATTCAGTTAGCCTTTAAGACGCAGGGCATCGCGCGTTGCAACAGCTCGCAACTTGGCGAGTTTGTACACGAGAAGCCAGCCATGAACTACTTTCCTGCTGATGGAATGAAGGATCTACCATGCCTAGCACGTATCACGCTTGGCTGGATCATCTATGCTACCGCTGTGACCATGTAATGCTGCTATTAGTTAAGATTACCCAGGGTGTATGGCACATCAGATTTCAGAAACGTTTTCGGGATTTGACAGGGTGTATAGTCAGGAAAAAGTTGCTGCTTACCGTGCCAATGGTGCGTCCCCTCTGGATTATTCCTCCGAGCGCAGTAGGCTGAAGCTCTTCGCCTCGCCGTCCAGCGCTCAGAATCCTTGCACGAGCAGTTAATTGGTAGGAGGATCCACAAATCTCTAGTTGATTGGTGCCTGTGAATCAAACCTGTCGATGCGGTGGCCGCTGCCGGCAGTGAGCTACCGGAGACGGCAGGGGGAGGGGGGAGGGGGTGCTGGTACGGAAGAATGGCGGACAGGAGCGCAGGGAGGACCGGAGTCCATCCGAAGTGGGGATATGGTCCACCGGAGCGGCAGCATCCGCCGGGCAGTGCGGCGGGGGCGGCGGAGGAAGGGGACGGGCCCGGCCGATTTTCTCTCTGGTCGGGCTGGGCCACGAACATGTTGGGCCGTATCAGTACGGCCCGTGTTTTTTTTGCGGGTGAGTACGGGCCGTGTTGTCGGGCCCTATCAGGTCCAGGTGAGCTTTCTGTTGAGCTGATATCATAAAAGAAAAAGACTTTTTTGCTCCATATCCTCGTAATAGATACCCGTTGGCTTGTTCTTGTCTATAAGTCTGAACTGGTATCATGTTGTGTTAATATTTGCCTTCAGTCAGACGTTGTAAAGTTTTGACTAAGTTTATAAGGAAAGTCATCAACATTCACAATACCAAATCAATACTGTTAGATGTATCATGTAATTAATCAACATTCATAATTTCCTTTTTAGACCATTTGGAAAATTTTACTTTTATGGACCATGACAAAATTTTATTTTGCATCATGGATATTTATTTTATTTTTAACCATAGAAAATTTATTGTTTGAATCATGGCAAAGTTATTTTTTGGCCCATGGAAAATTTATAATTTATACCCTGCCAAATTTATTTCTTGAACCATGACAACTTTCTTTTTTTAACCGTGTCAACTTTACACTTTGGGCCATGGAAAATTAATTGTTCAAACCATGGCAAAGGTCGTTTTTGAACATTGAAAAACTATACTTTAGACCATGATAAATTTTGGACCATGGCAAAAAAGTAAACAATGGCAAACCAATTGTTTGGACCATGGTGAATTTGTTTTGTACACACTAAGGCAACGCTTAATGCATACAACATCATACTGTTACAAAAATTAATTTCCAAAACATGGCAATTTGTTGAACAAAGCATGGTAACTTCTTTTTGGTATATCATAGAAAATTACTTGAACATCATATGGCAAATTTATTTACATTAGACTTTTCCACCAATTTTCTTTTCAATATTTTCTTTTATCATCATCTTATACTTAACAATGACAACATAGGTTCAAACATAATTGTTAAGTTTTTTTTCTGTATGTTAAGTTCTGTCTTTTAGTTATAACTGCTCTGACTTGCTGTATTATATTTTTGGGACATTCACATTTGTGCCTCTAACTCGAACCCACTACTCAAATTTACCCCTAACTTTTTTATGTGCTCAAATATGCCCTAGAAGCATTTTAAGTCGTAGGAATGCCCTTACATCTGGTCAAAGTTGTTTGACCGAAACTTTGAAAATTCATAACAAATTCATATGTCAGAAGAATGCAAAATAAGATATCCAACTGTTCATAAAAACATCACTTGTATGCACATGTCATTTACATACATGACAAAAGCACTTTTAAAAAAGCCTTTTAGGGTTTATAACATTAAGAAAACTATTCAGGGTGAACGCAAATAAATGCACGTATAGGTGATGAACGTAAATGACATGCACGTATAGGTGATGTTTTTATGAGTATTTTGATATCTTATTTGCATTTTTTTGAATTCATATGATTTTGAATGAATTTTCAAAGTTTTGGTCAAACAACTTTGACTAGATGAAAGGGCATTTTTGCAACTTAGAGTGCTTTTTGGGGCAAATTTGAGCACATCAAAAAGTTAGGGGTAAATTTAAGAGTGGGCGCAAATTAGGGACATAAATGTAAATGTCCCAACATTTTTGTACCAGCATGACATTTTTGTGTGCCTTACATTACACTTGATTCATTTATTTTCAAAAATATGTGGTAATTTTATTCTCTAAAGCATGACAATTTTTTTTGCCGTGTAGCTATACATATTTGGTAAAGAAACATATATTTTGTATCTTTTTCTTCTTTTTTTCCTGTGATTTATTTTGTGTGTAATTGGGCTGCGAGGCCTAGTAAAGGGGCCTGTCTGAGCTTGTTCGCTCTGGGGTGGTTCTGGTAGCGAGCGAAAAGCAGCCAACCATAATTCTGTCAAGTACAAAAAAGAAAACACTCACCATAAGTCAAAACCTCATATTTGGCGCTGCAAAATGTACAAAAAAAATGCCAGAATTACCCTCCGCTAGTTAATACAGATGCCCACCCTCGTCAGCCAGCAAACGGTTAGAGCATTACTAGTAGTACTCCTAAACTCTCAAACCCTAAAAAATAACCGCTTTTTTACGGGTTAAGATGAAAAATTCCCAAAGAATAGAACCCCTTAACCCTTAAACCCTTAAAAAATTTTAGAGGCTCAACCCCTATTCTCCTTCCCAGCCTGTAGAAACAGGGGTTGGCCAGCCCAACCCCTCCCCGACCCGGTTCCCTCGCCAGTTTCGCGCGGGAGGGAGTTTTCAGCTCCCCCTCCCCGGATCCGGCCGCCTGCCCTCCGCCGCCACCCGCGCCGGCCGCCCTCCGCCTCCCGCCCGTGTCGCACCGCCGCCTCCCCGCCTGTCGCGTCCTCCTCGCCTGCCCCTCCCGCCTCCTCACTGCGCCCGCGGCCAGCCGCCCTCCGCCTCCCTCCCGACCCCGGCCGCCGCCCTCGAGGAGCCACATCGAGGCCGCGCTGGTCGCCCGGCCCGTCAAGCCGCGCGCGCCGCCTGCCTCCCGCCGCCGCCTCCCGCCTGCCGGCCGCCCTCCCGCTGCCGTCAAGCCGCGCCGCCGGCCGCCCGGCCGACGCCTCCTCCGAGGTGAGGTATGTGCTTTTTTTTCATTTTGTTTCATTTTCTTTATTGTTTCATTTGTTAGCACTAATTAGTGACTGTCCTTTGCAGATGGAGATGAACAATGAGGAGATTGTCATGGACTCGATGTCCGATTCATCGGATTGGTCGACATCCGACGATTCCGACATTGACGAGTTGTTGCAAGACGACGACGTCGAGATGATGAGCCTCCTCATCGACGTGCAATCGTTTGAAAACCGCGTGAAGCTGATGGATCAGAAGAGAGGGTCGAAGATGGGGCGAGTCACCATCTATCAAACCGCCCTCTCGGACACGAACATTTGATGGAAGACTACTTCTCTGAGGTACCTACATACCCTCCTCGTCTCTTCCGCAGAAGGTACCGAATGCGGCGTAATTTGTTTGTGAAGATTGTCACCGATTGTGAGGCCGCCTCATATTACTTTAAACGTCGTAGATCCGCCGCCGGTATCATGTGGTTTAGTGCATATCAAAAGATATCGGCGGCAATGCGGGTACTCGCTTATGGCATACCTGCGGATTATATCGACGAGTATCTTCGCATTGGGCAAGATACAACCACGAAGTCAGTCCGTAGGTTTGCCAAGTTGGTCATCCGGTTGTACGGTGAGTAGTATCTTCGGGCACCAAACGAGGAAGATACAAAGAGATTAATGGAAATGAATGAAAAAAGGGGATGGCCAGGATGCTAGGTAGTCTTGATTGCATGCATTGGAGGTGGAAAAATTGCCCAAAGGCATGGCACGGAATGTATTGCGGTAAAAGCCGTGATGCTACCATTGTGCTTGAGGCCGTAGCATCTCAGGACACATGGACTTGGCATGCATTCTTTGGGTTGCCGGGAACACTAAATGATATCAATATCCTCAATAGATCTCCTTTGTTCAAAAGATTAATTTCTGGGGATGCTCCAGCTTGCAACTACAAAATCATGGACAATGAGTACTCAATGGGATACTATCTCACCGATGGCATCTATCCCGAATGGGCAACTCTCGTGAAGTCCATCAAGGAGAAAAATGGGGTGCCCTTAACAAGAAAAGAGGCTCATTTCACCAAGGCACAAGAGGCAGCCCGCAAGGATATTGAGAGAGCTTTCGGTGTTTTGCAAGCAAGGTTTGCCATAGTTCGTGGTCCAGCTCGGTTTTGGGACAAAAAAACCTTGATGGACATCATGAAATGTTGTGTGATTCTACACAACATGATCCTAGAGGATGAGAGAGGGTTAAACCTCCCTTGTTTCTATGACAATGTTGGTACCCGTGTGCAACCGGAAAGAAACCCTTCTCGCATACACGCTTTTCTTCAAGCACATCGTCAGATTGAGGATGCAACCACTCATGGTCAGCTCCGGGATGATCTAATAGAGCACCACTGGCAGTTGGATGGGCGGCGCATTGGCCCATGATGTATCTTTGTTTTACTTTTCTATGTCCTATTTGATTCGAACAATTAGTGTAATTTGCTCAAACATTGTTGTAATAATTTGAATGATTATTGTTTTATTCGATTGTTGTAATAATAACTAGAATGATTATTGTTTTATGTCAAATGTGATGGAATTTGTGCTATGTCATATGATGAAATGTGATGAAATGTGTGATATATGAAATGACAGTTTTAAAGGTTGGGGTTGAGGCAAAGACCAGAACCTTCAAATCCAACCCTTAAAGCAGTTTACGGGTTGGGTTTGAGGATTTTAGTCTTTGCCCCTGTTTTTCAACCCTTAAAAGTGTCAAAAACTGGCACTTCTCAACCCTTAAAACTGCTATAAGGGTTTAAGAGTTTGACGGTTCTACTAGTAATGCTCTTAGTGAGACAAGGCTCCATATGGTTAGAATGCCGGTGAACGAGGCATCCAACTGCTTCCAGGCAGCTGCCCACCGCAGCTTCAATCAGCTTCAGGGCATGTACGATGGTTCTATCTTAGCAATGCCACGTAGGATAGATGATGAGGTGGAGGAGAGAGAACTCATAAGAAAAGGCTTGTCTTCTCTTATTTAAGAGAAGACAAGAGGTGATCTCTTAGCACAATATGTCTCACCACATTTTTAGGAATTACTAGTTATTAAAGATAAGGCTAAGATATGACCCATTGTAGATAAATTTTTTTGTCATCTCTAAATCACATACAAGACTTAAGATAAAACTATCTTATCAACCATTGTACATGCCCTCAATCAGCAGGTACTTTTTGCAAAGTGATTTTCACTCTTGACCGTTACTGTCGCAACAAAGCATGGAACGGATTATGAAGGAAGAAAGACGTGCAATCCAACGAGTTTCTAAAATAAGATCAGACATGCCTGCTGCAGTGTGTTTTATTCATCTGAAAACACAAAAAACAAAAGCCTACTATCTGATGGTGAGATTTACCAAACAATGTGTTTCATTCATGTGGAAACACCTATGTAACACTCCGTAATTTTCTATAGAACATTATTAGGGACCATGACAGTGTCAACAAACGTCTCGCCTGAGCCCACACACGAGTGCCATGCCAGACGCATTAGCAGGCGCGTCAAGATGGCTGCCGACTCTGGCATCAAGGCCAGGTGCAGCGCTCGGCTGGCCGAACCGCCTGTCTACTCTTCAATGACCACCAAGGTTATGCGCTCCAAGGCAAAGAAGCTTGACCTATCTGTTGTTTCCAAAGATCTCTCCGACGTCCTGATCCACGGTCGTCTCTGCGACGACTCTGGGCTCATCGACGGCTCTGCCCATGGCCCCGCCTCGCCTGACGAACTTGCTGCTGTTGCTGCTGCCTGCGGCGCCTCGCCAGAGGAGGTTGCAGACATCGCTTCGGGCTCTGGTGACCTGGGTTCGCCATGAGGTGCTCTCTGCTCTGCGGCCACGCGTGTGGCGGCCAATCCTGGCCATGTATCCGGTGTTTAGCACCGCTCAGTAGTTGCTATGTTAGGATGAATCGAGGTGTTAGGGTGCTCACGCCTACTTCTGTCAGCTTGTCGTACTGTATCTTGACCCGAAATGGTTGTTTGTCGGGTCAATACCCCTATGTAAGGTGCCAGTTTAAGTTTCCATTATCAAAAACGCTTCCTACTCTATCGTGTCCTGAAATGTTCGCGGGTTAGGTGATAATGACAAGTGTGCCAATGTGTTCTCTGAAATCAATCTCCTGCGCCCATCTATAGCCCTTCTTCAAGAAATCAAATTACAAAAACCAGATACAATTAAAGTACGATCGATCTTGCCACGCTTCCTTGACTCTAACAACCACCTTGACGCAATAGGATCTGCAGACGGCATTCTTTCGGCTACCAACTCACAATGCTTCTCACTTCTCAACTGTCAACATAGGCGCTTCACATCCACCTTAACTCTATCATATCTTGCATCGCCACATAACATCTTCATCACAAACGTATACGCCCCCTCACAGCGAGATCTAAAGCTGGCTTTCCTCGACGAACTGAAACTAATCGAACCACCATCTCAATCACCCTGGCTCCTAATTGGAGAATTTAACCTCCCTAGATTCCCCAATGAACGCAACAACAACAACTTCCGACGATCGGAGGCTGACGCCTTCAATGACACCATTGATCAACTTGCTCTCTTAGAGCTCCCACTCCTCGATAGAGAGTTTACCTGGTCAAATAAAAGGCTGTCTCCTACACTAATTCGTCATAGATAGGGTTCTAATCAACCTAGCTTGGGATGCTCTTTTCCCAACCTCGCACCTGGTTTATTTCTGATCACGTTCCACTCCTCGTCACAGTATCCACGTCCGTCCCATCTTCCCGCCTTTTTCGATTTGAACGCTTCTGGACTTCATTCCCAGCTTGTGCAAACTTAGTGCACGACTGTTGGCAGCCCAATCCTCCCCGTCATGGGCTTCCACAGACCCTGCTGCCTCCCTCGCTCTAAGCATTAAAACTACACGATCGGCCCTAAAATGTTGGGCCAAGACGCTGCGGCCCATCTACCAACGAGGAACAAATTGCAAACTGGCCATCCAGGCCCTTGATCTAAACGAGGAATTCGCTCCTCTCTTCCCGCTCGAACAAAAGCTGAGACTCTCGCTTTCCAATCTGCTTCAACGAACTATCAAACAAAAAATCGCCTTCTGGAAACAGAGGGGTAAGATTAGAATCGCCGTTGATGGTGACGAGAACACTCGATTCTTCCATGCCTCGGCTACACAGCGATCTCGATCAAACAAAATCCCCATGCTCATTCACAACACTTCTGAAGTTTTCCTTCACGAACAAAAAGCTGACATCTTAAAAGATTTTTTCAAACAATTGACCGGGACCACAAAAAATGCAACATGGAATTTCAGTCTACTACAGCTATATCCCTCTCCCCTCCCTCAGCTTCGTGATCTAGCACAACCTTTTTCCCACGAAGAAATCCACCAAGCTTTCCTCTCCATGAACGCCAACGCCAGCCCTGGACCACACGGCTTTGGACCCATCTTCTTCAGAAATTTTTGGAATGATATCAAACCATCCATCCTAGCATTCTTCTTTGCCTTCCACGATCAAACCGTCTCTCTCGAACGCTTCAACCGCGCCTTCATGGTACTCCTTCCAAAAACTCAGGCGCCAACATCTCCTGACGCGTTTAGACCCATCTCTCTCCAAAACTGCACGCCAAAAGCAGTTGCCAAAGTCCTCACAAATAGAGTTAAACCTCTCATCCCACTACTCGTTCATTACAATCAGACGGGCTTCCTTCATGGGCGTAACATTGCTGAAAATTTCATCTATGCTGCGGATATTCTCAGTACGTGCCACACACGTAAAGCCCCGACCATGGTTTTCAAGCTAGACTTCAGGAAAACATTTGATTCCATATGCTGGTCCTCCCTCATTCAAATATTACAAGCCCGCGGTTTTCCTACCATTTTCTGCTCATGGGTCCAAAACATCCTCCTCACTAGGAAAACAACTATTCTTTTAAATGGCGTTCCGGGGTCCTGGATACAATGTAGATGTGGCCTCCGTCAAGGTGACCCCTTCTCACCGTACCTGTTCATCATCGTCCCTGACGTACTTCAAAGGCTAATCGCCAAAGCTTTCCAATCCAACGTTCTTTGCCACCCATTACGACCAAATGAACCACCGGTGGCACTTCAATACGCAGATGATACCCTCATAATCGCTGCTGCTAGCGACACCGCCACCTTAGTTCTAAAAAAAACCTTCATGATTTCGCCCTTGCAACGGGGTTAGTCATCAACTTTCACAAAACAACTCTTCTCACCATTGCCACCGACTCAGCTATTGGATGCTCATTATCCTCCTTTCCGCTAGTGTACCTAGGTCTACCACTCTCCCCCACCAAATTGCCACTGACAGCTTTCGACCCGATCATAGACAGCTTTCGGAAATTTCTCTTCGGTTGGGTGGCACGCCTACTCTCACGGGGTGCACGTCTCACCCTGCTGACTGCGTCCTAGACTCCTTAACAGTTTATTTCATGTCCGTCTTTCGATTACCTAAGTCGATCATAGCCAAACTTGACGCCATTCGGAGGGCGTTCTTCTGGTCTAACGAGGCTACCTGCACTGGAGCGAGCTGCCTAGTCGCGTGGAAAAACGTTTGCAAACCTAAAGATACTAGTGGTCTAGGCATTAAAAATCTTGAAGTTCAGAACCGCTGCTTGCTTATGAAATTTTCTTCCAAAATTCTGCAACACCCAAACGTCCCTTGGACACAATGGTATAACCACCAATACCCTCTTGGCATTGCTACAAAAACTCCACGACCCTCCTTTCTATGGAAAATTATCAACAACAACTTGCCACTGCTAATTGAGCACTCATTCGTGATCACCTACAATGGTCTCTCCACCTTCTTCTGGCTGGATAAATGGCTTGTACAGTCACCCTTACAAAAAGTTTTCCCAAACCTCTACTCACACTCCATTGATGACAAGGTTTTAGTGGCTACTGTTTGGCAAACCAGCTTATTGGCGAACCTGCGGAACCGTCATCTAATCTGCTGCTTTCATGAAGTTGGATTGTGTGTTGTTGTTGTTGCAGGATTTCCAGCAAGTGGACCAACCTGACGAACGGTCTCTCACCCATGGACTACTGTTCTCTGCCAAGAACGCCTACTCCTTCATTGTTTCTGAAGATTACACCGACCCTCACCATGACCTTGTCTGGGCTTCCAAGGTCCCGATCAAGGTCAAGATCTTCGCATGGCTCCTCCTTCGGGATCGACTCAACACGAAGGCTAAGATGTTTCACAAACACATTGCCCAATCAGCCGCATGCCCTCGCTGTCAAGACCCACATGAAGATGCCCTACACCTCATCTCCAACTGTTCTTACGCTACACAAGTCTGGTCCTCCTTGGGACTGCCGGCTCCAACCTCCCTTGATGCTCTGCTCCAACACCCAATGCTTCAAGGCCTCAACCCCAACATATGGCCTTCGGTGGCTCTGTCTATCTCTTCGAAACTATGGGACTCAAGAAACACTCTAGTATTCAGGAACGAGGATCACTCCCACAGAACCACGCTACGAAACATTGTTGCTGATTTCTCTTTATGGGTTTTTCGGTTCAAAAAGAAAGAAGGCAATTTCTTCGCTAGGCAATGGCTTCACTTCCTATCTTCAGTTGTCCCCTAAAAAGCTGACGTTGTACCCGATCTGATGTTGTAATTCTTGAATCCTTCGTTTGAGTGGTAATATATTCAGGTGGGGAAGCTCTCCCCCCTGGTGACCGTTCAAAAAAAAACAAATGTCTATATTACAAAGAGCATCTCCAACAGCCGTGCTTCGAGCCGTGCGCTAAAAACTAGTATGTCGAGCGCGCTTCGGCTGGTTTCTATACCGCCATTGGCTCCAACGGTCCGCGCTAAAATGCAGCGCAAAGCAGCTACAAGAAAAAATACAAGGCACACACACAAACCACATATACATTTCAAATAGAAGCAAAAATGATCAAACTAAACAAAATAAATCAACAATAAATAGTTTAATTTCGTTATCATTACAACCCAAACAAATAGTTTATCGTTCAGTACAACAAATACTGCAATAAACACAACAAATAGTTCATGAACAATACAATGTCGAACGCAGAAATCATGCTTTTTGTCGTCCATGCCATGCCCACCACTCTTCAATCAGATCCTTCTGAAGATTATTGTGCGTTGCGGGACGCCGAATGGCATGATAGGAGGCAACAAAACGGGCTACCCTTATAGCCCTCCGTCGCACTCGCACGGGATGTCCCAAGAGCTCATACTGTGAGTAGTCTAAATCTTGACCACGCTCATTCTCGATGATCATGTTGTGCATGATCACACAAGCGTGCATGATTTACCAAAGCATTTTTTAATCCCAGAATCTAGCCGGTCCTCTCACAATAGTAAATTGGGCTTGCAAAATCCCAAAAGCTCTCTCCACATCTTTTCTAGCCGCCATGTGAGCATTGTGGAAATCAAGATTTTTCTTACCTTCCGGCTTTTTCAACGGCTTCACGAAGGTTTGCCACTTTGGATAGATGCCACCCGCTAGATAATAGCCATAATTGTACGTACGACCATTTGCTACAAACTGCACAGGTGGCAACTCACCATTTGCAATTTTATTCATCAGTGGTGACCGGTTGACAACATTGATGTCATTCAAAGATCCAGGCATTCCAAAGAATGCATGCCAAATCCAAGTCTCTTGATCGGCCACCGCTTCAAGGATTATAGTGGAACCCTTTTTTTGCCGTGGAATTGCCCATGCCATGCCTTTGGACAATTCTTCCAACTCCAATGCATGCAATCTATTGAGCCAAGCATGCCAGGAAAGCCGCGAGCTTTGTTCATCGCCAATAGCCTTGCGACATCTTCAGCATTGGGAGATCTCAAATACTCCTCGCCAAACACTTGCACAATTCCCACTGCAAAGTGCTTGACACACATGATGGCTTGGCTCTCACCCATAGCCAAGTGATCATCAACTAGATCAGCCGGGATACCGTATGCCAACATACGCAAAGCGGCTGTCACATTCAGAAAGGTGCTATGCCCGAGCTCTCCGGCGGCATTCCTCCTTTGCTGAAAAAATCGGTCATGGCTCGCTAGTTTCTCTGCAATGCGCCTGAACAAGTCGGTGCTCATCCTAAACCGGCGAAGAAAATACGACTCCGGGTATGTGGGATTCTCCACGAAATAGTTCCTCATCAATCTATTATGGGCATCAATCCTATATCTCCAAATTTTCTCCCGACCCATAACCGAACCACCGTGCTTCGGTTTTTTATTGATATGCATAGCTAGGATCATTGCAAGATTCTCCTCCTCTTCCATATCAAATTCTTCTTCGAAAGAATCATACGACGAACTCATCTACAATGTTCAATACTATACTATAAAAACTACAATAACATGCACCAAATTCATGAAGTTCGAGCAATATATACCTTGTAGGCGGTTTGTCGAACACCTTGCGGGCGCGGGGCGGCAGCGAGAGCTGTTCCTCGGACGACGGACGCGCGCGAGGGCTGGCGGGACTAGGAGGGGGGGGGGGGGGGGAAGAAGCCGCGACGACGCGGGGATAGGCCGAGGAAGCGCCGGAACGGTCACCGGGGGGCGCGGGCGGCGGCGGCTGGATGGGGGTGGAAGTTGGAGAGCGAGCGCGCGAGCGTCCGGCGCACGGAAGCGGGCGCAGCAAATAAGCGGCGCGCGATTGCGTTTTGGGCAGCGCGCTGAACTACATATGCCGCACGCGCTGTTTTTGCACGCCCGCTAGAGCAACTATACCGGTTGTGCGGCGCGACGCTAGTTTGCGCGGCTGTTGGAGATGCTCTAAGTTACTCCCTCCGTCCGGAAATATTTGTCATCAAGATGGATAAAAAGAGATGTATCTAGAACTAAAATACATCTAGATGCATCCCCTTTATCCATTTTGATGACAAATATTTCCTGACAAAGGAAGTACACATATAGTATTTGCTCAGATTTGGCACCGTGTTTGCACATTTCTTGCAGCCAAAATCATCAAACACATTAGTTATACGGATATATTCCCTCCGTCCCGAAATAATTGTCTTTCTAGCCATCTCAAATGAACTACAACATACGGATGTATATAGACATGTTTTAGAGTGTAGATCCATTCATTTTGCTCCGTATGTAGTCATTTGTTGAAATCTCTAGAAAGATAATTATTTAGGAACGGAGGGAGTACAATGCAAATTCCCCTTTCTCGGATATAAGTAACTAGTTGGGTGACCCGCGCATTTGCGCGGCTAGACTTGCTTTACAACTTTCTTCTTTTACTGCTTTTGTTGTACATATGTTCGTTCATTTGATCCATTCCTACATATGTATTTATGTAGCGACCAGACCCGAATGGATCTAGCGCTCTGTGCTCAGTGTCATCCCTGGATCAGTAATGCTGACACCACACAGTACTTTGAAGGATTTATAGCAGAGTAGCAATCACACACTTATTACATCGTTGTCCACAAGGGAACTTAATACAATAATATGGCTTAAGGCCATCTAATAATAACAGCGGAAGGCTTGGAAAACGAGTGAGTCCATCAACTCCAACGGCATCACGGAGTATAGAACCACGACCTAACTCCTTACTGTCAAATGCGAAAAGTGCGCAACATGAAAAGTTGCAGCCCGAAACGGGTCGACACATGGAATATCGGCAATGTAACACATAGAGAACAATGAAGCAACAAGACTATACTACATGCATATTTGGCTGGTGGTAAGGCTCTCACGGTTACATTTTTGCATAAAGCTGATTTTTCCCTACATCAAAGGAATAATTTTATTTAACTATCATGGTGGTTGTTAAACATTGAGAATGGTTGACGGCATCCTCAATCCCAATTAAAAAGTACTCATTAAAAACCCAATAACTTTATTATTAGAAGTAACATGTTGAGATTCACATGATATTCAAGTACTAGATACTCAAGATTTGTCCATAACCGGGGACACGGCTAATCATGATTAGTTTTACACTCTGCAGAGGTTTATGCACTTTTCCCCACAAGACTCGATCGCCTCCGCTTGGTTCTCGTGACTGCATGGTGTTTGAGAGGCGGATGACCGAGACATAGTCTTTCAAGCGCTTAGCACCTTACATGTGGGTAGACCGTACCAACCTACATCCCCTACATCAGCTAGCCTACCCGTAAGAGTTCGCACAACTTAGTCAACTACGCCAGAGCCCATAATTGGCTTGTGGCTGCACACGGAAGTTTCTAGTTTGAATAATCTTATGATCCCTTAGAGCACAGGTGGCGGTCAGAAGAAATACAGGCAAGTCTGATAGAAACCAGGTGCCTCAATCCACCCAGATGTGTGTTTAGGTTGCCACCTTAGATAAACCATTACTTAACAATCTCACATACATCATGGATATTCACTCACCCAATCCACGTCTACTAGCATAGCACGGCGTAATAAGCAAACGTAGAAGTAACTCCCAAGGTTTCATAAGTAAAGCAGTAATAGGTACTACCTCAATCTACTTCCCATCCCACAATTTAATTAGATCCTAAACATGCAAGTGTTTGAGGGTTTGATCTAATGCATAAAAGCTGGGTAGTAGAAAAGGTATGATCAAAGTGTTACTTGCCTTGGCCGATGATCCATGAGTCCTAGAGATTCAAGTAACAAGCGGCGCACTCGGGTGATCTAACGCAGACAAACAACAAGCATACAATAAGTACTCATCTAATGCACAGTGGAAATCTCGAATAAAAGATCTAACCAGATAGTTCAACTTAAGAACCACAGTTGCAAAAGAATCGAATCAAATAAAGCATCGAAAGTCGGAACTCGAGAGAGAACGACTCGGTTTAGCAATCTGAAATTTAGGTCAAAATTTTACGTAGCAAAACTACGTGTAAGTAGGGTAGTCGGAACGGCGGTTTCGTTCTGAAACTCCAGCGCTTGAATCACTGATTCGATAAACGAGCAAGAAATAAAGCAGATTTGAAAATCGGATCGTAAATCGAATCGAAAAATAACGGATTAAATCCGATTTAAAAGAAAACGATTTAACGGATTAAATAACGGACGTTAGTTATCAGAACTAATCCAACGAACGCGTTCATTGAAGCGAGCGAATTCGGTGAACGTTCGCTAAATAAGAAAACCAAAAAAAAAACCAATCTAGGTTTTTTAAAAAAAACCGAACATCTTTTTTTTTAAAATAAACCGGATCGGATCGGATCGGAACGGGGCGGCGGCTACCTCGGCGGGCTTGGCGGGGCTCGGCCAGGTCAGGCGACAGGCCAGTGGCGGCGGGGTCGGCGAGGGCTCGGGGCGGACGAGGCGTGAGGTGCTCGGCGACGGCGGGCGGCTCGGTCGAGGGCGGCGAGGCGAGTTGAGGAGAGGGGGGTCTGGCGGGATATAAATAGGAGGGGGCTCGGTGCCTTGGGGAGGGGGCACGGCGGCTGGGTGTCCGACCCGGACACGGGCGGCATGGTGGCGTGGCGGCGGGCTCACGGGCGGCCGAGCGAGGAGGAGAGGAGGTGGGTGGGCACTGGCTGGGGTTGGGCCGGGCTGGGCCTTGGCCCAGGGCGACGTTTTTTTAATTTAAACAAAACGAATTAAAAAAATATCAAGCGAACTCCGATTTAAATAAAACAAATTTTCCCGACTCCTAAAAATGAGTCGAACAAAATGAACTTTAAAAGCGGCAAACATGCATAATATTTTTAAAATGCTCATTTTGCCTAAGCAAAATAAATCTTTCAAAACCAAATTTGATTTATTTATAAAATCTTCATTTTCCTAAATGTTGGGAAAGTCATATTATTCCCTCTCAAAATATTTTTATAGGAAAAACTTTATGAAGATAATTAAATAAATCCAATGATCCTATTTTCAGATTTGAGAAATCCCAAATATGAAAATAATGAAACTTCCAACTCTCTCCGAGGGTCCTTGAGTTGCGTAAATTTTCTAGGATCGGAAAATGCGAGAAAAATCTGATATGCATGATGACCTAATGTATAACATTCCAAATTTAAAATGTGGGAAGTTACACAACTACCACCTTAAGATTAATCTAGCCCTCGAGATTCGGGTTGGCTAGAAAATAGGTGAGGTGGTCCTTGAGCAAAACTTCCTCTCTTTCCTGGTGGCTTCATCCTCATTGTGGTGGCTCCTTTGAACTTTGCAAAACTTGATAACCTTCTTTGCGAGTAACTTTCTGCTTTGGCAAAATCGAGAATCTTAACGGTTTTTCCTCATATGTCAAATCATCCTTCAACTGAATTGCTTCAGTGGCACTTTGTGTCTCTTAACGGTACCTCTGCTATCTCGGGTGACATTTCTTCAATCGAGAAACATGGAATACATCATGAACTCCCCGACAGTCCTTCCGTAATTCCAACTTATAAGCAACTTCTCCCATGCGTTGCAAAATCTTATATGGTCCAACGAAGCAGGGGTGCTAACTTTCCTTTAACTCCAAAACGCTTAACTCCTTGAAGCGGGGATACTCGAGATATACTCTGTCTCCAACTTCATATTCAATCGCTGGCGCTTTGAATCGGCATAGCTCTTTTATGCAGGACTGGGCTACCTTGAGCTGTCTCGAATCAACTTAACTTTCGTTGAGACTCCTTAATCAAATCTGGTCCAAACAATCGGCGATCTCCGGTTTAGTCCCATAACAACGGTGTCCTGCACCTTCTTCCATACAAAGCCTCGAAGGTGCCATCTTCAAGCTGGTTTGGTAATCTGTTGTTGTAGGAAAATTCTGCATACGGCAAATTTTCATCCCGGCTAGATCCATAATCTAGGGCACAAGCTCTCAAAGCATGTCCTCCAAAATCTGATTGACTCTCTCGGTCATCCATCGGTGCAGGGGTGGAAAACATCGAATTCCAATCGGGTTCCCAATGTTTCGTAACCGGGTTCCAAAATTTCGAGGTAAACCGGGTTCCTCTATACGTACGATGCTCCTCGGAACTCCGTGTAAGCACACAATTCTGGTCATGTATATCTTTGCCAACTTAACACTTTGCTATAGGTAGTCTTGACCGGAATGAAATGAGCTACCTTTGTCGACGGTCGACTATAACCCAAATCGAGTCATATCTGAACGAGTCTTTGGCAATCCTGTGATAAAATCCATGCCTAGTTTATCCCACTTCCATTCGGGTATCGGCAATGGTTGTAACAATCGGCTTCCGATGTTACGCCTTTACTTTCGACATACATCGCAAACTGCTACATACTCCGCAATATCCTTCTTCATTCCGGTCCACCGAAAGTGTTCTTCAAATCCAAATACATCTTGGTATTTCCGGGTGAATCGAATAGGGTGAATCATGAGCTTCTTGTAAAATCAACTTCACGATCTACGGGTCATTGGGCACATAAACACGGTCCTCAAACCATAGGGTATCGTGCTCATCCTCACGAAATCCTTTAGCTTTTCCTTTGCTCATTTTCTCCTTTATAGAGGCAACTTCCTTATCTCGCCTTTTGGGCTTCTCGATTTTGTCCATCGCTGTCGATTTGAATCTCCAATCTTTGCTACATAGCCTCTCGGAACTATTTCCAAACATAGCTCTCGAAGGTCCTCGGCTAACTCATTGGGTATTCCTCCCATCATTAGGGTATTGACGTGGCTCTTACGGCTCAATGCGCCTGCTACGACATTAGCCTTCCCGGGTGATAATGCAATCTCATGTCATAATCCTTGATAAGCTCTAACCATCTCCTTTGTCCGAGATTCAATTTCATACGTGTGAAAATGTACTTGACTCTTGTGATCCGTATATACTTCACAATGATTTCCAATGAGAAAATGTCTCCACGTCTTCAAAGGCATGCCACAACGGTCGCTAACTCCAAATCATGAGTGGCATAATTCAACTCATGGGGCTTAAGTTGTCGTGAAGCATACGAAACAACTCTTCCTTCTGCATAAACCTTTGCTCCCGATCCTCGGCGTGAAGCGCCGCAATACACCTCATAATCCTTAGTCCGATCCAGCAATATCAAAACTGGTGAGGTGACCAATCTTTTCTTCAACTCCTGAAAACTTGCCTCACAGTCCTCGGTCCATATGAATTTGTTTTCCTTCTTCAACAATTACATCATAGGCTTGGCAATCCTTGAGAAATTCTCAATGAACCTTCGGTAGTATCCTGCGAGTCCAAGGAAACTCCGAATCTCTCCAACTGTCGTTGGTGATTCCCATTTAGTTACGGTCTCCACTTTTGTGGGGTCAATCGCTATCCCTTCTCCGGATATAACATGTCCGAGAAATCCAACTTCCTTTAGCCAAAACTCACATTTGCTTTGAACTTGGCATACAACCGGTGTTCCCCGGTTTCTCCAAAACCAATCGCAAATGTTCCTTGTGTTCCTCTTCATTCTTGAGAAAATCAAAATGTCATCAATGAACACCACGATTTAACTTATCCAAAAACTCCATAAACACTTTGTTCATCGGGTTCATGAAATAGGTCAAATGCGTTAGTCGATCCAAACGACATAACGGTATACTCGTATAGTCCATATCTCGTGGTAAATGCTTTGTCTTGGGTATGTCCTGCTCCCGAATCTTCAATTGATGGTACCACGATGTAAGTCGATCTTGGAAAACACCTTGGCTCCTTGCAAGCGATCAAACAGATCATTTATCATAGGTAGTGGGTACTTGTTCTTGATTGTTACTTCATTCAATCCACGACAATCAACAACCATTCTTAAAGATCCGTCCTTCTTCTCCACTAGCAAAACGGGTGATCCCTAAGGTGAAGAACTTGGGCGTATAAAACCTTTATCCAAAAGTTCCTTAATCTGCTTCTTGATTTCCGCCAAATCTGTCTTTGGCATCCGATACGGCCGCTTCGATATCGGGCCTGTTCTCGGCAAAAGTTCTATCAAAAACTCAATGTCTCTATCCGGTGGCATTCACAGCAACTCTTAGGAAATACATCGGAAAATCCTTCACCACTGGTACTTCTTCCGCACCACTCCTCGATAAGCAATTAACTTGTGCTCTCCTCGGCTCGCCGTGATACATACTTAATCCTTCTTCCTTCCGGTGTGGTGAGCAAAATTGATCTAGTGGAGCAATCAATGTTTCCTCCATACTTTGATAACCAATCCATTCCTAATATCACATCCAATCCTTGGGATTCGAACTATTAGGTGCGAGGGGAAAACATAGTGTCCAATCCTTAATGGCGATCGATCACACCATTTACTAGCCATGTACTCGCTCGGGTGAGGTTACTAGCATGGGTGACCTAAGGGCTTGGGTTGGTAACTTGTACTTATCCACAAATCCCTTGATATGTATGAATGCGATGCACGATGATCGAAAAGAACAAGCTGCGATAAATGACTTAACCAAAAACTTGCCGATTCTTGCATCGGGCTGATCTTCAACCTCCTCCACTTCAATGTGGTTCACATCCTCTATTGAAAGGGTTGGGCTTCTTTCCGAGCTTCCATTGCCATTTCCATTACGGCCTTACAGGCGGTCATTGGCATAATGCCCGATCTTGCGGCATTTAAAGCAAGTAATAAGACTCGTGTCTACTTTGGATGGTGTTGACGGGTTGGTGCGATTACATCCATTACTTCCTCCATTCCCGTTCCCATTCTTGGTCTTTGTTATGGTTATGCGAATTACCTCCTCCATGGGTATCTTTGGCCCGAATTCTGATTTAGGGGTATAACGAGGTTCTGCTGAGCTCGAGTTATACTTCCCTTGCCCATACTTCCGCTATGTTCTCAATTCTTCAGCTTTCCTTCAATCATGAGGGCTCGGTCTACTAACTCCTGGTAGTTATCGAAGCGGCTACCATCAACGGCATCTTGAACTCATCATTCGGTCCTTCTAGAAACTTCTCTGTTTAGTTGCATCAAGAGTAACGTCATCCGGGCATAACGTGCTAGTTTACTAAAGTCATCCACGATCGCCAACAGTCCTTCCTCCTTGGCGTAAGTTGCGAAACTCACGCTTCTTCATGGCCATAGCTCCTGCTTGAAACATGGGCGGTCTGAAAAGCTTCTTGAAATTGATCCCATGTGCGGTATCTACAGTGGTAAGTGGTCTGTGAAATTCTCCCACCATGTCAGCTGCGGGTCCTTCAAGTGATGTCTTGCAAACTTCACTCTTTCTCCATCCGTGCATCCTGAAGTGGTCAGCTCCCTTCCTATCTTGCGGAGCCAGTCGTCTGCTACAATTGGCTCGGTGCTACTGGAGTACACCGGCGGGTTTAGTCTAAGGAAACGAGTCAGATGATCCGCAGGTGGTGGTGGCGGTGAGTTGTTGTTGTTGTTGTTGCCACGGTTACGCACCAATGTTTGAATCGGGGTATTCTCTTCTTTGGATCAGTTGGGTGATCTCTGGCGGGAAAAGCGAATCCGGGTCGGCGTCTCGGAGGCATCTGATGGGTTTAGAAAAGATGAGAATTCAGAATAGAATGAGGTCTAAGGGGAATCACTACCCAATGCACATGAGCAAATACACACAAAATCACTTCATTCAGTCAAACAAAGGCTTACAACGATCTAACTATCGCAAAAGTGCGTGTACTATAAGGATTTACATGGAGGAAATACTACTAATATGTGGGGACTTCTACTAATTTGAACCGGTGGAAGACTCCATAATATACCGCTCGACTTCGTCTTCAAAGTCGGGTTCGCTTGGATCCGAATCGGTGTCGTCGATGTTGATGTAGTCGCTTGGGCGATTGACATCTTGGTCTTCATTCTGGCGCCAACTTCTTCTTGAGTTCTTCAATCTCGTACTTAAGATCGTTATTGTGTCTTGCTAGAGCTACGATCTCGTCCATATAGTCCTTGCGAGTTGTCTTTAGTTCTTCTTCAAGTTCGATGATCCTTCCCTTTGCATTACGCAACTCCAACATATCATTGCACATCCGGGTTCTCCGACGCCGAATGTCTTTGGTTTAACTCTGGATGAATGCCGCAATGGATCTATCCTTCTTGGTGCCGCTGACGTCCCATTTGTCATCTCGGCGTCCGCAAATCTGTAGATTGTGTCCTTGAGGTCTTCTTGATAAACTTCTCCAATGCGTCCCATGGTGATGTGAGCTGCCATGCTCTTTCCCAGACTCCAAGTTGGTGCATTGAAAACACTTTCTATAGGCTTGGTGATTGGGGCGAATGTCCTTCCTGGAACGTGAGCGTGAATCTTCGGCGCTCCTCTTGAAAGTGGCGTTGAAAGTCCGGTGAAGCTTGGTAATCCAATGTTCGTGTATTTGGTAACTTCCTTCAAGTGAAATCCAAAAGGTGTGCCTTCATCCGGTTGGGTGTACTTGATCTTCGCGTCCGTCATCCTAAAGAGAGTAGAAAAGATGAGGAGTTAGAAAATGGGAAGAGAATAGTGATCTATGACTTTATCTTAGTGGTCGTGTCCTCTGATCGGCGTGTGCTCGATACCATTCTCTGTAGCGACCCGGACCGAATGGATCTAGCGCTACGTGCTCGGTGTCATCCTGGATCAAGAATGTCGACACCACACAAGATGGAAGGATTTATAGCAGAGTAGCAATCACACACTTATTACATCGTTGTCCACAAGGGAACTTAATACAATAATATGGCTTAAGGCCATCTAATAATAACAACGGAAGGCTTGGAAAACGAGTGAGTCCATCAACTCCAAGCGGCATCACCGAGTATAGAACCACGACCTAACTCCTTACTGTCAAATGCGAAAAATGCGCAACATGAAAAGTTGCGTACCAAAACGGGTCAAGACATGGAATATCTGGCAATGTAACACATAGAGAACAATGAAGCAACAAGACTATACTACATGCATATTTGGTGGTGGTAAGGCTCTCTGATTTACATTTTTGCATAAAGCTGATTTTTCCCTACATCAAAGGAATAATTTTATTTAACTATCATGGTGGTTGTTAAACATTGAGAATGGTTGACAAGATCCTCAATCCCAATTAAAAAGTACTCATTAAAAACCCAATAACTTTATTATTAGAAGTAACATGTTGAGATTCACATGATATTCAAGTACTAGATACTCAAGATTTGTCCATAACCGGGGACACGGCTAATCATGATTAGTTTTACACTCTGCAGAGGTTTATGCACTTTTCCCCACAAGACTCGATCGCCTCCGCTTGGTTCTCGACCGCATGGTGTTTGAGAGACGGATGACCGAGACATAGTCTTTCGAGCGCTAGCACCTTACATGTGGGTAGACCGTACCAACCTACATCCCTACATCGGCTAGCCTACCCGTAAGAGTTCGCACAACTTAGTCAACTACGCCAGAGCCCATAATTGGCTTGTGGCTGCATTACCTAAAAGTTTCTAGTTTGAATAATCTTATGATCCCTTAGAGCACGGGTGGCGGTCAGAAGAAATACTGAGCAAGTCTGATAGAAACCAGTGCCTCAATCCACCCGGATGTGTGTTTAGGTTGCCACCTTAGATAAACCATTACTTAACAATCTCACATACATCATGGATATTCACTCACCCAATCCACGTCTACTAGCATAGCAGGCGTAATAAGCAAACGTAGAAGTAACTCCCAAGGTTTCATAAGTAAAAGCAGTAATAGGTACTACCTCAATCTACTTCCCATCCCACAATTTAATTAGATCCTAAACATGCAAGTGTTTGAGGTTTGATCTAATGCATAAAAAGCTGGGTAGTAGAAAAGGTATGATCAAAGTGTTACTTGCCTTGCGATGATCCATGAGTCCTAGAGATTCAAGTAACAAGCGGTGCACTCCGGGTGATCTAACGCAGACAAACAACAAGCATACAATAAGTACTCATCTAATGCACAGGAAATCTCGAATAAAAGATCTAACCAGATAGTTCAACTTAAGAACCACAGTTGCAAAAGAATCGAATCAAATAAAGCATCGAAAGTCGGAACTCGAGAGAGAACGACTCGGTTTAACAATCTGAAATTTAGGTCAAAATTTTACAGTAGCAAAACTACGTGTAAGTAGGGTAGTTTGAACGGCGGTTTCGTTCTGAAACTCAGCGCTTGAATCACTGATTAGATAAGCGAGCAAGAAATAAAACAGATTTGAAAATCGGATCGTAAATCGAATCTGAAAAATAACGGATTAAATCCGATTTAAAAGAAAACGATTTAACGGATTAAATAACGGACGTTCGTTAACAGAACTAATCCAACGAACGCGTTCATTGAAACGAACGGGTCGATGAACGTTCGCTAAATAAGAAAACCAAAAAAAAAACCAATCTAGGTTTTTTAAAAAAAACCGAACATCTTTTTTTTTAAAATAAACCGGATCGGATCGGATCGGAACGGGGCGGCGGCTACCTCCCGTGGGCGACGGGCGGAAGTGGCAGTGGCGGGGGTCGGCCGAGGGCTCGGGGGCGACGAGTGGGTGCTCGGCGGCCAAGGCCTTGAGGCGGCGGTGGCTCGGGTCGAGGCGGCGAATTGAGGGAGAGGGGGGTCCGTGAGGTATAAATAGGAGGGGGCTCCGGTGCCTTGGGGGAGGGCACGACGCGGTGTCAGGCCGGACAGGCGCATGGCAGTGGCGTCTTGAGGGCTCACTCGAGCCAGCCTGAGGAGGAGAGAGGTGGGTCAGGCTGGGTCATTGGCTGGGTTGGGCCTTGGCCCGGGGCGGCGCGTTTTTTTAAATTAAACAAAGCGAATTAAAAAATATCAAACGAACTCCGATTTAAATAAAACAAATTTTTCCCGACTCCTAAAAATGAGTCGAACAAAATGAACTTTAAAAACGGCAAACATGCATAATATTTTTAAAATGCTCATTTTTGCCTAAGCAAAATAAATCTTTCAAAAACCAAATTTGATTTATTTATAAAATCTTCATTTTTCCTAAATGTTGGGAAAGTCATATTATTCCCTCTCAAAATATTTTTATAGGAAAAACTTTATGAAGATAATTAAATAAATCCAATGATCCTATTTTCAGGATTTGAGAAATCCCAAATATGAAAATAATGAAACTTCCAACTCTCTCCGAGGGTCCTTGAGTTGCGTGAAATTTTCTAGGATCGGAAAATGCGAGAAAAATATGATATGCATGATGACCTAATGTATAACATTCCAAATTGAAAATTTGGGATGTTACAATTTATATAAAAGATATAAATGTATGCTATTATAAAATATGATTGAAACTTTGCTACATTTTCTTTGAACTTGGTGCTAATGATATGGTTATATTCAGTATATTTTTTCTCCACCAGTAATTGTCCATCGATAGTTAAATTATACTATTAAAAGCGCCAAACTGTGCATCTCCGGAAAAGAGATAATATTTCGGAATTCTGTTTTTAATTGCATTATTTTTTATTTGATCTGTGATAAAAATTGGCAGCCTACCATGCAAGCAATATAATTTCATACCAATCTTCAGATTTCTCTCTTCCACTATTGTTGGTCATTTCTCTTTGTTAGATCATTTAAAATACAAACAACTATTGTAGTTGGAATGTGTGTCGTACATCCTATGAAAAGATCATCAAACTACAGGTAAATCTTTTTGGTAAATAAATTATTGTTGCTAAAGTCATTGACGCCAGCCTGACAAAAGGTGAGTAACGGCGCTGATATTAAATTCCTACTACTCCAAGCCATTTCATCATTAATTAAATTCCTAAATATTATGTTATCTTCCTCTATCTACATCACCACTGTTTGACGTGCAATTTTGTTTGTAGAGAGCATGATGTCATGGATATCGACCTTCCATGCATGCTTCTAAATGCCTGTGACAATATCCTTTCACTCTAATTGTTTGTGTAGCCTGACCATCTTAGTCTATGTAGCTGTCGATGTATATTTAAAAAAAAATCTAACAATTGGTGTGTATTAATATAAAACTATTTGGGTCGCCCGAAAGTGTAAAGAAAGATATGCTAGAAAATACGAAAAAAAAGAAAAAAAATGAGGAAATTCATTTTGTAGACCTCTATTATAGAATATCATAGCCATTAGATGTTCTAAGTTCCATCCAAACACTATTCAAATGCATTGGACGTCTATGTAAGAAATATCTAGCTACTTCACGGCCAAGTGATCATACACACATGCATGATATATATCCCAGCAATAAATCTGAAAACATGCATATACCACACAAAAAGCATATAGTATATCACAAACGCATCCATGCACATGATATTTGTAGCATAGAGGAAATTGCTAATCAAGCTCGAGATCCATCGAGGTTGAATTTTGAAAAATTCAAAATTCATTTTTTTTATGTTTCAAAAAAATATAAAAATAATAAAACACATACCTATGGATGTATAATACTTTTCTATAACGTTTTATGGAGAAATTCATTTATATGGGATCTACAAAAAAAATCATGTAATTGTAGCACATGTACTATTCACTATAAAGGTATACATGATTTTATTTTTTATGTAGATCCTATCACAACCTATATCATAATGAAAAATTTACACGCGTCTAGTATTTATTTTCAGATTTTGGAAACTTAAAAGATTGGTTTTGGATTTTCCAATATTCCGAGTTCGTTTTTTTTTGGAGAGTTTCGTGTTTGATTCAAAGGAGACCTAAAGCTGAAAAGCCTCAATCGTAGCCTAGCTAGTACGATTCTAGGTAGTAGATGGCATAATGAGGAATCAATTAACGTAAGTGATGTACCAACGCAAGAAAGAGATCGCTCAACGCACCTGTTCACGTCCATACGCATGTGTACATGCGTGCTTGTGTTATGCTCGGGCCAAGCTCTTGATCGCCACCACTGCTTTACTCGACGTGACGTGGCCGCCACAACCTGACTAAGCGACCACACGGCCACGCCGGTGCGTGCATGCGCTCCTGTCTTGCGACAAAAGCTTCTGCCGCTATCGTAGCCTTGAAGCCCAGACTGCCGATTCTAAGATCATAAATATCCACTCAATAGATAATACAGGTGATTCTCTAGTCACAACAAGCGTATGTCTTTGATGGTTCTTACTTCGGTTCTAAGTCGCAGATTGTCGCCTGTGTGGCAACAGCATCAGCGACGGTGCGGCTGCCGCCTCTGTGGAAACAGCTAACATCAGAGACGGTGCACTGGCGAGATCCCGTAAGGCATGAGTACAACACGTTTTATCTTCAGTTTTACAGGGGCCTTGACTTGCATGCATGCAGGCTGTATCCATCTATTTTATCTCCAATTTAAAAGCGGCCTTGGCTTGGACGCACGCATGTAGTATCCATGTGTTCTGTGTCTTGGTTTTATAACAGTCCTATGCACGTACGCTAAAGTTTTGTCTGCAAACTACTCCTTCCGAAGTAGATTTGTTTTTCTTGTCAAATCTGAACCGCTCCTTCCAAATTATTTTTTCTTTTCTTGTGGAAGCTGAACCTCTTCAATTACATGTTTGTACGTGACAGTCCAATATTTGTATGTAACGTTGCAATTTCAAATCTCAGCCATTCATATAAGAAAATAATGGCTAAGATAATTTAATCTATGTGGATGAACGTGATGGCTTCTTTTACTTATGTAGATAATTTAATCTATGTGGATGAACGTGATGGCTTCTTTTACTTATGTTTTAATTATATAATAGATAGATAGATAATAGATAGATAGAAGATTTGCAAGCAAACAAGTTCCACAATCAAGCCTGGTCCATGTCAAACAGTTCCCATGTGGCTGTTGTATGTTGACCGTTGAATTATTCGACACGCGAAATCCCACACAACTCTTCCACACAACTTTGCAACTCAGACTCTGATCCAAATCAGCGGCTGCAAGCAAGAACCACAACGCCAATGGCAGCCGTGGGCGTCTCTTCACCGCTCCTCCTCCTCCTCCTCCTCCTCCTCCTCCTTGCTGCCACCAGCGAGGCCACCACGTTCTACATCACCAACGGGTGCCCCTACACCATATGGCCGGCGGCTCTGCCGATCGGCGGCGGCATGCAGCTCGACCCAGGCAAGCCCTGGACCCTCAACACGGGCGACACCAACGCCACGCGCCTGTGGGCGCGCACGGGCTGCTCCTTCGACGGCAATGGCACCGGGACCTGCCAGACGGGCGACTGCGGCGGCCTGCTCGCCTGCAAAGCCAATGGCCGGCCGCCCAACACCATCGCCGAGTTTCGGCTCGGCAGCTTCAGCAGCCAGGATTTCTTCGACATCTCCTTTGTCGAGGGCTTCAACGTGCCCATGGACTTCCTGCCCGTGCCGGCCAAGGGCGGGCCAGGGTGCAGCAAGGGGCCGCGCTGCGGAGCCAACATAGCGGCGCAGTGCCCGACCAGTCTGAAGGCGCCGGGGGGCTGTAACAGCCCGTGCACGGTGTTCAGGCAGGACAGGTACTGCTGTACCGGGAGCGCAGCAAGCAACTGCAGCACCACGGACTACTCGGACTTCTTTAAGAAGATGTGCCCAGATGCCTACAGCTACCCCATGGATGATGCCACCAGCATTTTCAGTTGCCCGGCCGGCACCAACTACAAAGTAGTCTTTTGTCCCTTGACCAATCAAGCAACACCGCCAAGTCCTCTGCCTGCACCCCCGGCTGCGGTAACACCTAGTGGGTCAACAGCCATGAAACCAAAATCCTCCACTGTAAGAACAGTAGTTGCAATTTTAGCTCCTATAGGTGGCTTCACTTTTCTGTTCCTCGTCACTTTCTATTTTTGTAAACGAAGAACCCAACGACAGAGTGAGATGCAGGAAGAGGAAGAGGAAGAGTTTGGGGAGCTACAAGGAACACCAATGAGGTTCACGTTTCAACAGCTAAAATCAGCAACCGAGCAATTCGCAGACAAGCTGGGGGAAGGAGGATTTGGGTCTGTTTTCAAGGGGCAATTTGGTGATGAAAGTATTGCAGTAAAACGTTTGGATCGATCTGGTCAGGGCAAAAGAGAATTTTCAGCAGAGGTTCAGACAATTGGCAGCATTCATCATACTCTATTAACCTGGTGAGGTTGATTGGTTTCTGTGCAGAGAAATCGCATAGGCTCTTGGTATATGAGTACATGCCCAAAGGATCCTTGGACAGGTGGATCTATTGTCGACATGACAAGGTTGCTTCTCCTCTGGATTGGAGCACACGGTGCAAGATCATAACTCACATAGCTAAGGGCCTCTCTTATCTTCACGAGGAGTGCACAAAACGAATCGCTCATTTGGATGTCAAACCACAAAATATCCTTTTAGATGACGATTTCAATGCTAAACTTTCTGATTTTGGACTATGCAAGCTCATAGACAGGGATATGAGCCAAGTGGTTACCAGAATGAGAGGCACACCTGGATATTTGGCTCCTGAATGGTTGACATCACATATCACGGAAAAGGCAGATATCTACAGCTTTGGTGTCGTGGTCATGGAAATCATCAGCGGAAGAAAGAATCTCGACACTTCCCGGTCAGAAGAGAGCATTCATCTCATCACCCTATTGGAGGAAAAGGTGAAGAGTGATCAGTTGGTAGATTTGATTGACAATAACAGCAACGACATGCAAGCACACAAGCAAGACGTAATTCAGATGATGATGCTTGCAATGTGGTGCTTGCAGATTGATTGCAAAAAAAGGCCTAAAATGTCTGAGGTGGTGAAAGTATTGGAAGGTACCATGAAAACAGACCTCAACATAGAACATAACTTTGTTGTAACAACTCCAGCAAATTTTGGTAGCACAGGAAATGTGAGCTCTTCAGCTCCACCTCTAGCCTCAGATGTATCAGGCCCCAGGTGAAACAGAGACAATGACAAGGTAGCCAATTAGATTGTGTGTAGGAGATTCTCTTATGGAAAACAAAAGCCATGGTCTGTTGTATTTTCTCAAATTATTACTATTCTTGAGTGTTGTACTGATGTTAACCTGCAGAATATCTCAGTATTGCAAACCTTGTTCGGTCCACAACAGATGAACTCATTTCTATTCCTTCGAGCTCCACCTGTAGCTCAAATCTGATTTGAGCCATCATGGCTGAAATTACTAACAAGTTTTAAAATTCCCATTGCTCCAATAAAGCAGAGAAGTAAATTGGCAGTCCGAGGGACAAACTAATAAACACTGATCAGTTGGTATGTTAGTTACCACAAGTGCCTTTATGTTCTGCAGCATTTCCACTGGGTTTTTATGACATTAGGTACAGTTTGTTTTCGTCAAAAAGGAAAAAAGGTCGCTCTAACCTGTTGTAAGCTGTTACGAGAAAACTGTAAAATTCTACATGTGTTGATATTGATAACCAAAAGTGTTGATGATTGATGAGATGTTTCTTTATTCTTGCTTCCATTGACTGTGAGAGGATTTTGCTACATTGCAATCCAAAGAATTCAGATTTTTAGCTTGCAAAGCTGCCAGTAGGAGGAGGAACTCAGTGTAACACCCTGCCTACCTCACAAGCAATGAGATTGCCGCTGGTGAGCTTTTTGTGGATGAGAAGAAATGATAAAGGGAAACAGAGCAAGAGACGGGGGATTCAGTTTCTGTTCATTTTCTAGTTGGCTCATTACATATGCTCAGCTCTTAAGTACCTAGTCTCCTCTTGCGGGTACAAGCCCACGCACCCCTACACAATCTGTAAAGAGACATAGCCCACACACAGTGGCCAACACACTAACACATTCAGGTTACATGGTGGCAACTGCCTGGGGTATGACACTCAGATTGAAATTTAGCTTGCAAAGTTAAGGAATTAACAGTAAATTCCCTAGATTTCTTCAGTAACTACACACATGTATCATTTTCATCAATTAAGGTCACAATGCCGCACAAATCCTGGGTTTCCCCTCATAAGGTTCTTCTAAACCTAACACTAGCCTAGCCTTTAATTAAACAGCAATAGATTAACCATCCTGTATGTATCATCTACCTCCAGACAAAATTGTAACCGTATTCGACACCGAGGGAGGCACTTAAAGGACCACGTTTTCTGAACTTCGGAACAATAACCTACAAGTCAGATTTTAACAGCTCTAGCATTTTTTTTCTTTTTTTCTGTATGTTAGCTTTCTTAACAATACTATCCTACAAGCCAGATTTTTACAAGTGTTGGTATGTTAGCTTTCTTGCTGTAAGTTGCAAATCATGAAACAGATAAAAGCAATGCCATTCATCAGATCATCCAGTAATTTGCAATGTAGGTGTGCGAGAAGTTGCTGCTCTTACTTTGAATTGTGATTTTCTTTTACTGAACCACTCGTATGATTTATCCCCATCCTTGCCCTTCAGGCTGCATAGTTGTCTGGCCCTGCCGAAGAAATGGTATGTGAATGTGAGGTGAGCTGTTCATCATCAAACTGTTGCGCGGGTGATTAATTGACACGGGACTTACCTTTGTTGGCGAGGAGGGATGAGACCGAAGAAGACGGCGCCAAGGCGTCCCCGTCGCCCCCCCTCCCCCTTCCGGAGGCCGTCGACTAGGAACGGCGGTCGGCGGGGCTGCGGGCGCCCCTGCAGACGGATGCGGCAGAGAGATGCTATACCAGGGAGGGGAGGATTTGGCGGCGAGCAATGGCGGCCGTGCGTGCAAGACGAAAGGCACGGTCCAGTTCGCCGGAGCCGCGGATGGGGCACCGCCGGCTAGTGCGGTTTGGGGAAGGGGACGAGCGAGCCCACCTTGCTCAGGCATGGACAACCCAGTAGCCCAGTACGCAGCTAAGCCCATAAAAAATCTGCTTATGGAGTCCTTTTTTTTTCTTCTAGAACAAGACAAAGCGAAATCCTATTTCACCCTCGTTGCGTCAAAGGTCGGGAGCTCCTATGTGACGCTAGCTGCGTCAAAATGTCGACGTTTCGCAAAAGCGTGGCCAAACCTGGGCCGGCCCATTCGCGAGATGCTAAAATGCGAAAAAATGAATTTGGCTGGCGCTGGGATTCGAACCAGCGGCCTACCCGTCTAGCGCATGCTATGCTAGCCATTGCAAACAACTAGCTCTATTGCTAAATTAGCAGCGGAAGGTTACAAGAAGCAACAACAACATCGATAAAACTTAATGTTTGCTAAAAAATCCAAAAATTGCAAACGAGAACATTTTTCAAAACTACGAACAAATTTGTCACAGAAAATTTCGACAAAGTTAAAAACTGAAATTCTGAACAAAATTTCAAATTTTGAACAAATTTCAAAAAACACGAAATTTGAACCTAAAAACTTTTTTAAAAAACGAACAAATTTATAAATTCAGAACATTATTTAGAGAAATGAACAAAATCTAAAATTGTAATTTTTTTCAGAACACAAAGAAAATTTAAAACAGAGAACATTTCTTTTGAAAATGTGAACATTTTATGAAAAATGCGAACAAAATTTTGAACCTCCCAGCCTTTTTCTACATGATTTTCTTTGGAAATTTCGAACATTTTTTAACAGTCCGAACAATTTTTGAAAATGTGAAAGAAATATGAATTTCGAACATTTTTCAGAACATGAACAAAACTCCAAAAACAGTTTTTAAGCGATGAACAAATTTCGAAATTCCAAACATTTTTGTAAATTGAGAACAATTTTTAAAAGTGTGAACAAAATTTGGAATTTGGAACATCTTTTTGAATTGTAACCAAAGCTATGAAAACAGGAACATTTTCTGAAATTGCGAACAAAATTTTGGCAATGTGAACATTATTTCAAAAATATGAACAAATTTTGACAACAAGAAATTTTTTCAAAATTCTGAACAATATTTTAACTTAAAAAGAAAAGAAAAAAGTAAAGAAAACAAAATAACAGAAAAAGACTGAAGAAAAACCGAAAAAACCAGTAGAAGGAACAAAAGTTTTTTGGAAATTCCGTGAATTGGTTTTAAGTTTTGTCGCTGCTGTGTGTTTGTCTACGTTTCGCGTTGTACTTCGTCAACTTGAACCAGTTAGTCGGGGTGGCTAGCGTGGCGTATACATGTATAGAAGAAGGTACTGGGTTCGATCCCTGGCGTTAGCAGTTTTTGCTGTTTTTTATCTCGCGACCGAAAATGGGCCCTGTGCGAAAGCGCGAATAGGAAATTCCGCGTCAAAGTGCTGGGGTTTCGCACAGACAAGCGTCGCAATGGGCCGGCCTGTTTGCTTACACAGCGTATCTAAGACAAAAAGGAACCTCATCCGATTTTGCGAACCTTCTAAAAGGTACCCTGAACCGGTTTTTGTTTCTTTTCCCTGTTTCTCAGTTTCTTTTTCTTTTATTCGTTTTAACTTTTATGTTTCTTTTCTTTTTCAAGTTTATTTTATTTTTAGAAACATGTTCCGAATTTTCAAAAAAAGTTTATGCTTTTAAAAATAATCAAAATTAAAAATGTTATGTTTACAAATTTTGTTCATAAATTCGAAAACAGTTCGCATTTAAAGAAAACTCAAGCATTGAAAAATGTTCATTTTCACGTTTGTTTTATTTTCTAAAAAATGTTTGGAAAATTAAAAAATGGTCTTGCTTCTAAAAAAATGATAAAAATTCAAAAAATGATCATTTTTTAAATTTTGTTCGTAACTTGAAAAAATTGTCCGCTTATCCAAAAAATGGTTTGTGTTATTTCAAAACAAGTTCGGAATGTTTCTGCTCCAAAATTGTCCGCTCATTTTTTTTTCAGAAATTTCTAAAAATGTTCAGCTTTTCAAATTTTATTCAGGAGTTTGAAAATGTTCGCATTTGCCCAGTTTTGTTTCGGAATTTCAAAAAATGTTCCTATTTTAGAAAAAAGTGTTCGTGATTTTGAAAAATGTTCATGCTTTTCTAAAACATTTCAGTTTGTTAAAAACCATTCTCATATTTGAAAAGTGTTTGCATTTCACAAGACACTCGGTTTTTTTAGATGTATTCAAAATTCTGAAGACAGTTCAGATCTGCCTTGTGGGTTGGTTCTTAAATATTGCCGTTGCTAACTAATCAGGAACGCTGCTAGCTCAGCTGGTTGCAGCGCTTGGTCTGTAGCACGAGATCCATGGTTTGATTCCAAATTTTGACCCAGACGTGCTCCTCAAATGGCCGAGCTGACAGGCACCCCTGCAATTCATGGGGTTACAAATGAAGTTCTCAAGAAGTTAACCTAGTTACCAAGGAAAATGAAAATCTTCGCCCGGTTGCTCGTCCAAAATTGCCTCTGGTGCAACAACCACCTTCAACGCCGTGGGTGAGAAAATGGATATTTCTGTCAGTTCTGTCTCCAAAATCTGGAGTGCTCTGACCACCTACTCTGGCATTGCAATGTGGCTCGGGAGAGGTTTGGAGCAAGATAGCCACATGGTAGGGCTGCTCTTCGTTTGAGCACCATAAGTGGCAGGATGAGAAGAACCATTTGGGAATTTTGGCCTTCATCGTCAGCTCTTCCACGACTAGCCAACGGATAGTGATCAAATCGATGGCCATTCTAGAGCTGTGGGAAATTTGGCAAGAACGAAATCACTGCACTTTTAGAGGGAAAATTACAAGTTCAGAAGACATACTCGCAGCAATCAGGAGATCTGTTGAGCTATGGAGGCAGGCAGGTGCAACCTACATTTAGAGCCCCTAGGGGGGTCCACGTGAGATAGAGGCCATGCGGTTCTCTGCTGTCAGGCTACAAGCTTTTTTTAGCCCTCACACCTTTTCACCTTTTGCTTATTTCCTTGGTCATATGATGTAACAGACCGAGACCGATGGTACAGATGCCTTCCAAGTTTTTCGTGATCGCCGCTTCAATTGCTTGTTTGTGGCATTCATCATCGCATCATTCATGTTGCATCAACACTCTATTGTCGTAATTTTTCAAAACTTACATCTGTTCATAGTTGCCGCTTGTCTTCGTTGATCGTTTCGAGACCAACCACTCTCGCCCGCGCCGGCGACACCTTTGAATACTATTTTATAAGTGAGAATAAAAATGTTCTCGGAATGGGGTGAAAGTTGACGAGCAGTCTTGTTGTAGTGTAGGTAGACCGCGGATAAACCTATAGCGGCACTATAGCTGGTAAAACGGGAGACGTTTCGGTATTTGAAACTGTCACCGGGTCACACCAATTCCCTCTCATCTCAGTCCAAACATCTCTGCACAACCCAACTAAGGCCAGCTGACCCCTCTCCAACCGGAGCCGCACGATCACGATGGAAGGGCTCTGAAACCCCTCCAAACCCCCTCCTCTAGCTCTCTTTCCTATTTAAGCAGCTCTTCCTCGTCCAAATTTGGGCAAACCCTAGTAGACTCTCCACTGACTACATGCCTCGAGGTTCTCTTGACAAGTACATCTTTTTCGGATTCTCTTGACAAGTACATATTTTTCGGGTTCTCTTGGGACAAGCTCAATGAGATTAGGTATCGCCAGAGGGATTGACTACCTTCATCAAGGGTGCGAGATGCCTTTTCTACACTTCAATGTCAAACCGCACAACATCTTTCCTGATAGCAATTTTCTCCCAAATTTATTGATTTCAGTCTCGCTAAGTTGTACCCAAAGGGACAAGAAGTTTGTGTTGTCGAGCGTCTTACAGGGAATAATTGTGACACTCCAAAATATTTCCTTTGATTTTCTTCAAAATTTTGTTGGATTTGAAGGAGGTCTTCAAAACCCTTCCAAAAATCTCTCTCAAAAGCTTTTTTCCCTTTGGCAAATTTTTTAATTTTGCATCTCCTTCAACTCTGGTGTTTGGTTTTTAAATTTTTCTTCTGATTGCCCTCTTCTCAAGAATTCAAGAAAAATCTTTGAAGTTTATTTTCTTTCAAAAAGAAACTCTAGGAGTTTTTCATCCTCTCCCATATTTGAAATCATTCATGATTTGGCCATGCACCATATGGTAAAATCTTCCCAAATATATCTCTTTCCACCTTGGGCAATCCAAACATTCTGTCTCAACTAGTTCAACCCTCTTCTGAATTTTTATTTCATTTAATTCTCTCCCAAATATTTTCTGTCTATTATTTTGAGCCTAAGTAATTTGCAAAGCAAGTACCTTAATGCATTTGAGTTTTGACCTCAAACCAACTCCCTTGGGTAGTCCTTGGTACCCACAACCTAGAACAATCAAGAACCACTCCTCTTCTGTTCGAAGATTTCAAATTATAGTCTCTGCAAGTTTGGACCAGATTTGGCAAATTTGGTGAAATTCATATCTACACTACTCCAAAATTCCACAAATATTCAGGCAGCCTCTAGATGCAATGAGAGGCCCCTCCACCAAAAACCAGCTCAAGGAAAAATCCCTACATGCCTAGATCATTCTGTCGAACACCTTGCATGCACCTTGTTACATTCATCTTGATTAAGTTCAAAGTTTGATGTCGATCTTCGCCGAAATTCAGTCACATGCTCACAGTGCCCTTGGCACGTTGCTCACAACCTAGCTTGCTTGTCCGGAGCCTCACACGCGATGCTTGGCGCGTTCTGGCGTCGGTGGCACCACAGCCGCTTTGTCTTGCAGGTGTGTCTTCGCGGTGGCGAATCACCGTAGGCGGTAGGAGGGAAGCGAGCAATGACATAACGCCGTTCGGCGCCGCCCAAACCCCCTGGTGGCTCCGCATGGCCATTTCCTCGCCAGCGCACGCATGCAGTACCGTCGCCGTGTCCTGGCACGCGCAGAGCGCGTTCTCTGCCGCCGACGGGCCGTGCGGCCGTTCCGTCAAGGACAAGCCGTAACCTCGCCCTCCTTGCTGAGTTGGACACGGGGATGGCACAAGTTCGTCGTCTAGTCGGTGCTCAAGCTCCTAAGCCGATCGTGCAACCACAGCGCCGCCGTAATCACCTCGCCGGAGAATCTCGTTCTCGGCAACCGCCTCGGGGCGGCTATATATAGGACCCCCGAGCTTGCTCTCGCCCCCGCACACCTCCACTACCTCTCCAGACCTCGCCAAGTCCCTGGAAGGGCCACGAGGAGCTCTCCTTCCCGACTCCGGCCGCCCGTTCCGCCTCGGCCTCCACCGTGATTCACTCCGGTGAGGTCATCTCCGGGGCCCTAACCTCGTCAGATACCCTCTCATGCTATCACGAGTCTAACCCCCTCCTCAATTCCACCTCCGCAGCTCTCTCCGACGAGGTCCACGACCACTCGAATCGCCGTCCGCCGGAGCAAACGTCGCCGCCGACGTGGTACTCGCTGGCGACCACCACCACCTCCCACAGATGCAGAATGGCGCCCTGAACACGGAGGTACTCTCCGATCTCCCTGCCTCGCCGTGGATCACCGCCGGCGACCACCGTGGCTCTCGGGCGCCGACGAGCCCCAACTCCCTCGTTTGAAATTTCAAACCTGACGGGTGGGACCCGCCCGTCAGCCTCTCTTTTGTTTTTTTTGATCGTTTTCTGAAAACGTACTTTGGCAAATACGCTTCCACTCTGAACCATTTTTCTGGATTTTTCTGCAAAGCCCCCTGGAAGTTTTCTGTTTCATTACAGATGGGTCCTCGGGTTAAAACCCTTATAACTTTTTAACAGAAAGGAATTTTTGAGTGATTCTTTTCTGTCCTCTTCAAATTTTGTCTAGGTTTTGTTATATTTATTTGAAAAATATTTGGATCAAATTTCTGTACCCCACGGTATTTACGTTAGCGCGTGTATTTTTGTGTACCGTAGATACCGAAGGAGGTGACGGAACCGCAAACTTCGCCGAGCTAGACCCCGACTACTCCGAACCAGGCAAGCAAAGTTTGAACTTTTGATATGATGAGTGTCTGGGCATGTTTGCATTATTTTGTATCATGGCACGTTCATGAGCATTTCGATGATAGTTTATCTCGTGAGCATTGAGGCAAATGAGCTCGGCAAATCCATGAGTTGTTGGAAACTCGTTGCATGGACATGAGGTGGCATGAGTATGGGTAAGATGGCAATGTTGTAGCATGCCAGGGCTTATGCCATATCATTGACCCGTGTCAACATAAATCAGTCGATTCCGTCCGTCCTCCTTTCGTACTACCACCTGTTTCCGCAAGGGATACGACTTAGTAAGTTGCAAACCACTTCCTGGTACACACCAATTCGAGAGGCCGGGATGAAGGTTCCATGGCCCTGGACTAAAGCCTTTCATCCGGTCAGGGGGCATGGGTGTTTCCGGTTGGGACCGAGAGGGGGGCACCCCTTAGAGCGCGCGTAAATAAATTTGATCCCATGCTATTCGAGATTGTGATCTCCCCGTCTCAAAGTTTTTCTTAAACGCTGTCTAGGGTGATTCCTGGCAACGTGAGGTATGATGGGTGTGTACTGGCTAGTTGTGTTTCTTCCGAAATACCGTAAACGGAACTAGTCCTTCGTGACTACGGAAATCCGTTGGCTGTGGACAATTTTGGTACAAACTCTGTAGAGTCAAAATTCTTGAATTTATCTTATTCATATCCAAGTACCGTGTTCATCACATCTTGTCAAGTGTCAGTCTCGGTGATGAAACTCCACGAGAACCATTTGAGTATCAAATGTTTATTTTCCTGTGAATGGACTAACCCGCTTATTGTCTTGTGATGAATATTTTCCGTGAGCACTATATCTCGTCAGTTATGAATGATGTATTATAAGCCCTTTCTGCGATGTCGCTCAGACGTCCGACTGCGGCATTGTTGTCATTTATTTTATTATAAGCCCTTTCTGCGATGTCGCTCAGACGTCCGACTGCGGCATTGTTGTCATTTATTTTATTATAAGCCCTTTCTGCGATGTCGCTCAGACGTCCGACTGCGGCATTGCTGTTATGTATTTTCATTATAAGCCCTTTCTGTGATGTCCCTCCGACGTCCGGCGTAACGCATGTATTTTATTTCAATATAAGCCCTTTATGAGGTGTCGCTCGGGACGCCTAACTGTGGTGGCATGTTTTGCTTATTTATTCACCCTTCGATCGCCCGGACACCCGATCGGTTTTGAGTTTATCTTCTTTGGGTTTCGAAGCGGACTACCGCCGATTCCCTTCTTATTTATTTTTGCTATACTGTTTTAATTGAGCATTATTAAAATTAATCTTGTCGCATTCATGCATTCAATTGTTATATCCTTTGTCCGAACTGTCTTGCGAGTACTTTCATAGTACTCACCTGGCTTGTTGATTTGGCGGATCTTGTGAAGGCGATCTCATGGATGAAGAGTTCGATAGCGAGTCCGACGCCTAGAGGAATCCCAGTCAGTCCCGTGCGACCCCTGGATTAGTCATTGTGATATATCCTCTTTCGCTACCCAAATAAATTCATCGAGCCTCACCTAGACGCTCGATGAGCCGCCAATCTTGATGAGACTTATTAACCACCCCACTGTGTTATTCCACCAACCACTCATATCTCGAGTCAGTAGTATTTCCACCCCACACCCTTGTGCCATATCCGCCATCATGTATAATTATTGGCGTGTTGTAATAATTGGTTGGGCATCTTCAGTCCGACCCCTGTAATATTGTAATGCTACTGGCTTCTTGTATCAAAGTTTTGTCTACCGATATGGAGGATTTTCCTCATATTGGATTTCATAGGTCGGTTGTTCAATAAATATTTTTATTGAAAAACCGGTCGTGACAAGCTTGGTAGCAGAGGCTGACTATAGGAAGCCAAGAGGTGCGATCGCTAATCGGTTATTAGCATAATAGAGCTGTTTATTATTTTCACAAATGTAGTCAATTTCTGGCAGTCAGCATAAATTTATGATTCGACTATTCAGTATTTTTGCCTACTTTTGTAGATGGCTGGCAACGACTGCGAGTCGCAGATGTTCGCCAACATGCACGATGGGTTCGTCAAGCTTCTCTCCTTCATCGTCCAAGTCGCGATGGGGCCAGATGTGCGCTCAGTCTTCTCTCTCTCTCTCAGCACAAGGTCAATGACCGTCTAACCATGCACCAAGCCGCGGTGGAATTCAAGAGAGGACGAGTTGAGCGTTATCGGTTCGTGGGGAGAGCCATGCCTGAGAGAAGCATACTGCTGCAGATGGCAGCCCGTGAGGCGATAGCTCGTCTCGAGGATATCCTTCCTTCGATGAAGACTCGTCGCTGCCGCTACCTGCCAGGTCACGTGCCATACACCTGCCACTCTGGCGTTCTCTTGCCCCGAGAGGAGAACGGGAGGAAGCTTTGAGATGCTCGCCGAGTATCTCCGGGCTTTGGAGGCAGCCTTCGACAATCTGGTGGACGACTTTGTAGCCGCCCGCATGGACTCAGTCCATGGCTGTGCCGCCAATAGGAGGGAGCTCCTGCGCGCCGCACCGCCACTGACTTTCGTCTCGTCATCAGCATCATTCGCTCCTACTGCTCGCGCCGCTACTCGTCGCCTGCCTACCACGGAGGAGTTCAACCATGTCATTGCGCCTACTACGGTTCGTTCTGCACCACCCCTCGTGCCCGCTCAGATTCGAGTTGTTCCGCACAGGGCGCCTGCTCCACCGACTCCGCGCAACACCTCTTATCTGGAGCCTATCTCTGAAGAGGAGGTTGAGTCCCCAGCCTCTCTACGCCTCACCCTTGGCAGGCCAAGGGAAATCCTTACCATCTCCGACTAGGTACGCTTAGCCGCCATGCGATGTACCGATTTGTACGATATGTTTATATGTAAATAGGCTGTGAGAAGTAGCTTGTTTGTGCATCATGTAGGATCTGGAGAAGCGCACTAGACTAAATAACATGTCAGGATTTATGTACGCATATCCTGAGTGAGGTATTGTATAATTACTGCTTGTGTGTAAGATATGTAATGAACGGTCTTTCTCCATGCGCAAACATAATTTTTTCTCTTGAAAAATCTTGGAGCATTTGCAATTTTTGCAATCTTCTTGAATTTATTGATTTTTGCGGCTCAATTTCTTTTCTTATGAGTGTTTCAAAATATATCCCCAGAGTAAACTATGTCTCGTCCTTGGACGCGCTCCATGCCAACTCCGACAGAGGAAAATTATGGCACACCCCCAGGCAACAATTTCACACAGGGGCAGACAAGTCAACAGGACAGTGAAATGGCACTTTCCCAAATGTGCCGTCTTTATGAACAAAGTCAGCAGCAACATCAGGAAATACTGAACCAAGTCATCAATATGGGAAATCACCGCGGACAGTATCAGCAGCAATCCAAGTTATCTGAGCTACAGAAGATGTGTCCCCAAACATTTTTCTCACACAGACAAACCTCTGGAAGCCGAGGACTGGCTTCGAGACATGGAGAGAAAATTAATTATCGCCCAGTGTTCAGACCTTGAGAAAGTGCTTTATGCTCCGCAATATTTCACTGGAGCAGCCGCATCATGGTGAGAAAATTTCCTACACATGCACCCCAACGAAAATAATATATCATGGGAGGAATTTAAAGAAGGTTTTCGTGGGGCACATATTTCTAAGAGTCTTATGAAGATCAAAAAGAGGGAATTTGATGACCTCAAGCAAAGAACAATGACAGTGTCAGAATACAACAGTCAGTTTACCCTGCTGTCTCGCTACGCCAACGAGGAGCGTATGTCGAAAAACAAAAGATGGAGAAATTCCTAGGCGGTCGACACCCGGCGCTTAAATGCCAATTGGTCATACACACATTTCCAGATTTTAAGGCGCTAGTGGATAAGGCCATTACCTTGGAAAATGAGAGACGCAGCTTAGAAGATTTCCAAGCGAGAAGAGGGACGGACTAAACACACCCGCAACCACCGCAGCAAGACAAATGTTCAGAAAAACTGGACACCCAAACCCACGACAAGCGTCTCACGCCCAATCAAGAATTTCCACGCAAGGGACAAGGAGTTCACATATCGCCCAGGCGTTACCTGTTACGCTTGTGAGAAGAAGGGCACTATGCCAAGCAGTGCCCCAAGCCAAGGAACTCGGCCCCAAAGCCGAACAACGGAAGCAATAATTCGGCACCAAAGCGCAACAATTTCAACCCAAATAACAACCACAGGAAGGGTCATCTGAACCACGTGACCAAAGAGGAAGCACAAAATGCCCCGAGATATCGTACTCGATGCGTTTCCTGTCAACACAATACCTGCCATGGTTTTGTTTGATTACGGAGCTTCTCACTCGTTCGTTTGAAAAGTTTTGCTTTGCAAAATAATTTTTCGATGCTTCCCTTGGGAAAATCTATGATCGTCAAGTCCCACGAATTAAGCAAGTTACCCAGAATTATTGCCGGGGTGTGGTTATCGAGTTTGAAGGGTTGAAGTTTCACGCATAAATCTTATCGTCTTTGGAAAATAAAGGGCGGGATGACATCTTAGGGATGGATTGGTTAACCACCAACAAAGGTTTTATTGACTGCTTCAACAGGACAGTAATTCTCACCCATCACCACGGCGAGACCATAAAGGTTTCAGCCAAGGAAAGAAAAATATCCCGGCAACCGAGATTGAACAAGGTGGATATTTCTGAATTGAGCAAGGTTCGATGGTGTGTGAATTTCCAGATGTATTCCCCGAAGAATTACCAGGCATGCCACCAGATCGAGAGATAGAATTCAGCATTGAGCTAGCACCCGGAACCGCTCCCATATACAAGAAACCATACAGAATGGCACCATCCGAATTGGTTGAACTGAAGAAGCAAATAAAGGAATTGTTGGAAAAATGGTACATACGAGCCAGTTCCTCACCTTGGGGTTCACCAATTTTGTTTGCCAAAAAGAAGGATGGAGCGCTAAGATTGTGCATAGACTATCGAGCTCTAAACATGGTCACAGTCAAGAACAAATATCCGATGCCACGAATAAATGATTTATTCGATCAACTCGCTTCGAGCCAAGGTGTTCTCAAAGATTGATTTGAGGTCGGGATACCACCAACTGAAAGTGCGAACCGAGGATATTCCCAAGACCGCTTTCACCTCCAGATACGGATTGTACGAGTTCACCGTAATGCCTTTCGGGCTAACAAACGCCCCCGCATATTTTTTTCACCTCATGAACAAAGTATTCATGAAGTTTATGGATAAGTTTGTTGTGGTATTTATCAATGATATCCTGGTATACTCCAAAACACCAGAAGAACACGCTGAACATCTCTGGATTGTACTAGGGGAACTCAGGAAACATCAGTTGTACGCTAAATTCAGCAAGTGTGAATTTTGGTTAAAGCAAGTAGGTTTTCTGGGCCACGTACTGACCCAAGAAGGTATCGCCGTAAACCCGGAAAAAGTCAAGGCCGTACTTGGTTGGAAGCCGCCAGCCAGCGTGATGGATGTATGAAGTTTCTTGGGTATGGCAGGATACTACCGGAGATTTATTGAAGGATTCTCCACCATAGCAAAGCCAATGACGCAACTACTCAAGAAAGACAGGAAGTTTGAATGGACGGAAGCTTGCGAGAAAAGTTTCCAAGAACGAAGAGGAAAGCGGACGACACCAGTACTAATTGTGCACGATATACACAAAAATTTTGAGGTATTTTGTGACGCATCTCGAAAAGGCCTCGGGTGCGTATTGATGCAGGAAGGCAAGGTTGTCGCATATGTTTCCAGACAACTTCGCAAACATGAGGAAAATTATCCTACACATGAACTGGAATTAGCAGCAGTTATTCATGCACTCAAGGAATGGAGACACTTTTTACTTGGTAATCGTTGTGAAATATACACGGACCACAAAAGCCTCAAGTATATTTTCACACAACCAGAACTAAATTTAGGGCAGCGACGCTGGTTGGAATTAGTAAAGGATTATGATGTTGGGATCCACTACCACCCAGGCAAAGCAAATGTTGTAGCAGATGCTCTGAGTCGGAACCCCAGTCCGGACAATGACAACATGCCAGACTTAAGACCTGAATTCCAGCAGGAATTCGCAAAGCTCAACCTGATGATGGTCACCGAAGGCAGTGTGTCAAACCTAGAATTACAGCCTACCCTGATAGAGAAGGTTAAAGAGGCTCAACGTGGACACCCCAGCATTGAAGGCATAAAACGGAAGATAAAGTTGGGCAAGGCCTCATAATTCATTATTGATGAGCAAGGAATATTGTGGTACGGGAATAGGCTTTGCGTACCAAATATCCATGACCTTAAACAGCAAATCTTGGCTGAAGGCCACACCGCTCCATATTCAATCCATCCTGGAGGAACAAAAATGTACAAAGATCTTCAGAAAGCGTTTTGGTGGCATGGTATAAAAAAGACATAGCCACGTTTATTGCATGTTGTGACCCTTGTCAACGCATCAAGGCCGAGCACGAAACCGGCGGGCTATTGCAACCGAATAAGATACCCGAGTGGAAATGGGACGAGATTGGAATGGATTTTATTGTTGGACTACCTCGGTCACGACACGGACATGATGCCATATGGGTCATCACTGATAGACTGACTAAAGTAGCACACTTCATCCCTGTGAAGACAACACACGCTACTCAGAAGCTTGCTAGGCTCTACCTCTCCCGTATCGTTTGCTTACATGGAGTCCCAAAGAAAATAATCTCGGACAGAGGCACTCAATTCGTCTCCCGGTTTTGGGATCACTTACAAGAAGCTCTGGGAACTCAGCTGGCATTCAGTACCGCATACCATCCCCAGACAGATGGGCAAACTGAGCGAGTAAACCAAATTCTAGAAGATATGATGAGAGCATGTGTCCTCACCTATGGGACCAGTTGGGAGGAGAGCTTACCATACGCAGAATTCGCATATAACAACAGCTGTCGATCCAGCCTGCAAATGGCACCATTTGAAGCTACATGCAGACGAAGATGTCGTACCCGCTAAATTGGTCGGAAACAGGAGACAGTCATATCTTCGCCCAGACCTGCTCAAAGAGGTGAAGATAAAGTCAAGGTAATTAAGGACCGACTCAAGACAGCCCAAAGTCGACAAAAGAGTTATTACGATCGAAGCATCGTGGAGTCCATTTTGAACCCGGTGAATTTGTGTACCTACGAGTATCCCTATGAGAGGCCTGCACCGATTCAAGATTAAAGGGAAGCTAAGCGCCAAGATTCATCGGACCTTTACGCATAATAGCACGAAGAGGCACGGTGGCCTACCAGCTAGACTTACCCGAAGAATTATCCGACATCCACGACGTATTCCACGTCTCCCAATTGAGGAAGTGCGTAAGCAACCCAGACAAACAAGTACCCCATAAAAACATTGACGTGCAACCAGACCTTACGTATCGGGAACATCCGATAAAAATCTTGGAAGAGTCAGAAAGGAGAACCCGACAGAAAACCATCAAGTTCTTCAAAGTTCAGTGGAGCAACCACACCGAGAGTGAAGCCACTTGGGAAAGAGAGGATTTCCTTCAAGCGGAGCACCCACAATTATTTGAGGATCAACTTGAATCTCGGGGACGAGATTTTTCCTAAGGGGGTAGGTGTTGTGACACTCCAAAAATTTTCCTTTGATTTTCTTCAAAATTTTGTTGGATTTGAAGGAGGTCTCCAAAACCCTTCCAAAAATCTCTCTCAAAAGCTTTTTTCCCTTTGGCAAATTTTTTACTTTTGCATCTCCTTCAACTCTGGTGTTTGGTTTTTAAATTTTTCTTCTGATTGCCCTCTTCTCAAGAATTCAAGAAAAATCTTTTAAGTTTATTTTCTTTCAAAAAGAAACTCCAGGAGTTTTTCATCCTCTCCCATATTTGAAATCATTCATGATTTGGCCATGCACCATATGGTAAAATCTTCCCAAATATATCTCCTTCCACCTTGGGCAATCCAAACATTCTGTCTCAACTAGTTCAACCCTCTTCTGAATTTTTGTTTCATTTAGTTCTCTCCCAAATCTTTTCTGTCTATTATTTTGAGCCTAGGTAATTTGCAAAGCAAGTACCTTAATGCCTTTGAGTTTTGACCTCAAACCAACTCCCTTGGGTAGTCCTTGGTACCCACAACCTAGAACAATCAAGAACCACTCCTCTTCTGTTCAAAGATTTCAAATTATAGTCTCTGCAAGTTTGGACCAGATTTGGCAAATTTGGTGAAATTCATATCTACACTACTCCAAAAATTCCACAAATATTCAGGCAGCCTCTAGATGCAATGAGAGGCCCCTCCACCAAAAACCAGCTCAAGGAAAAATCCCTACATGCCTAGATCATTACATCGAACACCTTGCATGCCTTGTTTACATTCATCTTGATTAAGTTCGAGTTTTAGTGTCGATCTTCGTCGAGAATTCAGTCACATGCTCACAGTGCCCTTGGCACGTTGCTCACAACCTAGCTTTCTTGTCCGGAGCCTCACACGCGTGCTTGGGCGTTCTGGCGTCGGTGGCACCACTGGCTCGCTGGCCGGCGTGTCTTCTTGATGGCGAATCACCGTAGCAGCCGACGAGGCGAGCAGCGGCATAACGCCGTTCGGCGCCGCTTAAACCCCCGGTGGCTCAGCGTGGCCATTTCTCGCCAAGCGCCGCGCATGCAGCACCGTCGCCGTGTCCTGGCATGTGCAGAGCGTGTTCTCTGCCGCCGACGGGCCGTGCGGCCGTTCCGTCGAGGACAAGCCGTAACCTCGCCCTCCTTGCTGAGTTGGACACGGGGATGGCACAAGTTCGTCGTCTAGTCGGTGCTCAAGCTCCTAAGCCGACCGTGCAACCACAGCGCCGCCGTAGTCACCTCGCCGGAGAACCTCGTTCTCGGCAACCGCCTCGGGGCGGCTATATATAGCACCCCCGAGCTTGCTCTCGCCCCCGCACACCTCCACTACCTCTCCAGACCTCGCCAAGTCCCTGGAAGGGCCACGAGGAGCTCTCCTTCCCGACTCCGGCCGCCGTTCCGCCTCGGCCTCCACCGTGATTCACTCTGGTGAGGTCATCTCGGCGCCCTAACCTCGTCGAGATACCCTCTCATGCTATCACGAGTCTAACCCTCCTCAATTCCACCTCCGCAGCCTCTCTCCGACGAGGTCCACGACCACCGAATCGCCGTCACGGAGCAAGCGTCGCCGCCGACGTGGTACTCGCCGGGCGACCACCACCACCTCCCACAGGCGGAATGGCGCCCTTAACACGGAGGTACTCTCCGATCTCCTGCCTCGCCGTGGATCGCCGCCGGCGACCACCGCGGCTCTCGGGCGCCGACGAGCCCCGACTCCCTCGTTTGAAATTTCAAACCTGACGGGTGGGACCCGCCCGTCAGCCTCTCTTTTGTTTTTTTAATTGTTTTCTGAAAACGTACTTTGGCAAATACGCTTCCACTCTGAACCGTTTTTCTGGATTTTTCTGCAAAGCCCCCTGGAAGTTTTCTGTTTCATTACAGATGGGTCCTCGGGTTAAAACCCTTATAACTTTTTAACAGAAAGGAATTTTGAGTGATTCTTTTTCTGTCCTCTTCAAATATTTGTCTAGATATTTGTCATATTTATTTGAAAATATTTGGATCAACTCTCTGTACCCCACGGTATTTACATTAGCGCGTGTATTTTTGTGTACCGTAGATACCGAAGGAGGTGACGGAACCGCGAACTTCGCCGAGCTAGACCCCGACTACTCCGAACCAGGCAAGCAAAGTTTGAACTTTTGATATGATGGGTGTCTGTGCATGTTTTCATTATTTTGTATCATGGCACGTTCATGAGCATTTCGATGATAGTTTATCTCGTGAGCATTGAGGCAAATGAGCTCGGCAAATCCATGAGTTGTTGGAAACTCGTTGCATGGACATGAGTTGGCATGAGTATGGGTAAGATGGCAATGTTGTAGCATGCCAGGCTTATGCCATATCATTGACCCGGTGTCAACATAAATCAGTCAGATTCCCGTCCGTCCTCCCTTTCGTACTACCACCTGTTTCCCGCAAGGGATACGGCTTAGTAAGTTGCAAACCACTTCCTGGTACACACCAATTCGAGAGGCCGGGATGAAGGTTCCATGGCCCTGGACTAAAGCCTTTCATCCGGTCAGGGGGCATGGGTGTTTCAGGTTGGGACCGAGAGGGGGGCACCCCTTAGAGCGCGCGTAAATAAATTTGATCCCATGCTATTCGAGATTGTGATCTCCCCGTCTCAAAGTTTTTCTTAAACGCTGTCTAGGGTGATTCCTGGCAACGTGAGGTATGATGGGTGTGTACTGGCTAGTTGTGTTTCTTCCGAAATACCGTAAACGGAACTAGTCCTTCGTTACGGAAATCCGATGGTTGTGGACAATTTTGGTACAAACTCTGCAGAGTCAAAATTCTTGAATTTATCTTATTCATATCCAAGTACCGTGTTCATCACATCTTGTCAAGTGTCAGTCTCGATGACAGAAACTCCTGAGAACCATTTGAGTATCAAATGTTTATTTTTCCTGTGAATGGACTAACCCGCTTATCGTATTGTGATGAATATTTCCCGTGAGCACTATATCTCGTCAGTCATGAATGATGTATTATAAGCCCTTTCTGCGATGTCCCTCAGGCGTCCGACTGCGCCATTGTTGTCATTTATTTTATTATAAGCCCTTTCTGCGATGTCGCTCAGACGTTCGACTGTGGCATTGTTGTCATTTATTTTATTATAAGCCCTTTCTGTGATGTCGCTCAGACGTCCGATTGACATTGCTGTTATTTATTTTCATTATAAGCCCTTTCTGTGATGTCGCTCCGACGTCCGACTGTGGCACGCATGTATTTTATTTCAATATAAGCCCTTTATGAGGTGTCGCTCAGACGCCCGACTGTGGCATGTTTTGCTTATTTGTTCACCCTTCGAGGCGTCGCTTCAGACACCCGATCGGTTTTGAGTTTATCTTCTTTGGGTTTTCGAGCGTACTACCGCCGATTCCCTTCTTATTTATTTTTGCTATACTGTTTTAATTGAGCATTGTTAAAATTAATCTTGTCGCATTCATGCATTCAATTGTTATATCCTTTGTCTGAACTGTCTTGCGAGTACTTTTATAGTACTCACCTGGCTTGTTGATTTGGCCAGATGCTGACGAAGGCGATCTCATGGATGAAGAGTTCGATAGCGAGTCCGACGCCTAGAGGAATCTCAGTCAGTCTCGTGCGACCCCTGGATTAGTCATTGTGATATATCCGCTTCCGTTACCCAAATAAATCCATCGAGCCCCACCTAGACGCTCGATGAGCCGCCATGATCTTGATGAGACTTATTAACCACCCCACTGTGTTATTCCACCAACCACTCATACTCGAGTCAGTAGTATTTCCACCCCACACCCTTGTGCCATATCCGCCATCATGTATAATTATTGGCGTGTTGTAATAATTGGTTGGGCATCTTCAGTCCGACCCCTGTAATATTGTAATGCTACTGGCTTCTTGTATCAAAGTTTTGTCTACCGATATGGAGGATTTTCCTCGTATTGGATTTCATAGGTCGGTTGTTCAATAAATATTTTTATTGAAAAACCGGTCGTAACAATAATCAGGTACATAGCTCCTAAAATGATACTACTATCTTGAAGCTTCAGTGTCATGTCGAGCAAGTGTGTTTACAATTTTGGTATGCTGTTGCTAGAGATGGATGGAGGAAGACATAAGGCTGACCCAAATGCGTCAAACTCAAGCCTGATCTGCAGGGAGGAGGGTCACCTCACTGTTGACTGTGCTGACCGCAGCCGGTTCCCCTCCTTCAAGCAGTCCGGGATTGCCCTGCCCGGTTGTGCGTTCTTTGCCTTGGATGGGGAGCTTGGCATGCCTATCATTGCTCATGTTTTGTCTAACACTGCAGTCATCTCTGTCATTTCAGACCCGGTTCCGACCCAAGTTATTTCAGATGAGTTAAGAGAATGGGGGGGGGGGGGGGGGGGTAGATGGGTTGGATTGGAAGATGCACCAAGTGTCGGATTCTGATTTCGCGGTTACCTTCCTATCCAAGGAGAGCCTGAGAATGGTGGCGTCTTGCTCTAGTTTCACTCTTCCTCTCAACCAGGTTGTCGTTTCTGTCAAGGCAGGGGTCGATGGAGCACGGCCTGTTGCATCCTTATCTGATTTTTGGGTCCTTATTGACGATGTCCCTTTTGGCATCCGCAACCCTCACTTCCTTGTGGCGTTCGGGGAACTGATTGGCAAGCCTATTGAGGTCGATTCTGCTTCTCCGGAAAATCCGGGACCGGCTCGTATGAAAATCTGGTGCCTCGACCCTTTGCGTGTCCAGGGCTCGATGGATGTCTTCCCGCTCCATGATGCGTACTGGCTCCGAGTCCGTACTGAGGGACAGGTGGCTCATCAGGTCCCCCACCCCCTCCTTCACCACCTAAATCTTTTAGGCCTGATCCGTCTGATGGGGGAGGCAACACTAGCGCTGGTAGCAATGCCAACCCCTGTTGGGGAACGTAGTAATTTCAAAAAAATTCCTACGCACATGCAAGATCATGGTGATGCATAGCAACGAGAGGGGAGAGTGTTGTCCACGTACCCTCGTAGACCGAAAGCGGAAGCATTAGCACAATGCGGTTGATGTAGTCGTACGTGTTCACGATCCGACCGATCAAGTACCGAACGTACGACACCTCCGAGTTCAGCACACGTTCAGCTTGATGACGTCCCACGAACTCTGATCCAGCAGAGCTTTGTGGGAGAGTTCCGTCAGCACGACAGCGTGATGACGGTGTTGATGATGCTACCGACGCAGGGCTTCACCTAAGCACCACTACAATATTACCGAGGTGGAATATGGTGGAGGGGGGCACCGCACACGGCTAAGAGATCAATGATCAATTGATGTGTCTAGAGGTGCCCCCCTGCCCCCGTATATAAAGGAGTGGAGGAGGGGGGAGGGCCGGCCCTCCTATGGCGCGCCCTGGAGGAGTCCTACTCCCACCGGGAGTAGGATCCCCCCCCCCTTCCAAGTAGTAGGAGTAGGAGCCAAGGAAAGGTAAAAGAGAAGAGAGGGGGCGCAGCCCCTCCCCCCTAGTCCAATTCGGACTAGGCCTTGGGGGGTGTGCAGCCTCCCCTCTCTCTTTCCCTTAAAGCACAATAAGGCCCATATACTCCCGGCGAATTCCCGTAACTCTCCGATACTCCGATAAATACCCGAATCACTCGGAACCTTTCCGATGTCCGAATATAGTCGTCCAATATATCGATCTTTACGTCTCGACCATTTCGAGACTCCTCGTCATGTCCCCAATCTCATACGGGACTCCGGACTACATTCGGTACATCAAAACACATAACTCATAATATAAATCGTCACCGAACGTTAAGCGTGCAGACCCTACGGGTTCGAGAACTATGTAGACATGACCGAGACACGTTTCCGGTCAATAACCAATAGCGGAACCTGGATGCTCATATTGGCTCCCACATATTTTACGAAGATCTCTATCGGTCAAACCGCATAACAACATACGTTGTTCCCTTTGTCATTGGTATGTTACTTGCCCGCGATTCGATCGTCGGTATCTCAATACCTAGTTCAATCTCGTTACCGGCAAGTCTCTTTACTCGTTCCGTTATGCATCATCCCGCAACTAACTCATTAGTCGTATTGCTTGCAAGGCTTATAGTGATGTGCATTACCGGGAGGGCCCAGAGTTACCTCTCCGACAATCGGATTGACAAATCCTAATCTCGAAATACGCCAACTCAACAAGTACCTTCGGAGACACCTATAGAGCACCTTTATAATCACGCAGTTACGTTGTGACGTTTGGTAGCACACAAAGTGTTCCTCCGGTAAACGGGAGTTGCATAATCTCATAGTCATAGGAACATGTATAAGTTATGAAGAAAGCAATAGCAACACACTAAACGATCAAGTGCTAAGCTAACGGAATGGGTCAATTCAATCACATCATTCTCTAATGATGTGATCCCGTTAATCAAATGACAACTCATGTCTATGGCTAGGAAACTTAACCATCTTTGATTCAACGAGCTAGTCAAGTAGAGGCATACTAGTGACACTAGTAGAATGCCCGTGCGTTGCCACGGGCATTTTAAAAATCTGACTGGTTTGTCATGATAATGTTCCACTAGAAAAAACATATGAGGTTTATGGATATATGATATTCCCCATTGTATTTAATGTCACTAAATTCCTCGATCCATCAAACCATAGGTAAGTGCAGAAGTAAATGAATCTGAGTTCAATGCCCATGCGTTGCCACAAGCTAACAAATGTCTACAAAGAGAAATGTTGTGTGACATTGGAGTCATTGACTATCCACATGGGATGATACTTCATGGTCATGTGGTAGACAAAGGCATCTCATTATCGCCTTCCTCTCCTCCATCTTATCGGCCGCGACAATTTGCTTCTTTCCTCCCCCTGTCCTCCAATCTATGTGTTTTCTCCCTTACCTTGCACAACTATACTAAGAATCTTTTTCAACTCCAAACAATCTTGTCCATTTGGCCATCTCATAAATTATAGATGACTCACATGTGTTGATTATGCCAATATTATGACACTGGCAGAATCCACGAACTAAACATGTGATGGTGACCATGCTTTGTTAGTGGTTGGAACGTGCCTACGTTTAAGAAATGTTTACTCAAAACAGATAGTTTTGGGGATAATTTATTTGAAGGAAAAGGAGATATTTGGGTTCAACCCACATTACCGCATACATCTTAGGGAACAAATTTCATCAACTCAGCATCTAAAATAGATGGATTTCTTATTAGGGGTAGATAGAGTTGCAGAATAATAGAACACGATGTTATATATGCTCCAAGATGGACTTTCTTATTATGGCCAAAATTCTGTGAAGCAAATAGTGAAGACTCAATAGCATGAGTTAATGAAATTTGTTCCTTTTAAAAGGTAAGTCACATAACACCTATAAATCTATTTTTCCTTCCTCTTGGACACACAATAAACTGTGTCATTGTATATAGAGGAAATAAACTAATAACTACAAACAATAGCCTTCTACTTTGCGCAACAATCAGTCAATCAGTATAAATATATTGTTATGACATTGTGCTAACAGGATCTAGGGGGTGGCTGTGTTGGGGAACGTAGTAATTTCAAAAATTTTCCTACGATCACGCAAGACCATGGTGATGCATAGCAACGAGATGAGAGTGTTGTCTACGCACTCGTGAGACCAAAGAACGGAAGCGTTGACGAACGTAGAGGAAGTAGTCGTACTTCTTCACGATCCAACCGATCCAAGTACCGAGCGACGGCACCTCCGAGTTACGCACACGTTCAGCTCGATGGCGTCCCTCGAACTCCGATCCAGCCGAGTGTTGAGGGAGAGTTTCACGTCGACGACGGCGTGGTGACGATGATGATGTTCCACCGGCAGGGCTTCGCCTAAGCTCCGCCACGGTATTCTCGAGGTGTAATATGGTGGAAGGGGCACCGCACACGGCTAAGGAAAGATCTCAAGGATCAACTTGTGTGTCATGGGGTGCCCCTGCCCTGTATATAAAGGAGGGAAGGGAGGGGCTGGCCGGCCAAGGGAGGTGCGCCAGGTGTCCTACTCCTACTAGGAGTAGGATTCCCCCAATCCTAGTCCAACTAGGTTTCCCAAGTGGGAAGGAGAGAGAGGCGCCTTCTCCTAGTCCTAATAGGACTAGGGAAGGGGAAGGTGCTGCCAGCACTTGGGCCCCTTCTCTCCTTTCCACTAAGGCCCATGTTGGCCCATTAGCATTAGGGGTTCGGTAACCTCCGGTACTTGGTAAAATTCCCAATTTCACCCGAACACTTCCGATGTCCAAACATAGACTTCCAATATATGAATCTTTATGTCTCGACCATTTCGAGACTCCTCGTCACGTCCGTGATCTCATCCGGGACTCGAACAACCTTCGGTACAGAAACATCATAACAACTCATAGTAATCGCCATCGAAGCGTTAAGCGTGCGGACCCTACGGGTTCGAGAACTATGTAGACATGACCGAGACACCTCTCCGGTCAATAACCAATAGCGGGACCTGGATGCCCATATTGGCTCCTACATATTCTACGAAGATCTTTATCGGTCGGACCGCATAACAACATACGTTGTTCCCTTTGTCATCGGTATGTTACTTGCCCGAGATTCGATCGTCGGTATCCAATACCTAGTTCAATCTCGTTGCAGCAAGTCTCTTTACTCGTTCCGTAATACATCATCTCACAACTAACTCATTAGTTGCAATGCTTGCAAGGCTTATGTGATGTGCATTACCGAGAGGGCCCAGAGATACCTCTCTCCGACAATCGGAGTGACAAATCCTAATCTCGAAATATGCTAACCCAACATGTACCTTCGGAGACACCTGTAATGTACCTTTATAATAAACCATTTACGTTGTGACGTTTGGTAGCAACCAAAGTGTTCCTCATGAAAACTGGAGTTGCATAATCTCATAGTTATAGGAACATGTATAAGTCATGAAGAAAAGCAATAGCAACAAACTATACGATCAGGTGCTATGCTAATGGAATGGGTCATGTCAATCAGATCATTCAACCAATGATGTGATCCCGTTAATCAAATAACAACTCCTTGTTCATGGTTTAGGAAACACAACCATCTTTGATTAACGAGCTAGTCAAGTAGAGGCATACTAGTGACACTCAGAGGTTTATGTATTCACACATGTATTATGTTTCCTGTTAATACAATTCTAGCATGAATAATAAACATTTATCATGATATAAGGAAATAAATAATAACTTTATTATTGCCTCTAGGGCATATTTCCTTGATCTCCCACTTGCACTAGAGTCAATAATCTAGATTACACAAGAATGATTCTAACACCCATGGAGTCTTGGTGCTGATCATGTTTTGCTCGTGGAAGAGGCTTAGTCAACGGTCTCGCAACATTCAGATCCGTATGTATCTTGCATATCTCTATGTCTCCCACCGACCAAATCCGGATGGAGTTGAAGCGTCTTTTGATGTGCTTGGTTCTCTTGTGAAATCTGGATTCCTTTGCCAAGGCAATTGCACGAGTATTGTCACAAAAGATTTTCATTGGACCCGATACACTAGGTACAACACCTAGATCGGTTATGAACTCCTTCATCCAGACTCCTTCATTAGCTGCTTCAAGCAGCTATGTACTCAACTTCACATGTAGATCCCGCCACGACGCTTTGTTTGGAACTGCACCAACTAACAGCTCCTCCGTTTAATGTAAATACGTATCCGGTTTGCGATTTAGAATCGTCCGGATCGTGTCAAAGCTATGCGTCGACGTAACCGTTCTGACGAGTTCTTTGTCACCGCCATAAATGAGAAACATATCCTTAGTCCTTCTCAAGTACTTAAGGATGTTCTTGACCGCTGTCCGATGATCCACTCCTGGATTACTTTGGTACTGCCGCCAAACTTACAAAGAAGGCACACATCAGGTCTGGTACACAGCATTGCATACATGATAGAGCCTATGGCTGAAGCATAGGGAACATCTTTCATTTTCTCTCTATCTTCTGCGGTGGTCGGGCATTGAGTCTTACTCAACTTCACACCTTGTAGCACCGGCAATAACCCTTTCTTTGCTCGATCCATTTTGAACCTTTTCAAAACTTTATCAAGGTATGTGCTTTGTGAAAGTCCTATTAAGCGTCTTGATCTATCTCTATAGATCTTAATGCCCAATATGTAAGCAGCTTCACCGAGGTCTTTCATCGAAAAACTCTTATTCAAGTATCCCTTTATGCTATCCAGAATTCTATATCATTTCCGATCAGTAATATGTCATCCACATATAATATCGAAATGCTACTGAGCTCCCACTCACTTTCTTGTAAATACAGGCTTCTCCAAAAGTGCATATAAAACCAAATGCTTTGATCACACTATCAAAACGTTTATTCCAACTCCGAGAGGCTTGCACCAGTCCATAAATGGATCGCTGGAGCTTGCACACTTTGTTAGCTCCCTTTGGATCGACAAAACCTTCTGGTTGCATCATATACAACTCTTCTTCCGTAAATCCATTCAGGAATGCAGTTTTAACATCCATTTGCCAAATTTCATAATCATAAAATGCGGCAATTGCTAACATGATTCGGACGGACTTAAGCATCGCTACGGGTGAGAAGGTCTCATCGTAGTCAATCCCTTGAACTTGTCGAAAACCTTTTGCAACAAGTCGAGCTTTATAGACGATAACATTACCATCAGCGTCAGTCTTTTTCTTGAAGATCCATTTATTCTCAATTGCTTGCCGATCATCGGGCAAGTCAACCAAAGTCCACACTTTGTTTTCATACATGGATCCCATCTCAGATTTCATGGCCTCAAGCCATTTTGTGGAATCTGGGCTCACCATCGCTTCTTCATAGTTCGTGAGGTTCATCATGTTCCAAAGTAACATGACTTCCGAATAGGATTACCGTACCACTCAGTGCGGATCTTGCTCTGGTTGATCTACGGTTCAGAGAAACTTCGATCTGAAGTTTCATGATCATCATCATTAGCTTCCTCCCTATTTGGTGTAGGTGTCACGGAAACTGATTTACGTGATGTACTACTTCTCAATAAGGGAGTAGATACGATTATCTCATCAAGTTCTACTTTCCTCCCACTCACTTCTTTCGAGAGAAACTCTTTCTCCAAAAAGTTTCGACTTTAGCAACAAAAATCTTGCCTTCGGATCTGTGATAGAAGGTGTACCCCACAGTCTCCGTTGGGTATCCTATGAAGACACATTTCTCCGATTTGGGTTCGAGCTTATCAGGTTGAAGCTTTTTCACATAAGCATCGCAGCCCCAAACTTTCGAAGCGACAACTTTGGTTTCTTGCCAAACCACAGTTCATAAGGCGTCGTCTCAACGGATTTAGATGGTGCCCTATTTAAAGTGAATGTAGCCGTCTCTAAAGCATAACCCCAAAAGCGATAGCGGTAAATCAGTAAGAGACATCATAGATCGCACCATATCTAATAAAGTACGATTACGACGTTCGGACACACCATTACGTTGTGGTGTTCCAGGTGGCGTAAGTTGCGAAACTATTCCGCATTGTTTCAAATGTAGGCCAAACTCGTAACTCAAATATTCTCCTCCACGATCGGATCGTAGAAACTTTATTTTCTTGTTACGATGATTTTCCACTTCACTCTGAAATTCTTTGAACTTTTCAAATGTTTCAGACTTGTGTTTCATTAAGTAGATATACCCATATCTGCTCAAATCATCTGTGAAGGTGAGAAAATAACGATATCCGCCACGAGCCTCAACATTCATTGGACCACATACATCGGTATGTATGATTTCCAATAAATCTGTTGCTCTCTCCATAGTTCCGGAGAACGGTGTTTTAGTCATCTTGCCCATAAGGCACGGTTACGCAAGTGCCAAGTGATTCATAATCAAGTGACTCCAAAAGTCCATCAAGATGGAGTTTCTTCATGCGCTTTACACCGATATGACCTAAACGGCCGTGCCACAAATAAGTTGCACTATCATTATCAACTCTACATCTTTTGGCTTCAACATTATGAATATGTGTATCACTACTATCGAGATTAAGTAAAAACAAACCATTCTTCAATGGTGCATGACCATAAAAGATATTATTCATATAAATAGAACAACCATTATTCTCTCGATTTAAATGAATAACCGTCTCGCATCAAACAAGATCCAGATATAATGTTCATGCTTAACGCTGGCACCAAATAACAATTATTCAGGTCTAAAACTAACCCCGATGGTAGATGTAGAGGCAGCGCGCCGACGGCGATCACATCGACTTTGGAACCATTTCCCACCCGCATCGTCACCTCGTCCTTAGCCAATCTCCGTTTAATCCGTAGCCGCTGTTTCGAGTTGCAAATATTAGCAACAGAACCAATATCAAATACCGGTGCTCTGCGAGTATTAGTAAGGTACACATCAATAACATGTATATCACATATACCTTTGTTAACCTTGCCATCCTTCTTATCCGCCAAATACTTGGGGCAGTTCCGCTTCCATTGACCAGCACGCTTGCAATAGAAGCACTCAGTTTTGTGCTTAGGACCAGACTTGGGTTTCTTCTCTTGATCAGCAACTTGCTTGCCGTTCTTTTGAAGTTTCCTTTTCTTTCCTTTGCCCTTTTTCTTGATACTAGTGGTTTTGTTAACCATCAACACTTGATGCTCATTTTTGATTTCTACCTCCTATGCGTTCAGCATCGCGAAGAGCTCGGGCATTGTTTTGGTCATCCCTTGCATATTATAGTTCATCACGAAGCTCTTGTAGCTTGGTGGCAGTGATTGGAGAATTCTGTCAATGACGCAATCATCCGGAAGATTAACTCCCAGTTGAATCAAGTGATTGTTATATCCGGACATTACGAGTATATGCTCCTTGTGAGAACCGTTCTCCTCCATCTTACAGCTATAGAACTTATTGGAGACTTCATATCTCTCAATCCGGCATTCGCTTGGAATATTAACTTCAACTCCTGGAACATCTCATATGCTCCATGGTGTTCAAAACGACGTTGAAGTCCGGTTCTAAGCCGTAAAGCATGGCACACTTGAACTATAGAGTAGTCATCGACTTTGCTTTGCCAGACGTTCACAACTTCTCGGCGCAGCCCTTGCACAGGCCCGGCACCTAACGGTGCTTCCAGACGTAATTCTTCCGTGCAGCAATAAGGATAATCCTCAAATTCTGGACCCAGTCCGTGTAATTGCTGCCATCATCTTTCAACTTTGCTTTCTCAAGGAACGCATTAAAATTCAACGGAACAACATACGAGCCATCTATCTACACATCATAGACAAGCAAGATACTATCGGTACTAAGTTCATGATAAATTTAAGTTCAATTAATCATATTACTTAAGAACTCCCACTTAGAAAAATATCCTCCAATTCTCTAAGTGATTGCGTGATCCATATCAACTACACCATGACCGATCATCACGTGTGATGGAGTAGTTTCAATGGTGAACATCAATATGTTGATCATATCTACTATATGATTCACGCCGACCTTTCGGTCTCGTGTTCCGAGGTCATATCTTATATGCATAGCTCGTCAAGTATAACTTTGAGTATTCTGCGTGTGCAACTGTTTTGCACCCGTTGTATTTGAACGTAGAGCCTATCACACCCGATCATCACGTGGTGTCTCGGACGAAGAACTTTCGCATAGCGGTGCATACTCAGGAGAACACTTCTTGATAATTTAGTAAGGGATCATCTTATAATGCTACCGTCAATCAAAGCAAGATAAGATGCATAAAGGATTAACATCACATGCAATCAATATAAGTGATATGATATGGCCATCATCATCTTGTGCTTGTGATCTCCATCTCCGAAGCACCGTCATGATCACCATCGTCACCGGTAGCGACACCTTGATCTTCATCGTAGCATCGTTGTCGTCTCGCCAAACTTATGCTTCTACGACTATCGCTACCGCTTAGTGATAAAGTAAAGCATTACAGGGCGATTGCATTGCATACAATAAAGCGACAACCATATGGCTCCTGCCAGTTGCCGATAACTTCGGTTACAAAACATGATCATCTCATACAATAAAATTCAGCATCATGTCTTGACCATATCACATCACAACATGCCCTGCAAAAACAAGTTAGACGTCCTCTACTTTGTTGTTGCAAATTTTACGTGGCTGCTACGGGCTTAAGCAAGAACCAATCTCACCTACGCATCAAAACCACAACGATACTTCGTCAAATAGACTCCGTTTTAACCTTCTCAAGGACCGGCGTAGCCACTTTCAGTTCAACTAAAGTTGGAGAGACAGTCTTCCACAAGCCATCTATATGCGAAGCACGTCGAGGAACCGGTCTCGCGTGAAGAGTACGCGTAAGGTTGGTCTGGATCGTCTGTCCAACAATACCGCTGAACCAAAGTATGACATGCTGGTAGGCAGTATGACTTGTATCGTCCACAACTCACTTGTGTTCTACTCGTGCATATCATCAAACCATAAAAACCTAGGCTCGGATGCCACTGTTGGGGAACGTAGTAATTTCAAAAATTTTCCTACGATCACGCAAGACCATGGTGATGCATAGCAACGAGATGAGAGTGTTGTCTCACGCCTCGTGAGACCAGCAACGGAAGCGTTGACGCAACGTAGAGGAAGTAGTCGTACTTCTTCACGATCCAACCGATCCAAGTACCGAACGCACGGCACCTCCGAGTTCTGCACACGTTCAGCTCGATGACGTCCCTCGAACTCCGATCCAGCCGAGTGTTGAGGGAGAGTTTCTCAGCACGACGGCGTGGTGACGATGATGATGTTCCACCGGCGCAGGGCTTCGCCTAAGCTCCGCTACGGTATTCTCGAGGTGTAATATGGTGGAAGGGGCACCGCACACGGCTAAGGAAAGATCTCAAGGATCAACTTGTGTGTCATGGGGTGCCCCTGCCCCTGTATATATAAAGGAGGGAAGGGAGGGGCTGGCCGGCCAAGGGAGGTGCGCCAGGTGTCCTACTCCTACTAGGAGTAGGATTCCCCCAATCCTAGTCCAACTAGGTTTCCCCAAGTGGGAAGGAGAGAGAGAGGCGCCCCTTCTCCTAGTCCTAATAGGACTAGGGAAGGGGAAGGTGCGGCCAGCACTTGGGCCCCTTCTCTCCTTTCCACTAAGGCCCATGTTGGCCCATTAGCATTCGGGGGTTCGGTAACCTCCGGTACTTGGTAAAATTCCCAATTTCACCCGGAACACTTCCGATGTCCAAACATAGACTTCCAATATATGAATCTTTATGTCTCGACCATTTCGAGACTCCTCGTCACGTCCGTGATCTCATCCGGGACTCGAACAACCTTCGGTACAGAAACATCATAACAACTCATAGTAGCTGTCGCCGAAGCGTTAAGCGTGCGGACCCTACGGGTTCGAGAACTATGTAGACATGACCGAGACACCTCTCCGGTCAATAACCAATAGCGGGACCTGGATGCCCATATTGGCTCCTACATATTCTACGAAGATCTTTATCGGTCAGACCGCATAACAACATACGTTGTTCCCTTTGTCATCGGTATGTTACTTGCCCGAGATTCGATCGTCGGTATCCAATACCTAGTTCAATCTCGTTACCGGCAAGTCTCTTTACTCGTTCCGTAATACATCATCTCACAACTAACTCATTAGTTGCAATGCTTGCAAGGCTTATGTGATGTGCATTACCGAGAGGGCCCAGAGATACCTCTCCGACAATCGGAGTGACAAATCCTAATCTCGAAATATGCTAACCCAACATGTACCTTCGGAGACACCTGTAATGTACCTTTATAATCACCCAGTTACGTTGTGACGTTTGGTAGCACCCAAAGAGATCCTCAGGCAAACGCGAGTTGCATAATATCAAAGTCATAGGAACATGTATAAGTCATGAAGAAAAGCAATAGCAACAAACTATACGATCAGGTGCTATGCTAATGGAATGGGTCATGTCAATCAGATCATTCAACCAATGATGTGATCCCGTTAATCAAATAACAACTCCTTGTTCATGGTTTAGGAAACACAACCATCTTTGATTAACGAGCTAGTCAAGTAGAGGCATACTAGTGACACTCTGTAGGTTTATGTATTCACACATGTATTATGTTTCCTGTTAATACAATTCTAGCATGAATAATAAACATTTATCATGATATAAGGAAATAAATAATAACTTTATTATTGCCTCTAGGGCATATTTCCTTCAGGCTGCCCCACCCATGCGTCACCGTAAGTTGGAGGTTGCAGTAAATTGATAGTCTTGGAAGAGTGGGCCTGGTCAAGTCAGTCATGTAGTAGCTGCTAGTGACCTGATTCTGGACAACATTGTCCATCTTGCGGAACTCCTTGTGCATGCCAATGGGGAACGCAGAAGGCTTGGTCTCCTGCTTCTTTGTCTTGGTTGTCAACACGACGACATTCACCTCCTTTTCAGCAGCTAGTTGCATCGAGTCTTCTTGTTTGACAGGTTAGAGTACAATCGGCTTGGACATTGTACAAGTAGCTGCCTCGTTGGTCTCCTTGCCGAACTGAACCTTGCCACGACATTGCGAATGGCTACATCATCAGGTCATAGTACAATGCATGTTAGATAGTTATAGTTTATGATAACCTTTGCAGGCATGCTGAACATGATATATTAAGGAAACGAAGATCAAAGGTAGCAATAGCACATGCATAAAAGTTTCAGGCGATATTTCCATTTTTAGTGAAATTAAAGTAGAGAAGGACAAGCTAAGGCCATGTATGCACAACCAACATATGAAAGACCAATGTACTATAGTCGGGCATCATTTCAGTTCATAGATAATCAGTGAACAAGAGGGCATCATTTTAGTTCAAAACCAACCTGCTATGTAAATTCATGCTAATTGAAAGGGTAAAACTACTAACCCATCTTCAGTAATTCTACAGCCAGAGAAAGTTAGAACATAACTGCTCATTATAAATTCTAGGAATGATTTTCATCACTATGCCATGTTACAAAAAATACCCCCACCCAAAGGTTAAAACCTAAGAGTGAAAAAAATGTATTTCAGAGTTCATGTAATATCCAGAAAATATTGAGCATCAACTGATCCACACATATTGCAGCCTAGAGAAAATGGCTATCTGAATTTCTAGGAACTTATGAATGCTTAATAAAATCAATTAGCTTTAGGAGAAACATACAACACTATCTAACTCAACAGTTACTCATTAATTCCCTATTATGACTTTTTGTGCTAACACTACAACCTAAAACAGTAAAATCATATAACAGCAAATGGAGGTACATCCAAGTGAATTGGACCATGATTATTCTATGTACAAAGCATCACCAATTTGTTTCTTATACATATATTAAGATTGATCCGCATATCGAATTTAGTATTATCAGAAAAATATGCGATTGATGCACATAACTATTGCTTGTGCTTAAAAAAAAATACAAATTGGCAATGTGGATGTAAAACTACAACCAATGGTATAAAATGAGCTATTCTGCTTCCGCTCGTTAGATTTTCAAAGACAATCTAATGATTGGCAAGCACAAACAATAGTTTCCACTACAAATAACCTCCAAAACGAAAAGGAAACAAGCTAGTGTGGAATCGCTAATACACCAGAGACCACTATTTGCCCTAACTGACGATAAATAGATATAGAAGGTGGCGGGATAAATGTCTCAATGGCTTTAAAACATGAAAATTCTTTAGACGAACTTGTAAGCAAGACTCACCTATTCACACCTTCAGCACCAGATTCAAGCAAGAATAAACATACACACACATATGGAGTCTCATATTCCAACTATAGAATGGATCCATAACTGCATATTTCCTAATAAATTCATCAAATAATGTTTAATTAGCGTAGCCATCTTGTATATATGGCTTTACTCTGGAGATAAAATTATTAATATCTGCTAGATACAATAATGTTCTAGACATCGTTGTGAGCAAAAAATATGGGTCTCCAAATCTGAACTAACAATATTAGCCCAACAGATTAGGAAATCTGCTCCTACATGCATGCATGATAGACCATCGATCTTATCTTCATCAACGAAAAGGAAAAGAATAAGAATAAAACAAATTGCAGTGACTGTGGGTATGAACATTTTCAGCAATCAGCAGTCATGCATTTAAAATGTCTGAGATGCTTTCGATTCCCCCACCAATTGAAACACCCTGATAAAAGCTCTAATCAGATCTAGCGACTCGGCAAAAATTCAAAAAAGGAAAAGAGCTTCCACTAAAAGCAATTGGTACCGTTATTTCCTTCTTCTTATTTTCGAAGGCAACCAATTTTCATCTCTCAAAGCTTCATCAGCTGCACATAGAACATATATGCTATAAATCCCATTATTTCCTTCTTCTGAGTTTCCGAAGGCAGACAATTTGCATCCCTGAAAGACTCATCAGCTGCGCATAGAGCATATGCTATAAATCCCAAATATACTGTCATGGAAACAAAAATGTTCAATAACCAATTCAAAATCTGAAACAAAGTTTAACTATGAGACATAAAACATCACCAGTTACATATTAGTCATACGGTAGCATCTCATCAGAACATAACATATTTCCAATTGTAGAAGAGAGACAGTCGGTCGACCACAATGAACGTGTAACTAATAACTTCTATCTACTTAAATCATAGAGATACCTGGCAGAAGAAACGCCAAAAACAGGTCCAACAAAGTGTTGTGGCATTGTAGAATGTTACTCCAAATGGCACTGAAGATAAGGGTCCTTATATCAGTACAGTTATCACATGACAGTATTGCAGCATTGTCTACGGGAAAGCATGTATAGTATGCTGAAACATAACAACCTTATTTAAATTTCTCTTGATGAAATCCAAGAATGCACCGACACAGATACATGTATTAGTATAAGGCTGATAAGGATACGTAAATTCGCCATTTCCTAAAAGCACCAATATGGGGATACGCTCTTTTTAGTTCACAAAAAATATATCATCACCATCAGCTAATTAAAATTCAGTTCATTGAATCAGTACACAACTTCATCAGCATTTTGTGCATAACATTCCCATCAGCGAGGGTGAGTTACCTAGCATGCACAGAGCAGGGCGACCTCGGCAGGTGTGGGCAGAGTGCTCACCAGTCCGGTCAGATCTGCCAACATCCCGAGCTCCACCATCGCAGGCAACTCAAAGTCCCGGCCTTTGGCGAGAGAACAAACACAACCAACAGTCAACAAGATGAGAAGAAGCAAGAAATCATGCTGGATCAAAAGGATGTCAAGTAGCAATTCATATATGATAAATCACAAGTGGAACAATCGCAGAAAAGGGAACAACAATCCAATCTCACAATGACAGTGGGAATACCAATTTATACCGGATAGTTAGGCCTCGTGTCCACGCCTCCTCGTCGAAGAAATACACGGGAGTGACAACTACTAAACTAAAGCAAAACAACAGAGAAGAAACCTACCCATGAGAATAGAAAAATAACTAAAATAATAATAATAGGAAGAGAATGAATGGAGTTACCGTCAGCCAGCTAAGGTCTTGATCATTAGTTTCCTTTTATTTTGAGGGATTGATTGTTACTTTCCTACCCAGGCAAACATATAACTAATAATGTATATGCTTGAAAGAAAAATAAGATATAGAGTAGCCTTAGAAATACTTCTCTTTCACTACTTAAGTGATGGTGTACGAGCATGAATTAATTTTTGAGGGGTTGCACACCAGATTGTATTCAATAATTCATACGATAGCAAAAAAAATGCTTCCATCCTGATCTTTCACACCCAATAATTACTTGTCTTATCCTTTATAACATATTGTATATCTATTTCCCACATTAATATGCTCGATGTTTCTTTAATCGCCAATCCCTAGCGCTACATGACCATCAGGTAATGTAGGTACTGAACATTACGACTGATAAGCTTCTTGTCAGCAAAAACGTTTTAAAAGTCAACGCTGAAAAGATAGTACATCTATTGGAAGCAGCAAGAATGCAGCACACAATTACATACATATATCATTTATAAATGTAATCTTCATTCCTACTTAACAATGAAACTGTCAACGGGGATGCATAATATAAACCCAGATGCAATAATTGATGTCTATATTTTACTGGGTGATGGGAACATGTAGGCTGCGTCATACGAATCCAAAAGCAATTGGAATTCTGCAAGGAGGCAAACAAATCGCTAAGTGAGAATGACTCTTTCCTCGATAATGGCTGTTTTTTATGTTTGAACAAAACAACGGCAAAGCTTACGAGACCTTGTTTTGTCTGATCCTATGAGAGAATGTAAGCCCTGCCCAAATTGAACAACACTACAGAGGACTAAAAAACAGAGTGCAAATTCAGGAGGACTAAACCATTACATACCCAGTGGTCGTTCACATCGACTACCTTAGTCCTGCGCCGTTCTCCAGCAGCACATCGTCCATGGCCATGGCCTCGCTTTAACGTCGTCCAGCGCAGCAGCGATGCCTGCTGCACACGTTCTTCCAATTTACGCTCCCCACATGCTGCAAAAGACCAACGAAACACATGCGTGCTCGAATCATTCAACAAGGTGGCCCAAATCAGTGCCAATTCAAGGCCAGCAGTAGCAAAAATCATGTACATAATGAGAATTTCAAAAGGAAAGATCATGCATATATATATAGAAGAAACACTATTAGACATGATTTTGAGCAATCCAAGAATCTGGTAAAAGTTAAATGTCAAATGTATAGGGAATATTAGTATTATCTTTCTCATACCTTCTCTTCATTCTGGAAAAGACAATAATTAGAGATATATATACCATGCAGATAATTGAGATTTTGTTAACACGTGCTACACACATCAACCTGCACTGTGTTGGTAAATTATTCAGAAAAAAAATTGACATAGAGCAGGATGAAATCATATTTCAGTCTGGAAATAGAAAAACAGTATACCTATTATCCCATCTCAGTAAATATTTGCCACTCAAGATAGTAGTACAATAATCTGTACCAACAAAATAGGGCAGGTCATAACCAAAAACTCAAGACGAGTTTGAGCTCTTTATTGAGAATCAGACCAAGAACAATAGAAAATTTAAGAAAGAAGACGGAAGATGAGGCATAGCTTACTGTGTGGTTGGACCTGATCCAGCCGAAGAGGAAGCAATCAGGCATCATGGACCCTGTTGTGGAAGGCCTCGATGGCAAATAAGGACCCCAGCCGGCAGGGCAGTGTTGAGCAATGGCAAGACGGAGACGTCGACATGCTTCACGCGCAGCCCCTGGACAGACTCCTCAAACACCTCCGCTGCTGTTCAACGACGGGTCAGCTACGTCTGTGCGTGCGTGAGCAAAGTGAAGAAGGTTCGGATCAGAGAACGTACTGGCGTGGAGGAGGCCTTGCGAAGAGAGCCCATCCTCGAGATGCCTGATCCATACCATACTGCATCCCACGCAGCCGCTGTTGACCACCGAAGCACATCGTCCCACTTCGATTCCATCCAGTGGGAGGTCCGCGACATCCAGATGGAGCCACCTCCATTGCCAATTCTACCACCCGAGTACCGCATCACCTGGCTGTCTTCTTCATCTCCGGCAAGCCAACGCCATCGGGCTTTCGTCTTTAAAAACTGAAAATTGTTACACACTAAAGAGTACAAGACGAACAAATAATTATTGCAATATTTTGACCCTGCGACCTGAAGTGCACTGGGTGAATACCAGTTAGTATCCTTAAATGTTCATAATCAAGAATTCTTTTGTGAATATCACTTAGAAAGTTAGAATCATGAAGAACGAATTTTACACATAACCGCTTGGCAGGAGCGGTTCGCTGTCTTATCAAATTATACGCATAGACAGTGACTTAATGAAAAGATTTATTCTTGACACACACTAAAGGAATGAAATTAACAACTTCATTAACACCCAATGACCTATTCCTCAGGTTGATTTATCAAATTGAATTAGTAGGCGGGCTGGCTCAACAACACCGGTGTTAGGTACCAGATATCTCTCTCACGATCTACGGGATACAAGCTTCGATTACACACGAATTGGATTACAGGAGGGGAGAGGAATGAGATAGAGGAAGAGCAGAGGAAGGAGAAGGAGGTAGCCGCCGCCGGTTTCGTCCGTGATCCACTGGATGAGTTGGTCGTTGCTTCTGCCCAGGTACTTGTAGCTGCAGCGGCCAAAGGATTCCTACCCGGGCCAGGCCCATGTGATGTGCACATGCAAGCCCCCGCGCAAGTATGGGCTAGGGTTGGGCCCTGACATCCCCTTCTTGAAATTCAGCTTGACCCCAAGCCGACTCCACCAGGAACCTCCGGATCCCATTGCACTCGATTGTCCTTGAATAGCTCAAAGGCGCAGTGGTAGCGAAGTAGGGAATGACTTTAACGACGCAGGAGTAGTAGTCGTGGACAATGGCGCCCAACTCGAAGAAGATGTCGAGGAAGTAGTCGTTGTCAAAGCCGTCGACGGAGCCTTGTGCGAAGCCGGTAGCGACAATGATGACACCCCTCCCTTCTTGAGAATGTTCTTGATCCAAGCAGGTGCATAACACCATTTCACCCATGCTCCGTGCTCCCTCGCTGATTAGCTCTGGCCTCTGATTCATTGATGGTTGACGATCAGAAACTGGCAAGGCCACAAGACAGCGGACAACCAAAATCATGGCACAACTTGGTCCTTGAAAGACCTCCTGTCGAGTCAATTTGATTATCAACAATAATGAAAATCCTCCAGGATCCCAAGACCTGCCTCGTTGGTAGAGGTGCAAGTCAGGTTCCAGCATACCAACATCACCAGTGAACGCAGAAGTTGAATAGAGCCAAGACAGGGAGCATATGTTGTTATAGGCTTCGAGTTGTTTCTTGAAAATGCGCAGCCGATAAGCAAGGAATAGCCTAGGCTCATATGACACAACCCGTACAAGAAGGTCATTGGTTCCTTTGAATCTCGAGTTGAACCATGCATCAGCCCTTATACTTGCCGAGTTAACCACTACGCAGTATTGCACTGAATCAGTTATATGCACAGTGCAATCACACAGACTGATTTGACTGGAATCCTCTATTCTCAAATATGCAAGGCGGGGTTGCTGATTCAACTGGAGTAAGAACACCCAGTTTTTAGGACTTTGCTTCAGTGGAACTTGCGCATAATATTCAGAACGAGAGCTCTTTGCATGCGAGGCTGTACAGGACACACGAATAGCAGCAGTAAATGACACCAGAAGGTCAGACCCAATATCCACATTGCGAAATTCCAATTCAGTCAGTCCTTCAGCACAACGAGTGGTTGCACTTGCACACATCTCTAAAATCTTCTTAAATTTGTGAGTAACAGGAATGCCCCAATGGCAGCATCTGACAAGTTCCATGGCTCTTTGTGTTTAGACGCAACATCTCCAGTGTTCCACAATATCTCAAGCCACAAACGAGTAGCGGCCTCCTTGACCTGTGCTGCTCTGAAGTTGCCTGAAAATGGTGGCCACAGTAGCTCCAGCGGCACATTCTCTTGATCATGTACTTCAAAGGACGACTGCACAAAAGAGATCACTGACCACCACTCTATAGCACACAAGTGTAAATCATCCATTATCGGCGTTATCAGCTGACTTGGGACATGTATATTCTTTTGTCTAGGAGGAATCCAGCAAATAACCTTCGGACAAAGACATGGCTGCAGCTGCAAACTTGCCAAATACGTTGAGGATTCAGGAGACCAAGCAAATTGTGGCCACGGCATGGGTCGTATCACCTTTTCGTCTGCTTGATCCACCAGAAATGATGGCAAGGCGTTGGTTGTAGCTCGGCCTTGCTGCCATTACCTTGCAAAATGAGAGCTCCTTCTCCAATCACCCTCTGTAGCCTTACTATCTGGTGACAATTATCAGCTATAGTTATCACCACTATATGAACCAAAGAAGATATCTCCCAAAAAGGCCAATGCAGCAGAGCTAGTAAATACACCATCCTGTCGTGTATGTTCTCAGCCTGAAAGTGGATAGACATGCCACACAAAGGGACTTCAGGGTCTCCCTTATTGAAGGTTCGGTGAACAGATTGATCCAACTCAACCGTGTTGTTATCCCCTGAAGTCAAGATACCCTGGTCGGGCGCTCTTAGCAGTACAAACTGTCCTGTCCAGAGAAACATGTTGCTCTTCATAAGCATTAAGAACATTAGCTGCAACTATATCAGTTGACTGCGACGAAGGACCACAAAACATTGGAGAAGGCATGTCTATTGCAAATCCAACAGACTCTACTAGAAGCTGAAGCAGTCTCTGAACCGGAGCATTTTCGAACCCAACAAACGGACCGTGTGCCTTGTGTGGTAATAGATTGTGCTTCAGTACTTCTCCTGGATCCCAGGTCAACGGAAAATTAGTGTTGCCTTGAACATACTGAGTAGGAGGTGGCCATTCTTGCAATTCGTGCTTCATCCTTGGCTGCTGGTCCGGTGGCCACCACACATATTCAGAGTCACCGGAGACGCAACCACAAGCTTTGCCATGGAACAGAACAATGTCTTGCATAGCAATTTGATTAGGAAGCACGCCGACGATGGTAGTGGGCGACGAGAGTGACGGGGTGGCAACAACTCGGTACGAATCATCTGCCGAACAATTCACGAATGTCTTGGTGATGCAGTCCAGGGGCACATTGTAGGTAACCTCGAAGATCTCCTTGGCCTTTGTGGTGGATGAGGAAATGCCAGTAGGTACTGCAGGTGTGGTGAGGACACCAGGAGGGGTCTCCACCGCTGCGTGCTTGCCGGGTTGGAAGTCAACACCGTGGCAGTCACCACTGCGAGGGACTCGGCACTCACGGCAGAGTCGGTGAACTGCTCAACCTCCTTGTTGCTGAGGTCGACGACGGGCTCGGGGCTGGTGGTGGTGACCTTGTTGACGATGTCGGTGGTGGTGACCTGGTGCAAGCATTCCGTCGAACATGTGCTGGGCACCAACTCGACGCAGACAAGGGACCCATCATGGGCGACCTCGAGGACCTCCTGGGCCTTGGCGTTGGAGCAGGAGACGCCGGGGGCCAGGCGTGGGCGAGGTGTGCGTCGTGGTTGAGGTCGCTGGATCGACAAGAGGGGTAACCACGGGAGGGTCACCGGCGCTTGCAACCCCCAGCAGTGAGCTTATCTCCTCGGCCTTAGCACATAATCCCTTGAGATACCACATCAACTGCTCATTGGCAGACATGGCATCCCACTCTAGTGGTTTGACAGCGGACATGGCGCCGTCGCCGGTGGATTTGGAAGAAAAATTGGGGGAAATTGAGGGGGGGAGGGTGGTGCACGGCTCTGTATACCAGATGTTAGGTACCAGATATCTCTCTCACGATCTACGGGATACAAGCTTTGATTACACATGAATTGGATTACAGGAGGGGAGAGGAATGAGATAGAGGAAGAGCAGAGGAAGGAGAAGGAGGTAGCCGCCGCCGGTTTCGTCCGTGATCCACTGGATGAGTTGGTCGTTGCTTCTGCCCAGGTACTTGTAGCTGCAGCGGCCAGAGGATTCCTAGCCGGGCCAGGCCCATGTGATGTGCACAGGCAAGCCCACGCGCAAGTATGGGCTAGGGTTGGGCCCTGACATCCCCCCCTTCTTGAAATTCAGCTTGACCCCAAGCCGACTCCACCAGGAACCTCCCGGATCCCATTGCACTCGATTGTCCTTGAATAGCTCAAAGGCGCAGTGGTAGCAAAGTAGGGAATGACTTTAACGACGCAGGAGTAGTAGTCGTGGACAATGGCGCCCAACTTCGAAGAAGATGTCGAGGAAGTAGTCGTTGTCAAAGCCGTCGACGGAGCCTTGTGCTGAAGCCGGTAGCGACAATGATGACACCCCTCCCTCCTTGAGAATGTTCTTGATCCGAGCAGGTACATAACATCATTTCACCCATGCTCCGTGCTCCCTCGCTGATTAGCTCTGGCCTCTGATTCATTGATGGTTGACGATCAGAAACTGGCAAGGCCACAAGACAGCGGACAACCAAAATCATGGCACAACTTGGTCCTTGAAAGACCTCCTGTCGAGTCAATTTGATTATCAACAATAATGAAAATCCTCCAGGATCCCAAGACCTGCCTCGTTGGTAGAGGTGCAAGTCAGGTTCCAGCATACCAACATCACCAGTGAACGCAGAAGTTGAATAGAGCCAAGACAGGGAGCATATGTTGTTATAGGCTTCGAGTTGTTTCTTGAAAATGCGCAGCCGATAAGCAAGGAATAGCCTAGGCTCATATGACACAACCCGCATAAGAAGGTCATTGGTTCCTTTGAATCTCGAGTTGAACCATGCATCAGCCCTTATACTTGCCGAGTTAACCACTACGCAGTATTGCACTGAATCAGTTATATGCACAGTGCAATCACACAGACTGATTTGACTGGAATCCTCTATTCTCAAATATGCAAGGCGGGTTGCTGATTCAACTGGAGTAAGAACACCCAGTTTTTAGGACTTTGCTTCAGTGGAACTTGCGCATAATATTCAGAACGAGAGCTCTTTGCATGCGAGGCTGTACAGGACACACGAATAGCAGCAGTAAATGACACCAGAAGGTCAGACCCAATATCCACATTGCGAAATTCCAATTCAGTCAGTCCTTCAGCACAACGAGTGGTTGCACTTGCACACATCTCTAAAATCTTCTTAAATTTGTGAGTAACAGGAATGCCCCCAATGGCAGCATCTGACAAGTTCCATGGCTCTTTGTGTTTAGACGCAACATCTCCAGTGTTCCACAATATCTCAAGCCACAAACGAGTAGCGGCCTCCTTGACCTGTGCTGCTCTGAAGTTGCCTGAAAATGGTGGCCACAGTAGCTCCAGCGGCACATTCTCTTGATCATGTACTTCAAAGGACGACTGCACAAAAGAGATCACTGACCACCACTCTATAGCACACAAGTGTAAATCATCCATTATCGGCGTTATCAGCTGACTTGGGACATGTATATTCTTTTGTCTAGGAGGAATCCAGCAAATAACCTTCGGACAAAGACATGGCTGCAGCTGCAAACTTGCCAAATACGTTGAGGATTCAGGAGACCAAGCAAATTGTGGCCACGGCATGGGTCGTATCACCTTTTCGTCTGCTTGATCCACCAGAAATGATGGCAAGGCGTTGGTTGTAGCTCGGCCTTGCTGCCATTACCTTGCAAAATGAGAGCTCCTTCTCCAATCACCCTCTGTAGCCTTACTATCTGGTGACAATTATCAGCTATAGTTATCACCACTATATGAACCAAAGAAGATATCTCCCAAAAAGGCCAATGCAGCAGAGCTAGTAAATACACCATCCTGTCGTGTATGTTCTCAGCCTGAAAGTGGATAGACATGCCACACAAAGGGACTTCAGGGTCTCCCTTATTGAAGGTTCGGTGAACAGATTGATCCAACTCAACCGTGTTGTTATCCCCTGAAGTCAAGATACCCTGGTCGGGGGCGCTCTTAGCAGTACAAACTGTCCTGTCCAGAGAAACATGTTGCTCTTCATAAGCATTAAGAACATTAGCTGCAACTATATCAGTTGACTGCGACGAAGGACCACAAAACATTGGAGAAGGCATGTCTATTGCAAATCCAACAGACTCTACTAGAAGCTGAAGCAGTCTCTGAACCGGAGCATTTTCGAACCCAACAAACGGACCGTGTGCCTTGTGTGGTAATAGATTGTGCTTCAGTACTTCTCCTGGATCCCAGGTCAACGGAAAATTAGTGTTGCCTTGAACATACTGAGTAGGAGGTGGCCATTCTTGCAATTCGTGCTTCATCCTTGGCTGCTGGTCCGGTGGCCACCACACATATTCAGAGTCACCGAGACGCAACCACAAGCTTTGCCATGGAACAGAACAATGTCTTGCATAGCAATTTGATTAGGAAGCACGCCGACGATGGTAGTGGGCGACGAGAGTGACGGGGTGGCAACAACTCGGTACGAATCATCTGCCGAACAATTCACGAATGTCTTGGTGATGCAGTCCAGGGGCACATTGTAGGTAACCTCGAAGATCTCCTTGGCCTTTGTGGTGGATGAGGAAATGCCAGTAGGTACTGCAGGTGTGGTGAGGACACCAGGAGGGGTCTCCACCGCTGCGTGCTTGCCCGGGTTGGAAGTCAACACCGTGGCAGTCACCACTGCGAGGGACTCGGCACTCACGGCAGAGTCAGTGAACTGCTCAACCTCCTTGTTGCTGAGGTCGACGACGGGCTCGGGGCTGGTGGTGGTGACCTTGTTGACGATGTCGGTGGTGGTGACCTGGTGCAAGCATTCCGTCGAACATGTGCTGGGCACCAACTCGACGCAGACAAGGGACCCATCATGGACGACCTCGAGGACCTCCTGGGCCTTGGCGTTGGAGCAGGAGACGCCGGGGCGGGCGTGGACGAGGTGTGCGTCGTGGTTGAGGTCGCTGGATCGACAAGAGGGGTAACCACGGAGGGTCACGGCGCTTGCAACCCCAGCAGTGAGCTTATCTCCTCGGCCTTAGCACATAATCCCTTGAGATACCACATCAACTGCTCATTGGCAGACATGGCATCCCACTCTAGTGGTTTGACAGCGGACATGGCGCCGTCGCGGTGGATTTGGAAGAAAAATTGGGGGAAATTGAGGGGGGGAGGGTGGTGCCTGGCTCTGTATACCAGATGTTAGGTACCAGATATCTCTCTCACGATCTACGGGATACAAGCTTTGATTACACATGAATTGGATTACAGGAGGGGAGAGGAATGAGATAGAGGAAGAGCAGAGGAAGGAGAAGGAGGTAGCCGCCGGTTTCGTCCGTGATCCACTGGATGAGTTGGTCGTTGCTTCTGCCCAGGTACTTGTAGCTGCAGCGGCCAGAGGATTCCTAGCCGGGCCAGGCCCATGTGATGTGCACAGGCAAGCCCGCAGCAAGTATGGGCTAGGGTTGGGCCCTGACATCCCCTTCTTGAAATTCAGCTTGACCCCAAGCCGACTCCACCAGGAACCTCCCGGATCCCATTGCACTCGATTGTCCTTGAATAGCTCAAAGGCGCAGTGGTAGCGAAGTAGGGAATGACTTTAACGACGCAGGAGTAGTAGTCGTGGACAATGGCGCCCAACTTCGAAGAAGATGTCGAGGAAGTAGTCGTTGTCAAAGCCGTCGACGGAGCCTTGTGCGAAGCAGTAGCGACAATGATGACACCCCTCTCTTCTTGAGAATGTTCTTGATCCAAGCAGGTGCATAACACCATTTCACCCATGCTCCGTGCTCCCTCGCTGATTAGCTCTGGCCTCTGATTCATTGATGGTTGACGATCAAAAACTGGCAAGGCCACAAGACAGCGGACAACCAAAATCATGGCACAACTTGGTCCTTGAAAGACCTCCTGTCGAGTCAATTTGATTATCAACAATAATGAAAATCCTCCAGGATCCCAAGACCTGCCTCGTTGGTAGAGGTGCAAGTCAGGTTCCAGCATACCAACATCACCAGTGAACGCAGAAGTTGAATAGAGCCAAGACAGGGAGCATATGTTGTTATAGGCTTGAGTTGTTTCTTGAAAATGCGCAGCCGATAAGCAAGGAATAGCCTAGGCTCATATGACACAACCCGTACAAGAAGGTCATTGGTTCCTTTGAATCTCGAGTTGAACCATGCATCAGCCCTTATACTTGCCGAGTTAACCACTACGCAGTATTGCACTGAATCAGTTATATGCACAGTGCAATCACACAGACTGATTTGACTGGAATCCTCTATTCTCAAATATGCAAGGCAGGGTTGCTGATTCAACTGGAGTAAGAACACCCAGTTTTAGGACTTTGCTTCAGTGGAACTTGCGCATAATATTCAGAACGAGAGCTCTTTGCATGCGAGGCTGTACAGGACACACGAATAGCAGCAGTAAATGACACCAGAAGGTCAGACCCAATATCCACATTGCGAAATTCCAATTCAGTCAGTCCTTCAGCACAACGAGTGGTTGCACTTGCACACATCTCTAAAATCTTCTTAAATTTGTGAGTAACAGGAATGCCCCCAATGGCAGCATCTGACAAGTTCCATGGCTCTTTGTGTTTAGACGCAACATCTCCAGTGTTCCACAATATCTCAAGCCACAAGCAGTAGCGGCCTCCTTGACCTGTGCTGCTCTGAAGTTGCCTGAAAATGGTGGCCACAGTAGCTCCAGCGGCACATTCTCTTGATCATGTACTTCAAAGGACGACTGCACAAAAGAGATCACTGACCACCACTCTATAGCACACAAGTGTAAATCATCCATTATCGGCGTTATCAGCTGACTTGGGACATGTATATTCTTTTGTCTAGGAGGAATCCAGCAAATAACCTTCGGACAAAGACATGGCTGCAGCTGCAAACTTGCCAAATACGTTGAGGATTCAGGAGACCAAGCAAACTGTGGCCACGGCATGGGTCGTATCACCTTTTCGTCTGCTTGATCCACCAGAAATGATGGCAAGGCGTTGGTTGTAGCTCGGCCTTGCTGCCATTACCTTGCAAAATGAGAGCTCCTTCTCCAATCACCCTCTGTAGCCTTACTATCTGGTGACAATTATCAGCTATAGTTATCACCACTATATGAACCAAAGAAGATATCTCCCAAAAAGGCCAATGCAGCAGAGCTAGTAAATACACCATCCTGTCGTGTATGTTCTCAGCCTGAAAGTGGATAGACATGCCACACAAAGGGACTTCAGGGTCTCCCTTATTGAAGGTTCGGTGAACAGATTGATCCAACTCAACCGTGTTGTTATCCCCTGAAGTCAAGATACCCTGGTCGGGGGCGCTCTTAGCAGTACAAACTGTCCTGTCCAGAGAAACATGTTGCTCTTCATAAGCATTAAGAACATTAGCTGCAACTATATCAGTTGACTGCGACGAAGGACCACAAAACATTGGAGAAGGCATGTCTATTGCAAATCCAACAGACTCTACTAGAAGCTGAAGCAGTCTCTGAACCGGAGCATTTTCGAACCCAACAAACGGACCGTGTGCCTTGTGTGGTAATAGATTGTGCTTCAGTACTTCTCCTGGATCCCAGGTCAACGGAAAATTAGTGTTGCCTTGAACATACTGAGTAGGAGGTGGCCATTCTTGCAATTCGTGCTTCATCCTTGGCTGCTGGTCCGGTGGCCACCACACATATTCAGAGTCACCGGAGACGCAACCACAAGCTTTGCCATGGAACAGAACAATGTCTTGCATAGCAATTTGATTAGGAAGCACGCCCGACGATGGTAGTGGGCGACGAGAGTGACGGGGTGGCAACAACTCGGTACGAATCATCTGCCGAACAATTCACGAATGTCTTGGTGATGCAGTCCAGGGGCACATTGTAGGTAACCTCGAAGATCTCCTTGGCCTTTGTGGTGGATGAGGAAATGCCAGTAGGTACTGCAGGTGTGGTGAGGACACCAGGAGGGGTCTCCACCGCTGCGTACTTGCCCGGGTTGGAAGTCAACACCGTGGCAGTCACCACTGCGAGGGACTCGGCACTCACGGCAGAGTCAGTGAACTGCTCAACCTCCTTGTTGCTGAGGTCGACGACGGGCTCGGGGCTGGTGGTGGTGACCTTGTTGACGATGTCGGTGGTGGTGACCTGGTGCAAGCATTCCGTCGAACATGTGCTGGGCACCAACTCGACGCAGACAAGGGACCCATCATGGGCGACCTCGAGGACCTCCTGGGCCTTGGCGTTGGAGCAGGAGACGCCGGGACGGGCGTGGACGAGGTGTGCGTCGTGGTTGAGGTCGCTGGATCGACAAGAGGGGTAACCACGGAGGGTCACCGCGCTTGCAACCCCAGCAGTGAGCTTATCTCCTCGGCCTTAGCACATAATCCCTTGAGATACCACATCAACTGCTCATTGGCAGACATGGCATCCCACTCTAGTGGTTTGACAGCGGACATGGCGCCGTCGCCGGTGGATTTGGAAGAAAAATTGGGGGAAATTGAGGGGGGGGAGGGTGGTGCCTGGCTCTGTATACCAGATGTTAGGTACCAGATATCTCTCTCACGATCTACGGGATACAAGCTTTGATTACACATGAATTGGATTACAGGAGGGGAGAGGAATGAGATAGAGGAAGAGCAGAGGAAGGAGAAGGAGGTAGCCGCTGCCGGTTTCGTCCGTGATCCACTGGATGAGTTGGTCGTTGCTTCTGCCCAGGTACTTGTAGCTGCAGCGGCCAGAGGATTCCTAGCCGGGCCAGGCCCATGTGATGTGCACAGGCAAGCCCACGCGCAAGTATGGGCTAGGGTTGGGCCCTGACATCCCCCCCTTCTTGAAATTCAGCTTGACCCCAAGCCGACTCCACCAGGAACCTCCCGGATCCCATTGCACTCGATTGTCCTTGAATAGCTCAAAGGCGCAGTGGTAGCCGAAGTAGGGAATGACTTTAACGACGCAGGAGTAGTAGTCGTGGACAATGGCGCCCAACTCGAAGAAGATGTCGAGGAAGTAGTCGTTGTCAAAGCCGTCGACGGAGCCTTGTGCGAAGCCGGTAGCGACAATGATGACACCCCTCCCTTCTTGAGAATGTTCTTGATCCAAGCAGGTGCATAACACCATTTCACCCATGCTCCGTGCTCCCTCGCTGATTAGCTCTGGCCTCTGATTCATTGATGGTTGACGATCAAAAACTGGCAAGGCCACAAGACAGCGGACAACCAAAATCATGGCACAACTTGGTCCTTGAAAGACCTCCTGTCGAGTCAATTTGATTATCAACAATAATGAAAATCCTCCAGGATCCCAAGACCTGCCTCGTTGGTAGAGGTGCAAGTCAGGTTCCAGCATACCAACATCACCAGTGAACGCAGAAGTTGAATAGAGCCAAGACAGGGAGCATATGTTGTTATAGGCTTCGAGTTGTTTCTTGAAAATGCGCAGCCGATAAGCAAGGAATAGCCTAGGCTCATATGACACAACCCGTACAAGAAGGTCATTGGTTCCTTTGAATCTCGAGTTGAACCATGCATCAGCCCTTATACTTGCCGAGTTAACCACTACGCAGTATTGCACTGAATCAGTTATATGCACAGTGCAATCACACAGACTGATTTGACTGGAATCCTCTATTCTCAAATATGCAAGGCGGGTTGCTGATTCAACTGGAGTAAGAACACCCAGTTTTAGGACTTTGCTTCAGTGGAACTTGCGCATAATATTCAGAACGAGAGCTCTTTGCATGCGAGGCTGTACAGGACACACGAATAGCAGCAGTAAATGACACCAGAAGGTCAGACCCAATATCCACATTGCAAAATTCCAATTCAGTCAGTCCTTCAGCACAACGAGTGGTTGCACTTGCACACATCTCTAAAATCTTCTTAAATTTGTGAGTAACAGGAATGCCCCCAATGGCAGCATCTGACAAGTTCCATGGCTCTTTGTGTTTAGACGCAACATCTCCAGTGTTCCACAATATCTCAAGCCACAAACGAGTAGCGGCCTCCTTGACCTGTGCTGCTCTGAAGTTGCCTGAAAATGGTGGCCACAGTAGCTCCAGCGGCACATTCTCTTGATCATGTACTTCAAAGGACGACTGCACAAAAGAGATCACTGACCACCACTCTATAGCACACAAGTGTAAATCATCCATTATCGGCGTTATCAGCTGACTTGGGACATGTATATTCTTTTGTCTAGGAGGAATCCAGCAAATAACCTTCGGACAAAGACATGGCTGCAGCTGCAAACTTGCCAAATACGTTGAGGATTCAGGAGACCAAGCAAATTGTGGCCACGGCATGGGTCGTATCACCTTTTCGTCTGCTTGATCCACCAGAAATGATGGCAAGGCGTTGGTTGTAGCTCGGCCTTGCTGCCATTACCTTGCAAAATGAGAGCTCCTTCTCCAATCACCCTCTGTAGCCTTACTATCTGGTGACAATTATCAGCTATAGTTATCACCACTATATGAACCAAAGAAGATATCTCCCAAAAAGGCCAATGCAGCAGAGCTAGTAAATACACCATCCTGTCGTGTATGTTCTCAGCCTGAAAGTGGATAGACATGCCACAAAGGGACTTCAGGGTCTCCCTTATTGAAGGTTCGGTGAACAGATTGATCCAACTCAACCGTGTTGTTATCCCCTGAAGTCAAGATACCCTGGTCGGGGGCGCTCTTAGCAGTACAAACTGTCCTGTCCAGAGAAACATGTTGCTCTTCATAAGCATTAAGAACATTAGCTGCAACTATATCAGTTGACTGCGACGAAGGACCACAAAACATTGGAGAAGGCATGTCTATTGCAAATCCAACAGACTCTACTAGAAGCTGAAGCAGTCTCTGAACCGGAGCATTTTCGAACCCAACAAACGGACCGTGTGCCTTGTGTGGTAATAGATTGTGCTTCAGTACTTCTCCTGGATCCCAGGTCAACGGAAAATTAGTGTTGCCTTGAACATACTGAGTAGGAGGTGGCCATTCTTGCAATTCGTGCTTCATCCTTGGCTGCTGGTCCGGTGGCCACCACACATATTCAGAGTCACCGAGACGCAACCACAAGCTTTGCCATGGAACAGAACAATGTCTTGCATAGCAATTTGATTAGGAAGCACGCCGGACGATGGTAGTGGGCGATTTAGAGTGACGGGGTGGCAACAACTCGGTGCGAATCATCTGCCGAACAATTCACGAATGTCTTGGTGATGCAGTCCAGGGGCACATTGTAGGTAACCTCGAAGATCTCCTTGGCCTTTGTGGTGGATGAGGAAATGCCAGTAGGTACTGCAGGTGTGGTGAGGACACCAGGAGGGGTCTCCACCGCTGCGCATTTGCCCGGGTTGGAAGTCAACACCGTGGCAGTCACCACTGCGAGGACTCGGCACTCACGGCAGAGTCGTGAACTGCTCAACCTCCTTGTTGCTGAGGTCGACGACGGGCTCGGGGCTGGTGGTGGTGACCTTGTTGACGATGTCGGTGGTGGTGACCTGGTGCAAGCATTCCGTCGAACATGTGCTGGGCACCAACTCGACGCAGACAAGGGACCCATCATGGACGACCTCGAGGACCTCCTGGGCCTTGGCGTTGGAGCAGGAGACGCCGGGGACGGGCGTGGACGAGGTGTGCGTCGTGGTTGAGGTCGCTGGATCGACAAGAGGGTAACCACGGGAGGGTCACCGGCGCTTGCAACCCCCAAAGCAGTGAGCTTATCTCCTCGGCCTTAGCACATAATCCCTTGAGATACCACATCAACTGCTCATTGGCAGACATGGCATCCCACTCTAGTGGTTTGACAGCGGACATGGCGCCGTCGCCGTGGATTTGGAAGAAAAATTGGGGAAATTGAGGGGGAGGGTGGTGCCTGGCTCAGATACCAGATGTTAGGTACCAGATATCTCTCTCACGATCTACGGGATACAAGCTTTGATTACACATGAATTGGATTACAGGAGGGAGAGGAATGAGATAGAGGAAGAGCAGAGGAAGGAGAAGGAGGTAGCCGCCGCGGTTTCGTCCGTGATCCACTGGATGAGTTGGTCGTTGCTTCTGCCCAGGTACTTGTAGCTGCAGCGCCAGAGGATTCCTAGCCGGGCCAGGCCCATGTGATGTGCACAGGCAAGCCCACGCGCAAGTATGGGCTAGGGTTGGGCCCGGACATCCCCCCCTTCTTGAAATTCAGCTTGACCCCCAGCCGACTCCACCCCGAACCTCCCGGATCCCATTGCACTCGATTGTCCTTGAATAGCTCAAAGGCGCAGTGGTAGCGAAGTAGGGAATGACTTTAACGACGCAGGAGTAGTAGTCGTGGACAATGGCGCCCAACTCGAAGAAGATGTCGAGGAAGTAGTCGTTGTCAAAGCCGTCGACGGAGCCTTGTGCGAAGCCGGTAGCGACAATGATGACACCCCTCCCTTCTTGAGAATGTTCTTGATCCGAGCAGGTACATAACATCATTTCACCCATGCTCCGTGCTCCTCGCTGATTAGCTCTGGCCTCTGATTCATTGATGGTTGACGATCAAAAACTGGCAAGGCCACAAGACAGCGGACAACCAAAATCATGGCACAACTTGGTCCTTGAAAGACCTCCTGTCGAGTCAATTTGATTATCAACAATAATGAAAATCCTCCAGGATCCCAAGACCTGCCTCGTTGGTAGAGGTGCAAGTCAGGTTCCAGCATACCAACATCACCAGTGAACGCAGAAGTTGAATAGAGCCAAGACAGGGAGCATATGTTGTTATAGGCTTCGAGTTGTTTCTTGAAAATGCGCAGCCGATAAGCAAGGAATAGCCTAGGCTCATATGACACAACCCGTACAAGAAGGTCATTGGTTCCTTTGAATCTCGAGTTGAACCATGCATCAGCCCTTATACTTGCCGAGTTAACCACTACGCAGTATTGCACTGAATCAGTTATATGCACAGTGCAATCACACAGACTGATTTGACTGGAATCCTCTATTCTCAAATATGCAAGGCGGGTTGCTGATTCAACTGGAGTAAGAACACCCAGTTTTTAGGACTTTGCTTCAGTGGAACTTGCATAATATTCAGAACGAGAGCTCTTTGCATGCGAGGCTGTACAGGACACACGAATAGCAGCAGTAAATGACACCAGAAGGTCAGACCCAATATCCACATTGCGAAATTCCAATTCAGTCAGTCCTTCAGCACAACGAGTGGTTGCACTTGCACACATCTCTAAAATCTTCTTAAATTTGTGAGTAACAGGAATGCCCCAATGGCAGCATCTGACAAGTTCCATGGCTCTTTGTGTTTAGACGCAACATCTCCAGTGTTCCACAATATCTCAAGCCACAAACGAGTAGCGGCCTCCTTGACCTGTGCTGCTCTGAAGTTGCCTGAAAATGGTGGCCACAGTAGCTCCAGCGGCACATTCTCTTGATCATGTACTTCAAAGGACGACTGCACAAAAGAGATCACTGACCACCACTCTATAGCACACAAGTGTAAATCATCCATTATCGGCGTTATCAGCTGACTTGGGACATGTATATTCTTTTGTCTAGGAGGAATCCAGCAAATAACCTTCGGACAAAGACATGGCTGCAGCTGCAAACTTGCCAAATACGTTGAGGATTCAGGAGACCAAGCAAATTGTGGCCACGGCATGGGTCGTATCACCTTTTCGTCTGCTTGATCCACCAGAAATGATGGCAAGGCGTTGGTTGTAGCTCGGCCTTGCTGCCATTACCTTGCAAAATGAGAGCTCCTTCTCCAATCACCCTCTGTAGCCTTACTATCTGGTGACAATTATCAGCTATAGTTATCACCACTATATGAACCAAAGAAGATATCTCCCAAAAAGGCCAATGCAGCAGAGCTAGTAAATACACCATCCTGTCGTGTATGTTCTCAGCCTGAAAGTGGATAGACATGCCACACAAAGGGACTTCAGGGTCTCCCTTATTGAAGGTTCGGTGAACAGATTGATCCAACTCAACCGTGTTGTTATCCCCTGAAGTCAAGATACCCTGGTCGGGGGCGCTCTTAGCAGTACAAACTGTCCTGTCCAGAGAAACATGTTGCTCTTCATAAGCATTAAGAACATTAGCTGCAACTATATCAGTTGACTGCGACGAAGGACCACAAAACATTGGAGAAGGCATGTCTATTGCAAATCCAACAGACTCTACTAGAAGCTGAAGCAGTCTCTGAACCGGAGCATTTTCGAACCCAACAAACGGACCGTGTGCCTTGTGTGGTAATAGATTGTGCTTCAGTACTTCTCCTGGATCCCAGGTCAACGGAAAATTAGTGTTGCCTTGAACATACTGAGTAGGAGGTGGCCATTCTTGCAATTCGTGCTTCATCCTTGGCTGCTGGTCCGGTGGCCACCACACATATTCAGAGTCACCGGAGACGCAACCACAAGCTTTGCCATGGAACAGAACAATGTCTTGCATAGCAATTTGATTAGGAAGCACGCCGGCGATGGTAGTGGGCGACGAGAGTGACGGGTGGCAACAACTCGGTACGAATCATCTGCCGAACAATTCACGAATGTCTTGGTGATGCAGTCCAGGGGCACATTGTAGGTAACCTCGAAGATCTCCTTGGCCTTTGTGGTGGATGAGGAAATGCCAGTAGGTACTGCAGGTGTGGTGAGGACACCAGGAGGGGTCTCCACCGCTGCGTACTTGCCCGGGTTGGAAGTCAACACCGTGGCAGTCACCACTGCGAGGGACTCGGCACTCACGGCAGAGTCAGTGAACTGCTCAACCTCCTTGTTGCTGAGGTCGACGACGGGCTCGGGGCTGGTGGTGGTGACCTTGTTGACGATGTCGGTGGTGGTGACCTGGTGCAAGCATTCCGTCGAACATGTGCTGGGCACCAACTCGACGCAGACAAGGGACCCATCATGGACGACCTCGAGGACCTCCTGGGCCTTGGCGTTGGAGCAGGAGACGCCGGGGACGGGCGTGGACGAGGTGTGCGTCGTGGTTGAGGTCGCTGGATCGACAAGAGGGGTAACCACGGGAGGGTCACCGGCGCTTGCAACCCCCAGCAGTGAGCTTATCTCCTCGGCCTTAGCACATAATCCCTTGAGATACCACATCAACTGCTCATTGGCAGACATGGCATCCCACTCTAGTGGTTTGACAGCGGACATGGCGCCGTCGCCGGTGGATTTGGAAGAAAAATTGGGGGAAATTGAGGGGGGGAGGGTGGTGCCTGGCTCTGTATACCAGATGTTAGGTACCAGATATCTCTCTCACGATCTACGGGATACAAGCTTTGATTACACACGAATTGGATTACAGGAGGGGAGAGGAATGAGATAGAGGAAGAGCAGAGGAAGGAGAAGGAGGTAGCCACCGCCGGTTTCGTCCGTGATCCACTGGATGAGTTGGTCGTTGCTTCTGCCCAGGTACTTGTAGCTGCAGCGGCCAGAGGATTCCTAGCCGGGCCAGGCCCATGTGATGTGCACAGGCAAGCCCACGCACAAGTATGGGCTAGGGTTGGGCCCTGACAACCGGGCTATAAGATGCAAGTTGTTCAAGAGAGACGGATGAAAAAGGCAAGCGACATGATCTTGGGGAGCACTGGTCACTTCTTCTCCAGCCTCCACGTGTGGTGCAGCCATGTAGTTGATGCACCTTTCGCTTTGCTCCACTTAGGCAATGCCTATCGCAGCACAATGCTCTTGGTGTGGTGCAGCCATGTAGTTGATGCACCTTTCGCTTTGCTCCACTTAGGCAATGCCTATCGCAGCACAATGCTCTTGAGCAAGGAGAAGTAGCAATTGGCCAGGTTCTTCGTGGTCTTTAACTCCTACATCAAAGGTCATAACTAATCGAACATGACAATCAATCTCAATCAAGCAACCGATCATTCAGTAACTAACTAAGAGAGACATGGTACTTACCACGCCAACGAGGTCATCTTCTAGAATTGCTAGTTCAACATCATCTCTATCAGGTCATCTCCCATCTGCCTCAGTCTTACCGGTGGGAGGTAATAGTGAAGAATAATCATGTCCAAGAGATGCAGCCTCAAACATCTCTTTGTTGCTGGAGTGACTTAGAGCTATTAAACCTGCTCCAAGACCAGCTAAAGCTGGACATACTATAACAGGGAGACCAATGTTTTTCCTTAGTAGTCAAAATTCTTTGTGAACCAAACAAGCAGCTGCCTACACTCACTACCCTGCAAAGCATGCCTAGAATAAGATCGAGTGGAAGCTCTGTAGAATATTACTTTAGTCAGTTGCATACTTAGACAACTGGAAATTTAGAAAACACCAAATACACATTAGGAAATTTCAGAATTGTGAGTTAATACCAACGAGGATGCGGTCATACCGGCCAGACCTGCCTGTAAAGTGCAGGGTGTGCTCCTTACCAATAGGGCACGATTAGGAGGTGGTAGGGGATGTTGTGCGCGCTGTTGACATGGCGGGTGGAGACGGCGGCCAGCGTGCGGCTCCCTAGAAGACGACCTTCTTCCGCCACCATGCCCAGCATCCTGGCAAGTCCGCCCTCCCGGCTCAGCACACGGACGACAAGCTCGACGGTGGCCTGGCTGGCGTACACCCGCTTCAGCGTCATTAGCTCAAACACCTCCCAGGCGACCCGGAACCGGCCGGTGCGCTGCGCCGCGTGCAGCACGGCGTTGAAGGCGGAGAGTGAAGGGAGCACGCGGTGGAGCGCCAGGTACCGGCAGGCCTTGAGGGTCTCCTCCGGGAGGCGGAGCTGCGCGTAGGCGTGCACCAGGAGGTGGAGGCCGCGGGCCGTCGCAGTAGTGCCGCTGTCCCGTAGGCCGCGGAGAAGGCGTCCAGGAAATGCGAAGCCGGCGAGGAGGAGTGCCTGGTGATGGCGGACTGGAGGAGGACGGAGGCGTGGCTGACGAGGGCAGCAGGCGAGGAGGTGCACGAGGAGGCAGTAGGAGGCGGAGCGAGTGGGGTGACGGCGACAAGGCGGCGGACCAGTGGAAGAAGCTGTCGCATTCTTGGCAACGGTCTCAGCGGAGGAGGGAGGGGCTGGGGTTCTGGCGAGGAGAGGAGCACGGCGTCGGCGTGGCCCTCGGGCGCCGCAGCAACGGGGAACGCGGCGGAGAGCGCCTCCACGTCACCTCGGGCTGTGCGCGAGGTAGTGGGAGATGTGCTGGGGCGTCGCCCGCGGCATGGCACAGCGGAGGTGGCACCGCGGCAGGGGAACGGGACAACACCACGCCTCTGGGAGTTCGAGGGCGTCGATCCTGGACGTACCGTCGGCGGCAGCGAGGGACGACGATCCCGGAGGTCGGTGGCGGCGATCCCGTTCGTCGGCGGCAAGGAGACCGCACGAGTTCGCGGCAGCGAGAGACAAAGAATGGAGGAGGGAGATCGATGGACAGGGCGTTGGTACGAAACGAACGAAGAATAGTACAGATAATATTTCATAACAAATTAAGTAGGTACATAATGCTTTCATAATGAGATTTTTTTCTATGGTGTATGATGCGTCTTTAAAATCTTTTATTTGTCTTCTTAAAATCTTTTATTTGTTTCCTATAGAAATTTGCAATAATAGGAGGTATCGGTTGATCGGGTAAGTTAGTAAAGTTAGATCCGTGATTGCGTGTATGTTTGGAAAGTGCTGATTTGCAAGAAAAAAGCTGAGGGGTAAATAAGCCGGTGAATAAGAAACCAATGTCGATGGGGAAGTGGGAGGATGACGGGAAAAAAAAACGGAGGTGGGAGGATGACGAAAAAAACCCAGTGAAAATAAACCGCATAGACTATTCACCAACTGCTCCATTAGGAGTAGAGATTATGTTTGTCTATGTATTCACACATATACTAAGTTTCCGGTTAATACAATTCTAGCATTAATAATAAACATTTATCATGAAATAAGGAAATAAATAATAACTTTATTATTGTCTCTAGGGCATATTTCCTTCAGTCTCCCACTTGCACTAGAGTCAATAATCTAGTTCACATCATCATGTGATTTAACACCAATATTCACATCTGTATATGATTAACATCCATAGTTCACATCGTCATGTAACCAACACCCAAAGGGTTTACTAGAGTCAATAATCTAGTTCACATCGCTATGTGATTAACACCCAAAGAGTACTAAGGTATGATCATGTTTTGCTCGTGAGAGAAGTTTAGTCAACGGGTCTGTCACATTCAGAGCCGTATGCATTTTGCAAATATTCTATGTCTACAATGCTCTGCACGGAGCTACTCTAGCTAATTGCTCCCACTTTTAATATGTATCCAGATTGAGACTTAGAGTCATCTGGATTGGTGTAAAAGCTTGCACCGATGTAACTCTTTACGACGTGCTCTTTTATCACCTTCATAATCGAGAACCTATGTCCTCACTAAGGATATTCTTGACCGCTGTCTAGTGATCTACTCCTAGATCAAAAATTGAATTCCCTTGCCCAACTCAAAGCAAGGTATACAATAGGTCTGGTACACAACATAGCATACTTTATAGAACCTATGACTGAGGCATAGGGAATGACTTTTCATTCTCTTTCTATTTTCTGCCATGGTCGGGTTTTGAGTCTTACTCAACTTCACACCTTGCAGCACATGCAAGAACTCCTTCTTTGACTGTTCTATTTTGAACTACTTCAAAATCTTATCAAGGTATGTACTCATTGAAAAATCTTATTAAGCGTCTTGATCTATCTCTATAGATCTTGATGCTCAATGTGTAAGCAGCTTCACCAAGGTCTTTCTTTGAAAAAACTCTTATTCAAGTATCCTTTTATGCTATCCAGAATTTCTATATCATTTCCAATCAACAATATGTCATCTACATATAGTATTAGAAATGCTACAGAGCTCTCACTCACTTTCTTGTAAATACAGGCTTCTCCAAAAAGTCTGTATAAAACCATATGCTTTGATCACACTATCAAAACGTTTATTCCAACTCCGAGAGGCTTGCACCAGTCCATAAATGGATCGCTGGAGCTTGCACACTTTGTTAGCACCCTTTGGATCGATAAAACTTTCTGGTTGCATCATATACAACTCTTCTTTAATAAATCCATTAAGGAATGCAGTTTTGACATCCATTTGCCAGATTTCATAAAATGTGGCAATTGCTAACATGATTCGGACAGACTTAAGCATCGATACGAGTGAGAAAATCTCATCGTATTCAACACCTTGAACTTGTCGAAAAACTTTTTGCGACAAGTTGAGCTTTGTAGATAGAAACACTACTATCAGTGTCTGTCTTCCTCTTGAAGATACATTTATTTTCTATGGCTTGCCGATCATCGGGCAAGTCCACCAAAGTCCACACTTTGTTCTCATATATGGATCCCATCTCAGATTTCATGGCCTCAAGCCATTTCGCGGAATCTAGGGTCATCATCGCTTCCTCATAGTTCGTAGGTTTATCATGGTCTAGTAACTTGACTTCCAGAATAGGATTACCATACCACTCTGGTGCGGACTGTACCTTGGAAGACCTACGAGGTTCTGTAGTAACTTAATCTGAAGTTTCATGATCATCATCATTAGCTTCCTCACTAATTGGTGTAGGAATCACTGGAACTGATTTCTGTGATGAACTACTTTCCAATTCGGGAGAAGGTACAATTACCTTATCAAGCTCTACTTTCCTCCCACTCACTTCTTTCGAGAGAAACTCCTTCTCTAGAAAGGATCCATCTTAGCAACGAATATCTTGCCTTCGGATCTGTGATAGAAGGTGTACCCAACAGTTTCCTTTTGGTATTCTGTGAGGACGCACTTCTCCGATTTAGGTTCAAGCTTATCAGGTCGAAACTTTTTCACATAAGCATCGCAGCTTCAAACTTTAAGAAACAACAACTTTGGTTTCTTGCCAAACCACAGTTCATAAGGCGTCGTCTCAACGGGTTTTGATGGTGCCCTATTTAAAGTGAATGCAGCTTTCTCTAATGCATAACCCCAAAACGATAGTGGTAAATCGATAAGATACATCATAGATCGCACCATATCCAATAAAGTGCGGTTACGACGTTCGGACACACCATTACGTTGTGGTGTTCCATGTGGCGTGAGCTGTGAAACTATTCCACATTGTTTTAATGAAGGCCAAACTCATAAATCAAATATTCTCCTCCACGATCAGATCGTAGAAACTTTATTTTATTGTTACGATGATTCTCCACTTCACTCTGAAATTCTTTGAACTTTTCAAATGTTTCAGACTTGTGCTTCATTAAGTAGATATACGCATATCTGCTCAAATCATCTGTGAAGGTCGGAAAATAATGATACCCGCCACGAGCATCAACACTCATTGGACCGCATACATCGGTATGTATTATTTCCAACAAGTCAGTAGCTCGTTCCATTGTTCCGGAGAATGGAGTTTTTAGTCATCTTGCCCAAAAAGGCACGGTTCGCAAGCATCAAATGATTCATAACCAAGTGATTCTAAAAATCCATCTTTATGGAGTTTCTTCATGCGCTTTACACCGATATGACCCAAATGGCAGTGCCACAAATAATTTGCACTATCATTATCAACTTTGCATCTTTTGGCATCAATATTATGAATATGTGTATCACTACGATCGAGATCCAACAAACTATTTTCATTGGGTGTATGACCATCGAAGGTTTTATTCATGTAAACAGAACAACAATTATTCTCTGACTTTAAATGAATACCGTATTGCAATAAACATGATCAAATCATATTCATGCACAATACAAACGCCAACTAACATTTATTTAGGTTTAACACTAATCCCGAATGTATAGGGAGTGTTCGATGATGATCATATCAATCTTGGAATCACTTCCAACACACATCATCACTTCACCCTCAACTAGTCTCTGTTTATTCCATAACTCCTGTTTCGAGTTACTAATTTTTAGCAACCGAACAAGTATGAAATACCCAGGGGCTACTATAAACACTAGTAAGGTACACATCAATAACCTGTATATCAAATATACCCTTGTTCACTTTGCCATCCTTCTTATCCACCAAATATTCAGGAAATTTCCGCTTCCAGTGACCATTTCCTTTGCAGTAGAAGCACTCAGTTTCAAGCTTTAGTCTAGCTTTGGGCTTCTTCATGGAACTGACAACTTGCTTGCCATTCTACATGAAGTTCCCTCTCTTTCCCTTTGCCCTTTTCTTGAAACTAGTGGTCTTGTTAATCATCAACACTTGATGCTTTTTATTGATTTCTACCTTCATCGATTTCATCATCATGAAAAGCTCGGGAATCTTTTTCGTCATCCCTTGCATACTATAGTTCATCACGAAGTTCTACTAACTTGGTGATGGTGACTAGAGAACTTTGTCAACCACTATCTTATCTGGAAGATTAACTCCCACTTGACTCAAGCGATTGTAGTGCCCAGACAATCTGTGCACATGCTCACTGCTTGAGCTATTCTCCTCCATCTTTTAGCTATAGAACTTGTTGGAGACTTCATATCTCTCAACTTGGGTATTTTCTTGAAATATTAACTTCAACTCCTGGAACATCTCATATGGTCCATGAAGTTCAAAACGTCTTTGAAGTCCCGATTCTAAGCCGGTAAGCATGGTGCACTAAACTTGTCAAGTAGTCATCATATTGAGCTAGCCAAACGTTCATAACGTCTGCATCTGCTCCTGCAGTAGGTCTGTCACCTAGCAGTGCATCAAGGACATAATTCTTCTGTGCAGCAATGAGGGTAAACCTCAGATCACGGACCCAGTCCGCATCGTTGCTACTATCATCTTTCAATTTAGTTTTCGCTAGGAACACATATAAAAACATAGGGAAGCAACAACGCGAGCTATTGATCTACAACATTATTTGCAAAATACTATCAGGACTAAGTTCATGATAAATTAAAATTCAATTAATTATATTACCTAAGAACTCCCACTTAGATAGACATCCCTCTAATCATCTAAGTGATCACGTGATCCAAAATCAACTAAACCATGTCCGATCATCACGTGAGATGGAGTAGTTTTCAATGGTGAACATCACTATGTTGATCATATCTACTATATGATTCACGCTCGACCTTTTGGTCTCAGTGTTCTGAGGCCATATCTGCATATGCTAGGCTCGTCAAGTTTAACCTGAGTATTCTGCGTGTGCAAAACTGTCTTACACCTGTTGTATTTGAACATAGAGCTTATCACACCTGATCATCACGTGGTGTCTCAGCACAAAGAACTTTCGTAACGATGCATACTCAGGGAGAACACTTATACCTTGAAATTTAGTGAGAGATCATCTTATAATGCTACCGTCAATCAAAGCAAAATAAGATGCATAAATGATAAACATCACATGCAAGCAATATAAGTGATATGATATGGCCATCATCATCTTGTGCTTGTGATCTCCATCTCCGAAGCACCGTCATGATCACCATCATCACCGGCGCGACACCTTGATCTCCATCGTAGCATTGTTGTCGTCTCGCCAACTATTGCTTCTACGACTATCGCTACCGCTTAGTGATAAAGTAAAGCAATTACAGGGCGATTGCATTGCATACAATAAAGCGACAACCATATGGCTCCTGCCAGTTGCCGATAACTTTGTTACAAAACATGATCATCTCATACAATAAAATTTAGCATCATGTCTTGACCATATCACATCACAACATGCCCTGCAAAACAAGTTAGACGTCCTCTACTTTGTTGTTGCAAGTTTTATGTGGCTGCTACGGGCCGAGCAAGAACCGTTCTTACCTACGCATCAAAACCACAATGATATTTCATCGAGTTACTGTTGTTTAAACCTTCTCAAGGACCGGGCGTAGCCACACTCGGGTCAGCTAAAGTTGGAGAAACTGACACCCGTCAGCCACCTATGTGCAAAGCACGTCGGTAGAACCAGTCTCGCGTAAGCGTACGCGTAATGTCGGTCTGGGCCGCTTCATCCAACAATACCGCCGAACCAAAGTATGACATGCTGGTAAGCAGTATGACTTGTATCGCCCACAACTCACTTGTGTTCTACTCGTGCATATAACATGTATGCATAAAACCAGGCTCGGATGCCACTATTGGGGAATGTAGTAATTTCAAAAAAATTCCTACGCACACGCAAGATCATGGTGATGCATAGCAACGAGAGAGGAGAGTGTTGTCCACGTACCCTTGTAGATCGAAAGCGGAAGCGTTAGCACAACGCGGTTGATGTAGTCGTACGTCTTCACGATCCGACCGATCAAGTACCGAACGTACGACACCTCCCAGTTCAGCATAATTTCAGCTCGATGACGTCCCCTGAACTCCGATCAAGCAGAGCTTTGCGGGAGAGTTTCGTCAGCATGATAGCGTGATGACGGTGTTGATGATGCTACCGACGTAGGGCTTCGCCTAAGCGCCGCTACATATTACCGAGGTGGAATATGGTGGAGGGGGCACCGCACACGACTAAGAGATCAATGATCAATTGTTGTGTCTAGAGGTGCCCCCCTGCCCCCATATATAAATGAGTGGTGGAGTGGGAGGGCCGGCCCTCCTATGGCGCGCCCTGGAGGAGTCCTACTCCCACCGGGAGTAGGATTCCCCCCTTCCAAGTAGTAGGAGTAGGAGTGAAGGAAAGGGAAAGAGAAGAGAAGGAAGGAGGGACGAGCCCCTCCCTCTAGTCCAATTTGGACTAGGCCTTGTGAAAGCGCAGCCTCCCTCTCTTTCCCTTAAAGCCCAATAAGGCCCATATACTCCCGGCGAATTCCCATAACCCTCCGGTACTCGATAAATACCCGAATCACTCGGAACCTTTCCGATGTCCGAATATAGTCGTCCAATATATCGATCTTTACGTCTCGCCAATTCGAGACTCCTCGTCATGTTCCCGATATTATCCAGGACTCCGAACCACCTTCAGTACATCAATACACATAACTCATAATATAAATCGTCACCGAACGTTAAGCGTGCGGACCCTACGGGTTCGAGAACTATGTAGACATGACCGAGACACGTTTCCGGTCAATAACCAATAACGGAACCTGGATGCTCATATTGGCTCCCACATATTCCACGAAGATCTTTATCGGTCAAACCGCATAACAACATACGTTGTTCCCTTTGTCATCGGTACGTTACTTGCCCGAGATTCGATCATCGGTATCTCAATACCTAGTTCAATATCGTTACCAGCAAGTGTCTTTACTCGTTCCGTTATGCATCAGTCATCAACTACCTCATTAGTCGTATTGCTTGCAAGGCTTATAGTGATGTGCATTACCGAGAGGGCCCAGAGATACCTCTCCGACAATCGGAGTGACGAATCCTAATCTCGAAATACGCCAACTCAACAAGTACCTTCGGAGACACCTATAGAGCACCTTTATAATCACCCAGTTACCTTGTGACGTTTGGTAGCACACAAAGTGTTCCTCCGATGGCAGGAGTTGCATAATCTCATAGTCATAGGACCAGGTATAAGTCATGAAGAAAGCAATAGCAACATACGAAACGATCAAGTGCTAAGCTAACGGAATGGGTCAAATCAATCACCTCATTCTCTAATGATGTGATCCCGTTAATCAAATGACAACTCATGTCTATGGCTAGGAAACTTAACCATCTTTGATTCAATGAGCTAGTCAAGTAGAGGCATACTAGTGACATTATGTTTGTCTATGTATTCACACATGTACTAAGTTTATGGTTAATACCATTCTAGCATGAATAATAAACATTTATCATGAAATAAGAAAATAAATAATAACTTTATTATTGCCTCTAGGGCATATTTCCTTCAACCCCTTCACTACTTACGAGTGGGAGGCCATGGGCTCTGAATCACGTGGCATGTTCGGCTTCGGGGCCCCTACTGCTGGTAGGGGCAATGCGGCCAAAGATGATGGGCTTGGGCTGGGCTACAGGACCCGCTGGATCTGGCTGGCTCTACTCCCCTGTCGGAGGCCTGCTCCAACTTCCCGGCCCGTCCTGCATCTCCCTCGCTATCTGGAATCGTGGGTGTGCAGCCGACGGTGCCATACCCCCGTCACCACCTATGTGCAAAGCACGTCGGTAGAACCAGTCTCGCGTAAGCGTCTGGCGTAATGTCGATGCAGGCCGCTTCATCCAACAATACCGCCGAACCAAAGTATGACATGCTGGTAAGCAGTATGACTTGTATCGCCCACAACTCACTTGTGTTCTACTCGTGCATATAACATGTATGCATAAAACCAGGCTCGGATGCCACTATTGGGGAATGTAGTAATTTCAAAAAATTCCCTACGCTTACGCAAGATCATGGTGATGCATAGCAACGAGAGAGGAGAGTGTTGTCCACGTACCCTTGTAGATCGAAAGTGGAAGCGTTAGCACAACGCGGTTGATGTAGTCGTACGTCTTCACGATCCGACCGATCAAGTACCGAACGTACGACACCTCCGAGTTCAGCATAATTTCAGCTCGATGACGTCCCATGAACTCCGATCAAGCGAGCTTTGCGGGAGAGTTTCACAAGATGATAGCGTGATGACGGTGTTGATGATGCTACCGACGTAGGGCTTCGCCTAAGCGCCGCTACATATTACCGAGGTGGAATATGGTGGAGGGGCACCGCACCGGCTAAGAGATCAATGATCAATTGTTGTGTCTAGAGGTGCCCCCTGCCCCATATATAAATGAGTGGAGGAGTGGGAGGGCCGGCCCTCCTATGGCGCGCCCTGGAGGAGTCCTACTCCCACCGGGAGTAGGATTCCCCCCTTCCAAGTAGTAGGAGTAGGAGTCAAGGAAAGGGAAAAGAGAAGAGAAGGAAGGAGGGGACGCAGCCCCTCCCTCTAGTCCAATTTGGACTAGGCCTTGTGGGGGCGCGCAGCCTCCCCTCTCTCTTTCCCTTAAAGCCCAATAAGGCCCATATACTCCCCAGCGAATTCCCATAACCCTCCGGTACTCCGATAAATACCCGAATCACTCGGAACCTTTCCGATGTCCGAATATAGTCGTCCAATATATCGATCTTTACGTCTCGCCAATTCGAGACTCCTCGTCATGTCCCCGATATTATCCAGGACTCCGAACTACCTTCAGTACATCAAAACACATAACTCATAATATAAATCGTCACGAGCGTTAAGCGTGCGGACCCTACGGGTTCGAGAACTATGTAGACATGACCGAGACACGTTTCCGGTCAATAACCAATAACGGAACCTGGATGCTCATATTGGCTCCCACATATTCTACGAAGATCTTTATCGGTCAAACCGCATAACAACATACGTTGTTCCCTTTGTCATCGGTAAGTTACTTGCCCGAGATTCGATCATCGGTATCTCAATACCTAGTTCAATCTCGTTACCAGCAAGTCTCTTTACTCGTTCCGTTATGCATCATCCCGCAACTAACTCATTAGTCGTATTGCTTGCAAGGCTTATAGTGATGTGCATTACCGAGAGGGCCCAGAGATACCTCTCCGACAATCGGAGTGACGAATCCTAATCTCGAAATACGCCAACTCAACAAGTACCTTCGGAGACACCTATAGAGCACCTTTATAATCACCCGATTACCTTGTGACGTTTGGTAGCACACAAAGTGTTCCTCCGGTAAACGGGAGTTGCATAATCTCATAGTCATAGGACCAGGTATAAGTCATGAAGAAAGCAATAGCAACATACGAAACGATCAAGTTCTAAGCTAACGGAATGGGTCAAATCAATCACCTCATTCTCTAATGATGTGATCCCGTTAATCAAATGACAACTCATGTCTATGGCTAGGAAACTTAACCATCTTTGATTCAATGAGCTAGTCAAGTAGAGGCATACTAGTGACATTATGTTTGTCTATGTATTCACACATGTACTAAGTTTATGGTTAATACCATTCTAGCATGAATAATAAACATTTATCATGAAATAAGGAAATAAATAATAACTTTATTATTGCCTCTAGGGCATATTTCCTTCAACCCCTTCACTACTTCCGAGTGGGAGGCCATGGGCTCTGAATCACGTGGCATGTTAAACCCGGGGCCCCTCTGGTAGGGGCAATGCGGCCAAAGATGATGGGCTTGGGCTGGGCTACAGGACCCGCTGGATCTGGCTGGCTCTACTCTCGCCGGAGGCCTGCTCCAACTTCCCGCCCGTCCTGCATCTCCTCGCTATCTGGAATCGTGGGTGTGCAGCCGACGGGTGCCATACCCCCGTCACCACCTATGTGCAAAGCACGTCGGTAGAACCAGTCTCGCGTGGCGTCTGGCGTAATGTCGGTCTGGGCCGCTTCATCCAACAATACCGCCGAACCAAAGTATGACATGCTGGTAAGCAATATGACTTGTATCGCCCACAACTCACTTGTGTTCTACTCGTGCATATAACATGTATGCATAAAACCAGGCTCGGATGCCACTATTGGGGAATGTAGTAATTTCAAAAAATTCCTACGCATTACACGCAAGATCATGGTGATGCATAGCAACGAGAGAGGAGAGTGTTGTCCACGTACCCTTGTAGATCGAAAGCGGAAGCGTTAGCACAACGCGGTTGATGTAGTCGTACGTCTTCACGATCCGATCGATCAAGTACCGAACGTACGACACCTCCGAGTTCAGCATAATTTCAGCTCGATGACGTCCCATGAACTCCGATCAAGCAGAGCTTTGCGAGAGAGTTTCGTCAGCATGATAGCGTGATGACGGTGTTGATGATGCTACCGACGTAGGGCTTCGCCTAAGCGCCGCTACATATTACCGAGGTGGAATATGGTGGAGGGGGCACCGCACACGGCTAAGAGATCAATGATCAATTGTTGTGTCTAGAGGTGCCCCCCTGCCCCCATATATAAATGAGTGGAGGAGTGGGAGGGCCGGCCCTCCTATGGCGCGCCCTGGAGGAGTCCTACTCCCACCGGGAGTAGGATTCCCCCCTTCCAAGTAGTAGGAGTAGGAGTCAAGGAAAGGGAAAAGAGAAGAGAAGGAAGGAGGGGACGCAGCCCCTCCCTCTAGTCCAATTTGGACTAGGCCTTGTGGGGGCGCGCAGCCTCCCCTCTCTCTTTCCCTTAAAGCCCAATAAGGCCCATATACTCCCCGGCGAATTCCCATAACCCTCCGGTACTCCGATAAATACCCGAATCACTCGGAACCTTTCCGATGTCCGAATATAGTCGTCCAATATATCGATCTTTACGTCTCGCCAATTCGAGACTCCTCGTCATGTCCCCGATATCATCCAGGACTCCGAACTACCTTCAGTACATCAAAACACATAACTCATAATATAAATCGTCACCGAACGTTAAGCGTGCGGACCCTACGGGTTCGAGAACTATGTAGACATGACCGAGACACGTTTCCGGTCAATAACCAATAGAGGAACCTGGATGCTCATATTGGGTCCTACATATTCTACGACGATCTTTATCGGTCAAGCCGCATAACAACATACGTTGTTCCCTTTGTCATCGATGCGTTACTTGCCCGAGATTCGATCATTGGTATCTCAATACCTAGTTCAATCTCGTTACAAGAAGTCTCTTTACTCGTTCCGTTATGCATCATCCCGCAACTAACTCATTAGTCGTATTGCTTGCAAGGCTTATAGTGATGTGCATTACCGAGAGGGCCCAGAGATACCTCTCCGACAATCGGAGTGACGAATCCTAATCTCGAAATACGCCAACTCAACAAGTACCTTCGGAGACACCTATAGAGCACCTTTATAATCACCCAGTTACCTTGTGACGTTTGGTAGCACACAAAGTGTTCCTCCGGTAAACGGAGTTGCATAATCTCATAGTCATAGGACCAGGTATAAGTCATGAAGAAAGCAATAGCAACATACGAAGCGATCAAGTTCTAAGCTAACGGAATGGGTCAAATCAATCACCTCATTCTCTAATGATGTGATCCCGTTAATCAAATGACAACTCATGTCTATGGCTAGGAAACTTAACCATCTTTGATTCAATGAGCTAGTCAAGTAGAGGCATACTAGTGACATTATGTTTGTCTATGTATTCACACATGTACTAAGTTTATGGTTAATACCATTCTAGCATGAATAATAAACATTTATCATGAAATAAGGAAATAAATAATAACTTTATTATTGCCTCTAGGGCATATTTCCTTCAACCCCTTCACTACTTCTCGAGTGGGAGGCCATGGGCTCTGAATCACGTGGCATGTTCGGCTTCGGGCCCCTACTGCTGGTAGGGGCAATGCGGCCAAAGATGATGGGCTTGGGCTGGGCTCACAGGACCCGCTGGATCTGGCTGGCTCTACTCCCTGTCGGAGGCCTGCTCCAACTTCCCGCCCGTCCTGCATCTCCCTCGCTATCTGGAATCGTGGGTGTGCAGCCGACGGGTGCCATACCCCCGTCACCACCTATGTGCAAAGCACGTCGGTAGAACCAGTCTCGCAGAAGCGTCTGGCGTAATGTCGGTCTGGGCCGCTTCATCCAACAATACCGCCCGAACCAAAGTATGACATCCGGTAAGCAGTATGACTTGTATCGCCCACAACTCACTTGTGTTCTACTCGTGCATATAACATGTATGCATAAAACCAGGCTCGGATGCCACTATTGGGGAATGTAGTAATTTCAAAAAATTCCTACGCACACGCAAGATCATGGTGATGCATAGCAACGAGAGAGGAGAGTGTTGTCCACGCACCCTTTGTAGATCGAAGCGGAAGCGTTAGCACAACGCGGTTGATGTAGTCGCACGTCTTCACGATCCGACCGATCAAGTACCGAACGCACGACACCTCCGAAGTTCAGCATAATTTCAGCTCGATGACGTCCCCATGAACTCCAATCAAGCAGAGCTTTGCGGGAGAGTTTAAATCGGCATGATAGCGTGATGACGGTGTTGATGATGCTACCGGCGTAGGGCTTCGCCTAAGCGCCGCTACATATTACCGAGGTGGAATATGGTGGAGGGGCACCGCACGGCTAAGAGATCAATGATCAATTGTTGTGTCTAGAGGTGCCCCTGCCCCCATATATAAATGAGTGGAGGAGTGGGAGGGCCGGCCTCCTATGGCGCGCCTCGAGGAGGTCCTACTCCCACCGGGAGTAGGATTCCCTTCCAAGTAGTAGGAGTAGGAGTCAAGGAAATGGAAAAGAGAAGAGAAGGAAGGAGGGGACGCAGCCCCTCCCTCTAGTCCAATTTGGACTAGGCCTTGTGGGGGCGCGCAGCCTCCCCTCTCTCTTTCCCTTAAAGCCCAATAAGGCCCATATACTCCCCGGCGAATTCCCATAACCCTCCGGTACTCCGATAAATACCCGAATCACTCGGAACCTTTCCGATGTCCGAATATAGTCGTCCAATATATCGATCTTTACGTCTCGCCAATTCGAGACTCCTCGTCATGTCCCCGATATCATCCAGGACTCCGAACTACCTTCAGTACATCAAAACACATAACTCATAATATAAATCGTCACCGAACGTTAAGCGTGCGGACCCTACGGGTTCGAGAACTATGTAGACATGACCGAGACACGTTTCCGGTCAATAACCAATAACGGAACCTGGATGCTCATATTGGCTCCCACATATTCTACGAAGATCTTTATCGGTCAAGCCGCATAACAACATACGTTGTTCCCTTTGTCATCGGTACGTTACTTGCCCGAGATTCGATCATTGGTATCTCAATACCTAGTTCAATCTCGTTACCAGCAAGTCTCTTTACTCGTTCCGTTATGCATCATCCCGCAACTAACTCATTAGTCGTATTGCTTGCAAGGCTTATAGTGATGTGCATTACCGAGAGGGCCCAGAGATACCTCTCCAGAGCAATCGGAGTGACGAATCCTAATCTCGAAATACGCCAACTCAACAAGTACCTTCGGAGACACCTATAGAGCACCTTTATAATCACCCAGTTACCTTGTGACGTTTGGTAGCACACAAAGTGTTCCTCCGGTAAACGGGAGTTGCATAATCTCATAGTCATAGGACCAGGTATAAGTCATGAAGAAAGCAATAGCAACATACGAAACGATCAAGTTCTAAGCTAACGGAATGGGTCAAATCAATCACCTCATTCTCTAATGATGTGATCCCGTTAATCAAATGACAACTCATGTCTATGGCTAGGAAACTTAACCATCTTTGATTCAATGAGCTAGTCAAGTAGAGGCATACTAGTGACATTATGTTTGTCTATGTATTCACACATGTACTAAGTTTATGGTTAATACCATTCTAGCATGAATAATAAACATTTATCATGAAATAAGGAAATAAATAATAACTTTATTATTGCCTCTAGGGCATATTTCCTTCAACCCCTTCACTACTTCGAGTGGGAGGCCATGGGCTCTGAATCACGTGGCATGTTCCCGGGGCCCCATCTGCTGGTAGGGGCAATGCGGCCAAAGATGATGGGCTTGGGCTGGGCTACAGGACCCGCTGGATCTGGCTGGCTCTACTCCCCTGTCGGAGGCCTGCTCCAACTTCCCGGCCCGTCCTGCATCTCCCTCGCTATCTGGAATCGTGGGTGTGCAGCCGACGGGTGCCATACTTCGTCACCACCTATGTGCAAAGCACGTCGGTAGAACCAGTCTCGCGTAAGCGTCTGGCGTAATGTCGGTCTGGGCCGCTTCATCCAACAATACCGCCAACCAAAGTATGACATCTTTGGTAAGCGGTATGACTTGTATCGCCCACAACTCACTTGTGTTCTACTCGTGCATATAACATGTATGCATAAAACCAGGCTCGGATGCCACTATTGGGGAATGTAGTAATTTCAAAAAATTCCTACGCACACGCAAGATCATGGTGATGCATAGCAACGAGAGGAGAGTGTTGTCCACGTACCCTTGTAGATCGAAAGCGGAAGCGTTAGCACAACGCGGTTGATGTAGTCGTACGTCTTCACGATCCGACCGATCAAGTACCGAACGTACGACACCTCCGAGTTCAGCATAATTTCAGCTCGATGACGTCCCATGAACTCCGATCAAGCAGAGCTTTGCGGGAGAGTTTCGTCAGCATGATAGCGTGATGACGGTGTTGATGATGCTACCGACGTAGGGCTTCGCCTAAGCGCCGCTACATATTACCGAGGTGGAATATGGTGGAGGGGGCACCGCACACGGCTAAGAGATCAATGATCAATTGTTGTGTCTAGAGGTGCCCCCCTGCCCCCATATATAAATGAGTGGAGGAGTGGGAGGCCGGCCCTCCTATGGCGCATACTGAGGAGTCCTACTCCCACCGGAGTAGGATTCCCCTTCCAAGTAGTAGGAGTAGGAGTCAAGGAAAGGGAAAAGAGAAGAGAAGGAAGGAGGACGCAGCCCTCCCTCTAGTCCAATTTGGACTAGGCCTTGTGGGGGCGGCGCAGCCTCCTCTCTCTTTCCCTTAAAGCCCAATAAGGCCCATATACTCCCGGTAATTCCCATAACCCTCCGGTACTCCGATAAATACCGAATCACTCGGAACCTTTCCGATGTCCGAATATAGTCGTCCAATATATCGATCTTTACGTCTCGCCAATTCGAGACTCCTCGTCATGTCCCCGATATCATCGGGACTCCGAACTACCTTCAGTACATCAAAACACATAACTCATAATATAAATCGTCACCGAACGTTAAGCGTGCGGACCCTACGGGTTCGAGAACTATGTAGACATGACCGAGACACGTTTCCGGTCAATAACCAATAATGGAACCTGGATGCTCATATTGGCTCCACATATTCTACGAAGATCTTTATCGGTCAAGCCGCATAACAACATACGTTGTTCCCTTTGTCATCGATGCGTTACTTGCCCGCGATTCGATCGTCGGTATCTCAATACCTAGTTCAATCTCGTTACCGGCAAGTCTCTTTACTCGTTCCGTTATGCATCATCCCGCAACTAACTCATTAGTCGTATTGCTTGCAAGGCTTATAGTGATGTGCATTACCGAGAGGGCCCAGAGATACCTCTCCGACAATCGGAGTGACGAATCCTAATCTCGAAATACGCCAACTCAACAAGTACCTTCGGAGACACCTATAGAGCACCTTTATAATCACCCAGTTACCTTGTGACGTTTGGTAGCACACAAAGTGTTCCTCCGGTAAACGGGAGTTGCATAATCTCATAGTCATAGGACCAGGTATAAGTCGTGAAGAAAGCAATAGCAACATACGAAACGATCAAGTTCTAAGCTAACGGAATGGGTCAAATCAATCACCTCATTCTCTAATGATGTGATCCCGTTAATCAAATGACAACTCATGTCTATGGCTAGGAAACTTAACCATCTTTGATTCAATGAGCTAGTCAAGTAGAGGCATACTAGTGACATTATGTTTGTCTATGTATTCACACATGTACTAAGTTTATGGTTAATACCATTCTAGCATGAATAATAAACATTTATCATGAAATAAGGAAATAAATAATAACTTTATTATTGCCTCTAGGGCATATTTCCTTCAACCCCTTCACTACTTACGAGTGGGAGGCCATGGGCTCTGAATCACGTGGCATGTTGACCCGGGGCCCCTCTGCTGGTAGGGGCAATGCGGCCAAAGATGATGGGCTTGGGCTGGGCTCACAGGACCCGCTGGATCTGGCTGGCTCTACTCCCCTGTCGGAGGCCTGCTCCAACTTCCCGGCCCGTCCTGCATCTCCCTCGCTATCTGGAATCGTGGGTGTGCAGCCGACGGGTGCCATACCCCCCCCCCCGTCAGCCACCTATGTGCAAAGCACGTCGGTAGAACCAGTCTCGCGTAAGCGTACGCGTAATGTCGGTCTGGGCCGCTTCATCCAACAATACCGCCGAACCAAAGTATGACATCTTTGGTAAGCAATATGACTTGTATCGCCCACAACTCACTTGTGTTCTACTCGTGCATATAACATGTATGCATAAAACCAGGCTCGGATGCCACTATTGGGGAATGTAGTAATTTCAAAAATTCCCTACGCACACGCAAGATCATGGTGATGCATAGCAACGAGAGAGGAGAGTGTTGTCCACGCACTTGTAGATCGAAGCGGAAGCGTTAGCACAACGCGGTTGATGTAGTCGCACGTCTTCACGATCCGACCGATCAAGTACCGAACGTCACGACGACACCTCCGAGTTCAGCATAATTTCAGCTCGATGGCGTCCCATGAACTCCGATCAAGCAGAGCTTATGCGGAGAGTTTCACAAGATGATAGCGTGATGACGGTGTTGATGATGCTACCGACGAGGGCTTCGCCTAAGCGCCGCTACATATTACCGAGGTGGAATATGGTGGAGGGGCACCGCACAGCTAAGAGATCAATGATCAATTGTTGTGTCTAGAGGTGCCCCCTGCCCCATATATAAATGAGTGGAGGAGTGGGAGGGCCGGCCCTCCTATGGCGGCATACTGAGGAGTCCTACTCCCACCGGGAGTAGGATTCCCCCCTTCCAAGTAGTAGGAGTAGGAGTCAAGGAAAGGGAAAAGAGAAGAGAAGGAAGGAGGGGACGCAGCCCCTCCCTCTAGTCCAATTTGGACTAGGCCTTGTGGGGGCGCGCAGCCTCCCCTCTCTCTTTCCCTTAAAGCCCAATAAGGCCCATATACTCCCAGGCGAATTCTATAACCCTCCGGTACTCCGATAAATACCGAATCACTCGGAACCTTTCCGATGTCCGAATATAGTCGTCCAATATATCGATCTTTACGTCTCGCCAATTCGAGACTCCTCGTCATGTCCCCGATATCATCCAGGACTCCGAACTACCTTCAGTACATCAAAACACATAACTCATAATATAAATCGTCACCGAACGTTAAGCGTGCGGACCCTACGGGTTCGAGAACTATGTAGACATGACCGAGACACGTTTCCGGTCAATAACCAATAACGGAACCTGGATGCTCATATTGGCTCCCACATATTCTACGAAGATCTTTATCGGTCAAGCCGCATAACAACATACGTTGTTCCCTTTGTCATCGGTACGTTACTTGCCCGAGATTCGATCATTGGTATCTCAATACCTAGTTCAATCTCGTTACCAGCAAGTCTCTTTACTCGTTCCGTTATGCATCATCCCGCAACTAACTCATTAGTCGTATTGCTTGCAAGGCTTATAGTGATGTGCATTACCGAGAGGGCCCAGAGATACCTCTCCGACAATCGGAGTGATTTAATCCTAATCTCGAAATACGCCAACTCAACAAGTACCTTCGGAGACACCTATAGAGCACCTTTATAATCACCCAGTTACCTTGTGACGCTTTGGTAGCACACAAAGTGTTCCTCCGGTAAACGGGAGTTGCATAATCTCATAGTCATAGGACCAGGTATAAGTCGTGAAGAAAGCAATAGCAACATACGAAACGATCAAGTTCTAAGCTAACGGAATGGGTCAAATCAATCACCTCATTCTCTAATGATGTGATCCCGTTAATCAAATGACAACTCATGTCTATGGCTAGGAAACTTAACCATCTTTGATTCAATGAGCTAGTCAAGTAGAGGCATACTAGTGACATTATGTTTGTCTATGTATTCACACATGTACTAAGTTTATGGTTAATACCATTCTAGCATGAATAATAAACATTTATCATGAAATAAGGAAATAAATAATAACTTTATTATTGCCTCTAGGGCATATTTCCTTCAACCCCTTCACTACTTCTGAGTGGGAGGCCATGGGCTCTGAATCACGTGGCATGTTCGGCTTCGGGGCCCCTACTGCTGGTAGGGGCAATGCGGCCAAAGATGATGGGCTTGGGCTGGGCTACAGGACCCGCTGGATCTGGCTGGCTCTACTCCCCTGTCGGAGGCCTGCTCCAACTTCCCGGCCCGTCCTGCATCTCCCTCGCTATCTGGAATCGTGGGTGTGCAGCCGACGGGTGCCATACCCCCCCCCCCCCCCGCCGCCCCAACAACAAGCCGTCTAAGAAAAACAAGCCATCGATTCGCAAGTTCTCGGCGAAGAGCTGGGCCACCTGTGGTTCTAAGAAGAAGGGGGCTGGGTTATGCTGGAGGTTGGAGGCAGACCTTGGTGCGGTGGCGAGTGGTTTATCAGGTGGAGAAGCATCCTCCCCGGCGGCCCAGTCCGTGGCTACGCCGTTGCGGTCCCCGGTCTCGACGGCCAGGAAGGGCCTCCGTCATCAGAATGTTGCCGTCCCCATCTAGGAGCGTGTAGAGAGTGGGCTGCGGCCAAGGATCTTTGCCCTCCGGGTACATCTATCCCCGCCTCTCTTGTTCGTTTGGTAGTTCCTTCCATGCCTGATTCCTACCTCATCAACATTCTACCTGACATTGGGGTTGAGTTCGGTTGTAATAGTGGCTCTCCCTCCTCCCTTCTTTCTGTGATTCACCTTAATGAGGAAGCTCAAGCCGCTCTGGCTAAAGCTAAAGAGGTTGCTGCTACGGCGGTGGCTCATCATGCTGGGGATTTGTGTTGGGTTGGTGGGGGAGGGTGGTGGCCTTCCTCCCACCACGAACAAGAAAGGTAGAACCAGCAGAGCTAAGAGGTGTGTGTGTGGCTCCGAGTCGGTCGAGCCTTCATATCAAAAACCTCTCATTCAGATGAAATGTGTTTTTTGGAATATTCGTTGTTTTGGTGCTAGGGGGCGCCGTGACCAAATTCGAGACTTGGTTCGTGATGTTAATGTTGATTTCGTCTGTTTTATTGAAACGTTCAAGACGTCCTTTTCTTTCCCAGAGTTAGCCTCGATTGCGGGTGTGGATCAGTTCTTCTGGTGTTGCCTCCCAGCTTCTGGCCACTCGGGTGGCATTCTTATTAGTGCTAGATTGGATGTTTTCGACTTTGTGGCTTTTGATCATGGTGTTTTTTGGGATAGTATGGTGGTTTGCCACAAGAGTCTTAATGTGCTTTGGGAGATCATGGTCGTTGATGGCCCAACTGACCACTCGCTGTCCTCGCTCTTCCTGGATGGATTAGTTGCCAAGATTGATTCTTGCGGTATCCCCTTGCTTATCAGTGGTGATTTTAATCTCATGCGGTCTACTGTTGACAAAAGTAACTTCTAACTTCTCGTGGCCGTTGGCGGATGCTTTTATCGATTTCATTGTAGAGTGTGCGCTTCGTGAACTTCCTAGGACTGGATCGCGTTTCACCTAGTCTAATCACCAGGCGAATCCGACCCGCTCGGTGTTGGACCGTGTTTCTGTGCTGCCCCATGTCGGGTCAGACCACTCCCCCCTCATCTTGGACTTGGGTGTTTCTCCCTCTGTTTGTGCTATTGCCAATGGCCGACGGCGTAGGTGCTTCATTGACAGTTTGCTCATTGATGGTGCTAGGGTTGTTGACCCACATTTGATCATGGAACATATTCTCGATTTCTTTTCTTCTTTGCTAGCTGCCAGGCCGGCCTCGGGCTTCATCTTATCCCCTAATCTTTGGACCCAGGATAGACGCGTATCGGACGACGAGAATGCGACCCTTATGACCCCTCTATATGTTAAGGAAATTGAGATGGCCATCAACTCGGCCAATGTTAATTCGGCCTCGATCCTAGACGGTTTCTCAATCCCTTTCTTTAGGCGTTTCTGGCCCTCCCTCCGCTCTTTGGTTTGTAAGATCATCCAAGCTTTCTGCCTTGGCACTGTTGACATTTCGCGTTTGAATTATGTAGTTCTTACTGTCATCCCCAAAGTTAAGGGTGCAGCATCCATCTCGTAGTTTTGCCCCATCACCTTGATTAATAATTTTGTGAAGTTTCTTGTTAAAGGCATGGCGACTAGGCTGACCCCTGTTGCTCACCGCATTATTAGCCCATCCCAATTTGCTTTCATAAATGGCAGATTTATTTTAGATGGCATCCTCTGCTTACATGAGATTGTTCACGACCTAAGGAAGAGGGGCACCAAGGCCGTTATTCTTAAACTCGACTTTGAGAAAGCTTACAATTCGGTTAGTTGGGATTTTCTCCGTCACGTTTCTTCTTACCAAGGGTTTTGACCCCGGTATTGTTCATCAACTCATGCAGCTGGTCTCTGATGGCCATACAACAGTGGATGTTAATGGCTCTGTTAGCAAATTTTTTGCCAATGGTCGTGGCCTTCGGCAGGGGGATCCGACTTCACCTATTCTGTTCAATTTTGTTGCCGACGCTTTATCCTGTATGCTAGACAAGGCGGCTTCTGCCGGCCATATATCTCATGTTATCTCTCACCTCCTTCCCCAAGGCATCACTCATCTCCAGTATGCGGACAATACGATCATCTTAGTGGAGTTGAACGACTCATGTATTGCTAATCTCAAGTTTATACTTCTCTGTTTTGAAGCCTTGTCGGGGCTCAAAATCAAGTTCTCTAAGAGCGAGGTTATTGTTACGGGAGTAGATGAGGCCGAAGCGTTGCGGGTCTCCTAGTTGCTCAATTGCTCTCTAGGAGCCTTTCCCTTCAAATATCTGGGTCTCCCTATACCCCCCTGCCGTCTATGTTCTAAGGATTTCAAACCTCTGGTTTCTAAGGTGGGGAATAGAGTCTTGCCGTGGCGTGGTAGATGTAATACTTCTGCTGGCAAAGTAGCCCTCATCAATTCCTGGCTCTCCTCCCTACCGATGCTCACAATGGGCTTCTTCAAGCTTTCTAAAAGCACACATGCGGGCTTTCATAAACGCAGAGAGGCCTTTTTTGGAACTCTGCAGATAACAAATGCAAGTACATAGTTGTTAAATGGGACACTATTTGCAAACCGAAAAGCCTTGGGGGCTCGAGATTGTCAACACACGGGTGATGAACACATGCCTCATTGCTAAATGGTGGTGGAGGATTATGACTGCCAACCCAGGCACCCTATGGTTCGACATTCTAAAAGCAAAGTACTTCCCAGCTGGGAGCCCCATGTCTGCCTCGGCGATTGGGGCCTCGCAGTTTTTGAAAGATTTAGTCAAAGTTAGGGAGGTGTTTCGTCTCCTTGTTAAATTTGTGGTCAATGATGGGGCTTTGACCCGTTTCTGGTTGCACTGGCGGGCCGGGGACGCTCCCCTTGTGACCTCTTTTCCGGTTTTGTTTTCTTACTGCTCTAATCCTGAGATTTGAGCTCTCGTGCAATAGATGGGACCTCGGTCTTTGGAGAACCCTCTCTCCTGAAGAGTTGGGCGACTGATATCGTCTTGCTGCTATGTTCCCTGCGCTCTCAGAGGAGGTGGATTCCGTTACTTGGCCTCAATCTGCTTCTGGGAAGTTTTCGGTCAAGTCTTTATATGCTCGGATAATTACTGGTTCCAACTCAAAATTTAAGCCTATCTGGGAGGCCAGGATTCCTCCTAAGATCAAAATCTTTCTCTGGCAGGCCTTTAGGAGTCGGTTGCCATCCGCCGATCAGATCCAGAAAAGGAATGGGCCAGGGTCTGCTTACTGTGCTTTATGCTCCTTTCTTGAGGATACTAATCCTATCTTCTTCCATCGTGTTTTGGCCAAGCTAGTTTGGGGTGTGTACGTTCCTGGTACACTACCTCCTGGGCCCCTGGCTCCTTTGCCGATGTCCGTTTGTTGATGGCCGGACTGCATGGTCGTTCAAGGAGACTATTTTGGACCGGATTGGGTGCCCTTTGCTGGGCGCTTTGGACTATTCGTAACAAATTCACCATCGAGGGTGTCTTCCCCAATAAGCCTGCTGATGCCTTGTTTAAAATGTCTATCTTACTGCAGCAGTGGAAATTATTGACTAAATCGGCGGATCGTGACGGCCTGGAGATGTTGATCGACAAAGTGCGGGCATCTGCTAATTTGATGTCGTCTCCGTCCGTTGGCGCTTTGTCGTAGCTGCTCGGATCTTTTCTGTGCGGAGGTGGTGGCCTGCGTGCCCCTATGCTATTTTCGAGCCTGCGTGTTGCTGAACTGTTGCCTTATTTCGTTACCCAATGTGGGGTGGTTCGTGTGACTTTGGGTGGTTTGTCTTGGTTCGCTGGATGTTGACTCTCTCCGTATGACTTTATTATAAAGTCGGGCACACGCCTTTTCTTTAAAATAAATATTTTTTTCAGACTCATGTGAATTTTTACATCGAAACATGTAAAATCGGTAGCAGCTAAGAGATGGAGTCTTCAAAATATATCCATGGTAATAGCTTCAATCTGAACATCTACAGTAGGCAAAATAATCATCTATCTTCCTCGAAGACATATGTATTATTTTGAATCTGAACACCTAATAGGTTGTGAAAAGCTGCATTATGGTGATCATACATGGAGAAGGTACTTACTTCAGTTAATTTCACTAGCAAAGAAGAAAGCTGCTCATATCAGTTATATACTCCCTCTATAAACAAATGACCTTTTATAGATCACTACTTTAGGGAGCACATAGCAGTTTCAACGCACGAGCTGCTTCCCATCTTTGATAGATCAAGCAAGGAGCAAAACAGAGACAAGCTTTTCTAAAGTAAACAGATAATCAGACATTGAACCATCTAAAGAGTTACATTCCGTTTTAATTGTAATGCAATTCCCGATTTAATCTGAGGTAGCCCCAGTCATACAAAAAATGTTGAAATGACCGGGGGCAGAGAATGATTATAGACAAGATGCAACCTCAAACCATCCCAAGGTAAAAATTACACCTAAGAATGCAACCTCCTGCTGCCCAGTTACTACAATTTCAAGTATGGTTGTCGTCAGGTCGCATATCTTCAGCAACACATAGCTGAGTCAATGATGAGTACTCTGGCCCGTATGAACCATGAAAAAGTAAGTATTGCACAAGCAGCAGCAAAGAAAAACTCACTCTCACTCAGGACAAGAAAGCATGTGTGGATCATGATCACATTCAATCGACGGCGATGCCATGCTTTTCAAAACATAGCTGACATGCACACTCAAACACACAAATTTTGGTGATACTTGGGGCTGAAACTATCATGGCTCAGATCAGAATCGAAACCAACCGCAGCACCCGCCCGCTCCCGTGCCGCTCCCTGCAGCGGCCCGGGAGAAACCCTAAATTGCCGCCGCCGCCACCCTCCAACCCCCACCCTAGCCCCCTCGCCGCCGCAGGAGGGCGCCGCTGAGCAAAGCTCGTGCGGTGTCGGCGGCGGCGGGGCCTTCCCCATCTCATGAGGAGCTCGAGCGGCGCGGGGGCTGCTCGCCGATGGAGATGTGGGGCACGTGTCAGGACCCCGATTCCAAGTCACATCGATCTAGCCGGTAACACCTCATATCACTTTGCGTCCTCACGCACGGTATTCCCACGGGTGTCGCCTTACCATGGCCCGGGACCGTTTGCGCCTTTTGGCTCACGTATATGATAGTGTTGCTAGCATCCATATGACAAAGAACCCGGGCCGACATGGCTAGTCGTGAACCCAAAGCGGCACTAACCCATGGGGACAGGCATACATGAATCAACCTCGAGCATGTCGGTCAGCAGCGTGTGAATCCGGGCTGTAGCACTGGGCTAACAGGACTCCGGGAACCCGGGCTGTAGCAGGCTAGGCAGGACTCCGGATGTCACCGCGTGACATTTCCCCGTAGGGACAGACACATGAACGAAGTGAAACACATGCCGGCTAGTGCTGGGCTAGCAGGACTCCGGTGAACCGGGCTGTAGCGGACTACTATGGCTCATGGAAGCACTAGACTACATTTCCCCATAAAAGAGTCTGCCAAGGATAAACAACTAGATTGTCGGATCCCACACATACCAAGCATTTCAATCATACACACAATATGCCCGATATGTGTAAATACAACATGGCATCACAACAAAACTGTACAACTCAAAGTACTTTATTTAAAGGCTCAGAGAGCCATACATATCATACACACAAGTACGGGTCACACGACCCACATTCAAGTCATACAAGCATACAAGCCAACAACGGAAGTAACTTGTCTGAGTACAGACAACTAGTAAAACAAAAGAGGCTTGGGTAAGCCTGACTATACTATATGGTCCTTCATGAGCTCAGGATCACCACCTGGGCCTCAGCCTACTCATCGATATCAACGTCTACGAAGAACCCGTCAGAAGGGGTTGCAGCGTCTTCTGTAAAACGTAAATTAAGCAACATGAGTACAAAGGTACTCAGCAAGACTTACATCAGATCCTACATACATGCACATTATCAAGAAGGGTTGGTGGGGTTATTGCAGCAAGCCATCTTTGACTCTTGGCTAAGCTATCCTACGAGACTCCAACTTGAAATGGTTTTGCGCACTCGAGTCCACTACTCTCCACTTCAATACACTACCGAGGATCCACCTCCGTCATCCTACGGAAGAGCCACCCTCGGCACTCACGCTTATCTTGAGGATTTTAGTAGTAACCATTTACTTGTCTATGAACTGTATAGGCAACCAAGTAGTCCTTTACCGCGGACGCGGCTATTCGAATAGATGATGTTGACCCTGCAGGGGTGTACTTCTTCATACATGTTTTCACCACTTACCGCCGTTTACACGACATGTACTCGGCAACCTTCAAGCGGAAGCCCAACGTGGGTGTAGGCCACGGCCTACCTAAACACCTAAGTCTCTAGTCCAGGTTTATCGCCTATTCAGGTTCCATCCGCAGGGAGTTCGGCCGAGGTTTCCACATACGGCCCCGAACGATGTGTGCAGGGTTCCCGAGATACCTAGCGGGCATCCGGTACACCGTGCCACGTACCTACTGCATCACAGCTCACCCCGCGGGTCAGCGCTGTCCACGGCCTCCAGTAAACTACAAACACCAGAAACTACTTGCAACTCCTGGACAGAGGACTAGAGTGAATAAGAAGCCGAGAGGGTCCATTGGTTTGGTGCCCAATTCATGGTAGTAGCTGAATCTTAAATCACACATACAGATCTCAGTGCTTAAGGACGGCTTCAATGAAACAACCCACCATGTACTCCTACATGGCTTCTCATCGATACCTTTACCAAATCGTGTTCAACACATCACTCTCATACCGACATGATCATTTCACTCTAGCCCATCACCCAGATGAACCAGACCTGACACAACTCTACACATGCACATGGCTCAATCAACTCCTACACATGCTAGTGGGTTTCATCTAGTTACTGTGGCAATGACAGGTCGTGCAGAGGAAATGGGTTCAACTACTGTAGCACACAGCAGTTTGGATCGCGTTGTCTTAATGCAGTAAAAGAGAGCAGAAGCGAGAACATGGGTTTGTATCGATATGATCAAATGGTTGGTTGCTTGCCTGATGGGTCCATGCACTGGTATTGTTCTTCGTTGGGGTATTCACAATACTCCTCGGGGGCAGAACCTGCCGCAGAGAGCACCGATACACAATCATCACCAAACAATATGCAACAATATGATGCATGCATGAGTCATGGCAAAATGAGTGTATTGGGATAATGCAACTAAGACCAGATGGGTTTGAACCATTTTGAACCAAAGATTCAAGTTTCAAACTTATAAGTGGCCCTTTTGAGTGCTTTATCTTGTTCTGCACTAAATAGCAGGTTAACTTGTTTGAACATGCATGAAACGAGTACAGATGCATAGATTGGATTTTTCTGATCATTTTTCATATATAACACTTTGCATTTGGAGCTACAGATTAATTTCTATGATTTTTTGAAGTTTGTGGTATTTTCTGGAATTTCCTGTGTAAAAATAATTCCAGTAATTGAATTAATGCGTCAGCATTGCGTCAGGGTGACGTCAGTGGTCAACGGAGCGGTCCAGGTCAAACTGACCTGTGGGTCCCATCTTTCAGCAGTTAGTTAAACTAACTAAAATTAGTTATCGCTAACCCTAGGTTAATTAGCAGAGCGTGCCCCACTTGTCATAGACTCAGGGGGAGTCAACCTGGGCCCACCCAGTCAAGGGTCAAGGGGTCAAACCCGCCGGCGTTTAGCCGCCGGCGAGGCCAGACGCGGTGGTGGAAGTGCATTTTCGTGCTCCGGCAACCAAAAGGACGGCGGAGGGCATCTCCGGGACGCGGGGAGCGAGCCGCGTCGTTTGGTGGCAGTGATGGAGCTCGGGGCGGCCGGGAACATCGCCGGCAACGACCTTGGCGGTCGCCGGAGTTCGGCCGAGGTCGAACACGACGCTAGGGGGCACGGCGAGGCGCGTGGGGTGGTGCGTTGGGCTCCTGGGAGTGCGGTGAGTGCGGTGGTGTGCTCGGAGTCGAGCCAACGTGGCTGTGGCCACGACGACGACGTGCGGTGGCGGCGGCGAGTGCGGCCGAGCTCGGTGCAGTCGGTGCAGGGCTCGAGAGCGAGAACGAGAGGGATGGAGAGGTAGCTGGGCTCACGGCGAGTACGTCGGAGCGGTCGGCGAGGTCGGGGACGAGCTGGTGCGGCGGCGACGGCGAAGGGGATCTCCGGCGGTGGCGGAGTCGGGCGAGGTTGTTGCGGAGGCTGCGGGGCAAGCGAGCGCTCGGGGCTCGGCTTGCTCGAAGGAGAGGAGGGCGGCGGAGCTTCTGGACACGGTGGCGCGGCGCGGGGACGACGGAGAGCGCGGCTACGTCGGCGGTGCGGCTGCGGCGGCGTCGGCCATGGTGAGGAGAGGCGAGGGAGAGAGACAGGGGGAGTGCAAGATGTCCAGGCGGTCGAGGGGACGAGGTGGAGCCTGCCCAGGTGCTCAGGGGCGCGGGCGGCAGCTCACGCCGTGGTGAGCTCGCGCTCGCCGGCGTCACCTCTGTGTCTGCCTAGCGTGGACGAAGCAGCTGGCTGGCATGGGCCAGCACAGTGCTGGGCCGGCCAGGTGGGCTGCCAGGTGGGCTGCGGCCAGGTAAGATCCTCTATCTCTCTTTTAATTTCTGTTTTCTATTTTACTGTAAATGTGCGGCTTTATTAAAAATACTTAGGCATTTTTAAAAATCTTGAAAATAATCGTAGGCTCTGTTTAGATTATTTCCAATAGCCCACACTTATTTTCAGAATTATTTGGGCATTTAAAATATTTTATAGCATTTAAATGTCCAAATTCAAATATTTATGATTTAATTCAGAGACCTTAGGATGAGCTAGAAAATTGTGCACCACTTTTGGCAGAGGTTCTGAACCAAGACAAAAATGATGGACATTTTAGAAGGGCATTTCAGGTTCATTGAAAATATTTTTAGTAAACCCTAGTTGGTTTCAGAGGGGGCTGGGGGTTCTGTCATCCCCATTTCAAGTTTCTGATGAATGAAATAAACATGATGCAACACTCTAATGCATGAGCTAGCTAGGGTGTGACAACTCACCCCCACTCAGAGAGATCTCGTCCCGAGATTTAGGTTCCTCCGGAAAGAAGGCGGGATATTCGAGTCAAAGACGATCCAACCTTTCCCAAGTTGCTTCCTTCTCAGAATGGTGCGACCATTGAACCTTGAGAAACTTGATATTATTACGTCGAGTGGTACGCTCGGTTTGATCGAGGATACGAACGGGGTACTCTTGATATGTGAGATTATCTTGAAGATCAAGCGTTTCGTGGTCCACTCCACGGATAGGATCCGAGAAGCAACGCCTGAGTTGAGAAACGTGGAAGACATCGTGGACTCTGGAGAGATGCGGAGGTAGTTCCAATTGGTAGGCAACTTCTCCTCATTTGGCAAGAATGCGAAAAGGTCCAATGTAGCGAGGAGCCAATTTGCCTTTGATACCGAAACGATGGGTTCCCTTTAGAGGAGTAACCCAAAGGTAAGCCTTCTTGTCAACCTCAAAAGTCATAGCCTTATGTTTTCGGTCATATTGACTCTTTTGACGAGATTGGGCTGTTTTCAACTTTTCACGAACGATGCGAACTTGCTCTTCTGCTTCCTGGATCATATCCGTGCCAAAGAATTGTCTTTCCCCGGTTTCTGACCAGTTAAGATGCGTTCGACACCTTCGTCCATAGAGAACTTCAAAAGGGGCTTTACCCAAGCTGGATTGATAGCTGTTTTTATAAGCAAATTTGGCAAATGGAAGGCATTTCTCCCAATCCATTCCGAATGAGATAACAGAAGCTCGAAGCATGTCTGCTAGAATCTGGTTGACACGTTCTACTTGACCACTTGATTGAGGGTGAAAGGCGGTGCTAAAGGAAAGGCGTGTTCCCATAGAATTTTGGAAACTTCCCCAAAATCAAGAGGTAAAGAGACTTCCTCGATCCGAGTTAATTTCCAGGGGAACACCATGAAGGGACACTATTCGGGAGATATATAAGTCTGCTAGCTTGCTAGCGGTTATACTCTCGCGAACAGGTAAGAAATGGGCCACTTTGGAAAGACGATCGATAACGACGAAGATAGCATTATTCCCTCTCTTGGTCCTGGGAAAACCAGTGATGAAGTCCATACCAATTTTATCCCATTTCCATTTAGGAATAGCTAGGGGTTGAAGGGTGCCAGCAGGCCGTTGATGCTCTGATTTTACACGACGGCAGACGTCGCAATTAGCAAAAAATTGAGCAATGTCTATCTTCATCCTAGGTCACCAGAACCTCTGGCGTAGGTCCTGATACATTTTGGTGCTACCGGGATAAATGGTGAGAGGAGATTCATGAGCCTCCTTAAGGATCACCGTGAGATGCGGGTTCTTGGGAACCACTAAACGGTTCTCGAAGTACACAACACCATGATCATTTGTAGAGAAACATTTAGCATCTCCGCTAGCAATGTTCTCCTTGATCCGGGATATTCCTTTATCTCGCTTTTGGGCAGCGATGATTTGATCCGTAAGAGTAGGTTTCGCCACCAAGGTGGAAAGGAATCCTTGAGGAACGATGTGAAGGTTAAGCTTCCGAAATTCCTCATGGAGAAGTGGTTGACTTTGTTGCAACATCAGATTTTTGCAATAAGATTTACTGACTTAAGCGCATCAGCCATGACATTGGCTTTTCACGGTGTAAGTTATCCCTAAGTCGAAATCTGTGATCAACTCGACCCAACGTCTTTGCCTGAGATTCAAATCCGGTTGGGTGAATATATACTTCAGACTTTGGTGATCGGTGAAGATTTACATAGCGATTACCGAGGAGGTAATGTCGCCAGGTTTTGAGTGCATGGACTACAGCTGCAAGCTCTAGATCATGAGTAGGATAGTTTTCCTGATGTGGGTGTAGTTGCAGTGAAGCACAAGCAATTACGTGTCGATCTTGCATGAGAATGCAACCTAGTCCTTGTCGCGAGGCGTCGCAATAGATAACAAAGTCCTTGGAGAAATCTGGTGGTACCAGTACGGGAGCAGAAGTCAGGCGTCTTTTCAGTTCCTGAAAGCTGTGCTTGCATTGTGGGGTCCACTCAAACTTTTTATCTTTCTTGATGAGTTCAGTTAGAGGTTTAGCAACCTTGGAGAAATTCTCGACAAAGCGGCGACAATAGCTCGCTAAGCCAAGGAAACTCCGAAGTTGCTTGACCGATTCAGGTGGAGTCCAATCAAGGACGGCTTGAACTCGCTCGGGATTGACAGCAATACCCTTACCAGAAATAACATGTCCTAGATAGGTCACTTCTGGCAACCAAAATTCGCATTTAGAAAATTTGGCATAAAGGCGATGCTCTCGAAGTTTCATCAACACTAGCCTTAGATGCTCGACATGTTCTTCCTTGTTCTTGGAGTAGATGAGTATATCATCGAGGTAAACCACGACAAATTTATCCAAATACTCCATGAAGATTGAGTTCATTAACCGAAAGAAGGTGGCTGGGGCGTTGGTTAAACCGAAGGACATGACGGTGTACTCGTATTGGCCGTAACGAGTAACAAAGGCCGTTTTGGGAATGTCCCCGTTCTTGATTTTGATTTGATGGTAGCCCAACCTCAAAACCATCTTAGAGAAGACTGAGGATCCAGCGAGCTGATCATACAGGTCGTTGATCCTGGGGAGCGGATACTTGTTCTTTATTGTGACCAAGTTGACGGGTCGATAATCCACAACCATCCGATCCGTACCATCCTTCTTTTTGATGAAGAGGACGGGGCAAGCCCATGGAGATGAACTAGGGCGGATGAAACCCTTTTTCAAGGACTCAACAAGTTGTTTCTTAAGCTCGGCTAGTTCTAGTGGTGCCATCTTATAGGGCCTTCTAGAAAATGGGACAGTTCCTGGAATGAGATCTATCACGAACTCGACATCTCTGTCAGGTGGAACACCTGGCAATTCTTCTGGAAAGACATCCGGAAAGTCACGGACTACCGGAACATCTTGAGGTCCGCAAAGGACTGGCATTAAGAGAATATAGCTGTCGCTTGGCTACTCGGGTCAAGACATTAACTATCTTTCCCGAAGGATGGGTAAGTTGAACAGTCCTAGAGAAGCAATCAATCTTGGCATGATGGGCTAACATCCAGTCTATACCCAAGATGATATTTATATCCGAAGATTTGAGAGCTATCAATGATGCAAGGAAAACAAGTCTGTCAACTTGGATTTCATTTCCATGGCTTACTCTAGAGGTTTGCCATCTAGAACCAGGAGTAGAAATTTCCATGGTGGAAGGCATGTCACAGAATGCGGTGTTATGCAAGCGAGCATAGTTTTCGGATATGAATGAATGAGATGCTCCAGTATCGAAAAGAACAGATGCCGGGTGGCAATTAACAAGGAGCGTACCGAGAACGGCGTTGGGATCCTCTTGAGCCTCTTCAGCTGAGACACAATTCACATGGCCACGTGCAGCGGTGGCCGGCTTGGCGTAGTACACCTTCCCTGTTGGCTTGCCACGGCCAACAACCTTTCCAGACTGGTTGGGGTTGGTCTGGGGACACTCACGCAGGTAGTGGCCTGGTTCCCCACACTTGAAGCACGTCACGGAGCTGGTGCGTGGAGGAGCATTGTTGGTTGGCCCACCATAGGGCTTAGCTGGTGCATACTGCTGAGCTGGACAAGGTGCCTGATAGGATGGCCTCGGTGTGAACCTGGGTGGCAGGGCAGTGTTAGGCACCCACACCCGGCGCTTCTGTGGTCGAGCACCGGATGAGGAACCCATATCACGGCCATGCTTGCGTGTTGCTTCGAAATCAGTCTGACCCGTTTCAGCATTGATGGCTTTGTTCACAAGCTTCTGAAAGGAGGTGCACTCGTGCAGACGGAGATCTCGGCGAAGCTCGGGGCTAAGTCCCTTGCGGAACCTTGCCTGCTTCTTGGCATCGGTGGAAACTTCCTCAATTGCATAACATGCTAGGTTACCGAACTCCCTGCTGTATGCATCCACAGAGAGTCTACCTTGGGTGAAACTGCAGAACTCCTCACACTTACGGTCCATAAGACCCTCCGGAATGTGATGTTTGCGGAAAGCCTCACTAAATTCTGCCCAAGCAGTGACATGGCCAGCTGGGCGCATGGCTTCATAATTCTCCCACCAGATACTGGCGGGGCCTTCAAGATGATAGGCAGCAAAGGTGACCTTATCAGCCTCATTTCACGAGTGCGAGAACATAGCTTGTGAGTAATCTTTGCGAAGCAAGTCATCGGCGTCGAGAGGCTCGACGGAGTGGTGGAAGGTGGGTGGATGTAACTTGATGAAGTCGCTGAGCGACACCAAGTTATTCCTCTGATGCTGTGTTGTGTTCTGTTCGATGCGCTCCAACAAACGGTTGGTCTCCCGCTTGTTTCTCTCGGCCTCCAACATGACCTCGGCCAGAGAAGGAGGGTGAGGCAGGTTTGCCTCCCTAGCAGCACTGGCTTCACCCTGCTCCGGGGCAGCAGGGTTGTTGCGAGTGTTGACCATCCTAGGAAAACAAGACAACGGTTTAGACAAGGATGGCAAAATGTTAGCAAGGAAGTGCGGAATGTAATGAATAACACAGAATGCAGAGATGTTCACCCATGTGACATGGTAATATAGAAACTGCCATATATATACCAACGGCCATACACACCATACATAGTTTAGTACAAGCCCAGCTAAAGTACAACTACGGTGAAAGACGATACATCTCATCGAAGGCATTCCAAGCTCCTATACATTATTTTTCTACACCTCCGGAACGTGATACATACCAAGTCATATTCCACAAGTCACGCAGGACGGTGGAAATACAACTACTGCAATACTACTGAAACTACTACTAGCTCAGACAGCTCCGTAGTAATCCTCATAAAAGTCACCACCCAAGCCTGGAAGCGGAACATGATCATCTGGGAACAGTCGGTCCTGTGGAGCTTGTGGTCCAGAGGGACTCGGATGTGGCCTTGGTCCAACAAATGGTGGCAGACGGGGTCCACGAGGAGGAGTGATGCCTCCTACCTCACGCCATTCCATAAAATCTGGCAGACCAGACCGCACGGGGTACAAGTCCCTCATGTCCATATACCCAGCTTGCACAGCAGGTGCAAACAGTGTCAGAGTGGCCTAGTGATCAGAACGAGCGTTGAAGAGCTCCATACGCAAGGCACGATTCTCACGGTCCTTGTCCTCAAGCATCTCGGTGGTGGTGCGGAGTAGTGAATCCTCATGGGTAGCGCCACGATAAATAGCCTGATAGTACCCATGTGCCCTGTGGAGTGATCTTTGGCATATAGCGGAAATCGGTGTTGCAAAGCAAGGCGATTCGCTCGAATGATAGTCATCATCGAGTAAGTTAAATCTGCATGGACATCCCGATGGTAACCCCAAGTCCATAAGAGCAATGGAGGGGTTCAGTAGCTCCAGGATAAGAAGGATATATCCTGACCGTGCAAAGATATTGCCTTTGATTAAAGTCTCTAAACTACTCCTCGACGGTATATTCAGGATACCATCGATAGCCTGCCTCGACCATCACTCGGACCAGCATGGCCATGTGACCACAAACATCGAGGCATCGAGTCAGACGAACCACTTGGTTCTGGGAACGGGTGGCCATATGAAAGCACAAAATAATGCAAAGGCATTAGAATTTTCTAGGAGAAATTGGACAGCATAACGGCTGTAAACGCTCGGAAAAATATTTGAGACATTCGCAACAGTTTGCAAAACCACTCAACAACATCATATCAAGGTTCCGCTTCAACTGATAACATACTAAAAGTAGTAAAAACTGAATGAGGCTAGTAACCAACAATCCTATAAGTTACTACGGATTAGTAACACGTGAACCTGATAGAGAGAAGAGAGCCTAGTCCTTAACCCACGTAGAATGAGAAGAGAATGACTCAGATCAGAGGGCATAAGGTAAAGGAGTAAAAAGAGCCTTACGTACGTACCACAATCAATAACCCTACATATAACTAAAGCATTTCTAGACTCGACATCGACCAGTTTGGCTTGGAGAACCTACAGGCAGTCCGGCTCTGATGCCAACGTTGTCAGGACCCCGATTCCAAGTCACATCGATCTAGCCGGTAACACCTCATATCACTTTGCGGCCTCACGCACGGTATTCCCATGGGTGTCGCCTTACCATGGCCCGGGACCGTTTGCGCCTTTTAGCTCATGTATATGATAGTGTCGCTAGCATCCATATGATGGAGAACCCGGGCCGACATGGCTAGTCGTGAACCCAAAGCGGCACTAACCCATGGGGACAGGCATACATGAATCAACTTCGAGCATGTCGGTCAGCAGCGTGTGAATCCGGGCTATAGCACTGGGCTAACAGGACTCCGGGAACCCGGGCTGTAGCAGGCTAGGCAGGACTCCGGATGTCACCGCGTGACATTTCCCCGAAGGGACAGACACAGGAACGAAGTGAAACACATGCCGGCCAGTCAAGTGTTCCGGAGCAGTAGTGCTGGGCTAGCAGGACTCCGGTGAACTGGGCTGTAGCGGACTACTATGGCTCATGGAAGCACTAGACTACATTTCCCCATAAGAGAGGCTGCCAAGGATAAACAACTAGATTGTCGGATCCCACAAATACCAAGCATTTCAATCATACACACAATATGCCCGATATGTGTAAATACAACATGGCATCACAACAAAACTCTACAACTCAAAGTACTTTATTTAAAGGCTCAGAAAGCCATACATATCATACACACAAGTACGGGTCACACGACCCACATTCAAGTCATACAAGCATACAAGCCAACAACGGAAGTAACTTGTCTGAGTACAGATAACTAGCAAAATAAAAGAGGCTTGGGTAAGCCTGACTATACTACATGGTCCTTCATGAGCTCAGGATCACCACCTGGGCCTCAGCCTACTCATCGATACCAAGGTCTACAAAGAACCCGTCGGAAGGGGTTGCAGCGTCTTCTGTAAAACGTAAATTAAGCAACATGAGTACAAAGGTACTCAGCAAGACTTACATCAGATCCTACATACATGCACATTATCAAGAAGGGTTGGTGGGGTTATTGCAGCAAGCCAGCTTTGACTCTTGGCTAAGCTATCCAACGAGACTCCAAATTGAAATGGCTTTGCGCACTCGAGTCCACTACTCTCCACTTCAATACACTACCGAGGATCCACCTCCGTCATCCTACGAAAGAGCCACCCTCGGCACTCACGCTTATCTTGAGGATTTTAGTAGTAACCATTTACTTGTCTATGAACTGTATAGGCAACCAAGTAGTCCTTTACCGCGGACGCGGCTATTCGAATAGATGATGTTAACCCTGCAGGGGTGTACTTCTTCATACATGTTTTCACCACTTACCGCCGTTTACACGACATGTACTCGGCAACCTTCAAGCGGAAGCCCAACGTGGGTGTCGGCCACGACCTACCTAAACACCTAACTCTCGGGCCCAATGCATGGTAGTAGCTGAATCTTAAATCACACATACAGATCTCAGTGCTTACGGACGGTTTCAATGAAACCACCCACCATGTACTCCTACATGGCCTCTCATCGATACCTTTACCAAATCGTGTTCAACACATCACTCTCATACCGACATGATCATTTCACTCTAGCCCATCACCCAGATGAACCAGGACACGACACGACTCTAAGCATAGCGAGGCATAGGAAGGTAGGAACAACACATACACATGGCTCAATCAACTCCTACACATGCTAGTGGGTTTCATCTAGTTACTGTGGCAATGACAGGTCATGCAGAGGAAATGGGTTCAACTACCTTAGCACACTGCAGTTTGAATCGCGTTGTCTTAATGCAGTAAAAGAGAGTAGAGGCGAGAACATGGTTTGTATCGATATGATCAAATGGTTGGTTGCTTGCCTGATGGGTCCGTGCACTGGTATTGTTCTTCGTTGGGGTATTCGCGATACTCCTCGGGGGCAGAACCTGTCGCAGAGAGCACCGATACACAATCATCACCAAAAAATATGCAACAATTTGATGCATGCATGAGTCATGGCAAAATGAGTGTATTGGGCTAATGCAACTAAGACCAAATGGGTTTGAACCATTTTGAACCAAAGATTCAAGTTTCAAACTCATAAGTGGCCCATTTAAGTGCTTTATCTTGCTCTGCACTAAACAGCAGGTTAACTTGTTTGAACATGCATGAAACCAGTACTGCTGGATAGATTGGATTTTTCTAATCATTTTTCATATATAACACTTTGCATTTGGAGCTACACATTAATTTCTATGAGTTTTTGAAGTTTGTGGTATTTTCTGGAATTTCCTGTGTAAAAATAATTCCAGTAATTGAATTAATGCGTCAGCATTGCGTCAGGGTGACGTCAGTGGTCAACGGAGCGGTCCAGGTCAAACTGACCTGTGGGTCCCATCTGTCAGCAGTTAGTTAAACTAACTAAAATTAGTTAGCGCTAACCCTAGGTTAATTAGCAGAGCGGGCCCCACTTGTCATAGACTCAGGGGGGAGTCAACCTGGGTCCATCCAGTCAAGGGTCAACGGGTCAAACCCGCCAGAGTTTAGCCGCCGGCGAGGCCAGACGCGGTGGTGGAAGTGCATTTTCGTGCTGCGGCGACCAAAAGGACGGCGGAGCGCATCTACGGGACGTGGGGAGCGAGCCGCGTCGTTTGGTGGCAGTGGTGGAGCTCGGGGCGGCTAGGAACATCGCCAGCGACGACCTTGGCGGTCGCCGGAGTTCGGCCGAGGTCGAACACGGCGCTAGGGGGCACGGCGAGGCGCGTGGGTGGTGCGTTGGGCTCCTGGGAGTGCGGTGAGTGCGGTGGTGTGCTCGGAGTCGAGCCAACGTGGTTGTGGCCACGACGGCGACGTGCGGTGGCGGCGGCGAGTGCGGCCGAGCTCGGTGCAGTCGGTGCAGGGCTCGAGAGCGAGACCGAGAGGGATGGAGAGGTAGTTGGGCTCACAGTGAGTACGTCGGAGCGGTCGGCGAGGTCGGGGACGAGCTGGTGCGGCGGCGACGGTGAAGGGGATCTTCGGCGGTGGCGGAGTCGGGCGAGGTTGTTGCGGAGGCTGCCGGGCAAGCGAGCGCTCGGGGCTCGGCTTGCTCGAAGGAGAGGAGGGCGGCAGAGCTTCTGGGCACGGTGGCGCGGCGCGGGGATGACAGAGAGCGCGGCTACATCGGCGGTGCGGCTGCGGCGGCATCAGCCATGGTGAGGTGAGGCGAGGGAGAGAGACAGGGGGGAGTGCGAGATGTCCAGGCGGTCAAGGGGGCGACGTGGAGCCTGCCCAGGTGCTCAGGGGCGGCAAGCGGTGACGGCCGTGGCGAAGCTTCAGCTTCATGGCGTCACCTCTGTGCACTGGCGTGGGCAAGCGGTGGTGGCATGGGCCAAGATCTTTGGGCAGCAGGTGGGCTGCCAGGTGGGCTGTGGCCAGGTAAGATCCTCTCTCTCTCTCTCTCTCTCTCTCTCTCTCTCTCTCTTTTAATTTCTATTTTCTATTTTTCCGTAAATGTGCGGCTTTATTAAAAATACTTAGGCATCTTTAAAAATCCTGAAAATAATCGTAGGCTCTGTTTAGATTATTTCCAACGGCCCACACTTAGTTTCAGAATTATTTGGGCATTTAAAATATTTTTATAGCATTTAAATGTCCAAATTCAAATATTTATGATTTAATTCAGAGACCTTAGGATGACCTAGAAAATTGTGCACCACTTTTGGCAGAGGTTCTGGACCAAGACAAAAATGATGGACATTTTAGAAGGGCATTTCAGGTTCATTGAAAATATTTTTAGTAAACCCTAGTTGGTTTCAGAGGGGGCTGGGGGTTCTGTCATCCCCATTTCAAGTTTCTGATGAATGAAATAAACATGATGCAACACTCTAATGCATGAGCTAGCTAGGGTGTGACAGCACATCTGGCCGCGGGCGGGTCTCTGGCTGCTTCGAGTGGCGCGGTCGTCGGTCTACACGACGGCGGGAGGGTGCAGCACGGTTGCTCGCTGGCGCGGGATGCGCGTGGATCTGGCCCGGTGCCCGGTGTGCGCGCGGATCCGATGCGGTGGCCGGTGCGCGCGACAGAGGGGAGGAGCTGTGCAGGCGCGTGTGTGCGGGCGCAGTGCTGGGCGGCTGTGGTGCTGCTCAATCCCGTGGCGCGGCGGGCTTGCGCATGGCTGCGTGGGCGCCGGCGTGGATTTGCCTGCGCACGTGAGATTGGCGCGCGGCTCGCTGTGAGTGTGGCCATGTTGCTTGCTCTCTGTGAGGGGACTGAGGAGGATGGCTCGGAGGCTCCGATTCAGGCGAAGGAGCAAGATCCCGCGGATGGCAGGGCGGTTTCTGTGGGCCTGCGGCGGAAGGTCCTTGCGGCGTGCCGTGGAGTGGCAGCGCAGGGGCGAGATGTGGCGTGCTGCTGCGCATTGGGGAGGTGCTAAGGAGGTTGGGCTGACCGAGTCAGGGGTCTGGGCGGATGAAGCTGCCGGTGAAAGCCGTACTCCGACTGCGGCCGGAGTCGTCGATGGCGGCGCTTACGGGCACCGTTTACTTGTTGGAGTCATCAATGTTGCAGTCCTCCCCTCTTTCCTAACATACTTTGGGGGAAACCCTAGATCCGGTTTTCCGGATCGGGCGATGACGGCCTCAATGGCTTTGCTCTGCACCATGCATCCTCTTGAGGACATCGTTTTAAAGTTGGACTCGGTCAGAGGGACTCGGGGCTTCTGTGGCAATGATGACGGCGGGGAGCAATGTCGAAGGCGTGGTCCTGGTTGTGGTAGTCGGCTCTTCTTCTCCGGCATGTCTGCAGGAGTGCCTCGATTGTCTGTTACTGTGAAGTCGAAGCTGAAAGTGCAATCATGCCCTTAATCATATTTTGATGTTAATGACAACACATATGTTCGGGACTAATCATGTTTATCAAGTATATCTCAGGATTATGTTTCAAAGACCGTGTGCATGGATCATGACTAGGGACAAAAAGCATATATATAACTCAAGAATGGAGATACAAGATGTTGACTACATTTATGGGTTGATCTTGAGTATAGGGATCCTGCACTATTAAGAGGGGATCGATGGATCTAGTGAAAAACTTGCTCAAAGCTACTATTGCTATACCTTGCCTTCGGACGTCCGGCCACTTCCGGACGTCCGGCGTTCCACAACAGAAGCATTTCTACGGATGTCCGGAACTCTCCGGACGTCCGACACGTTCACAACAGAAGCCTTCTTACGGACGTCCGGACCCTCCGGTCGTCCGTGCTCCGGATGCATGTTCACAACAGAAGCATTCTTACGGACGTCCGGACCCTCCGGATGTCCGGCCCCTGCTCGGACGTCCGTATCCTGTACACTGGGTTGTGGGTCACGTTTTCACAGCGGCCGGTCGTCCGATGACTGTCGGACGTCCGGACCTATTTGTGCCTCCGGACGTCCGACGTTCTCCGGACGTCCGGCCCATCCTGTACCCAAAACGGTCACTTTTACCCACCACCTATATATATACCCTTCCTCTCCACGGGATAGGGTTGACCATTCACCTTGAACCTATCAAGAACACTCCTCACTCTCTCTCTCTCTCTCATTCAACCACACCAAATCCTAGATTCCCAAGTGTTCTAGGAGCATTTGAGAGAAGTTCTCCAATCAAGTGATAGATCCACTTCATCCCCTTCTTTGCACCAAAGGAATTCGTGACTTGAGCAAGTTTTGAGCTTTCCCCCATCGTTCTTGTTACTCTTGGAGGTTGGAGACTCCTAGGCGGTAGGAGTCATTCGGAGAGGAATCGAACTTTGTGATTTCCCACGGAAAAGTTTGTGAGGGTTTGGAGACCACCCCAAGGTATACCACTAGTGATTGAGAAACGCCTCCGTGGTGTTGTCTCAAAGGGAGAATAGGGTGAGCCTTCGTGGCGTTGGTGTGCCTTCGTGGTAACATCCACCTCTCTAACGGTGACTAGCTTCCCTCCAAGGAAGTGAACATCGACATACATCCTCGTCTCCCGGAGTTGCGGTTATTACTAACCCTTACTCTCTACTTGTGGTTACTTGTCTCTTTACACTTACGCATATCATATTGTGCTTGCCTACTTACGTATTTGTGTTACTTGTTTAGTACTTTGTGCTCTCTTGCAATTGTTAGGCTCATCTTCATATTCCGCACTATTGCCTAAAATTGCTAAGTAATAATTAAAAATTTGTAATTGTACCTATTCACCCCCCCTCTAGGTCCATCTCGATCCTTTCCATTGGTATCAGAGCCTCGTGCTCTATTCTTGTGGCTTAACCGCCCTAGAGCGAGATGAACCTGGATGGGACTCCCCTGGTTGTAGATCCTAAGGATAAAGGCGGGCCTTCTTCTGAAGTCAAGTCCTTTACGTCGGAGGATCTAGAACGGGCCCTTGCTAAGCAAAAAGAGGAGCATGATGCTTCTCTTGAGGCCTTGGTCCAAATGAGATTAGCCATGTTGTCCACGGTGCTTGCACCATTCTCGGGTGGTGCTGCTTCAAGGCCAACTGTGCCTACTCCATCACTTGGTCAACAACCTCCTAGCAATGAACACGCCAGTGTTCCTTGGCTTTATGCAAGACCTCAGGTTGAGAAACCAAGATATAATCCTCAAGGCAATCCTCCTTTGCTTAGTGCCACTTGATTTTCCTTTGTGGAGAGTTGCTATGCAGGATCATCTTCGACATGGAAACAATGAGATCTTTGGAGATCTTGGAGTATGGCTATCATGTGGTTGATCCAAAGAACCCCACACCAAGAGAAATATATGACAAGAACCTCAATGACACGGCAATCATGTGGATAAGGAGAGGTATGGATGAAAAGCAAAGGAGACCGTTCATACACATCACAAGTGCCAAGGAACTATGGGAAACTGTTATGCGATCCAAGATCGGCACTTCTACCCTCGGAGTGCTCAATATGAAATTGCCAAGGGGCAATTGCAAAACTTTTTTATGGAGAAAGGTGAAACCCCCAATCCACTCCATGAGCGACTCATGACTCTCACTGCCGATATTGAGTCATGTGAGTGTGACAAGACACAAGATAGATTCAACATGACTAAGAGGTTCCTTGTGGATAAGTTACTTCATGCTCTTGCTCCATTTCACCATCAAATGGTGTGGGACATAAGACAACACCATACCTTCAAGGAAATGACTACAAATGACATCGTATCCACCTTTCAACTATTTGAAGAGTCAAAGACTAATGCCACAAAACATCTTGCCATGCATGGTTCCCCATCATCAAAGATCAATCTTGCATTGAAGGCCAAGCATGTATGTGAAGATGAACAAAGTGAAGAAGAAGAAGAGGATGACGAAGATGGTGATGAGATTGAATCCGACGAGGGCCCTTCATATGAAGACATGGATCTTTTTGACAAGAAGTTTAGCGCGGGTAAATTCAAGGGAAGATTTCAAAAGAAGAAAGTAAGAAAATGCTACAACTGTGAAGAAACCAATCACTTCTCCAATGAGTGCCCTTATGAGAAGAGAGAAGATAAACCAAGGTTTCCCAAGACCTTTCCCAAGAAGAAGTTGCCAAATCCTTTGAACTCCAATCTCAAGAAGAGAGATGGAAAGGCAATGGTTGCTCAAGAAGAATCTGATCCGGATGATGTTAGTGGTGTTGCCGGAGTTGCTCAAGACTCTCAAAACACCTTGAGGTTAGTAAACAAGAGTGGTGACGTGGTCACCTACAACTACATGAAAGATTACAAGGGCAACGCTCACAAATGCCTAATGGCAAAGGCCATGGTTGAAGAAGAAGAGGACCAAAGCTCTTCTGACAAGGTCAAGGTAACTCCACGATCAAATTCCCCTCTTTTCACTCCTTCTACTCCTAGTGATGAGTATCTTGATGCGGAGGATAGTTATGAGGATGATGATCTAACTGATCCTATGCTTGCTAAACTTAATAAGTTCATGTGCTCCCTCAAAGGAAAGAAACTCACTATGTTTCGTATGCTTATGGAGATGGTGAGTAAGCACACCATCACCATTAAGGAACTCGAAACCCTCGTCACCAAGGAAAAGGAAAAATGTGAAATCCTTGAGCGGAAAGTCAAATATGAGGAAGCACGAAATGATGAACTATGCTTAAAAATTGGTGCAAATATTGATGTTCATATTAAAGATCTTGCCTCCTTGAAAAAGGCTATTGGCTCTTGTGAAGAGTTGATGAATGATAAAAGTAAGCTTGCGAAGTCTCATGCTTCTCTCACTAAGGATTGTGAGCTTCTATCCGTGTCTCTAAAGACTAAGGAAGAAGAGCTCACCCTTCTTACAAAGAGTTTTGAGACACTCAAACTTACTTATCTTGAAACTCTAGCTACGGCTTACTCGTCTCCTATTATCAATGTTGATGCTTGTTCTACTAACTCTAGTAGTGATCTAGCATCCATTCTTGAGGAGAATCGTTTTCTCAAAGCTCAAATCGAGAAAGGGCTCATGACATGTGCTCAAGGGCAAAAGAACCTTAATGAGGTGTTGAGCCAACACAATGAAGTGTTCGCCAAAGAGGGACTCGGGTTTGACCCAAGCACAAGCAAGAAGAAGATGTCCTCCCAAAAGTGCACCACCCCTTTAAAAGAAACCTTTGTACGAGAAGGACACAAGGAGAAAGGTAAGGTTGTTAGTGGCAAGGCCACAAGGGACATGGCCACTCTCAACAAGCCAAAAGAGTTCATGCCTCCATCCTATGTACTGCGTAAGACTAAGGATGGAGAAGTTTATGCAAAGTTTGTTGGTCCCCGAAATGCATTTCGTTTCTATGCTATTTGGGTCCCTAAGACCCTTGTGACTAACTTGAGAGGTCCCATTGTAAAATGGGTGCCTCTAACCAAGTAATAATTGTGTGTAGGTTGCTTTCTCCGGTGGAGTAAAATGGGTGATTGACAGTGGATGTACCGATCATATGACCGGAGATAGCAAATTGCTCTACGATTTCATGGAAGCTATTCAACCATTTATGAGCATTATGTTTGGTGGAGGATCAAAAGGACAGGTACTTGGGTTGGGAAAGGTTGCTATCACAAATGACATGTCTCTTGCAAATGTCATGCTTGTCCAATCCCTTAAATATCATTTGCTTTACGTCCGCCAATTGGCTTACATTGGTTATGATACACTATTTGGACTAACGGATGTGAAAGTCTTTAAGAGAGATACTCTCGAAGTGGCCTTTGTTGGAGAGTTGGATGGCAACCTTTACACGGTTGATTTCTCGAAAAGAGCACATTCCATGCAACTTGTCTAATGGCCAAGGCTGACAAGGGGTGGCTATGGCATCGCCGGCTAGCCCATGTCGGCATGAGGAATCTTCCAGATCTCTTAAAGGGTAATCACATCCTTGGACTAACAAATGTCTCTTTTGAGAAAGATCGTGTGTGTAGTGCATGCATAGCCGGAAGCAACATCAATCAAAGCACCCACCCAAGAACATAGTATCTACTTCAAGGCCCCTGGAGCTCCTTCATGTGGATCTTTTTGGGCCTCCTTCATGGGATAGTCTTGGTGGAAAAAAATATGGGCTTGTCATTGTTGATGATTACTCAAGATATGCGTGGGTGTTCTTCCTCAAGTCCAAGGACGGAACCAAGATCACCTTCATTGATTTTGCCAAGCAAGCCCAACGCAAGTTTGACAAAGAAATCCTGGCAATAAGAAGTGATAATGGCTCTGAGTTCAAGAATTATACCTTGCAAGAATTCCTTAGTGAGGAAGGGATTGAGCATCAATATTCAGCTCCATACACTCCTCAGCAAAATGGTGTAGCCGAAAGGAAGAACCGTACACTTGTAGAGATGGCAAGGTCCATGTTGGATGAATACAAGTCACCACATAGTTTTTGGGCCGAAGCTGTCAATACCGCATGCCATGCATCAAACCGGCTCTTCCTCCGCACTATATTGGAAAAAGACTCCATATGAGCTGCTAACCGGGAACAAGCCAAATGTCAAGTACTTTCGTGTATTTGGGTGCAAATGTTTCATACTCAACAAAAGAGAACGGTTAGGAAAATTTCAATCCAAAACAATTGAGGGTATATTTGTTGGCTATGGATCAAACTCTCACGCCTATAGAGTCTACAACAAATCCAATGGATGTGTTGTAGAAACTTGTGACGTGGTGTTTGATGAATTTAATGGCTCCCATGGGGAGCAAGTTGATCTAAGTGATGTAGATGAAGAAGATTCTTCTCAAGACATTTTGACCATGGGTGTTGGTGCACTTCTTCCTATGGAACAAGAACCTCATGATGATGAACAGCAAGATGGAAGTCTCACACAACATGAAACTACTTCAACACCCATACCATCACAAGCTCCTAGTGTTCAACCAATGCCCTTAGCCCGAATAGAAGAAGATGATCAAGTTCCTCTTCATGAAAATCTTCAAGAACTAGATCCTCATCAAGTGCAAGAACAAGAAAGTCCAATCATTGATGATGAACCTCAACAAATGCAATATGAACAAGAAGATCTTCCTCCACACATTAATGATCCATATGTTGAGGACGTGGATGATGAACATGAAGTTGAACCTCGTGAAACCCTTACCTCCATCATGCCTCGAGTGGCGGCCATGTTGATGTTGACAAAATTCTCACCGGCATATCGGAAGGTAGAGTCACTCGTAAACATTTGACAAACTTTTGTGCTCACTTCTCGTTTGTGTCTAGTGTTGAGCCCCTCAAGGTACAAGATGCATTGATGGATAACGATTGGCTCGTTGCTATGCAAGAAGAGTTGAACAGTTTTGAACGCAACCAAGTGTGGTCATTAGTCAAGAGGCCACCTACCGAGCACAACGTCATTGGAACAAAATGGATTTTCAAGAACAAACAAGATGAGAATGGTGTAATCATTCGCAACAAAGCAAGGTTAGTGGCACAAGGGTACTCACAAGTTGAAGGTTTGGACTTTGGTGAGACCTTTGCCCCTGTTGCCCGTCTTGAATCCATTCGCATCTTACTTGCTTATGCCACTTTCAATGGTTTTACATTACATCAAATGGATGTGAAAAGTGCTTTCCTTAACGGTCCTCTACAAGAAGAAGTATATGTGTCACAACCACCTGGGTTCATTGATCCCGATCACAAAGACTATGTGTACAAACTTCATAAGGCTTTGTATGGCCTCAAACAAGCACCTCGTGCTTGGTATGATCATTTAAAGAAGTTTCTACTCGATGATGGTTTTGTGAGAGGGGTGATCGATCCCACTCTTTTTACTAAGAGGGATAAGGGTGATTTGATCTTATGCCAAATCTATGTAGATGATATCATTTTTGAACATTCATTTGTGCAAGAAGTTTGCGGATTCAATGACCAAGAATTTTGAAATGTCACTCAATGCGGATTTGAAGTTCTTCTTCGGATTTCAAATTCAACAATTTCAAGAAGGAATACTTGCCTCAAGCAAAATACCTCAAAGATATTCTAGAGAAGTTTGGTATGTCTGATGCTAGCCCGTGCAAGACACCAATGCCAACCAAAATAACACTCACCAAAGACACCAACGGTATTCCTTTCGACCCGTCTAAATACCGCTCTATGATTGGTTCGTTGCTTTATCTTTGTGCATCTAGACCAGACATTATGTTTAGTGTATGCATGTGTGCTAGATTTCAAGCTTCCCCTAGGGAAAGTCATCATAAGGCGGTTAAGCATATTCTTAGATACCTTGTTCACACCTCAAAGTTGGGTCTATGGTACCCCAAGGATGCTAAGTTTGATCTCATTGGGTACACGGATGCGGATTGGGCTGGAGACAAAGTGGATCGTAAGTCCACATCCGGTGCATGTCATTTTCTTGGTCGCTCCTTGGTAAGTTGGTCTTCGAAGAAACAGAATTGTATTGCCCTCTCTACCGCCGAAGCTGAATACATTGCTGCCGCTTAGTTGTGCAACTCAGTTGTTATGGATGAGGCAAACTTTGAAGGATTACGGTATCACCTATAGAAATGTGCCTCTTCTGTGTGATAATGAAAGTGCCATCAATATTGCCGAGAACCCCAAAGATCATCTCCGCACCAAACACATTGATATTAGGTATAATTTCTTGAGAGATCATGTTGAAAAGGGTGATATTCACATTGATCACATTGGCACAGATTTTCAACTAGCAGATATCTTCACCAAACCTTTAGATGAAGAAAGGTTACATCGACTTAGGCGTGAACTTGGTATCTTGAGCTTGACAACATTATGTGAAATCTAGTACCCATTCATGCATGAATCTAATGTCTTGTCATGATGTAGGCATATATTTAGGGGAGACATTCAATTCATGAATGTTCTCACCCTACTCAATGCATAAAAAGAACCAACACTCTCAAAGTAACCATGGGTCTAGACCTATGGTGCTTTAACATGATGGAGTAGTGACTATGCACTCAAAGGTAAAATCTTTCCGTGTCATGTCATGTCTACTCAGACATTGTGGCATTAGCCACCACTTGTAGTATATGGCTATGATTGGGTGAGGTAGGGTATTAGTTAATACATAAATAAATTTTTACTGTGGACAAAAATTGCCTTCTCCTCATCATGATCAGCACTTGCATCTTTCCCTCCTGTCAACTTCTGGCGTCGGACGTCCTAGGTTCCGGACGCCCGTAAAATCTTCTCTGATTACCATCGACCGGTCGTCCGGTCTCTCCGGACGTCCGTAAAATCCACTCTGGTTCCCTTACTTGGCCTAGACGCTGAAACGACGGACGTCCGTAAGACTCCGGACGTCCGTTATAAACTTTATGTTACAAACTGCCCGGTCGTCCGAAGCCGTCGGACGTCCGTAGAATCATCTCTGTCATCGTCTACTTTCTGTTGGTCCCAACTCCGGTCGTCCGTAGGCTCCGGACGTCCAGACGCATATTCAACTCCGGTCGTCCGTAGGCTCCGGACGTCCGGACGTTTTTACTAGCCACTATATATACTGCGCGGTAGGGTTTCTCAACTGACCACATCCTCTATCCGATTTTCCCCACCGCCGCCGCTGCTCCTGCTGTGTGGCCACTCACCGCGGCCGCACGCCGCCGTGCTCCTCGCCGGGGCTTCTCTCCGTCGCGGATCTGCGGCCCGCTTGGCGGTACTCCGGCCCGTCCAGCCCGTCAGCCACCTGCTCCAGCTCGCCGCTCGTCTCCTCCGTGTTCTCCCTTTCAAGGACACGATGCCTCGGTCCAAGCTCTCCGCTCGCAAGCAAGTCGCCGGAGGGCCGGCTCGTCCGTCTCGCGTGGTGGCTCCGACGACTCCAAGGAGGAAGATCGCCCTCGGAAACGTGCCGCTCGTCCTCCCAGCTCGTCCAGTGATTCCTCCTCGGAGGGGTCGGACTTTGAGGATGAGCTTGAGGAGGTGGATCCGTCCCTGATGGTTGGTGTTCGCGTCGCCGCACCCAAACCGGGCACTCGTCGTCCAACCTTTGACCCTCCTCCTCCTCCGGTGCAACCCCAAGGTGATGCTCGCCTCATCTCAATTGAGCCTCCACTGTCACTCGGCCGTCATGTTACGTGTTTCAACGAGGTTCCCAAAACTTCCTATCTTAAATTGCGTCGTGATGTAGATCAATTTACTGCTGTTAGGGATTCTCAGGATAGTCGCTTTCGCACAAATGTCCAAGCCGGCATCTTTACCACGATTGTCCTCCCTAAGGGCTTGTCACTTCATCTTTGCATTGATCTTGAGCACATTCGCACTCATCCTGAGAAATATCCGGGAGCCATTGAGCTCATTGAGTCGTCCAATCTAGCTGCTCCATTCGCCTTTCAACATGATTTTAACCACGCTGCCATCCACCAGTTTTATGCCACATGTTACTTTGCTCCTGATTACCTTTGTCACATGGATGACCTCGACATCGCACTCACAGCATCTTATGCTCAGTTTGTCACTGCCCTTGGATTTCCGACACTTGGTTCAAAATCCACAAGGATGACCCCAATCATAAGCCCAAGGGCATTGCGGTCTGCATGCGGATCTCCTTAGACCTATATCAACTTTATGCGCCTTTGAAAAGCAAAAGGGTCTAAACCAAGTTTCCATTTGGCGCTTTCCATTCAACATCATTTATCAGTGTATCATGCGCACCATATCCCAAGATGGGTGACAAGGGCTCCTGCAGCAGCTACTGCATTGATCTCATGCATCGCCTCTTCACATCTCCTAAAGGGAAGATCAATATTCCACACTTTCTATGGCATGAGATCCGCCTTGCTAGCTTCCAGCACAAGAGGGCTTTTCCTCATGCACCTTTTATTCAGGCTTTTATCCAAAGTGTAGCTCCCTTTCCTATTTCCCGCACTCATGTACATGAGCGATGGGTCATTCCCGCTCACATGGCGGCTGATCATGTTCCTCCTCCTCCTGCTACTGCTAGTCGCACCGCCGCTAGTGTTCCTTCTCATGCTACCCATCCTCCTTCCAGTGCTGCCCCCTTTGGGCGCATTGCTCGTTTTCTTGGGAAGGCTCACTCAGCCATGATGAAGATGTTCACCTACCATTGCTCCCAACACCATGATGTGGTCGCTCGCATGGTCACTTCCAAGAACGCTCTGAAGGCTCGTCTGAGAGACTCAGGAGTGTATGATGTGAGTGACGATGAGCGTCTACCTGCAGATCCCCCGTCTGACTTTGGTTTTCCCTCCGGTCCTGAGTGGGCTGATTTCTTCGACGAGGCTGGTGGCAGTGGTGTTCATGATGATGATGAGGATGATCTCTAATGCTATTATGTTTTTCCCTAGTTTTTATCTTTTGGATACTTGATGCCAAAGGGGGAGTAGGCTCTATATGCAATCAAAATTATTATGTTTGTCTAGCTCATTATGTAATCAAACTTATTGTTATGGTTATGTTTTCGCTTGTACTGAACCTTTGTTATGAGTGTGTTGAATCTGAGATTTGGTGAATCTACATGTGATGAATCTATATGAAGTTTAACTCTTGATTATCGTGTGTAAGAGATTTGGTTATATTGGGGGCATCATTTTGAGGGGGAGCCCGCATCATTTTGTTTTAGTAGTATCTATGATATCACTTTGAGGGGGAGCTCGCTCGCTACTCATTTCTATTATGATTATTGAGATCCACAACAAATACTTCCGATTACTATTATGAGTATGCATATGTGTTGTCATCAACTACCAAAAAGGGGGAGATTGAAAGTGCAATCATGCCCTTAATCATATTTTGATGTTAATGACAAAACATATGTTCGGGACTAATCATGTTTATCAAGTATATCTCAGGATTATGTTTAAAAGACCGTGTGCATGGATCATGACTAGGGACAAAAAGCATATAACTCAAGAATGGAGATACAAGATGTTGACTTCATTTATGGGTTGATCTTGAGTATAGGGATCTCGCACTATTAAGAAGGGATCGATGGATCTAGTGAAAAACTTGCTCAAAGCTACTATTGCTATACCTTGCCTTCGGACGTTTGGCCACTTCCGGATGTCCGCCGTTCCACAACAGAAGCATTTCTACGGATGTCCGGAACTCTCCGGACGTCCGACACGTTCACAACAGAAGCCTTCTTACGGACGTCCGGACCCTTCGGTCGTCCGTGCTCCGGATGCATGGTCACAACAGAAGCATTCTTACGGATGTCCGGACCCTCCGGATGTCCGGACCCTCCGGATGTCCGGTCCCTGCTCGGACGTCCGTATCCTGTACACTGGGTTGTGGGTCACGTCTTCACAGTGGCCGGTCGTCCGATGACTGTCGGACGTCTGGACCTATTTGTGCCTCCGGACGTCCGACGTTCTCCGGACGTCCGGCCCATCCTGTACCCAAAATGGTCACTTTTACCCACCACCTATATATATACCCTTCCTCTCCACGGGATAGGGTTGACCATTCACCTTGAACCTATCAAAAACACTCCTCACTCTCTCTCTCTCATTCAACCACACCAAATCCTAGATTCCCAAGTGTTCTAGGAGCATTTGAGAGAAGTTCTCCAATCAAGAGAAAGATCCACTTCATCCCTTCTTTGCACCAAAGGAATTCGTGACTTGAGCAAGTTTTGAGCTTTCCCCCATCGTTCTTGTTACTCTTGGAGGTTGGAGACTCCTAGGCGGTAGGAGTCATTCGGAGAGGAATCGAACTTTGTGATTTCCCACGGAAAAGTTTGTGATGGTTTGGAGACCACCCCAAGGTCTACCACTAGTGGTTGAGAAACGCCTCCGTGGTGTTGTCTCAAAGGGAGAATAGGGTGAGCCTTCGTGGCGTTGGTGTGCCTTCGTGGTAACATCCACCTCTCTAACGGTGACTAGCTTCCCTCCAAGGAAGTGAACATCGGCATACATCCTCGTCTCCCGGAGTTACGGTTATTACTAACCCTTACTCTCTACTTGTGGTTACTTGTCTCTTTACACTTACGCATATCATATTGTGCTTGCCTACTTAAGTGTTTGTGTTACTTGTTTAGTACTTTGTGCTCTCTTGCAATTGTTAGGCTCATCTTCATATTCCGCACTATTGCCTAAAATTGCTAAGTAATAATTAAAAATTTGTAATTGTACCTATTCATCCCCCCTCTAGGTCCATCTCGATCCTTTCAGAAGCCGCGGTGGAGGGCCGCTGGTATACGATGACGCGTGGATGGTGGTTCGTTCGGCAATCCTCCGTGACGCCAACCTTGTCTAGCTTGCTTCGTAGTTCACCGTCGGAGTTAGAGTTGCGCTGTCTAGCATGGTTTGTATGGAGTGTTGTATCACAGCTACTAGGGCTGTTGTTTTCTTTTTCTTTGATCTTCGGATCTTCTGGTCCTAGGACCTTCATCACCTTGTTATTTTTCCGTTGCTTCCTGCTATTATCAATGAAATGCCAGCAATGCTGGATCTTTCAAAAAAAGAAACTATCATGGCTCAAGAGAAGAGGTGCGAAGCACAAACACCTAATAAAAAACGAGACGACAATATCAGGCTTGACTAGGGTACTTAGCTGAAATTCACTGGATTAGGTATTCGAAACATCTTGCCGGACTAGACACTTGGCTAGACTAAGGAGCGCAAGTTTTTCTAGATATAAACACTGCTGGAAACATTGAAGCTTCAATGTATATTTTCTAGATATCACTTCTCTCTGTATGAATATGTTTATGACGAACTTCTGTACTTAATGGTTTCGTTCATTTGCTTACTAGCTAGCGTGTCGAGCGCCTCTCTGTCGGTGTAGTGAAAACCAGGGCTACACTAACCGCCGGGCATGGGCCACGACTATATGCAATTACACTAAAGAGGATCCATCTTCGCCGACAAGCGCTACATCGGCAAGCAAGACTCAAGCCACCTTCCCGGCAAGGAGCATCCTGCCCTGCCAGGGAGGACAGATACAAGGCAAAAAGAAGCAGCCAAGCCTGAGAACCAGAAGACAAGACGACCGCAAGGCTCCTTGCCGAGGATGCCCACGAGGCCCCGGCAAGGCCCCTTGCCGAAGACGGTCGCAAGGCCCCGGCAAGCCTCTTGCCGAGGGCGCTCACAAGGCCCCGGCAAGACCCTTGCCGGGAAGATACGCGAGACGACGACAAGCCCTTGCCGAGGACATCAACAGGCCACTGCTAGGCCCGCATCAACCAAGATCCCACCGACCGTCCCCAAGCAGCTGCCAGCCCGACCAGCTGGGCACGCACCTGCGTGGCGACGATCGGCCTCTACACTAACTCAGCAAGCACCTGCGTGGTGGCAAGCGGATCTTCGTGGAGACCCACCACTGCGCCACCTCAGCTGCCTGCCTGCCTACATGGCACCACGGGCACCGCTGGCCAGGGCGCGTGTCGACACGAAAGGGAGCGGCGACGGACGAGACAGGGCTCTCCCCCGTCCCCGATAAAGCAAGGACACCTAAGCAAGACGCATTAAAGGCACCTTGTCATGTAATGCGAGGGATAACCTCATGGCACTGTACCCTTTCCACCTCCTGCTTGCCACTGTGGCGACCCCTTTTCCTATAAAAGGAGGCCCGAGGCGACCAGGAGAGGGATTCGGCTTTTTGGAGCTCCTCACGCCCCATTGCTAGTTCAAGAACACAGATAAACAAACCACCAAAGCAGGAGTAGGGTATTATGCATCCTCGCGGCCCGAACCTGGATAAGGAAACCGTGTGCTATCTGTTTGATCCGCTCTTCTCACGACCCCGCGCCCCGCGACCATAGTAGGGATTCTTGTGATCCCATAGGTGTCGTTCCCACTGACATCTTTGGCGCGCCAGGTAGGGGGCGCAGTTGTGAGAATCAAGTCTAGCAGTCGACCTAGCTGTTCTTCATCGCCACGACTCCTGCGGAGCAGGCGGCCAAAATAACGACGCCAGTGCGGCAACAGAAAAGCTAAGTCATGCGAAACTTTAGATATTTCCTTTTTATATAAGGTTATTCCCCTCGGAGATCTCATTCTTTGTATGGAAAACCTGCACGCAAAGGGGCCCTCCCGCAATTGGCAACGCCCTTGTTCTGTTTCGAGTCCGCTCAACAGCTCAAGCGGCTGCGTCGAGAGTGGCAGGGTAGCCTTCCGCAATTGGCAACGCTCTCGATTCTGACTCGAGTCAAGCTCGACAGTTCGAGCGGCCGCGTTAAGGGCGGTAAGGTGGTTCGCCCGGCGGCAAGCACACCCGGCAGGCCATTGGGGATCCGTCCCCAAGACGCCGCCCTGGGTTTACGCGCCGGCAAGCCTACCCGATAAACGTAGGGTGGACGTACAGAGAGAGGTTGAACAGGAAGATAGCATGCACTATTTATTTGAGATTTCTGCATAGACCTGTATGCCAAGGAACCTTCTCGAGGCTAGTTTCCCTCCATGTTGCCCCGAGTCCGCTCGGCAACTTGTGCGGTTGCGCTAGAGCCAAGAAGGTAAACCTTTCCGGGAGGCGACGTTCCCGAATAGCCGCTAAGGGCCCATTCCCTCAAGCGCTGCTGGCTGGATCGTACGCACCGGAAAGCATTCCAGCAGGCATAGGGAATATGTAGCAGAAGTCAAAATTTACAAGTGAGTTAAGTGCACTTCAGATGCTAATCACTTGTCATGTTTAAACACAGTTATGGCCCGGGGGCTGGCAACTCCCTTAGGACCAATCCTCTTGGTGTCAAGAATGACGAAGTTCTTCGCCATAAGCCTTTCCGGCAACGATCTTGCCAGGAGCCGGTGTCAAGAACACCAAAGTTCTTCGCCATAAGCCTTCCCGACGATGATCTTACAGGGGGCCGGTGTCAAGGACGACGAAGTTCTTCGCCATAAGCCTTCCCAGCGGTGTCGAGAACTCCAGAGTTATCCACTGAAATCGGGCATCGAGAACATCAAAGTTCTCTGCTGAAGATAAAAGCCTTCCTGGCGACAAGCTCGACGGAAGCTGGCATCGAGAACGTCAAAGTTCTCTGCTAAAGATAAAAGCCTTCCTGGCGACAAGCTTGCCAGAAGCCGGCGTCGAGAACGTCAAAAGTCTCCGCAGGAAACATAAGACTTCCTGGCAACATCCTTGCCGGGAGCAAGAAAGGAAACAAAACCACACTCTAGCATCGAGATCTATAGAGTTCTCTGCCAGAAAATTTCCATGGAAGTAGGCTCGAGGGCTGGCAGCTCCTTTGAGTGCAACAACAACCGTGACCCATGCCAAGCTTGGTCCCGCCTCCAGTATCGAATTCATGAAGTTCTCCGCTGAAGCCGGGCCCGGGGGCTACTGTCGGTGTAGTGAAAACTAGGGCTACACTAACCGCCGGGCATGGGCCACGACTGTATGCAATTACACTAAAGAGAATCCATCTTCGCCGACAAGCGCTACATCGGCAAGCAAGACTCAAGCCATCTTCCCGGCAAGAAGCATCCTGCCCTGCCAGGGAGGACGGATACAAGGCAAAAAGAAGCAGCCAAGCTTGAGAACCAGAAGACGAGATGACCGCAAGGCTCCTTGCCGAGGATGCCCACGAGGCCCCGGCAAGGCCCCTTGCCGAAGACGGTCGCAAGGCCCCGGCAAACCTCTTGCCGAGGGCGCTCACAAGGCCCCGGCAAGACCCTTGTCGGGAAGATACGCGAGACCACGACAAGCCCTTACCGAGGACGTCAACAGGCCACTGCTAGGCCCGCATCAACCAAGATCCCACCGACCGTCCCCAAGCAGCTGCCAGCCCGACCAGCTGGGCACACACCTGCGTGGCGACGATCGGCCTCTACACCAACTCAGCAAGCACCTGCGTGGTGGCAAGCGGATCTTCGTGGAGACCCACCATTGCGCCACCTCAGCTGCCTGCCTGCCTACATGGCACCACGGGCATCGCTGGTCAGGGGGCGTGTCGACACGAAAGGGAGCGGCGACGGACAAGACAGGGCTCTCCCCCGTCCCCGATAAAGCAAGGACACCTAAGCAAGACGCATTAAAGGCGCCTTGTCATGTAATGCGAGGGATAACCTCATGGCACTGTACCCTTTCCACCTCCTGCTTGCCACTGTGGCGACCCCTTTTCCTATAAAAGGAGGCCCGGGGCGATCAGGAGAGGGATTCGGCTTTTTGGAGCTCCTCACGCCCCATTGCTAGTTCAAGAACACAGATAAAACAAACCACCAAAGCAGGAGTAGGGTTTTACGCATCCTCGCGGCCCGAACCTGGATAAGGAAACCGTGTGCTATCTGTTTGATCCGCTCTTCTCACGACCCCGCGCCCCGCGACCGTAGTAGGGATTCTTGTGATCCCATAGGTGTCGTTCCCACCGACACTCTCTATACGTATAGTACGTAGCGTCGACCAGGCACGAAGATAAGAGAGGACATGTACTTCTCTCTATTAATTAATTAGCTACCTAACACAACATATGAAACACCTAAATTAACCAAACAAACCCCCCCCCCCAAAACCCCCCCCCCCCCCCCCCCCCCCCCCCTCTCAAAAAAAGGAACAAAAACCCTAGTCCCTGAATTGCTGACTTGTGGTAGTTTATTGGTCCCGGTTGGTAGGTATAGGGCTTTAGTACCGATCCTTTAGTCCCGGTTCACCAACCGGGACAAATTGGCCTTATGAACCGGGACAAATGGCCCTTTTTCTACTAGTGTCATGATCATATTCAATCGATGGCGATGCCATGCTTTTCAAAACACAGCTGACATGCACACTCAAACACACAAGTTTTGATGATACTTGGGGCTGAAACTATCTTGGCTGAAGAGAAAAGAGCTGCCAACAGCACGAACACCTAACAAAAAAGAGACGACGATATCAGACTTGACTAGGGTACTTAGCTGAAACTCCCTGGATTAGGTAATCAAAACATCTTGCCGAATTAGACATTTAGGTAGACTAAGGCACGGTAAGTTTTTTTTAGATAACTTATAAATACTGCTGGAAACATTAAAGCAATAAATACTGCTGGAAACATTGAAGCAATACGACAAACTAAGCGACAAGTAACTGCAGCAGCCCTTCTTCACCTGGGGAAAACAAAAGCGCTAATCTGTTACTAACATGATACAGATACAGACAAAACGTAATAGTAGCACCTAGGAGTACACAGCAGTGTATGAACAAGCCATGTGTACAAACTCATGATCATCTCAGCAACATAAAGATATAATACCCCCTAAAAAGGAAGAGCAATATCTTATTACTAGCTATATCTCTTCAGAATACCGGTGATGAGAAAAAATTCAGCCTATTCACACGAATTTGTTAGGTGCTGGAGTTGAATGATGTGACTGATATTTGTAATAGCAAAATAGGCTACAAATATACATTGCTTTCAAATTAAGGTAATATAAAAGCTAAATCAAAGGAATCTGGGCATGCAACATTTGAATCAGCTGCATACCATATATGATCCAAAAGAGGAGTCATTTTTTATTTAGCATCACCACCATTTTTAATTGTTTGTCCGTGTTACTAGCATGTGTGAATCCCTATATCTGAATGGACAATAGTTTGAGATTGCATGCTACCCACATTGGGCGTATTTTACATAGAGAAAATCAAAATAGTTCAGATCTCACAAACAATATGCAGAAGATTTTCTTACCCATTCAACCGTTTCAGCACATTAGAACATCAAACGAGAGTAGGAGACGTCATCCTATGCATCATGCAACATTCCAGCTCCACTGTATCCACCAACAATGGCTGGGCCTAGAAGCATATGTCATGCATTTAATAAGTTCTAAGAAAAAGACAAATGAATATGGGAAGGCAACAACAATTCTGTTACATAGATAAGTTGAAAAATATAAGAAAGTAACTCACTACTGTGTTTATGTTTTATAGCTCACTACTGGCACCAAATAAAAACCACGTTTGTTGCTTTGTGGTTTGTGCAAGGAATATTATTGACAGAAGTGTATATAGCTACCTCATAATGGTGAATTTTAGCCTAAAAGAAAGCAAGATGCGGTATATAATTCATCTCATTTACACTCATTCCTCCTCATGTCAAGAAGAGAAAATAAACACATGCCAAAACTTTTATAATTACCAATAAAAGTTGTGACAATATTCAAATTAAACAAATGGAGCCTGATTAGAGACAACAAGTGCAAAAAAAAAGGTGTGTCATAGATGCGCTAGTCACTTGCATTATGGTCTTGAATAAGTGACAATATAAATATTATTTCAGAAGGCACAAAGTCAACTAAAGTGTTTTTCATGGATTTACGGAAAAAAACAACAAGATTAAAATAACTGGATAGAAGAATTTAGCTATGGTGTCAAACATGCGGAATGAGTTAGTGATTTGACATTTGATTTCACAATATTACTCGGCTGGTATTTGATTTGTTATTAACTCCCATGGATGAAGACAACTACATTTATTGATAGTGCAGTGAAGGCTATAAGCTTGTCTAGCTAGCAAACGAAGAGTGAAGAGTGAAGACTATTGTATGGAATGATAACATATACTACTAAACAATATGGCTAAAAGTTTGTCTATCTAGCAAAGGACAATTAGTTGCAACTAAGTTTAACTTGTTAGAGAACACTAAAGAATTTCAATGAAGGTATTTGAGCATCCATGTACAGAACACAAGAAGATTAAGTTATTCCTGTAATATGAAGACTAAGAATGAATAATCACCTGGCGGATAGAAACTCTTGAAACAATGATAGTTACTATAATGAGGGTATTCATAGAGTTTCCTAGACTGCATTGACTTAAGTTGAACCATATAGACGTTGTCGTCCACAGATAAAAGAAATTCATTAGTATCCTCGACGCATCCCACTATACGTTTCATGGTTGCCTTATTTCCTTCAATCTGAGGAGGGAGCCCAGGAATGTCATGCATGTCAATGGTCTTCAACATCATCCATGTGACAACACCATGGCAACTCACATCCATTTGCCATATTTGGAAGCGAGGGTAAGACAATATGGCCAGGGCAACGGCGCCATCCTCAAGTTGGATTATCCAATGGCTGGCGTGGTAGACATCATTTGCAATGGTAGGCCCGTTGATCACAGCTAGGCTCTGCTCATCCAAATCAAACTTAAGTATGCAATCGCTTATAATATCCAACAACCAGGGATATGATCGAAAACAAGCCTGTGTGGAACATCTACCAAGATGATATCACCCCATATGTCAATCTTTGAGGAGTAAACACAGGCAATGGGCCTATTAACGCCTCCAGAATAGGAGATCAGCACCACCTTGAAGGGGCTCAAGTGGCAGCTTCCGTGCACGTGGTCACGTTCGCTGGCAGCACAGAGCACAGCCCCGTTGACGACATATGTTCCTTCGAACTTTGGCGGAAACGACAGGCCATGCTGCTCACCGGTGATGGGGTCACAAACGATGACCTTACGCCGCTCTGTCTCCGTGAGAAGGAGAAGGACACGGCCATGGCGGCAATCGAGCAGGTTGACTATCAACTGCGTGCCACTTTCGACGTTGCGGGGCCGCAGGTCGAATCGCTGAGGCGGGATGCGGTCCGGAGGGTCCAGAACAGGGGTAAAGACGATATCGTATATGCGTATGTGGATGAAGCCGAGGAGGCGCGGCTTCTGGTGGTGGACGCGGAAGCAGTGTAGGAACTTGGGGTCGGTGACGAGGTGCTGCCAGCGTTTGCAGACGGCGGAGGCGCACGGGAGGGAGGATGGCTGCGGAGGGAGACGCACAAGGATTTCCCTGAGGAGATCTTCGACTTCAAGCGGGGACGCAGATGGCGATTCGGCGCCCTCCTCGGTGGCGTCGATTTGTCGGGCTGCTGCTGCGCCATCGTGGCTCGCGTTCGTTTGGGCGCCGCGAAGACCTAGCTTTTTTTGGTTTTTTGATCTAGGGTTCGCGAAGGCCTAGCTTCGTTGCATTGGGCCCGGCCCCGGAGTGACAACATGGTGCTGGCCTCGTTCGTTCACTGGCCCCACTTTTTTTTTAGAACAATTGTAGTTCAGTTCCGTCAGATAAAAGTACTGTATATATGAGGTTGGTTTTGTACAGAAAATTTCTCCCAAAATGTTAATTCCGGTGAAGTTCACGCCTCTTAGTTAGCTAGCTTTGGAAGAGGCCAACGCCTGAAAATTCGGCAGAGACCGGTCATCGGTCCTGCCCGTCCCAATGAGTTGCCTCTCATGGAACTGCCGGGGGCTTGGGAACCCCGAGGCGGTTCGTGAGCTTCGCAATGTTGTGAAGCTAGAAGGACCCACTCTCCTCTTCGTCATGGAAACAAAAATCAAAGGGAAGAGAGTTCAGGACTTGCAAAGACATCTAGGCTTCGGCGGGTGCTTTGCTGTTGATAGTACTGGTCTAAGTGGTGGTATTGGTCTGTTTTGGTCGCATGATGTTATTGTGGACCTTAACAATTATAGTGCTAGTCATATTGATGTTTCTGTTAAATTTAAAGAGCAAAACTCCTTTCAATGGAGGTTTACTGGTTTCTATGGGGCGCCCCGAGCGGAAGATAGACACCATAGTTGGCGTTTCCTACGCACTCTGTATAACATACCGCATGCGGCATGGATATGTTTGGGTGATTTTAATGAAACTCTCTTCTCTAGTGAGCACTTTAGTCGGGCTGCTAGGCCAGAGAGACAGATGAGAGCATTCAGAGAAGTCACTGATGAGGTTGCCCTCCAAGACTTGGGGTGGTCAGGCACTCCTTACACCTGGGACAATCGTCAAGCGGGTGATGCGAATGTCAAGGCAAGGCTCGACAGGGTCTTCGCTAACGAGGAATTCCGGCAACACTTTCAACACATCAGAATCAGGCATGTTTCTTCTGTCGAATCTAATCATTGCTTTGTTGTAGCGGAGATAAGGGAAAAGCTCAATAACATGTCACGTGCAAAGAGACTGTTCCGATATGAAAATGTTTGGTCATCGCATGTGGACTATGATCGAGTTGTCACCAATGCGTGGCAGGAGGTAAATAGGGGACCGGGCCTTCAAGGGATCGTGGATTCACTAAGTCACCTAAAGGAGACGCTTGTACCTTGGGGGACTCGTGAGTTTGGCTGTTTAACACGCCGTGTCAGACAGCTACAGAAGAGGCTTGACAACTTACGTTGTTGTTCGGTTGGCCGGGGGCCTACAGACGAGGAGAAAACAGTGGTTCGGCAGCTTCGAGAGGCTCTTCATCAGGAAGAGATCTGGTTCCGACAGCGATCACGTGTTCCCTGGCTGAGAGAAGGAGACCGTAACACGTCGTATTTCTAAGCTCAGGCTGCACAAAGAAAGAGAATCAACAGAATACAGGGTCTATGTAGATCTGATGGCTCGGTTTGCGCAAACGAAGAGGAAGACAAGGCCGAGGTTCAGGAGTTCTATCAGAATTTGTATGAGTCCCAAGGTTGGAGGGATTCTACAGAACTGCTCGATCATGTTCCTGCCAAGGTGACGGAGGACATGAATGTGGAGCTCATAAAACCCTATACTACGGAGGAGGTCAGGACAGCTTTGTTCCAAATGGCTCCCTCCAAAGCACCCGGGGTAGATGGGTTTACTGCGGGGTTTTATCAGCGTCACTGGAGCTTGCTTGGTGAGGCTGTAACCAAGGCAGTTTTGGATTTCTTAAACTGGGGCGAACTACCTGTGGGTCTGAACGACACGTCGATTACGTTGATCAGTCTATAACACAATACATGCCCATCTCTCTTTGTTCGGTTTTGTATAAAATTGCTTCAAAGTGTGTGACAAACCGATTGAGAGTATTCATGGGGGAAATCATCAGTGAAGAGCAGAGCGCGTTTGTCCCTGGGCGACTCATAACGGACAATGTGTTGGTGGCATACGAAAGTGTGCATACTATGCGAAGGCGGAAGAAAGGAAAAAACTATGCTTGTGCTATCAAACTTGATATGATGAAAGCATACGACCGTGTCGAGTGGCATTTTCTGGAGGCAATTCTCACTAAGTTGGGCTTCAACATTGATTTTGTCAGGCTCGTTATGAAGTGCGTGTCCTCGGTGCGCTTCTCAGTCCGGGTTAATGGTGAGCTACTGCCATTTTTTTCACCCTCGCGTGGGCTGAGACAGGGTGACCCAGCCTCACCCTTCCTCTTTTTGCTATGCGCGGAGGGCTTCTCCTCTCTGTTGAAGTTTTATAATCATGGATATATTGACAGAGGAATCAGAGTAAGTTACAGATCGCCTTGGGTAACTCATTTGCTTTTCGCAGATGACAGTCTGATCTTCATTAGTGGAAACACCCAAAGTGCAGCAAGACTGAATGAAATCCTGAGGATTTATGGTGATGCTTCGGGTCAGTGTGTCAATCGCGCAAAGAGCGCAGTTTATTTTAGTTCCAACACACCGGCCCAGCTCAAACAACAGCTCAAAGTGGTCCTCAATATTGATGTTGAGGCTTTTAGTGAGCGGTACCTGGGGCTACGCACTGCGATCGGGCGCATCACAAGTGGAACTTTCGATCACATCGGGAAACAGCTCGCGGGAAGATGCAGGGATGGTCTGAAAAACTGCTTGCGTGTGCAGGTAGGGAAACTTTGCTGAAATCAGTTGTACAGGCCATTCCGACGTACTCTATGAGCACCTTTCTACTAACAAAAAAGGTGTGCAAGAGTTTGACGTCACCAATGGCTAAGTTTTTTTGGAGCAGCTCCATCGACAAGAATGCTTTACATTGGGTGTCATGGAAGAATTTGGCTACACCAAAGTGCCAAGGAGGTATGGGGTTTCGCGACCCACAACAGTTTAACATTGCGCTACTAGGGAAGCATGGGTGGCGGTTCATTACGAACCCTAACTCTTTGTGCGCAAGGGTAATGAAAGGCCGCTATTTTCCTGATACAGATTTTTTGCATGCCAATGTTCCCAAATCAGCTTCGGCTACTTGGCGAGCTATCATTGCTGGCAGGAAAGCTTTACAGGCGGGACTTGTTAAGAGAGTTGGAGACGGGAGCTCTATTGATGTCTGGATGGAAAAATGGATTCCGGGAACCATCTCCATGAAACCTTTATTCAGACCTCTGAACACTAATATTCAGAGAGTCTCGGATCTTATTGACACTGAGAACTGGTCATGGAAACAGGACCTTATAAGGACAACTTTTATCGCTCCAGATGCAGATGCTATTCTTAACATACCCATCAGGAGGGGAGGAGGACCAGATTTCTTTGCTTGGGCCTTTGAACGATCAGGCAACTACACTGTTAAATCAGCGTACCGTGCTCTAATGACTCATAACGAGCGTCAAGCTCTAGAAGAAGGGACGGCTGCAGGTGCCTCAACGGATGATAAACAGATGTGGACAGCCTTATGGAAACTCAAAGTGATCCCAAAGATTCGGGTGTTTTGGTGGACGGTGTTGAGGGGGATTCTACCTGATGAATGTACCCTCAAGCACCGCCACATTTCAGTTCTTGACACTTGTAAAGTGTGCATGGCAAGGCAGGAGGATCTCATGCATGCGTTAATACAATGCTCCCATGCACGATGTTTCTGGAGCGAAGCGTGTGCTTGGTTTGATCTGAGACTCCCTCGACTACATCCAAGTTCGTGGGCTAGAGACATTCTATGTGGTGATCGGATCAGGGATGCGGATCGCCCAAAAATCATCACCATCATGTGGACGATCTGGCACTCTCGCAACCGGATCAAACATGATGAAGAAGGCAGAGACCCAGCAGCTGCGATGAGATCTACACGGGAGGCCCTAGCGCTGCTGGAACTACCCCGCAATGATGCAACCGTGCTACCGGGGCATGGTTGGAAGCCGCCGGAACCAGGTACGATCAAGATTTCATGTGATGGAGCACTCAGTGTGGCTGAAGGTCGAGAAGGGGCGGGTGGTATAGCCCGGTCCGTATCTTCGCTCTTGGGTGCTTGGTGCAAACCGTTCGGCAACATCTCCGATCCTCTTATCATGGAAGCCCTATCAATGTGGGAAGGAACGCTTTTTGCAAAACTTCGAGGCCTATCGCATGTGATAATGGAGACTGACTATCAGGAGTTACTGCAACTCTGGCATACACGCCACAACTCATGTTCGGTTGTGGCTCCTATCCTAGATGAAATAGGAGAGCTTAGTTGTGATTTTTCTGTTTTTCAGATTCAACATGTATTAAGGTCAGCAAACTTACCGGCACATCTATGTGCAAAACGCGCATGCACATTGAATGTGACCGAATGTTGGCTCGAGGAGACCCCTAGTTTCTTGGTAACTAGCCTTCTGGCTGATTGCCGGAACTCTTTTGTTGAATAAAGCTCTCTGATTTGCTCGTAAAAAAAAAGTTAGCTAGCTTTGTCCACGCGACCACCTCAACAAATGTGTTCCCTCCAGTATCCTAAAAAAAATGATGAGATGTGCCAATGAGACTTTAGAGCCACCAGTTCAATAAATGCCGATCCATCATAAAACATCAAAAGGAAAAAAAATATACCTTGATTGCTTCTCGCCGTCACTAGTACTGGATCTTATATATATGGGCTAAATATCAGACTGGTTCTGGTTGGTCGCCGATGTGGTGGGTGGCAAGGAGAAGGGGTGCTCCGATGCACTATCGAACTCGCGCCGCTACATCCATGGAATTGTTTAGCTAACCACTAGAGCTTCTGAATGCTACTGAATGATGGCGTCATCCGTTCGGGCGACTCAGGAGGCGACTAGGGTTCCCACCTAGCGCCGCCACCCCCCGCCTCCTCCCCCCTCGTCGCCACCCGAGGAGGCCGCCAGCAAGCCTGCGCGGTCGCCGGTGAAGGTGGCGGCGAGGCCCTGCTCGCTCCGTTCCTGGCGGAGGACGGCGGATCTGGGGCGGCGGCGGCGCCCGGCTGGCGGCGTCCGCGGGGGATCCTGGCCGGTGTTCCCGACCACGCGGGTGGTGGGACGGCGGCGGGTGGTGGCTGCGGCGTGGAGACCCCCCTCCTCGCCAGATCTGAGGTTCGGCTCCCCTTCCCTTTGGCTCCTCATCCTCGCCGGTTTCAGCAGCTTCGGTCGCCGGATAGGCGTGGATGGGTGCCCGGTGGTGTGGTTTTGGGACCGTGGGAAACCATCGGTCGGCTAGTCCGGCCTGGCGGCAGCGACACCCTTGGGCGTCGCCTTTCCTCGTTGGAGGTGCAGCCGAGGTCCCATCCCAATCCACCCCCGTTCCCCTCCCGGGTGAAAGCCCAAAATCCTTCTTGGAGTGGGCAGTGACGGCGCGCTGCGCGTCGTGTCCTCCTTGGAGGTGCCGTCTGGGGAGCGTGCGTTTGGGTGAGGGGCGACAAAGGTGAAGTTTTGGGCGGCTCTGGTTATTAGGTGGCAGTGGGGAGGTCTGGTTCGTCCTCGTCGCTCTGCGGCCTCTCCTAATGTCCTTGCTGCTCGTTCTTCAGTGGCTGCTCCCGGTGGCTTTCTCGCTGTCTTTCAGGTGTCCTTGGTTGCGCCGGTGTGTCAGATGAGGTGTACTTATGTCCTAGGAGGCGTGCTCTGTGCCTGTTCCAGGACTCGAGGTCGACATCTCTCCTGCTCTAGGGAGAGTGTCTCTCATGTCCGTCGGCGGCGCCTTTCGATCCAAGGCGAGAGGGTAGGATCCCTCTACGGCGAGAGCAAAGGAAGATGATTTGTTTCCTCCAACTTGGACTCAGTCATGTCCACAACTCCACTCTGTTTCGGCAGGTCCTCGTCGTGTTCATGTTGGTCGCAATCCTTGGTTCTTGTTTGCTGCGGTCTGCGGCGTGTACTAGCTTGGGCTTTCTCTCTTTATGTTGTGAGCTTGTATACTGCATGGAGTTGTAAGCTTCCTAGGGTGCTCCCTTGTATCGTTCGGCCGATGTGCTTGATGTGGTGTTGTAATTCCTGGCCGGTTGATGCCTTTGTTAATTCAAAGCCGGGCTCATCGCGAGCCTTCGTTCTAAAAAAAAAACGCTACTGAATGATAGCAACGCGAATTGTTTTAGAACCAATATAGCCACGCTATTTATTACTCAGTCTAGTATACTATATCCCTTACATTTTTTGAGTTGTTTTAAAACAATTTGGAAAAGGTTGTTTTTTATGAAAAAAAGTTCATCAAATTTTGGAAAAGAGTTCACAAATTTTAGAAATGTTCATGAACTTCTGAAGAAGTTCATCCATTTTGAAAAAAACTTCATTAGTTTGAAAACAATTCATCGATTTTGAAAAAAAGGTTCATCGATTTTTTTTTAAAGATCATCGATTTTTTTTAAAAGATCATCAAATTGTGAAAAAGTTAATCAATTTCAAAAAAAATTGATCGATTTCGAAAAGATCACCGCTTTTAAAATAAAGTTAATTGATTTGAAAAATAGTTCACCAAGTTTTAAAAAAATCAAGAAAACCCGGCTAGAGGAAGTATAGAAGAAGAAAAGGAAATACATTATCTCAATGGTTTTGCATGGTTGGCTAGTGTGAGTTACACTTAAGGTGGAGATTGCGGGTTTGAATCTCTATTGCGCACATTTTTTGCGTATTAACCAGAAAAATACAGAAATTGGCCGGCCCAACAGAACAACAACGTCAAAGATGAAGAGTAGCGTAGATCGGAAGAATCCAACCTGAGTTGCCTCAAATAAAAAAAGAATCCAATCTGAGGACACAAGAACATAGACGAACGACGACCAGATCCGAGCAAATCCATCAAAGACAGATCTGTCCGAGACACACCTCCACACGCCCACTGATTATGCTAGAAGCACCACCGGAATGGGGCCTAGGCGGGGAGTACCTTATTTCATCTTCAAGGAGCTGCCACTGTCTCGCCTTCCTGAGCAGGACACAAACCCTAACAAAACTCGGAGAAAGATCTAAAAACAAAGCCCTCCCACCGGCAAGGACCAAGATCCACTCCGCCCCATGGCCCTAATGCAACTGGAGACGAGGCAGACCGACGGCAGCGTCGACGAAGTAGAGGAACCCTAACTTTTTAGGGTAGGCGGCGACTGTAGGGAAGTATGCACTCGTGTGTTGTAAAAAAATGGAATTAACTCTAAAACGTTCTGTACTAGCAGATAGACTGTCAAGCTGTCCTCAGTTTACGTGTGTTTCTTCCTCCTTTAGCAAAAACACAAAATGACAAAATAGATAAACTAAAGCTTTCTCATTCCAGTTGATGCAATATGTAACAGAGATAACGATAATGGTGATAGCTGCGTCGCGGAGGAACTTGTCTCGACTGCGAATGCAACCTCCTACGGTGTTCTACGTTGCAAGCCTAAGTCTCAGGGTAAGAAAGCAAGTTCCAGCTGATAGCTGATATGTGGCCTTATAACGGAGGAGTTCCAGCAGAGATCAATGCAACAGTGTTGGTGTGATTTAGGCAACTGCAGAAGAAGAAATTAGGTTTTATTCCTACTGTGACCAAATTCCTGCGATAATCTGCAACTAATATGCAACCTCACACTCTCAGGGTAAAAATTACAGCCAAGAATGCAAACTCTGCCGTCCAGTGACTTGTAGACCGTGGCAGAGATCGAATGGATGCATATTTGATTTGATCTGATTCTTCTCTGCCATGCAGACCACGTTTCAACTGTACTGTATTTTTTTCTGCCAATATAACATGCGAGTCAATGTGATCTAATGTTCTTCCATGAAAAACATAGGATGCAGATAGGATCTAATGTTCTTCCGTGCAAAAACAAATTATCTCTCTACTAAAATGACTGACCATGTGGACAAAAGACCATTTCCCTCTCTCCAATCTACTCCCTCCGTATCAAAAATTAAGACGTTTTCTGACACTATTTTGATACAGAGGGAGTAATATCCTAGAGAGCACTAGTTATTTCAACTTTTTAAGTAGGCAGGCCCATACTTGTCTGCAGTAAATTCCTGCTATTAATCTTGAGGACAAAGGAGCACAAGTGGATCGTGACCACTTCAGATCGACAGTACATGCTTTTCAAACCACAGCTGAAAAGAATACACAACAATACAAGTCTAGGTGATGCTTACTTCTGAAACTCTCATGGCTTACACAAACATCGACTGTAATGTCATGCTTTTCATACCACAACCAGAAGAATACACGAACTGACAAACATATAATTAAGTTTAGGTCATATTTGGGCCCAAGAAACGAGCCTCCAAGCACAAGCATATAAAGAAAACAAGATGGGGCTGAAAACCGACTTCAAATAATACTACTAGGGTTGAAATTCCCTGGATTAGAAACTTGGCTGGACTGGCATGATAAGTTTTTTTATTGCAGATAACATATAAATAGTGCCAACCACATCTGATGTGATGGAACAAACCTGGTGAGAACTGCAGCGGTCATTCCCTCACCTCACCTGGAGGAACAAACTCATTATTTTTTTTCGAAACGGAGGCAAAAGATTTGCCTCATCGATTAATTAAGCAGAAGAGAATTGTCCAGTTAATTAACGGAAAACCAGGCGAAAACCGATACAGACCAACCACACGTGAACTACTCACAGAGTGACCACCATACCCAACACCTAACGTCCACCAACCCGTGCACTGCTACATCACAAAGACACCCCAACGAGAGTAACTCGGCCGAAGACCACGAGCATCACCAAATCCATGAAGACAAGCCAGACCATAAGGACAACCCAAGAGACTGGTAACCGTCCATCAAGCAGCTGCGGACGCCTTTCCAGTGGCGTCACTCTTCTTTCCTTTGCTCCTGAGAGCCTCCTCCACAATCGCCTTGCCAGATGCAGGGCTCACCCTCTCCAAACGTTTGAGCAAGCTGTGAAGCTTTATGTTGCTGAACTAATAATGAGTTTGTTCATGTTGTGACCGTTGGGCAGGTTTCTGAACAAACTCATTATTAGTTCAGCAACATAAAGAAGAGCACTGTAACACAATCTCCTGTGAATACTGATGACAAAAGAATAAATGTTTGAGCCTTTTGACACTAAATTTTTTTAGGGTGAGGGAGTTGAATGCTTGGTGTTTGCAATAAACTAATAATAAAACCGGCTATTAAGTTTTTTAGGGCTTCTTCCCACCAGAGCTCGGTCAGCCTAAGTCCAAACCAAAAAGAAAGGGGCCAATCTAATGCTTACAGGTTTTAAATTACGAAATGGCTAAACGAAGGGAGAACTCTAGGCATGTCCAGATAGGTATACAAACACATGTATTTCAACACAAATACCATATTCACCATTTGGATATCATTTACATAAGCCCCTATAGCCAAATGGACCGTAGTTTGTGAATGCATGCTACCCATGTGTGCAACCTAATGTTTCCCACCGAAAAAATTCAAATAGTCCAAATCTCAAATGCTATATTCAGAAGACCTTGCCTGTTGAATCATTTCAGCACATTAGCACATCAAACCTGACAATCATCAATCCTATGTATTCATGCAGCATTTTCTCCATGGGTTTTTATCATTTATGCCACCAGTTGTGTCCCACTACTCAGTTTTGCCATCAGAAGTTTCAACCACTCAAAAATGCCATCGAGCCGTGAGATGCTTGCTCAAACATGCCATTAGATATCTAAAAAATGCCATCATTCCGTTAGATGTTTGCTCAAAAATGCCATTAGACATTGTTATTTTCACGTCAAACCCGTTGACCATGTTATATGACAAAAAATAAGCCTAGACCCGCATGTCAGTTCTCTCCATCTCACAATGATAAGTGTGGCCCCACTTGTCAGGAGTAAGCAAGCGAATAATTTTACTGGAAAATAAGAACATTGTTGGGATCAAGTGGGCCCCACACTTGATTGTAGTGAGATAGAGGGAGAGCTAGCATGTTGGTCCATAGGTATTTATGTCATTATAACATGGCAAAAGAGATTTGAGATCACAATAATGGTGTCCAGTGGCATTTTTGAGCATGTGTCTAATTAAGTGATGGCACTTTTGAGAAGTTGAAAATCCTAGTGGCAAAATTGAGTAATGGGACATAACTGGTGGCATAAATGATAAAAAAAAAACCCTCTCCATTAGATCCACCCTTAATGGTTGTGCCTGGATGCATAAGAAGTCAGACAATTAACAACAGTTCCAATGAGAAGACAAATGGACAAGAGAAGGCAACACTGAGTAAGTTACATATATGAGCTAACTTGAGCAAAATAACTCACTTTCCATATATGTTTTTTAAGTGATTGTTTATAGGAACGAGAAGGCAATATAACTTAGAAAGATACTAGCAATAGTAAACAACAACATATCTGTTGTAAAATGCAAAAGATATTCCTGACAACGGTATATGTAGCTACCTCATTACTCATGATGAAGAATTTAGCTCATTAAAAATAATTTCTAGAATTTTCTTAAGTAAACTCATCCCTCACCGTGTCAAGGAGACAACATAAAAACATGTCCAAGCTAATAAACTAGCAATAAAATTGATCCTGAGTATTCAGTTTGAAATAAATGGAGCCTAATTAGAGACACAAGAAATGCAATTATTTCTCATGTGCTACAGATGTACTAGTCACTTGCAGAGGGTGTTCAACAACTAACAAATGGTAGGACTGGGTACAAAAAAATAACTAGCTCCGAGAGTCCAAACATGCCCAACTAAGTTACTGGCGTTTTATTTTACATTTTTACTCATTTGACACTTGATTTGGACCGCTCAAGAATGAAGACAGCTACATTGAATGATAACACAAAACACAATACGGCTATTACGTTTATGTTTAATTATCTAGCAGACGGAAAATTGCTATTAAACTTACCTTGTCAACGACTTAAGAAGCACAACAAAAATGTTTGAGCAACTATGCAAAAAACACAACTGGATTAGGTTACTCCTACAACATTGGCCATGGACGAGCAATTACCTGGTGCATAGAAACTCGTGAGAGGATAGTAGCAAGAAAAAGGACTGGTTCCATAAAGCCTCTTGGATTGCATCGATTTAAGTTGAACCATGTATAGACTGCTGCCCACAAATATGAAAACTACATCAGTATCCTCAGAATATCCCACTTTAGTTTGTCTCACTCTTGTCCCTCCTTCAATCTGGGGAGGGAGCCCAAGAATGCTATGTGTTTCAATGGTCTTTTGCAGCACCCATATGGCAACACCATGCCAATTGATGTCCCTTTTACACATTTGGAAGCGAGGGTAAGACAATATATATGGCTAAGCCAACAACACCATCATCGGCCTGGATGATCCAAAAGCTGCTCTTGTTGAAATCATTTGTCAAAGGAGGCCCCTTAATCACTGCTAGGCTCTGCTCTTCCAAATTAAACAATAGTATGCCCTTACAGGGCATAAAAAGCGGCCAATAAAGGGCCTTAGCAATGAGGGTACCAGCAAAACAAACAACAAAAAGCTGACATGAAGTCGATGTTGATATGATATTGACCCATATGCCAGTCTCCGAAGAGTAAACACATCCATGGGTTCTTTTATCTTTTGTTGTGGACATAAAGACCACCTTGAAAGGACTAGAGTGGCAGCAGCCGTGCACATGGCCATGGTCACCGACAGCACAGAGCACCGCCGCACCGACGAATATCCTCCCCCTGAACTTCGGTGGAATAGACATGTGGAGCTGATCACCGCTGATGGTGTCACACACAACGAACTCTTCCCGCACCCGGTACTTGACGAGGACATGGCCGTGGCGGCAATCGAGCACAACGCTTTCAAGGAAGCCTCCGTGTCATGCCAGGTCGAAGCGCTGAGGGGGGATGCAGTTGGGAGGGTTCATGATTCGCACGAAGTGGTGCCTTCTGTTCAAATCTCAAAGACGCCGAGAAGGGGTGGCTTGCGATGGTGGGCATGGAAGCGGTAGAAGAGCTTGGGGTTGGTGAGGAGGCCTCGCCAACGCTTGCAGATAGCAGAGGCGCGTGGGAGGGAGGACGGCTACGGCGGGAGGCGGAGGAGGGTCTCCCCGAGGAGATCTTCGTCTTCGAGCGGAGGGGCCAACACCGCCAATGAGGCAGGCGAGGGGAGGGGAGACGACTACGGCAAGATACGAACGAGATCATCTTCGTGGCACGCAGGCGCCACTGACGAGGATCTCCCGGAAGAGACCGTCTTCGTCCAACAGGGACACAGACATACGAGGATCTCACGGAGGCGATCGTCTTCGTTCGGTGGGCACATAGGCGCGACCGCCGGTGAGTCGCCGTCGCGGGACATTTTGATTCGGGAATGAAGTCTCCAGCAAGATCTAGAAGATGACACGGGGAAGATATTGGGGTTTTCGCATGTGGTTGTTGTTTTGTTCACTCGTCGCAGTGGGCCCTCAAAAGGTGGTACTGGGCCCGACCCATTAGATATTGAGAGAACTCCTTATTTGGCCTTATTTCAAAATATGCTTCCCTATTTTGCCCTAAAACAATATTTCTTCCCTATTTGGCACTCTATCTAAATTTTATTCCGCATATGACATTTCCATCCAACGGTGTTAGCTGGCACATGAAAGTTTGAATAGAGGGCCAAACAAGGAAGAAATTATTGAGGGCAAAATGGTCTTTTCACGTGTCAATTAATGCTGTTGGATGAAAAAATGGATGGAAATGGCATAGAAGGAACAAATTTAGATAGATAGGGGGAATAGGGAAAAAATATTTTTTTAGCGCCAAATAATCATTTTTGAATGGGGCCAAATAAGGAATTCTCTCAGGCTCTGTTTGGATGTAGACATTGGAGAGCTGCATTGAATTGGCTCCGGTACCAAATATCTTGATGTACTGATATTGAGCTTGAATGTCGATTCTAATGTTTGGATGGCGTGTATTTTGCACTTGCAATCCACGGCAGCTTACCAATGCCAAATCCTATCCATGCCAGCTTACCACTGCCAAATCATGTTTGGATGGTGAAATTGTTGAATTGCACATTTAATTGAGTATGATCATTATACTCCATATGACAACAACTAATGATTTCCAATAAAAAAATCTCTAACTAATTATTCAGATGATATTCTTACCTGTTGAACCATTTCGGCACACCAGCACATAAACCAGACAGTCATCCACTCATCCTATGTATCATGCAATGTTTCAATTCCATTACATAAGCAAAGAGTGGTTGTTCCTAGAAGCATAAGAAGATAGATAATTAACATTTTTTAGGAAAAAAGACAAATGATTAAGAGAAGGCAACAATGAGACAGTTAAAAAGATGAGGTGCCAAATATAGCTAAATCAATGATGAGTTAGAAAGAAAGATGAGTAGAGGGCATGTGCACCACGGCCAATACTGATTTCGTTGTGATAGTTGCTCTTCTTTCCCTTAGTTCACATTGTAATATTTGAGTGAAATAATACTATTAATGATTATACTGCAAGAAAGTACACCTTCTCAAAGTCTTACAGAAAATCATTGACAAGGGCCGGCTCTGGGCTTAGAGACCTCATCTACTGCTGTTGCTTGGAGCTGAACTGGCTGAGGTCGCTGCCAATGCCAGGCTAGTGCTTGTCTATCTGATGTGCTGATCCTTTCATTCCTAGTTTTGCTGCTGGTCGATCTGTGGAAATGAATGAATGAATGCACCACGCAGGTAAAGCACCGAAATGTGCAGAGCTCCAGATCACGACAGTGTTTTACTCCTTCCGCTTGGAAATACTTATCCTTGTAGAAATGGACAGAGTCTCTAACATGATTCTCTCCAGAAAACTCACCAAAACCTAACACCTACAGTGGCGGCCTCAGCGTTAAAGTCATAAGAGCTTAAGTTGGGCTCATGCCGTTCCCGTCACGGTATTCCAAATCGATTCCAATCTTTGCTCCTTGTACTCATCAAAATTGCATGAAACTTCAGCTGAGAATACAAGCAAAGTCAAGCAGCAAATAGCATCCAAAGCATTGGACTACCAGCAGCAAAACGAATCTCACTCTCAGGACATGGAAGTGCTTACCCCAGCTTCCAAATTTCTGCCCGCACTGATTGCGTGCCTGCACATACAAATCCACAAAAGGACCGGAGAATCATATGCATCCAGGTGACCACATCCAAGAAAATAAACAAGGTCCATGCCTCAAAAAAGACACTAAATGAAGAGAATGCTTGGGAACTGGATACCACGAGTTAATCTAGGAAAGCTTGCTACAGGATATATGTGTTCGAATGAGAAAACAAATATAGAAAAATTAGTTGACGTGAAATTACATTTGAAATATTCTTAACAATGAAAGTATGTGAGAAAACAGGTTTGAACATGTTACTGCCATATAAACTCCATGCACAGAACTAACATGCAAACCGACAAGTGGCACCACACGAAGCAAAACCACACATTATATATTGTTCTTCAAGGTTTGAAAACTAATTAAATGAAAACTTTCTGCTGCAAGTTCCCGTTCACAGCAGAATGCATGCACTGCCAGTCTGCCACACAGGCATAGAAAATCACTGCATTTACACATACAGTTGTAACCATTAATTATTGTGAATTAAATATGGATTGTTTGAAAATTAACAAATGTTTTGCTAACCAAGTTGCCTACTAGACACTACTCCCTCCGTCCCATAATGTAAGACGTATTTCGACACTAGTGTACTGTCAAAAAACATCTTACATTATGGGACACTAGTGTAGTGTCAAAAAACATCTTACTTTATGGGACGGAGGGAGTACATTTTACACAAAGTTCTAACCATTTATTATTGCAAATTAAATACAAAATTATGAAAAATGGTAGAGATAAATAAGCTGCTAAATGTTAAACAGTAACAAACATGAAATCTGCTTGCCCAAGTCTATGACATATATACAATACTAGAAAAGGAAGTGGGCGAAGAGAACATTTTGCCAACGACTAGCGCTCTGTACGGCTGATCAGCAGGGAGGCTAAAACCAAGGTATTTGTTAAGGATATCATGAGATCAGCAGACTAAATATTTCAATAGTCTCTGAATTCTTGTCTTCTAACAATCATTGAAAAAGAAATTGAAATTGTATGTAGCTTAAAATATTTAAGATGGTCTCTGCCAAAAGCATTTGAAAATCTGAAATCCAACTACATAGAGTTTTGAGTGCCTACACACTGAACATCACCAAACTATTTCTCTAATGTATTTTCCATAATAATATGAATCCATGTGTACACATGAGCCATGCAAGATTCTTTTCCTGGCATATGATACCAAATGCATTAAAATAGAAGTAGATAAACCGATAGTATTACCTTCATTGTGCTTCAGTTCTTTCCTCTCCAGGCTGTTCATTGGTCAGCCCAACTGAATAGACATGGCACTGTTTGTTCGGACGAATTTGATGAGTTTATTTTCAGAGCATACCACAGAAGACCTGTCAGAGTCTTTTTTCCAGAAAATAGCAGAGAAGACTTGCCAAACACAGCCATGGGATAAAAGATACAACGGAATCTGTCTTGAACTTCCTTTGAATATATATTAAAAAGCTCTTGTTACATTACAAACTTAGTTAGGCTACGGCACAAGCACAGTACGTTCTTCCACATAAAATATATACACACTGCCGACCACATTGATGCAACACGACAAACTTGTGAGAACAGCTGCTGCCCTTAATTACTTCACCTGGAGATAACAAAATTGCTAATCCATTAGTAGATACTACAAATATAGACAAGACCTAATGGTAGCACCTATGCAGCAGCATACATGGTTAAAAACAGTCAATGAGCAAGTTGTGTGTGCGTCGTAAAATGAAATGGATATCATACTCCTCCAGTCCTCCTATACAAATGACAGCGAAGTAAATCAGTGAAGCCCTTTGATATTGTAATATACTTGTGTGGGATAGTTGAATGCTACTAATGTCTTCTCAGTTTGCTGATTCTGAAATAGCTAAACCAAGGGGGAATTCTAGGCATGGCCAAATACGCACAACCAGGTAATATCAACAGCAACACAACACCATGTGAAACATCTGCACATCATTTATGACTCAAAATTGTTTTAATTGTTGTATCCGTCACCAACATCTGTGAAACCCTATAGCCGGATGAGCAATAATTTGTAGGTGCAGGCTGCCCACATGGGCAGCCAGAGAGCTTCCATACAAAAAATTAAACAATATAGACGACTAGACCTCACAAACTATATCTTGAAGATCTTGTTACCTGTTGAACCTTTGAGCACATTATCACATGCAACCAGACAGTCATCCTACATATCGTGCAACATTTCAGCTCCATTGCATCCACCAGGAATGGCTGTGACCAGAAGCATAAGAAGTCAGACGATTAATAAAAGCTACAAGGGCATAAGAGAAGGCACAGTGAGTCAGTTACATAGATGAACCGACAAAATAACTACTCAGCTTTTTATAAATGTACTATAACCCACTTTTGATGCTAACAATAATAAACAAAGCCACATAATTTTGAAATGCGCAGACCATTCCTGAAAACAGTAATATTTAGCTACCTCGTAAAGAAAGTTTTCGCTTGTAAGAAAAAAAAAAGACTGCCTAGAATTTATCCCACATATCCAGGTGACAAAGATAATAGCACACCCGAACTAACAAATTCTACAATAGCTTATTAGATACAAAAAATTCAAAAAAAAATTGTGTGTGTAGTAGTACAAGTGTACTAGTCACTTGCAACAGGGATCTTCAACAAGTGACCAAAAAACTGCTATTTCAGAAGTTATTCCATCAACCATTTTTGTGACATTATTGGAGTTGGTTACTACCACACCACAAAGACTAAGGATGAGCAATCACCTGGCGCATAGAAACTTGTGAAAGGGTGACATCTATTATTGGGATAATAGCTTCGATAAAGTTTCTTGGATTGCATCGACATCAGTTGAACCATGTAGACACTGGCGTCCACATGTAAAAATATTACACCATTATCCTCATCATACCCCAGTACATCTATCCATCTCGTCAAGCTCTCAATCTGATGAGAGAGCCCAAGAATAAGATGCATTTGAATGCTCTTCTGACTCAACCATGTGGCAACACCATGACGATCAATCTTCCTCCGCCACATTTCAAATCTACCATAAAACAACATGGTGAGACCAACAGAACCATCCTCTGCCTTGACAATCCGATGTCTGAGTGAGTTACTGAGACAACGAGGCCCCTTGATCACAGCTAGGCTATGTGTATCCAAATCAAACTCAATTATATCATTTGTGAGCCTATCCGAACTCCACAAACCTTCGCCGTCACACACAGACTTAGACGACCAGTAAAGGACATTACCAACAAGAATCCCAGGATTAGCATCAACAAGCCCGCATCGAGCGTCTGTGGAAATAAGATTGCCCCACACACCAGCCTCCGAGGAGTAAACACAAGCGACCGGCCGATTATCCTTTCTATAAATGGACACCAAGACCACCTTGAATGGGCTCCAATGGCAGCTGCCGTGCACGTGGCCAAGCTCGCCCGCAGCACAGAGCACCGCCGCGTGGAGAAAGTCCCTCTTGAACTCCATGGGAACCGCCAAACGGCGCTGCTCGCCCGTGATGGGGGCGTAGACAACAAAGTCTGCGTGCACATCGTCCATGATGAGAAGGCGGCCGTGGCGGCACCCGAGCAGCTGGGCCCTGGAGCGGATGCCGGTTTCGACGCCGTGACGTCGCAGGTCGAAGCGCTGAGGAGGGATCCGGTCGGGAGGGTCGAGGATGGGCCTGAACTCAATCCACTCGTCGCGGCGCTTGAAGGAGCGACGATTAAGGCGACCACACGAGTCGATCTCCCAGTCGAGGGGCTCGAAGACGCCGAGGAGGGGCGGCTTGCGGTGGCGGGCAGAGAACCCGCGGAGGAACCGGGGGTCGGCGGCGACGCGCAGCCAGCGCTTGCAGGCGGCGGCGGCGCGTGGGAGGGAGGACGGCTGCGGCGGGAGGCGGAGGAGGATCTCTCGGAGGAGATCGTCGCTGGCCGGCAGGGAGTCAGCCGCCTCCGGCGAGGTTCCGCGGCGGCGGCGGGCCACTCGGCGGCCTCCCCATCCCCACTCGCGTGGATTTGGGGATGGAATCGTGGGCTGCGACGTCGGGTCACTCCGGCGCCCTCCTCGTTACCGTGGATCTGGGGGTGGAGGCGCGTGCCGCGGCGGCGGCGGCGGGTCACTCCGGAGACCTCCTTGCTCGCGAGGGTTTGGGGATGGAAGCGCGGGCTGCACCGGCGTGTTGCGATTTCGGGTTCCTCCTCATTCGCGTGGATCCGGGGGTGGAGGCGCGTGCTGCGGCGAGGGCAGTTCGCTCCGGCGGCCTCGTCCGCCATTTGGATTTAGGGACAGAGGCGCCGGCGAGGCACTGCTACTCCCGGCGAGAACGGACTGGGGGAGTGGAGGCTGCTGCTGCCTGTTGCCCTCGTGGTGGGTTTTTCTTTCCATTTTATTGAGTAATGGCACCGGCGGTCCGAGAACTTGAGCTGCGGATGCACTTAAGTCACAGTACTTGCAAAACTGAAAAACCCGTCATAGAACTTGCATTGCGGATGCAGATAAGTCACATATGCCATCTGAACCGGTCAGCTGCACTATTTTCGAGAAAAACCCGTCATAGAACTTGCGTTGCGAGTGCAGATAGGTCACATTTCAAATTTTTCGTTCCTGGACATTTTCTTAAAGTCACGAACCATAAATATTTTTTAATGTATCGTTCGAGAACATTTTATTAAAGTCATGAATCACAAATATTTTTACTAAATGTTCACAACTTAAAAAAATGCTCACGGATCACAAATATTTGTCAAATTTATCATTCGCGAACATTTTTTAAACTAGTGAACAAATAGTTTTCAAATTAATCGTTCATGAACATTTTCAAATTTATTGTTTGCAAACATTTTCAAATTTTTCATTCGTGGACATTTATTAAAAGTCACGAATCACAAATACTTTTAATCAATATTTTTTAATTTATCGTCCGCAATCTTTTTTTAAAGTCGTGAATCACAAATATTGTTTTTAGATGTTCACAACTTCAAAACAATGTTCGCAAATCACAAATATTTTTCAAATTTATTGTTCTCGAACATTTTTTTAAAGTCTTGAACAAATAGTTTCCAAATTTAATCATTCATGAACATTTTCAAATTTATCGTTCGCAAGCATTTTCAAATTTTTTGTTCATGGAAATTTTTTTAAAGTCATGAATCCCAAATATTTTAATAAATATTTTTTAATATATCATTCACAAACTTTTTTTAAAGTCGTGAACCACAATTTTTTTAATGTTCACAACCTAAAAAAAAATGTTCGCGAATCGAAAATATTTTTCAAATTTATCGTTCTCGGTCATTTTTTTAAAGTCATGAACAAATAGTTTTTAAATTAATCATTCACGAACATTTTTCAATTGGGATATTCGCATTTGTGCCCCTAGTTGGGTCACGCTCGACTGATCTACCCCTATTTTTTCAACAATTGCGGTTTTGCCCAGCTCACTTCACTCGCCTTGTGTTTTTGCCCTTCCGGCACGGCTTCGACCAATCACGGTTCGCCACGTGGCGACTGATAATTTGTCTGAACCGGCCCGGCCCAAAAAAGCCTGACCCAGCCCGGCCCGATGCTGCCCCCGGGCCGGGCTCGGGCCTAGTTTTTGAGCCCGAAGGCCGGGCCGAGCCCAGACCCGTCATTTTTGCATTTTTCTGAAGGTCGGGCCGGGCCGGCCCGAAGCCCGACGGGCTTTTACGTGCTCGGGCCGGGCTCGGGCCCAGAAACACAAGCCCGACGGCCGGGCCGGGCCCGGGCCTGGGTTTTTTGTGTCGGGCTTGGCTAGGCCCGGCCCGAAGCCCGGCCCGGCCCGAGGTTTGGCCAGGTATAGTCGGAAGGGCAAAAACACAAGGCGAGTGAAGTGAGCTGGGCAAAACCGCAATTCTTGAAAAAATAGGGGCAAATCAGTCGAGCGTGACCCAACTAGGGGCACAAATACAATTATCCCTTTTAAATTTATCATTCGAAAACATTTTCAAATTTTTTCTTCCTGGACATTTTTCTAAAGTCATGAATCACAAATAATTTTAATAAATATTTTTAAATTTATCGTTCACGAACATTTTTTTAAAGTCGCTGATCAAAAATATATTTTTTAAACGGTCGCGAACATTTTTTTAAAGTTGTGAACAAATAGTTTTCAAATTTATAGTTCACGAACTTTTTTTAAAGTCACGAATCACACCGTTAGAGGGAGAAAACCAGGCAGCTGGCCAGTTCAGATGACATGTGTGACCTACCTGCACCCGTAATACAAGTTCTATGACGGGTTTTTCCGGTTTGCAAGTACCATGACTTAAGTGCACCCGTAGTGCAAGTTCTTGGACCGCCAGTGCCATTTACTCCATTTTATTCTACCGTTCTCTCTGCTTGGAGCCTTGGATGGCAGCCCAACCGAAGAATTTAATCAGTTTGTTATCTAGAGATGGATGTATGATCCAATTTTAAACCATGCAATGTGACTCAGTGCCAAACCAACTATTTCCACGACACAATATTTTTTTCTATACAGCGATCAACACGGCTTGGTGCATATTATTTCTATAGAATCGAAAAGGTGTAATAATTTTCAAGGATGTCATTTGTTACTCCCTCTGTCTCTTGTATTATGGGAATGAAGGAGTATTTATAGCACTGATTCGATTTTGTTTTCACCCAACACGAACTGTGTAGAAAATCAAACTGTATTTCTTTCTCCCCTTTTTTGCGAGGTAATGCACGTTGATGGTCAACGAAGTCAAAATGGATTTAAAGATTCTGACAAGTCTGGCCATATTTTCTTTTGAGGGAGACAAGCCCAACCATTAAAAAAAGCACAACATAAAACAAAATTCTAACTTAATATATTACTTTGGTAAGCTGAAATTATATTACCTGGATTTGGTACCTCAAAAGTAAAAGTTAACTATGTTCAACTTCTACATTGGTTTCAAAAGTAAAAGTAACGAAAACTAAACAAGAACCTCACACCATCCTTAGGCTTTTTAAGGATGTATATGAAGTTAGTGAGTAATAAAATATTTAACTTCATTTATTTATAATGAGAACCAGATTGTAAAAAATAAAAAATAAGCTAAAAATCTGAATGGATTCTAGAATGTTAAAACGCAAAGGCTGGGTGTTGCTCATTATGCTTTTGTATCCGCTTGATGCTATATTTTGAGTTAATAAAAGCGTCCTTTATAAAAAAACAAATGTCGGTATAATGCAAGAATTATGTGGGTTGCTGCCATGTTTCAAAACACAAAAAGAGGATGGCAGGTTTCAACATCAACAAAGGTTTAATGTTTCGGTCGAGTTTGAAGATGAGTTCCAATAACTTCCAAAAAATTATTAGTGTTCCACAAGTCTTGAAAGGCAGAGGTAAAGACGACCATCTTCCCGACAAGTTTCAGCATTTGTTTTTAGAATTTAATTGGCACAACTTTCAAAAACAAGGCTAATCAATAGAACTCATTGCGAAATGAACAAAACTGTACATTGACTTCGCCTTTTAGTCCTTAACCATTGGTAGACTCTACCAGTAGACAATGTAGTTCATAAATATATAAAGTTCGGGGGCTTGTGAACGCAAAGCATTTGAGATTTTCTTGATGTCGTGAGAGTAGAGTGGTGGTTTCCGACCATTCATAGCCTTATAATATGTAAACTCTTCTTAGTCAATGTGAGGAGGCTAAGCAGTTGCCCCCTTTTCAAAATAAAATAAAATGAAATGGTCATATTTGCATTTGTATTCCACAAGCAGCTTGCTGACATGGCTAACTCTAATCAAATATGGCAATATTTACCAAAACAACATGCAACTTATGGTATATTCTTCTCATCTACTCAACACTAATGGTAAGCATGGCCATCATTAATTAGCAGAAGCACAAAAACATAGCAGTACCTGCTATCTACAAGGTGTAAGAAAGAAGGGATGTAGAGGACCAAGTTTCCTATGCTCTCCCATTTATTTCATAGAAACTCTTTCTCAAACAACTCTAGCCTTCTTATCCATGTATAGGCTCATGTCAGTGCAACGCCGGCAATAACACGAGATACGTAACATGATATAGAGCGGTGATTCAAAAACGTCACAGTTGAAAGATTTGTAAGCTGTTCTTTGAAGAATCTGCATGCATGATGATAAAAGATAATTACCCATAGTTTCGTTGGTGTGGGTGAACCATGCAAATATCTTGAATGAACCATTGTTCGCTATAATTTCAACATCAGCGTCAAAGAAGCACGTCATGTGTTTGTCGAGGTCATGCATGCAAGTTATAGAGTAAATGGCCCAAAACCATGCTAGCAAATGATGATACATGGTGACTACATGATGCAATCACCTATAGTCTCCTAAATAGGGTTTCAGGGCGCCTTCGTTCCAATTCTGGCTTGGGTCCATTCAAGAAAGTCATCAATGATGACATCATGGAGTCGGTTCCGCCTGGCACGGCCGCTGGTATGAGCGATCATGGTCATACACACGTCATCTTCTCTTATGTGACGCTCTGTGCGCGTCCAATTAAACGGGGTTGATCTTCACGCCCATATGCATGGCTTGGTTTCCCACCTAAATACGTCCATTTATGCAAAGAACAAAAAAACAAGAAAATTAGCTATACTATGCATTTAATTAGTCATTAGTGGGCAAATCAACGTGATAATCTCCAATATATGAGAATATTTGGTTTAAACACAAGTAAAAATGAGAGAAAAATGCACTCATCAACTATACAAACCAAATTGAGGTGGAGAGCTAGCAGCTAAACGGAGGATGAAAATAGTAACCCTTGCGAGCAAAGGTAGAAAATATGCAATTGAAATAATGTCAATGTCCGGTGTCTATGTATTCTCATTAACATCATACGCAAATGTGGGGGCCTCATGGATCAAAGCACATACGATAACGTTCTTAGGGCCACCCTAGTCCCCAAGACACACCAAACAAGCTCAGTAAAGATGTGTGTTTCTTTGGTTTGAGATACATGCATTGGAAATGTAAATCAGTGAATTTCAAGCATATTTAGACCCATTAAACACCCGAGAAAATGAAAACAACCCCTACTATATATCCTAGTCTACAGTTTCAATCATGCAGGGCAGCTAACTATAGAGCTTTGAGTTAACAGGGAAACCAATGGTATATCGCATCAAATGAGCGCTCTCCACGACGTAGTTCACTCCATTGCCCCATGGTAGTTTCTCAGGCTCACCAAGATTGGAAGTGGCGTGTTATGTCTAAGTATTTGAAATGATGGACTGCACATGTAACTGGATTCAGTACCCAATTCTTTGAAGGACGGTAGTACTAATAATAATCTTTCAGTCCGAAAAACCATGTCTCATAATGCTCGTTGTTCTATAAAGCTAAGGTACGCCTAGGCGTACTCTCGAAAAAAATCTCTACTCCTAATGGAGCAGTTGGTAGTCTCCGCCGGTCAATTTTCGTCCCATCTCTACTGGTTTTTTTTCGTCCTAAAAAATCTACGAAAAATAACCTATGAAATTTAACCAGGGACAACTATCACTAGCGATTCCCTTCGCACGAACAAAAAATCAGACGACGCCCCTCCCTCGCACGAAAAAAAAACCCTCCTCTCGATCCACCCCTCTTGTGCGACCGCTCTCGTTCCCTATAGGACCTTGAGAAGAGGTGTCTAGAGGGGGGGTGATTAGACACTAAGTACCAATGTTGCAGTTTTTAAGTTTTTTTAAAGTTTGAGTGGAGTTTAGGCACAAGTTTAACATTCACAACATATAGCAAGCAAGCATGCAAAGAGTATATGAGCAGCGGAAAATAAAGCATGCAACTTGCAAGAATGTAAAGGGAAGGGATTGGAGGATTCAAACGCAATTTGGAGACACGGATGTTTTTGGCGTGGTTCCGATAGGGTGGTGCTATCGTACTTCCACGTTGGTGGAGACTTCAACCCACGAAGGGTAGCAGTTCTTGTGAGTCCACGGAGGGCTCCACCCACGAAGGGTCCACGAAGTAGCAACCTTGTCTATCCCACCATGGCCGTCGCCCACGAAGGACTTGCCTCACTAGCGGTAGATCTTCACGAAGTAGGCGATCTCCTTGTCCTTACAAACTCCTTGGTTCAACTCCACAATCTTGTCGGAGGCTCCCAAGTGACATCTAGCCAATCTAGGAGACACCACTCTCCAAGAAGTAACAAATGGTGTGTTGATGATGAACTCCTTGCTCTTGTGCTTCAAATGATAGTCTCCCCAACACTCAACTCTCTCTCATAGGATTTGGATCTGGTGGAAAGATGATTTGAGTGGAAAGCAACTTGGGGAAGGCTAGAGATCAAGATTCATATGGTAGGAATGGAATATCTTGGCCTCAACACATGAGTAGGTAGTTCTCTCTCAGAAATAGGATCTTTGGAAGTGTAGGTTCAGTCTGATGGCTCTCTCCACGAATGAAGAGGAGGTGGAGGGGTATATATAGCCTCCACACAAAATCTAACCGTTACACACAATCTACCAAACTCGGTGGGACCGAATCGTTAAACTCGGTCAGACCGATTTAGCAAATAATGTGACCGTTAGGGTTTTCGTGGGACGAAATGCAACTCGGTGGGACCGATTCGGTTAGGGTTAGGGCATAACGTAATCTCGGTAAGACCGATTACACAAACTAGTTGGGACAGATTTTGGTAATAAGCTTTCCAGAGAGTTTTTCTGTCAAACTCGGTTTGACCGATTATCAAACTCGGTGGGACAGATTTTGATAATAAGTTAACCAGAGAGTTTGCATTGTAATCTCGGTAGTACCGATTGCTCAAACTCGGTGAGACCGATTTTGATAATGGATATACATAGAGAGATTACAACCCCATCTCGGTGAGACCGAGATCCCTATCGGTGAGACCGATTTGCCTAGGGTTTGTGGCAGTGGCTAAGACATCCAAACTCGGTGGCGCCGGATAGAAAGAATCGGTGGGGCCGAGTTTGACTTTAGGTTTAGGACATATGTGTGGAAGTGGGAAAGTAGTTGAGGGTATTTGGAGCATATCACTAAGCACATGAAGCAAGAGGCTCATTAAGCAACACCTCATCCCTCCTTGATAGTATTGGCTTTTCCTATAGACTCAATGTGATCTTGGATCACTAAAATGTAAAATGAAGAGTCTTGAGCTTGAAGCTTTAGCCAATCATTTGTCCTTAGCATCTTGAAGGAGTTCCCACATCCTTTAGTCCATGCCACTCCATTGTTGAACTTATCTGAAACATACTAGATAAAAGTGTTAGTCCAACAAGAGATATGTTGTCATTAATTACCAAAACCACCTAGGGAGCACTTGTGCTTTCAATCTCCCCTTTTGGTAATTGATGGCAACATACATCAAAGCTTTAGATAAAGATATAAAGAATAGCAAGTAAAGCTTTGGAAAGACATGTAACAAGCATAGGCTCCCCCTACATGTATGCAATCATGTGAATATGAAATATAGAAGCATGTGATAGCATAACCATGATAGAGCAAGCAATGTGTTACATGTATCTTGGCTATATGCATCAGAGCAAAAAGTATTACCGAAAAAGGCTTTCGCCCCGCTTTATAAATAAAGAAAACCGCCACAAGACGTCAACCAAAGCAGGTTCACACACACACACCACCCGAGTCTCACAACAAAGTACATAGGTTCTGCTGAGGGCACAGCTCAACACGCCCAAAAGAAAGAGAAAAAAAATAAGCCCTCCAAGCGCAGGGAGTCTAGTCAGGCTCCGGCGGAGGCGGCGGGGGCGGCGGCGATAGGCGGACGGCCATCGAGCGGAGGTCGGCAATGAAGGCTGAGATGGCGTCCCGATCTGGGGGGCGGCTAAGCGGCCGCCAAAGCTGCAAGAAACCCGAGAGTTTGTAGAGAGCGTCGGTAGCGCGACGAAGAGGAGAACGCTGGATCACAAGCTTATTGCGAACGGTCCAAAGAGTCCAGGCAAGAACCCCAACCTCCAGCCACCTAATGTGGCGAGAGGACGTGGGGGACAGCTGGAGTTCAGCAAATAAGTCCGGAAATTGGTGTGGCACCAACTTCCACCTACAATCTCGCGAAAGCAGCTCCAGAGGGGCGGAGGCATAGCGAAGAAGATGTGGTTGGAGTCTTCGGGACATCACAGAGGGGCAGATACGGTGCCGAGCCATTGCGCTTGCAAACCTCCACACCAGACGGGACCCGTCCACGAATCCACTGCCACATGAAGATGCGAATCTTGAGGGGACGCAGACGGACCACACCATCGATAGGGAAGGGGGCGGAGGAGGAGCAATGGCCAAGTAGAGCGACTTGGTTGAGAACTGGCCCGATGGTTCCAAGCGCCCGGCGCACAAGTTCTGATCCGCATCCACCAACGGCTCATGCAGAGCAACGCAGTCGAGCAACTCACGCCAGGCGGCGGATTCCGCCGGCCCAAAGGGCCGACGGAAAGCAAGGCGCCCTAAGTCAAGAAGGGCCCTATCAACAGAGATCATAGGGTCGACGGAGATAGAGAAGAGGGCGAAGCGGGCGCAAAATGGGGAGTCGCCGCCCAGCGATCAAACCAGAATAAGCGTCGAGAGGCCGGACCCCACCGAGATGGAGGTACCAATGCGGAGAACCGGAGAAGCTGGACGAGAGACTGCGTAATCGAGATCCGCCCGATTTCTGGCAGAAGGCTAGGGGTTGACCTTGCAGGTATTTATTCCGGATAATGTCCAGCCAGAGGCCACCATGACCCTGCGCGATGCGCCACAGCCACCGGGATAGAAGGGAAATATTCATCCGTTTAGAGCACATGATACCCAATCCACCCTGCTCCCAGGGCTTGCGGATGTCGAACCGGTGACCATGTGATACTTCGCTTGCCATGCTCGCCAGACCCAGAGAATCGGGACTGAATTGTGGCGATCTCCTTATGGAGAGATTGATGGAGGCTGTAGAAACTCATAAGAAACAAGAGGAGGCTGGAGAGGGATGAGTTGATAAGAATAGTCCGGGCCGCCTTAGAAAGCCACCTCCCCTGCCAGGGCTCGCACCGGGACTGGAGCTTGGTCACGGAGGGCCGCAGGTCCGCGGCAGAGAGACGCGAGTCACTAATGGGCGTCCCAAGGTAGGTAGTGGGGAAAGAGCCCAGGCGGCAATTAAGTCTGTTGGCAATGGCCACAGACTCAGAGGGGGAATATCCCATCACCATAACGTCGCTCTTGTCGAAGTTGATCTTGAGGCCCGACATCTGTTGGAAGCAAAGAAGGAGGAACTTGAGGTTGGCGATGTCCATCTCCGAGCCTTCGATCATGATGATCGTGTCGTCAGCATACTGGAGGATGGAGATCCCCGAGCCCCCAGAGAGGTGGGGGGTAATCCCTCGGATGTGGCCAGCGGCTTTTGCCTTATCCAGAATGGAGGCTGTAACACCCCAAAAATTTAACCAGGTTTTAGTTATTAAAATTTTGCCAAGAGTTTAAAATTTTTGCCTGCAAGAATATCTCTGTTGATTTCAAAACTTTTCTTTTAATATTAAGGAGTTTTTCCCAAGTGGGTCCTTCCAAAACATCTTGGACTTATATACCCTCTCTTTAAAACATCTCTCAATCAGTAGATTTATTTATTAAACTATTTCACCCTGAGCTTTATTCATTAAAATGGCTTGTTTTAAGTTTTGGAGCTCCTTTTTGTACTACAAACAGTTGATAAACTTAACTAATAATCGAACCAAAATTTGGAGATGTCATGTGATGTCTCTAAATCACTTTTGTGCAATAATATATTTCATTCATTGCATATTTTGAGTGCTACAAATGTTTTTCTTCTCTGGTCCAGGGGACAATTTTACACTACAACCCTTTTAAATACTTCTTTCTAGCCTCCACCAAAATTATGGGATGTTGGTAGTATCTTATTATTCAACTTTATGCAAAAACCCAGTGGTGTTATTTGAAATTTTTGAGTGAATCAACTTCATCTCCATTCTGGTCCAACATGATGATTTGTACAGCAACCATAGTGTTGCTTGCTCTTTGGCACTAGATTCTTTCTCCTACTTGTACTCCTCCATGCAAAATCCCTAAGTCCAGGAGCTTGCACTCATTTGATCATTTTTGGTTCAAGTTATAATGCCACCCACCTCCTGTCCAGATTTGAAGTTCTGCAAAACTTGCACTAGCAAGTTTGTGCTTTTCACAAACTAACCTCACCACCCTCACTTTCACCTAAAGAGATCCCACTGGAAGTTTTGGTCACTCCAAGAAATGCCTAAGTGCCTCGGCATTTTGTCAAACACCACAATGGGCATGAACAGTTTTGGCATGATTGTAAGTTTGTGTTGTGAACTTTCCCATCTGTCCAAACCAAGTTGTCTAGTAGCCTGCCAATGGTCTCTAACCCAGACCTATGGATTTGCATTTGATCTCTAGCAGTTTTGGCCATCCTGGCATTTCGTCGAAATCGCCGCTGCGGCACGCCGAGCGAAGCGAAAGCACGCGTTTTGCGATGCCAGCGCCCGAGCAAGCGCTACCTGGATAAACCTCCCCGAGCTCATCCTGATCCTTTTCCCCTCGCCGCGTCGCGCCAAGAGCCCCGACCGCCCCTGGCTCGCTACAGCGGCGCCGCAGCAAGCTTCTTGGCGGCACGCTTGCGGCCGCATCCATGGACGGCGCCGCCCAAACCTCCTCCGCTCGCCAGCTGCCCCCTTAAGCATCTCCAGCTCAGCCGCAGCTTCGTCCCCTAGCGCGCGTCGCCGCCACGTCGCCATTGCTACAGAATGACGATTCGCCGCCATCCTTATCGCCGGCCACCTCGGAACCGACCTGCACCGCGTATATAAGGGCCTCGGAGACCAATCGAGTTCTAATGGCAACCTCTTCTGATCCCACTAGAGCTACCACGGCCAGCAGTCGAGGAGGGGAAGGCCTTCTTCCCCGGGTCGGGCCGGTTCGGTCGCCGCCTCGCTCCGGCCGATTCCGTCGCCACCAGTGCCCCTCCCTCTCCATTCTCTCCACCAAGAACTCCCCCTCCCTCTCGTGAGTGCAACCCCGCGCTCAATTTTGGTCGGAGACCACCGTAGCCCCAAACCCACTACCCACCGAACGCTTTGCTCCGCCCATGAAGCTGGTCGCCGGCAACTCCGTCCACGTCGGCGGCCATGGCGGGTACCCATAGACTCGTCTCGACCCCCTGAGCACACCCATATCCTCAGATCACCAAGAGACGCCCCCGTTCGCCGGCAAAACCTCGCCGGAGCTTCGCCTCCGTTCGGTCAGAGGGGAACGACGCGCGCGTGGCTGGTCAAACGACCCGATGGGCCAGCGGGCCCACCGTCGATGACCAGCGCATGTCCACGCAGGAGTAAGTGGAAGCGCCTTTTCCGAATACGCCTTCGACGTGTTTTTCTTTTAAAACGTTTTCTTTTCTGTTTTATTTTAAAAAAAGATTTTGACCAAACTTTGACCAGCTGTATCTTTTAAAATACAACTCCAATTAAATTGATTCTTTTTCCTACCTCTTTCAAATATTGTCTAGTTTATTTTAAGATTTATTTGAAAAAATTTCAAAACAACTTTTGTGCTGCTTTTATTTTTGTGTGTTAATTATTTTATATTTTCAAAATAGGATTTTTGAAGAGAGGAGAATTATTTCAAGAATTTGAAATGCACCCTGCCTTCCCGTGACCGGAAGGCAAGCATTCTGAACCCCGGCATAGTATTTTTGTGAGTTCGTTGACACGTTTATAACATCACCTCATTTCGGAGGACTCGTTATTTCATGTGATATGATCATGTGCATGGATACATATTAATGATTTCCATGCTGTTGGGAATGAACACACTTGTGATGATAATCATCCTCATATGCCTTGCATGCATCTTGGGAAGAAGTCCGGGAAAAACTTCTGCCTTGGGTAGGCATGAGTTTGTCACCGGTCTCCGTCGGGACGGTTATGTCCGGTATGGCATGGTAAGGTATAGTGAGCGGTGATTCTGTTGGTTGAATTATTTTCTCTATACATGTCATGCAGGGAAATTTATTAACCTCCTGAGTCGACCATAGATCGAGTCTTGCGCCAGCAACCCCCATACTTGTTTCGTACTACCACTCGTCTCTACAGCAAGTAGAAATGCGGTCCGATAAGTTGTCAACCTCTTTCTAGCACACACCGTCTGAGAGAGGCCATGGTGGAAGATACCGGTTGTAGCTGGTAGGCAGGCCACGGTCCGGGGCATGGGTGTTTCCGGTTGAGACCGAGAGGAGGCCACCCCTTAGAGCGCGCAATATAAATTTGATCCCATGCTACAGCGAGGTTGTAGCCTCCCACTTAGAGTTTGCATGACAGGTGTCGTGGGTGATTCGGAACACGTGTGATTTAAGCTGGTGTGTGTGCAGGTTAGGTGCGTTTTCAACAAAAAGGCCATAGACGGAATTAGTCCCGATGGACTAAAGGAATCCGTTACTCGTGGGTAAAGAGTACACCCTCTGCAGAGATTAAACCTATTCGAATAGCCGTGTCCATGGTTAAGGATTACTGATGCAGGATGGGTCAAGTGTCGGTCTTAGTGTCGGTCTTCGGAGGTGAAACTGTTAAAACTGGAATCACGATTGTGACTTGCGATAAATTATGATTATTATCTTGATGTGGACTAACCCGTGATATTATTTTGGTATCATCGAATATCCACAGGATGGTTCTACCTCCTGGATATTCTGTGGCATTTCTTTTAAAGCCCTTTATGTGGTGTCGCTCGACGCCTTGCATTGTGGCATTTCTTTTAAAGCGCTTTATGTGGTGTCGCTCAGACGCCCGACCGTGGCATTTCTTTTAAAGCCCTTTATGTGGTGCAGCTCAGACGCCCGACTGTGGCATTTCTTTTAAAGCCCTCTATGTGGTGTCGCTCAGACGCCCGACTGTGGCATTTCTTTTAAAAGCCCTTTATGTGGTGTCGCTCAGACGCCCGACCGTGGCATTTCTTTTAAAGCCCTTTATGTGGTGTCACTCAGACGTCCTCTTGTGGCATTTCTTTTAAAGCCCTTTATGTGGCGTTGCTTGAACCTTCGATCGGTGCCTTTTATTATTGCTATGTTATTGCATTTTACAAATAACCTGCTTACATGCATCGAGATTCATATACCTTTTGTGACTGACGTCATGGGCATAAATATTTCAGAACATCGATGTTATAATATTCCCATGTTCATAATGTTTGCTAGTACATTCCAAGCACTCACTGGCTTGTCCCTGGCTATTGTCTTGGCCAGATTTCTTGCGCGGAAAGGAGCGACCGTGTTGACAACCCCGGAACCTAAGCAACGGTGATAGCAACCTCGCGAAGATAGGAGTTAACCTGGTCAGCTGTTCCCGTGGGAAACGGAGTCCCAGAGACATTGAAGTTTTACAACCCGCTTCCACAATCAACCGCTAGAAACCCTTTGATTGTACTCACAGGCCAGAATGGTCTTGTACTACATATATTGTATTTTGCTTGGATTTTCTGTATCAAGCTAGTGCCTTATCAGCTAACAGTTATCCACGGGGCTGGTAAGCACAAGGGCCATTTTCTGGGATTAACACGGAGAATCGGTCGCCACAGACTTGGTATCGAGCCAGGCTGACCATTGGCTAATCCTATCCTAGCTGGTCGATAAACTTAGGCAAACCGCCTACCAGACCTAACGGACCCCAGCCAAGCTTCCGTGCAAGATAGCCACCACGGTGACCCCGACACATTTGGCGGTCGGTGCCCAACCTATCCGCCTAGCTTGTCGATCACGCGCCAAGAATCGGTGCCTATAGTGTCTCCTTCGCCAAGCGCGTGCGAAGGAAGGCTTATCTCCTTTTTTCTATAAAAAGGGCACGCTACACTCAACCCAGCTCAGCACAGCCTCTACCCCAGTATAGCCACAATGCCTGGTCCCTTAGTGCACAATGAGACCACAGCAACCAATCTTGGAGGTTTTGTGACCATACTCGCAAACCTCACCCGTCGTGCCTACGCGTTAGAAGAACCCCCAGAATATGTTGTGTACCAAGGACCCATGGGCGGTGAAAGCCGTCAATTTTGGGCCACTGTGCACATCTACGGTAGGGGTCTGTCGCTAGAACGCCCCTACAGGTTCACCGGAAGAACAACTTCCTTTGAGCCACAAGCCATCCAGCTAGCTGCTTGAGAGGCTATAGTTCAACTCCGGCACTTGTCGCCCAGAGTTAACTGTCGCTCATTCTACTACTACCCGGGCATGAAGGGTATGGTAGGCCACCCCAAGTTGCCAGCGGAAATCACGAGACGGATCTGCATTGTTGCACCTAGTGCGCTATGTAAGTGCACTAGAGGCATTGTTCGATCAAATCACTATTGATCTGATCACAGCTCGAGGAGAGCTGGCTCGCCGAGCCCCGGTAAGCAGAGAAACCGAGGCCGACACCGACAACCCAGTCGTGCTGTTCGGACACCCGATTGATACCCAAAGGTCAGCCCCAGCCATCATCCAAGATACTGTGATGACCCCAGAAGTGCTTCGTCGGCTTTTGGGAAAACACTCCAACGGGATTGTGGCCAACAATCCCCGCGACGGTCAACATAGCTATCCCGACCCTGCAGTCCCTCCACCATCTCCGGCTAATCCCGACGGTGAGACCCGTGGAGAAGCCTCAGCATCCTCAAGGCGGTCTTGTTTAGATGTAAACGAGGTAGACTAAGTTGCCCGAGTAGTACCGAGTCTCGGTGTATTCTCGCTTTGTAATCATGTGACCTTGCGAATTAACGCAGCCTGTTGTTATGCCCCAGTTTTAAATAGTAGCCTTGCTTATTTTCGTCGTGTAGCGATTGCATGTTTCTCGAGCACAGCCACCAAGACCAACCCCGGAAACCCCACAGTGATACGTCACTTGAGTAAAGTATGTACCTGTGACTTTGACCTCGACCCTTGGAGCTAAGCTGGCAAAAATTATTACCTTTCACCACGGTAAAATGACCCAGCTCTAGTGCTATAAAAAGGCCACCTCCTGACCTTACCAAGCACCCCACACCTTGTGCACCACTCTCACAACCTTTTACCTACCATGTCGAGCCCTAGTATTTATCTCGAGAACCCCGGATGCAACTCCGGTAGTTTTGTCAAAATATTGTGGGACTTTACCTGCAGTACCATGGGTTCTACCCAGCCACCCCGACTGAGCTGTTCAAATCAAGAATCACCCCTTCCACTTGAATATTGGGCAGCAGTACACATCCCTCCCGTAGACCCCAACCAAGATCCAACGTATGTTTCCTTCGTGGGTAAATCTATGCCAACCCCACGCTTGGCCATAGAAGCTGCTGCAAAAGAAGCGACTGCTCGTCTTCGATCCGCAGTACCCTATGCCCGCGAGCGAGGGTATTATTACCTTCTGAGCCGTGCAGCCCCCGGTGGAGTAACATCTTTTCTCGGTGGGCGGATTGAGAGAGACCCAATGCTAGCCAACCTTATCCAGTACATCATCGCTCAAGAACATTTGAACCAGCGAGTGATGGATTATCTCCAGAGCCTCGCTGATTTAAGTCCTAAGATTGCCATCAGCAGACCACTGAGGCCCGACCCGGAGAGACGCATACATCGACTGGTCAATCCACTTCCTCCGATAGAAGAAGAGTGTATCCCTTTACCAGAGACATTTTACCGGGACCCTGTCCGATTACCATCTTCATTTTAGGCGTCGCTACCGTGTTGGTAGTTCAGCATTTAATATTACGTTGTAACTTATGCTTAGTGCCTTAAATTTGTGCGTCCGAGTCGAGTATTTAGTTTCCACTAGTATGAGTAGTTTTCTTCGTGATTAACTTGTGTAACCGTGAAAAAAAATCCTAGAATGAGATTTCTTCTCCCTGAGTTGCTGCATCGTTTATCCCCTCACTACATAGTTTATTTTCATTCGCGCAGCACCAAGGCAGCAGACTCACAACCGCTCGAACGCGTATGGAGTATTTGTTTTCCCCAACGCTCTTAGCGAATCTCGAGGACGAGATTTTTCTTAAGGGGGGTAGTAACTGTAACACCCCAAAATTTTAACCAGGTTTTAGTTATTAAAATTTTGCCAAGAGTTTAAAAATTTTGCCTGCAAGAATATCTCTATTGATTTCAAAACTTTTCTTTTAATATTAAGGAGTTTTTCCCAAGTGGGTCCTTCCAAAACATCTTGGACTTATATACCCTCTCTTTAAAAACATCTCTCAATCAGTAGATTTATGTATTAAACTATTTCACCCTGAGCTTTATTCATTAAAATGGCTTGTTTTAAGTTTTGGAGCTCCTTTTTGTACTACAACCAGTTGATAAACTTAACTAATAATCCAACCAAAATTTGAAGATGTCATGTTATGTCTCTAAATCACTTTTGTGCAATAATATATTTCATTCATTGCATATTTTGAGTGCTACAAATGTTTTTCTTCTCTGGTCCAGGGGACAATTTTACACTACACACCTTATAAATACTTCTTTCTAGCCTCCACCAAAATTATGGGATGTTGGTAGTATCTTATTATTCAACTTTATGCAAAAACCCAGTGGTGTTATTTGAAATTTTTGAGTGAATCAACTTCATCTCCATTCTGGTCCAACATGATGATTTGTACAGCAACCATAGTCTTGCTTGCTCTTTGGCCCTAGATTCTTTCTCCTACTTGTAGTCCTCCATGCAAAACCCCTAAGTCCAGGAGCTTGCACTCATTTGATCATTTTTGGTTCAAGTTATAATGCCACCCACCTCCTGTCCAGATTTGAAGTTCTGCAAAACTTGCACTAGCAAGTTTGTGCTTTTCACAAACTAACCTCACCACCCTCTCTTTCACCTAAAGAGACCCCACTCTGGAAGTTTTGGTCACTCCAAGAAATGCCTAAGTGCCTCTGGCATTTTGTCAAACACCCTGTGGGCATGAACAGTTTTGGCATGATTGTAAGTTTGTGTTGTGCACTTTCCCATCTGTCCAAACCAAGTTGTCTAGTAGCTTGCTAATGGTCTCTAACCCAGACCTATGGATTTGCATTTGATCTCTAGCAGTTTGGGCCATCCTGGCTTTTCGTCGAGCAGACGCCATGCACGCCCGGAGCGCGAGCAGAGCACGCGTTTTGCACGTGCCCGCGCCCGAGCAAGCGCGCCCCTGGATAAACTTCCCCGAGCTCATCCTGATCCTATCCCCCTCGCCACGTCGCGCCAAGAGCCCCGACCGCCCCTGGCTCGCTACAGCGGCGCCGAGCAAGCTTCTTAGCGGCACGCTGCGGCGCATCCATGGACGGCGCCGCCCAAACCTCCTCCGCCGCCCGGCTGCCCCTTAAGCATCTCCAGCTCAGCAGCTTCGTCCCCTAAGCGCGTTGCCGACGTCGCCATTGCTACAGAATGACGGTTCGCCGCCATCCTTATCGCCGGCCACCTCGGAACCGACCTCCACCGCGTATATAAGGGCCCCGGAGACCAATCGAATTCTAATGGCAACCTCTTCTGACCCCCCTAGAGCTACCACGACCAGCAGTCGAGGAGGGGAAGGCCTTCTTCCCCGAGTCCGGCCGGTTCGGTCGCCGCCTCGCTCCGGCCGATTCCGTCGCCACCAGTGCCCCTCCCTCTCCATTCTCTCCACCAAGAACTCCCCCTCCCTCTCATGAGTGCAACCCCGCGCTCAATTTTGGTCGGAGACCACCGTAGCCCCAAACCCACTATCCACCCGAACGCCTTTGCTCGCCCTTGAAGCTCGTCGCGGCAACTCCGTCAAGTCGGCGACCATGGCGGGTACCCACAGACTTCGTCTCGACCCCTGAGCACACCCATATCCGCAGATCACCAAGAGACGCCCCGTTAAGCGGCAAAACCTCACCGGAGCTCCGCCTCCGTTCGGTCTGAGGGGAACGACGCGCGCGTGGCTGGTCAAACCTGACCAGTGGGCCAGGCGGGCCCACCATCAGTGACCCAGCGCATGTCCACGCAGGAGTAAGTGGAAGCGCCTTTTCCGAATACGCCTTCGACGTGTTTTTCTTTTAAAACGTTTTCTTTTCTATTTTATTTAAAAAACAGATTATGACCAAACTTTTACCAGCTGTATCTTTTAAAATACAACTCCAATTAAATTGATTATTTTTCCTACCTCTTTCAAATATTGTCTAGTTTATTTTAAGATTTATTTGAAAAATTTCAAAACAACTTTTGTGCTGCTTTTATTTTTGTGTGTTAATTTTTTATATTTTCAAAATAGGATTTTTGAAGAGAGGAGAATTATTTCAAGAATTTGAAATGCACCCTGCCTTCCCGTGACACGAAGGCAAGCATTACGAACCCGGCATAATATTTTTGTGAGTTCGTTGACACGTTTATAACATCACCTCATTTCGGAGAACTTCGTTATTTCATGTGATATGATCATGTGCATGGATACATATTAATGATTTCCATGCTGTTGGGAATGAACACACTTGTGATGATAATCATCCTCATATGCCTTGCATGCATGCGGAAGAAGTCTGGGAAAAACCTCTGCCTTGGGTAGGCATGAGTTTGTCACCGGTCTCCATCGGAGACGGTTATGTCGGTATGGCATGGTAAGGTATAGTGAGCGGTGATTACATTGGTTGAATTATTTTCTCTATACATGTCATGCAGGAAATTTATCAACCTCTGAGTCGACCATAGATCGAGTCTTGTGCCAGCAACCCCATACTTGTTTACGTACTACCACTCGTCTCTACAGCAAGTAGAGTACGGTCCAGTAAGTTGTCAACCTCTTTCTAGCACACACCGTACAGAGAGGCCATGGTGGAAGATACCGGTTGTAGCTGGTAGGCAGGCCACCTGGTCCGGGGGCATGGGTGTTTCCGGTTGAGACCGAGAGGAGAGGCCATCCCTTACAGCGCGCAATATAAATTTGATCCCATGCTACTGAGGTTGTAGCCTCCCACTTAGAGTTTGCATGACAGGTGTCGTGGGTGATTCGGAACACGTGTGATTTAAGCTGGTGTGTGTGCAGGTTAGGTGCGTTTTCAACAAAAGGCCGTGAAGCGGAATTAGTCGATGGACTAAAGGAATCCGTTACTCGTGGGTAAAGAGTACACCCTCTGCAGAGATTAAACCTATTGAATAGCCGTGTCCATGGTTAAGGATTACGATGCAGGATGGGTCAAGTGTCGGTCTTAGTGTCGGTCTTCGGAGGTGAAACTGTTAAAACTGGAATCACGATTGTGACTTGCGATAAATTATGATTATTATCTTGATGTGGACTAACCCGTGATATTATTTTTGGTATCATCGAATATCCACAGGATGGTTCTACCTCCTGGATATTCTGTGGCATTTCTTTTAAAGCCCTTTATGTGGTGTCGCTCGAGGGCCTTGCGTATGGCATTTCTTTTAAAGCGCTTTATGTGGTGTCGCTCGGGCCTTGACCGTGGCATTTCTTTTAAAGCCCTTTATGTGGTGCAGCTCGGGCCTTGATTGTGGCATTTCTTTTAAAGCCCTCTATGTGGTGTCGCTCGGGCCTTGTGTGGCATTTCTTTTAAAAGCCCTTTATGTGGTGTCGCTCGGGCCCGACCGTGGCATTTCTTTTAAAGCCCTTTATGTGGTGTCACTTTCGGGCGCCCTCTTGTGGCATTTCTTTTAAAGCCCTTTATGTGGCGTTGCTTGACGCCTTGATCGGTGCCTTTTATTATTGCTATGTTATTGCATTTTACAAATAACCTGCTTACATGCATCAGAGATTCATATACCTTTTGTGGTAGACGTCATGGGCATAAATATTTCAGAACATCGATGTTATAATATTCCCATGTTCATAATGTTTGCAGTACATTCCAAGCACTCACTGGCTTGTCCACGGCTATTGTCTTGGCCAGATTTCTTCTTGTGGAAAGGAGCGACCGTGTTGACAACCCGGAACCTAAGCAACGGTGATAGCAACCTCGCGAAGATAGGAGTTAACCTGGTCGGCTGTTCCGTGGGAAAGCGGAGTCGAGAGACATTGAAGTTTTACAACCCGCTTCCACAATCAACCGCTAGAAACCCTTTGATTGTACTCACAGGCCAGAATGGTCTTGTACTACATATATTGTATTTTGCTTGGATTTTCTGTATCAAGCTAGTGCCTTATCAGCTAACAGTTATCCTGGGGCTGGTAAGCACAAGGGCCATTTTCTGGGATTAACACCCGGAGAATCGGTCGCCACAGACTTGGTATCAGAGCCAGGCTGACCATTGGCTAATCCTATCCTAGCCAGGTCGATAAACTTAGGCAAACCGGCCTACCAGACCTAACCAGACCCCAACCAAGCTTCCCGTGCAAGATAGCCACACACGGTGACCCGACACATTTGGCGGTCGGTGCCCAACCTATCCGCCTAGCACATCGATCACGCGCCCGATAACCGGTGCCTATAGTGTCTCCTTCGCAAGCGTGCGAAGGAAGGCTTCGTCTCCTTTTTCTATAAAAAGGGCACGCTACACTCAACCCAGCTCAGCACAGCCTCTACCCCAGTATAGCCACAATGCCTGGTCCCTTAGTGCACAATGAGACCACAGCAACCAATCTTGGAGGTTTTGTGACCATACTCGCAAACCTCACCCGTCGTGCCCTCTGGCGTTAGAAGAACCCCGAGAATATGTTGTGTACCAAGGACCCATGGGCGGTGAAAGCCGTCAATTTTGGGCCCTTGTGCACATCTACGGTAGAGTGCATGCCGAACGCCCTACAGGTTCACCGGAAGAACAACTTCCTTTGAGCCACAAGCCATCCAGCTAGCTGCTCGAGAAGCTATAGTTCAACTCCGGCATTTGTCGCCCAGAGTTAGCGTCGCTCGTTCTACTACTACCCCAGCGTGAAGGGTATGGTAGGCCACCCCAAGTTGCCAACGGAAATCACGAGGCGGATCCGCATTGTTGCACCTAGTGTGCTATGTAAGTGCACTAGAGGCATTGTTCGATCAAATCACTATTGATCCGATCACAGCTCGAGGAGAGCTGGCTCGCCCGAGCCCCGTAAGCAGAGAAACCGAGGCCGACACCGACAACCCGGTCGTGCTGTTCGGACACCCGATTGATACCAGAGGTCAGCCCCAGCCATCATCCAAGATCTGTGATGACCCCGAAGTGCTTAAATCGGCTTTTGGGAACACACTCCAACGGGATTGTGGCCAACAATCCCCGCGACGGTCAACATAGCTATCCCGACCCTGCAGTCCCTTCACCATCTCCGGCTAATCCCGACGGTGAGACCCGTGGAGAAGCCTCAGCATCCTCAAGGCAGACTCGTTTAGATGTAAACGAGGTAGACTAAGTCGCCCGAGTAGTACCGAGTCTCGGTGTATTCTCGCTTTGTAATCATGTGACCTTGCGAATTAACGCAGCCTTTGTTGTTATGCCCCAGTTTTAAATAGTAGCCTTGCTTATTTTAAATCGGTAGCGATTGCATGTTTCTCCGAGCACAGCCACCAAGACCAACCCGGAAACCCCACGGTGATACGTCACTTGAGTAAAGTATGTACTGTGACTTTGACCTCGACCCTTGGAGCTAAGCTGGCAAAATTATTACCTTTCACCACGGTAAAATGACCCATCTCGATTGCTATAAAAGGCCACCTCGTGACCTTACCAAGCACCCCACACCTTGTGCACCACTCTCACAACCTTTTACCTACCATGTCGAGCCCTAGTATTTATCTCGAGAACCCGGATGCAACTCCGGGTAGTTTTGTCAAAATATTGTGGGACTTTACTGCAGTACCATGGGTTCTACCCAGCCACCCCAAAGACGAGCTGTTCAAATCAAGAATCACCCCTTCCACTTCGGAATATTGGGCAGCAGTACACATCCCTCCTGTAGACCCCAACCAAGATCCAACGGAGGTTTCCTTCGCAGGGAAATCTATGCCAACCCCACGCTTGGCCATAGAAGCTACTGCAAAAGAAGCGACTGCTCGTCTTCGATCCGCAGTACCCTATGCCCGCGAGCGAGGGTATTATTACTTTCTGAGCCGTGCAGCACCCGGTGGAGTAACATCTTTTCCCGGTGGGCGGATTGAGAGAGACCCAGTGCTAGCCAACCTTATCCAGTACATCATCGCTCAAGAACATTTGAACCAGCGGGTGATGGATTATCTCTAGAGCCTCGCTGATTTAAGTCCTCGATTGCCATCAATGACCGAGGCCCGACCGGAGAGACGCATACATCGACTGGTCAATCCACGTCCTCCGATAGAAGAAGAGTGTATCCCTTTACTAGAGACATTTTACCGGGACCCTGTCCAGTTACCATCTTCATTTTAGACGTCGCTACCGTGTTGGTAGTTCAGCATTTAATATTACGTTGTAACTTATGCTTAGTGCCTTAAATTTGTGCGTCGAGTCGAATATTTAGTTTCCACTAGTATGAGTAGTTCTCTTCGCGATTAACTTGTGTAACCGCGAAAATCCTAGAATGAGATTTCCTTTCCCCGAGTTGCTGCATCGTTTATCCCCTCACTACATAGTTTATTTTCATTCGCTCAGCACCAAGGCAGCAGACTCACAACCGCTCGAACGCATATGGAGTATTTGTTTTCCTCAACGGCTCTTAGCGAATCTCGAGGACGAGATTTTTCTTAAGGGGGGTAGTAACTGTGACACCCCAAAATTTTAACCAGGTTTTAGTTATTAAAATTTTGCCAAGAGTTTAAAAATTTTGCCTGCAAGAATATCTCTATTGATTTCAAAACTTTTCTTTTAATATTAAGGAGTTTTTCCCAAGTGGGTCCTTCCAAAACATCTTGGACTTATATACCCTCTCTTTAAAAACATCTCTCAATCAGTAGATTTATTTATTAAACTATTTCACCTCGAGCTTTATTCATTAAAATGGCTTGTTTTAAGTTTTGGAGCTCCTTTTTGTACTACAACCAGTTGATAAACTTAACTAATAATCCAACCAAAATTTGAAGATGTCATGTTATGTCTCTAAATCACTTTTGTGCAATAATATATTTCATTCATTGCATATTTTGAGTGCTACAAATGTTTTTCTTCTCTGGTCCAGGGGACAATTTTACACTACAACCCTTTTAAATACTTCTTTCTAGCCTCCACCAAAATTATGGGATGTTGGTAGTATCTTATTATTCAACTTTATGCAAAAACCCAGTGGTGTTATTTGAAATTTTTGAGTGAATCAACTTCATCTCCATTCTGGTCCAACATGATGATTTGTACAGCAACCATAGTCTTGCTTGCTCTTTGGCCCTAGATTCTTTCTCCTACTTGTAGTCCTCCATGCAAAACCCCTAAGTCCAGGAGCTTGCACTCATTTGATCATTTTTGGTTCAAGTTATAATGCCACCCACCTCCTGTCCAGATTTGAAGTTCTGCAAAACTTGCACTAGCAAGTTTGTGCTTTTCACAAACTAACCTCACCACCCTCTCTTTCACCTAAAGAGACCCCACTCTGGAAGTTTTGGTCACTCCAAGAAATGCCTAAGTGCCTCGGCATTTTGTCAAACACCACAATGGGCATGAACAGTTTTGGCATGATTGTAAGTTTGTGTTGTGCACTTTCCCATCTGTCCAAACCAAGTTGTCTAGTAGCTTGCTAATGGTCTCTAACCCAGACCTATGGATTTGCATTTGATCTCTAGCAGTTTGGGCCATCCTGGCTTTTAAATCGAGCAGACGCCGTGCACGCCGAGCGCCTTGAGCAGAGCAGCGTTTTGCGTGCCAGCGCCCGAGCAAGCGCGCCCCTGGATAAACTTCCCCGAGCTCATCCTGATCCTATCCCCCTCGCCACGTCGCGCCAAGAGCCCCGACCGCCCCTGGCTCGCTACAGCGGCGCCGAGCAAGCTTCTTAGCGGCACGCTTGCGGCCGCATCCATGGACGGCGCCGCCCAAACCTCCTCCGCCGCCAGACTGCCCCTTAAGCATCTCGGCTCAGCCGCAGCCGTCCCCTAAGCAGCGCGTTGCCGCCACGTCGCCATTGCTACAGAATGACGGTTCGCCGCCATCCTTATCGCCGGCCACCTCGGAACCGACCTCCACCGCGTATATAAGGGCCCCGGAGACCAATCGAATTCTAATGGCAACCTCTTCTGACCCCCCTAGAGCTACCACGACCAGCAGTCGAGGAGGGGAAGGCCTTCTTCCCCGAGTCCGGCCGGTTCGGTCGCCGCCTCGCTCCGGCCGATTCCGTCGCCACCAGTGCCCCTCCCTCTCCATTCTCTCCACCAAGAACTCCCCCTCCCTTTCATGAGTGCAACCCCGCGCTCAATTTTGGTCGGCGACCACCGTAGCCCCAAACCGACTATCCACCCGAACGCCTGCTCCGCCGCGAAGCTCGTCGCCGGCAACTCCGTCCAAGTCGGCGACCATGGCGGGTACCCACAGACTCGTCTCGACCCCCTGAGCACACCCATATCCGCAGATCACCAAGAGACGCCCCCGTTCGCCGGCAAAACCTCACCGGAGCTCCGCCTCCGTTCGGTCTGAGGGGAACGACGCGCGCGTGGCTGGTCAAACCTGACCAGTGGGCCAGGCGGGCCCACCATCAGTGACCCAGCGCATGTCCACGAGGGGGTAAGTGGAAGCGCCTTTTCGGAATACGCCTTCGACGTGTTTTTCTTTTAAAACGTTTTCTTTTCTGTTTTATTTAAAAAACAGATTTTGACCAAACTTTTACCAACTGTATCTTTTAAAATACAACTCCAATTAAATTGATTATTTTTCCTACCTCTTTCAAATATTGTCTAGTTTATTTTCAGATTTATTTGAAAAAATTTCAAAACAACTTTTGTGCTGCTTTTATTTTTGTGTGTTAATTTTTTTATATTTTCAAAATAGGATTTTTGAAGAGAGGAGAATTATTTCAAGAATTTGAAATGCACCCTGCCTTCCCGTGACACGAAGGCAAGCATTACGAACCCGGCATACTATTTTTGTGAGATCGTTGACACGTTTATAACATCACCTCATTTCGGAGAACTCGTTATTTCATGTGATATGATCATGTGCATGGATACATATTAATGATTTCCATGCTGTTGGGAATGAACACACTTGTGATGATAATCATCCTCATATGCCTTGCATGCATGCCGGAAGAAGTCTGGGAAAAACCTCTGCCTTGGGTAGGCATGAGTTTGTCACCGGTCTCCATCGGGACGGTTATGTCCGGTATGGCATGGTAAGGTATAGTGAGCGGTGATTCTGTTGGTTGAATTATTTTCTCTATACATGTCATGTAGGGAAATTTATCAACCTCCTGAGTCGACCATAGATCGAGTCTTGTGCCAGCAACCCCCATACTTGTTTCGTACTACCACTCGTCTCTACAGCAAGTAGAGTGCGGTCCAGTAAGTTGTCAACCTCTTTCTAGCACACACCGTCTGAGAGAGGCCATGGTGGAAGATATCGGTTGTAGCTGGTAGGCAGGCCACCTGGTCCGGGGCATGGGTGTTTCCGGTTGAGACCGAGAGGGAGGCCACCCCTTAGGCGTGCAATATAAATTTGATCCCATGCTACAGCGAGGTTGTAGCCTCCCCACTTAGAGTTTGCATGACAGTGTCGTGGGTGATTCGGACACGTGTGATTTAAGCTGGTGTGTGTGCGAGGTTAGGTGCGTTTTCAACAAAAAGGCCGTGAAGCGGAATTAGTCCCGATGGACTAAAGGAATCCGTTACTCGTGGGTAAAGAGTACACCCTCTGCAGAGATTAAACCTATTGAATAGCCGTGTCCATGGTTAAGGATTACGATGCAGGATGGGTCAAGTGTCGGTCTTAGTGTCGGTCTTGAGGTGAAACTGTTAAAACTGGAATCACGATTGTGACTTGCGATTAATTATTATTATTATCTTCGATGTGTACTAACCCGTGATATTATTTTTGGTATCATATAATTTACCTGTGTTGTTTCTACCTCCTGGATATTCTGTGGCATTTCTTTTAAAGCCCTTTATGTGGTGTCGCTCAGACGCCCGACTGTGGCATTTCTTTTAAAGCGCTTTATGTGGTGTCGCTCAGACGCCCGACCGTGGCATTTATTTTAAAGCCCTTTATGTGGTGCAGCTCAGACGCCCGACTGTGGCATTTCTTTTAAAGCCCTCTATGTGGTGTCGCTCAGACGCCCGACTGTGGCATTTCTTTTAAAAGCCCTTTATGTGGTGTCGCTCAGACGCCCGACCGTGGCATTTCTTTTAAAGCCCTTTATGTGGTGTCACTCAGACGCCCTACTGTGGCATTTCTTTTAAAGCCCTTTATGTGGCGTTGCTTCAGACGCCCGATCGGTGCCTTTTATTATTGCTATGTTATTGCATTTTTACAAATAACCTGCTTACATGCATCAGAGATTCATATACCTTTTGTGACTGACGTCATGGGCATAAATATTTCAGAACATCGATGTTATAATATTCCCATGTTCATAATGTTTGCGAGTACATTCCAAGCACTCACTGGCTTGTCCCTGGCTATTGTCTTGGCCAGATTTCTTGCGCGGAAAGGAGCGACCGTGTTGACAACCCCGGAACCTAAGCAACGGTGATAGCAACCTCGTGAAGATAATAGTTAACCTGGTCAGCTGTTCCCGTGGGAAACGGAGTCCCAGAGACATTGAAGTTTTACAACCCGCTTCCACAATCAACCGCTAGAAACCCTTTGATTGTACTCACAGGCCAGAATGGTCTTGTACTACATATATTGTATTTTGCTTGGATTTTTACGTATCAAGCTAGTGCCTTATCACCTAACAGTTATCACGGGCTGGTAAGCACAAGGGCCATTTTCTGGGATTAACACCCGGAGAATCGGTCGCCACAGACTTGGTATCAGAGCCAGGCTGACCATTGGCTAATCCTATCCTAGCCAGGTCGATAAACTTAGGCAAACCGGCCTACCAGACCTAACCAGACCCCAGCCAAGCTTCCCGTGCAAGATAGCCACACAGTGACCCCGACACATTTGGCAGTCGGTGCCCAACCTATCCGCCTAGCGTTACGATCACGCGCCAGTAACCGGTGCCTATAGTGTCTCCTTCATGGCGTGCGAAGGAAAGGCTTCGTCTCCTTTTTCTATAAAAAGGGCACGCTAGCCTCAACCCAGCTCACCACAGCCTCTACCCCAGTATAGCCACAATGCCTGGTCCCTTAGTGCACAATGAGACCACAGCAACCAATCTTGGAGGTTTTGTGACCATACTACTTAAACCTCACCCGTCGTGCCTCTGGCGTTAGAAGAACCCCCAGAATATGTTGTGTACCAAGGACCCATGGGCGGTGAAAGCCGTCAATTTTGGGCCACTGTGCACATCTACGGTAGGGGTCTGTCGCCAGAACGCCCCTACAGGTTCACCGGAAGAACAACTTCCTTTGAGCCACAAGCCATCCAGCTAGCTGCTCGAGAAGCTATAGTTCAACTCCGGCATTTGTCGCGAGTTAATCGTCAGCTCGTTCTCTACTACTACCCAGGCGTGAAGGGTATGGTAGGCCACCCCAAGTTGCCAACGGAAATCACGAGGCGGATCCGCATTGTTGCACCTAGTGTGCTATGTAAGTGCACTAGAGGCATTGTTCGATCAAATCAATATTGATCTGGTCACAGCTCTAGGAGAGCTGGCTCGACAAGCCCCTGTAAGCAGAGAAACCAAGGCCGACACCTACAACCCAGACGTCCTAATAGGAAACCCGATTGATACCCAGAGGTCAGCCCCAGCCATCATCCAAGATACTGTGATGACCCCAGAAGTGCTTCGTCGGCTTTTGGGAACACACTCCAACGGGATTGTGGCCAACAATCCCCGCGACGGTCAACATAGCTATCCCGACCCTGCAGTCCCTCCACCATCTCCGGCTAATCCCGACGGTGAGACCCGTGGAGAAGCCTCAGCATCCTCAAGGCAGGCTCGTTTAGATGTAAACGAGGTAGACTAAGTCGCCCGAGTAATACCGAGTCTCGGTGTATTCTCGCTTTGTAATCATGTGACCTTGCGAATTAACGCAGCCTGTTGTTATGCCCCAGTTTTAAATAGTAGCCTTGCTTATTTTCGTCAGCGCGCAGTTGCATGTGTCTCCGAGCACAGCCACCAAGACCAACCCGGCAACCCCACGGTGATACGTCACTTGAGTAAAGTATGTACTGTGACTTTGACCTCGACCCTTGGAGCTAAGCTGGCAATAATTATTACCTTTCACCACGGTAAAATGACCCAGCTCCAGTGCTATAAAAAGGCCACCTCGTGACCTTACCAAGCACCCCACACCTTGTGCACCACTCTCACAACCTTTTACCTACCATGTCGAGCCCTAGTATTTATCTGAGAACCCCAGATGCAACTCCGGGTAGTTTTGTCAAAATATTGTGGGACTTTACCTGCAGTACCATGGGTTCTACCCAGCCACCCCAGTACGAGCTGTTCAAATCAAGAATCACCCCTTCCACTTTGGAATATTGGGCAGCAGTACACATCCCTCCTGTAGACCCCAACCAAGATCCAACGGAGGTTTCCTTCGTGGGGAAATCTATGCCAACCCCGCGCTTGGCCATAGAAGCTGCTGCAAAAGAAGCGACTGCTCGTCTTCGATCCGCAGTACCCTATGCCCGCGAGCGAGGGTATTATTACCTTCCGAGCCGTGCAGCCCCCGGTGGAGTAACATATTTTCCCGGTGGGCGGATTGAGAGAGATCTAGTGCTAGCCAACCTTATCCAGTACATCATCGCTCAAGAACATTTGAACCAGCGAGTGATGGATTTTCTCCAGAGCCTCACTGATTTAAGTCCTCAGATTGCCATCGGCAGACCACTGAGGCCCGACCCGGAGAGATGCATACATCGACTGGTCAATCCACTTCCTCCGTTAGAAGAAGAGTGTATCCCTTTACCAGAGACATTTTACCGGGACCCTATGCAGTTACCATCTTCATTTTAGACGTCGCTACCGTGTTGGTAGTTCAGCATTTAATATTACGTTGTAACTTATGCTTAGTGCCTTAAATTTGTGCGTCGAGTCGAGTATTTAGTTTCCACTAGTATGAGTAGTTCTCTTCGCGATTAACTTGTGTAACCGCGAAAATCCTAGAATGAGATTTCCTTTCCCCGAGTTGCTGCATCGTTTATCCCCTCACTAGTTTATTTTCATTCGCTCAGAACCAAGGCAGCAGACTCACAACCGCTCGAACGCATATGGAGTATTTGTTTTCCTCAACGGCTCTTAGCAAATATCGAGGACGAGATTTTTCTTAAGGGGGGTAGTAACTGTAACACCCCAAAAATTTAACCAGGTTTTAGTTATTAAAATTTTGCCAAGAGTTTAAAATTTTTGCCTGCAAGAATATCTCTTGATTTCAAAACTTTTCTTTTAATATTAAGGAGTTTTTCCCAAGTGGGTCCTTCCAAAACATCTTGGACTTATATACCCTCTCTTTAAAACATCTCTCAATCAGTAGATTTATTTATTAAACTATTTCACCCTGAGCTTTATTCATTAAAATTGCTTGTTTTAAGTTTTGGAGCTCCTTTTTGTACTACAACCAGTTGATAAACTTAACTAATAATCCAACCAAAATTTGGAGATGTCATGTTATGTCTCTAAATCACTTTTGTGCAATAAAATATTTCATTCATTGCATATTTTGAGTGCTACAAATGTTTTTCTTCTCTGGTCCAGGGGACAATTTTACACTACAACCCTTTTAAATACTTCTTTCTAGCCTCCACCAAAATTATGGGATGTTGGTAGTATCTTATTATTCAACTTTATGCAAAAACCGAGTGGTGTTATTTGAAATTTTGAGTGAATCAACTTCATCTCCATTCTGGTCCAACATGATGATTTGTACAGCAACCATAGTCTTGCTTGCTCTTTGGCCCTAGATTCTTTCTCCTACTTGTAGTCCTCCATGCAAAACCCCTAAGTCCAGGAGCTTGCACTCATTTGATCATTTTTGGTTCAAGTTATAATGCCACCCACCTCCTGTCCAGATTTGAAGTTACGCAAAACTTGCACTAGCAAGTTTGTGCTTTTCTAAACTAACCTCACCACCCTCTCTTTCACCTAAAGAGACCCCACTCTGGAAGTTTTGGTCACTCCAAGAAATGCCTAAGTGCCTCGGCATTTTGTCAAACACCATGGGCATGAACAGTTTTGGCATGATTGTAAGTTTGTGTTGTGCACTTTCCCATCTGTCCAAACCAAGTTGTCTAGTAGCTTGCTAATGGTCTCTAACCCAGACCTATGGATTTGCATTTGATCTCTAGCAGTTTGGGCCATCCTGGCTTTTCGTCGAGCAGACGCCATGCACGCCCGGAGCGCGAGCAGAGCACGCGTTTTGCACGTGCCCGCGCCCGAGCAAGCGCTACCTGGATAAACTTCCCGAGCTCATCCTGATCCTTTCCTCGCCGCGTCGCGCCAAGAGCCCCGACCGCCCCTGGCTCGCTACAGCGGCGCCGCAGCAAGCTTCTTAGCGGCACGCTTGCGGCCGCATCCATGGACGGCGCCGCCCAAACCTCCTCCGCTCGCCAGCTGCCCCCTTAAGCATCTCCAGCTCAGCCGCAGCTTCGTCCCCTAGCGCGCGTCGCCGCCACGTCGCCATTGCTACAGAATGACGGTTCACCGCCATCCTTATCGCCGGCCACCTCGGAACCGACCTCCACCGCGTATATAAGGGCCCCGGAGACCAATCGAATTCTAATGGCAACCTCTTGATCCCCTAGAGCTACCACAACCCGGTGATCGAGGAGGGGAAGGCCTTCTTCCCCGAGTCCGGCCGGTTCGGTCGCCGCCTCGCTCCGGCCGATTCCGTCGGCACCAGTGCCCCTCCCTCTCCATTCTCTCCACCAAGAACTCCCCCTCCCTCTCATGAGTGCAACCCCGCGCTCAATTTTGGTCGGAGACCACCGTAGCCCCAAACCCACTATCCACCCGAACGCCTGCTCCGCCGCGAAGCTCGTCGCCGGCAACTCCGTCCACGTCGGCGACCATGGCGGGTACCCACAGACTCGTCTCGACCCCCTGAGCACACCCATATCCGCAGATCACCAAGAGACGCCCCGTTCGGCAAAACTTCACGGAGCTCCGCCTCCGTTCGGTGCGAGGGGCAGCAGCGTGGCTGGTCAAACCTGACCCGATGGGCGAGCGGGCCCACCATCGATGACCCAGCCCATGTCCACGCAGGAGTAAGTGGAAGCGCCTTTTCCGAATACGCCTTCGACGTGTTTTTCTTTTAAAACGTTTTCTTTTCTGTTTTATTTAAAAAACAGATTTTGACCAAACTTTTACCAGCTGTATCTTTTAAAATACAACTCCAATTAAATTGATTATTTTTCCTACCTCTTTCAAATATTGTCTAGTTTATTTTAAGATTTATTTGAAAAAATTTCAAAACAACTTTTGTGCTGCTTTTATTTTTGTGTGTTAATTCTTTTATATTTTCAAAATAGGATTTTTGAAGAGAGGAGAATTATTTCAAGAATTTGAAATGCACCCTGCCTTCCCGTGACACGAAGGCAAGCATTACGAACCCGGCATAATATTTTTGTGAGTTCGTTGACACGTTTATAACATCACCTCATTTCGAGAACTTCGTTATTTCATGTGATCTGATCATGTGCATGGATACATATTAATGATTTCCATGCTGTTGGGAATGAACACACTTGTGATGATAATCATCCTCATATGGCTTGCATGCATGCCGGAAGAAGTCCGGGAAAAACCTCTGCCTTGGGTAGGCATGAGTTTGTCACCGGTCTCCATCGGGACGGTTATGTCCGGTATGGCATGGTAAGGTATAGTGAGCGGTGATTCTGTTGGTTGAATTATTTTCTCTATACATGTCATGCAGGGAAATTTATCAACCTCCTGAGTCGACCATAGATCGAGTCTTGTGCCAGCAACCCCCATACTTGTTTCGTACTACCACTCGTCTCTACAGCAAGTAGAGTACGGTCCAGTAAGTTGTCAACCTCTTTCTAGCACACACCGTACAGAGAGGCCATGGTGGAAGATATCGGTTGTAGCTGGTAGGCAGGCCACCTGGTCCGGGGGCATGGGTGTTTCCGGTTGAGACCGAGAGGGGAGGCCACCCCTTAGAGCGCGCAATATAAATTTGATCCCATGCTACGCGAGGTTGTAGCCTCCCCACTTAGAGTTTGCATGACAGGTGTCGTGGGTGATTCCAGACACGTGTGATTTAAGCTGGTGTGTGTGCAGGTTAGGTGCGTTTTCAACAAAAAGGCCGTAGACGGAATTAGTCCCGATGGACTAAAGGAATCCGTTACTCGTGGGTAAAGAGTACACCCTCTGCAGAGATTAAACCTATTCGAATAGCCGTGTCCATGATTAAGGATTACAGTCTGGGATGGGTCAAGTGTCGGTCTTAGTGTCGGTCTTCGGAGGTGAAAATGTTAAAACTGGAATCACGATTGTGACTTGCGATAAATTATGATTATTATCTTCGATGTGGACTAACCCGTGATATTATTTTTGGTATCATCGAATATCCCTGGGATGGTTCTACCTCCTGGATATTCTGTGGCATTTCTTTTAAAGCCCTTTATGTGGTGTCGCTCAGACGCCCGACTGTGGCATTTCTTTTAAAGCGCTTTATGTGGTGTCGCTCAGACGCCCAACCGTGGCATTTCTTTTAAAGCCCTTTATGTGGTGCAGCTCAGACGCCCGACTGTGGCATTTCTTTTAAAGCCCTCTATGTGGTGTCGCTCAGATGCCCGACTGTGGCGTTTCTTTTAAAAGCCCTTTATGTGGTGTCGCTCAGACGCTTGACCGTGGCATTTCTTTTAAAGCCCTTTATGTGGTGTCGCTCGGGCGCCCTCTTGTGGCATTTCTTTTAAAGCCCTTTATGTGGCGTTGCTTGCACGCCTTGATCGGTGCCTTTTATTATTGCTATGTTATTGCATTTTTACAAATAACCTGCTTACATGCATCAGAGATTCATATACCTTTGTGGTAGCGTCATGGGCATAAATATTTCAGAACATCGTTGTTATAATATTCCCATGTTCATAATGTTTGCAGTACATTCCAAGCACTCACTGGCTTGTCCCTGGCTATTGTCTTGGCCAGATTTCTTGCGCGGAAAGGAGCGACCGTGTTGACAGCCCCGGAACCTAAGCAACGGTGATAGCAGCCTCTCGAAGATAGGAGTTAACCTGGTCAGCTGTTCCCGTGGGAAACGGAGTCCCAGAGACACTGAAGTTTTACAACCCGCTTCCGCAATCAACCGCTAGAAACCCTTTGATTGTACTCACAGGCCAGAATGGTCTTGTACTACATATATTGTATTTTGCTTGGATTTTCTGTATCAAGCTAGTGCCTTATCACCTAACAGTTATCCTGGGGCTGGTAAGCACAAGGGCCATTTTCTGGGATTAACACCCGGAGAATCGGTCGCCACAGACTTGGTATCAGAGCCAGGCTGACCATTGGCTAATCCTATCCTAGCCAGGTCGATAAACTTAGGCAAACCGGCCTACCAGACCTAACCAGACCCCAGCCAAGCTTCCCGTGCAAGATAGCCACACAGTGACCCCGACACATTTGGCAGTCGGTGCCCAACCTATCCGCCTAGCCTGTCGATCACGCGCCAGTAACCGGTGCCTATAGTGTCTCCTTCATGGCGTGCGAAGGAAAAGGCTTCGTCTCCTTTTTCTATAAAAAGGGCACGCTAGCCTCAACCCAGCTCAGCACAGCCTCTACCCCAGTATAGCCACAATGCCTGGTCCCTTAGTGCACAATGAGACCACAGCAACCAATCTTGGAGGTTTTGTGACCATACTCGCAAACCTCACCCGTCGTGCCTACGCGTTAGAAGAACCCCCAGAATATGTTGTGTACCAAGGACCCATGGGCGGTGAAAGCCGTCAATTTTGGGCCACTGTGCACATCTACGGTAGGGGTCTGTCGCCAGAACGCCCCTACAGGTTCACCGGAAGAACAACTTCCTTTGAGCCACAAGCCATCCAGCTAGCTGCTCGAGAAGCTATAGTTCAACTCCGGCATTTGTCGCCCAGAGTTAACTGTCGCTCGTTCTACTACTACCCCAGGCGTGAAGGGTATGGTAGGCCACCCCAAGTTGCCAACGGAAATCACGAGACGGATCCCGCATTGTTGCACCTAGTGCGCTATGTAAGTGCACTAGAGGCATTGTTCGATCAAATCACTATTGATCGATCACAGCTCGAGGAGAGCTGGCTCGCCGAAACCCGGTAAGCAGAGAAACCGAGGCCGACACCGACAACCCGGTCGTGCTGTTCGGACACCCGATTGATACCAGAGGTCAGCCCCAGCCATCATCCAAGATCTTGTGATGACCGAAGTGCTTCGTCGGCTTTTGGGAACACACTCCAACGGGATTGTGGCCAACAATCCCCGCGACGGTCAACATAGCTATCCCGACCCTGCAGTCCCTCCACCATCTCCGGCTAATCCCGACGGTGAGACCCGTGGAGAAGCCTCAGCATCCTCAAGGCAGGCTCGTTTAGATGTAAACGAGGTAGACTAAGTCACCCGAGTAGTACCGAGTCTCGGTGTATTCTCGCTTTGTAATCATGTGACCTTGCGAATTAACGCAGCCTGTTGTTATGCCCCAGTTTTAAATAGTAGCCTTGCTTATTTTCGTCGGTAGCGATTGCATGTTTCTCGAGCACAGCCACCAAGACCAACCGGAAACCCCACGGTGATCGTCACTTGAGTAAAGTATGTACTGTGACTTTGACCTCGACCCTTGGAGCTAAGCTGGCAAAAATTATTACCTTTCACCACGGTAAAATGACCCAGCTCGATTGCTATAAAAGGCCACCTCGTGACCTTACCAAGCACCCCACACCTTGTGCACCACTCTCACAACCTTTTACCTACCATGTCGAGCCCTAGTATTTATCTCGAGAACCCCGGATGCAACCCGGGTAGTTTTGTCAAAATATTGTGGGACTTTACCTGCAGTACCATGGGTTCTACCCAGCCACCCGACGAGCTGTTCAAATCAAGAATCACCCTTCCACTTTGGAATATTGGGCAGCAGTACACATCCCTCCTGTAGACCCCAACCAAGATCCAACGGAGGTTTCCTTCGTGGGGAAATCTATGCCAACCCCGCGCTTGGCCATAGAAGCTGCTGCAAAAGAAGCGACTGCTCGTCTTTGATCCGCAGTACCCTATGCCCGCGAGCGAGGGTATTATTACCTTCCGAGCCGTGCAGCCCCCGGTGGAGTAACATATTTTCCCGGTGGGCGGATTGAGAGAGATCCAGTGCTAGCCAACCTTATCCAGTACATCATCGCTCAAGAACAGTTGAACCAGCGAGTGATGGATTATCTCCAGAGCCTCGCTGATTTAAGTCCTCAGATTGCCATCGGCAGACCACTGAGGCCCGACCCGGAGAGATGCATACATCGACTGGTCAATCCACTTCCTCCGATAGAAGAAGATTGTATCCCTTTACCAGAGACATTTTACCGGGACCCTATCCAGTTACCATCTTCATTTTAGACGTCGCTACCGTGTTGGTAGTTCAGCATTTAATATTACGTTGTAACTTATGCTTAGTGCCTTAAATTTGTGCGTCGAGTCGAGTATTTAGTTTCCACTAGTATGAGTAGTTCTCTTCGGGATTAACTTGTGTAACCGCGAAAATCCTAGAATGAGATTTCCTTTCCCCGAGTTGCTGCATCGTTTATCCCCTCACTAGTTTATTTTCGTTCGCTCAGCACCAAGGCAGCAGACTCACAACCGCTCGAACGCATATGGAGTATTTGTTTTCCTCAACGGCTCTTAGCAAATATCGAGGACGAGATTTTTCTTAAGGGGGGTAGTAACTGTAACACCCCACAAATTTAACCAGGTTTTAGTTATTAAAATTTTGCCAAGAGTTTAAAATTTTTGCCTGCAAGAATATCTCTGTTGATTTCAAAACTTTTCTTTTAATATTAAGGAGTTTTTCCCAAGTGGGTCCTTCCAAAACATCTTGGACTTATATACCCTCTCTTTAAAAACATCTCTCAATCAGTAGATTTATTTATTAAACTATTTCACCACGAGCTTTATTCATTAAAATGGCTTGTTTTAAGTTTTGGAGCTCCTTTTTGTACTACAACCAGTTGATAAACTTAACTAATAATCCAACCAAAATTTGGAGATGTCATGTTATGTCTTTAAATCACTTTTGTGCAATAATATATTTCATTCATTGCATATTTTGAGTGCTACAAATGTTTTTCTTCTCTGGTCCAGGGGACAATTTTACACTACAACCCTTTTAAATACTTCTTTCTAGCCTCCACCAAAATTATGGGATGTTGGTAGTATCTTATTATTCAACTTTATGCAAAAATCCAGTGGTGTTATTTGAAATTTTTGAGTGAATCAACTTCATCTCCATTCTGGTCCAACATGATGATTTGTACAGCAACCATAGTGTTGCTTGCTCTTTGGCCCTAGATTCTTTCTCCTACTTGTAGTCCTCCATGCAAAACCCCTAAGTCCAGGAGCTTGCACTCATTTGATCATTTTTGGTTCAAGTTATAATGCCACCCACCTCCTGTCCAGATTTGAAGTTCGCAAAACTTGCACTAGCAAGTTTGTGCTTTTCTAAACTAACCTCACCACCCTCTCTTTCACCTAAAGAGACCCCACTCTGGAAGTTTTGGTCACTCCAAGAAATGCCTAAGTGCCTCTGGCATTTTGTCAAACACCCTGTGGGCATGAACAGTTTTGGCCTGATTGTAAATTTATATTGTGAACTTTCCCATCTGTCCAAACCAAGTTGTCTAGTAGCCTGCTAATGGTCTCTAACCCAGACCTATGGATTTGCATTTGATCTCTAGCAGTTTTGGCCATCCTGGCATTTCGTCGAGCAGACGGCGTGCATGCCCGGAGCGCGAGCAGAGCACACGTTTTGCACGTGCCCGCGCCCGAGCAAGCGCGCCCCTTGATAAACTTCCCCGAGCTCATCCTGATCCTTTCCCCCTCGCCGCGTCGCGCCAAGAGCCCCGACCGCCCCTGGCTCGCTACAACGGCGCCGCAGCAAGCTTCTTGGCGGTACGCTTGCGGCCGCATCCATGGACGGCGCCGCCCAAACCCCCTCCGCTCGCCAGCTGCCCCCTTAAGCATCTCCAGCTCAGCCGCAACTTCGTCCCCTAGCGCGCGTCGCCGCCACGTCGCCATTGCTACAGAATGACGGTTCGCCGCCATCCTTATCGCCGGCCACCTCGGAACCGACCTCCACCGCGTATATAAGGGCCCCGGAGACCAATCGAATTCTAATGGCAACCTCTTCTGATCCCCCTAGAGCTACCACGGCCAGCGGTCGAGGAGGGGAAGGCCTTCTTCCCCGAGTCCGGCCGGTTCGGTCGCCGCCTCGCTCCGGCCGATTCCGTCGCCACCAGTGCCCCTCCCTCTCATGAGTGCAACCCTGCGCTCAATTTTGGTCGGAGACCAACGTAGCCCCAAACCCACTATCCACCCGAACGCCTGCTCCGCCACGAAGCTCGTCGCCGGCAACTCCGTCCACGTCAGCGACCATGGCGGGTACCCACAGACTCATCTCGACCCCCTGAGCACACCCATATCCTCAGATCACCAAGAGACGCCCCCGTTCGCCGGCAAAACCTCGCCGGAGCTCCGCCTCCGTTCGGTCAGAGGGGAACGACGCGCGCGTGGCTGGTCAAACCTGACCAGTGGGCCAGGCGGGCCCAGCGTCAGTGACCCAGCGCATGTCCACGCAAGAGTAAGTGGAAGCGCCTTTTCCGAATACGCCTTCGACGTGTTTTTCTTTTAAAACGTTTTCTTTTCTGTTTTATTTAAAAAACAGATTTTGACCAAACTTTGACCAGCTGTATCTTTTAAAATACAACTCCAATTAAATTGATTCTTTTTCCTACCTCTTTCAAATATTGTCTAGTTTATTTTAAGATTTATTTGAAAAAATTTCAAAACAACTTTTGTGCTGCTTTTATTTTTGTGTGTTAATTCTTTTATATTTTCAAAATAGGATTTTTGAAGAGAGGAGAATTATTTCAAGAATTTGAAATGCACCCTGCCTTCCCGTGACCTGAAGGCAAGCATTCTGAACCCCGGCATAATATTTTTGTGAGTTCGTTGACACGTTTATAACATCACCTCATTTCGGAGAACTCGTTATTTCATGTGATATGATCATGTGCATGGATACATATTAATGATTTCCATGCTGTTGGGAATGAACACACTTGTGATGATAATCATCCTCATATGCCTTGCATGCATGCTTAGGAAGAAGTCCGGGAAAAACCTCTGCCTTGGGTAGGCATGAGTTTGTCACCGGTCTCCGTCGGGACGGTTATGTTCGGTATGGCATGGTAAGGTATAGTGAGCGGTGATTCTGTTGGTTGAATTATTTTCTCTATACATGTCATGCAGGGAAATTTATCAACCTCCTGAGTCGACCATAGATCGAGTCTTGTGCCAGCAACCCCCATACTTGTTTCGTACTACCACCGTCTCTACAGCAAGTAGAGTACGGTCCATAAGTTGTCAACCTCTTTCTAGCACACACTGCATGAGAGGCCATGGTGGAAGATACCGGTTGTAGCTGGTAGGCAGGCCACACAGTCCGAGGGCATGGGTGTTTCCGGTTGAGACCGAGAGGGGAGGCCACCCCTTAGAGCGCGCAATATAAATTTGATCCCATGCTACGCGAGGTTGTAGCCTCCCCACTTAGAGTTTGCATGACAGGTGTCGTGGGTGATTCCAGACACGTGTGATTTAAGCTGGTGTGTGTGCAGGTTAGGTGCGTTTTCAACAAAAAGGCCGTAGACGGAATTAGTCCCGATGGACTAAAGGAATCCGTTACTCGTGGGTAAAGAGTACACCCTCTGCAGAGATTAAACCTATTCGAATAGCGTGTCCATGGTTAGGGATTACAGTCTAGGATGGGTCAGGTGTCGGTCTTAGTGTCGGTCTTCGGAGGTGAAACTGTTAAAACTGGAATCACGATTGTGACTTGCGATAAATTATGATTATTATCTTCGATGTAGACTAACCCGTGATATTATTTTTGGTATCATCGAATATCCCTGGGATGGTTCTACCTCCTGGATATTCTGTGGCATTTCTTTTAAAGCCCTTTATGTGGTGTCGCTCAGACGCCCGACTGTGGCATTTCTTTTAAAGCGCTTTATGTGGTGTCGCTCAGACGCCCGACCGTGGCATTTCTTTTAAAGCCCTTTATGTGGTGCAGCTTAGACGCCCGACTGTGGCATTTCTTTTAAAGCCCTCTATGTGGTGTCGCTCAGACGCCCGACTGTGGCATTTCTTTTAAAAGCCCTTTATGTGGTGTCGCTCAGACGCCCGACCGTGGCATTTCTTTTAAAGCCCTTTATGTGGTGTCACTCAGACGTCCGACTGTGGCATTTCTTTTAAAGCCCTTTATGTGGCGTTGCTTCAGACGCCCGATCGGTGCCTTTTATTATTACTATGTTATTGCATTTTTACAAATAACCTGCTTACATGCATCAGAGATTCATATACCTTTTGTGGTAGCGTCATGGGCATAAATATTTCAGAACATCGTTGTTATAATATTCCCATGTTCATAATGTTTGCGAGTACATTCCAAGCACTCACTGGCTTGTCCCTGGCTATTGTCTTGGCCAGATTTCTTGCGCGGAAAGGAGCGACCGTGTTGACAGCCCCGGAACCTAAGCAACGGTGATAGCAGCCTCTCGAAGATAGGAGTTAACACGTCAGCTGTTCCGTGGGAAACGGAGTCCCAGAGACATCAAGTTTTACAACCCGCTTCCGCAATCAACCGCTAGAAACCCTTTGATTGTACTCATAGGCCAGAATGGTCTTGTACTACATATATTGTATTTTGCTTGGATTTTCTGTATCAAGCTAGTGCCTTATCAGCTAACAGTTATCCTAGGGCTGGTAAGCACAAGGGCCATTTTCTGGGATTAACACCCGGAGAATCGGTCGCCACAGACTTGGTATCAGAGCCAGGCTGACCATTGGCTAATCCTATCCCAGCCAGGTCGATAAACTTAGGCAAACCGACCTACCAGACCTAACTGACCCAGCCAAGCTTCCTGTGCAAGATAGCCACACGGTGACCCGACACATTTGGCGGTCGGTGCCCAACCTATCCGCCTAGCCTGTCGATCACGCGCGCAAGTAACCGGTGCCTATAGTGTCTCATTCGCAAGCGTGCGAAGGAAGGCTTCGTCTCCTTTTTCTATAAAAAGGGCACGCTAGCCTCAACCCAGCTCAGCACAGCCTCTACCCCAGTATAGCCACAATACCTGGTCCCTTAGTGCACAATGAGACCACAGCAACCAATCTTGGAGGTTTTGTGACCATACTCGCAAACCTCACCCGTCGTGCCTACGCGTTAGAAGAACCCCCAGAATATGTTGTGTACCAAGGACCCATGGGCGGTGAAAGCCGTCAATTTTGGGCCTTGTGCACATCTACGGTGAGGGGTCTGCCGCAGAATGCCCTGCGGAGTTCACCGGAAGAACAACTTCCTTTGAGCCACAAGCCATCCAGCTAGCTGCTCGAGAAGCTATAGTTCAACTCCGGCATTTGTCGCCTGCAGAGTTAATCGTCGCCGCTCTACTACTACCCCAGGCGTGAAGGGTATGGTAGGCCACCCCAAGTTGCCAACGGAAATCACGAGACGGATCCCGCATTGTTGCACCTAGTGTGCTATGTAAGTGCACTAGAGGCATTGTTCGATCAAATCACTATTGATCTGATCACAGCTCGAGGAGAGCTGGCTCGCCGAGCCCCGATAGCGAGAAACCGAGGCCGACACCGAAAACCCGGTCGTCTTTGTTCGACACCCGATTGATACCAGAGGTCAGCCCGACCATCATCCAAGATCTTGTGATGACCCCAAAAGTGCTTCGTCGGCTTTTGGGAACACACTCCAACGGGATTGTGGCCAACAATCCCATGACGGTCAACATAGCTATCCCGACCTGCGGTCCCTCCACCATCTCCGGCTAATCCCGACGGTGAGACCCGTGGAGAAGCCTCGGCATCCTCAAGGCAGGCTCGTTTAGATGTAAACGAGGTAGACTAAGTCGCCGAGTAGTACCGAGTCTCGGTGTATTCTCGCTTTGTAATCATGTGACCTTGCGAATTAACGCAGCCTGTTGTTATGCCCCAGTTTTAAATAGTAGCCTTGCTTATTTTCGTCAGCGCGCAGTTGCATGTTTCTCCAGGCACAGCCACCAAGACCAACCCCGGCAACCCCACAGTGATACGTCACTTGAGTAAAGTATGTACCTGTGACTTTGACCTCGACCCTTGGAGCTAAGCTGGCAAAAATTATTACCTTTCACCACGGTAAAATGACCCAGCTCAAGTGCTATAAAAAGGCCACCTCGTGACCTTACCAAGCACCCCACACCTTGTGCACCACTCTCACAACCTTTTACCTACCATGTCGAGCCCTAGTATTTATCGAGAACCCCGGATGCAACCCCGGGTAGTTTTGTCAAAATATTGTGGGACTTTACCTGCAGTACCATGGGTTCTACCCAGCCACCCCAGTACGAGCTGTTCAAATCAAGAATCACCTCTTCCACTTTGGAATATTGGGCAGCAGTACACATCCCTCCCGTAGACCCCAACCAAGATCCAACGGAGGTTTCCTTCGTGGAAATCTATGCCAACCCAGCGCTTGGCCATAGAAGCTGCAAAAAGAAGCGATCGCTCGTCTTCGATCCATGATACCCTATGCCCGCGAGCGAGGGTATTATTACCTGCCGAGCCGTGCAGCCCCCGGTGGAGTAACATCTTTTCCCGGTGGGCGGATTGAGAGAGACCCAGTGCTAGCCAACCTTATCCAGTACATCATCGCTCAACAACATTTGAACCAGTGAGTGATGGATTATCTCCAGAGCCTCGCTGATTTAAGTCCTCAGATTGCCATCGGCAGACCACTGAGGCCCGACCCGGAGAGACGCATACATCGACTGGTCAATCCACTTCCTCCGATAGAAGAAGAGTGTATCCCTTTACCAGAGACATTTTTCCGGGGCCCTGTCCAGTTACCATCTTCATTTTAGATGTCGCTACCGTGTTGGTAGTTCAGCATTTAATATTACGTTGTAACTTATGCTTAGTGCCTTAAATTTGTGCGTCGAGTCGAGTATTTAGTTTCCACTAGTATGAGTAGTTCTCTTCGCGATTAACTTGTCTAACCGCGAAAATCCTAGAATGAGATTTCCTTTCCCCGAGTTGCTGCATCGTTTATCCCCTCACTACATAGTTTATTTTCATTCACTCAGCACCAAGGCAGCAGACTCACAACCGCTCGAACGCATATGGAGTATTTGTTTTCCTCAACGGCTCTTAGCAAATCTCGAGGACGAGATTTTTCTTAAGGGGGGTAGTAATGTAACACCCCAAAAATTTAACCAGGTTTTAGTTATTAAAATTTTGCCAAGAGTTTAAAATTTTTGCCTGCAAGAATATCTCTGTTGATTTCAAAACTTTTCTTTTAATATTAAGGAGTTTTTCCCAAGTGGGTCCTTCCTAAACATCTTGGACTTATATACCCTCTCTTTAAAAACATCTCTCAATCAGTAGATTTATTTATTAAACTATTTCACCTGAGCTTTATTCATTAAAATGGCTTGTTTTAAGTTTTGGAGCTCCTTTTTGTACTACAACCAGTTGATAAACTTAACTAATAATCCAACCAAAATTTGGAGATGTCATGTTATGTCTCTAAATCACATTTGTGCAATAATATATTTCATTCATTGCATATTTTGAGTGCTACAAATGTTTTTCTTCTCTGGTCCAGGGGACAATTTTACACTACAACCCTTTTAAATACTTCTTTCTAGCCTCCACCAAAATTATGGGATGTTGGTAGTATCTTATTATTCAACTTTATGCAAAAACCCAGTGGTGTTATTTGAAATTTTTGAGTGAATCAACTTCATCTCCATTCTGGTCCAACATGATGATTTGTACAACAACCATAGTCTTGCTTGCTCTTTGGCCCTAGATTCTTTCTCCTACTTGTAGTCCTCCATGCAAAACCCCTAAGTCCAAGAGCTTGCACTCATTTGATCATTTTGGTTCAAGTTATAATGCCACCCACCTCCTGTCCAGATTTGAAGTTCTGCAAAACTTGCACTAGCAAGTTTGTGCTTTTCACAAACTAACCTCACCACCCTCTCTTTCACCTAAAGAGACCCCACTCTGGAAGTTTTGGTCACTCCAAGAAATGCCTAAGTGCCTCTGGCATTTTGTCAAACACCCTGTGGGCATGAACAGTTTTGGCATGATTGTAAGTTTGTGTTGTGAACTTTCCCATCTGTCCAAACCAAGTTGTCTAGTAGCCTGCTAATGGTCTCTAACCCAGACCTGTGGATTTGCATTTGATCTCTAGCAGTTTTGGCCATCCTGGCATTTCGTCGAGCAGACGCCGTGCACGCCCGGAGCGCGAGCAGAGCACGCATTTTGCACGTGCCTGCGCCCGAGCAAGCGCTACCGATAAACTTCCCCGAGCTCATCCTGATCCTTTCCCCCTCGCCGCGTTGCGCCAAGAGCCCCGACCTCCCCTGGCTCGCTACAGCGGCGCTGCAGCAAGCTTCTTGGTGGCACGCTTGCGGCCGCATCCATGGACGGCGCAGCCCAAACCTCCTCCGCTCGCCAGCTGCCCCCTTAAGCATCTCCAGCTCAGCCACAGCTTCGTCCCCTAGCGCGCGTCGCCGCCACGTCGCCATTGCTACAGAATGACGGTTCGCCGCCATCCTTATCGCCGGCCACCTCGGAACCGACCTCCACCGCGTATATAAGGGCCCCGAAGACCAATCGAGTTCTAATGGCAACCTCTTCTGATCCCCCTAGAGCTACCACGGCCAGCAGTCGAGGAGGGGAAGGCCTTCTTCCCCGAGTCCGGCCGGTTCGGTCGCCGCCTCGCTCCGGCCGATTCCGTCGGCACCAGTGCCCCTCCCTCTCCATTCTCTCCACCAAGAACTCCACCTCCCTCTCATGAGTGCAACCCCACGCTCAATTTTGGTCGGAGACCACCGTAGCCCCAAACCCACTATCCACCCGAACGCCTGCTCCGCCGCGAAGCTCGTCGCCGGCAACTCCGTCCACGTCGGCGACCATGGCGGGTACCCACAGACTCGTCTCGACCCTCGAGCACACCCATATCCTCAGATCACCAAGGACGCCCCGTTCGCCCGGCAAAACCTCGCCGGAGCTCCGCCTCCGTTCGGTCGAGAGGAACGACGCAGCAGCGTGGCTGGTCAAGCGACCCGATGGGCCAGCGGGCCAACCGTCGATGACTCCAGCGCACATCCACGAGGGAGTAAGTGAAAGCGCCTTTTCCGAATACGCCTTCGACGTGTTTTTCTTTTAAAACGTTTTCTTTTCTGTTTTATTTAAAAAATAGTTTTTGACCAAACTTTGACCAGCTGTATCTTTTAAAATACAACTCCAATTAAATTGGTTCTTTTTCCTACCTCTTTCAAATATTGTCTAGTTTATTTTAAGATTTATTTGAAAAAATTTCAAAACAACTTTTGTGCTGATTTTATTTTTGTGTGTTAATTCTTTTATATTTTCAAAATAGGATTTTTTAAGAGAGGAGAATTATTTCAAGAATTTGAAATGCATCCTGCCTTCCCGTGACCTGAAGGCAAGCATTCTGAACCCGGCATAGTATTTTTGTGAGTTTGTTGACACGTTTATAACATCACCTCATTTCGGAGGACTCGTTATTTCATGTGATATGATCATGTGCATGGATACATATTAATGATTTCCATGCTGTTGGGAATGAACACACTTGTGATGATAATCATCCTCATATGCCTTGCATGCATGCCGGAAGAAGTCCGGGAAAAACCTCTGCCTTGGGTAGGCATGAGTTTGTCACCGGTCTCCGTCGGGACGGTTATGTCCGGTATGGCATGGTAAGGTATAGTGAGCGGTGATTCTGTTGGTTGAATTATTTTCTCTATACATGTCATGCAGGGAAATTTATCAACCTCCTTAGTTGACCATAGATCGAGTCTTGTGCCAGCAACCCCCATACTTGTTTCGTACTACCACTCGTCTCTACAGCAAGTAGAGTACGGTCCAGTAAGTTGTCAACCTCTTTCTAGCACACACCGTACAGAGAGGCCATGGTGGAAGATACCGGTTGTAGCTGGTAGGCAGGCCGCCTGGTCCGGGGGCATGGGTGTTTCTGGTTGAGAGCGAGAGGGGAGGCCACCCCTTAGAGCGCGCAATATAAATTTGATCCCATGCTACGCGAGGTTGTAGCCTCCCCACTTAGAGTTTGCATGACAGGTGTCGTGGGTGATTCCAGACACGTGTGATTTAAGCTGGTGTGTGTGCAGGTTAGGTGCGTTTTCAACAAAAAGGCCGCAGACGGAATTAGTCCCGATGGACTAAAGGAATCCGTTACTCGTGGGTAAAGAGTACACCCTCTGCAGAGATTAAACCTATTCGAATAGCCGTGTCCATGGTTAAGGATTACAGTCTGGGATGGGCAAGTGTCGGTCTTAGTGTCGGTCTTCGGAGGTGAAACTGTTAAAACTGGAATCACGATTGTGACTTGTGATAAATTATGATTATTATCTGCGATGTGGACTAACCCGTGATATTATTTTCGGTATCATCGAATATCCCTGGGATGGTTCTACCTCCTGGATATTCTGTGGCATTTCTTTTAAAGCCCTTTATGTGGTGTCGCTCAGACGCCCGACTGTGGCATTTCTTTTAAAAGCGCTGTAGGTGGTGTCGCCGACGCCCGACCGTGGCATTTCTTTTAAAGCTCTTTATGTGGTGTCGCCAGACGCCCCATTGTGGCATTTCTTTTAAAGCCCTCTATGTGGTGTCGCCAGACGCTCGAATGTGGCATTTCTTTTAAAAGCCCTTTATGTGGTGTCGCCGGGCCCGACTGTGGCATTTCTTTTAAAGCCCTTTATGTGGTGTCGCTCAGACGCCCGACTGTGGCATTACTTTTAAAGCCCTTTATGTGGCGTTGCTTCAGACGCCCGATCGGTGCCTTTTATTATTGCTATGTTATTGCATTTTTACAAATAACCTGCTTACATGCATCAGAGATTCATATACCTTTTGTGACTGACGTCATGGGCATAAATATTACAGAACATCGTTGTTATAATATTCCCATGTTCATAATGTTTGCAAGTACATTCCTAGCACTCACTGGCTTGTCCCTGGCTATTGTCTTGGCCAGATTTCTTGCGCGGAAAGGAGCGACCGTGTTGACAGCCCCGGAACCTAAGCAACGGTGATAGCAGCCTCGCATAGATAGGAGTTAACCTGGTCAGCTTTTCCCGTGGGAAACGGAGTCCCAGAGACACTGAAGTTTTACAACCCGCTTCCGCAATCAACCGCTAGAAACCCTTTGATTGTACTCACAGGCCAGAATGGTCTTGTACTACATATATTGTATTTTGCTTGGATTTTCTGTATCAAGCTAGTGCCTTATCAGCTAACAGTTATCCTGGGCTGGAAAGCACAAGGGCCATTTTCTGGGATTAACACCCGGAGAATCGGTCGCCACAGACTTGGTATCAGAGCCAGACTGACCATTGGCTAATCCTATCCTAGCCAGGTCGATAAACTTAGGAAAACCGACCTACCAGACCTAACCAGACCCCAGCCAAGCTTCACATGCAAGATAGCCACACGGTGACCCGACACATTTGGCGGTCGGTGCCCAACCTATCCGCCTAGCCTGTCGATCACGCGCGCCAAGAACCGGTGCCTATAGTGTCTCCTTCATAGCGTGCGAAGGAAGGCTTCGTCTCCTTTTTCTATAAAAGGGCACGCTTAGCCTCAACCCAGCTCAAAGACAGCCTCTACCCCAAAGATAGCCACAATGCACGGTCCCTTAGTGCACAATGAGACCACAGCAACCAATCTTGGAGGTTTTGTGACCATACTCGCAAACCTCACCCGTCGTGCCTACGCGTTAGAAGAACCCCCAGAATATGTTGTGTACCAAGGACCCATGGGCGGTGAAAGCCGTCAATTTTGGGCCACTGTGCACATCTACGGTAGGGGTCTGTCGCGAAACGCCTCTGAGGTTCACCGGAAGAACAACTTCCTTTGAGCCACAAGCCATCCAGCTAGCTGCTCGAGAAGCTATAGTTCAACTCCGGCATTTGTCGCCCAGAGTTAGCGTCGCCGTTCTACTACTACCCCAGGCGAGAAGGGTATGGTAGGCCACCCCAAGTTGCCAACGGAAATCACGAGACGGATCCCGCATTGTTGCACCTAGTGCGCTATGTAAGTGCACTAGAGGCATTGTTCGATCAAATCACTATTGATCTGATCACAGCTCGAGGAGAGCTGGCTCGCCGAGCCCCGGTAAGCAGAGAAACCGAGGCCGACACCGAAAACCCAGTCGTGCTGTTCGCACACCCGATTGATACCCAGAGGTCAGCCCCAGCCATCATCCAAGATACTGTGATGACCCCAAAAGTGCTTCGTCGGCTTTTGGGAACACACTCCAACGGGATTGTGGCCAACAATCCCCGCGACGGTCAACATAGCTATCCCGACCCTGCGGTCCCTCCACCATCTCCGGCTAATCCCGACGGTGAGACCCGTGGAGAAGCCTCAGCATCCTCAAGGCAGGCTCGTTTAGATGTAAACGAGGTAGACTAAGTCGCCCGAGTAGTACCGAGTCTCGGTGTATTCTCGCTTTGTAATCATGTGACCTTTAATTAACGCAGCCTGTTGTTATGCCCCAGTTTTAAATAGTAGCCTTGCTTATTTTCGTCGTAGCGATTGCATGTTTCTCCAGGCACAGCCACAAAGACCAACCCCGGCAACCCCACAGTGATACGTCACTTGAGTAAAGTATGTACCTGTGACTTTGACCTCGACCCTTGGAGCTAAGCTGGCAAAAATTATTACCTTTCACCACGGTAAAATGACCCAGCTCCAGTGCTATAAAAAGGCCACCTCGTGACCTTACCAAGCACCCCACACCTTGTGCACCACTCTCACAACCTTTTACCTACCATGTCGAGCCCTAGTATTTATCTGAGAACCCCAGATGCAACCCCGGGTAGTTTTGTCAAAATATTGTGGGACTTTACCTGCAGTACCATGGGTTCTACCCAGCCACCCCAAAGACGAGCTGTTCAAATCAAGAATCACCCCTTCCACTTCGGAATATTGGGCAGCAGTACACATCCCTCCCGTAGACCCCAACCAAGATCCAACGGAGGTTTCCTTCGTGGGGAAATCTATGCCAACCCCGCGCTTGGCCATAGAAGCTGCTGCAAAAGAAGCGACTGCTCGTCTTTGATCCATAGAACCCTATGCCCGCGAGCGAGGGTATTATTACCTTCCAAGCCGGGCAGCCCCCGGTGGAGTAACATCTTTTCCCGGTGGGCGGATTGAGAGAGACCCAGTGCTAGCCAACCTTATCCAGTACATCATCGCTCAAGAACATTTGAACCAGCGAGTGATGGATTATCTCTAGAGCCTCGCTGATTTAAGTCCTCAGATTGCCATCGGCGAACCATCGAGCCCGACCCGGAGAGACGCATACATCGACTGGTCAATCCACTTCCTCCGATAGAAGAAGAGTGTATCCCTTTACCAGAGACATTTTACCGGGACCCTGTCCAGTTACCATCTTCATTTTAGACGTCGCTACCGTGTTGGTAGTTCAGCATTTAATATTACGTTGTAACTTATGCTTAGTGCCTTAAATTTGTGCGTCGAGTCGAGTATTTAGTTTCCACTAGTATGAGTAGTTCTCTTCGCGATTAACTTGTGTAACCGCGAAAATCCTAGAATGAGATTTCCTTTCCCCGAGTTGCTGCATCGTTTATCCCCTCACTACATAGTTTATTTTCATTCGCTCAGCACCAAGGCAGCAGACTCACAACCGCTCGAACGCATATGGAGTATTTGTTTTCCTCAACGGCTCTTAGCAAATCTCGAGGACGAGATTTTTCTTAAGGGGGGTAGTAACTGTAACACCCCAAAAATTTAACCAGGTTTTAGTTATTAAAATTTTGCCAAGAGTTTAAAATTTTTGCCTGCAAGAATATCTCTGTTGATTTCAAAACTTTTCTTTTAATATTAAGGAGTTTTTCCCAAGTGGGTCCTTCCAAAACATCTTGGACTTATATACCCTCTCTTTAAAAACATCTCTCAATCAGTAGATTTATTTATTAAACTATTTCACCCTGAGCTTTATTCATTAAAATGGCTTGTTTTAAGTTTTGGAGCTCCTTTTTGTACTACAACCAGTTGATAAACTTAACTAATAATCCAACCAAAATTTGGAGATGTCATGTTATGTCTCTAAATCACTTTTGTGCAATAATATATTTCATTCATTGCATATTTTGAGTGCTACAAATGTTTTTCTTCTCTGGTCCAGGGGACAATTTTACACTACAACCCTTTTAAATACTTCTTTCTAGCCTCCACAAAAATTATGGGATGTTGTTAGTATCTTATTATTCAACTTTATGCAAAAACCCAGTGGTGTTATTTGAAATTTTTGAGTGAATCAACTTCATCTCCATTCTTGTCCAACATGATGATTTGTACAGCAACCATAGTCTTGCTTGCTCTTTGGCCCTAAATTCTTTTTCCTACTTGTAGTCCTCCATGCAAAACCCCTAAGTCCAGGAGCTTGCACTCATTCGATCATTTTTGGTTCAAGTTATAATGCCACCCACCTCCTGTCCAGATTTGAAGTTCTCCAAAACTTGCACTAGCAAGTCTGTGCACGCCCGGAGCGCGAGCAGAGCACGCGTTTTGCACGTACCCGCGCCCAAGCAAGCGCGCCCCTGGATAAACTTCCCCGAGCTCATCCTGATCCTTTCCCCCTCGCAGCGTCGCGCCAAGAGCCCCCACCGCCCCTGGCTCGCTTCTGCGGGCGCCAAGAGCAAGCTTCTTGGCGGCACGCTTGCGGCGCATCCATGGACGGCGCCGCCCAAACCTCCTCCGCCGCCAGCTGCCCCTTACATCTCGGCTCAGCCGCAGCTTCGTCCCCTAGCGCGTGTCGCTGCCACGTCGCCATTGCTACAGAATGACGGTTCGCCGCCATCCTTATCGCCGGCCACCTCGTAACCGACCTCCACCGCGTATATAAGGGCCCCGGAGACCAATCTAGTTCTAATGGCAACCTCTTCTGATCCCCCTAGAGCTACCACGGCCAAGAATGAGAGGAGGAAGGCCTTCTTCCCGAGTCCGGCCGGTTCGTCGCCGCCTCGCTCCGCCGATTCCGTCGCCACCAGTGCCCCTCCTCTCCATTCTCTCCACCAAGAACTCCCTCCCTCTCATGAGTGCAACCTCAAGACTCAATTTTGGTCGGAGACCACCGTAGCCCCAAACCCACTATCCACCCGAACGCCTGCTCCGCCCATGGCTTCGTTGTCGGCAACTCCGTCCACGCCGGGCGACCATGGCGGGTACCACAGACTCGTCTCGACCCCTGAGCACACCCATATCCTCAGATCACCAAGAGACGCCCCGTTCACGGCAAAACCTCACGGAGCTCCGCCTCCGTTTGGTCAGAGGGGAACGACGCGCGCGTGGCTGGTCAAACCTGACCAGTGGGCCAGGCGGGCCCACCGTCAGTGACCCAGCGCCTGTCCACGCAGGAGTAAGTGGAAGCACCTTTTCCGAATACGCCTTCGACGTGTTTTTCTTTCAAAACGTTTTCTTTTCTGTTTTATTTAAAAAAACAGATTTTGACCGAATTTTGACCAGCTGTATCTTTTAAAATACAACTCCAATTCAATTGATTCTTTTTCTTACCTCTTTCAAATATTGTCTAGTTTATTTTAAGATTTATTTGAAAAAATTTCAAAACAACTTTTGTGCTGCTTTTATTTTTGTGTGTTAATTCTTTTATATTTTCAAAATAGGATTTTTGAAGAGAGGAGAATTATTTCAAGAATTTGAAATGCACCCTGCCTTCCCGTGACCTGAAGGCAAGCATTCTGAACCCCGGCATAGTATTTTTGTGAGTTCGTTGACACGTTTATAACATCACCTCATTTCGGAGGACTCGTTATTTCATGTGACATGATCATGTGCATGGATACATATTAATGATTTCCATGCTGTTGGGAATGAACACACTTGTGATGATAATCATCCTCATATGCCTTGCATGCATGCCGGAAGAAGTCCGGGAAAAACCTCTGCCTTGGGTAGGCATGAGTTTGTCACCGGTCTCCGTCGGGACGGTTATGTCCGGTATGGCATGGTAAGGTATAGTGAGCGGTGATTCTGTTGGTTGAATTATTTTCTCTATACATGTCATGCAGGGAAATTTATCAACCTCCTGAGTCGACCATAGATCGAGTCTTGTGCCAGAACCCCCATACTTGTTTCAGATTACCACTTTCGTCTCTCTACAGCAAGTAGAGTACGGTCCAAAGAAGTTGTCAACCTCTTTCTAGCACACACCGTACAGAGAGGCCATTGTGGAAGATACCGGTTGTAGCTGGTAGGCAGGCCACCTGGTCCGGGGGCATGGGTGTTTCTGGTTGAGACCGAGAGGGGAGGGCCACCCCTTAGAGCGCACAATATAAATTTGATCCCATGCTACGCGAGGTTGTAGCCTCCCCACTTAGAGTTTGCATGACAGGTGTCGTGGGTGATTCCAGACACGTGTGATTTAAGCTGGTGTGTGCAAGTTAGGTGTGTTTTCAACAAAAGGTCAGAGACGGAATTAGTCCCGATGGACTAAAGGAATCCGTTACTCGTGGGTAAAGAGTACACCCTCCGCAGAGATTAAACCTATTCGAATAGCCGTGTCCATGGCTAAGGATTACAGTCTGGGATGGGTCAAGTGTCGGTCTTAGTGTCGGTCTTCGGAGGTGAAACTGTTAAAACTGGAATCACGATTGTGACTTGCGATAAATTATGATTATTATCTTCGATGTGGACTAACCCGTGATATTATTTTTGGTATCATCGAATATCCCTGGGATGGTTCTACCTCCTGGATATTCTGTGGCATTTCTTTTAAAGCCCTTTATGTGGTGTCGCCGACGCCCGACCGTGGTAGCATTTCTTTTAAAGACCTCTCTTTGGTGTAGCTCAGACGCACGACCGTGGAATTTATTTTAAAGCCCTTTATGTGGTGTCGCTCAGACGCCCGACTGTGGCATTCTTTTAAACCCCTCTATGTGGTGTCGCTCAGACGCCCGACTGTGGCATTTCTTTTAAAAGCCCTTTATGTGGTGTCGCTCAGACGCCCGACCGTGGCATTTCTTTTAAAGCCCTTTATGTGGTGTCGCTCAGACGCCCGACTGTAGCATTTCTTTTAAAGCCCTTTATGTGGTGTTGCTTCAGACGCCCGATCGGTGCCTTTTATTATTGCTATGTTATTGCATTTTTACAAATAACCTGCTTACATGCATCAGAGATTCATATACCTTTTGTGACTGACATCATGGGCATAAATATTTCAGAACATCGTTGTTATAATATTCCCGTGTTCATAATGTTTGCGAGTACATTCCAAGTACTCACTGGCTTGTCCCTGGCTATTGTCTTGGCCAGATTTCTTGCACGGAAAGGAGCGACCGTGTTGACAGCCCCGAAACCTAAGCAACGGTGATAGCAGCCTCGCATAGATAGGAGTTAACCTGGTCAGCTGTTCCCATGGGAAACGGAGTCCCAGAGACATTGAAGTTTTACAACCCGCTTCCGCCATCAACCGCTAGAAACCCTTTGATTGTACTCACAGGCCAGAATGGTCTTGTACTACATAAATTGTATTTTGCTTGGATTTTCTGTATCAAGCTAGTGCCTTATCAGGTAACAGTTATCCTGGGGCTGGTAAGCACAAGTGCCATTTTCTTGGATTAACACCCGGAGAATCGGTCGCCACAGAGGCCAAAGCGTCCACGACCATATTGAAGAGAAACGGGGAGAAGGGGTCGCCTTGGCGCACCCCACATAGGGTAGGGAATAAGGGGCCGATCTCGCCGTTGATGTTGACCGCCGTGCGACCGCAAGAGACCATTTGCATGACTCTTGTGATCCATCGATCGTCAAAGCCCTTCCGAAGAAGAACTTCCCTAATTAAGGTCCAGCTAACCGTGTCGTAGGCTTTATGGAAATCGATCTTCAGAAAAACCGCCTTCAGGCGTTTGACCCGGACCTCATGAAGAACCTCATGAAGCACCAGGACACCATCCAGGATGTACCGCCCCTTAATGAAGGCCGACTGGTTAGGGTGGGTAATCCGATCAGCAAGCAGGGTCACCCTATTGGCGTACCCCTTGGCCAGGATCCGGAAGATCACGTTAATGACCGTGATCGGGCGGAACTGGCGGATGTCAGCCGCCCCAGGGACCTTGGGTATGAGGGAGAAGGTCCCGAAGTTGAGGCGACCTAGGTCCATAGACCCCACAAAGAATTAATCAAAGATGGCCATGACTTCTGGTTTAATCATGTTCCAGAAGGTCTGGAAGAAAATGACCAGAAGACCGTCCGGGCCCGGCGCGGAGGAGGGATTCATACCCTTGATGGCCTCCCAGACCTCCTGCTCAGAGAAGGGAGCCGTCAGGGACGCGTTCTCCGCGTCAGAAACTAGTTGGGCGCCAGCCCAACAATCGGGGGCGAGAGAGATGCCGCTCCTAGGGGCGGAAGAGAAGAGGGACCGATAGAAACCATCGACATGGGTCCGGATGTCACGGGGATCCTGAAGGAGGGTTTCCCCATCCCATAGGCATGGGATGGAGTTGCGTCTACGGCGGCCGTTGGCAATCGCCTGGAAGTAAGCCGTATTCGCGTCCCCCTTCAGGACCCAACGCTGGGCGCCCCGAAGGCGCCAATATGCTTCCTCATTGGTGTAAATCACGGAGAGCTGGTCCTCGAGGTCATAGTGGGAAAGCCACTCATCCGGGGAGAGACCCACCGCGTCAGCCCAAAAGTCGAGGGCCTGGATCGCAGTAAGCACCGCCTTCTTACGCTCCCTGGCGTCACGGCCCAGGTTGGCCCCCCAACCCTTCATAAATTGCCTGCCATGCTTCACACAAAAGTGCCACGTGTCAATAGCAGAAGGGGGGCGAGGGTGGGGGTGGGCCCGAGCCTCGGTCCACCGTGCGCAAACGGCGTCGGTAAAACCCGCTTGGGATAGCCAGAAAGTCTCAAAGCGGAAACGAGGGGGGATCGGCGGACGTTCGTCCGCGGAGGAGAGAAGCAGGGGGACATGGTCCGAACCAATCCGGGTGATGGCGGAGAGAGGCTAGGGGCAACGGAGGTCCCATTCCGGGGAAACTAGGACCCTGTCCAAGACGGACTGGGTCGGGGAGGCTTGTCGGTTGGTCCAGGTAAACCGGGCCCCAATCCGATCAATCTCCCGGAGGGCGAGGTCGGCAATGAAGTCATTAAACAATTGCATCCGGGCAAAGCATACATTGCCATTGCTCTTGTCTTCCATAGCCGCAGCAGGTTGAAGTCGCCACCTACTACCACGGGAGGGAGGCTGCCGAGATCTTCGGTGGAGCTCCTCCAGAAGGAGGCCGACCTACTATGGTCGGCCGCCCATAGACAATGATGATCTCCCACTTGAAGTTGAGCGACCTCTCGAATAACTCCTTCGACGCATTTAATTCGCCCCTATCCATGCTGCCCACCTCAAAGGTGGCATCCTTCACACCTAAGAGGATGCCACCCGAGTGGCCCGCGCTCCCACTAGAAGGGAGCCAGTGCCACGCAAAGAGGTGAGAGGTCAGCATGTCAAGCTCAGGAAGCGCGAAATCGCGACGCAAGGCCTCTTGCACAGCCACAATGTCGATGTGCTCATCCCTCATGTACTCCACTAGCTGGTGGCGACGGCCATCATGGCCGAAGCCGCGGATCTTCCAGAAGAGGGCCCGCATTAAGGAGCCATGGGGGGCTGCTTGACCCCAAAACACGAGAAGCGCTTAGCGCCAAGGGCCGCCAGACTGGGAGCGGGTGCGGCCCCGAATCTCCGGCACGGCCATAGGGGGAGGAGGGACCGTCGGCTGCGGCAAGGGCGGAGAAGGGGATCCCCCAGCCGGAGAGGCGACTGGGGGGACGAGGAGGGCCGCCTGGGCCTCCGCGAGCTTACCATCGAGAACCTCACGAGCTCGATGGCGCGATCTGGGCAAGAGGGGGACCAACTTCCCCTCGGAAAATGATCGCGGAGTCGGAGGCCACTTTGGCGAGGTGGCCCAGCGGCACAGACTCAAGCGCAGAGAAAGAACAAGACGAAGCAGAGGGGGGAATGGAGGGCGCACCTGGCTCCAAGTTACGGGCGGCCGCGCGAAGCTCCGCCCGCTCGGGGATGGGCAACGCCGGGCTGCCCTCTGGGTGAGCAGCATCCAGCCGAGCACTCCGGCGGGATGCCACCACCGGGGAGGAGGACGACCGACCGCGACGGGAGTAGGCGGTGGAGCGGGGAGGGGGGGGGCTGGGCCGCCAAAGGCGTGATGATCCGAGCCGCCCCCACCCCAGGAGATGGCGAAGGAGAGGACAGCAGACTTACCAAAGACAAATGAGGAAGAGCTGGGCAGGTGACGGTGCGGCCGGGGCGGCGCTGTGGGGGCCGATGGTACGGCATCCGGGGCGACCCGAGGAGACGACGGGGCCGGAGGAGCATCAGGCTGCGGGGAGGAGATGGCGACGGGGGGAGGCGAGGCCGGGGCGGGGGGGACAGCCACGGGAGGCGTCCCCCCAACCGCGGGCGCCGCCGGAGAGTCGGTGGGCATGCCTCCGTGCAGGCCCACCGAGTCCAGCACGGGTGGCGGAGACGAGGCGGGGGAGCGCGGGGAGGAAGTCGGGCAGACCACCAGTCCCATGCTGGAGATGTCGCTCCCCTAGGAGGGCGACGCCTCAGAGATCGGCGGGCCATCCATCAGGGGGCGAGAGGCGACCTGGCGGCCCTTGCCCCCCGCGGCAGGAGGGGAGCGAGGGGGAGGGGAGCGGGAGTCCTCGGACGCCCCCTCCTCATCCGAGCGGTGAGAGCGGGAGCGGTGACGGCCGTGGTAGTCTCCGCCGGCCCCCGGGTTGTCACCGGGGGGGCTGACGTCGAGGAAGCGGGGACGCCCAACGTGGTTGGGGGGCTCGGGGGCGATCCTGAGGTCGAAGCCCTGGTCGTTGAAGAAGACCCGGACCGAAGTGTGAAGCTTGGAGGAGTCGAGGCACTTGACCTTGACCCGCACCTCCTCCTCCTTGCGCAATGAGAGCTCGTCGACCACCACCACCTTGCCCAAGAGGCGAGACATCTGGCGGGTGACAAGCTCGGACCGCGCAATATCGGGGAGGCCGGAGATGAGGATCCAGACGGTGTCGAGGACAGCCACGGCCTGGGCGTCGAGCACCGGCTCGGATATCTCGACAACCAGCTGGTTGAGAGCGAGAGTGATCCGGACACTACGCGTCGCGTAGCCGAAGCTGACGGAGTCGGGGAAGACGACAGAGAAGACGTGACCGGCGGTGGGGGTGACCACCCAGTCCCACTGGTGACGGTAGAGATGGTTGAGCTCAGCCTCGATCATTTCCGGGGATGCCACTGCATCAACGACCGTGACAATCGCCTGAAGGGAGGGCGACGGCAGAGGGGCATCTGGTACCTCGAGGTGGAAGAAACCCAACCCCTCGATCCCATGCCCATACATCATGAGCTCCGAAACCACCGGTCTATCCGGGCACAGAAGGGCGGGGTGGCCGGGATCCTTGCAGAGGTAGCAACACTGGGGGTTGACGCAGGTGACTTGCGAATGCCCCCTCACCCCACAGTTGAACCAGGGGGGGCGAGGGAGACCGGAGACGGGGCGCGGAACGAAGGAGGAGCCCGGACCCGCAGGACGGGGCACGGCCGGAGTGCCGCGGACACCACGGCGCTTCTTCTTCTTGGCAGGTCCGGGCCGCCCGCGGGCGGTGCCTCCACCAAGAGAAGGGGCCGGGGCCGCAACCCCCGTGGAAGCGGCGTGCGGAGGGACATAGCGGCGAGGATCCGGGGTGGGGAGGATCCCGTCCCGCGGGCGGGGAGAGCTGGCCCGCACCGGGCGGGAGGGTGACGGAGAGCGGCCCCGACGATGGGTTGGCGAAGGGGAGCGCCGGCGGGAGCGCCAGTACCCCGACGAAGCACGCGGCGGCCGAGATCGAGCCCGGTTAACACGGCGGGAGGGGGAGCGGCGGCTATCATGCAGCTCACGAAGCTCGCGCCGGAGCTCCTCCTCGCGGCGAAGAGCGTCGGGGGAGGGGCGGGACGGCTCACGCAGGGGCTCCCCCGCCTTCCGCTTCGTCCTGGGGGCCGCGTCGTTCCACCCGCGCGGCATGGCTAGCCATGCATAGAGGAAGCCGGAAGGACGGGCGGGCGGGCGGGAAGGCCGGGCCGGCCGGAGGAGGGGGACGGCAGGGGGCGCCGGGGGGGCGAGGAGGGGGGCGGGGGGAGGAGGGGGGCGAGACCGGAGCGAAGGTCGGAGCTGGCGGCGCACGGTGTCGGGGGGAGAGGAAACCCGCACGGAGGCCAAATCGACCCAGCGCCGCCGCAGCTGGGCCTAGGGCAAGATTCGGGCCCGCCCAGATTGGGCCGGACCGCGAGGGGAGAGGTGGGCCGACTAGTAGTGGGCCGCACCGAGCCCACCGGACGCGGTGGGCCGGGGCCCAGCAGCCCGGTCAGCCCAGCAGGACGGCCTGCGCCATAGTAGAGAGCGGGGGCAGAGGGGAGAACCCTACCGGGACCGACGGCCGGCGCCGCCGCCGGCGCCGGACCAGTACGGGCGGCAGGAGGAGGCCGGGCGACCCGGGCCGTTCGCACATGGAACCCGGAGGATCCGAAGTGCGCGATGAACGGGCGGAACGGCGCGGAGCGGGGCATCGGAGCCGGGAGGAGGGGGGAGGGAGATGGTCAGCGAGGGAGAAGGGGGGCCGGCGGCCGGACCCCCACCGCCGGCCGACGCCAGGAGGAGCTGGCGGGGCCCCGATCGGCACGCCCAGCCACGCCCAGACAAGACGCTGGCGGGCGGGGAGCCCGACCCGCCAAGGCCGCCCCTTGGAGGGACTCCGTCCGAGCCGGGCTCCGGGGAGCCGAAGGGGGAGACGGTGGCGCCCGCCTGCCGGGAGCAGAGCCCCTCACGTGGGGGGCTGAGCTAGCCGGCCGGCAAGGCAGGCCGGGTCGGCGGGAGGAACGAGGAGGGGAGGGGGCCGGAGGAGAAGGTGGAGGGGGAACGGAGCGTCATCAGCAAGAATCCGCCTGGAAGAGGGCCGCCGAGGCGGAGATTGAGAGGGCGACCGTCGAGGAGGTCGTGGCGGGGCCGAGCCAGGAAGGGCCGGTGGGAGGGGGCGGGAGGGCGCCCGGCTGGAGACGGGCGGGCGGAGGTGATTGGGGCGCCAGGGGAGTCGCTAGAGCCCGAGCCCGAATCCATAGCAGTGCGCCCTTGTCAGAGCAAAAAGTATTAAAGAGAGTAGCTTCATGCCCATGAGTCCTTCTTGCAAATAGTATGTACATCAGCAAGAATTCCTCATACACATGATTGTGATGCATATACTTACCTTTTGTTCTTAAGTTGGCTTAGGATGGAATGAACCTGCGTAAACAAGGTTAGATAACACAGATGCATCTACTAGCCAGACCAAACAGGAGAAACCACAAGAATACCAAGACTGGGATGACATGTAGAGAGTGAGTAATGAGTACCACGTTGGATTTGACATGTCCCCAAGAGTAAAGATATGCAATGAATTTAGATGATCTCTTTCCCTTAGATGTCTTTCTCCCCCTGAATCTAACATGGGATACTGGGAGAAGATAGGGAACAGAAAATCAGAGCTGAAGTAAAACAGAGCTGAAAGATATGAATAATGATCAGAGCTAAAGTTCAGAGCTAAAACAGAGCAAATGTATGCTAATGCAAAATTTAGCACAACAGATCATATGAACATGTCTCTCCCCTCAAGAAGACATGTGGACATCTCTCCTCTTGAACACCAAGCATCTGGGATCCTTGAGAAATACTATCTACTAGCATTCTCTCCCCCTGGAGATCTCTCTCTCCCCCTGAAGGATCTCTCTCTCCTAAATGATAAGCTTTGATGTGATCTCTCTCTCCCCCTTTGACATCAATTTCCAAGAAGGGCTTGATAAAGATGTAATCTCTCTCCCCCCCCCCTCTGGAATCTGTCGAGAATGGGTTTGATCCTTGAGTCACAACATAAAGCAATGATAAAAATATGATGCTTGTAGAGGACAAGATTCATTGAGTGGAGCTGGATCAGAAGAAACACAGAATATGTGGCAAAGGGTTTTTCCTGTGGTGAAATCGGTGGCACCGAGTTGTAGGCTTCGGTCGTACCGAAAAGATTCGGTTGGTCCGAAAATAACAAATCGGTTGAACCGAGTTCATCACAGAGAAAACAGTTGTCACCTCAGCTCACTAGACTAGTAAGATCTCACAAAGATTTGCAAGGAATTAACTGAAAGATATGCAAGGAATTAGATGCAGAAAATGTAGAGAAAATAGAAAGAAATCTAGATGAAGTTTTTTTTTTGAACGGGGAAACACAAATGCATGAGACAAATGCAAAAACTCAGAAAAGAACACAGGAGAACTTCATCTAGAGATGGTCAGCGACAAAGTCGCCTATGTTAGAGTATATTGACTTAGGAGTCAAGTGAGATCACTTGATCATAGGCCATACTCATCGTTTAAGCTCAAAATGGGGTTTCCATTTTTCGTTTAAGCATCTTGATGTATTCACATCTTGTCGAGTTGCTTTAACTCATGACTCGGAGTAAAGCTTCTCTAAGATGGAATAACATACCTTGGTTGGTGGTGTTGTCCATGTAGTTGAACTTGCGTGGGTTGCTCAAAGTTGATGTAGCTCATCAAGAATTTGGAGCACCACTTGGAATTTGAGTCCATCTACCTACATGGGTTAGTTCTTGCAAGGAAGAGCACTTGTATATCCAAAAATGACAATCATGAAACTCAACATAGAATTTGTCAAAGGATATGTTTGAATGGTTTCGTGCTTCCTTGTCTTCAACCACCTTGTGTAGAGACTTGGTGATGTAGAGATTGCTCAAGATATGAGTAGGTTTCATCCTCATGGAATTTGATTCAACCAAGTACCTACACGGGTTAGATAACATGCAAGATACAAATATATCCAAGACATAAGTTTTTCATCATAAGAGAAATATCAAGGTTTAGTCATAAGCTCGTATCTTGCATGTATCCAATGGAGTTTCTACTCCAAGTTTGAAGCATCAATGATGTTCAATTCTCCTCTTAACCTGCAAAACACTTTCTCATCAAGAGGTTTAGTGGATATATCCGCTAATTGCTTTTCGGTGCGAACATGCTTAAGATCAATGTCACCCTTAGCAACATGATCTCGAATGAAATGATGACGGACTTCAATATGCTTAGTTCGAGAATGTTGCACAGGATTATGACCAATTTTGATAGCACTTTCATTATCACAAAGCAACGGAACATGTCTCACATATATCCCATAATCTTTAAGAGTTTGGGTCATCCAAAGTAATTGAGCACAACATGAACCAGCGGCAATATATTCAGCTTCAACCGGTGGATAAGGATACCGAGTTTTGTTTCTTGGAGGACCAAGACACAAGAGATCTACCAAGAAATTGACAAGTACCCGAAGTGGACTTTCTATCAACATTGTCTCCGGCATAGTCCGAGTCGGAATAACCAACAAGATCGAAAGAGGCCCTCTTAGGATACCAAATGCCAAAATTTGGTGTATGGATTAAGTATCTCACTATCCTTTTCACGGCCTTAAGATGACATTCTTTAGGGGCAGCTTGATATCGTGCACACATGCACACACTTAGCATAATATCGGGACGTGAAGCACATAGATATAACAATGAACCAATCATAGAGTGATAAACCTTTTGATCAACCGTTCACCATCTTTGGTTAAGTCAAGATGTCCACTAGTAGGCATGGGTGTAGTCATACCTTTGCATTCTTGCATATTGAACTTCTTGAATAAGTCCTTGGTGTACTTTGTTTGCGAGACAAAAGTACCTTCCTTAGTTTGCTTAATTTGCAAACCAAGAAAGAATTTGAGTTCACTCATCATAGACATCTCAAACTTCTCCGACATTAGCTTCCCAAACTTTTCACTAAAATGAGGGTTAGTTGAACCAAATATAATGTCATCAACATAAATTTGGCACACAAAGAGTTCACCATTAACCCTTTTAGTAAAAAGAGTAGAATCAATTTTCCCAATTTCAAAGCCTTTTTCAATAAGGAACTTGGTCAAGCATTTGTACCATGCTCTAGGAGCTTGTTTAAGTCCATAAAGAGCTTTGTGAAGTTTGTAAACATGATTGGGCTTCTTAGGATTGACAAAGCCGGGAGGTTGTTTAACATAAACTTCCTCCTCTATTTCACCATTTAGAAAAGCACTTTTAATGTCCATTTGGTACAAGGAGATATCATGGTGATTAGCATAGGCAAGTAAGATGCGAATGGACTCAAGTCTAGCAACGGGGGCGTAAGTCTCACCATAGTCCATACCTTCGACTTGTGTGTAGCCTTGGGCTTATTTAGACGTGCTTTGTTGCGAACTACTTGTCCATCTTCATCTTGCTTGTTGCGAAACACCCATTTGGTACCGATGATGTTGTGGTTGTTGTCGGGCTTCTCAACCAATGTCCAAACTTGGTTCCTCTCAAAGTTGTGTAGCTCTTCATGCATAGCATTTATCCAATCCGGATCTTCCAATGCTTCTTCGACCTTCATAGGTTCAATGCTAGAGATGAAAGAATAGTTTTCACAAAAGTTAGCTAAACGAGTTTTAGAGCGAGTGATTCTCCGGTTTGAATATCATTGTAGATTTGCTCGATGGGATGGTCTTTAGCAATTCTTGCTCGAACTCGTGAAAGCTTTTGCTTGGGTCTTCGTTGAACATCTTCTTCATCTTGTTCTTCTTCTTGGCCTTCTTCATTGTTGGCGTTGTCGTTCTCTTGTCGTGGTGGAGAAGGAGGTTGTTGACGTTCATCTTGATGTACTTCCTCGCTTTTCTTCATCTTGGTGTGTCCCACTTGTGGATGCTTCCGTATCAATTCTTGGTTCACCTTGTCGTGAAGTAGAAGCTTCCACTTGGACGGACGAGGTACTCTCCTTCACCTCCGTTGGACGGACCTTGCCAATAGACAAGTCTTGGATTGCTTCCGAAGGATATTTGTCTCCTACATCAATTGGCAATTGCTCTACTTGCGAGCCGTTAGATTCATCAAACTTCACATCTAACGTCTCTACAACCTTTCGGGTGAAAATTGTTGTAGACACAGTAAGTGTGAGAGTTTGAGCCATAACCTAATAGGAAACCTTCATGAGACTTAGGAGCAAATTTAGAACGACGATGCTTATCAAGAATGTAGCACTTTGAGCCGAATATTCGAAAGTATCCAACTTGGGGTTTGTTACCGGTGAGTAGCTCGTATGCCAGTCTTGCCGAGTAGCTTGTGAAGATACAAGCGATTTGTTGCATGACAAGCTGTCTCAACCGCTTCTGCCCAAAAGTGCTTCGGCGTCTTGTACTCATCAAGCATCGTTCTCACCATTTCGATGAGCGTCCGGTTTCATGAGACTTAGGAGCAAATTTAGAACGACGATGCTTATCAAGAATGTAGCACTTTGAGCCGAATACTCGAAAGTATCCAACTTGGGGTTTGTTACCGGTGAGTAGCTCGTATGCCGTCTTGCCGAGTAGCTTGTGAAGATACAAGCGATTTGTTGCATGACAAGCTGTCTCAACCGCTTCTGCCCAAAAGTGCTTCCGCGTCTTGTACTCATCAAGCATCATTCTCACCATTTCGATGAGCGTCCGGTTCTTCCTCTCAACAACTCCATTTTGTTGAGGTGTGTACGTAGCCGAGAACTCGTGTGAAATCCCTTCTTCGTCAAGAAAGGTGTCCACATTTGCGTTCATGAACTCCGATCCGATGTCGCCATCTGAACCTTCTTGATCTTCACTTCAAATTGGTTTTGGGCCTTCCTAGAGAAGTTTTTGAAGATCTTTTGGACCTGCGATTTATCATCGAGAAAGAACACCCACGTAAATCTGGAAAAATCATCAACTATAACTAGACCAAAAGAATTTCCACCGAGACTCTTGTAAGAGTTGGGACCAAAGAGATCCATGTGAAGTAGCTCGAGTGGCCTCTTCGTGGTCATGATGTTCTTCACGGGATGCCTTCCTCCAACCTGTTTACCTGCTTAACAAGCACTGCAAAGTCTATCCTTATCAAATATGACATCATTAACTCAAAGGATATGATTCCCTTTAATAAGCTTGTCAAGGTTTCGCATACCAACATTGACCTAATCGTCTATGCCATAACCAGCCTTTTGAGGATTTAGCAATGAAGCAAGTTTTAGGTTGAGCCTTTTTAGTGAAATCAACAATGTATAGATCACCTCTACGCACACCAAGAAAGACCATTTTATGATTATCTCGACGAAACACTTGGCAATCTACTTCAGTAAATAGAACATTGAAACCGAAATCAGCAAGTCTAGATACTGAAAGTAAGTTGTAGCCAAGAGATTCAATGAGCATAACATTTTGTATGGAGCTATCATGTGAGATGGCCACCTTACCGAGGCCAACCACCTTACCCTTTGAGTTGTCACCGAAAGTGACAAACTTTCGAGGACCATCATTTTCTAACAAGCTCACGAAACATGTCTTTATCTCCAGTCATGTGATCGGTACATCCACTATCAAGAACCCATTCCTTTCCTCGACATATATCCTCAAGATTTGCCATAAGACCAAAATGTCTCATTGCATCATCAAGATTGAAGTCACTATCATCATCCTCATCATAGTATCCATGTTCAACATCGTCATGTGGTGGATCAAATCCTAGAGAGGGTGATTCATTAGAATGTGTTTGACAATAATCTTGTCTATGAATTCTTATAGCTTCGGAAATAATGTCACTAATAATACCAACATTTCCTTTGGCACGCATAAGGTTTGTAAGCTCAAATAGACGATCACCAAACATAGGATCACTAGGATTCATCTTACTCAAGGCAATAGACTTATGGAGAATTTCATCAAGATTTTTCAAAGAATAATCAGGAAATCGTTCCTCAAGAAATTTCCATATAGTGTAGGCACACTCAAAAGTAGGCAAGATTCTAATCAAGTTTCTAGGCAAGCCTCTAGTGATAAGATTAACAGTTCTAAGATTCCTAGTCATGTCAATAGCTTCATCAAGGGTAGGATGCATAGGATCAACACAAGGTGCACAAGGACTAGCAATGTACTTGTTAAAATGATATTGACTGAAAATAACAAGCATCTCATTTTTCCACTCACGAAAATACTCTCCATCAAGAATAGGCACTCTATGACTAAGACTCCCCAAAGTAGACTCATCCATCTTCCTCCAATGGTGATTAAACCAAAGCAATGGAGACCAATGCTCGATACCATTTGTAGGACCTTGAGAAGAGGTGTCTAGAGGAGGGTGATTAGACACTAAGTACCAAAGTTGCAGTTTTTAAGTTTTTTTAAAGTTTGAGTGGAGTTTAGGCACAAGTTTAACATTCACAACATATAGCAAGCAAGCATGCAAAGAGTATATGAGCAGCGGAAAATAAAGCATGCAACTTGTAAGAATGTAAAGGGAAGAGATTGGAGGATTCAAACGCAATTTGGAGACACGGATGTTTTTGGCGTGGTTCCGATAGGTGGTGCTATCGTACTTCCACGTTGGTGGAGACTTCAACCCACGAAGGGTAACGGTTCTTGTGAGTCCACGGAGGGCTCCACCCACAAAGGGTCCACAAGTAGCAACCTTGTCTATCCCACCATGGCCGCCGCCCACGAAGGACTTGCCTCACTAGCGGTAGATCTTCACGAAGTAGGCGATCTCCTTGCCCTTACAAACTCCTTGGTTCAACTCCACAATCTTGTCGGAGGCTCCCAAGTGACATCTAGCCAATCTAGGAGACACCACTCTCCAAGAAGTAACAAATGGTGTGTTGATGATGAACTCCTTGCTCTTGTGCTTCAAATGATAGTCTCCCCAACACTCAACTCTCTCTCATAGGATTTGGATCTGGTGGAAAGATGATTTGAGTGGAAAGCAACTTGGGGAAGGCTAGAGATCAAGATTCATATGGTAGGAATGGAATATCTTGGCCTCAACACATGAGTAGGTAATTCTCTCTCAGAAATAGGATGCTCGAAGTGTAGGTTCAGTCTGATGGCTCTCTCCACGAATGAAGAGGAGGTGGAGGGGTATATAAACTGTTACACACAATCTACCAAACTCGGTGGGACCGAATCGTTAAACTCGGTCAGACCATTTAGCAAATAATGTGACCGTTAGGGTTTTCGGTGGGACCGAAATGCAACTCGGTGGGACTGATTCGGTTAGGGTTAGGGCATAACGTAATCTCGGTAAGACCGATTACACAAACTCGGTGGGACCAATTTTGGTAATAAGCTTTCCAGAGAGTTGGTCAGGCAAACTCGGTTTGACCGATTATCAAACTCGGTGGGACCGATTTTGATAATAAGTTAACCAGAGAGTTTGCATTGTAATCTCGGTAGTACCGATTGCTCAAACTCGGTGAGACCGATTTTGATAATGGACATACATAGAGAGATTACAACCCCATCTCGGTGAGACCGAGATCCCTATCTGTGAGACCGATTTGCCTAGGGTTTGTGGCAGTGGCTAAGACATTCAAACTCGGTGGCGCCGGATAGAAAGAATCAGTGGGGCCGATTTTGACTTTAGGTTTAGGACATATGTGTGGAAGTGGGAAAGTAGTTGAGGGTATTTGGAGCATATCACTAAGCACATGAAGCAAGAGGCTCATTAAGCAACACATCATCCCTCCTTAATAGTATTGGCTTTTCCTATAGACTCAATGTGATCTTGGATCACTAAAATGTAAAATGAAGAGTCTTGAGCTTGAAGCTTTAGCCAATCCTTTGTCCTTAGCATCTTGAAGGAGTTCCCACATCCTTTAGTCCATGCCACTCCATTGTTGAACTTAACTGAAACATACTAGATAAAAGTGTTAGTCCAACAAGAGATATGTTGTCATTAATTACCAAAACCACCTAGGGAGCACTTGTGCTTTCATTCCCTCTCCTCCCGGTGCGGCGCTGCCCCATCTCTCGCTCCGCCGCCGTCGCCGCCGCCCCTGCTTCCCTCCCGCTCAGCCACCTCCACCGCTCCCACTCTTCTCCCCATTGTCGGATCCGCTTGCTCGTCAAGTTTAGGCGACGAAGCTCCACATCCGCGACGCGCACGTGCTTGTCAAGGAAGCGGCTCCCAGATCTGAGATCGCGTGGCCGTGACGGAAGGGGCTCGAGGTGGCCGCCGAAGACCAAGCCGTTCACGCAAGCCCTGGACACAATCCTCCCGATGCATGCACTCCTCGAGTCCTCGCGCCGCCGTTCTCTTCTTCTCTCCGATCTCCTCCCGACGACGCCGACTCCTCACCGCCCCGGGCACAGGCCGACGCCCGTGAGTCCTCGGTGCCCCGCCGTTGCCGTCACATCCGAGGCGCATAGGGGCCAGAACTTGCGCCGCCACCGCTTGACCCCCTCCCCGCCGCAACATCAATCGAGATCTCAACAACTGCCTCGACATCAACAAGATCTGTTGCCGGCTTGCCGCGGGCTGCACCCTCCCCCCTCTCCCTTCACCATCGTGAGTTCAGGAGGAGCAGCGTCAACTCGCTTGAAGGAGAATGGGTCAGAAGGAGAGAGGTCAGGTTCCGGCCCCGTGAAGAAATTAATCAATCCGATGAATTCTGTAATTCTTTCTTGAGATTTTGTGATGCAAAATTGGATCTTTGGGTTAGGATGAAGCTGCTGGGAACGCACGTGTGAGGACGAGGTCGACTTCCTTTGATCCAGCCGCGGTTGTGCGGAATCTCGACGAATCCGTCCGGCCTCGCCCCAGCTGCCGCCGGTAGAGGCTTTTTTCCATACGCCAAGGTGAGCACCCATGTCCAATGGTGCGAATTTAAGCTGGTCCCAAAAGCACTTCTTTCCCCGCCATGCAATCTTCATTGGTAAGGAAGGATGGAGGTCGCTTGTTTAGCTAATTCAATCTGCCATTGATCATGCTAATTCTTATTATATTCAGTTATATTGCAAACAATATGAACATGCTGCTCTTTTTTCCAATCAGAATACTGCTATGTGGACAGCTCGGGCGTGAGTGGCTGTGCCGAAGCAGAGCACGGCCGGTTGATTTGTGAAAGTGAGCTTCACATACCTGTGCGCGTACGCGTAGGTAACACACTATCTTGGCCACGCAAGAGCAAGTTCACAGGTGATAAACTATACTCATGATTTCTGTGTTTACTTTCTACCACAATCGGTGACACATCTACAAGTTCTCAGGGCACTCTTTGGCAATTACAGTACACAGACAAAAGAACAAGAGTATACAAGGCAAAACTCCTTGGAACACACGAGAGCATTGGTGCAGTGCCACACATGATTTGTTCTTAGTTTGACTTATGTTACCTTCTTCATTGGCACTCAGAGCTGGTGGAGAAAGGATTGTGTGCCATGGAGGCCACACGAGAGTAGAAGGGGACCGGCCTCCACATGAAGATTGCATCGCATAAAAAACTCCCCGCTGCGTAAGTAGGGCTTTGCACTCAACAGATTAGAAGACGAATTTAGGGTTCACTCAGATCCATGGGAAGGGCCTTGGGACTGTTCCTTCCTCACGAGAGTGGTTCTTGCCATGAACTACAGGTCTCTATTATCTCGGCCGAAAAGCTGAACATGTTGTGCCTTGTCATTTGTAGTATTGGGCATCTTTTGCACTTGCTCCATAACAAAATGATCTTGTACAGTACCCATAGCCCAGTCCTAATTTGCGCCATCTGTTGTAGTGACTGCAAGGGGAGAGATGTGCAACACTTATGTCAGTAATCAGGGCATGCCCATATCTATTATATGCATAGTTTATTAGTACTACGGTAATTAGCAAGTTCTTGCTTTCCATAGGTTGTTTGCTGAACATTTCATGGCCGCCTTGAGCATGGGCAAATGCTTTTGAAGGCCTCTTAGTCACAAATCACGTCACACACCACATCTCTATTTTTTTATTTTAGTAGTTTAAAAATAACCATTCTAAATGTTCTTTTTTCATTATCAAATTTTCAGCAAAGAGGAAAGGTGGTGCTATAGACTGAAGTCAGAATGTTGCTAAGATAATTCTTTTTGTAAGCTATATGGAGAGAAAAACATGAAGTTGATTAGTTGAGTGAAGATGGAAGGAAGCCACGGGAATATACTATGTTCAACAGTAACCTTGGAGAGTGAATGTTGCCCCTACGTAAACTTTCCTGAAAAGTTGCCATTCATTGTTTTTTTTTTGTTAGAGAAAAGATCACAGTGGGCAGAACCGCAGAAGCAGTGATGCAATGTTTTGTACAGTTTAACCATGACTATTCTTTTCATGCAGATATGCGATGAACTATATTATGTATCTTATTCGCCCTTGAATTGGATAATTACCATGGTTTCATCTTTTGACTCACATATGCGCAAGGAGTTGAATAATGCTGTTTTTTTCTTATCATAATCTGTCCACCGAAATTATATAAGAAAGTAGATATGAAGGACTATTTTATTAGTACTTTGATGCCATTTGATTGTAACCCTAAGCTTGGTTTTGTCGGTTCTTGAGTGAAAGTATAGTTCATGGTGGAACAAGGTGCCCTAGATTAATTAGGAAATGAGAAAGATGCATTTTGGTGATCATATTATTTTGTTCTCCGTAGCAATGCATGTGCATTTAACTATATACAATCTATATATGTCTATTTCAACTAATACATGTTTTATACTGTAACAATAGGAGGGTAAAGAGATCTTGGTTGATTTGTTTTTGAAAGCATAACCTAAATATATCACCCATGCATACACGAACGTTGTTCTCCCGTTGCAATGCAAGGGCAAGTACCGGATGCTGCAAATGACGAGGTCGGCCAAGGGCGTCGTTTGTGAGGACGCCTTCGAGAGCATGGTCAGCATCTCACCTCTCACCTGAAAAGCTACCACTAACTCATTTCACATCATGCCTCATGCTGATTCGGTTAGCTGAAGTACTCCAGTTCCATTGCCCAGGAAAAAACTAACGTGTGCTGAAATCTCTCCACAAATTGTGTTTTCTGAAGTCTGGTGGGTCGAGACAAAGGAACAAAACCCTTAAGAGCTCAAACTTGAGTTCCGAAAAGATATGTAGAATGTATGTGTGCCTCTGCCTATTCATATGTAATTTTTCTATCTATGCTTTCTTCTCCTCTCTGATGCAATTGTGTATGGAGGAGGGGCTACCAGTGGTGAAGTATATGGTGCTTAGTAGGTGCATCATTTGTTCTACTTCCACATATTTTGACCTTGATTATATCATATAGAATCCTAGACGTTATGACAAGGAGTCCTGGTTATTCCATTGATGTAAATTGCCAGCAAATTATGTATTATATAGATTATGAGATCTTGCTAGGAAAAATGGATCATTATTCTGTATATGTGATTATGAGGCTGGTGTTTATCTCTTTGAAAAACTATTAGTTACTCCAGAAAATTATTATTAGCACTAAGAAGAAGTTTCCGCAGTCAAAATTGTGTTGTCCACGTGGTGTTCGGATATCATCCTTGCTCGATTTGTGCATTGGTGGTTTTTGCAGCTTCACGTCAAAGTCGCCGGAGATGATGATCCAATGAATGGAGCTACATCGGGTTGGGTTGCGTGTGTGGTACGTTCATCCTGATCTCATGTTGTTTTAATATATTTTCTCTTGAGAAATTTTTTTACCTTCAGTATTTAGAGTACATGTATTTTTCCCTGAACTTTACAGTGACATATCACAAATGAACTCCATTCATCTATCTGCACATTGTGGTCTGTAGTAATACGTATTCTGTATATAGGTGATTGGTTTACTTAGTAGGCGAGTAGAAAATATATGAATATTGATTCAAGAACTGCAGTTCATTTATACAATTGAACTGTAACTTAGCAATATGATCGAAAGAGTACATGGATATTGATTTGAGTGTGACAACTACTTATCTATTAAGTGTGTTGATGGTCTTGGGTCAAGTTCAATGTTCTTGGGAGTGTTTATTCAAAATATTGCAGCGTGGTAATCAGTTACTTTCATGTCAGTTTAATCTTCTCTGGCACGCCAATTGTATGCCTCTAATTCCATGATTGAATCTTCCCTGAGCTACAAGATTAAATGAGTTTAGTACTAAATTCTAGATTGTCATCTCGATGTATCTATATGACTATATCTTTAGACGCGTGTGCATCCTTACCATGGATTGAATCAAGTTGATTCATAGCTCATGACAGGCTTCTATGTACTACCAAATGCCCTTTTGATACAGATCCAGCGAGGTGTCTCGGACTGATGGCATTTTGTTCTCAACATGTGTGAGCATTTCTGCTATGGACCCTCTATGTTTAATGAAGTGATAACATTATTTCTTTGAAGAATGTAACTTGTGCAGTGTATAGCTGTTATTAGAGAGAACAACATCTGTGTCTTTCAAATAAAAGGTTTGTGCTACTTTTTTGTGAGAGACGGCTTGTGTTACAAATTTCAGGGCATTCCATTCCTTTTTTGGATAAAGATCTGCTATTCTATTGAGGCAGTGTATCTCTTACTACTCCCTCGGTTTCAAAATACTTGTCGTGGCTTTAATTCAAATTTGAACTAAAACCACGACAAGTATTTTCAAACGGAGGGAGTATAACTTATGCATATTGTCAGTATCCTTTAGTACGTTATATGAAATGTTTTCCAATATGCCCAAGTGAAGGTGTAGTTTTTATGAGATATTTCTTTAACACTAGCAATAGTGCAGATCATAGAGTGCATGCATCAGGAGCAGGAAAAGGTGTGATGTGATACAGGTAATCAAGGAAACCAAGGTCTACCTTATCCTTCTGCTTTCTGTATGCAGAGTGATGAAATTTTTTCCATTCTTGGTGCTGTAATAGTATCCAATGACAATTATTTGGAAGTGACCCTATTCGTCTCACCCCTCATGGATACTAGCTGAGAACGTTTTGACGATGTTGAGAGAAATATGCTCTATTTCAGGCATGTTGCTTTGCTATGTTCTAACACGAGTCCTTTTACTTTCGCTCCATTGCAGCTAGCATGTTATTGTAGTTCGGGGGGGGGGGGAGGGGGGCTCATTTTAAGTCTTTAGTACTTCCCAACTGCTTTCTTATCTATTTAGTGAAATGCAGAGTATTTAAGGTGTTTGTCCACATAGACTAATAATGGAATAACAAAAAATTAGGCAGGTTCTTTACTAGCTTCGTTCCCTCCTCTGCGAGTTGCATGCTGTTGTTACTCACTTCATTTTCTACAAATACAAAAAATGAGACGTGGATTTATGGCTTTATTTTTACTTCATTGGCATTCACTAGAGTTTCTGTTGATGAAACATTTGTTTTGTGATGTCAGGAGGTTCTGTTTGTGACTTTGCAATCAATATTCATAGATACGGTTCGTAGATCATGATATCTGAACAATCTCAATGTACTTCCTGTGACTATATATTCTATTAATGGGTTGTGTCAGGGTTATTTTATCAACTATTCAACAGTGTTGATCTACATTACGGTTTAATTCTTACATGAATTAATGTTGACTCGATTCCCTGTAGTAGGTTGAGAGGCTTCTCCTCTCATGATTTACTCTGATTAGTTTGCTTGGCTCCTGCCGCTGTGTATCGCTGCGATGCTGTGTGCTTGCTGCTGCTGATCAGCGTGTGTGTGCGGTTGTGCGGTTCCTACCGTGTTGTCTGGTAAAACCGCCATGCACTTTTTTTCTTGTGCTGAACAATTCATGATCATTATACTACTGAACTCTTTCTTGAACAGAAGCCATGTGAACTTAGTTTGAACTCTTATGTTGTTAAATGAAGCATGATTTTTAGTAAGCTGAACAATAATTCTGATTTCCTCACTTAACAGGAAATTCTCAGTTCTGTTTGTATTGTTCCAATCAGTTGTTTTTACACTACTATGTAATCAACACGCTTATATATCAAGTGATTATAGCATCTTGATTATTTCTGTCATGACTTTCCTTTCTCAGATTACTGATCCATGGTCTCCTGTAGATTTCAATGCTGACTTGAATCCTGTTTGGAGTTGATCAAGATAATCCGCTGTGTTGTGATGCAATCACTAATTAATTTGAGAGAGAACAGTGTGGAATCAGAAGTAACGAGATGTGACCGTTAAGTTTTAGAGATGGCAAGAGAATGTGATATGTAGTCCTCTATATGCACCAATAATGCATTCACTTTTCACGCTTCTATGGTTGGTTCATATGTGGTTATCGAAGCAGGATAATTTCTTGAGAAGGACTCTAATTGCTATGGACCAAAGATTTCAGATGTCGCTCCCTATTGTGTATTGCCGTTGACATTGGACCTGCTATCCAGTAAGAGGGACATTGGGATCATTGTTCATCTAGAGAAGTCAGTGCCAAATCTACGTCAGAATATTGGGATGTTAATGATTGGAGGTGATGTTTTTCTCTTCCATACCTAAATTGTCTGTAGTATAAGTCCATATGAAGAAAACTGCAGTGTTCCAACTATTGAAGCACAATTGTTAAATTAATTAACTTTAGCTATGTTATAGTTTGAGCTGAGGGCTTCTTACCATTTTTTACTTCTACTAGATTCATTTGTCACAGAGTTTTTAGAGCAGGGTACTTGACAAATGAGTTAGATCACTTTTCTGTCTGAGAGTCGATTTTTTTGTGCGTTATATGGATTGACAAGTACCAAATATTGATGCCAAGCAGAACTAAAACTTGTCCATGATTACCTTCAGTCCCGCATTCCAATCAACAGCATTGGGCCGAGCGAGAGCTCGGGTGGCGCAAGAGGCAATGGGCAGCCGGTGAAGAGTGAGTGGTGAGCGGCGGTGTCGAGGTCGAGCGGTTGGCACCAGCGGCGAGTAGGCAATTACCGTGACGGGCGAGCGGACGGGGCGAGTAGGTGTACGATTGCATCACAATTGGAATAAAGTAAACAATGCATACGTGTGGCCATTGACTGATTTTGTGTGTTGTGTGCTTGTGTTAACAGCCAGCCAAATCAATCAGCCAAGGGCCATTATGTATGTAAGTGTGTTAGCAGTGGGTATATCTGAAGATTATTTCTCAACTCGGCATGTGGGTAGAGACTAAAAAGACGGTGCCATGGTAGCATGGCAGACCTGGCAAGTGCCACGAACATCATGATATTCTTCCTTTTCTTAATTTCTTGATTTGAAAAATAATTTGCTCTGTGTGTGTAGGAACATAGCAGTCGGGCAGACGACACTTTGGCATCTTGATCTATCAAGGGAAATAATTTCTTTACAAAATGTGGGTTCGGATTGGTTTGTTGAGTTATGGCTGGCTGATCGGAATAATTTTTCTATTTAAAAAATGTAGCAAATAGCATTTCATTAGAGATTGATCTGTTGAGTTATGGCTGGCCGGAATAATTTTCCTATTTAAAAAAATGTAGCAAATAGCATTTCATTAGAGATGGCTTTGCAGCAAATTACAAATCGCGCAAACCAAGCCATCACCGCCTCGTCGCTCTCGCCGGGAGCGACAACAACCGGTGGTCTCTTCTTCACCTTCTTAGCCGACATCTCCTCCATCCGGATGCCCTGCGGCACGAGCCACTCCGCCATCGCTTGGGACTCGACCTCCGGGAAGTTTAGGTCCATCTTCGGCCGTCTGGCACGCCACACCGCCACGTCGTAGGCACGCGCGGCCTCATCGGCGGTAGGATACGTGCCGATGCACGAACGTTGCCCGGCGTCGGAGAACTCCAGTATGAAGTTCCCGGAGGGCTTCGCCCTCATGCCGAAGAAACCGGACTTGCCCTTCGGCGTCTTCTTCGGCGCCATCGGGGAGCGGGCGACGGTCGAGCGGGGAGCGGGGCAGCGACGTGCGGCGCGGGGCGGAGGCGGACGGAGCGAGCGGCTGACGGATCGGAGAGGAGGCGGAGGGAGCAGGGCCGGAGAGGAGGCGGACGGAGCGGGGCTGAATGGAGGATGGACCGGAGGCGGAGTCGGGCGGGGTCGGGGCGGGGCAGAGACGAACGTGATGGGGCAACGTGGCGGCAGGCGGCGGCCAAGGCGGGATGGAATCAGTGACGGGGTCTGGATCTACGGCGGGATGAGGCCAAAGTTAAGATGTACTACCTCCGTCCGGGATTGTACGTCCCGTAAGCCAGCCAGATGAGTACGATTTTACAAGGCCCCTAGCTGTACGCACGTACTTTTCCTTGATCCGGCCGCTGGACTTGCACATGATTGGCGCTGGGGGTGCGCGCGGATAGCCGCATGCAAAACCCGAAGAGGCGACATACTGCGTGCTGTAAATGCTAGCAAGTACTGGATTGGTTGCATGCAAAAGGGAGCCGTGCCGCTAGCCGCATACAAAACTGCTAAGCAATTTGATTGGCTGTTGCTATTATCTGAAAGTACGCACTCTCCGTTATTAATGCTTTGCCTTGGTCTTTGTATTTTGGCTAATGAACCTAATAAACTCGGACGGAGATAGTAACTCTTGCAAATTATTTTAAGAGCCCGTAGACACTTTACTAGTAAAAAATAATGCTCCTCGCTGCAGCAGATGCGGGAACTGAAAGAAAAAACGGACGAGCCGTCGAGTGAACGGGGGCCCAACACCACTTTGCAAGTCAAGGCCCACTGCTACAACTACGAGTCTACGAGTGAAGTGAACCCGCTGCTGTCACTCCGCTCCCTTTGTTCACATGGCTGGCTAGGTTTCCTCGCCGCCGAAATGAACGCGAGCGAGGACGCCACCCGCCGCCGCCGCTCCCAAACTCACGCGAGTGACGAGGCCGTCGGAGTGACCCGCCGCCGTAGTCCGCGCCTCCATCCCCAGGTTCACCCGAGCGAGGAGGGAGACGGAGCTGCTCGCCGCCGCAGCACGCGCCCCCGTTCCCAGATCCGCGCGACTGGCGAGGGTGCCGGAGTGATCCGCCGCAGCTTCCCGGCTGCGCTGGCGTCGCCGATCGAAGACGACGACCTCCTGAGGGAGATCCTCCTTCGTATCCCGCGGCAGCCCTCCTCGCTCATCCGGGCCTCCGCCGTCTGCAAGCAGTGGCGGTGCGCCGCCACCGACCCCAAGTTCCTCCGCCGCTTCCGCCTCCACCACCGGAAGCCGCCCCTCCTCGGCCTCTTCCACCAGCGAAACCATGATATCGTCTTCACCCCCACCATGGACCGTCCCGACCGAATCCCTCCAAAGCGTTTCGACCTGCATCAGCATCTCGACAGCCACAACATGGGGGCGGTCCAACTTCTCGATTGCCGCCACGGCCGCGTCCTTCTCACGGACAAATGGCGGGATGAGCTCATCCTGTGCGACCCTATCATCGGTGAGCAGCGCCTCATGGCTGTTCCGCCAGAGTTCGTAAGAAAATACTTCAACGGGACTGTGCTTTGTGCTGCCATCGACCATGACCATGTGCACGAAAGCTGCCACTCGAGCCCCTTCAAGGTGGTGCTGATCTATCTCGGAGGGGATAATCAACTTACCGTGTGTGTTTACTCCTCTGAGACTGGCGTATGGGGTGATATCATTTCGACAACCGCTTCATATCATCTTTCTGATTATGGTATCCCTGGCTTGCTTGTTGGCAATGCGCTTTACTGGTTGCTGGATATTATAGGGGCTGGCATACTTAAGTTTGATTTGGATGAGCAGAGCCTAGCTGTGATCAAGGGGCCTCTTGTTACAAATGATTTTAGCCGTGGTAGTTGCATCATCCAGGATGAGGATGGCGTGCTTGGCTTCACCATATTATCTTACCCTCACTTACAAAAGTGGCAGAGGAATATCATTTGCCATGATGTTGCCACATGGGTGCTATATAAAACCATTGACATGCGTACAATTCTTGGGCTCCCTAAACAGATTCAAGGAAAGAGGACGCTTATAAGAAGTATACTAGGATGCCTCGAGGATTGTGATGAAATACTTCTATCTGTGGATCGTGGTGCCTATATGGTTCAACTTAAGTTGATGAAGTCCAGGAAACTTTGTGAAAACAGTTATTTAACTTGCTATCATTCTTTCAAGAGTTTCTATCCTCCAGGTGATTTTTCATCCTTAGTCCTCATATTGTAGGAGTAACTTACTTATAGCTATATTGCCTAATTTATGTTATCATTCAATATATTTGTCGTCATGCTTCACTATTAATTTCCTAGATAGACAAGCTTATAGCCTTCTTTTGTGTTATCATTAAATGTAGTTGTCTTCCTCCGTGGGAGATAACAAATCAAATATCAAGTGGGTAATAATGTGAAATCAAATGTCAAATGGTTTAACTCATTTGCTATCTATATTCGTCGATACTATATTTTTAAACTTGCTTTTTTAATCTTGCTTTTCTTTTTCTTAACTCCATAAAAGAACTTCCGTTCAAACAGTACCTTCCAAAACAATAGTTTCAGTTTTTACTTATTCAAGAGCATCCTGCAACTGACTACTACAACACACATTTTTCGCGTATTTGTTGTCTCTAATCAGGCTTTCTTTACTAAATTTGAATGCCCAGGATCTCTTTTGCCGGTAGTGTTTATGAGTTTTCGCATGTTTCTATTTTGTCTTCTTCAAACACTACTAGGAAAAGGCCTACTAATGGCGCACCAGTTTTGCCTACTAATGGCGCACTACTGGTGCGCCATTAGTACCACGCCACTAGTATTTTTTACTAATGGCGCACCTCTGATGCGCCACTACTAACCCTTAGGTGCTCCACTAGTATTCCCTCTAGGTGCGCCACTAATAGCCTTATAGGTGCGCCACTAGTAATAAAGGAAGGTGCGCCACTAATAAGGGCTGAAATGCGCCACTAGTAATGTATTTGGAAAACAAAAAAAATCCAAATTTACAGAAAACAACCTATAAGGAAAAATAATTTAAAACAAAAATGAAATAGAATCATAATTTTTATTATAGTAAGAATATTACAATATCTTTACAAGTATCCAATAAAGAAAAATTACAAGGAAATAAAAGAAAATTCTAAAACTAATCTTCTAGTAATCTTTTCTTCTTTTTCCTTACTTTATCCCTGCAAAGAATGATAGAAATATGTGAGAATGAACATTGCAGAGAAGTGAAATTGAGCAATTATTTGCATCCGACATCGAAGATCTAAGATACCTTGAATCATAGACATGGGTCATTTCATGAAGCCAAGAGTCTATGCCATTCAGGATGCATAGTTCCCTGTCAGAAGAACTTAATTATTCAGTAAACACAGTCCTAAGCTTTTTACCCGAGACAAAACATAAGGTACATGCTTGACCAGTTGACCTAAGCTACGGCCACGCTTAATCCTGCTAACAACATACATGCAACTAGCTAACCAAGTTTACTACTAACATAATTCACCGAAAAGAGTAATAGGTGATGCATCAAAAGGAATCTGGCTAGGTGTGTGGATCCAAAACAAAGTGTGCAGATCTTTGATAAATGAAAGTTAAGGTTAATAATCTAAACTTTAATATTCTGAACTTTGTTACAGTTTAGCCCAAGGAGACATGCTCTATTCCTAAGAAATTAACTATTTAGTGACATAAACGTTGTGATTGATGTGACAATGAAGGAGTTTAAGTTCTGTACCTCATGCATTGCGCCATCGTCCAGTGCGGCTCGCTGTGTCGTAGGGTCCTCATCTCGACAAATGGCTAAGTCTACTGCCTACTGCCAATGCATAATTAGCACACACAAGGATTTTATTGAGTGAAACAAAATTACCATCCATACTTCCTCTACTGCCTACACATCCAACAGGATAAAAAGAAACATTTTTCAGCAAAATCGAGTTAAATAGATGGATTTCCATCTTGCATACATGTGTGCATAGCAAATAGATGGAGGGGGAGAAGAGAGAGCTTACCAACAGCATCTGGTTGGGGAGGTGGTCATGAGCAGCATGTCGGAGAGGTTGTCGGCTAATGTTTCAAAATGAAGAATAGTCAAGTTAAGTGTTAACCAACATTGTACAAAATACAGTAATTCACCGTTTTGATAACTAACTTAACATTGTACAAGTTGAGGTAACTGAAGATAAAATGGAGCTTATGGAAACAATATTCAAAGAGTAGGAGAATAGATCCTAAATTAAAAGGATTCTTCTGACAACAAACATAACTGGTTGTGGGCCTTTTCCAGCAACTCCAGTAGCCCGTCGAGGTCTTTCCTTAGGTTCCCGACCGACTTGAAGTCCCTTGCTAAAGGATTAAGAACCTCCACCACCTGCATTTCAATTTGCACAATTCAGGTTATATATAGTCTACAACTACTAGTTTCACCCACAATTTCAACCTCAGGCATCTATGTAATACCCATTGAATCATTTATTTATGTCTTAATCTGACCAGTAGCACTCATTGTGAAATTCAGGATCGCAGACTGAGAGATTTCTCTGAACCTACTACTACAGTACTACTATCAACCTTTATAACATGAGTTAATTTCAACATCAAGCATCTATCTAACATCCATTGGTTCCTCTATGCCTTACCCTGATCAGTACCAACCATGGTGAAATTCAGCAAGTGCAGACAGAAACATTTCTCTGAACTTTTTTTCAGGTAACATTTCTCTGAACCTACTGCAAGTACTAGATACCATTATTCAGAGTTCAGAACATAATTTTCATACCTTGTTGTGAAGCACCATGATGATGAGCAGGTCCTGCCGGGCCCTCCAGTCGCAGTACTGGATGTCGAAGCGGACGACGTCGAGCGCCTGCTTGGTCAAAGGCCCACAACCAGGTGTAGGGAAGGAGACGGCGTGGTGAGTTCAGAGATGCAGGGCGGGGGTGAGAGGAAGGGAGAGGAGCCGATCGCCACGGGGTTGGGTGCGGTGGCGCCGACGAGATGGAAGGAGACGCCATCGTCCTTGGCCGTCGAGGATCTTGTGGACGCCCGTCGAGGACGGATGAGTTGAAGTCGCCGAGATCGATCACGCCGCTCTTGACCAGCACCGCCGTGCATGGATCTTGCACTCCTTCCACGCCTGCTTGTTCTTCCCGTCGGCCCGTGCAAGCAGCATCTCCGCCTCCTCTCCCTCCTCTCTCCTGTGGGGCGCTGAGTCGCCTGCCTGCCTGCTGCTTTTGGTCTTGGAGGAGAGAGGTCCCGAGCTCGGTCGACATGGCTGGGCGCGAGGAGGAGGGAGGGACGGAGAGCTGGGAGGCGGAGGGCGGCAAAGTGGGGTGGAAGGAGTAGGGACGCGGTGGCGGTGGTTGCCGCGGCCTGTGGATCTGAGGCCTCGCTCCCTCCTAGGAAGAGACAGAGAGGGGAGAGGGTGGGGCGCCAGCTGACGGGATGCGAGGCGGGCGGGAGGTCGACGGTGAGGCTAGAGGAGACGAGAACGCCCGGTGGGGATGGGGATAGGAGGTCCACGGTGGCGGCGGCGGGTTTGGAGGGGATCGATTCGAGGGGAGAGGAGGAGGAAGCGTTGTGTTGCTTTGGTTGGATTGGATTCTCTCGAATCAGGGCCGGTCGGTGCAGCACATACTAATGGCGCACTTTCCGACAGGTGCGCCATTACTAGTTACAACTAGTAATGGCGCACTGAGTCTGGATGCGCCATTAGTATGTTTGGACAGGCGCACTAGTTCAAAAAAAAATTTTTTTGATACTAATGGCGCACATTGGGCTAGGTGCGCCATTAGTAGTTTTAACTCTAATGGCGTATCAGAAGGTGGTGCGCCATTGTCTGGTGCGCCATTAGTGTCAATCCCATCTATAGCCCTTTTTCTAGTAGTGAAATGAGGAGCGATGAGTTAGATGAGATTAATTCTTGACCATATTTTCCTTTCTTATAAGCTAAATTCTTCATTATGAGGTAGCTATATGTATATATATTGTTTAAATGAATATTCCTTGCAAAAAGCAAAATATGTGGTTTTATTTCTTACGAGTATCAGTAGTGAGTTGTAAAACGTAATTACAAGAGTGTGTTTTTTCCTATATTTGTCAATTCGTCTATGTAATAGACTCACTGTTGCCTTCTTATATCCATTTTTATTTTTGTTGGAACTTTATTAAATACCTGCCTTATGCTTCTAGGAACATCCATTGCTGGCAGATGTGATGGAAATGATGCATGCAACGCAAGGTGATTATCTGGTTTGATGTTCTAATGTGCTAAAATGGTAACAGGTAAGAAAATCTTCTGAATATATTTCGTGAGATTTGAACTGTTTGGTTTTCACTTTGGGAAATATTTGGCAGCCCATGTGGGTAGCATGTACCCTCAAACTACTGTCCATTCGACTATAGGGATTTGCTCATGCTAATAACACAGACAATCAATTTTAATGGTGGTGATGCTAAGTGAAAAATGGCTCTTCTTTTGGATCATAAATGATATGCAGATTATAAAGCTCTTCCTTTTTTAGGGGGTGGGGGGTGGGGGTATTGTATAGCTCTTCTTTATGTTGCTGTGCTGATCATGAGTTTGTACACATGGTTCGTTCATACACTGTTGCATACTCCTAGATTTTACTGTTAGATTTTGTCTGTATCTGTATCAAGTTTGTAACAGATTAGTGCTTTTGTTTTCCCCAGGTGAAGAAGGGCTGCTGCAGATGTTAGTTGTTACTGAGTTTGTCGCATTCCATCAATGTTGTCGGCAGTGTTTATATGTTATCAAAAACAACTTACCGTGTCTTAGTCTAGCCAAGTCTCTAATGCAGCAAGATGCTTTCGAATACCTGATCCAGGGAATTCAGCTTACTAGTATTATTTCAAGTCGGATTTCATCGTCTCTTGTTCTTGTTAGGTGTTTGTGCTTGGCTGGCAGGTCTTCTGTTGAGCCATGATAGTTTTAGTGTCATGTATCACTGAAACTTGTTTGTTTGGGTGTGCTTGTCAGCTGCGATTTGCAAAACATGTCTACTTTCTTGTCTTGGAAGTGAGTCAGTGACATGTAATGGTTCATATGAGCCAGGGTACTCAGCTATTTGGTGCTGAAGATACCCGAAATCGTAGGAACCGGACAGCTGAAACTGTTGTGAGTAGCTTCCTTGTTGGCAAGTGGAATTAAACCTGTAGTTGTATCCTCAAAAAGAAAAGAAAAACATGTCGCTTTTATTTTTCTTGATTGATTGATATTTCATTTGGCGCTTGACGCATCATCTGACGCCTCATCTGAGTTACTCGTTGTTTCCAACACAAGCATGCCATCGCTGTAACCATCTGACTTGGAGTATGATATTGTTCCAAAGTTAAGAGAGCAGAGTTCTGGACCTTCCGGTGCAATGCAGGATTGCAGCCAACTGTTCCTCTAGCTGCTGTTCATCCCTTGCACACAGCTTGCAAACGAAAAATCCTAAATATTCTGATTGGAATTATAGCAAAGCCCTCTAGCTATCAAATGGAACCAAAAATGGCTTCATTTGTTTAGCTTTTTATATTTAGGTGCCAACAGGAAAAAAATCACATTTATTTAGCTTTTAAATTTGTCATAACGGTTTGAAAGCCATATTGTTCCCTCTTTTGGTGACACTATTGTACAACAGTTCTCTCATTGTGCAGGAAAAATTGTTCAAAAAACTCTGGATTTGAGCAGTCTGCAAAAAATGAGTCATTCCGCTGAAACATAAGCTGCATTATTGCAGAAACGTGTGCATAGTCCATTCTTGCCCGCTTATATAAAAATGAAATTCAGTTAGATCTGCATGATGGACACTTCAAAAGGCATGCCTTACCACTTATTAATGGACGACTAGATCGACCACTCAAAAAGACATCCAGCCCTGGGGCTGCTACTGCTTCGGCGCAGCTGCCGCATAAGTCTCATTCCAAACTGATCACTGATATTCACTCCAGACTATGGCCTCCAGAGAAGGACGATGTTTATAGCTTTGGCATTGTGATCATGGAAATTGTCAGTGGAAGAAAGAAACTCGACACTTTCCGGTCTGAAGAGAGCATCCATCTTATTGCCCTATTTGATGAAAAAGTTAAGACTGATCAGTTGGTAAATTTGATTGACAAGAACTTAACGACATGCAACCACATGAGCAAGAAGTAGTTCATATGATAAAGCTTGCAATGTGGTATCTACAGATTGATTGCAAGAGAAGGCCTCAAATGTCTGAGATTATCAAAGTCCTAGAAGATACTAAGAATGCAGTGATCAACATAGAGCACAACTTTGTTCTTACAAATCTAGGAAATTTTGTTATTAATGCGAATGTGAACATCAAAGGATTGCTTCGGCTTGTAAAGCAATGAAACGGGCCAGCCCAGTTATGATGAGGGAACAACAACCTTCAAGCGAGACGGAAGCTACACTTGCCCTAAGCGAGATATAGTCTTCGTAGTTGGCCGGGGACGTCCTCCCATTGACTACAGTCATACATAGCGTGCTTGGTCGGGTTCTTTTATTCCGGTCGATTTATTCAAATTTTAAAATGTCCACGAGTTTAAAAATATTTTTGACTTAAAAGTCTTCATATTTTTTAATGAATTCAAAATGATCATGTTCACATTTTTTAAAATATTCATGAACTTTAAAAATTAAAAATAGAAAAAAGGAAAACGGAAATATGAGTCCGCTTATCTAGAGTAAAATATTTGTCTGTTGTATCATGTGCCAAATGAAATGAGTAAAACACTTGTATGTTGTATCTTTCCAAATTAGTACAATCTAAAGCCGCTTCTCTTGAGTTAATTTTACATGAAAAAAGTTTTAATATTACAAGATACAGCAGAAGAACTAAATTTTATTCTATAGGATCTTAATGACAGCCACATTAAGAGTTCATAAATGACAGGCTGGGTCTGAAGCTTTTTCTTTTCTTTTGTTAAAAGATGCAAAAGCTTTGCCCCTGTCTGTTGATAAAGAAGAATAATCGGTTCATATTTACTTTAAACGTTCTTGGCATAACAGAAAACAAATACTATCCGCAGCAACAGCGAAAGCAAAATATTACATGATGCTCTTATATTTCTTTACGAAGGGAGTATGTCTCAAAATGGTCCTTAGCTAGCTGCGCTACCTCAAGCAACCTCTTGCGACCCCCATGCGACGCCTCCCCAGGGCGTGTCGAGGGCGATCTCAAGCAGGCCAACAGCCAACCACAGCGCCCCCCCCTCCGCCGCTGCTGCTGGCACGCCGCGGTGGCGGCGGGCCCGACACCTAAGGGGTTGGGGTGTTGGATGCGGTGGCGACCCTCATGGATCTACTCGGGCGAGTCCATCGAGGAGCACGCGCGCAGCGGCCAGGGCGGCGCCCTGGTCATGGGGATACAGTGCTAGTCCCCATGGCCGCCTGGAACCGACGAGTTCTCTAGCGATGGTGGGCATGGCGGTGGCCATGGATCTGGATCCCACCCAGATTCGTCGCCAGTTCTTCACGTGGATGGTCGGCGACGCGATGAGCGGTCCAGTGAGGGGATGGAGGATCTCTACCAGAGTACTGGCGCTGACATACGTCTTCATGGCGAGGCTCCGCGTGGTTCTAGTCAGTCGCGAGATCGGGACGACGCGGCTTCCGGTGAAAATCGCGCCTGACTGCGGTCTTGACGGACAATGGCGGCGTCTCTGACGTCGTTTCCTTCTCGAATCGCCGTTGTAGGTCACGTCAACTTGATCGGGATGTTCTAGGGGAAACACTAGATCTGGATTCACCGGATTAGACGAGGACATCGCATTCAGTGATGTCCTCCCTCCTGGGGACATCGTTTTGGAGCAAATGCTGGTTGGAGGGGACATGAGGAGGAGCGGCGTTACATCTACCGAAAGGCCGAAGGCGGATCTCGGTGGCATGGTGTAGCCAAGTTTCAGCGACGGGCGCGTGTGGATGGATACGTGCAGGATGTTGGTGTCTTCTGGCATCGCGGTGACGTCGACAACAGTATGGCCTGACGATGTGGATACACTGATCATTCCTGAAGGCGGGACGCTGAAAAATGGCGGCAACCGATCATAGAGTGTGCACCTACGGTGTGCAGAGGGTCTAATTAGAACTGTTGGTTCTCTCGGTTTGCCAGCGGGCGGCTTGTGGCCACCGGAATAAACGTAGTGTTGATATGTGTCAGGGCACGTCATCAAGATTGTATTTGTTTTGTTAGGTTCTGTGCAATATAACATAATAAAATGGCTATATATTCCTTTTTGATGCGCTACAACAAAGAGAAATGTTTGACGAAGCTGTAGAAAAATTTGTTGCCATCGGGTGAACACAACGGGGGCCCAACACAACCACTAAGCCCGAGTGCACGGTGAACTCGTCTCTGCTACTCCCATTCCACCACTCCGCTCCCTGTGTGGTTCCCGTGGCTAGCTAGGTCTTGCCGCCGCCGCCCAAATGAAAGAGAGCGAGGACGGCGCCCGCCGCCGCCGCCGTCGGCCCCAAACCCACGCGAGTGACGAGGCCGTCGGAGTGACCCGCAGCCATCCCCAGCTTCACGCGAGCGAGGAGGGAGCCGGAGTGGCTCGCCGCCGCTCCCGTTCCCAGATCCGCGCGACCAGCGAGGGCGCTGAAGTGATCTGCCGCCGCGGAGTCTTCCCGGCGGCGCTGGACTCGCCGATTGAAGACGACGACCTCCTGAGGGAGATCCTCCTCCGTCTCCCGCCGCAGCCCTCCTCGCTCGTCCGGGCCTCCGCGGTCTGCAAGCAGTGGCGGTGCGCGGCCACCGACCCCAAGTTCCTTCGCCGCTTCCGCCTCCACCACCGGAAGCCGCCCCTCCTCGGCCTCTTCCACCGCCGCAAGGATGATATCGTCTTCACCCCCATCATGGACCGTCCCGACCGAATCCCTCCAAGTCGTTTCGACCTGCATCTCCTGGACACCGACAGCCACACCATGTGGATGGTCGAACTGCTTGATTGCCGCCACGGCCGCGTCCTTCTCATGGACACACTGTGGGATGAGGTCATCGTGTGCGAACCTATCACTGGCGAGCAGCGCCGCTTGACCGTTCCGCCAGAGTTCGTAAGGAACCGCTTCACTGGGGCTGTGCTCTGTGCTGCCATCGACCATGACTACATGCACGGAAGCTGCCACTCGAGCCCATTCAACGTGGTGTTGATCTCCGCTCTCGGAGGGAATAATCAACCTATCGCGTGTGTTTACTCCTCGGAGACTGGTGAATGGGGTGATATCATTCTATCAACCGTTTCATTTGAGCTTTTTTATGACCATACCCCTGGGTTGCTTGTTGGTAATGCCATTTACTGGTTGTTGGATTCTATAGGCGGTGACATACTTAAGTTTGATTTGGATGAGCAGAGCCTAGCTGTGATTAGGGGGCCTCCTCTTAAAAATGATTTTCGCCATGGTACTCATTGCATCGTCCAGGCTGGGGATGGCGCGGTTGGGTTCGCCATATTGTCTTACCCTCACTTACAAATGTGGCAGAGGAATATCAATTTTCACGGTGTTGCCACATGGGTGCTATGGAAAACAATTGACATGCGTATGATTATTGGGCTCCCTAAACAGATTCAAGGAAAGAGGGCAGTTGTGAGACGTATATTGGGATCCCTTGAGGATAGTGATGAAATACTTCTATCTGTGGGCCGCGGTGCCTATAAGGTTCAACTTAAGTCGATGAAGTCTAAAAAACTTTGTGAAAACGGTTATTTAACTCGCTATCATTCTTTCAACAGTTTCTATCCTCCAGGTGATTTTTCATCCTTAGTCCTCGTATTGTAGGAGTAACTTAATCTTGGTGTGTTCTGTACATGCATGTTCGAATACCTCTTGTCGCGATTCTCAAGTGTAACAGCTTAAACTTAGTTACCGTCCATTTGCTAGATAGACAAACTTATAGCTATATTGTTTAATATATGTTATCATTCAATATATTTGTCTTCATGCTTCATATTCATTTCCTAGATAGACAAGCTTATGGCCTTCTTTTGTGTTATCATTCAACGTAGTTGTATTCGTCCTGCAAGTGAATTATGCAACACACCTTTTTTCCGCATTTGTTGTCTCTAAGCATGCTCTGTTTACTTAATTTGAATACCCAAGATCACTTTTCCCGGTAGTGTTTATGAGTTTTCGCATGTTTCTATTTTGTCTTCTTGAAATGAGAGTGATGAGTTAAATGAGATTCAATGCTAGGCCATGTCTTCCTTTCTTATAAGCTAAACTTTATTATGAGATAGGTATGTATATGTATATTGTTTAAATGAATATTCCTTGCAAAAAGCAACATATATAGTTTTATTTCTTACTAGTTAGTTGTAAAACGTAAATAAAAGAGTGCATCTTTTTCTTATATTTGTCAATTCATCTATGTAATATACTCACTGTTGCCTTCTCATATCCATTTATATTTTTGTTGAAACTTTATTAAATGATTGCCTTATGCTTCTAGGCACATCCATTGCTGGTGGATTTGATGGAGCTGACATGATGCATGATAAACAAGGTGATAGTTTGGTTTGATCTTCTAATGTGCTGAAATGGTACAGGTAAGAATCTTCTGAATATAGTTTGTGAGATTTGAACTGTTTGATTTTCACTTTGGAACATATTTGATGGCCAGTGTGGGTAGCATGTATCTTCACTTCGGAAAATATTCGACCATAGGGATTCACAGATGCTAATAACGCAGAATTTTTTTTAAAATGGTGGTGATGCTAAGTAAAAAATTGCTCTTTTTTGGATCATAAATGATATGCAAATGTTGTATCCCCAGAGTTCCCCTTTGGTTTAGCTGTTTCATAATCTATAAGTTGCAATCAATATATATTAGTTGCCAATTTCGTTACTACAAGCATGAGCTGCATCATTCAACTCCATCACCTCACAAATTCATGTGATAAGGTTGGAAGATTTACTTTGTTGCCATCTGTATTTCGAGGAGATATAGTCAGCAATATGATATAGCTCTTCCTTTTTAGGGGGTGGGGGTAGGGGTATTGTATAGCTCTTCTTTATGTTGCTGTGCTGATCATGAGTTTGTACACATGTCTTGTTCATACACTGTTACATACTCCTATATGTTACTGTTAGAATCTATCTGTATCTGTATCAAGTTAGTAACAGATTAGTGCTTTTGTTTTCCCCAGGTGAAGAAGGGCTGCTGCAGACGTTAGTTGTCACTGAATTTGTCGCATTCCATAAATGTTGTCGGCAGTGTTTATATGTTACCTAAAACAACTTACCGTGTCTTATTCTAGCCAAGTCTCTATAATGTAGCAAGATGCTTTTGAATACCTGATCCAGGGAATTTCAGCTTACTAGCATTGTATCAAGTCGGATTTCGTGGTCTTGTTAGTTGTTTGTGCTTCGCAGCTCTTCTGTTGAGCCATGATAGTTTCAGTATCATGTATCACCGAAGCGTGTTTGTTTGAGTGTGCTTGTCAGCTGCGATTTGAAGAGCATTTCTACTTCCTTGTCTTGAAAGTGAGTTTTGCTTTGCTGCCGCTTGTCCAATACTTACCTTGTAATGGTTCATGTGAGCCAGAGTACTCATCATTGACTCAGCTATTTGGTGCTGAAGATGCTCAAAATCACAGAAACTGGACAGCTGAAACTGCTGCGAGTAGAGTAGCTTCCTTGTTGGCAAGTGGAGTTAAACCTGTAGGTGTGTGCTTTTACAGTTTGATTGAGAAGCTCATATGTTCCTGTAGATTGAGAAGGATACCTAGTACCTCCTCGTGGCAAAGCTTTCTGCAGCAGTCTAGTATTGTTCGAAAATTGCTCAGGTCCGAAGGTGTTGCCATTTATGTTGTGCGGCTTGCTTGCATTGGTAGCTCCTCAACCTGGACTGAACACATTTTGCTGTTGCTAACAAAAGAATGCCATAGCTGTAACCATCTGACTAGTGTGATATTGTTCCAAAGTTCAGAGAACATAGTTCTGGATCTTCGGCTGCAATGCAATGCAGCCCACTGTTCCTGTAGCTGCAGTCAGTGTGATTGTGATGATGCTTTCATCCCTTGCACACAGCTTTGCAAGCGCAAAATCCTAAATATACTGATTGGAAGAATTATTGCAAAGCTCTCTAGCTGTCAAACGGAACAAAAAAAAGGCTTCATTTGTTTAGCATTTGTTTAATATTTATTTAGCTTTTAAATTTTTCATTACGGTTTGAAAGCCATATTGTTCCATCTTTTGAGGGAACCGATCCATCTTTCTAAACTTAAGAACTTGATTAATTTGACACTACCCCCTCTGCCCTGTGGACACTATTGTAGAACAGATCTCTCATTGTGCAGGAAAAATTGTAAAAACATTATGAATTTGAGCACTCTGCACAAAATGAGTCATTCTGCTGAAACGTCAGTTGTATTATTGCAGAAATGTGTGCATAGTCCATTTTTGCCCTTTTCTATAAAAAAGGAAACTCAGTTTGATCTGCATGATGGCCACTCCAGATAAAATTGGAGTATTATGTACGAACTGTGAAGCAACAAAGGATGTTCATGCCTTTCTGAACCTAGTGGATTATTGTGAGTAAAAATTGCACTTGTTCATACTGAACATTCGGTGTTTAATTAGTACAAATTGCCCTTGTTGCTACTAAGCACTTGTATTGCTTTTACACAGTGCATTTCTCTGCTTCCTTCGCATGATTCAGTGGTTAGTAGAAACATGCTATTAATTTCAACTACGATAACTAGAAACAGATTTGCACTCGAGGGGGAAATAAAACTGAGTTATTCATCTTTTATAGAGGCTCAGCAGCTGCTTGGAATCTGCTCAAGACCTGGACATTTAACTGATCAAATTGTCTTAATTCACCATGGTTATGTGATTCACGTGAAACAGAGAAGGATGGCCAGAGCCTTGTTATCTTGGAATTCTCGGGCCAATATGTAAATAACCTAATCTAGGCATCTTAATATCACCGGATCCGGAGTACTGAAGCAGCAACATTGTCGCTACAATTGATTCCGGACATCGGCATTCACTGAAATAGCAAAACTGACTTCACCATTGACTCCGGTTGGCAGTTCATAGCCAACGAGTATAGTAACAATAGTTACCTTACTCCTCCCACCATTACCCACACAATCGAAGAGACAGCGAAAGAAGCTCCCATTAATTTCCTGTAGATTCAGATCAATATCGGTTTCTTGCTGGTGGCAAAGCTTTCTCCTGTCCATGTATGTGTATGGGAGTTTTGACTAACCGAACTTTCTGCATCAGGCTAGTGTGCGTTGCAGTAGGATTACTGTTTCAAAATAGTTCAGGTCCGAAGGTGTTGCCATTTATGGTCTGCGGCTTGCTTGCACTGGTAGCTCCTCAATCTGAACTGAACACATTTTCTTTCTTGAGTGTGTAATGGGGGAAGGATATGGTCGATAAAACTAAGACGCATGGAGAGAGAGGTGCCACATCAGCGTACTCCTCTTTAGATTTGTGTGCTGGAAATGTTCAACGATCTATGCCCGACTGCATCGATCAAAAAGGAAAAATTAAAGAAAACCATTGTTTGAGCATAAACAGAAGCATGCCTGACAGAAAACCATGTCGTTTGAAGTACACTGGTGCATGCATTAGTCGTTTGCATGAGCAGTCTGAACGGGCCGCGCCAGAAGCCTCATATGAGTTCCTCCTCATACTCACTGTTTCCAACACAAGCATGCCATAGCTGTAACCATCTGACTTGTATGATATTGTTCCAAAGTTCAGAGAACATAGTTCTGGACCTTCCGGTGAAATGCAGCCAACTGTTCGTCTAGCTGCAGTCTGTGACTGTGATGATGCTTTCATCCCTTGCACACAGCTTTGCAAGCGCATAATCCTAAATATTTTGATTAGAATTATAGCAAAACCCTCTAGCTGTCAAATGGAACAAAAAAGGCTTCATTTGTTAGCATTTTACGTTGTCAATAGAAAAAAAATCATATTTATTTAGCCTTTTTTTATAGCACGATAAGTTTAACAGCTCAAAGTCATATGTTTCATCTGTTGAGGAACCGATCCATATTAGACCTAAAAGAACTTGATGTACACCACTACCCCTCTGCATTCTGGACACTACTGTACATCAAATCTCTCATTGTGCAGGAAAAAAGTTTAAAAAAACTTTGAATTTGAGCATTCTGCACAAATTGAATCATTCTGCTGAAACAGAATTTTTATTATTGTAGAAATGTGTGCATAGTCCTTTTTGCCATCTTATATATATATTAAGAAAATATTCAGTTAGATCTACATGATGGCCACTCCAGATAAAACTAGAGTATTATGTAGGAACTGTGAAGCAACAAAGGGAGCTTAGAGACCAACAAAGGAAGTTCATGCCTTTCCAAACCTAGCGGATTATTGTTAGTAAAAATTGCACTTGTTGATAGTAAACATTCGGTGTTTAGTAGAATTGCACTTGTTGCTACTAAGCACTTGTTTTGCTTTCATATGGTGCATTTCTCAGCTTTCTTCGGAGGATTCGGTGTTTAGTAGAAACATGCTATTAATTTCAACTACGATGTTATTACCCGCAAAAAAGTAAAATCAACTACGATACTACAAACAGATTTGAACTGAAGGGAGAAATAAAATTGAGTTATTCATCTGTTGTAGAGGCTCGGCACCTGCTTGGAATCTGCTCAAGATGTGGACGTTTGACTGACCAAAATGTCTAATTCACCATGGTTATGTGGTTCCAGTGAAACAGAGAAGGATGGCCAGCGCGGTGTCCTAACTGTTAGCCCAAACTACAGTTTAACTAGCCTAGCTCCTGTACTACTACTGCTACGTTTGCTTGTACACAGCCAACTATTCTGAGAGCACACACACACGTACTAGTAAGTCACCTGAGCCTTGGTTATTTCTATTACACTGGAATGGCCTGAACTACAACGATGGGATATAGCTCCTTTTATAGGACCCAGAGATGGGGCAACTACCACGAACATGCACATCACATTCCTAGGAAACTACTAGCTATAGCTATGTAAACTTCTAGGAAATTACTAGGAACCTGCTGCTTCCTTACAAGCCAAGGAAACTGATACTTCCTATCTAAACTTTGCTGCCCAACGTGTTGTGCCCATAGACAGGGTTTTAGCTCATACTAACTAATAAGGCTCATGCATGTGTTTAGTGTGTGTTCATGGCAAACATACAGAGAAGGAAATGCACTCTGCCTCGAGAAAGAAGCTCCATAATATTTGAAATATTGAGGACAAACAGTAGATACATATATACTTGTCATGTCTTGGAACATAACGTTGCAAAACACAAGCGTGCCAGGAGACTCCTGTAAGTGGCTGTACAAGATAAAGTGAAAAAAAATTCAAATATGAATTATTCAACCTACACATCGCCAAATTTGGATTTAGAATGTGACTTTTCTGTTGCCAAACTTTAGGCCGTAGCACAGTAGCCAACAGCCAAGACGTACATCTTGATCACCAGAGTTGATGGCAATTTAGGCCAGTCAACAAGGCTTCAAAGTCTCCAGCTGCTAGATTTGACTGTCCAATGTGCCTGTAGTAACAAATAATATAGTATCAGGTACCAACTGAGAAAAAGCAAGAACACTAGTCCATTGGTAACCTTATATTGCACTACTAACATACATAGCTTTTAACTTACTGATTTTGTAACAAAAATACGGACGGCTCGCCAATATATAGCTAGAGTAAGCAAAATCGTAAATTCAGATTCTACACTTTCAATCAACAACAGCTGTCCCTGCCTATGTTGGCAGCTGGATATGTACAACTTGAAAGAAAAATCGAATGGTCCAAATCTCACGATATGTAATCAGAAGACATTCTTACCTGTTGAAACGTTTCGACACATTAGCAACTCAAAGCAGATTGTTATCCCAATGCATCGTGCAAGACTTCAGCTCCATCACATCCACCAACATTGGTTATCCCTAGAAGCATAAGAATTCTACTAGTGAAAGTGTCAGGCAAAGACAAATGGATAATGGAAGGCACAAATAAGTCCGTTACATAATTGAGCCGGCAAACATAACTTGACTAATATAACTCTAGTTGCAGATTTTGAACCTTGAGGGTACATTCCGACCCTTCAACCAAATGAACAAAATTTCCCTTCATTTGTTTGAACTAAGGAGGGTACCCTAAAGGTTCCAAATTTGCATCCTTAAAAATAAACTCTTAATTTTTATAGATGAATTATATAGCCCAGCTTTGGTACTAGCAATATATAAACAAAACAACATCTATTATAAATGCAAGGAATGTCCCTGAGTTTACCTAGATACTTCACAATAGAAGTACTACATATATTGTGGATAAGGAATGCTCCTAAAAGCGGTACACTCAGCTACTTCATAATGATAGAATTTAGCTGATAAGAAGAACCACGGCATGGTATAGATTTATCTCATGTAAACTTGCATACCAAGCATACAAAATTAGGAAAACACACCAAACTAATAAACTTTAGCAACAAATTAGTAAGATCGAGCATAAGCAATTACTTGGGGAATAAAAAGCTGTGAAAGGATGGTAGTCAATGATATAGCTTGTTTGATGAAGTTTTTTGGATTGCATTGACATAAGATGAACCATGTAGACACTGCCGTTCACATATATAAAAATCACATCAGTATCCTCCGAATATCCCAGTATAGTTTTTGCCCCTCTCACCCCTCTCTCAATCTGAAGAGGGGGCCGAAGAATGTTGTCCATGCCAATGGTCTTCCACATCACCCACGTGGCAACACCGTGATCATTGATATTCCTGTTCCACATATAGAAGCGTGGATAAGACAATATGGCAAAGCCAAGAGCGCCATCCTCACCCTGAATGATCTGACTATGGCTGGAGTGATCTGCAACCGGTGGACCACTGATCATAGCTAGACTCTCATCTTCCAAATCAAACTCAAGCATGCCATTCGCTGTAGTAACCAACCAATAGAGTGCATTACCAACAAGTGACCGGGTCTGTAAGCATCAATAACCGTACATGGAACGGACGTTGAGATGAGATTGCCCCATGTGGCAGTCTCCGAGGAGTAAACACATGCGAGGGGTCGATGATTGTCCTTTCTGTACATGATCACCAAGACGACCTTGAAAGGACTGGAGTGACAGCCACCATGCACGTGGCCCTGGTCGTGGGCAGCACAGAGCACCGCCCCGTTAACGTAGTGTAAAACCTTTTTGAACTCAGGCGGAATGGCCACGCGGCGCTGCTCGTGAGTGACAGGGGCGCACACCACGATCTCCATGGATGCAGAGTCAATGATGAGGACACGACCGTGGCGACATCCGAGCACGTAGTTCTCGTGGGGGGTCCCGCCAAGTGCACCGTGGTTGTGGCTGCAGCTGTAGGGTCCAAGGTTGAAGCGCTTACAAGGGATGCGGTCGGGAGCATCAAGGACGGGGGTGAACACGGCGTTGTGGTAGTGCCCGAAGAAGCCAAGAAGGGGCGGCTTCCTGTGGTGCTCGTAGAAGCTGAGGAGGAACCTGGGGTTGATGACGAGGCGCCGCCACTGCTTGCAGACAGCGGAGGCGCGCGGGAGAGATGACGGCTGCGGCGGGAGGCGGAGGAGGATCTCCCAAAGGAGATCATCGTCGTCTGGCAGGGAGCTGCCGTGGCGACGGCAGGTTATGCCAGGGCCCTTGCTCTCGCTCATGGTGGTGGGACGTACGAGGGAACGGGGATCGAAGACGCTGGGGCCAAAGGCAAGGTTTGATTTCTAGTCTGGCACGATCGATCCTAGGAAGGCTGGGTATATTACCAGTAAAAACAGAGAAAAACATTGAAGATCTTTGGCATCGTAATTTGTTGGGGTGGGAATCGTGGGATAGCTGAATGCTACTAACGTCTCGCTTTCAGCTTTTAGAAGATGAAGAAGACATGAATAGCAAGCTAATGACAAGGATATGATTCACCCAAGCACTGAATGAATCACACTGAACGGTATGCTCACAATGTTCGTGCTTGGAAAACAAGGGGTCTACACGAAACTACCAAAGTTCCAATAAACAAGTCGATCCTTTGTCTGTTGAAAACACCAGTTCCAGCAGAGTAGTTCAATAATTCACAGCTGTGAATTGATAATAAACCAGAATGTCACCAGACTGCCAATTGGGCATTAAACTTGATCATCTGATAGTCAACACTTGACAGAATACTTGATCATCTCGTAGTCAACACACAAGTTTAACGATCATTTCTACACAAGACAGTTTTACCCGAGGACCATGGTGCACTATCACATCAAACTTGCTGACTAAATCAGGAAATGGAACGGAGTACTTCTCATGATACGTGAAGGGTAGTAGGGTAGCCTTGTCAGAATTTTTTTATTTGATCAATCCTTCTCGCTTAGTTCATTCCTCAATAGTTCCTAGTCTGTACTATGTATGTTGCAAAATAAGTGTGCTATGTCAAAAAATATTAAGATCTGTCAATTAAGACTTGCGACATGCCTTGCAAGCTGAAATCCACTACACTAGAGACTTCTTTTTTCCTGATGATCAACATTACAGACTTGGCTAGACTAAGATACACTCCCTCTGCAAACAAATTAGTGATCTAAAACGCCTTATATTTGTTTACACAGGGAATACTTAGTAGCATATACACATTGGGACCATATTGCTGTGAAAACCAACTTGTACATTACTTGGGCAACATGGAATTCCTAGGTTTATGTATTCAAATCCTTTACCCAGAGAAAACAAAATCACCAAAGGTACACGAAAAACATAATACTAGAACCTATGATGCATACATGGTTACACATAGTTTATGAACAAGATATGTGAACTCAATGTTCCTGGCTTTTATCTCCTAGGACACACATTCAACACTGGCAGCAAGATAATTTTCATAAAAAATTCCAAATCTAACAAACTAACGTTGAAGATGTTCCTCCCTGTTGAACCATTTTAGTACCTTGGCACATCAAACAATACAATTAGGCAACATTTAAGCTCCATCACATCCACGGCATCACCTATATTTAGACAGGTAAGAAGTCAGGCAATTCTGATAATTTTTCAGATAAGAATAAATGATTAAGAGAAAGTAACAGAGTCAGATGAAGCGACAAATGCAACTTGATATAAATAGCCCACTTGCATAGCAAATTTCTACATGTGTTTAGGAGATCACTTTTGGATACTAGCAATAGCTAATCAACCACATATATGTTGTAAAATTCAAATAATATTCTATAAAAATATTTAGCTACATCATAATGAAGAATCAAGATAGAACTGCAGGCTGGACTTTTGTTTTTGTTCAGAAGACGTATTATTGGGCCCAGGCGAAGTATAATTAGACCTAGAGAAGTGCTTGCTGCGAGACTGAAGAAACATAATTGGGTCGAGGTACACTTGGTTCTTGAGCGAGATTTCTTTTGTTCTGCAACTTTTTTTTGAGAACCATGGTTGACTACACCATGGTGGGGTTACATTCAGCCAACATAACATTCTGAGCTAATTTTTTTAAATAATACATTTTTTAAATTAATTTGCATAAATATTACGCCAATATTTTTATTTTCAAAAATAATACACCATTGGCCTGCTGCAGGCTGACTGGGCCAAGTCGGCCCACCGCAGGCCGATTGGCTTCTAGTCGGCCCGCAGCAAGCCGACTGGGACTAATTGGCTTGTTGCGGCTAGCTGCGGGCCGACTGAAAGCCAATCAGCCTGTGGTGGGCCGACCAGGTGCATGTGGCCATTTTTCTTTTTCTGCTTTTGGTTTTAGTTGTTGTTTTCTATTTATTCTACCTATCAAATGAATCTGATTTGTGTTGAAACTTTTGCATAAATTAATAGCAATATTAATGAACCACATATAATTTTTCATAATTTTTAAAAACCACATATTAACAATTTTATTTGATAGCTCCTGGTGAATATAGATAGGGTTTAAATTTATCTATCCAAATTGATTTTTTTATTTTATAGATGTTAAAATATTGAGGAGAATAGTTTAAAATTTTCTGTGAAAAAATTTGAGAATACTTTTTTGGCTTATGAAACAATTTGAGGAAAATTATTTTTTAGCTTATGAAACAATTTGAGAATACTTTTTTGGCTTATGAAACAATTTAAGAATCTTCCTCAAATTGGTTCACAAAAAATGTTTCATATTGCTTCAAATTGTTTCATAAGCCAAAAACATTTCCTGAAATTGTTTCACAAAAATGTTTAAACCATTCTCCTCAATATTTCAACATTTATAAAAATAATAAAAAATCAATTTGGATAAATAAATTTAAACCATATCTATATTCACCAGGAGCTATCAAATACAAATGTAAAATATGTGGTTTTCCAAAAATTATAAAAATTTATATGTGGCATGTTAATATTGCTAGTAATTTATGCAAAATGTTTCAACACAAACCAGATTCATTTGATAGTTAGAATAACTAGAAAACAACAACTAAAACCAAAAACAGAAAAAGAAAACTGGCCACATGCATCTAGTCGGCCCACCACAGGCCGATTGGCTTCCAGTTGGCCCGCAGCAAGCCGACTGGGACTAATTGGTTCGCAGCAAGCCAATTAGTCCTGTTATTTGCTGCGGCCGACTGGAAGCCAATCGGCCTGCATGGGCCGATTAGCCAGCCAGTCAGCCTGCAGCAGGCTGATGGTGTATTATTTTTAAAAATAAAAATATCGGCGTAATATTTATGCAAAATAATTAAAAAATGTATTATTTAAAAAAAATTAGCACATTCTGAGAGAGTACAGGGTATCTTATATCAGACACTAATACATGGTTGGCTGACCTGCATCTGTCCGGTGTCTGCAAGTCTCGTCCAAGCCTGGCGCAGTCAATCTCCACTGCCAGATGACCTCTGTAAACTTTTGCCAGTTCTGTTAGACCCATGAGCAGCACCGAGGCTTCTGCTTCCTCCACTGAGTGGCACCGGGGAAGACGTTGACCCGCTGAGACGTAAACACTTCCTCGACAGTCTCTAGCCACTGCACCCTCCAGGCCTCACCCGTCCCTCCAGAAAGCTTGCGTCGCTATTCAGTCTAGCCATTCCTGGGCGGGGGCGATCTAGCCTTTGGGTTCAGTGGGAGTCGGCTTGCATGCCATGCTGTTGAACATGGATGCATGTTTATTCGACTCGCTCGAATCCGGGGCGCTCAGGGCAATCAACAGATCATCATTGAGCCGAGTAACAGTTGTACTGCTCCTGAGACCGTATCTTTGTCGTCTCCATGAATGGCATTATTCCTTAAACTCCAGCACTGCCATAGGATTAATAGAATTCTGTTTCAGACTGCCTCCGGATTAGCAAGAAGTATATTATGTAAACAATCCAGACCCGCTTGGTTGAATTCACCCTCTTTTGGAAAATTCCAGTGCTTTCGCATCGCGTGCCTTAAAGTCCTGCTTCTGGTACACGGCATTGTGGCATGAAACTCATCTTCTTTTTCCACTCCGTAAATATCACACACATCCTCCTCCACCATAGTTCTTCAGTATGAGTTATGCTTAGTAACTAGAGATGCAGTAACCACTCTCCATCCAAAGATCTTCACTTTATCTGGAATTTTTGCTCTCCATATCACGTCCCAAATGCTTCGGTCTCCTGGGTCACTAGTGGAGCTTGTTGCCATGCTCTTCCCATCTCTTTTCAATGCATCCACAAGTTTGTATGCACTCCTCACGGTAAAGACTCCCGTGTTCTCGTAGTGCTATGCCACACAGTCCTCCATCCTATTTGTCGGGATCTTGATTTTGCATATCTCCTCCGCATCAATGGCATGGAATATTTGTCTCACCAGCTCTTCGTTCCAATCATTTGACTCTGGTATGATGAATTGACTCACCCATCTAAGTCTTGACCTTCTTATAGAAGTGGCCACCTTCAAACCCTCGTCCCAAGGGATCCATTGGTCTCTTGTGATTTGGATTTTCCTCCCATCACCCACGCGCCAAATGCAGCGGTGTAACCTCTCTATTTTCGCGGCAATTATCTACTTAAACATGGTGTTCAATACTATATATTATTATTCAATGATATGTGATTATCCTATGATGTTTCAGTAGATCTGTTTTGTCCTATGGGTTGATTGATGATCATGATTCGTTTGAGTTGTATATTTTATTTTGGTGTTGTCCTACGGTGCCCTCTGTGTTGCGAAAACATGGGGTATCCCCGCTTTAGGGTGTTGCAACACGTTCATGATTCACTTATGGTAGGTGGCTAGAGTGACAGAAGCTTACGTCCGAGTAAGGTAGTTGTTGCGTATGGAATAAAGAGGACTTGATACATAATGCGATGGTTGGGTTTTACCCTAATGATCTTTGGTAGTTGCGGATGCTAGCTAGATTTCCAATCATAAGTGCATATGATCCAAGTACGGAAAGTATGTTAGATCATGCCTCTCCCTCATATAGAATTGCAATAATGATTACTAGTTTAGTTATCGATCGCCTAGGGACAAATAACTTTCCTGTGTGACAAAAGCTTTCTATTACACTACTAAATTTATTATCTTGCAATTTATTCATATTTTTATTCTCGCAAAGTATTTCTAGTTTTATACTTGTTCTAGGTAAACCAAACGCTAAGTGTGCATAGAGTTGTATCTGTGGTCAATAGAACTTGAGGGAATATTTGTTCTACCTTTAGGTCCTTGTTGGGTTCGACACTCTTATTTATCGAAAAGGCTACAAATGACCCCCTATACTTGTGGGTTATCAGGTTCCCCTTATCCTCCGGCGATTCTGGTGGAGTCCACGTTTTTGAATCTTCACCGGCGGCAAGCTCTCTTCCCGTGGCGGAGATCTGTACCCTGGTTTGTCACACACTCTTGCTTGCATGGTGGATCCATAGTCAAAGACGATTGAGATCGGGAATGATGGAGGTGAGGAGGGAGGCGGATCGGGAGTAGACCATGTTGGAAATATGCCCTAGAGGCAATAATAAAATGGTTGTTATTATATTTCCTTAATAATGACACAAAGTTTTTTTCATGCTATAATTGTATTGATCAGAAACTCAAATACATGTGTGAATACATAAACAAATACCAAGTCCCTATTAAGCCTCTACTAGACTAGCTCGTTGATCAAAAAAGGGCTAAGGTCTCCTGACCATAGACATGAGTTGTCATTTGATGACGGGATCACGTCATTAGGAGAATGTTGTGATGGACAAGACCCATCCGTTAGCATAGCATATGATTGTTCAATTGATTGCTACTACTTTCTTAATGTCAAATACATGTTTCTTCGACCATGAGATCATGCAACTCCCGGACTCGGAGGAATGCCTTGTGTGTATGAAACGTCACTTCGTAATTGGATGATCATAAAGGTGCTCTACAGGTATCTCTGAAGCTGTCTGCTGAGTTTGCATGGATTGAGATTGGGTTTTGTCATTCCGTATGACGGAAAGGTATCTCTGGGCCCTCTCGGTAATATAGCATCACAAGAAGCTTGGAAGCAAAGTAACTAAGGAGTTAGTTAAAAGATGATTTATTACAGAACGCGTAAAGAGACTTGCCGGTAACGAGACTGAACTAGGTATGGAGATATCGATGATCGAATCCCGGGCAAGTAACATACTGACGGACAAAGGGAACTATGTATGTTGTCATAAAGGTTCGACCGATAAAGATATCGGTAGAATATGTAGGAAACAATATGTGCATCCAGGTCCCGCTATTGGTTATTGACCAGAGAAGTGTCTCGGTCATGTCTACATCATTCTCGAACCCGTAGGGTCCGCATGCTTAACGTTCATTGACGATATAATATTATATGAGTTATGTATGTTGGTGACCAAATGTTATTCGGAGTCTTGGATGAGATCACAGACATGACGAGGAGCTCCAGAATGGTCCTGAGGTAAAGATTTGATATATAGGATGATGGTTAGGCCAAGGGGTAAGGCCCACGGGGCTTTAGGTCGGTGCAAAAGGAAGTTTTGCGGAGGTCAGGGACTAGACGCCAGGGATCCTGGCATCTAGCCCTGGGCCAGACGCCGAGGACCATGGCGTCCGGTGCTAGAATCCGAGAAGGACTCTTCCTTGCATTCCAAGCCGACTTTTGGGAGGCCCTCTCCCCAAGTAACGACTCCAGGGCTCAATATACAAATAGAGGAGCAGGGCTAGCCCCTAGAACACAAGTTTTTGAGCCTCCTCTAGTAGACTACTTCTAGTTCTAGTTGGTCCTAGTTGACTAATTAGAGCTAGCCCTAGCTACCTATAATCATCATAATTAGAAGCCCCGTGTGGTTCTAATCTCCTTCCTCTAGTCCATCCCCTGCTCTAAATCCGTTGTGCTTGGCGAAACCCAGCGGAAATAGTTTCACCAGCAGCGTCACCACGTTGTCGTGCTGCCGGAACTCGTTTACTACTTCGCTCCTATTCCTGGATCAAGAAGGCGAGAAAGTCATCGAGTTGAACGTGTGCTGAACGTGGAGGTGCCGTATGTTCGGTGCTTGATCGGAACGGATTGTGAAGGTGTACGACTACATCAACCGCGTTGATAAACGCTTCCGCTTAGTGATCTACAAGGGTATGTAGATGCTCTACCCCTCTCGTGGCTATGCATCTCCATGGATAGATCTTATGCATTAATGCGTAGAATTTTTTTTGTTTCCATGCAATGTTTCCCAACAGACCGGGTTGGAGAGGAGAAGAGCATTAGTTTGGAGAGAAGAAGGCGAAGTCTGGGGTGAGCTAGGTGGAGGAAGATGTGAAGGGATCTGTGGCTGCTGTTCCTTCAGGGGATGGGAACGTGAGATCTGCAGAAGAGGAAGTTAAATTCAGTGATTACTTTGGGCCTAAACCAGACCTAGAAGACCAATTTGCAGGCATCAAACTCCATGGAGAAGAGGAGGAAGACCTTGATTTTTTCAGGGAAGTCGATGATCTGATCAAGGACATTCCCTGGCTGGTGTTGATCCACATCCATACCACATGGCCGTTCAGCCATGCCACCTTTTAAAACCAGATGATGAACGCTTGGTCCTCGGCACAAGGGGTCAACCTTTTATAAAAGAAAAAAATGTCTAAAAAACATCTATTGCAACGGCAGCCATGAGGGCCATCTTCATAGCTGTAACAGTGTCAGCCTTCCGTTATACGTTGGGTGTGTGCCTAATACGTCTTCAATATATCTATTTTTCCAAACACATTCGCTCTTGTTTTGGACTCTAGTTTGCATGATTTAAATTGAACTAACTCGGACTAATGATGTTTTCAGCTGAACGAATTTGGTGTTGTTTTTTATGCAAAAAAAATAGTTCTCAAAATTGGATGAAAACTTAGCAGCAATTTTTATTGTATATATATAAAATAATGGAACAAATACCTGCGGAGAGGGCCCACCAGGAAGGCACAAGGCACCTGAGCACTCCTACCCCCCAAGGCGCGCCCAATTGCCTTGTGGGGCCCACGTGTGTCCGCCTGACCTAATTCCAGCCCTATAAGTTCCGTTTTCCGGAGAAAAAATCAAGGAGAAAGAATCATCACGTTTTACGATGCGGAGCCACTGCCACCTCATATTCTTTAGCGGGAGAGATGATCTGGAGTCCGTTCGGTGCTCCAGAGAGGTGGATTCGTCGCCATCATCATGAACAATTCTTCTCCATCAACAATTTTATGATGCTCACCATTGAAAGTGGGTAATTTCTTCATAGGTTTGCTAGACGGTGATGGAGATGGATGATATTTGTCATATAATCGAGTCAAGTTGTTAGGGCTTGATCTATAGTATATCCACTATGTTCTCATACTGACCTATTATGTTTTCATGAATATATTTGAGTTCTAGATCCTATCTGCAAGTTATATGCACTTGTTATTGTTCGGATACGTAGGTCCCCAATGTGATAACAATTAGGATACTCTCTAGGGATGACTGTCATCCGAGGAGTTCATGTATTCACTATGTGTTAATGCTTTGTTCTGGTCCTCTATTAAAAGAAGCGCCTTAATTACCCTTATATTTTCATTAGGACCCCGCTGCCACGATGGGGTAGGACAAAATATGTCGTGCAAGTGCAAGCACGTATGACTATATATGAAATACATGCCTACATACGATTGATAAATTGGAGCTATTATGTATCGTTCTAAATTCTAGCTGTTATATAAAGAATGCCGTCCATAAATATCCATCACTTATCCAATGTCTGCGCTTTGCTGATTGTCTTTGCTAAGTTACTATTGTTGTTGCTGCTGTTACACTTGTTACAAAACTGCTACTGTTACCGTTGACGTTATTGTTACTTTTGCTATCAAAATCATCATATCACTGTGCTACTAGTAAATTGCTGCAAGAGTTTGCTACTTAGGTGCGATTGAATTGACAACTCAACTGCTAAGACATATAAATATTATTTGGCTCTCCTTGTGTCAAATCAATAAGTTTGGATGAAATAATACCCTTGAAGACAGGCGATCCCCTATACTTGTGGGTCATCAGTGCCGACAGACAGATATATGCCAACGGGCACCGTTGGCGTGTATGCGTGCTTTGCCGGCGATCTATCTTTGCCGACGGACCGACTTAGGTTGCTGCTTTGCCGATGACTGATATTTGCCGACGGTTGTCGTCGATGAATAGAAAGCATTGCTGACGGCCGAGGTTGCCGACGGTGTCGTCGGTGCATGCATATATGCCGACTACATATCTTTGGCCGTCAGCATGTACTGCATTTCCAATTGTGAGACAACCAGTTAAGTTACCAGCCCTGTAGATAGACCGAGGCTAATAATTCAATCCCATGTTATTACGACTATTTTTGTTCCTCATGGAATGTGGAGTATAAAGGTGTACAGTTTTTAGACAATTGTCCACATGCCATTTGAAATGTTCCATATATTAAGATAGGTGTATAGCACAACTCTGTTCTTGTGACGAGCACGGTCAAGGATAGCACCACTAGTCACCGAGAAACATCTCTGTTTAGACAAATTTGCTTTTCTTGGTTCTAACGAACAAAATATCGTGTCACCGAGAAACAAGCTTCTTGTAGATATAAATTGTTGTTTTCTTCCACTAACTTCATGGAGCTTTCTGCATCAGCAACGAGCGAAAGGAGCACATCCATATTCCATTTATTAAACAATGAAATAACAACACCGCCAATGGATTATGACATGAATCTGATGAAAACATATCTTGTCACAATATTGAAAGAAAAGAAAAACTCGCAGCTCGCAGGCATGCATAAATATTAATTACATGCCATTTATTCTATATAGTGTCACATATTAAACTTTCCAATAGGTGCAAATAACACGGTATAACAGATAATATTTAGTAGTTGTTATTCTCCCAGAACTGAGATTGGAGCCAGTGTATCAGATCCTTTTCCACCTGAAATGCCGTGGCCAAAACATCATCTGAAATCGGCGGCTTTGATCCAAACACTGCATTGGCAATAGAAATAACCCCGGGGTTTTGGCTGCTGAGCGAGGACAACGCGGCCGCTGGCTTGTCATGCGCTAGGTTCATTTGGAAGTGGATCATTGCTTTTGGGAATACGAATACATCACCCTTCGTAACTATCTTAGAGAAGAGCCTATTTGGGTTGGATGTGACAAATCCAAGGTATAGTGTTCCCTCAAGCACGGTCAAGAGCTCAGTGGCACGGGGGTGTATGTGTGGCGTGTTCACACCTAGTGGTCCATAATCGATGCGTGCCAGAGAGATACCCAGGGTGTTGAGGCCAGGGAAATTTATGACATTGATGTTGGTGACGTTGGACCTGACCTTGCTGGCCTTTGTATCCCTAGCCTTATCAAGCATGGCCGGATTGAAGAAGTCGTCCGAGCTTGCAGCCATTGGATCCTTGCACGCAAATCCATTTACTCGCACTGCATGTGTATAGAAATTAGTAATAAACATGCAGTGGTGTGAGCGTGTAGTAACAATATTTTGATAATTATTGTCAGCATGTAGCAACCTTTGATGTGATCAACGCTATGCTACAACTAGATGAATTTCTACATCAATGGAATTAAGGACACACTCATACACATGCATACAATACGTAGTGCATACCAGGGGACTTCATGTCAGCGATGCAGAAATCTTGAAGAGGACTAGGATCATATGCACTGGCCTGCCATGAGGCCAGCGCAAGGAGGACAACAAGAAGATGGAATGAGGAGGTGGAGGATGCCATTGTGAGTTTCTTTGGCTAAGGAGACATGGATGGATGTGTGCTTAAATAGCCCCAGATTAACAGAGAAGGTGGCGCAAGCAATAGGGTGGCGATATGCAGGAAGCCAGGAACTTTCATGTGAGTTAATAGAACAAGTCAAGTACGATCGAGAGGAACTTATTAACCGATTAAAGTAGTATCCGCTGGCTGCTAGAACGTAGTTGGTGACGCAACTTTTTAAAGTTTGCTTAATGTAATGCATGTCCGCTCCACTAAGTAACTTGATACGTGTGCCTAACTGACATATTAGATATCTTGGTTCTTTCCTTCAAATAACATGGTGTTTTCCAGACAAAGCATGAAAATTATGAACATGGAGCACTGAATTACCTTAATCGTCACCTCCATAATCATCTGGAAAAGATAACTCAGGTCAAAGTCAAGCAGGGCATCTACCTAGCTCGCTACTATTCAAAAAGCTACTCGCATGGACATATTGGTAAAAATCACTCTCAATTCTTTAACATATATACTTGGAACTTCTGTCAGTAATTTGTTTTTTGAAAGATTCTTTTGCAGGAATCCTGAAAGATATTTTTCTACCCTGCTAGGTGCTCAATCGAGCTTAATTGCAGGTTCAATTGCTCATGTTTCTTTTAAATAAATATATCCATACAAATCTGCTCCACTAAGTAACCTTAATTACATAAGCACGAGCCTGGCCAGTTACATATTTCGGACGAATTTTATGATCAAGATGTGCCACCTAACATAAGTGGATAGGGACATGGAACACAAGAGTTACACATCATCATACCCGTTGGGTATTATCCACTTCAATCTCCATAATCTATTAATAAAAAAGGTGGCCCAAGTTTTGCGTTATGGCAAAAGTGATACTCCCTCCGACTTAAAAAAAACCGTATATAACTTTTGTCTGAAGTCAAATGGTTAATAATTTTAACCAAGTAATAATACTAATTTGGTATTATAATTATTGATAGTTTTTACTATAAGCTTGGTCAAACTTCGTATCATTTGACTTCGCACAAAATTTATATGTCCTCTTTTCAAGCACGGGAGGAGTACATATTAGCCATATTGTTTGGTTCATTCAGACATCAACCTATTACGTAGTTTTAAAATTAGAACCAAATAACGGATCATGATTTGGCTCGTCATAACAGATTGTGATCCGCCGATGGTGACGCCTGTTTGTTTTATGACAACGTATTCTTTTAAGGGGATATATATGAGAGAGATTTTCCATTCAATATTTTGCCGTTTGAGATAGCCTCCGTGATTCATGTAGCAATGCAGCTTAGTTGCATGCACGTACTGAATTCATGGATATTGCGTGCAAGTAACGGAAAACGGTGACCAGTTCAACGATGTAAAAGTCAGTGATCTCTGACGACTATGAGAATATGTATAAACCTGGTAGTTGTGTTTAGGTGAACAAGCAAGATTATCATAAGTTCTTTGGGCGATATTGCGTGTAGTACACACGCCACATGCGGTTGCATTTACGTACCTACATTAATTATTTTATCGGATTTGCAAAACCACACAATCTGCTGGCGCCACTTCATTGTCATCACCAGCGTGCCGGGTCCAGTCGCATCTCCACAAATTTGATTTTCCATATCTCTCTCTCTAGCGACATCTAAATTCTAAATCAAATAATATTGTTTGGACAATGCTTGCTCACTGAGTATAATAATATGGATGGTTGACGACTGACTGAACTACTCCTGATGAAATACTTTAGTATATTATAAAGTAGTACTCCCTCTAGAAGTAAGAGAGGATTGGTGGAATAGTTGTTCATTGTATTGGTTGAGCCTCGTGGGCATATATATAGGAGTACATGGTCATCTTGGAGTACTAGGCAAGCCAGAATATTTCCTAGTCTTTCTTATGTTTCCAATCTAATCAATATACTTAACACCCCCCGCAGTCACGGGGTAGCGACGCAAACGGTGAGAATGGGGAAGAATCCGAAGGCAAGCCGATGGAACGCCCCCCCCCCCACCCCCAACAGTCATAATGGTCGATGCATCGCGGAAGTCATGACCAGAGTGGAAACCGACAAGGTTGCTTCATAATGGTCGATGCATCACAAAAATCATGGCTGGAGTGGAACCCAGCGAGGTTGCTCAAGCAAGGCGGTAGCCCTTTGTGCCGTTTGTCGACGTAGCTGAGAGCGTAGGATGGTATAGCCATGGTCGAGGTAGCCGTGCGAAGAATGTCGTGGTCGATGTCGAGTCGGGGTAGCCGGTGTCGAGGAATTCGCCGTGGACCTGGAAGAAGAACGGCGGCGGCGGCTAGGAGCGCGGCGGCGGTGCTTTCAAGTAGGCGAGGAAGAATCCGAAAGATGACAAAGACCGGCGCAGTTGTGACGTTCAGCGCCCTTAGGAAGACGGCGCGCCACATACCATACTGAGTCGGCGTGTGGACGACGAAGTGGATCAGCGTGCCATGGTGCTACGCCCGGCCGAAGAAGCGAAAGCAGGAAGCGCTGAGTTGGGGCGACGACGAGGAAGACCTCAGGGCGGCGGCAGAGACCACGAGCCACGCTTTCTACGGCCCGATGGGGCGACACAGTGGTAGTGCGAGGGTCGGTGCAGCGACGGGGGAGGCCTGGAGCAGACGACCTCGGGGCGGCAGTGGACCGCGGGCCTCAACACTACGACCCAAAGGGGCGACGCAGCGGCAGGGCGTGGATCGGTACACCTACATCCCCTACATCTGCTAGTCCACCACTATAAGAGTTCGCACGACTTAGTCAACTATGCCAGAGCCCATAATGGCTTGTGGCTGCACACGTAAGTTACTAGTATGAATAATCTTATGATCCCTTTGAGCCTGGGTGGCGGTCCCAAAAAAACAGGCAAGTCCTGGAAACCCAGGTGCCTAGACAGGCAAGTCCTGGAGTAACCAGGTGCCTCAATCCACTCAGATGTGTGTTTAAGTTGCCACCTTAGATAAACCATTAATTATCAATCTCACATCTGTCATGGATATTCACTCAAACCCAATCCACGTCACTGAGCATAGCATGGCATAATAAGCAAACGTAGAAGTAACTCCCAAGGGTTTTGTAATAGAACAGGTAATAGGTACTACCTCAACTACTTCCCGTAACCACCAATTTAATTAGATCCTAATCATGCAAGTGTTTGAGGATAGATCTAATGCATAAAACTGGGTAGTAGAAAAGATATGATCAAGTGTTACTTGCCTGCAAAGTTAATGAAGATGATTCGCACTCAAAACTCTTGATAGCTCTACTCGTCACACTCCGGTCAATCTATCGTAATCAAGCAATAGTAACCACACATAAGAGATCACTCAAAAGATCGGAAAGAACGAAGAAAACAATTCGGAAAACGTCAAAACCAAATCAAATAACTCTTGCAGCATAAAAAATTTTCTAACAGTACCAAAATTATGTGAATTTGGCCTTATCAGAAAGTTTAGGTCAAGAGCTTCGATTAGCAAAAAGAATCAACTAAATCGGAGTTACGAAACTCAAGTTATGATCAAACGAAGTTCAAATACAAATCTGTTTGAATTCAAATTTTAAATTTTCAAAAACATGTTTGAGTTGGATTACTGGATAGAGGATCAGAACGAAGAAGCGGGCGTTGGTTTCGTTGGATTCCGACTTACGAGTAAAAAGTTATGAGCGTTTGAAGATTAGGGACTAAAAAATAACACTACGGATAGGTCCCCGACGGAAATTAAAAATAAAAATCTATCGAGTTTAACGCTCGCTAAACAAAACCGGAAAGAAAACCGGCGAGAAAACCGATCTAGGGTTTCGAAAGAAAACCAAACGAAAAACCGATCTAAAAACCAAGCGAAACCAAACGAAGCGATTTAAAAACCGAACCGAGGAAAAGAAAAGGTGACGGCGCTGGGGCTAGTACCTCAAGAGGCGAGGGGCTCGCGGCGACGGGCGTTAAGGCGGCGGCGGCGGCGGCACTTGGCGGCGGCGGTGGCAAGCGGCGGCGGCGGCGCGAGTGTAGGGCGGCGGCGGCGCGGGTGTAGGGCTGCTGCTGCTACGGAGAGGAGAGGAGAGGTGTTGGTTTGAGGTGTTGAGGGGGGGGGGGGGGTGCTTGGGTATTTATATTGGGGAGGGGAGGGTTTTGCTTGGGGTAGGAGGCAAGAAATAGACTAGGATTAGGAAACAAAGAGGGAAAAGATCTAGAAACAAAACGGAATAAACGGAAGTAGGACAAAAGTCCTACTAAGATTAGGAAAAAGGAGCGGCGGTTCCCTCCTGGCTCCCTGGTTCGCGCGGTGGATGGCCTTGGCCGGCCGGCCGCTGGCTTGGCCTTGGGCCTTGGCCCTTGGCCCGGCGAGGCGCAGCGAATTTTTTTTAAACAAACAGAGAGGAAAACAAAATGATAAAACAAAATAAAATGAAAATATTATATAGGCATATAATATATTAAAATTTTTAGAAAAAGATTTCCTGCATGATGAACATTATTCTAGCATAAAATACCAAAATGACTTCAAATTAATTTCTTTCCAATTTTCTGATGTAGGGAATCATGTTACCCTATTTTCCATATATTTTGTTTTTGGAGAAAAATGTTTTGAATAAAACTCAAATAACTCCAAATTGGAAATAAATTCAAAAGAACTTTGAATTTAATTTTTTTAAAACTCCCAACTCATATTTCATTTAATTTGAAGAAGTCATTTTATCTTCTCTCGTGAAAATCATTGAGTTGCTTAAAGTTTCAGAATTGGAAATATTTTCCAAATGAAATTCAAATATTTTCAACACCCCTTGTCATTTAAATAAATGGAAGAAGTCATGTCATCTTCTCTCCAGGGTTTTGTGATGAAAAGAATTTGAATTTCCGAAGATCATAAAAGAAAAATGAAAGTTTGGGAAAGTCCTTTCATTCCCTCTCATCTAACTTTCAAAAAGTTTCGAATTCACCCACTTCACTCAAACAATCAAACAACAATCAAAACTATCTATTTGTTTATAACATTCCAAAATTTAGAATTTTGGGATGTTACAATAACGTTGCAAAACACAAGCGTGCCAGGAGACTCCTGTAAGTGGCTGTACAAGATAAAGTGAAAAAAAAATTCAAATATGAATTATTCAACCTACACATCGCCAAATTTGGATTTAGAATGTGACTTTTCTGTTGCCAAACTTTAGGCCGTAGCACAGTAGCCAACAGCCAAGACGTACATCTTGATCACCAGAGTTGATGGCAATTTAGGCCAGTCAACAAGGCTTCAAAGTCTCCAGCTGCTAGATTTGACTGTCCAATGTGCCTGTAGTAACAAATAATATAGTATCAGGTACCAACTGAGAAAAAGCAAGAACACTAGTCCATTGGTAACCTTATATTGCACTACTAACATACATAGCTTTTAACTTACTGATTTTGTAACAAAAATACGGACGGCTCGCCAATATATAGCTAGAGTAAGCAAAATCGTAAATTCAGATTCTACACTTTCAACCAACAACAGCTGTCCCTGCCTATGTTGGCAGCTGGATATGTACAACTCGAAAGAAAAATCGAATGGTCCAAATCTCACGATATGTAATCAGAAGATATTCTTACCTGTTGAAACGTTTCGACACATTAGCAACTCAAAGCAGATTGTTATCCCAATGCATCGTGCAAGACTTCAGCTCCATCACATCCACCAACATTGGTTATCCCTAGAAGCATAAGAATTCTACTAGTGAAAGTGCCAGGCAAAGACAAATGGATAATGGAAGGCACAAATAAGTCCGTTACATAGTTGAGCCGGCAAACATAACTTGACTAATATAACTCTAGTTGCAGATTTTGAACCTTGAGGGTACATTCCCACCCTTCAACCAAATGAACAAAATTTCCCTTCATTTGTTTGAACTAAGGAGGGTACCCTAAAGGTTCCAAATTTGCATCCTTAAAAATAAACTCTTAATTTTTATAGATGAATTATATAGCCCAGCTTTGGTACTAGCAATATATAAACAAAACAACATCTATTGTAAATGCAAGGAATGTCCCTGAGTTTACCTAGATACTTCACAATAGAAGTACTACATATATTGTGGATAAGGAATGCTCCTAAAAGCGGTACACTCAGCTACTTCACAATGATAGAATTTAGCTGATAAGAAGAACCGCGACATGGTCTAGATTTATCTCATGTAAACTTGCATACCAAGCATACAAAATTAGGAAAACACACCAAACTAATAAACTTTAGCAACAAATTAGTAAGACCGAGCATGAGCAATTACCTAGGGAATAAAAAGCTGTGAAAGGATGGTAGTCAATGATATAGCTTGTTTGATGAAGTTTTTTGGGTTGCATTGACATAAGATGAACCATGTAGACACTTGCGTTCACATATATAAAAATCACCAAGACGACCTTGAAAGGACTGGAGTGACAGCCACCATGCACGTGGCCCTGGTCGTGGGCAGCACAGAGCACCGCCCCGTTAACGTAGTGTAAAACCTTTTTGAACTCAGGCGGAATGGCCACGCGGCGCTGCTCGTGAGTGACAGGGGCGCACACCACGATCTCCATGGATGCAGAGTCAATGATGAGGACACGACCGTGGCGACATCCGAGCACGTAGTTCTCGTGGGGGTCCCGCCAAGTGCACCGTGGTTGTGGCTGCAGCTGTAGGGTCCAAGGTTGAAGCGCTTACAAGGGATGCGGTCGGGAGCATCAAGGACGGGGGTGAACACGGCGTTGTGGTAGTGCCCGAAGAAGCCAAGAAGGGGCGGCTTCCGGTGGTGCTCGTAGAAGCTGAGGAGGAACCTGGGGTTGATGACGAGGCGCCGCCACTGCTTGCAGACAGCGGAGGCGCGCGGGAGAGATGACGGCTGCGGCGGGAGGCGGAGGAGGATCTCCCAAAGGAGATCATCGTCGTCTGGCAGGAGCTGCCGTGGCGACGGCAGGTTATGCCAGGGCCCTTGCTCTCGCTCATGGTGGTGGGACGTACGAGGAACGGGGATCGAAGACGCTGGGGCCAAAGGCAAGGTTTGATTTCTAGTCTGGCACGATCGATCCTAGGAAGGCTGGGTATATTACCAGTAAAAACAGAGAAAAACATTGAAGATCTTTGGCATCGTAATTTGTTGGGGTGGGAATCGTGGGATAGCTGAATGCTACTAACGTCTCGCTTTCAGCTTTTAGAAGATGAAGAAGACATGAATATCAAGCTAATGACAAGGATATGATTCACCCAAGCACTGAATGAATCACACTGAACGGTATGCTCACAATGTTCGTGCATGGAAAACAAGGGGTCTACACGAAACTACCAAAGTTCCAATAAACAAGTCGATCTTTTGTCTGTTGAAAACACCAGTTCCAGCAGAGTAGTTCAATAATTCACAGCTGTGAATTGATAATAAACCAGAATGTCACCAGACTGCCAATTGGGCATTAAACTTGATCATCTGATAGTCAACACTTGACAGAATACTTGATCATCTCGTAGTCAACACACAAGTTTAACGACCATTTCTACACAAGACAGTTTTACCCGAGGACCATGGTGCACTATCACATCAAACTTGCTGACTAAATCAGGAAATGGAACGGAGTACTTCTCATGATACGTGAAGGGTAGTAGGGTAGCCTTGTCAGAATTTTTTATTTGATCAATCCTTCTCGCTTAGTTCATTCCTCAATAGTTCCTAGTCTGTACTATGTATGTTGCAAAATAAGTGTGCTATGTCAAAAAATATTAAGATCTGTCAATTAAGACTTGCGACATGCCTTGCAAGCTGAAATCCACTACACTAGAGACTTCTTTTTTCCTGATGATCAACATTACAGACTTGGCTAGACTAAGATACACTCCCTCTGCAAACAAATTAGTGATCTAAAACGCCTTATATTTGTTTACACAGGGAATACTTAGTAGCATATACACATTGGGACCATATTGCTGTGAAAACCAACTTGTACATTACTTGGGCAACATGGAATTCCTAGGTTTATGTATTCAAATCCTTTACCCAGAGAAAACAAAATCACCAAAGGTACACGAAAAACATAATACTAGAACCTATGATGCATACATGGTTACACATAGTTTATGAACAAGATATGTGAACTCAATGTTCCTGGCTTTTATCTCCTAGGACACACATTCAACACTGGCAGCAAGATAATTTTCATAAAAAATTCCAAATCTAACAAACTAACGTTGAAGATGTTCCTCCCCTGTTGAACCATTTTAGCACCTTGGCACATCAAACAATACAATTAGGCAACATTTAAGCTCCATCACATCCACCGGCATCACCTATATTTAGACAGGTAAGAAGTCAGGCAATTCTGATAATTTTTCAGATAAGAATAAATGATTAAGAGAAAGTAACAGAGTCAGATGAAGCGACAAATGCAACTTGATATAAATAGCCCACTTGCATAGCAAATTTCTACATGTGTTTAGGAGATAACTTTTGGATACTTGCAATAGCTAATCAACCACATATATGTTGTAAAATTCAAATAATATTCTATAAAAATATTTAGCTACATCATAATGAAGAATTTAGCTGAGGGATATACAAATGTTTTCAAAATACTTCTCATGTAAACTAGTACCTGTCAAGCGAACAAAAATTAAAATGCCCAAACTAATAAACTCTAGCAACAAAAGAGATATCGGCTATTCAACCTCAAATAAATCGAGCCTGATTAGAGATAAGAAATTCAATATATTTCTATGTGCTGCAAATGTACCGGTCACTTACAGCAGGCATCATTAACAAGTGTAATTAAAAAGTATTTCAGAAGAAGTTATGGATGCAATGAGGGTCATTGCTATGGTGTTCATTAAGAGTAATAACAAGTGCAAAACAGATACATACACCAATAAAAAGAATAGAACTAGTTATGAGGTCCAAACATGGCAACTGAGTTGCTCATTTGACACTTGATTTGGTATATCTACAAAGAGTGAGTCAGCTACATTGCATGGTAGAGCTGCAACTCCATCTATCTAGCAAAGGTCATTTGCAAACTAAGATTAGTTGTTACTTACTAGCACACTTACGAAACACAATAAAAGTATTATGGCAACAGTGTACAAAATATTACATAGATTGGACTACAAAAGCATTAAGACGAAAGATGAGCAATCACCTCATAAATAGAAACCCGTAAAAGAATGACATTGATTGATATAATAGGTTTTATAAAATCTTCTGGATTTCATTGACTTAAGTTCAACTGTGTAGACATTGGCGTCTACAGCATGTAAAAATATAACATCATTATCCTCATCGTACCCCAGTATTTTCATGTGTATCATCGTTCCCTCAATCCAAGGAGCGAGCAAGAATATCATGCATTTCAAGAGTCTTCTCTAGTAACCATGCAATTAACCTTCCTCCGCCACATTTGGAGTCCATGAGAAGCAAATGTGGCGAGACCAAGAGAACCATCCCTTGCTCAGATGACTTGGTGTCTGGGGTTATGATCCAGACCAGGAGGTCTGTTGATCATAGCTAGGCTTTTCTTATCCAAATCAAACTCAACAATATCCTCTGTGAGACTAGCCAAAGCCACGACTTGTAGGTTGGTTCTCACGTACTAGTAAAGGCACCTGCCAATAAGGATCCCATGATCACCTACACCACAGAGTAAACACATGCGGTGGGTCGATTATCCTCTTCTTGCAAGGATATCAAGACAACCTTGAAGGGGTTAGAGTGGCGTCTGCCATGCACGTGTTCATGGCCGTCGGGAGATAGCCCAATCCGAGCTCTGGTGGGATGACAACACGATGTTGTTCGCCGGCGATGTGGTCGCACACAACGACCTCTCTCGACACGAAATCTAAGAGGAGGACCCTGCCGTGGCGGCACCAGAATTTCGGATTTCGTTTTTTGATTTTTACCGGTCCTGGACGAAATGGGCGAAATTCGGATTTTTCGGATTTTTCCGGAAAATCTCGGACGAAAATCATAAAACAAAATTTGAATTTTGAGACGAAAACTGAACGAAAAATGGGCGAAATTTGCCTAGAGTTTTGAAATACAACAGAACAACAAATGAACTAGCTACAGATCTTCACAAATGAAAAGCTAGCTACAGATCTTGCAACATGAGCCAGCATACATGCATGTACAAGATTAGAGGAACATTGTTGCAGTACGTCAGTACCATGTCCAGCTTGCCGGAAACCAGCGTGCAGCTTCCGCGCCGGGCACTGCCTAAGCCCGACTGGATGCGCCAGATGCTGCTGCTCCTGTGGAGCCGTTCAACGCCTCGAGCCCACCTGCCCGACATCGGTTGTGCGGCCGTGCTCCATGGCGCTGCCACCACCGGCCCATGGACGGGAAAGAGACTGGGAGGGAGGAGATTGGGAGGGAGGGAGACGAGCTGGATGGGAGGAGGCGGCGCTGCACCGCGCCCGCCTCACTCGCTAGGGTTTCGTTGCCCACCGCCCGCTCAGTCGGATGGAGACAGGAAAAGTGAATTTTAGGGTTAGGCGGAGATGAATTCGTGTTTTTATACCACAGGGGGGTTTGTGTGGGCTGTAGTAGACCATGGGCTGGGCTGTGAGTTTAAAAGTGGCCGAATTTTTTGGGCCGGTACACCCTATTACCGGGCCCTAACGAGATGGCCGAAAATCGCTGGAATTTCGGTTTTCTCGGACGAAATCCAAAACTTTGGGCGGCACCCGAGCAGATAGATGCGGTGGGCGCTGTAATAACGTCCGAGGGAGAAGCGATCTGGTGGGACGCGGTTCGGAGGGTCGAGGACGGGGGTGTACACGATCTCCTTATACCGGTGATGGAAGATGCCGAGAAGGGGCGGCCTGCTTCTCCGGTGTTGAGAAGATGCCGAGAAGAAGCGGCGGGTGAACTTGGGGTCGGTGGCGACGGATCGCCAGAGCCTGCAGACGGCGGAGGCACACGGGAGCGAGGAGGGATCTGGCGGGAGGCGGAGGAGGAATTCCCTGACCAGATCCTCATCGTCTGGCAGGGAGGCAGGCGCTGCCTGTGAGGCGCCTTGGAGGCAGATCGCTTCGGTGTGGTCCTCGCTCATGTCGAATCAAGATAGAACTGCAGGCTGGACTTTTGTTTTTGTTCAGAAGACGTATTATTGGGCCCAGGCGAAGTATAATTAGACCTAGAGAAGTGCTTGCTGCGAGACTGAAGAAACATAATTGGGTCGAGGTACACTTGGTTCTTGAGCGAGATTTCTTTTGTTCTGCAACTTTTTTTTGAGAACCATGGTTGACTACACCATGGTGGGGTTACATTCAGCCAACATAACATTCTGAGCTAATTTTTTTAAATAATACATTTTTAAATTAATTTGCATAAATATTACGCCAATATTTTTATTTTCAAAAATAATACACCATTGGCCTGCTGCAGGCTGACAGCCAAGTCGGCCCACCGCAGCCGATTGGCTTCTACGCCCGCAGCAAGTCGACTGGGACTAATTGGCTTATTCTTGCGGCTAGCTGGGCGATCGAAAGCCAATCAGCCTGTGGTGGGCCGACCAGGTGCATGTGGCCATTTTTCTTTTTCTGCTTTTGGTTTTAGTTGTTGTTTTCTATTTATTCTACCTATCAAATGAATCTGATTTGTGTTGAAACTTTTTGCATAAATTAATAGCAATATTAATGAACCACATATAATTTTTCATAATTTTTTAAAAACCACATATTAACAATTTTATTTGATAGCTCCTGGTGAATATAGATAGGGTTTAAATTTATCTATCCAAATTGATTTTTTTTATTTTTATAGATGTTAAAATATTGAGGAGAATAGTTTAAAATTTTCTGTGAAAAAATTTGAGAATACTTTTTTGGCTTATGAAACAATTTGAGGAAAATTATTTTTTAGCTTATGAAACAATTTGAGAATACTTTTTTGGCTTATGAAACAATTTAAGAATCTTCCTCAAATTGATTCACAAAAATTGTTTCATATTGCTTCAAATTGTTTCATAAGCCAAAAACATTTCCTGAAATTGTTTCACAAAACTGTTTAAACCATTCTCCTCAATATTTCAACATTTATAAAAATAATAAAAAATCAATTTGGATAAATAAATTTAAACCATATCTATATTCACCAGGAGCTATCAAATACAAATGTAAAATATGTGGTTTTCCAAAAATTATGAAAATTTATATGTGGCATGTTAATATTGCTAGTAATTTATGCAAAATGTTTCAACACAAACCAGATTCATTTGATAGTTAGAAGAACTAGAAAACAACAACTAAAACCAAAAACAGAAAAGAAAATCATTACATGATCTAGTCGGCCCACCACAGCCGATTGGCTTCCAGCCATTCGCAGCAGTTCGACCAGATTGATTGGTTCGCAGCAATTAGCCTTATTTGGCTGGTCGATCGAAGCTAATCGGCTCATGTGGGCCGACTAGGCCCAGTCAGCGTGCAGCAGGCCGATTGTGTATTATTTTTAAAAATAAAAATATCGGCATAATATTTATGCAAAATAATTAAAAAATGTATTATTTAAAAAAATTTAGCACATTCTAAGAGAGTACAGGGTATCTTATATCAGACACTAATACATGGTTGGCTGACCTGCATCTGTCCGGTGTCTGCAAGTCTCGTCCAAGCCTGGCGCAGTCAATCTCCACTGCCAGATGACCTCTGTAAACTTTTGCCAGTTCTGTTAGACCCATGAGCAGCACCGAGGCTTCTGCTTCCTCCACTGAGTGGCACCGGGGAAGACGTTGACCCGCTGAGACGTAAACACTTCCTCGACAGTCTCTAGCCACTGCACCCTCCAGGCCTCACCCGTCCCCTCCAGAAAGCTTGCGTCGCTATTCAGTCTAGCCATTCCTGGGCGGGGGGCGATCTAGCCTTTGGGTTCAGTGGGAGTCGGCTTGCATGCCATGCTGTTGAACATGGATGCATGTTTATTCGACTCGCTCGAATCCGGGGCGCTCAGGGCAATCAACAGATCATCATTGAGCCGAGTAACAGTTGTACTGCTCCTGAGACCGTATCTTTGTCGTCTCCATGAATGGCATTATTCCTTAAACTCCAGCACTGCCATAGGATTAATAGAATTCTGTTTCAGACTGCCTCCGGATTAGCAAGAAGTATATTATGTAAACAATCCAGACCCGCTTGGTTGAATTCACCCTCTTTGGAAAATTCCAGTGCTTTCGCATCGCGTGCCTTAAAGTCCTGCTTCTGGTACACGGCATTGTGGCATGAAACTCATCTTCTTTTTCCACTCCGTAAATATCACACACATCCTCCTCCACCATAGTTCTTCAGTATGAGTTATGCTTAGTAACTAGAGATGCAGTAACCACTCTCCATCCAAAGATCTTCACTTTATCTGGAATTTTGCTCTCCATATCACGTCCCAAATGCTTCGGTCTCCTGGGTCACTAGTGGAGCTTGTTGCCATGCTCTTCCCATCTCTTTTCAATGCATCCACAAGTTTGTATGCACTCCTCACGGTAAAGACTCCCGTGTTCTCGTAGTGCTATGCCACACAGTCCTCCATCCTATTTGTCGGGATCTTGATTTTGCATATCTCCTCCGCATCAATGGCATGGAATATTTGTCTCACCAGCTCTTCGTTCCAATCATTTGACTCTGGTATGATGAATTGACTCACCCATCTAAGTCTTGACCTTCTTATAGAAGTGGCCACCTTCAAACCCTCGTCCCAAGGGATCCATTGGTCTCTTGTGATTTGGATTTTCCTCCCATCACCCACGCGCCAAATGCAGCGGTGTAACCTCTCTATTTTCGCGGCAATTATCTACTTAAACATGGTGCTCAATACTATATATTATTATTCAATGATATGTGATTATCTATGATGTTTCAGTAGATCTGTTTTGTCCTATGGGTTGATTGATGATCATGATTCGTTTGAGTTGTATATTTTATTTTGGTGTTGTCCTACGGTGCCCTCTGTGTCGCGAAAACATGAGGTATCCCCGCTTTAGGGTGTTGCAACACGTTCATGATTCACTTATGGTAGGTGGCTAGAGTGACAGAAGCTTACGTCCGAGTAAGGTAGTTGTTGCGTATGGGATAAAGAGGACTTGATACATAATGCGATGGTTGGGTTTTACCCTAATGATCTTTGGTAGTTGCGGATGCTAGCTAGATTTCCAATCATAAGTGCATATGATCCAAGTACGGAAAGTATGTTAGATCATGCCTCTCCCTCATATAGAATTGCAATAATGATTACTAGTTTAGTTATCGATCGCCTAGGGACAAATAACTTTCTTGTGTGACAAAAGCTTTCTATTACACTACTAAATTTATTATCTTGCAATTTATTCATATTTTTATTCTCGCAAAGTATTTCTAGTTTTATACTTGTTCTAGGTAAACCAAACGCTAAGTGTGCATAGAGTTGTATCTGTGGTCAATAGAACTTGAGGAAATATTTGTTCTACCTTTAGGTCCTTGTTGGGTTCGACACTCTTATTTATCGAAAAGGCTACAAATGACCCCCTATACTTGTGGGTTATCAGGTTCCCCTTTTCCTCCGGCGATTCTGGTGGAGTCCACGTTTTTGAATCTTCACCGGCGGCAAGCTCTCTTCCCGTGGCGGAGATCTGTACCCTGGTTTGTCACACACGCTTGCTTGCATGGTGGATCCATAGTCAAAGACGATTGAGATCGGGAATGATGGAGGTGAGGAGGGAGGCGGATCGGGAGTAGACCATGTTGGAAATATGCCCTAGAGGCAATAATAAAATGGTTGTTATTATATTTCCTTAATAATGACACAAAGTTTTTTTCATGCTATAATTGTATTGATCAGAAACTCAAATACATGTGTGAATACATAAACAAATACCAAGTCCCTATTAAGCCTCTACTAGACTAGCTCGTTGATCAAAAAAGGGCTAAGGTTTCCTGACCATAGACATAAGTTGTCATTTGATGACGGGATCACATCATTAGGAGAATGTTATGATGGACAAGACCCATCCGTTAGCATAGCATATGATTGTTCAATTGATTGCTACTACTTTCTTAATGTCAAATACATGTTTCTTCGACCATGAGATCATGCAACTCCCGGACTCCAGAGGAATGCCTTGTGTGTATGAAACGTCACTTCGTAATTGGATGATCATAAAGGTGCTCTACAGGTATCTCTGAAGCTGTCTGCTGAGTTTGCATGGATTGAGATTGGGTTTTGTCATTCCGTATGACGGAAAGGTATCTCTGGGCCCTGTCGGTAATATAGCATCACAAGAAGCTCGGAAGCAAAGTAACTAAGGAGTTAGTTAAAAGATGATTTATTACAGAACGCGTAAAGAGACTTGCCGGTAACGAGACTGAACTAGGTATGGAGATATCGATGATCGAATCCCGGGCAAGTAACATACTGACGGACAAAGGGAACTATGTATGTTGTCATAAAGGTTCGACCGATAAAGATATCAGTAGAATATGTAGGAAACAATATGTGCATCCAGGTCCCGCTATTGGTTATGGACCAGAGAAGTGTCTCGGTCATGTCTACATCATTCTCGAACCCGTAGGGTCCGCATGCTTAACGTTCAGAGGCGATATAATATTATATGAGTTATGTATGTTGGTGACCAAATGTTATTCGTGTTGGGAAACGTAGTAATTTCAAAAATTTTCCTACGATCACGCAAGACCATGGTGATGGTATAGCAACGAGAGGGAAGAGTGTCCGTCCACGTACCCTCGTAGACCGAAAGCGGAAGCGTTATAACAACGCGGTTGATGTAGTCGTACGCCTTCACGATCCGACCGATCCAAGCACCGAACGACGTCGGCACCTCCGAAGTTACGCACACGCTCAGCTCGATGACGATCCCGGACTCCGATCCAAAGAAAGTGTCGGATGAGTTCCACAAGACGACGGCGTGATGACGATGTTGATGCTCCACCGACGAGGGCTTCGCCTAAGCACTGCGACGATATGACTTCTCCGGGCGCAGGCTTCGCCTAAGCTCTCACGACAATATGACCGAAGTGGAATATGGTGGAAGGGGCACCGCACGGCTAAGGAAAGATCCAGATCAACTTGTGTGTATTGGGGTGCCCCTGCCCCGTATATAAAGGAGACAAGGGGAGGTGGCGGCCCTAGAGGAGGCGCGACTAAGGAGGAGTCCTACTCCCACCGGAGTAGGACTCCCTTCTCCTAGTTGGAGTAGGATTGGGGAGGAAAGGGGAAGGCGCCGCCTCTCCTTGTCCTATTCGGACTGGAAGGGGAGGGGCGCAGCCCACCTGGCCGGCCCTTCTCCTTCTCCCTCAAGGCCCATGAGGGCCCATATACCCCGGGGGTTCCGGTAACCCCGGTGTTCGGTAACATCCTGTTTTCACTCGGAACCATTCAAGTCCAAACATAGGCTTCCAATATATCAATCTTTATGTCTCGACCATTTCGAGACTCCTCGTCATGTCCGTGATCACATCCGGGACTCGAACAACCTTCGTGCATCAATACTTATAAACTCATTATGAACCGCCATCGAAGCGTTAAGCGTGCGGACCCTACGGGTTCGAGAACTATGTAGACATGACCTAGAACCATTCTCGGTCAATAACCAATAGCGGAACCTGGATGCCCATATTGGTTCCTACATATTCTACGAAGATCTTTATCGGTCAAACCGCATAACGACATACGTTGTTCCCTTTGTCATCGGTATGTTACTTACCCGAGATTCGATCGTCGGTATCCAATACCTAGTTCAATCTTGCATCTTGGTAAGTCTCTTTACTCGTTCCGTAATACATCATCTCACAACTAACTCATTAGTTGTAATGCTTGCAAGGCTTAAGTGATGTGCATTACCGAGAAGGCTCGAGATACCTCTCCGACAATCGGAGTGACAAAACCTAATCTCGAAATACGCCAACCCAACAAGTACCTTTGGAGACACCTGTAGTACTCCTTTATAATCACCCGATTCGTTGTGACGTTTGGTAGCACCCAAAGTGTTCCTCCGTAAACGGAGTTGCATAATCTCATAGTTACAGGAACATGTATGGGTCATGAAGAAAGCATTAACATACTAAGCGATCAAGTGTTAAGCTAACGGAATGGGTCATGTCAATCAGATCATTCTTCTAATGATGTGACCTTGTTAATCAAATAACAACTCCTTGTTCATGGTTAGGAAACATAACCATCTTTGATTAACAAGCTAGTCAAGTAGAGGCATACTAGTGACATACTGTTTGTCTATATATTCACACATGTATTATGTTTCCGGTTAATACAATTCTAGCATGAATAATAAACATTTATCATGATATAAGGAAATAAATAATAACTTTATTATTGCCTCTAGGGCATATTTCCTTCAGTCTCCCACTTGCACTAGAGTCAATAATCTAGATTACAAAGTAATGATCCTAACACCCATGGAGTCTTGGTGCTGATCATGTTTTGCTCGTGGAAGAGGCTTAGTTAACGGGTCTCGCAACATTCCGATCCGTATGTATTTTGCAAATCTCTATGTCTCCCACTTGGACTTGGTCCCGAATGGAATTGAAGCGTCTCTTGATGTGCTTGGTCCTCTTGTGAAATCTGGATTCCTTTGCCAAGGCAATTGAACCAGTATTGTCACAGAAGATCTTCATCGGTCCCGATGCACTAGGTATAACACCTAGATCGGAAATGAACTCTTTCATCCAGACTCCTTCATTTGCTGCTTCCGAAGCAGCTATGTACTCCGCTTCACATGTAGATCCCGCCACGACGCTTTGTTTAGAACTGCACCAACTGACAGCTCCACCGTTTAATAAAAACACGTATCCGGGTTGCGATTTAGAATCGTCGGGATCGCTGTCAAAGCTTAACGTCGACGTAACCATTTACGACTAGCTCTTTGTCACCTCCATATACGAGAAACATATCCTTAGTCCTTTTCAGGTATTTCAGGATGTCTTTGACCGCTGTCCAGTGATCCATTCCTGGATTACTTTGGTACCTTCCTGCCAAGCTTATAGCTAAGCATACGTCAGGTCTGGTACACATCATTGCATACATGATAGAGCCTATGGCTGAAGCATAGGGAACATCTTTTATTTTCTCTCTATCTTCTGCTGTGGTCGGGCATTGAGTCTTACTCAATCTTACACCTTGCAACATGTGCAAAAACCTTTCTTTGCCTGATCCATTTTGAACTTTTTCAAAATTTTATCAAGGTATGTGCTTTGTGAAAGTCCAATTAAGCGTCTTGATCTATCTCTATAGATCTTGATGCCCAATATGTAAGCAGCTTCACCGAGGTCTTTCATTGAAAAACTTTTATTCAAGTATCCTTTTATGCCATCCAGAAATTCTATATCATTTCCAATTAATAATATGTCGTCCACATATAATATCAGAAATGCTACTGAGCTCCCACTCACTTTCTTGTAAATACAGGCTTCTCCAAAAGTGCAGTATAAACCCATATGCTTTGATCACACTATCAAAGCGTTTATTCCAACTCCGAGAGGCTTGCACTGCACCATAAATTGATCGTTGGAGCTTGCACACTTTGTTAGCACCTTTTGGATCGACAAAACCTTCTGGTTGCATCATATACAACTCTTCTTCTAGAAATCCATTCAAGAATGCAGTTTTTACATCCATTTGCCAAATTTCATAATCATAAAATGCGGCAATTGCTAACATGATTCAGACAGACTTAAGCATCGCTACGGGTGAGAAAGTCTCATCGTAGTCAACCCCTTGAACTTGTCGAAAACCTTCGCAACAAGTCGAGCTTTGTAGACGGTTACATTACCATCGGCGTCACCTTCTTCTTAAAGATCCATTTATTTTCAATGGCTTGCCGATCATCGGGCAAGTCAACCAAAGTCCATACTTTGTTCTCATACATGGATCCCATCTCAGATTTCATGGCTTCCAGCCATTTCATGAATCTGGGCTCACCATCGCTTCTTCATAGTTTGTAGGTTCGCCATGGTCAAGTAACATGACTTCCATAATAGGATTACCGTACCACTGCAAGTGCGTATTTTATTCTGATTGACCCACGAGGTTCAAGAGTAACTTGATCTCAAGCTTCATGATCATCATCATTAGTTTCTTCACTAATTGGTGTAGTTGTCACAGGAACCATTTCTTGTGATGAACTACTTTCCAATAAGGGTGCAGATACAGTTATCTCATCAAGTTCTACTTTCCTCCCACTCACTTCTTTCGAGAGAAAACTCCTTCTCTAGAAAGGACCCGAATTTAGCAACGAAAATCTTGCCTTCAGATCTGTGATAGAAGGTGTACCCAACAGTCTCCTTTGGGTATCCTATGAAGACACATTTTTCCGATTTGGGTTCGAGCTTATCTGGTTGAAGTTTCTTTACATAAGCATCGCAGCCCCAAACTTTAAGAAACGACAACTTTGGTTTCTTGCCAAACCACAGTTCATAAGGCGTCGTCTCAACGGATTTTGACGGTGTCCTATTTAACGTGAATGCGGCCGTCTCTAAAGCATAACCCCAAAACGACAGCGGTAAATCGGAAATAGACATCATTGATCGCACCATATCTAGTAAAGTACGACGATTACGGCTCGGACACACCATTTCTCCGTGGTGTTCCGGTGGCGTGAGTTGCAAACTATTCCACATTGTTTCAAATGTAAACCAAACTCGGAACTCAAATATTCTCCTCCACGATCAGATCGTAGGAATTTTATTTTCTTGTTACGATGATTTTCCACTTCACTCTGAAATTCTTTGAACTTTTCAAATGTTTCAGATTTGTGTTTCATTAAGTAGATATACCCATATCTGCTCAAATCATCTGTGAAGGTGAGAAAATAACGATACCCGCTTGGCGTGCCTCAACATTCATTGGACCACAAACATCAAGATGTATGATTTCCAATAAATGCTGTTCGCTCCATAGTTCCGGAGAACGGCGTTTTGGTCATCTTGCCCATGAGGCACGGTTCGCAAGTACCAAGTGATTCATAATCAAGTGATTCCGAAGCCCATCAAGATGGAGTTTCTTCATGCGTTTTACACCGATATGAGCTAAACGGCGGTGCCACAAATAAGTTGCACTATCATTATCAACTCGCATCTTTTGGTTTCAACATTATGAATATGTGTATCACTACCGCCGAGATTCAACAAGAATAGACCATTCTTCAAGGGTGCATGACCATAAAAGATATTATTCATATAAATAGAACAACCATTATTCTCTGATTTAAATGAATAACCGTCTCGCATTAAACAAGATCCAGATATAATGTTCATGCTCAACGCTGGCACCAAATAACAATTATTTAGGTCTAAAACTAATCCCGAAGGTAGATGTAGAGGTAGCGTGCCGACCGCGATCACATTGACTTTGGAACCATTTCCCACGCCGCATCGTCACCTCGCCCTTTGCCAAAGGCTCGCCTATTCCGTAGTCCCCTGCTTCGAAAGTTGCAAATATTAGCAATGTAACCAGTATCAAATACCCAGGTGCTACTACGAGCTCTAGTAAGGTACACATCAATGACATGTATATCACATATACCTTTGTTCACCTTGCCATCCTTTTTATCCGCCAAATACTTGGGCAGTTCCGCTTCCAGTGTCCGGTCTGCTTGCAGTAAAAACACTCGATTTCAGGCTTAGGTCCAGACTTGGGTTTCTTCTCTTGATCAAGAACTTTCTTGCTGTTCTTTTGAAGTTTCCTTCTTCTTCCCTTTGCCCTTTTCTTGAAACTAGTGGTCTTGTTGACCATCAACACTTGATGCTCTTTCTTGATTTCTACCTCCGCAGCTTTTAGCATCGCGAAGAGCTCGTGAATTGTCTTAGTCATCCCTTGCATATTATAGTTCATCACGAAGCTCTTGTAGCTTGGTGGCAGTGATTGGAGAATTATGTCAATGACACTATCATCCAGAAGATTAACTCCCAGCTGAATTAAGTGATTGTTATACCCAGACATTTTGAGTATGTGCTCACCGACGTAACTATTCTCCTCCATCTTGCAGCTATAGAACTTATTGGAGACTTCATATCTCTCAATCCGGCATTTGCTTGAAATATTAACTTCAACTCCTGGAACATCTCATATGCTCCATGACGCTCAAAACGCGTCGTTGAAGACCCGGTTCTAAGCCGTAAAGCATGGCACATCGAACTATAGAGTAGTCATCAGCTCGCTTTGCCGACGCTCATAACTTCTCGCTCAAAGATCCGCAGCAGCCTGTCACCCGGCGGTGCTTCCAGGGCGTAATTTTTTCGTGCAGCAATGAGGATAATCCTCGTTACGGACCCAGTCCGTGTAATTGCTACCATCATCTTTCAACTTTGCTTTCTCAAGGAACGCATTAAAATTCAACGGAACAACAAAGACGAGCCATCTATCTACAGTAAACATAGACAAGCAAAATACTATCAGTACTAAGTTCATGATAAATTTAAGTTCAATTAATCAGATTAAAAACTCCCACTTAGACAGACATCTCACTAGTCATCTCCGTGATCACGTGATACCGATCAACTAAACCGGGTCCGATCATCACGTGAGACGGAGTAGTTTCAACGGTGAACATCACTATGTTGATCATATCTACTATATGATTCACGCTCGACCTTTCGGTCTCCGTGTTCGAGGCCATATCTGTTATATGCTAGGCTCGTCAAGTTTAACTCGAGTATTCTGCGTGTGCAACTGTTTTGCACCGTTGTAGATGGACGAGAACTTATCACACCCGATCATCACGTGGTGTCCGGGTACTACGAACTTTGGCAACGGTGCATACTCGTGGAGAACACGTCTTGATAATTTTTAGTGAGAGATCATCTTATAATGCTACCGTCAATCAAAGCAAGATAAGATGCATAAAGGATAAACATCACATGCAATCAATATAAGTGATATGATATGGTCATCATCATCTTGTGCTTGTGATCTCCATCGCCAAGCACCGTCATGATCACCATCGCCACCGGCGCGACACCTTGATCTCCATCGTAGCATCGTTGTCGCCTCGCCAATCTTATGCTTCCACGACTATCACTACCGCTTAGTAATAAAGTAAAGCATTACATCGCGATTGCATTGCATACAATAAAGCGACAACCATATGGCTCTCGCCATTGCCGATAACTCGGTTACAAAACATGATCATCTCATACAATAAAATTTAGCATCATGTCTTGACCATATCACATCACAACATGCCCTGCAAAAACAAGTTAGACGTCCTCTACTTTGTTGTTGCAAGTTTTACGTGGCTGCTACGGGCTGAGCAAGAACCGTTCTTACCTACGCATCAAAACCCCAACGATAGTTTGTCAAATAGACTCCGTTTTAACCTTCTCAAGGACCGGCATAGCCACACTCGGTTCAACTAAAGGTGGAGCGACAGTCTTCCGCACGCCAGCTATGTGCACAGCACGTCGAGGGCCCCGGTCTCGCGGAAGCGTCCGCGTAAGGTTGGTCCGGATCGTCGCGTCCAACAATACCGCTGAACCAAAGTATGACATGCTGGTAGGCAGTATGACTTGTATCGTCCACAACTCACTTGTGTTCTACTCGTGCAAATAACATCAAACCATAAAAACCTAGGCTCGGATGCCACTGTTGGGAAACGTAGTAATTTCAAAAAATTTCCTACGATCACGCAAGACCATGGTGATGGTATAGCAACGAGAGGGAAGAGTGTCCGTCCACGCACTCGTGAGACCGAAAGCGAAGCGTTATAACAACGCTGGTTGATGTAGTCGACGCCTTCACGATCCGACCGATCCAAGCACCGAACGACGGCACCTCCGAAGTTACGCACACGCTCAGCTCGATGACGCATCCCGGACTCCGATCCAAAGAAAGTGTCGGGATGAGTTCCACAAGACGACGGGCGTGATGACGATGTTGATGCTCCACCGACGCAGGGCTTCGCCTAAGCACCGCGACGATATGACTTCTCCGGCGAGGGCTTCGCCTAAGCTCTACGACAATATGACCAAGTGGAATATGGTGGAAGGGGCACCGCACACGGCTAAGGAAAGATCCAGAGATCAACTTGTGTGTATTGGGGTGCCCCTGCCTCAGATATAAAGGAGACAAGGGGAGGTGGCCGGCCCTAGAGGAGGCGCGACTATGAGGAGTCCTACTCCCACCGGAGTAGGACTCCCCTTCTCCTAGTTGGAGTAGGATTGGGAGGGGAAAGGGGAAGGCGCCGCCTCTCTCCTTGTCCTATTCGGACTGGAAGGGGAGGGGGCGCGCAGCCCACCTGGCCGGCCCTTCTCCTTCTCCTCAAGGCCCATGAGGGCCCATATACCCCGGGGTTCCGTAACCCCGGTGTTCCCAGAACATCCTGCTTTCACCGGAACCATTCAAGTCCAAACATAGTCTTACAATATATCAATCTTTATGTCTCGACCATTTAGAGACTCCTCGTCATGTCCGTGATCACATCCTGGACTCCGAACAATCTTCGGTGCATCAATACTTATAAACTCATTATGAACCGCCATCGAAACGCTAAGCGTGCGGACCCTACGGGTTCGAGAACTATGTAGACATGACCTAGAACCATTCTCGGTCAATAACCAATAGCGGAACCTGGATGCCCATATTGGTTCCTACATATTCTCTGAAGATCTTTATCGGTCAAACCGCATAACGACATACGTTGTTCCCTTTGTCATCGGTATGTTACTTTACCCGAGATTTGATCGTCGGTATCCAATACCTAGTTCAATCTACATCGGTAAGTCTCTTTACTCGCTCCGTAATACATCATCTCACAACTAACTCATTAGTTGTAATGCTTGCAAGGCTTAAGTGATGTGCATTACCGAGAAGGCTCGAGATACCTCTCCGACAATCGGAGTGACAAAACCTAATCTCGAAATACGCCAACCCAACAAGTACCTTTGGAGACACCTGTAGTACTCCTTTATAATCACCCGATTACGCTAGACGCTTTGGTAGCACCCAAAGTGTTCCTCCGTAAACGGAGTTGCATAATCTCATAGTTACAGGAACATGTATGGGTCATGAAGAAAGCATTAACATACTAAACGATCAAGTGTTAAGCTAACGGAATGGGTCATGTCAATCAGATCATTCTTCTAATGATGTGACCTTGTTAATCAAATAACAACTCCTTGTTCATGGTTAGGAAACATAACCATCTTTGATTAACAAGCTAGTCAAGTAGAGGCATACTAGTGACATACTGTTTGTCTATATATTCACACATGTATTATGTTTCCGGTTAATACAATTCTAGCATGAATAATAAACATTTATCATGATATAAGGAAATAAATAATAACTTTATTATTGCCTCTAGGGCATATTTCCTTCAATTCGGAGTCTTGGATGAGATCACAGACATGACGAGGAGCTCCAGAATGGTCCTGAGGTAAAGATTTTATATATAGGATGATGGTTAGGCCAAGGGGTAAGGCCCACGGGGCTTTAGGTCGGTGCAAAAGGAAGTTTTATGGAGGTCAGGACTAGACGCCAGGGATCCCGGCATCTAGCCCTGGGCCGACGCCGAGGACCATGGCGTCCGTGCTAGAATCCGAGAAGGACTCTTCCTTGCATTCCAAGCCGACTTTTGGGAGGCCCTCTCCCCAAGTAACGACTCCAGGGCTCAATATACAAATAGAGGAGCAGGGCTAGCCCCTAGAACACAAGTTTTTGAGCCTCCTCTAGTAGACTACTTCTAGTTCTAGTTGGTCCTAGTTGACTAATTAGAGCTAGCCCTAGCTACCTATAATCATCATAATTAGAAGCCCAGTGTGGTTCTAATCTCCTTCCTCTAGTCCATCCCCTGCTCTAAATCCGTTGTGCTTGGCGTAAACCCAGCGGAAATAGTTTCACCAGCAGCGCCACCACGTTGTCGTGCTGCCGAACTCGCTTTACTACTTCGCCCTATTCCTGGATCAAGAAGGCGAGAAAGTCATCGAGTTGAACGTGTGCTGAACGTGGAGGTGCCGTACGTTCGGTGCTTGATCGGAACGGATTGTGAAGGTGTACGACTACATCAACCGCGTTGATAAACGCTTCCGCTTAGTGATCTACAAGGGTATGTAGATGCTCTACCCCTCTCGTGGCTATGCATCTCCATGGATAGATCTTGCGTGTGCGTAGAATTTTTTTTGTTTCCATGCAATGTTTCCCAACAGACCGGGTTGGAGAGGAGAAGAGCATTAGTTTGGAGAGAAGAAGGCGAAGTCTGGGGTGAGCTAGGTGGAGGAAGATGTGAAGGGATCTATGGCTGCTGTTCCTTCAGGGGATGGGAACGTGAGATCTGCAGAAGAGGAAGTTAAATTCAGTGATTACTTTGGGCCTAAACCAGACCTAGAAGACCAATTTGCAGGCATCAAACTCCATGGAGAAGAGGAGGAAGACCATGATTTTTTCAGGGAAGTCGATGATCTGATCAAGTACATTCGCTGGCTGGTGTTGATCCACATCCATACCACACGGCCGTTCAGCCATGCCACCTTTTAAAACCAGATGATGAACGCTTGGTCCTCGGCACAAGGGGTCAACCTTTTATAAAAGAAAAAAATGTCTAAAAAACATCTATTGCAACGGCAGCCATGAGGGCCATCTTCATAGCTGTAACAGTGTCAGCCTTCCGTTATACGTTGGGTGTGTGCCTGATACGTCTCCAATATATCTATTTTTCCAAACACATCCGCTCTTGTTTTGGACTCTAGTTTGCATGATTTAAATTGAACTAACTCAGACTAATGATGTTTTCAGCTGAACGAATTTGGTGTTGTTTTTTATGCAAAAAAAATAGTTCTCAAAATTGGATGAAAACTTAGCAGCAATTTTTTATTGTATATATATAAAATAATGGAACAAATACCTGCCAGAGAGGGCCCACCAGGAAGGCACAAGGCACCTGAGCACTCCTACCCCCCAAGGCGCGCCCAATTGCCTTGTGGGGCCCACGTGTGTCCGCCTGACCTAATTCCAGCCCTATAAGTTCCGTTTTCCGGAGAAAAAATCAAGGAGAAAGAATCATCACGCTTTTACGATCGGAGCCACCGCCACCTCATATTCTTTAGCGGAGAGATGATCCGAGTCCGTTCGGTGCTCCAGAGAGGTGGATTCGTCGCCATCATCATGAACATTTCTTCTCCATCAACAATTTTATGATGCTCACCATTGAAAGTGGGTAATTTCTTCATAGGTTTGCTAGACGGTGATGGAGATGGATGATATTTGTCATATAATCGAGTCAAGTTGTTAGGGCTTGATCTATAGTATATCCACTATGTTCTGATACTGACCTATTATGTTTTCATGAATATATTTGAGTTCTAGATCCTATCTGCAAGTTATATGCACTTGTTATTGTTCGGATACGTAGGTCCCCAATGTGATAACAATTAGGATACTCTCTGGGGATGACTGTCATCCGAGGAGTTCATGTATTCACTATGTGTTAATGCTTTGTTCTGGTCCTCTATTAAAAGAAGCGCCTTAATTACCCTTATATTTCCATTAGGACCCCGCTGCCATGATGGGGTAGGACAAAATATGTCGTGCAAGTGCAAGCACGTATGACTATATATGAAATACATGCCTACATACGATTGATAAATTGGAGCTATTATGTATCGTTCTAAATTCTAGCTGTTATATAAAGAATGCCGTCCATAAATATCCATCACTTATCCAATGTCTGCGCTTTGCTGATTGTCTTTGCTAAGTTACTATTGTTGCTGCTGCTGTTACACTTGTTACAAAACTGCTACTGTTACCGTTGACGTTATTGTTACTTTTGCTATCAAAATCATCATATCACTGTGCTACTAGTAAATTGCTACAAGAGTTTGCTACTTAGGTGCGATTGAATTGACAACTCAACTGCTAAGACATATAAATATTATTTGGCTCTCCTTGTGTCAAATCAATAAGTTTGGATGAAATAATACCCTTGAAGACAGGCGATCCCCTATACTTGTGGGTCATCAGTGCCGACAGACAGATATATGCCAACGGGCACCGTTGGCGTGTATGCGTGCTTTGCCGGCGATCTATCTTTGCCGACGGACCGACTTAGGTTGCTGCTTTGCCGACGACTGATATTTGCCGACGGTTGTCGTCGATGAATAGAAAGCATTGCTGACGGCCGAGGTTGCCGACGGTGTCGTCGGTGCATGCATATATGCCGACTACATATCTTTGGCCGTCAGCATGTACTGCATTTCCAATTGTGAGACAACCAGTTAAGTTACCAGCCCTGTAGATAGACCGAGGCTAATAATTCAATCCCATGTTATTACGACTATTTTTTGTTCCTCATGGAATGTGGAGTATAAAGGTGTACATTTTTTTAGACAATTGTCCACATGCCATTTGAAATGTTCCATATATTAAGATAGGTGTATAGCACAACTCTGTTGCCCGACGAGCACGGTCAAGGATAGCACCACTAGTCACCGAGAAACATCTCTGTTTAGACAAATTTGCTTTTCTTGGTTCTAACGAACAAAATATCGTGTCACCGAGAAACAAGCTTCTTGTAGATATAAATTGTTGTTTTCTTCCACTAACTTCATGGAGCTTTCTGCATCAGCAACGAGCGAAAGGAGCACATCCATATTCCATTTATTAAACAATGAAATAACAACACCGCCAATGGATTATGACATGAATCTGACGAAAACATATCTTGTCACAATATTGAAAGAAAAGAAAAACTCGCAGCTCGCAGGCATGCATAAATATTAATTACATGCCATTTATTCTATATAGTGTCACATATTAAACTTTCCAATAGGTGCAAATAACACGGTATAACAGATAATATTTAGTAGTTGTTATTCTCCCAGAACTGAGATTGGAGCCAGTGTATCAGATCCTTTTCCACCTGAAATGCCGTGGCCAAAACATCATCTGAAATCGGCGGCTTTGATCCAAACACTGCATTGGCAATAGAAATAACCCCGGGGTTTTGGCTGCTGAGCGAGGACAACGCTTGCCGCTGGCTTGTCATGCGCTAGGTTCATTTGGAAGTGGATCATTGCTTTTGGGAATACGAATACATCACCCTTCGTAACTATCTTAGAGAAGAGCCTATTTGGGTTGGATGTGACAAATCCAAGGTATAGTGTTCCCTCAAGCACGGTCAAGAGCTCAGTGGCACGGGGTGTATGTGTGGCGTGTTCACACCTAGTGGTCCATAATCGATGCGTGCCAGAGAGATACCCAGGGTGTTGAGGCCAGGGAAATTTATGACATTGATGTTGGTGACGTTGGACCTGACCTTGCTGGCCTTTGTATCCCTAGCCTTATCAAGCATGGCCGGATTGAAGAAGTCGTCCGAGCTTGCAGCCATTGGATCCTTGCACGCAAATCCATTTACTCGCACTGCATGTGTATAGAAATTAGTAATAAACATGCAGTGGTGTGAGTGTGTAGTAACAATATTTTGATAATTATTGTCAGCATGTAGCAACCTTTGATGTGATCAACGCTATGCTACAACTAGATGAATTTCTACATCAATGGAATTAAGGACACACTCATACACATGCATACAATACGTAGTGCATACCAGGGGACTTCATGTCAGCGATGCAGAAATCTTGAAGAGGACTAGGATCATATGCACTGGCCTGCCATGAGGCCAGCGCAAGGAGGACAGCAAGAAGATGGAATGAGGAGGTGGAGGATGCCATTGTGAGTTTCTTTGGCTAAGGAGACATGGATGGATGTGTGCTTAAATAGCCCCAGATTAACAGAGAAGGTGGCGCAAGCAATAGGGTGGCGATATGCAGGAAGCCAGGAACTTTCATGTGAGTTAATAGAACAAGTCAAGTACGATCGAGAGGAACTTATTAACCGATTAAAGTAGTATCCGCTGGCTGCTAGAACTTAGTTGGTGACGCAACTTTTTAAAGTTTGCTTAATGTAATGCATGTCCGCTCCACTAAGTAACTTGATACGTGTGCCTAACTGACATATTAGATATCTTGGTTCTTTCCTTCAAATAACATGGTGTTTTCCAGGCAAAACATGAAAATTATGAACATGGAGCACTGAATTACCTTAATCGTCACCTCCATAATCATCTGGAAAAGATAACTCAGGTCAAAGTCAAGCAGGGCATCTACCTAGCTCGCTACTATTCAAAAAGCTACTCGCATGGACATATTGGTAAAAATCACTCTCAATTCTTTAACATATATACTTGGAACTTCTGTCAGTAATTTGTTTTTTGAAAGATTCTTTTGCAGGAATCCTGAAAGATATTTTTCTACCCTGCTAGGTGCTCAATCGAGCTTAATTGCAGGTTCAATTGCTCATGTTTCTTTTAAATAAATATATCCATACAAATCTGCTCCACTAAGTAACCTTAATTACATAAGCACGAGCCTGGCCAGTTACATATTTCGGACGAATTTTATGATCAAGATGTGCCACCTAACATAAGTGGATAGGGACATGGAACACAAGAGTTACACATCATCATACCCGTTGGGTATTATCCACTTCAATCTCCATAATCTATTAATAAAAAAGGTGGCCCAAGTTTTGCGTTATGGCAAAAGTGATACTCCCTCCGACTTAAAAAAAACCGTATATAACTTTTGTCCGAAGTCAAATGGTTAATAATTTTAACCAAGTAATAATACTAATTTGGTATTATAATTATTGATAGTTTTTACTATAAGCTTGGTCAAACTTCGTATCATTTGACTTCGAACAAAATTTATATGTCCTCTTTTCAAGCACGGGAGGAGTACATATTAGCCATATTGTTTGGTTCATTCAGACATCAACCTATTACGTAGTTTTAAAATTAGAACCAAATAACGGATCATGATTTGGCTCGTCATAACAGATTGTGATCCGCCGATGGTGACGCCTGTTTGTTTTGTGATAACGTATTCTTTTAAGGGGATATATATGAGAGAGATTTTCCATTCAATATTTTGCCGTTTGAGATAGCCTCCGTGATTCATGTAGCAATGCAGCTTAGTTGCATGCACGTACTGAATTCATGGATATTGCGTGCAAGTAACGGAAAACGGTGACCAGTTCAACGATGTAAAAGTCAGTGATCTCTGACGACTATGAGAATATGTATAAACCTGGTAGTTGTGTTTAGGTGAACAAGCAAGATTATCATAAGTTCTTTGGGCGATATTGCGTGTAGTACACATGCCACATGCGGATGCATTTACGTACCTACATTAATTATTTTATCGGATTTGCAAAACCACACAATCTGCTGGCGCCACTTCATTGTCATCACCAGCGTGCCGGGTCCAGTCGCGTCTCCACAAATTTGATTTTCCATATCTCTCTCTCTAGCGACATCTAAACTCTAAATCAAATAATATTGTTTGGACAATGCTTGCTCACTGAGTATATTAATATGGATGGTTGACGACTGACTGAACTACTCCTGATGAAATACTTTAGTATATTATAAAGTAGTACTCCTCTAGAAGTAAGAGAGGATTGGTGGAATAGTTGTTCATTGTATTGGTTGAGCTCGCAAGATATATATAGAAAGTACATGGTCATCTTGGAGTACTAGGCAAGCCAGAATATTTCCTAGTCTATCTTATGTTTCCAATCTAATCAATATACTTAACACCCCCCGCAGTCACGGGGTAGCGACGCAGACGGTGAGATTGGGGAAGAAACCGAAGGCAAGCCGATGGAACGCCCCCCCCACCCCCAACAGTCATAATGGTCGATGCATCGCGGAAGTCATGACCAGAGTGGAAACCGACAAGGTTGCTTCATAATGGTCGATGCATCACAAAAATCATGGCTGGAGTGGAAACTGACGAGGTTGCTCAAGCAAGGCGGTAGCCCTTTGTGCCGTTTGTCGACGTAGCTGAGAGCGTAGGATGGTATAGCCATGGTCGAGGTAGCCGTGCGAAGAATGTCGTGGTCGATGTCGAGTCGGGGTAGCCGGTGTCGAGGAATTCGCCGTGGACCTGGAAGAAGAACGGCGGCGGCGGCTAGGAGCGCGGCGGCGGTGCTCGAAGTAGGCGAGGAAGAATCCGACAGCATGACAAAGACCGGCGCAGGCTGTGACGTTCCCGCGCCTAGGAAGACGGCGCGCCACATACCATACAGGAGTCGACGTGTGTGGACGACGAAGTGGACCGCGTGCCATGGTGCTACGGCCCGAAGGGGCGAAGCAGCAGCAGGGCGCGGGTTGGGGCGACGACGAGGAAGACCTCAGGGCGGCGGCAGAGACCACGAGCCACGCTCTCTACGGCCCGATGGGGTGACACAGTGGTAGTGCGAGGGTCGGTGCAGCGACGGGGGCGGCCTGGAGCAGACGACCTCGGGGCGGTAGTGGACCGCGGGCCTCAACACTACGACCCAAAGGGGCAACGCAGCGGCAGGGCGTGGATCGATGTTGCCGGAGAAAGAACCACAGGGTGGCGGCAGGGACCGCGTGGCACGCTCGCTATGGTCCGATGGGGTGACGCAGTGGCAACGCTAGGGTCGGTGCAGCCACAGGGACAGTCGGAAGCGGACATCCTCGAAACGACAGTGGATTGCGTGCAGCGGCACTATGACCCAAAGGGCGATGCAGCGGTAGCGTGCAGGTTGATGCAACCGCGGAAAGATCCATGGGACGACGACGTTGCGGTCTGAAAGGACGACGCAACCGCTTTCTGTTGCTCGATCGATGGAAAGAAGTGTACATGCCGGACCTGAGGCGGGAGGGGGGGGGGGTGGCGGCAGGGCGGCCGCCCCAGGCATACATGTAAAGTAAGTAGCCCGTAGGCCATAAAATCTCGTAGAAAAAGAAGTGGTCACGACAGGTAAATGCATGTAAATCGCATCAGGCGATCGGACGAGGCGACCGGGATCCCTTGCGCGCCGCCGGTGACGCCGCCTGTTCCCTCTCTCTCCGTCGACCGCTCCGGCGGCGGGAGGGAGGGGGAACCCCGGGTCTGTTTGCTAGGTGGGTGTGTGGTAGGGTTAGGGTTGAGGGAGACGCTGCCGAGGCCGTTGCGGTGGTGTCGCGTCGGAATAAGTTTCTCCGGGCTCCGTTCATGGTTAGGCGAGGCTTTTGCCTTCGTCTAGGAGCCAGCGGTGTTGGGGATCCCCGGATCTCGTCGAGGTCGCGGGCTATGGTGGTTGGAGGTCCATCGGCACTAGCCGTTTGGATCCTCAAATGTGCGATGGATGCAGGGAGAACAAGACCTTTCTTCTTCCTTATTGGTATGATTTGTTGCTGCTGTTCTTCTCCTTCCTCTGCGCTGATGCTGGTGGGAGATCCTGCTTTGTCCAGGCGGATGGCCCGGCCGCGGTGCTGGACCGGTCGGATGACTCGAGTTCTCTTCCTTTCGGAAGGGACACTTTTCGCGGTACTCAAAGCCAAAGATGGCGACGGCTGTTGCAGGTGTGTTGGATTGATGTCCATGCCCTCCAGCGCCGCTGTCAAGAAAGGAGGAAGCAACGTGGCGGCAATTGTATCGTGGTCGAAGATGATGACCTGTTTGCGACTGGTTGCAGATCCTTCTGCTGCAGGGGTCTTCTCTCAAGATTCAGGGATGATGACACAGGGCTCCGGAGATCTTCTTGTGTTATGGTTGTCTTAGGGTACTCTAGGTGTTCATGGTCCTTTGTGTTTGCGTTTCAGTGTGCTTGTAAGAGTCAACTACTTTGTACTGATTCGTAATTTGAATGAAGAATTTCTCTCAGAAAAAATGCATTTAAATCGCTTCAATTAGCGTACGACCAGGAGGGAAAAGAGCAGCTACGCACCTAAATTACATGGTCCCGTTCTCTTTATTCCTTAATTATCATTAGGAAACATTATTCCTCGGGAAGGAAAACGATTGTGTGACGTGAGTTTATCCCTAATTTTTTGTTCTCTGTTTGCAGAGGGTAGACTGCTCTCCCGATGCTGTATGCAACCGACGACGGGGCACGCACACCGCCCGGCCCCTGAAAATTGGCACTGCCGGAGTAAGCGCACACGTACATCGCCGAGCGCCTGCCACCAGACAATGCCAACACATCATCGCCGAGGGTCCAGCCACTGATGCCGATCTAATCAGTCCAAGATATATCATATTGTTTTTCATACAATTTTCTGTACAATGTCATTCTATGAGTAAGAAACAGATTCATAAAAGTAGTAACCAAGAAGAAATTCTAGAAGCTGGGAAGGATTTTTCATGTTAAATATTTGTGTGTTTTGGTTGATTTGAATCACTTCTTTGAAGAAAGTATTGCAAAATTAATGTTGTTTCAGATTTAGGTACTGTGTCTATGATTGTTGCATCAGCTAAAAAGATGCTTTTGAACCTTGATATTATTGAAGAACCATTATGGGTAAATAATGACCCAACAAAGCTTAAACAATTATGCAACATTATTTATGGAGAAGAAATCTGTTTAAAAAAAATTATGGAGAAGAAATTGATGGATGAGATTAACATAGACACAATCAAAAGTGATTTTACCTAGAAGAATTTTACAAGAAATTTTTTAGGTAACATGGAGTATAAGTCATTTTATATGAATATTGGCTTTCCACTAGTAGAAAAAGGGTCAAACGTGAAGCACATTAGTGCCGGTTTGTATTAGAGCCGGCACAAATGTATACATTAGTGCCGGTTCCAACGGCTAGCCGGGCCGCTCTCATTAGTACCGGTTCGTGGCTAACTTTAGCACCGGTTCGTGCCACGAACCGGTACTAATGAGGGTGGTGGCAGGATGTTGTCAAGATGGGCCCCTCCAAAGATCTTTAGTACCGGTTCGTGCCACGAACCGGTACTATAGGTCCTCCTGCATATAAACCCTTCGTCCAGCTCGCTCTGTTCTTCCCCCTTTCCCTCTCCTCTCCTCTCTGTTCTTCCTCTTCTCCTCGAGCTCATCACACATTTTGCCCAAAATTTGTCAAGATTTGAAGGCCCCCATCCATTCAAGTGATCACAAAGGTTAGCAACTTTGTCCTTTCATCTCTCATTGCTAGATTAGCTCTTGCAATGCTTTATATAGTTATTAATTTGTGAGTTTAGTAATTTGGGAGGAAATATATATATGTGCTAGTATTTGATTTATATGCAATTTGAGGTCAAAATAACACTTAGTTTGCATATGTAGGTGTGGTTTACTTAGTGCCTTCTAAATCTCTGTCGTAACCACTGTCGATCGCCCGCACCGTCCCGTCGCCGGCACCACCTTGTGGTGAGCCTCTTGTTCATGAAATTTTATATAAAAAATTGATGTTTGTGTGATTTGGATATATAGTTACTCGTATAATAATTATCTTACCCATACGTTGTTTGTTATACATAGTGCCATGGTTTTGATATCCGTCCCCGGCCCTCGCCCTTGTTATGATTCGGATGTGGTATATTCTCTTTTAGAACTATTTGTTGCATTTCGTGTTTATGACAAATTATGCCCATCAAGTTGACATAGATATTTTTATCTAGGAGGTATGTGAACCGGAAATTCCAACCGACCCTATTGTCGAGAGGTTAAATTTAGTTGAAAGAGAAAACGAGTACTTGAAAGAAAAATTGAAAAGAATTGAGGGCGAGAAGATGGAATTGGAGTTGCATGTTGCCGATGTCATCGATGATCACAAGATCAAGATGGAGAAAATGCGCTTGAAGATTAGAAAGATTAGAAAATATGCCATCGATAGTGAGGCTTGGTATCATTATGCTGTTGGATCAATTGTTACCTTAGTTGCGATCTTGATCGCATTTGTTGTTGCATTTAAATGCTTTAGCTAGAGAGTTATTTGTTTGTTGCATTTAAGTGTTGTATGAACTTTATGTATGAACTTGTATTAATTTGGTCTATTCGGTGTTGTGTAATGAAGATGAGCCGGCAATGGATGTACGATGACTGATGCTCTCCCCAGTTTGTTGAGGGCGTGCATACTTTTCTGCTTGCGGCTGAGGCAAACAAGCGGGCAGATGGTTTTATGCCTTGTCCATGTGCTGGCTGTAAGAATGGTCGCAATTACTCTACGTCAAGAACCATTCACGTCCACCTATTTGAGTCCGGTTTCATGCCCCACTATAATGTTTGGACCAAGCACGGAGAAAGAGGGGTTATGATGGAAGACAATGAAGAAGAAGAGGACGACGACAGCTATCCTGGCCATGGGTTCCATGAATACGATGATACAACAATGGGGGAAGAAGCTGAGCCGGTAATGCGGAAAGAAGCTGGGCCGGCAATGTGGGAAGAAGCTGAAGAAGAGGCATCAGATGAGCCCGTTGATGATCTAGGTCGGGCCAATGACGATGCAAAGAGAAATTTCTCAAGAGATATGTATAAGAAGAAGTTGCAGAGAATGTTATAGGATCACAAAAATTGTTGTACCAATTGCGTGAGGTGACAAGAAAAAGCTGGGCACCAGCTGGAATTGCTGCAATGGAAGGCAGAGAATGGTGTATCCGACAAGGGATTTGGAAAGTTGCTTTGGTAATGATAAAGGATATGCTTCCAAAGGACAAATGAATTGCCCGAGAGTACGTCTGAAGCAAAGAAGGCTGTCCGCCCTCTAGGGTTAGAGGTGCAGAAGATACATGCATGCCCTAATGATTGCATCCTCTACCGCGGTGAGTACGAGGATTTGAACGCTTGCCCGGTATGTGGTGCATTGCGCTATAAGATCAGCCGCGATGAGCATGGTGATGTCGAGGGCGAGCGCCCCAGGAAGAAGATTCCTACCAAGGTGATGTGGTATTCTCGTTTGTTCCAAAACAAAGAGCATGCCAAGGCGATGCGATGGCACAGAGAAGACCGTAAGAAAGACGAAAAGTTGAGAGTACCAGCTGACGGGTCGCAGTGGAGAAAAATCGAAAGAAAGTACGGGAAGGAGTTTGCAGATGACGCAAGGAGCGTATGGTTTGGTCTAAGCGTAGATGGCATTAATCCTTTTGGGGAGCAGAGCAGCAACCATAGCACCTGGCCTGTGAATCTATGTTTGTATAACCTTCCTCCTTGGTTGTGCATGAAGCGGAAGTTCATTATGATGCCAGTGCTCATCCAAGGCCCTAAGCAACCCGGCAACGACATTGATGTGTACCTAAGGCCATTAGTTGAAGAACTCTTACAACTGTGGAATGGAACAGGTGTACGTGCGTGGGATGAGCACATGGGGAAGAATTTGACCTAAAGGCGTTGCTGTTCGTGACCATCAATGATTGGCCTGCTCTCAAGAACCTTTCGTGACGGACAAACAAGGGATACCGCGGATGCACGCACTGTTTGGATGATACCGACAGTATATATTTGAATAGTTGTATGAAGAATGTGTACACAGGACATCGCCGATTTCTTCCGAGCAGGCATCCCGTAAGAAAGAAAGGCAAGCATTTCAAAGGTGAGGCGGATCACGGACGAAGCCTCACCACCGCATCGGTGCTGATGTACATGATATGGTCAAGGATTTGAAGGTGATATTTGGAAAGGGTCTGGCGGACAACCTGTTCCAAAGGATGCCGACGGACGCGCACCCATGTGGAAGAAGAAATCTATATTTTGGGACCTGCCATATTGGAAAGACCTAGAGGTCTGCTCCGCAATCGACGTGATGCACGTGACGAAGAATCTTTGCGTGACCCTGCTTGGCTTCTTGGGCGTGTATGGGAAGACAAAATATACACCTGAGGCACGGGAGGACCAGCAACGTATGCACGGAGAAGACGGCATATATCAGGGTCATGCAAGCTATGCTCTTACCAAAGAAGAGAAGGAAATATTCTTTGAATGCCTGCTCAAGATTAAGGTACCGTCGGCTTCTCGTCGAATATAAAGGGAATAATAAACATGGCAGAGAAAAAGTTCCGAACCTAAAGTCTCATGACTGCCACGTGATTATGACGCAATCGCTTCCGTTGCATTGAGGGGCTTTCACCGAAAACGTTCGATTAGCCATTGTGAAGCTATGTGCATTTCTCAATGCAATCTCTCGTAAGGTAATCGCTCGTAAATCATACCAAGGTTACGTAATGATTTGGGCAATGTCTTGTCGATTTCGAGTTGGTGTTCCCACCATCCTTCTTCAACATCATGACGCACATCCTAGTTCACCTATGCGAAGAGATTAACATTTTGGGTCCTGTATTTCTACACAATATGTTCCCCTTTGAGAGGTTCATGGGAGTCTTAAAGAAATATGTTCATAACCGTGCTAGGCCAGAAGGAAGCATCTCCAAGGGCCATCAAAATGAGGAGGTCATTGAGTTTTGTATTGACTTTATTCCTGACCTTAAGCCGATTGGTGTTCCTGAATCGCGGCATAAGGGCGCATCGGATGGAAAAGGCACGCTAGGAGGGGAACAAATAATATGTATGGACGGACATTCTCTCACCGAAGCACACTACACAGTTCTACAAAATTCCGCCTTGGTGGCTCCGTATATGGATGAACACAAGAATTTGCTACGCTCCAAACACGGAGCGGTCTCGATGACCGGATTACACGTGAACAAACCAGGAGTTTCGCCAGCTGGTTGCAAACACGTACCATGCATGACACCTCTATTGAAGATGACCTGTACTTGCTGTCCCAGTTACCATCTTTGAATATAATGACTTTCAAAGGGTACGAGATAAATGGTAATACATTTTACACGATCGCCCAAGATAAGAAGAGCACCAACCAAAACAGTGGTGTCCGCTTTGATGCAGAAACCAAGACGGGAAAGGAAACATATTATGGTTATATACAGGACATATGGGAACTTGACTATCGACGTGGTTTAAAGGTCCCTTTGTTTTGGTGCAATTGGTCAATATGACACGAGGCGGGGTAACGGAAGACCCGCAGTACGGAATGACAACAGTGGATCTCAACAATCTTGCGGATGCGCATTTAACCATTCGTCCTAGCCAATGATGTGGCACAGGTTTTCTATGTGAAGGACATGTCTACCAAGCCAAGAAAAAGAAAAGATAAGGAAGCGAATGCATCTCACGATGAGCCAAAGCGGAACATAGTTCTTTCTGGGAAGAGAAACATCGTGGGAGTGGATGACAAGATGCACAAGTCGAAGATTATGAAAAGTTTGATGAAATTTCTCCATTCACAGTGAATATTGACCCGAGCATCCCGTTAAATGATGAAGATTTTCCATGGTTACGGCGCAAAGGGACACACGCGAAGAAAAAGTTTCACACCCAAAGATCCGGGATGTGATCGGCTTCACTATCATCACTTTCTTACGTGTTTCACACCCGAGCGGAATCTCTGTAATAGTTAGGGTAGTTATGTGTTTTGGCATTTGAAACACGAAGAAATTTTATGTGTAAACAAATTCTTTCATGCCTTTACTGATTTTTAAAGTTAAATTATTCACAAACTAGTGATTCACACTAATTTCAAATAATTCAAAATTTAAACTATTCAAATTTGAAAACTACGGGCACTAACAGAAAGTTTGTAATTTTTGTACATAAAGCAATTATATTCACAAAGAAACTCTAAATACACAAAAAAACAACACAAAAATAAATAAAGCAAAAAAAGCACGCCTACTAGGCCGTAGCGGCCTGCATACGACTAGAAACCCAACCTGTTGTTGGGCCAGGATGCAGGCCCGCAAAGGCCAAGTGGGCCCACAGGGCATCAAAGAACACGTAGGCCCAGTAGGCCTGCTTTGGAGAGGAGCTCGAGAGAGCGACCGCACGGGGGTTTATAAACCAGGCGGTCGCCCCTCGGCTAGCGAGGTGGGACTAAACTTGCCGATCAAGACTGCGCCAAATAAGACCCCTTTAGTACCGGTCGTGGCACAAACCGGTACTAAAGGGGGGCCTTTAGTACCGGTTTGTGCCACCACACGGTACTAAAGGGGGTCGCTTCCCGCTGCTTGGGCTGGGCAAAACAGACCTTTAGTACCGGTTGGTGGCTTCAATCGGTACTAAAGGTGCCTTCTATATATACAACACTTCGAAAAATTTCATTCTCTCTCTGTTTCTTCCTCTGTTTCCCCATTGAACCGCTTCGCCCGATCGATCGACGCCACATCGACCCGTCACTGCCGCCGCTTCGTCGCCGTCGCCGCCGCCGCCGTCGCCGCCCGTCGCCGTCATTGCCGCCGCCGCCCGTCGCCGCCGCCTGGCCCGTCCCCATCGCGCCGTCCCCTGCCGCCGCCACAGCGTCACGCCCCGGCCCGTCGCTGCCCCCGGCCATCGCCTCGCCGTCGCCGTCGCTCTGCTGTGAGCTCTCCCCCTCTAACCCCTCTCCCTCGCCCCCCGGCGGCCACCATGGGCGCCGCCCCTCCCCGAGCCCATACACACACACACAAGCATGATGAACACACATACACACACATACACGTATATATGTATGAATGCATGTATATATTAGTATATACGTATTTTGTATGTTTAATTAGTTTAGATTTTTAGATTATTGTTTTTCACTAGTATATATGTATGAATGCATGTTAGATGGATATAATTAGTGTTTAATTAGTATGGAATTTTTTTATATAATGTTGTTTTTCTGTTTTTTAATGGATGTATAGAAATTGTTTTTCTGTTTTTAGTGTTAGATGCTTAATTAGTATGAAATAGTATATAGATTTTTGAAATAGTAGAAATGTTAGAAATTATAGTTATCAAAATCCAATCATTAAAAATATTATTTTTATGCGGGCATATAGCTAGTATTTGTTCTAGACGATGCCCGCCCGCATCCTCGCCGTCGACCCGTCTGGCGACGACGCCCAGCCGCCCATGTCCGGGACTGGCTCCGCTGGCTGGCACTGGAGGTGCTGCTGGAGGGGCGAGCCGCTTGATGAGGAACCCGCCCAGGTCGATCGTCGACCCCGATCTCGCTTTGGTGGCGTTCGTGTGGGCCAGTTTCTGCAAGGAGGGACCTGCCCTGCCGGAGGAGGTACGTCGCCGTGTGGAGGAGGACGAGCACGCCCATCGCTACATGGTTGCGTTAGAGGCGGCAGGTTTCTCCAATACACAGCAAGATCTTGAGGATCTCACTTCAGCTATGATCCTGTGAGGGTTCCTTCTCTTTGGGTGTCCACCGCCATGACGCAGGAACCACAAGTGTCCTAGATTCTTCTGTAGTATTCGATCTTTAATTAGCTAGCGGTGATGTACTATTCAATATTATATATTATTCGAGACGATGTATTCGAGATTGTATCTATTATTCTAGACGAACTATTCGAGATTATATCTATTATTCGAGACGATGTAATTTGAATACTAAATTGTTTTATATTTCTTTCGAATTAGTTAAATAAAAGCTATGGCGCATAATACCGACAGAGAGGAAGAACAGACCATGTTCGATATGATACGCGGGCAGATGATAATCAGAATGAAGAAGATTATGACGGCTCCGAATTTCTAAACAACACCGGAGAGGGTGATATGATATTCGATCGCGACGACCGAATTGATGAAGTCATGAACTACGATTATGACGATGACGAAGAACATGTCTATCCTGAAACAACAAAGACCGGCGAGGTATATATATTTATATAAGCAGGTTTCTGGTGATCATCACATGTTTTAAATGACTTGAAGATATATTAACGAATCGATCTTTGTTCTTTCAGCCATCTGGATCGAGCAAATCTTCGAGCAAAAGGACGAAACGAGGCCCGAACAAAAAGTTGAAGGAGGGCGAAAGTACAATATCGAGGCGATCAGACCTAATGGCGAACCATTAGCGCCTAAGAAGATTGCGGACAAGTTCATTCGCTGCCAAGGAGTTCTTGTGAAGGACCAACTCGATCTCCCTTCAAGAATGGAGAGAGCCAGCAAAAGACAAAGGACAAAGGCAAAGAGGACGCTGCTCCACGTCCAGATGTTACTTTTGTCGACAAGAATCAAAAAGATCTGCTTTAGGATACTCTCATGGAACATTTCACCCTACCAGATCATTTCACAGAAGCAGATGTGCAGAAAGTCAAGGACGCTGCTCTTAGGAAGATGGCGGTTGCATTCAAGAACCACAAGAATCGTGAATGGAACAAGTAGGTCAAGGAGGAAGGAAGTCTCCAAGATTCGAGGGAACACTAGAGAACCAACGTGCTCATTGGGACGATTTCGTGAAATTCAAGGATTCAGAATTAGCTAAGGAACGGTCGAGAATAAACAAGAAGAATGCCGAAAAAAGGATAAGTTCCATAAGCTGGGGCTAGGTGGTTGCGCGGTGGCAATGCCTAAGTGGGATAAGTGCGAGAAAGAGATGGAGGATGCAGGTGCCACTCCGGTTACTAAGAGCTGGCCCCTGTGGTCGGGACTTGGTTCTATGCGCATGGGGGAGTTGGACCCAAGATGTGCAATGTTTCGACGAGGGCAAGTCTGAAGGGAGCTGACGATGCGATACTTGTTGCAATAGAAGAGGCACGATCGGGGTGTTCCAGCCCAACAGAGAGAACGACGAGCTTACGCTGCGTTCTGGGAAATCCTGAACACCCGGAAGAACACGAGGCAAGGGCACTATTCCGTGGTATGAGGGGTTTTCGGTGGAAGACCGACTACGTAACCCGTGCGAGAAAGAAGAGTGCGGAGGAGAAGAAGAGGAAGCTGGAGGCGGAGCAGAGGAAGCGGGACTATGAACGCCTTCAAGGCCTACAAGCAAGTCAAGCGGAATTGGCAGTCAAATTCCAGCGGCAGCAGGAGCAGATCGACTCACTTAGCCAGCAAAGGGGGTCTCAAAGAATGCGGCAGCTAGCGGATGATCCAGCATTGGATAGCACCGCCCCATCCATGCAAAGAAGCAGCGTGGGTTCCGCCCCGGACGACGCAATGCTGGGTAGATATCCCGTGGATGACATCACGGAGAACACTAGCTGCAAGCTACACATCAAAATGAAGAACATATCCATGAAGGTGGTGGACGGCGTTGCTTTTCCAGTTACCTCCAAAGCAACCTACCATTGCATCCCGATTCCAGAGGGCTATGCTCGTGTCATTGTTGACGAGGTGGTGCAGCCATATTCGGGGCTAGAGCTTGACATTCCTGGAGGTGAGGACGAGCGCTTTCTCGGAGACGCCAACCATCGTATCATCCTACGGAAAAAGGATTGCATCATCTTTCGAAGGCCACCGACATCTGCGTCATCCGACTCCTCGTCGAAGTCCGCCACCGAGTCAGCTGTCTCCCGCTCCTGCAAGTCCCCCACGTCCGGCAAAGTGTCAGGCCCGTCCTCCTCCATGTCCGCAAAGTGTCGTGCCACTCCTCCTCCTCCAAGTCCGCCACAGCCAGACGTCCACTTCTCCTCCAAGTCGGCACAACCTCAGGCCACTCCTCCTCCAAGTCCGCACAGCTCAGCGGCCACTCCTCCTCGTCCAACTCAGCCCGTCGGGGCGTCTCCGCCGCCTCGGCAATCGCAGAAGAGACACCCGCAGCTATGGTGCGAGCGGCACGCAGTCGAGGTAGTACAGGAAGTACATGCGGAGGCAAGCGATATAAATATGGTCCAAGCCTCACGCCTCTTCCGCAGAGGTCTTATGACAGGTCCGAGGAGGAAATCGCAGCCATATCGAAGTCCGAGGTGGAAGCCCATTTTGCACCGAAACCGCCACCGCCGCAAAGGGAGAAAGTGCGTGAGGAAATGATTGACCACTTCATTCGTATGGCTCAACCACCAGCTCCCAAGCCTGTTGACAAAGACTATGAGCGCCACATCAGGAAGTTAAATCGAGCACGCCCACGTAAGGAGGCGAGCTCGGATCGAGCAAACAAGAAGCAGCTGTCAAAAAATGCGGAAAACCATTCCCCAACTGGGAGAACAGCGGCCCAATCGATCCCCTCTCTTGTTGTGCCAACAACACGTGACAGTACGCGCGCCCAATATTATTGTGTGCAAACAGTTTACGTTCCTGATGTGGGCAATGTGGTAATAACGGAGGACCATATAATGCAGGCTGAAGTTCTCAAAATCACTGTTGGACAACTCCTCGAGATCGAGCCCATGCCTGTGCTTAGAGAGGATGAAATAAAACGGAAATATATCTGGGGCCAACCTTTTGTCCATCTAGACAAGGTCATGAACCTCCCAACGAGAATGTATGAATTGCATCAATGGTACATGAACATTACCAAGATTTCCGATCGATTGTCCCTCATGGTGAATGTCAAGGAGGAGCATTACTTCGATGAGAAAGTTGTGTCCGTTGAGTATTCTGAACTGTTTCAGTTATACAATCAAGACGCACTCGACAAATCTATCGTCAGTTGCTATTATGCGTAAGTGATTTCTTTCTCGTAATTTAAGTCTCAAGCTAGCTGTACTGATCCTTTTGATCAATCATTACCTGTAATTATCCTCACTATATTCTTTTCTATGGTATTATATGCAGGATGAAGATATATGAAATGAGAAAAGGTGGACGCTTTGGCATTGGGTTCATTGACCCAAACACCGTTAATGAATACACATGGAAACTAAATCCACGTTATCAAAAGGACGTAGAGGACAACATGCTAGAGTTCTTGAAGCGCCTCAAATACAACGAAGATATACTACTTCCTTACAACTTCCAGTGAGTCACACTGTCTTGTACTACAAATTCTCTGTTTTTGCCTACTAGCTAGCTACATGTTTTTGCTTTACATATGCCCGCTTAATTAAGACATGCAAATGTGTGTGCATGCAGATTTCACTGGGTCTTGTGTATCATTAAAGTTGACGCCGGAACAGTTGAAATACTGGACTCACTACTCAAAGAAAAAACTGACTATAACATCTTGTTTGGGATAGTCAACAGGTAATTTCAATCATTATTTAATAACCCCTTTATTCATTTTCTTTGTCGGCGGGCAGGCCTTGGGCAAGGTTCATCAGCGTGACCCCAGAAGAATGAAAACAAAATCTTAAATGGTTTCGACCCAAGATAAGTAATTAAGTAGTACTAGCTAGCTAGCTAGCTGCCATCTCTTTAATTATCATGCTTGATTAATTATTATCTGATCAAATTCCATTCTCGTAAAGGCCCTGAAGCAGGCACAGGGGACTGATCTGTGTGCATTCTGCGTTTGCGAGAACATTCGCATGATGGCGTCTGAAAGGAGCAGATCTCGAAGACAGGAATGGGTACGGTTGTCAGAACACTATTCACAATTTTTACACCATTATCGATATCTAGTCACACAACTAATACACATGCATATTGATCTCCTTCTTAACAGTTCACAGAGAAAGCGGAGAAGCTCCTAGAAACGGAGCGCCAGAGAAGCACTTCAAGAGTAAATAGCGGGATTTTTGCTCGACCAGGTCATAAATCCAAGGGAGAATACTATTACCCGCTACCGCCCCCATCGTGTTCAAGGCACCAATTAGGCTAATACCACTGTCTCCACATGCAACATTCATATGTTGGAGAAATTTTATATAGATATACATGTGTGTATGTGTGTATTAATTATTATGATGGTTTGTGAGACATTGATTATATATATATATATATATGCATGACTGGTTCTACTAGAAATTCTATATATATATATATATATATATATATATATATATATATATATATATACATAACGTGTACAATGTGTAGTTTTGTAAAATACCAGCAAACGAAAAATAATTAAATTGATAACACTAATTTAATTGAAAAATAAAAATAAAACAAAACTCATTAAACATTTTGTACGGTTGGTGTTACCAACCGGTACTAAAGGGCTCCCGGCCCCTAGAGCTGCCTCGTGCCACGTGGTTGGCCTTTAGCACCGGTTCGTGCTGAACCGGTACTAAAGGGGGGGGCTTTAGTGACCACACTTTAGTGTCGGTTGTGGAACCGGCACTAAAGGGCCTTACGAACCGGTGCTATTGCCCGGTTCTGCACTAGTGTTCGGCTGTATTTTAAGTAATTATTGACAAAATTTTGTAAATGCATATAGTATTTTTATCATTATTATGATTTATTACATGGGGAGCGCTACGCGTCTACCGGTAGACGTCTAGTAAACATCAACCACCTCGACAGCCGTCGGATCTCCACGTGCGAGCCGTCAGATCTAACTTCTCGCACGCGGCTCGTCGCCTTGCCGACACATTAATTCCTGAAAGAACAAAGCAGTTACAGAAACAACAACCGGGTTGCAGAAACAATTCTTGAAATAACGATCGCATTGCAGAAACAATTCCTGAACAACGGCGACATTGCAGAAACAATTCCTGAAGCAACGGCTGCATTGCAGATACAACTACCATGTTGTAAAAATTTGGAGATCGCATAAATAATTCCTGAAACAACCGCCGCGTTGCAGAAACAATTCTCGAAGCAACAGTTGCGTTGCAGAAACAACTACCATGTTGCAGAAAACTTTGAAGATCCACCCTCGAACACCCGCGCACGAAGCGGCTGGAGGCTACTTACCGACACAGACACGCCATGAAGATTGAGGATGCAAAGCTTAACGAGAGGATAAGGAATAGGTGGCTGTAGAGGAATCTAGAGAGCATTTTCTACACCGTGCATCAAATTAGATCGGATGGCAGCTAGACCGGCCGACGCAACCGTGGTTTCCAGCCGGTTGAATCTAAGACTTTCCCTTATTACATTAGGGGGCATCAAATTTTACTTTCGCCCCGGGCCTCTGAAATCTCAGGACCGATCCTGGATGTGTAGACTCTACACGTTGATTTCATTGAATCGACTGATGCGTGCACAACCAACTAATCAGGTCGGTCGTGGCGCCGATGAAGCATGGCCGACGGGGCAGGACCGCAGAAGCACCAGACTAGGAAACACATCAGGTAGGCATGCTAATCTGTGCATACGCGTTGTGCAAAAGAGCTAATCCAGAGGCACATGCGTGCATGCAAGGAACAACTCCAACGCGGGGCCAACGGATGTGACCAGCCAACTGCGTGGAAGTGCACCCATGCACGCCCGTGCAGGCACGCGATGGCCAGCGGCCGCGCGTTAGCTGCGATACAGGCGGAGATGTTGAAGATGTCAACGAAGTAGACGAGCGTTGAGACGACGAACGAGGCGGCGGGCAACGCGAATCGATAGTAGATTAGAAAACCAAAAAGAACACTGATCAACCGATCGGTGAGAGAGAAAACCTCAATCAACGGTTCAAGGAAAAGACTCTAGGACAGCCGATCGACACGATCGGCGAACAAACCCTAGGTACGGGTTGTGCGCTCCCCGTGGTGATCATGTAGATTGACAGCCCCGGGGGCGGCACGGTGCGGAAGTTGCGGCGGCGGCTAGGTTTTGAATCGAGATTAGACTGATATCATGGTAGAAGGGAGAGAGAAGATTGGTGGGATAGTTGTTCATTGTATTGTTTGAGCCTCGTGGGCACATATATAGGGCAACACTAGGCGCCGGCGCACCGGCCCAAATTTGGGCCGGTCACACCCTAGCCGTCAGATGCGGCCCCGCGTAACCGTCAGATCCCTCATTCCCCTCGCTCCTTTTCCGTCGCTCCTTTTCCAGAGTGGACGAGATCTGAGAAAAAACAAATGGGCACATGGCAGCCGCGCCTCGCTGTCGCGTCGCGCTGCGCGTTTCCACCCTCCCGTGTTTGCCTTCGCCATTGACAGGTCCTGCCGTGCCCGCCATCGACGCTCGCCGCTGATGCTCGCAATGAACGCTCGCAACAAAAACAACCAATGGTGGCAGCAAAAAAAGACTACGGTGGTAGCAAAAAATGCTTGCCTTTGAGGCTCGCCGCCGATGCTCGCCATCGACGCTTGCAATAAAATTACCCCACGGTAGCTCAGCGTCACTGCTCGTTGGATCCTTTGAAAAAATGTTGGTTCCAGCAAAAGCAGACTACGGTGGTAGCAAAAGATGTTTCCGGCAAAAATATTCTCAGAAGAACAAATCTGAAAAAGGCCGATTGTAGCAAAAATAAAAGTCAGTTGAAGCAAAAGCAGACTATGGTGGTAGCAAAAAGATGTTTCCGGCAAAAATATTCTCAGAAGAACAAATCTGAAAAAGGCCGATTGTAGCAAAAAGAAAAGTCAGTTCCAGCAAAACAAATCACTGGTTCCAGCAAAAAATTCTCAGCAGCAAAAACACTACCACTCGATTGTAGCAACAAAAAAAGCCAGCTCCAGCAAAAATTAATGATGGTTCCAGCAACAAAATCTCATCATCAAAAATATGTGTCGATTGCAGCAAAAAAAAAAAAAGAACTACTTCCAGGAAAAATCACCATCGGATGCAGCTCCACTCTCGCGCTCCAAGCTCCCCCGGCTCCGGCCAGCTACCGGCGGCGGTCCCCGCACCCCACAAAGCGGTTGGCCTCACACTACGAGCATCAGCCCCTGAGTACTCGCGCGAGCGGCGGGCGCGGTCGGCTGCGAGCCCCATATCAACCATATCTAGATGGAAAAAACAAGCAGCGCATGGGAGCAGAGGTGATTTCTCCGGTGTTTGATTTGGGGTGCTTGCTGTCGGCAAGAACTGGAGGTAGGGGATGAGGAAAGGGCGTGAATGCGTGGAGGAGAGCCTCCGTACACGATAAGGATAGAAAGGATGAGCGGGCGGTGGTGGGCCAGATGGGCTGCACTGGCGACTGTTGTGGGCACATGGGCGAACCGGTCGTCGTTTGATCAAAAGGAATCGTGCGTCTCGCACGCGACCGGCTGAATGTTCCGCCGGTGCACCGTATGGGAACGATTCCCATATATATAGGAGTACATGGTCATGTTGAAGTACAAGGCAAGCCAGAATATTTTTTAGTCTATCCTATGTTTCCAGTCTAATCAATACACTTAACACTCCCTCCGTCCGAAAAAGCTTGTAAGCTTTTTCGGACGGAGGGACTACTACTTTATTGCTAATTCTAAGAATGCAACGTTAGGGCATCTCCAACACCGCCTTGCAAACCGTGCGCATCCGTTCGGACCGCGGTGCCTGGAGCGTGAAAGCCATCCAACGCGGGTCTGCATCGGTCCGCAATGATGTCCGTGGAAGCATCTCCTTCTCTTATCGTCTCGTCCTCTCCGGGCGTGTCCTCTACCTCTCTGTGCCCCTCCTCCTATAGCATCGATGACGAAGTTGTGGTGGTCAGCGCCAGCAGGCGGCGGTGGTGGTAGTTCATCCTCGGTTCGATCTTCGAGCCGACGCTCACACTCTCCGAGCCCCTCAGCGTCCACCACGCCTGGCTCCTCCGCCAAGGAGGAGATCATCCTCTCCTCTTGCGACGAGGAGGACCAATAGAAGGAGCATCGGCCACGCCTCCTCGCCAGCCGGAGATAATGACGGAGCGCTCGCTCCATCAGGTGGGCCTGACACCACCATTGCCGGCGAGGGTCAAGGAGGAGCCATCGTCCCTGCCGTGCTATCGTCTCTAACTGACGCCGATGTCCTTACCTCATTAGGTCAAGGAGGAGCACACTCCCCTGCGCAGGCGCGACCGCGGCGTCCAGATTGGACTCTGCAAGAAGGATGAGCCCGCATCGCCACCGGTGCATAGCCTATACACGAGCATCAGTGGGCCCAACTCGCATCCCCACCACATCCGCCGCCAAGCCATCGAGGATCTGCCGCCGGCCCTAAAGAAGGTGTGTGGTCCCATCCTCCATTATATCGGAGGCGACAGTGTCGACGGTCCCTCGGGGTCGAGGACCGTTGCCTCCGAGGAGGACAAGGCGGCGCATCAGCGAGCGCGGTACGACCGGTGCAACGCCGCTCGCCACTCCTTGCACGCAAAGACCGGTGTGGCGTCGGAATGTGGCTGCAACAACCCGGACCTCGCCGCCGCGTGGGCCCTCGACCGTTCCATCACCACCAGGGGCGGAGCCAGGAAATTTGGTCATTGGGTTCACTCCATGACTGGTTGTGAGAACTTACTACTAGTATGTGAAGTGTAAAGTATAATTTTAGATTATCTTACAACAAAATTATAGCACCCAAAAACAACATAATGAATAGAAATATGGTATCATATATCACACATTATGTTGCATTAAAAATTGAAGAGTGCAAGACGTACCCGTTCGATAAAATTATAAAATCACTTGTTTACATATTATAAATAGAGTAGCATCAGATAACTTTGTAGCTCCACATGTAGCTTCTCATCTTCCTTGAACACAGAAAAAACGACAAGTTAGTTTGACAAGTTTAGAATAAGTACTAACAATAGAAATAATATTTTAAATGCACTCACATTTTAGAGTGTCCCCTTTCGATCTTTCACCGCCTTAAAAAAATTAAACACTGCATCATTGGTAATGGTAGAAAATATATCTTTCTCCACATAGCAGATTAGACAATCACTCATGAATTGATCACCCATTTTGCAGCGTAACTTTTTTTACAACATTCATAACTGAAAAGCATCTCTCCAATCGATGCAAAGGCAACTGGCAATATCAGTACTAGCTTTAAAAGATGATAAACCAAAGGAAACATAATATGCTTATTTGTTTCCACCAGTAGTTTACCAAGATCAGCAATTCCATCCAAATTGGCGAACTTTTCATCTGATCGCACATTGTCAATGTAAGTGCGAAGTTCAGGACCAAGATCATCCAATTTTCTTGAATCAAAGTCATCCGGATAAAACTCAGCTAGCTTCACTAAGCTGTCCAAGTTAAAAGCAGGAAAGGAGTCTTTGGGGTTGAAAGAAGCCATGTGTCCAAGCAATGCAGAATTTACCTCATTGAAGCGGTCATTAAACTCTTGAAGCTACCAATCAATGACGGAATAAAGACACTCAATTCGGTAATGTTGAAGGTTTGTCATATTGGTTTTGTGACGTGGTTTGTGCCGATTAACATATTGCTCCTGCATGTCTACATTCTCAATGTGATGCTCTTCACAGAATGAATGTGCCTTCTCAAGAAGTTAGTCCCATCCATTATCCCTTAGTTCTTGCAGCTCATTCCTTGTTGACTTCACACATGAGATGGCATTCAGGATGTCTTGATCCTTCCTTTGTAAAGACTGTGATAAAGTATTTGCATTTCCCAATATATGCAACATCTTGTGCAAATAAAAAACAAAATCAAAGGTCTCAAAATATGCTACAAGACCACGTGCTTGACATTTCTTTTCACTTTTGCCTTCTTTCTCAACATATTTCAGAACAGACATAACTGATGGGAATAATTTCACTAGACTTGAAAGAGTCCGGTAGTGTGAGCCCCAACGTGTGTCCCCAGCTCTTTGAAGAGTTTGTTCTTGATTTAGCCCTGTGCCAGTGCTAATCTGCCCACTACCTATGGCTTTTATTACCTCCTCTCGATGTTTCTCTCTAATCATATCCTTTCTTTTGCAAGAAGCTCCAACCACATTGAATAAAACTGAGATCATGTAAAAATAATCCGCAATATCATCATGCTTCTTTGATACTGCCACAATAACCAACTGGAGCTGGTGAGCAAAACAATGCACATAATACGCTGACTTATTCTCTTGCATAATCTTTGCTTTCAAGCCATAAAGCTGACCACGCATATTACTAGCCCCATCATAGCATTGGCCTCTAACATGCTTTATGCTTAGTCCAATCTCAGTGAATAATTTTTGAAGAGTAGCCTTGAGACAAGTTGCTAATGTTTCCTTCACATGTTCAATTCCAACTAACTGTTCACTGATAAATCCACGCTTGCTAAGATATCTCAAAACAACTGCCATTTGCTCTTTGTCAGACACATCAGCGGCTTCATCAATCAACAAACTAAATACATCGCCCCCAATTTCATCACTGATAGAATTTAAAGTTATCTGCACAAAAGATAACTAACTTATTAGAGAACATTTGTTATTTGCAAGAAAACATAAATAGAGGCGATTAAATTTGATGCTACCTTTGCAAAATAATTTGCAATTTCCTTTTGAATATCTCCACATACCCACTTACAGTTTTTGGAGCATTCTCAAGAACTACATTCCGTATAGCTTCATTCTGGTTTGCCAAAGTATGTACCAACTCTCAGAAATTTCCCTTATTTTTCGACTCCTCTGATTCATCATGGCCCCGGAAAGCTAAGCCTTGATGCAACAAGTATCTCACTGAATCAATGGAAGCATCAAGCCGGATTCGATTTTGCTTTTTGTAAGATCAGTTTGCTTATCAAAAGCAACATGAATTGACTGATCTTGATTCATCAAAGCGTCACATCTTTTTACTTCTAAATTGTGAAAGATATTAACATTACCCTTACCCTCATGAGTATCGAGTCTGCTTTTCTTGTTCCAACCGTTCCAACCGTTAATTGCAAATGCATCACTTCCAGTTTGTCCCTCATTATAATCTCTGGAAAGGTAACAACACAAAAAAAAGCCTTATGCACTGTGTCACTATACTCAAGCCAACGATCATAATCGTTAAACCAATCTAGATTAAATCTACGTTGACTATCACCAATCTCCCTCTGCGGGTAATCAAAATTAGATGGTGGCCCGTAAGGTCCTCTCATTAAATATCTACGCCTAATCTCATCTTGCTTTTTCGGATTTCTTGTGTAGTCTGAAATTCTCTTCCAATCAGCCGGATCATACCACAACTCATCTAAATTAATTTCTGTATGAGTAGTAGCAGGGGCGGAGCCAGGAAATTTGGTCATTGGGTTCACTCCATGACTAGTGAGAAGTTACTACTAGTATGTGAAGTGTAAAGTATAATTTTAAATTATCTTAAAACAAAATTATAGCACCCAAAAACAACATAATGAATGGAAATATGGTATCATATATCACACATTATGTTGCATTAAAAATTGAAGAGTGCAAGACATACCCGTGCAATAAAATTATAAAATCACTTGTTTACATATTATAAATAGAGTAGCATGAGATAACTTTGTAGCTCCACGTGTAGCTTCTCATCTTCCTTGAACACAGAAAAAATGACAAGTTAGTTTGACAAGTTTAGAATAAGTACTAACAATAGAAATAATATTTTAAATGCACTCACATTTGAGAGTGTCCCCTTTCGATCTTTCACCGCCTTAAAAATATTAAACACTGCATCATTGGTAATGCTATAAAATATATCTTTCTCCACATAGCAGATTAGACAATCATTCATGAATTGATCACCCATTTTGTAGCGTAACTTTTTTTTACAACATTCATAGCTGAAAAGCATCTCTCCACTGATGCAGTGGCAACTGGCAATATCAGTACTAGCTTTAAAAGATGATAAACCAAAGGAAACATAATATGCTTATTTGTTTCCACCATTAGTTTAGCAAGATCAGCAATTCCATCCAAATTGCCGAACTTTTCATCTGATCGCACATTGTCAATGTAAGTGCGAAGTTCAGGACCAAGATCATCCAATTTTCTTGAATCAAAGTCATCCGGATAAAACTCAGCTAGCTTCACTAAGCTATCCAAGTTAAAAGCAGGAAAGGAGTCTTTGGGGTTGAAAGAAGCCATGTGTCCAAGCAATGCAGAATTTACCTCATTGAAGCGGTCATCAAACTCTTGAAGCTACCAATCAATGACGGAATAAAGACACTCAATTCGGTAATGTTGAAGGTTTGTCTTATTGGTTTTGTGACGTGGTTTGTGCCGATTAACATATTGTTCCTGCATGTCTACATTCTCAATGTGATGCTCTTCACAGAATGAATGTGCCTTCTCAAGAAGTGAGTCCCATCCATTATCCCTTAGTTCTTGCAGCTCATTCCTTATTGACTTCACACATGAGATGGCATTCAGGATGTCTTGATCCTTCCTTTGTAAAGACTGTGACAAAGTATTTGCATGTCCCAATATATGCAACATCATGTGCAAATAAAAAACAAAATCAAAGTTCTCAAAATATGCTACAAGACCACGTGCTTGAAATTTCTTTTCACTTTTGCCTTCTTTCTCAACATATTTCAGAATAGACATAACTGATGGGAATAATTTCACTAGACTTGAAAGAGTCCGGTAGTGTGAGGCTCAACGTGTGTCCCCAGCTCTTTGAAGAGTTTGTTCTTGATTTAGCCCTGTGCCAGTGCTAATCTGCCCACTACCTATGGCTTTTATTAGCTCATCTCGATATTTCTCTCTAATCATATCCTTTCTTTTGCAAGAAGCTCCAACCACATTGAATAAAACTGAGATCATGTAAAAATAATCTGCAATATCATCATGCTTCTTTTATACTGCCACAATAACCAACTGGAGCTGGTGAGCAAAACAATTCACATAATACGCTGACTTATTCTCTTGCATAATCTTTGCTTTCAAGCCATTAAACTCACCACGCATATTACTAGCCCCATCATAGCATTGGCCTCTAACCTGCTTTATGCTTAGTCCAATCTCAGTGAATAATTTTTGAAGAGTAGCCTTGAGACAAGTTGCTGATGTTTCCTTCACATGTTCAATTCCAACTAACTGTTCAATGATAAATCCACGCTTGCTAAGATATCTCAAAACAACTGCCATTTGCTCTTTGTCAGACACATCAACGGCTTCATCAATCAACAAACTAAATACATCGCCCCCAATTTCAACAATAATAGAATTTAAAGTTATCTGCACAAAAGATAACTAACTTATTAGAGAACATTTGTTATTTGCAAGAAAACATAAATAGAGGCGATTAAATTTGATGCTACCTTTGCAAAATAATTTGCAATTTCCTTTTGAATATCTCCACATACCCACTTACAGTTTTGGAGCATTCTCAAGAACTACATTCCGTATAGCTTCATTACGGTTTGCCAAAGTATGTACCAACTCTCAGAAATTTCCCTCATTTTTCGACTCCTCTGATTCATCATGGCCCCGGAAAGCTAAGCCTTGATGCAACAAGTATCTCACCGAATCAATGGAAGCATCAAGCCGGATTCAATTTTCCTTTTTTGTAAGATCAGTTTGCTTATCAAAAGAACCATGAATTGACTGATCTTGATTCATCAAAGCGTCACATCTTTTTACTTCTACATTGTGAAAGCTATTAACATTACCCTTACCCTCATGAGTATCGAGTCTGCTTTTCTTGTTCCAACCGTTCCAACCGTTAATTGCAAATGCATCACTTCCAGTTTGTCCCTCATTATAATCTCTGAAAATGTAGCAACACAAACAAAAAGCCGTATGCACTGTGTCACTATACTCAAGCGAACGATCGTAAACGTTAAACCTATCTGGATTAAATCTCCGTTGAGTATCACCAATCTCCCTCTGCGGGTAATCAAAATTAGATGGTGGCCTATAAAGTCCGCTCATTAAATATCTGCGCCTAATCTCATCTTGCTTTTTCGGATTTCTTGTGTAGTCTGAAATTCTCTTCCAATCAGCCGGATCATATGGCAACTCATCTAAATTAATTTCTGTATGAGTAGTAGCAGGGCGGAGCCGGGAAATTTGGACATTGGGTTCACTCCATGACTGGTTGTGAGAACTTACTACTAGTATTTGAAGTTTAAAGTATAATTTTAAATTATCTTACAACAAAATTATAGCAGCCAAAAACAACATAATGAATAGAAATATGGTATCATATATCACACATTATGTTGCATTAAAAATTGAAGAGTGCTAGACATACCCGTTCAATAAAATTATAAAATCACTTGTTTACATATTATAAATAGAGTAGCATCAGATAACTTTGTAGCTCCACGTGCAGCTTCTCATCTTCCTTGAACACAGAAAAAACGACAAGTTAGTTTGACAAGTTTAGAATAAGTACTAAAAAGAGAAATAATATTGTAAATGCACTCACATTTTAGAGTGTCCCCTTTCGATCTTTCACCGCCTTAAAAATAGTAAACACTGCATCATTGGTAATGGTAGAAAATATATTTTTCTCCACATAGCAGATTAGACAATCGCTCATGAATTGATCACCCATTTTGTAGCGTAATTTTTTTTACAACATTCATAGCTGAAAAGCATCTCTCCACTGATGCAGTGGCAACTTGCAATATCAGTACTAGCTTTAAAAGATGATAAACCAAAGGAAACATAATATGCTTATTTGTTTCCACCATTAGTTTAGCAAGATCATCAATTCCATCCAAATTGGCGAACCTTTCATCTGCTCGCACATTGTCAATGTAAGTGCGAAGTTCAGTACCAAGATCATCCAATTTTCTTGAATCAAAGTCATCCGGATAAAACTCAGCTAGCTTCACTAAGCTGTCCCAGTTAAAAGCAGCAAAGGAGTCTTTGGGGTTGAAAGAAGCCATATGTCCAAGCAATGCAAAATTTACCTCATTGAAGCGGTCATCAAACTCTTGAAGCTGCCAATCAATGACGGAATTAAGACACTCAATTTGGTAATGTTGAAGGTTTGTCTTATTGGTTTTGTGTCGTGGTTTGTATCGATTAACATATTGCACCTGCATGTTTACATTCTCAATGTGATGCTCTTCACAGAATGAATGTTCCTTCTCAAGAAGTGAGTCCCATCCATTATCCCTTAGTTCTTGCAGGTCATTCCTTGTTGACTTCACACATGAGATGGCATTCAGGATGTCTTGATCCTTCCTTTGTAAACACTGTGACAAAGTATTTGCATTTCCCAATATATGCAACATCATGTGCAAATAAAAAACAAAATCAAAGGTCCCAAAATATGCTACAAGACCACGTGCTTGACATTTCTTTTCACTTTTTCCTTCTTTCTCAACATATTTCGTAATGCAGACATAACTGATGGGAATAATTTCACTAGACTTGAAAGAGTCCGGTAGTGTGAGCCCCAACGTGTGTCCCCAGCTCTTTGAAGAGTTTGCTCTTGATTTAGCCCTGTGCCAGTGCTAATCTGCCCACTACCTATGGCTTTTATTACCTCATCTCAATATTTCTCTCTAATCATATCCTTTCTTTTGCAAGAAGCTCCAACCACATTGAATAAAATTGAGATCATGTAAAAATAATCTGCAATATCATCATGCTTCTTTGATACTGCCACAATAACCAACTGGAGCTGGTGATAAAAACAATGCACATAATATGCTGACTTATTCTCTTGCATAATCTTTGCTTTCAAGCCATTAAACTCACCGCGCATATTACTAGCCCCATCATAGCATTGGCCTCTAACCTGCTTTGTGCTTAGTCCAATCTCAGTGAATAATTTTTGAAGAGTAGCCTTGAGACAAGTTGCTGATGTTTCCTTCACATGTTCAATTCCAACTAACTGTTCAATGATAAATCCATGCTTGCTAAGATATCTCAAACCAACTGCCATTTGCTCTTTGTCAGACACATCAACAACTTCATCAATCAAAAAACTAAATACATAGCCCCCAATTTCATCAATAATAGAATTTAAAGTTATCTGCACAAAAGATAACTAACTTATTAGAGAACATTTGTTATTTGCAAGAAAAAAAATAGAGGCGATTAAATTTGATGCTACCTTTGCAAAATAATTTGCAATTTCCTTTTGAATATCTCCACATACCCACTTACAGTTTTTGGAGCATTCTCAAGAACTACATTCCGTATAGTTTCATTCTGGTTTGCCAAAGTATGTACCAACTCTCAGAAATTTCCCTCATTTTTCGACTCCTCTGATTCATCATGGCCCCGGAAAGCTAAGCCTTGATGCAACAAGTATCTCACCGAATAAATGGAAGCATCAAGCCGGATTCGATTTTGCTTTTTTGTAAGGTCAGTTTGCTTATCAAAAGCAACACGAATTGACTGATCTTGATTCATCAAAGCGTCACATCTTTTTACTTCTACATTGTGAAAGCTATTAACATTACCCTTACCCTCATGAGTATCGAGTCTGCTTTTCTTGTTCCAACCGTCCCAACTGTTAATTGCAAATGCATCACTTCAAGTTTGTTCCTCATTATAATCTCTGAAAATGTAGCAACACAAACAAAAAGCCTTATGAACTGTGTCACTATACTCAAGCCAACGATCATAAACGTTAAACCAATCTGGATTAAATCTCCGTTGAGTATCACCAATCTCCCTCTGCGGGTAATCAAAATTAGATGGTGGCCTATAAGGTCCTCTCATTAAATATCTGCGCCTAATCTCATCTTGCTTTTTCGGATTTCTTGTGTAGTCTAAAATTCTCTTCCAATCAGCCGGATCATACGACAACTCACCTAAATTAATTTCTGTATGAGTAGTAGCAGGGGCGGAGCCAGGAAATTTGGTCATTGGGTTCACTCCATGACTGGTTGTGAGAACTTACTACTAGTATGTGAAGTGTAAAGTATAGTTTTAAATTATCTTACAACAAAATTATAGCACCCAAAAAAAACATAATGAATAGAAATATGGTATCATATATCACACATTATGTTGCATTAAAAATTGAAGAGTGCAAGACATACCCGTTCAATAAAATTATAAAATCACTTGTACATATTATAAATAGAGTAGCATCAGATAACTTTGTAGCTCCACGTGTAGCTTCTCATCTTCCTTGAACACAGAAAAAATGACAAGTTAGATTGACAAGTTTAGAATAAGTACTAACAAGAGAAATAATATTGTAAATGCACTCACATTTTAGAGTGTCCCCTTTCGATCTTTCACCGCCTTAAAAAAATTAAACACTGCAACATTGGTAATGGTAGAAAATATATCTTTCTCCACATAGCAGATTAGACAATCACTCATGAATTGATCACCCATTTTGTAGCGTAACTTTTTTTACAACATTCATAACTGAAAAGCATCTCTCCACTGATGCAGTGTTAACTGGCAATATCAGCACTAGCTTTAAAAGATGATAAACCAAAGGAAACATAATATGCTAATTTGTTTCCACCATTAGTTTAGCAAGATCAGCAATTCCATCCAAATTGGCGAACCTTTCATCTGCTCGCACATTGTCAATGTAAGTGCGAAGTTCAGGACCAAGATCATCCAATTTTCTAGAATCAAAGTCATCCGGATAAAACTCAGCTAGCTTCACTAAGATGTCCAAGTTAAAAGCAGCAAAGGAGTCTTTGGGGTTGAAAGAATCCATGTGTCCAACCAATGTAGAATTTACCTCATTGAAGCGGTCATCAAACTCTTGAAGCTACCAATCAATGAAGGAATTAAGACACTCAATTTGGTAATGTTGAAGGTTTGTCTTATTGGTTTTTTGACGTGGTTTGTGCCGATTAACATATTGCTCCTGCATGTTTAGATTCTCAATGTGATGCTCTTCACAGAATGAATGTGCCTTCTCAAGAAGTGAGTCCCATCCATTATCCCTTAGTTCTTGCAGCTCATTCCTTGTTGACTTCACACATGAGATGGCATTCAGGATGTCTTGATCCATCCTTTGTAAAGACCGTGACAAAGTATTTGCATTTCCCAATATATGCAACATCACGTGCAAATAAAAAACAAAATCAAAGGTCTCAAAATATGCTACAAGACCACGTGCTTGACATTTCTTTTGATTTTTGCCTTCTTTCTCAACATATTTCAGAACAGACGTAACTGATGGGAATAATTTCACTAGACTTGAAAGAGTCCGGTAGTGTGAGCCCCAACGTGTGTCCCCAGCTCTTTGAAGAGTTTGTTCTTGATTTAGCTCTGTGCCAGTGCTAATCTGCCCACTACCTATGGCTTTTATTACCTCATCTCGATGTTTCTCTCTAATCATATCCTTTCTTTTGCAAGAAGCTCCAACCATATTGAATAAAACTGAGATCATGTAAAAAAGTCTGCAATATCATTATGCTTCTTTGATACTGCCACAATAACCAACTGGAGCTGGTGAGCAAAACAATGCACATAATACGCTGACTTATTCTCTTGCATAATCTTTGCTTTCAAGCCATTAAACTCACCGCGCATATTACTATCCCCATCATAGCATTGGCCTCTAACCTGCTTTATGCTTAGTCTAATCTCAGTGAATAATTTTTGAAGAGTAGCCTTGAGACAAGTTGCTGATGTTTCCTTCACATGTTCAATTCCAACTAACTGTTCACTGATAAATCCACGCTTGCTAAGATATCTCAAAACAACTGCCATTTGCTCTTTGTCAGACACATCAGCGGCTTCATCAATCAACAAACTAAATACATCGCCCCCAATTTCATCAATAATAGAATTTAAAGTTATCTGCACAAAAGATAACTAATTTATTAGAGAACATTTGTTATTTGCAAGATAACATAAATATAGGCGATTAAATTTGATGCTACCTTTGCAAAATAATTTGCAATTTCCTTTTGAATATCTCCACATACCCACTTACAGTTTTTGGAGCATTCTCAAGAACTACATTCCGTATAGCTTCATTCTGGTTTGCCAAAGTATGTACCAACTCTCAGAAATTTCCCTTATTTTTCGACTCCTCTGATTCATCATGGCCCCGGAAAGCAAAGCCTTGATGCAACAAGTATCTCACCGACTCAATGGAAGCATCAAGCCGGATTCGATTTTGCTTTTTTGTAAGATCAGTTTGTTTATCAAAAACAACATGAATTGACTAATCTTGATTCATCAAAGCGTTACATCTTTTTACTTATACATTGTGAAAGCTATTAACATTACCCTTACCATCATGAGTATCGAGTCTGCTTTTCTTGTTCCAACCGTTCCAACCGTTAATTGCAAATGCATCACTTCGGTTTGTCCCTCATTATAATCTCTCAAAGGGTAGCAACACAAACAAAAAGCCTTAGGCATTGTGTCACTATACTCAAGCCAACGATCATAAACGTTAAACCAATCTGGATTAAATCTCCGTTGAGTATCACCAATCTCCCTCTGCGGGTAATCAAAATTAGATGGTGGCCTATAAGGTCCTCTCATTAAATATCTTCGCCTAATCTCATTTTGCTTTTTCGGATTTCTTGTGTAGTCTGAAATTCATAGATGAAAAGCATCTCTCCACTGATGCAGTGGCAACTGGCAATATCAGCACTAGCTTTATAAGATGATAAACCAAAGGAAACATAATATGCTAATTTGTTTCCACCATTAGTTTAGCAAGATCAGCAATTCCATCCAAATTGGCGAACCTTTCATCTGCTTTCGCACATTGTCAATGTAAGTGCTGAAGTTCAGGACCAAGATCATCCAATTTTCTTGAATCAAAGTCATCCAGATAAAACTCAGCTAGCTTCACTAAGCTGTCCAAGTTAAAAGCATCAAAGGAGTCTTTGGGGTTGAAAGAAGCGATGTGTCCAAGCAATGTAGAATTTACCTCATTGAAGCGGTCATCAAACTCTTGAAGCTACCAATCAATGACGGAATTAAGACACTCAATTCGGTAATGTTGAAGGTTTGTCTTATTGGTTTTGTGACGTGGTTTGTGCCGATTAACATATTTCTCCTGCATGTTTACATTCTCAATGTGATGCTCTTGATAGAATGAATGTGCCTTCTCAAGAAGTGAGTCCCATCCATTATCCCTTAGTTCTTGCTGCTCATTCCTTATTGACTTCACACATGAGATGGCATTAGGGATGTCTTGATCCTTCCTTTGTAAAGACTATGACAAAGTATTTGCATTTCCCAATATATGCAACATCACATGCAAATAAAAAACAAAATCAAAGGTCTCAAAATATGCTACAAGACCACGTGCTTGAAATTTCTTTTCACTTTTGCCTTCTTTCTCAACATATTTCAGAACAGTCATAACTGATGGGAATAATTTCACTAGACTTGAAAGAGTCCGGTAGTGTGAGCCCCAACGTGTGTCCCCAGCTCTTTGAAGAGTTTGTTCTTGATTTAGCCTGTGCCGATTGCTAATCTGCCCACTACCTATGGCTTTTATTACCTCATCTCGATGTTTCTCTCTAATCATATCCTTTCTTTTGCAAGAAGCTCCAACCACATTGAATAAAACTGAGATCATTTGAAAAAAATCTGCAATGTCATCATGCTTCTTTGATACTGCCACAATAACCAACTGGAGCTGGTGAGCAAAACAATGCACATAATACGCTGACTTATTCTCTTGCATAATCTTTGCGTTCAAGCCATTAAACTCACCGCGCATATTACTATCCCCATCATAGCATTGGCCTCTAACCTGCTTTATGCTTAGTCTAATCTCAGTGAATAATTTTTGAAGAGTAGCCTTGAGACAAGTTCTTGATGTTTCCTTCACATGTTCAATTCCAACTAAGCATTCCTTTGATAAATCCACGCTTGCTAAGATATCTCAAAACAACTGCCATTTGCTCTTTGTCGGACACATCAGCGGCTTCATCAATCAACAAACTAAATACATCGCCCCAATTTCATCATCGATAGAATTTAAAGTTATCTCGCACAAAAGATAACTAACTTATTAGAGAACATTTGTTATTTGCAAGAAAACATAAATAGATGCGATTAAATTTGATGCTACCTTTGCAAAATAATTTGCAATTTCCTTTTGAATATCTCCACATACCCACTAACAGTTTTTGGAGCATTCTCAAGAACTACATTCCGTATAGCTTCATTCTGGTTTGCCAAAGTATGTACCAACTCTCAGAAATTTCCCTTATTTTTTGACTCCTCACGATTCATCATGGCCCGGAAAGCAAAGCCTTGATGCAACAAGTATCTCACCGACTCAATGGAAGCATCAAGCCGGATTCGATTTTGCTTTTTTGTAAGATCAGTTTGTTTATCAAAAACAACATGAATTGACTAATCTTGATTCATCAAAGCGTTACATCTTTTTACTTATACATTGTGAAAGCTATTAACATTACCCTTACCATCATGAGTATCGAGTCTGCTTTTCTTGTTCCAACCGTTCCAACCGTTAATTGCAAATGCATCACTTCCAGTTTGTCCCTCATTATAATCTCTCAAAGGGTAGCAACACAAACAAAAAGCCTTAGGCATTGTGTCACTATACTCAAGCCAACGATCATAAACGTTAAACCAATCTGGATTAAATCTCCGTTGAGTATCACCAATCTCCCTCTGCGGGTAATCAAAATTAGATGGTGGCCTATAAGGTCCTCTCATTAAATATCTTCGCCTAATCTCATTTTGCTTTTTCGGATTTCTTGTGTAGTCTGAAATTCTCTTCCAATCAGCCGGATCATACGGCAACTCATCTAAATTAATATCTGTATGAGTAGTAGCTGGGGCGGAGCCGGGAAATTTGGTCATTGGGTTCACTCCGTGACTGGTTGTGAGAACTTACTACTAGTATGTGAAGTGTAAAGTATAATTTTAAATTATCTTACAACAAAATTATAGCACCCAAAAACAACATAATGAATAGAAATATGGTATCATATATCACACATTATGTTGCATTAAAAATTGAAGAGTACAAGACATACCCGTTCAATAAAATTATAAAATCACTTGTTTACATATTATAAATAGAGTAGCATCAGATAACTTTGTAGCTCCACGTGTAGCTTCTCATCTTCCTTGAACACAGAAAAAATGATAAGTTAGTTTGACAAGTTCAGAATAAGTACTAACAAGAGAAATAATATTGTAAATGCACTCACATTTGAGAGTGTCCCCTTTCGATCTTTCACCGCCTTAAAAATATTAAACACTTCATCATTGGTAATGGTAGAAAATATATCTTTCTCCACATAGCAGATTAGACAATCACTCATGAATTGATCACCCATTTTGTAGCGTAACTTTTTTTTACAAATTCATAGATGAAAAGCATCTCTCCACTGATGCAGTGGCAACTGGCAATATCAGCACTAGCTTTATAAGATGATAAACCAAAGGAAACATAATATGCTAATTTGTTTCCACCATTAGTTTAGCAAGATCAGCAATTCCATCCAAATTGGCGAACCTTTCATCTGCTCGCACATTGTCAATGTAAGTGCGAAGTTCAGGACCAAGATCATCCAATTTTCTTGAATCAAAGTCATCCAGATAAAACTCAGCTAGCTTCACTAAGCTGTCCAAGTTAAAAGCATCAAAGGAGTCTTTGGGGTTGAAAGAAGCGATGTGTCCAAGCAATGTAGAATTTACCTCATTGAAGCGGTCATCAAACTCTTGAAGCTACCAATCAATGACGGAATTAAGACACTCAATTCGGTAATGTTGAAGGTTTGTCTTATTGGTTTTGTGGACGTGGTTTGTGCCGATTAACATATTTCTCCTGCATGTTTACATTCTCAATGTGATGCTCTTGACAGAATGAATGTGCCTTCTCAAGAAGTGAGTCCCATCCATTATCCCTTAGTTCTTGCTGCTCATTCCTTATTGACTTCACACATGAGATGGCATTCAGGATGTCTTGATCCTTCCTTTGTAAAGACTATGACAAAGTATTTGCATTTCCCAATATATGCAACATCACATGCAAATAAAAAACAAAATCAAAGGTCTCAAAATATGCTACAAGACCACGTGCTTGAAATTTCTTTTCACTTTTGCCTTCTTTCTCAACATATTTCGAGCAGTCATAAGCGATGGGAATAATTTCACTAGACTTGAAAGAGTCCGGTAGTGTGAGCCCCAACGTGTGTCCCCAGCTCTTTGAAGAGTTTGTTCTTGATTTAGCCCTGTGCCAGTGCTAATCTTCCCACTACCTATGGCTTTTATTACCTCATCTCGATGTTTCTCTCTAATCATATCCTTTCTTTTGCAAGAAGCTCCAACCACATTGAATAAAACTGAGACCATTTAAAAAAAATCTGCAATATCATCATGCTTCTTTGATCACGCCACAATAACCAAGCTGGAGCTGGTGAGCAAAACAATGCACATAATACGCTGACTTATTCTCTTGCATAATCTTTGCGTTCAAGCCATTAAACTCACCGCGCATATTACTATCCCCATCATAGCATTGGCCTCTAACCTGCTTTATGCTTAGTCTAATCTCGATTGAATAATTTTTGAAGAGTAGCCTTGAGACAAGTTGCTTGATGTTTCCTTCACATGTTCAATTCCAACTAACTGTTCACCGATAAATCCACGCTTGCTAAGATATCTCAAAACAAGCGCCATTTGCTCTTTGTCAGACACATCAGCGGCTTCATCAATCAACAAACTAAATACATCGCCCCCAATTTCATCACTGATAGAATTTAAAGTTATCTGCACAAAAGATAACTAACTTATTAGAGAACATTTGTTATTTGCAAGAAAACATAAATAGATGCGATTAAATTTGATGCTACCTTTGCAAAATAATTTGCAATTTCCTTTTGAATATCTCCACATACCCACTAACAGTTTTTGGAGCATTCTCAAGAACTACATTCCGTATAGCTTCATTCTGGTTTGCCAAAGTATGTACCAACTCTCAGAAATTTCCCTTATTTTTTGACTCCTCTGATTCATCATGGCCCCGGAAAGCAAAGCCTTGATGCAACAAGTATCTCACCGACTCAATGGAAGCATGAAGCCGGATTCGATTTTGCTTTTTGTAAGATCAGTTTGTTTATCAAAACAACATGAATTGACTAATCTTGATTCATCAAAGCGTTACATCTTTTTACTTATACATTGTGAAAGCTATTAACATTACCCTTACCATCATGAGTATCGAGTCTGCTTTTCTTGTTCCAACCGTTCCAACCGTTAATTGCAAATGCATCACTTCCAGCTTTGTCCCTCATTATAATCTCTCAAAGGGTAGCAACACAAACAAAAAGCCTTAGGCATTGTGTCACTATACTCAAGCCAACGATCATAAACGTTAAACCAATCTGGATTAAATCTCCGTTGAGTATCACCAATCTCCCTCTGCGGGTAATCAAAATTAGATGGTGGCCTATAAGGTCCTCTCATTAAATATCTTCGCCTAATCTCATTTTGCTTTTTCGGATTTCTTGTGTAGTCTGAAATTCTCTTCCAATCAGCGGATCATCTGACAACTCATCTAAATTAATATCTGTATGAGTAGTAGCTGGGGCCGAGCCGAAATTTGGTCATTGGGTTCACTCCGTGACTGGTTGTGAGAACTTACTACTAGTATGTGAAGTGTAAAGTATAATTTTAAATTATCTTACAACAAAATTATAGCACCCAAAACAACATAATGAATAGAAATATGGTATCATATATCACACATTATGTTGCATTAAAAATTGAAGAGTACAAGACATACCCGTTCAATAAAATTATAAAATCACTTGTTTACATATTATAAATAGAGTAGCATCAGATAACTTTGTAGCTCCACGTGTAGCTTCTCGTCTTCCTTGAACACAGAAAAATGATAAGTTAGTTTGACAAGTTCAGAATAAGTACTAACAAGAGAAATAATATTGTAAATGCACTCACATTTGAGAGTGTCCCCTTTCGATCTTTCACCGCCTTAAAAATATTAAACACTTCATCATTGGTAATGGTAGAAAATATATCTTTCTCCACATAGCAGATTAGACAATCACTCATGAATTGATCACCCATTTTGTAGCGTAACTTTTTTTTACAAATTCATAGATGAAAAGCATCTCTCCTTGATGCACGTGTGGCAATCGGCAATATCAGCACTAGCTTTATAAGATGATAAACCAAAGGAAACATAATATGCTAATTTGTTTCCACCATTAGTTTAGCAAGATCAGCAATTCCATCCAAATTGGCGAACCTTTCATCTGCTCGCACATTGTCAATGTAAGTCTGAAGTTCAGGACCAAGATCATCCAATTTTCTTGAATCAAAGTCATCCAGATAAAACTCAGCTAGCTTCACTAAGCTGTCCAAGTTAAAAGCATCAAAGGAGTCTTTGGGGTTGAAAGAAGCGATGTGTCCAAGCAATGTAGAATTTACCTCATTGAAGCGGTCATCAAACTCTTGAAGCTACCAATCAATGACGGAATTAAGACACTCAATTCGGTAATGTTGAAGGTTTGTCTTATTGGTTTTGTGACGTGGTTTGTGCCGATTAACATATTTCTCCTGCATGTTTACATTCTCAATGTGATGCTCTTGACAGAATGAATGTGCCTTCTCAAGAAGTGAGTCCCATCCATTATCCCTTAGTTCTTGCTGCTCATTCCTTATTGACTTCACACATGAGATGGCATTCAGGATGTCTTGATCCTTCCTTTGTAAAGACTATGACAAAGTATTTGCATTTCCCAATATATGCAACATCACATGCAAATAAAAAACAAAATCAAAGGTCTCAAAATATGCTACAAGACCACGTGCTTGAAATTTCTTTTCACTTTTGCCTTCTTTCTCAACATATTTCAGAACAGTCATAACTAATGGGAATAATTTCACTAGACTTGAAAGAGTCCGGTAGTGTGAGCCCCAACGTGTGTCCCCAGCTCTTTGAAGAGTTTGTTCTTGATTTAGCCCTGCGCCAGTGCTAATCTGCCCACTACCTATGGCTTTTATTACCTCATCTCGATGTTTCTCTCTAATCATATCCTTTCTTTTGCAAGAAGCTCCAACCACATTGAATAAAACTGAGATCATTTAAAAAAAATCTGCAATATCATCATGCTTCTTTGATACTGCCACAATAACCAACTGGAGCTGGTGAGCAAAACAATGCACATAATACGCTGACTTATTCTCTTGCATAATCTTTGCTTTCAAGCCATTAAACTCACCGCATATTACTATCCCCATCATAGCATTGGCCTCTAACCTGCTTTATGCTTAGTCTAATCTCGGTGAATAATTTTTGAAGAGTAGCCTTGAGACAAGTTCTTGATGTTTCCTTCACATGTTCAATTCCAACTAATCGTTCACGATAAATCCACGCTTGCTAAGATATCTCAAAACAACTGCCATTTGCTCTTTGTCAGACACATCAGCGGCTTCATCAACCAACAAACTAAATACATCGCCCCAAATTTCATCACTGATAGAATTTAAAGTTATCTGCACAAAAGATAACTAACTTATTAGAGAACATTTGTTATTTGCAAGAAAACATAAATAGATGCGATTAAATTTGATGCTACCTTTGCAAAATAATTTGCAATTTCCTTTTGAATATCTCCACATACCCACTAACAGTTTTGGAGCATTCTCAAGAACTACATTCCGTATAGCTTCATTACGGTTTGCCAAAGTATGTACCAACTCTCAGAAATTTCCTTATTTTTGACTCCTCTGATTCATCATGGCCCCGGAAAGCAAAGCCTTGATGCAACAAGTATCTCACCGACTCAATGGAAGCATGAAGCCGGATTCGATTTTGCTTTTTTGTAAGATCAGTTTGTTTATCAAAAACAACATGAATTGACTAATCTTGATTCATCAAAGCGTCACATCTTTTTACTTATACATTGTGAAAGCTATTAACATTACCCTTACCATCATGAGTATCGATTCTGCTTTTCTTGTTCCAACCGTTCCAACCGTTAATTGCAAATGCATCACTTCCAGTTTGTCCCTCATTATAATCTCTCAAAGGGTAGCAACACAAACAAAAAGCCTTAGGCATTGTGTCACTATACTCAAGCCAACGATCATAAACGTTAAACCAATCTGGATTAAATCTCCGTTGAGTATCACCAATCTCCCTCTGCGGGTAATCAAAACTAGATGGTGGCCTATAAGGTCCTCTCATTAAATATCTTCGCCTAATCTCATCTTGCTTTTTCGGATTTCTTGTGTAGTCTGAAATTCTCTTCCAATCAGCCGGATCATACGGCAACTCATCTAAATTAATATCTGTATGAGTAGTAGCAGGGGCGGAGCCGGGAAATTTGGTCATTGTGTTCATTCCATGACTCGTTGTGAGAACTTACTACTAGTATGTGAAGTGTAAAGTATAATTTTAAATTATCTTACAACAAAATTATAGCACCCAAAAACAACATAATAAATAGAAATATGGTATCATATATCACACATTATGTTGCATTAAGAATTGAAGAGTGCAAGACATACCCGTTCAATAAAATTATAAAATCACTTGTTTACATATTATAAATAGAGTAGCATCAGATAACTTTGTAGCTCCATGTGTAGCTTCTCATCTTCCTTGAACATAGAAAAAATGATAAGTTAGTTTGAAAAGTTTAGAATAAGTACTAACAAGAGAAATAATATTGTAAATGCACTCACATTTTAGAGTGTCCCCTTTCGATCTTTCACCGCCTTAAAAATATTAAACACTGCATAATTGGTAATGGTAGAAAATATATCTTTCTTCACATAGCAGATTAGACAATCACTCATGAATTGATCACCCATTTTGTAGCGTAACTTTTTTTACAACATTCATAGCTGAAAAGCATCTCTCCACTGATGCGGTGGCAACTGGCAATATCAGCACTAGCTTTAAAAGATGATAAACCAAAGGAAACATAATATGCTAATTTGTTACCACCATTAGTTTAGCAAGATCAGCAATTCCATCCAAATTGGCGAACCTTTCATCTGCTCGCACATTGTCAATGTAAGTGCGAAGTTCAGGACCAAGATCATCCAATTTTCTTGAATCAAAGTCATCCGGATAAAACTCAGCTAGCTTCACTAAGCTGTCCAAGTTAAAAGCAGCAAAGGAGTCTTTGGGGTTGAAAGAAGCCATGTGTCCAAGCAATGTAGAATTTACCTCATTGAAGCGGTCATCAAACTCTTGAACCTACCAATCAATGACGGAATTAAGACACTCAATTCGGTAATGTTGAAGGTCTGTCTTATTGGTTTTGTGACGTGGTTTGTGCCGATTAACATATTGCTCCTGCATGTTTACATTCTCAATGTGATGGTCTTGACAGAATGAATGTGCCTTCTCAAGAAGTAAGTCCCATCCATTATCCCTTAATTCTTGCAGCTCATTCCTTGTTGACTTCACACATGAAATGGCATTCAGGATGTCTTGATCCTTCCTTTCTAAATACTATGACAAAGTATTTGCATTTCCCAATATATGCAACATCACATGCAAATAAAAGCCAAAATCAAAGGTCTCAAAATATGCTACAAGACCACGTGCTTGACATTTCTTTTCACTTTTGCCTTCTTTCTCAACATATTTGAGCAGGCGTGGCGATGGGAATAATTTCACTAGACTTGAAAGATTCCGGTACTGTGAGCCCCAACGTTTGTCCCCAGCTCTTTGAAGAGTTTGTTCTTGATTTAGCCATGTGCCAGTGCAAATCTTCCCACTACCTATGTCTTTTATTACCTCATCTCGATGTTTCTCTCTAATCATATCCTTTCTTTTGCAAGAAGCTCCAACCACATTGAATAAAACTGAGATCATGTAAAAAAATCTGCAATATCGTCATGCTTCTTTGATACTGCACAATAACCAACTGGAGCTGGTGAGCAAAACAATGCACATAATACGCTGACTTATTTTCTTGCATAATCTTTGCTTTCAAGCCATTAAACTCACCGCGCATACTACTAGCCCCATCATAGCATTGGCCTCTAACCTGCTTTGTGCTTACTCCAATCTCAGTGAATAATTTTTGAAGAGTAGCCTTGAGACAAGTTGCTGATGTTTCCTTGACATGTTCAATTCCAACTAACTGTTCAATGATAAATCCACGCTTGCTAAGATATCTCAAAACAACTGCCATTTGCTCTTTGTCAGACACATCAGTGGCTTCATCAATCAACAAACTAAATACATCGCCCCCAATTTCATCAATAATAGAATTTAAAGTTATCTGCACAAAAGATAACTAACTTATTAGAGAACATTTGTTATTTGCAAGATAACATAAATAGATGCGATTAAATTTGATGCTACCTTTGCAAAATAATTTGCAATTTACTTTTGAATATCTCCACATACCCACTTACAGTTTTTGGAGCATTCTCAAGAACTACATTCCGTATAGCTTCATTCTGGTTTGCCAAAGTATGTACAAACTCTCAGAAATTTCCCTTATTTTTCGACTCCTCTGATTCATCATGGCCCCGGAAAGCTAAGCCTTGATGCAACAAGTATCTCACCGAATCAATGGAAACATCAAGCTGGATTCGATTTTGCTTTTTTGTAAGATCAGTTTGCTTATCAAAAGCAACATGAATTGACTGATCTTGATTCATCAAAGCGTCACATCTTTTTACTTCTACATTGTGAAAGCTATTAACATTAACCTTACCATCATGAGTATCGAGTCTGCTTTTCTTGTTCCAACCGTTAATTGCAAATGCATCACTTCCAGTTTGTCCCTCATTATAATCACTGAAAAGGTAGCAACACAAACAAAAAGGCTTATGCACTGTGTCACTATACTCAAGCCAACGATCATAAACGTTAAACCAATCTGGATTAAATCTCCGTTGAGTATCACCAATCTCCCTCTGCGGGTAATCAAAATTAGATGGTGGCCTATAAGGTCCTCTCATTAAGTATCTGCGCCTAATCTCATCTTGCTTTTTCGGATTTCTTGTGTAGTCTGAAATTCTCTTCCAATTAGCTGGATCATACGGCAACTCATCTAAATTAATTTCTGCATGAGTAGTAGCAGGGGCGGAGCCGGGAAATTTGGTCATTGGGTTCACTCCATGACTGGTTGTGAGAACTTACTACTAGTATGTGAAGTGTAAAGTATAATTTTAAATTATCTTACAACAAAATTATAGCACCCAAAAACAACATAATGAATAGAAATATGGTATCATATATCACACATTATGTTGCATTAAAAATTGAAGAGTGCAAGACATACCCGTTCAATAAAATGATAAAATCACTTGTTTACATATTATAAATAGAGTAGCATGAGATAACTTTGTAGCTCCACATGTAGCTTCTCATCTTCCTTGAACACAGAAAAAAACGACAAGTTAGTTTGACAAGTTTATAATAAGTACTAACAAGAGAAATAATATTGTAAATGCACTCACATTTTAGAGTGTCCCCTTTCGATCTTTCACCGCCTTAAAAATATTAAACACTTCATCATTGGTAATGGTAGAAAATATATCTTTCTCCACATAGAAGATTAGACAATCACTCATGAATTGATCACCCATTTTGTAGCGTAACTTTTTTTACAACATTCATAGCTGAAAAGCATCTCTCCACTGATGCAGTGGCAACTGGCAATATCAGTACTAGCTTTAAAAGATGATAAACCAAAGGAAACATAATATGCTAATTTGTTTCCACCATTAGTTTAGCAAGATCAGCAATTCCATCCAAATTGGCGAACCTTTCATCTGCTCGCACATTGTCAATGTAAGTGCGAAGTTCATGACCAAGATCATCCAATTTTCTTGAATCAAAGTCATCCGAATAAAACTCAGCTAGCTTCACTAAGCTGTCCAAGTTAAAAGCAGCAAAGGAGTCTTTGGGGTTGAAACAAGCCATGTGTCCAAGCAATGCAAAATTTACCTCATTGAAGCGGTCATGAAACTCTTGAAGCTACCAATCAATGACAGAATTAAGACACTCAATTCGGTAATGTTGAAGGTTTGTCTTATTGGTTTTGTGACGTGGTTTGTGCCGATTAACATATTGCTCCTGCATGTTTACATTCTCAATGTGATGCTCTTCACAGATTGAATGTGCCTTCTCAAGAAGTGAGTCCCATCCATTATCCCTTAGTCTTGCAGCTCATTCCTTGTTGACTTCACACATGAGATGGCATTCAGGATGTCTTGATCCTTCCTTTGTAAAGACCGTGACAAAGTATTTGCATTTCCCAATATATGCAACACCATGTGCAAAAAAAAAATCAAAGGTCTCAAAATATGCTACAAGACCACGTGCTTGACATTTCTTTTCACTTTTGCCTTCTTTCTCAACATATTTTAGAACAGACATAACTGATGGGAATAATTTCACTAGACTTGAAAGAGTCCGGTAGTGTGATCCCCAACGTGTGTCCCCAGCTCTTTGAAGAGTTTGTTCTTGATTTAGCCCTGTGCGGTGCTAATCTGCCCACTACCTATGGCTTTTATTACCTCCTCTCGATGTTTCTCTCTAATCATATCCTTTCTTTTGCAAGAAGCTCCAACCACATTGAATAAAACTAAGATCATGTAAAAAAAATCTGCAATATCATCATGCTTCTTTGGTACTGCCACAATAACCAACTGGAGCTGGTGAGCAAAACAATGCACATAATACACTGACTTATTCTCTTGCATAATCTTTGCTTTCAAGCCATTAAACTCACCGCGCATATTACTAGCCATGTCATAGCATTGGCCTCTAACCTGCTTTATGCTTAGTCCAATATCAGTGAATAATTTTTGAAGAGTAGCCCTGAGACAAGTTGTTGATGTTTAATTCCAACTAACTGTTCAATGATAAATCCACGCTTGCTAAGATATCTCAAAAAAACTGCCATTTGCTCTTTGTCAGCGGCTTCATCAATCAACAAACTAAATACATCGCCCCTGTCGGTGTCAAAACCTGCGGATCTCGGGTTGGGCGTCCCGAACTGTGCGTCTAGGCGGATGGTAACAGGAGACAAGGGACACGATGTTTTTACCCACGTTCGGGCCCTCTTGATGGATGTAATACCCTACTCCTGCTTGATTAATATTGATGATATGGGTAGTACAAGAGTAGATCTACCACGAGATCAGAGAGGCTAAACCCTAGAAGCTAGCCTATGGTATGATTGTTGTTCGTCCTATGGACTAAAACCCTTCGGTTTATATAGACACCGAATAGGGTTAGGGTTACACAGAGTCGGTTACAATGGTAGGAAATCTACATATCCGTATCGCCAAGCTTGCCTTCCACGCCAAGGAAAGTCCCATCCGGAAACGGGACGGAGTCTTCAATCTTGTATCGTCATAGTCTTGGAGTCTGGCCAAAGATGATAGTTCGGCTATCCGGACACCCCCTAATCCAGGACTCCCTCAGTAGCCCCTGAACCAGGCTTTAATGACGACGAGTCTGGTGCGCATATTGTCTTCGGCATTGCAAGGCGTGTTCCTCCTCCGAATAATTCATAGAAGGTTTTGAACACAAGGATAGTGTCCTTCTCTGCAAAACAAGTTCCACATACCACCGTAGAGAGAATAATTTTTGCACAGATCTGTTGACGTATTTCACGGTGTGACATCACATCACGGCCAGGCCTTTATATGAATCGTTTTTACTGTTCCACCTCAGCGCGTTTAGCGAGGCGGTTTCCTTGGCACGTCTTATCCTTTGTCGCAAATTCAAAGCTCTTCGACATGCCCTCAAAATCTGGAGTAAGAATATCTCTCGTCTTTCTGTGGCCATCACGAACTGTAACGCTGTCCTTGCGGATCTTGATGAGCTGGAGAACAAACGAACCCTCTCAACCCCAGAAATGAACTTCAGACGTATCCTAAAGTCACATCTGCTCAGACTGCTCAAATATCAAAAACTATACTGGAAGAAGCGTTGTACTATTCGTTGGATCAAGTTCGGAGATGAAAAATCCAAATTTTTCCAAGCACTGGCCACGGAACGTTTTCGCCAAAACAACATCGCCTCCTTCAAGCTTGACGATGTTACGTTGGTTGACAATCACCCTGCCAAAGAGGCCCTCTTGTTCCAAACCTACAAAAATCGCCTAGGGACTGTCTCTCCCTCGGACATGAAGTTTGACCTTCCAACCATCATCCCCCGCGCAAACAAACTTGACCAGCTCACCACCCCTTTTATCCGTGAGGAAATCGACAATGTGGTCAAAGAAATGCCGCCTGATCGTGCACCTGGCCCGGATGGTTTCAGTGGAGCGTTCTTAAAAGCTTGCTGGCCCATTATTCGGCACGACTTCTATGCCCTTTGCGACCAGTTCTATCAAGGTACTTTAGATGTCACAAGTATCAATAATGGGCTCATCACGCTAATACCCAAGATCAACTCTCCAGAGGCTGTCAATGACTTCCGTCCCATCACTCTACTCAATTGCAGCCTCAAGTTGATTACCAAACTGTTAGCCGACAGGCTCCAGCGTGTCATCATCACCCTTATTCACCGAAACCAGTATGGATTCATTAAAGGGCGCACGATTCAGGATTGTTTAGCGTGCGCTTACCAATATCTTCATCAATGCCAAAGCTCGGGCAGGCCAATCATTCTTCTGAAACTTGATTTCGCTAAGGCTTTTGATACTATTGTACACGATCCAATAATTTGCATTATGCAACAAATGGGTTTCAACGACAGGTGGATTTCTTGGATCAAGTGCCTCTTCTCCTCGGGTCGTTCGTCCATCCTTCTAAATGGTCCCTGGTCGACAATTCCTATGCCGGTGTGGTGTGAGGCAAGGAGATCCTCTCTCCCCCCTCATTTTTGTCCTCGCAACCGAGCTACTCCAATGCGCAATCAATGATGCTTTTAGACGTGGAGATATCAACTTGCCATTCCCCTGCTTTGGACAAACTGACTACCCAGTGATTCAATACACGGACGACACGCTCCTTGTCTTGCCCGCCTGTCCGCAACAAGCTCTATGTGTCAAAAAAATTCTTTCTGACTATGCATCCTCGGTCGGCCTCAAAATTAATTTCCACAAATCAACATTAATACCAATAAACATGGATGCAGGCTCAGTTTCTAGCCTTGCCGCTGTTTTCGGCTGCAATGTAGGTACAATGCCTTTCACCTACTTGGGACTACCACTTGGCACTACAAAACCAACCATCCAAGAATTCATGCCTCTGGTTTGCAAGATGGAGCGTCGTCTCACTGCCACGATCGCCATGATGTCTTATGGGGGCCGCCTTTCCTGGCTTAATGCATCTGTCACATCACTGCTCGTGTTTGCCATGTGCACGCTTAAGTTCCCTCTGAAACTGATTGGAATTCTTGACAAGATTCGAAGGAGATGCCTATGGACTAAGAAAACCGATCAAGGTGACAGATGTAACTCACTGGCTGCTTGGGAGCTAGTTTGCAAGCCCAAGAGTAAAGGCGGGCTGGGAGTGATCAATATTCAAATACATAATGATGCCCTCTTGCTGAAGTTTTTGCACAAATTCTACAACAAACTGGACGTGCCGTGGGTTACAATGCTTTGGGGCAATCAATATGCTAACCAGGTGCCTCATGCGGTGGACTCGGTCGGGTCTTTCTGGTGGAAAGATATCCTCAAACTCTCGCCCATTTACAGGGGGATAACCAGGGTCCAAGTGGTTGATGGATCGACTACGCTGCTCTGGAAGGACCTGTGGTCCAATGATGTGCTCCAATCCTCACATCCTCGTGCCTTTTCTTTTGCTCTGCATGAAGATACAACTATTGCTGACTTCTGGGCCAACAATGAGCTGCATGAAACCTTCCACCTACCGCTATCTGCTCGTGCTCTTAATGAGGTTCAGGAGATCCAACGGGCAGCATCCCACATACACCCATCAACGACAATATCTGATGTTTGGCACTACATCTGGGGTGCAACCAGTCTGAGAATAGAAAGATTATTATAACAACTACTTCCGTGATGCAATAGCTCATCCCTCCTTTCGGCTCCTTTGGAAGTCAACCTGTACAATGAAAATCAAGGTATTTGGATGGTTGTTGCTGCAAGACAGGTTGAACACTCGTGACATGCTAAGGAGAAGACATTATGATATTGGGAATGATTTCACATGCCTCCTTTGTGGGGAAAATATCCACGAGACTCTCGAACATATGATCTTCACTTGCCAGTTTAGTGAAGATTGCTGGGCCAAGATAGGTGTTCATTGGCAGGACTTTCACGATAGGTTTGCTGCGCTGCAAAATGCACAAACCAACTGGCCCAATCCTTTCTTCACTGAAACGTTCTACACTGCTGCCTGGAGTTTGTGGAAGGAAAGAAACAATAAACACTTCAGAGGTGTAGCCCCAAGCATTACATCTTGGTTTCAGCGTTTTAAGCAGGACTTAGGGCTTTTGCAACATAGGGTAAAGAGTGCTCGCAGGGCTGCCCTGCTCTCGTACTGTGACTCACTTAGTTGAGCCCTTCTTCTGCTTTTGTACTCTGTTAGCTTGCATAGAGCCAAAAAACAGTGTGTGAATAGTGATGATGGCCTAGCTGACCACCCCCCTGCTGGTGACATCAGTAGTGAGGGTGGGGTAGGGATGTAACTGATATATCTATGTAAACACCCCATTTATATGGATATATGAAAATTCAGTGGGAGTTCTCTCCCACTGTCAAGTTCCTAAAAAAAAGCGTAGATCGTGCCCCCTTATTCCGGGATTCTCATTAATACGGACGTGGGTAACCCAACCATGCCCGTTGGCACGCCTCCTCTATCGAAGGTGAGTCCCAGTCGACCACGGGGAGGGCTCTTGGTATTCAACCTCTTTAAAATGAGACCAAGGCCTTCTTCTTTTTTCCACCCTCCATCGAGTTCTCCTCGCGTTTCGAGTTCTAACACCCAAAGCTTCAGATTTAGGCGCTTCGGACCTTCGACGATGTCCTGCTCCGACCAGCTCGGCCGATGGATGTCCTCTTCCGTCACAGAAGAAGATGTGATAAAGCTACGAGACGCCAGGTATCTAACCGGCGAGATTTCGCATAGGCTTCCTGCTCCAGGGCAGATCATTCCAACTCCCGAGCCCGGCGAGAGCGTGGTGTTCGTGTCTCACTTCCTTCGGGGTTTAGGCTTCCCGACGGATCCCTTTCTTGTGAGGGCTCATGTTTTATTATGGGCTAGATTTCCATGACTTGAATCCGAGTCCATCCTCCATATCTCGTCATTCATTGTCGTATGTGAAGCCTTCCTCCATATTACCCCTCACTTTGGATTGTGGCTCAAGACCTTCAAGGTGGAGCCGAAGATGATTGAGGGGCAACAAGCAGAGTGCGGAGGGGCGGTTATAAGCAAGTGTGCTGATGCTCCGTGGCCCGAGGGCTCTTTTCAAGAGGAGCTTGGTTTGTGGCAACGGGAGTGGTTTTATATCACCGCTCCCAGGGGCACCAGATGGGTGGCGCCACCTGCTTTTCGCTCAGGTCCACCACAGCGGCTGGCATCATGGGTCAACCGGGGGCTCGACTGGGGGCCGTCCAAGGACGTTCCACTGTTGCAGGGCCGTATTCGAGACCTCCAAGAAAGAGAGATCAATCTGGTTGTAACGGTGCAGGTTATGCTGATTCGGCGCCTTCTGCCCTGCAAACGTCGCCCCCTCCGTCTGTGGGAGTTTAATCCGGAGGAACCACGAGCTCTCCAACATTTTATGGGCGCGACGCCCATGGAGATGTACAAATTGTTCTTCGGATCACAAGCGAAGTGTCCCGACTTGACCGAGGACGCATGTCTAAGTTACAATCACCCACATACTCGGGTAAGTAACCCTGTAACCGGACAGGCTGTTCATTCATTTATCATATATATGCCCTTTAAGGGAGCCGTTTCTTGAACGGGAGTGGATAGCCAAGGCAAAGTTGATAAGGTGTCCGGATCCCCTCCCAGATACCACGCCGGATCCCATGCTGACCAAGATGTTGAAGGCCGCGCCTTTTAAAGATGGCGAAGGGGGGAGCAGGGAAGCAACTGCCTCCACGAAGGAGGCTTTCGAGGAAGGGGGGATCAAAAGTCCCACCCTCCAAGGAGAGAAGAGGACCGCTTTGGAAGATCCAGAGGTCAAGGCCTCAAAGAGGGGAAATAAATCTTCGTCAGAGAGTCCGGCGCTGGGACGTACCCCAACCGCACTATTTCTTCAAGGGGATCAGCCCTCCAGCGAGCCGTAAGTAAAAAGAAGGGGTCCTGTGAATAAGAACATCCCTGTGTTTATTCCTGAAGATAACCGAAATTATACCTTGTAGTTCGGATCTCAGCCCTTCTCAGCAGAGCTCGTCTTCAGGGGATCTTCTTCTAGAGATGATGGAGAGCGAAACGCCTCCACCTGTCGCACCTTCATGCGAGGCGGACGACCCTGATGTGTCGTCGCGGAGGGTTTCCCCGAGTCCGGCGGGGCCAGAAGGTCCAGCGCCAACTGGAGTGCGGTCGGAGGAGCTGAAGGATCTGCTGGGGCGAGCGGCTATCTCAGAAGATCACCGTGCGCTAATGGGTACGGTGATTGAAAGAATTGCTTCCACGGAGAGCAGATTGCATGAAGCCGTCAGAAGTTTACTGACGGGGTTCGAGGTACGCAAAAATGATGTACCTTCTGACAGTTATGCATATAGAATGCGCCCTGTATAGATAGTAGCCCTTGAGACTCGGTATGTTGTCAAAATTGACAGCGTGCCGAGGATCATAATCTTAGTTATAACATTGCGCCGCTCCTAAATAGGTGGCGGGGCGTCCGGTGGCCAGCCGGACTGATGAATTTTCCGCACTAAAGCGGCAACTTGACGAGGCGGATGCGGACATCGCGCTGGTCAATAAACGGTTTGACGAGTCACAAGGTATGCGACTTCTCCGCGGACACCTGGTAAGGGAGCTTGACGCCCATGCCTTACTACTTGTATGCTTTTGATGCGAGGCGGTGCCGCTCTTTGTGGTGGAGCTGCGGGCGGAACTCGCCCGAGCGAAAGAGCAAGCCAGAAATAGTAATGCGGCCGCTTTAAGGGCGGCCGAAGAGCTAAAAGCCGAACGGGCTGCTCACTACCGAAGCAAAGTGGAAATGGCCGATATGGCCATAAAGTTGAAGAATACTACCGAACGCTGCGAGGTTCTTGAAAAAGAACATCAAGCGGAGCAAGAGGACCTGAAAAAGGCCACCGCCGAATCCAAGGATGCCCGTTCCGCTATGAGAGCTGCCAAGGAGGAGCTGAGTCAGGCCGGGGCTATTGCGGCTGGAAAACCGTTTCTGCTGTGGAGGAAATATACGGATCCGAAGTATGCTCAGTTGGACAAGTTGTGGAGTTCGGAGGATGCTTACCTGGACTTAGCGACGAGCGCTGCGGACGCGATTGAGCACTTCCGAGGCCAGAAGGGGCACAGAAGGGAAGAGCTATATTGGTCGCAATTCCATAGTCCGGAGCGTCCTCTTTCGTTGACTGATCGGTTGGCCGAATGGGCTGAGCTGAATCGATTATCCGGACTTGCCATGAAGCATGTCATGACTCATTTGTGGCCAGGCGGACCTCAAATTAAGAGTTATTTTGGCTTAGTGCAGCGGTTCCTTGGTGCGGTACCGCGTATCGATGCAATGAAGCGGTCGGCGTGCATAGAGGGAGCACAGATGGCTTTTGCCCGTGTCAAGACATACTGGGCGGAGATGAAGGCCACCGACGTTGCATCCCAAGACTCGGACAGGAGCCGAGTACCAGCCGAGCACTATTTTAAGGAAGTCCTGCAGGGCGCTCGTTTAATAGAGACGCAGTGCTCGAAGGATATTGTGTTTAAATGACATGTATGATTTGTGAAAACAATGTTTCAATATAATATAAGAGCTTTTTATACTTGTGCGTTCAAGTATTAAAACGCCTCCTGTGCGTCCGTTGATGTATATGTGTATATAACCTGAAAGATGGCAGTCTTCGGCTTCAGCCCCCACGCACATAGTGTGGGGGTGTTTGCAAAAAGGCGCATTTTCACACTTAATCCAACGTCTTGGTCCTGTGAAGGAGGTGATAGCGTAGCAAACGAAGCAACCGGACTATAATGCTTTATCACTTTCACTTAGCCATAGGAGCTCGATGGTGGGGCTACTATATAGCCCCTAGGGGCACCGCGCTCTCCCGAATTCGGGGCGGGTATGTGCCTGACCGGGAAACGGCCCTTCGTCAATGCGGGGGAATTCTAAACATTCCGCTGGGTCATCGAGTGGTTGACCAGTCTCACGCTATATCATAATGATCAGTTTTAGCTTTCTCCATCGAGGTGCTCAACCCAGCTCAACCGAGGCACAATCGCAGTGGTTCTCGGCGCTACCTTAGCCGATATAACGGAACGTAAGGTACCAAAACATGGGAGCCGGGCAAACCCAACATTTGACCAAAGACATGATTCGGAGCTGATGCATATAAGGCCTAACTCGAGACGCCGAACACTCCCTAAGGTTATCACGACCGGTTTTTCAATAAAAATATTTATTGAACAACCGACCTATGAAGTCCAATATGAGGAAAAATCCTTCATACCGGTTGACAAAACATTGATACAATAAGCCAGTAGCATTACAATATTACAAGGGTCGGACTGAAGATGCCCAACCAATTATTACAACACGCCAATGATTATACATAGTGGCGGATATGACTCAAAGGTGTGGGATGAAAATACTATTGACTCGAGCTATGAGTGGTTGGTGGAATAACACAGCGGGGTGGTTAATAAGCCTACTACCTTTGGCGGCTCATCGGCGTCGAGGTGAGGCTCGATGAATTTTATTTGGGTAGCGGAAGCGAATATATCACAATGACTGATCCGAGGGTCGACGAGACTGACTAGGATTCCTCTAGGCGTCGGACTCGCTATCGAACTCTTCATCCATGAGATCGCCTTCGTCAGCATCTGGCCAAATCAACAAGCCAGGTGAGTACTATGAAAGTACTCGCAAGACAGTTCGGACAAAAGATATAACAAATGAATGCATGAATGCGACATGGTCAATCTTAACATTTCTCAATTAAAACAGTGTAGCAAAAGAAAATAATCAAGAAGGGAATCGGCGGTAGTCCGCTCAAAAACCCAAAGAAGATAAATTCAAAACCGATCGGTTAATGCAGGCGGCGCCTCGAAGGGTGAATAAATAAGAAAAACATGCCACAGTCGGGCGTCTTAGCGACACCTCATAAAGGGCTTATATAAAAAGAAATACATGCGTGCCATAGTCGGACGTCTGAGCGACATAAGAAAGGGCTTATAATGAAAATAAATAACAACAAATGCCACAGTCGGACGTCTGAGAGACATCACAGAAAGGGCTTATAATGAAAATAAATAACAACAATGCCACAGTCGGACGTCTGAGCGACATCACAGAAAGGGCTTATAATGAAAATAAATAACAACAATGCCACAGTCGGACGTCTGAGCGACATCACAGAAAGGGCTTATAATGAAAATAAATAACAACAATGCCACAGTCGGACGTCTGAGCGACATCACAGAAAGGGCTTATAATGAAAATAAATAACAACAATGCCACAGTCGGACGTCTGAGCGACATCACAAAAAGGGCTTATAATGAAAATAAATAACTACAATGCCAGAGTCGGACGTCTGAGCGACATCACAGAATGGGCTTTTATCACAAGAAAATAGCACTCATAATAATTATTCAACACCGGAATATAAACAGGTTAGTCCATCCACAGGAATAATCATCTAACCGGACTTAAAACTCAAGTGATTCACCGGAGTCTCTGTCACCAAAACTGACACTTGTCAGGATAAGATAATATAGAACTTGGACATGGATAAGATGATTTGAGGATTTATGACTCTGCAGAGTTTGTACTAAAATTACTCACAACCAACGGATTTCCGTAGTCCTGAAGGACTAGTTCCGTTTATGGTATTTCGGAAGAAACACAGCTAACCAGTACACACCCATCCTACCTCACGAATGCCAGGAATCACCCTAGACATCGTCCAAGAAAAACTTTTGAGACGGGGAGATCACAATCTCGAATAGCATGGGATCAAATTTATATTCGCGCGCTCTAAGGGGTGCCCCCCTCTCGGTCCCAACCGGAAACACCCATGCCCCCTGACCGGATGATTGGCTTTAATCCAGGGCCATGGAACCATCATCACGGCCTCTCCATTTGGTGTGTACCAGTAAAGTGGTTCGCAACTTACTAAGCCATATCACTTGCGGAAAACATGTGGTAGTACGGGAAGGGAAATGGATGGGAACCGAACTGATACGGGTTGACACTGAAGTCAAATAGTATGGCATAAGGCGGCATGCTACAACACTGCCATCTTACCCATCCTCATGCCAACACATGGCCATGCACATTCACATCCAACACGTATGGATCATCGAACTCACTTGCCTCAACTTCGCATGAAAATAACCTTCATCGGTATGCTCACAAACATGCCATGAAACTACTTAATGCAAACTTGCCAGAACACTCATCATATCAAAAGTTCAAACATGCTTGCCTGGTTCGGAGAAATCGGAGTCTAGCTCGGCGAAGTTCGCGGTTCCGTCACCTCCTCCGGTATCAAGAGTATCAGTGTGTCCTTCCGCGTCGGTGGGTGGTGGACTTGGGCGTCGGGGAGCACCACGTCGACGGCGACACTTTCTCCGGCGGACGGCGGCTCGGGCGATGGTGGATCTCGCTGAGGAGGGCGCAGTGAATCAAGCTGGTGGCCGAGGCGGATCGAGGCGGCCGGAGTTGGGGGAGGAGACTTCCTCGAGGTCCTCCCAGTGGCTAGGCAGGGTCTTGGTGAAGTGCAGGGGTGGTGTGTGCACGAGAACGAGCTTGGGGCTCCTTTTTATAGGCGATCCGAGGCGGTGGCCGTGAACGGACCTCTCCGGTGATGGTTACGGCAGCGCAGAACTTGGTCGGGGAGGTTTAGGGAGTGGGGCGTCAGCGTGGAGTCCCACTGGTGCCGTTTTGATGCTAAACAAGCTTGGATTAGGAGCCCTGGGTGGATTCGACGGAACGGGGCGGCGCGGGTCCATCGGCGGCAGACAGCACGCTCTGTGCGTGCCGCGCCACGGCGACGGTGCTGCATGCGTGTGCTGGCAAGGAAGTGGCCACGCGGAGCCACCAGAGGGATTGGGCTGCGCCGAACGGCGTTACGCCGCCGTTCTACTCCCGGTCGGCCGCTACGGTGGTTCGGCCACCGTAAGACACGCCGGCGCAGGCGGGCCAGGGCGCCACCGACGCCAGGAACGCGCCAAGCACGCGTGTGAGGCTCCGGACAGGCAAGCTAGGCTGTGAGCAACGTGCCAAAGGCACTGTGAACATGTGACTGAATTAATCGGCGAAGATTGACCTTTGAAACTCTGAACTTTCTGAATTTAGCGAAGATGCGAAGCGATTGCATGCAAGGTGTTCGACAGAATGGTTTTGGCGCGTGGGAAATTTTTCTTGAGCTGATCTTTGGTGTGGTGGTCTCTCATTGCATCTGAGGGTTGCCTGAATTTTGGTAGAATTTTTGGAGAAGTGTAGATATGAATTTCATCGAAAATGATGAATCTGGTCCAAACTTGCAGAGGTTAAATTTTGAAATTTTTGAAAAGAGAAAGAGTGGATCAAGATGGTTCTGGGTTGTGGGTACCAAGGACTATCCAAGGGAGTTGGTTTGAGGTAAAAACTCAAAAGCATTAGGGTACTTGCTTTGCAAATCACTTAGGCTCAAAAGAAAAGACAAAATTATTTTGGGAGAGGAAATAATTGGAATAAAGTCCAAAAATGGATTTTACTTGATGCGGACAGAATGTTTGAGTTGAACCAAAGTGGAAGGAGGGTTTTGGGAGAAATTTACCACAAGAGGCATGGTAAAACCAAGGATGGATCAAAACTAAAGAATAACCCAAAACCAAAAAGGTTTCTTTTTAGAAGAAAAGAAATCCAAGAAATGTTTTTTTAGAAGAAAACTCAGAAGAGAGGTTTTTAAGAAGGGTTTAAATGACCTTCTTCAAACCAAACAAGGCTTTTGCTGAAAACAAAAACAACAAAAAATTTGGAGTGTCACAAAGGTATTCGGTCTTTATGAAAACGGGCAGAATAATGCCCTAAGCCCCTGGTGTCCAGTGCAGCATAAAAAATTCTGGTGCGGCCCGATGCCAAAACGCCAGCCTCCTCCTCGGTTGTAATAAGAAACCGGGGATGTGTATCAACAAGAGACAGTAAAAGGTTTACGCAGGGTCTTAATCTGAAAAGAATCCTTGCGGCGAATTCTCTTTGCTGCGTCTGCGCTGTGTCTCCGTTGTGCCGTATTACGGGCCAGGGTGTAGCACGGTGTTCATCTGTAAAGAGAGGAACTTAGTTGAAAAGAAAAAATATCGTGCGAGAAATGTACTTTATATTAAATAAACATACGGTTCGGAAGGTGAATTGAGCTTTATTGTCTCTTGTTGTACGTGCGTGCAGCCCCTTGTATGGGGGTATGCCGCTAGTAGGCGCCGGACTCGTCTAGCCGTGTCCGGGGTTTAAATGACCTATTCAGGTGCTTTGGTTAGCGGAGCCGGATTCGTGTGGGGCTGTCAAAGCAGTCTCACGTTCTTCCGTGCTCGAGTAACACTTAATACTCCCTTTTAATGAGATGATGCCGCGTGGACTGGGCATTTTAAGTGTAAGAGTTGCATAATGCGGTATTGCGTTAAAGCGGGCGAAAGCATCACGCCCCAGTAGTGCTTGATAGCTACTTTCGAATGGGGCGATGTGGAAGGTTAACTTTTCGCGGCGGAAGTTGTCGGATGAGCCGAACACAACTTCTAGCAGTAGGGAGCCCGTACAATGGGCATACAGGCCTGGCATTACCCCTTTGAAGGAGGTGTTGCTATGGCGAATTTTGGTTGGGTTTATCCCGATGTTGCGGATTGTGTCCTGATATAGTAGGTTTAAATCACTGCCGCTATCCATTAGGACTTGCGTAAGTTGAAGACCGTCGATTATAGGTTCTAGTATCAAGGCAGTCCATCCTACGTTCCGGATACTTTCGGAGTAGTACCGATGGTCGAAGGTAATTGGTTTTAACAACCAGTGTTGGGACTCCGCTGGGGTAAATTGTGCGGCGCGTAATTCAGTGGGTGCCGCTCTGTTTTCCCCTTTTGTTACTTGAAGTAAGTTTACTGTTTTGACTTCCTGTGGGAAATTCTTTTGTTTTCCGGGGCTCTGCTTGTGGTGCTCGTCATCATCTTCACTTGGTGTGTCGAGCCCCTTGTGTTCGGTGTTGAGTCTGTCGGACTGCTTGAAGACCCAACTATCTCTGTGGGTATGGTTTGCAGGCTTCCGGAATCTTGTGGATTTGGCATATCTTGTCCAAGATTTTGTTTAAGTTGGATAGCTCTTCGCTATTGTCCTTAAGGGGCAGTTTTTTATTGTTCTGCCGTGAGCTTTTGAATCCGTCGTTGTCTGCCGCTCTCTTTGTACCGTTACTCTTAATCCGGCGCTGGTCCTTGCTGCGTCGTGGTTTTCCATTTCAGTCCCTTACGGATGTACTTGGGTCGTTGATGCGCATCTTGCCAGCCAACTATCCTCTCCCGCAAAAGCGTGTCATGAGGCTAGTTAATGCAGCCATGGTTCTCGGCTTCTCTGGCGAGGTGTCAGCGAGCCATTAAATCTCGAGACGTTGTGTTTGAAAGCTGCTAAGGCTTGGCGTCCGGACAATCGACTATTTGGTTCTTTTGGTGAGGAACCTGTTCGAGTGCGGGCTGACTCTCCGGGTTGTTGAGTTATATGACTTAAATAAATGCGCATCCGGAGGGCGGACATAAGTCCCTTGAAAATTTGCCGAAAAAGCATCCTCGAGCTCTTCCCAACTTCCAATGGTATTTTCGGGGAGGCTTTTGAGCCAATCTTTGGGCTGGCCCTTTGAGCTTGAGGGGTAAGTATTTTATGGCGTGGAGATCATCTCCTCTAGCCATGTGTATGTCGAGGATGTAATCCTCAATCCAGACTCCAGGGTCTGTTGTTCGTCGTATGCCTCTATGTTTACGGGTTTGAATCCTGCTAGGAATTCGTGATCCAGCACCTCATCGGTGAAACACAGGGGGTGTGCGGCACCCCTATATTTGGGTGTGCTGTGATGTTCGGATATTTGGCGTGTTGCATTGCTTTGAAGAGCTTGCTTTCTCGGCCCATAGATGGACCTAACTGGGCCATCCTTTTGATGTGAATCCTTATGTGGATCGCGTACCGGCTTGTGTGCGGCGCCATTTGCCGCTCTCTGTTTTCCATGGGGTCGTCCATCCGACCAGGTGGCCTTCTTGCTTTTTGATTGTGGGGGCTCTAGGGCCTCCTCATCAAATTCGGGCAGTAGTTTTCTCTTTGGATAGCTCTTTGTTCGGCGACTGTCGCCGTATTTGTCTGCGGTGTTGAGTACTTTGCTCCATCTGATCCTGAGTGCATCTTCTGCTGTTTTGAGCTTCCGCTTCTGCTTTTTCAGGCTATGCGCAGTGGCAACGAGCCTTTTGTGGAGGTTCTTCTGCTCCAACGATTTGTCCGGCGTGAGATCATCCGGACTGTTATCTTCTCCGGGGACGGGTTGTTTATCCAAGTTGTCCTGTTCGGACAGTTGCTCGATAGCATGTTCGTCGTCCACCGGTTCACCCTGCTCTATGGCTGGGTCTTTGTCGAGGCGGGACTTGGTGCGGCGCTTACGTTGCCGTTTTGACTGCTTTTCGAGGGATTTATCCTTCGTAGTGTCCCGTTGTTCCTCGTCGTCACTTCCTTTAGGTGTATCCACCATGTATACATCATGGGATGACTTGGTTGTCCAGTACCCTATACGTGCTGGTTCATGGTTGTGTCCTTCATCGTCGTACATAACGTCGATGTCTTCGGAGTCGAAATTGAGCACGTCGTTTAAGCTTTCAACAGTGGCTACAAAGTGGGCGGTGGGTGGGCGTTGAATTTCTTCGTCGTCCGCATCCCATCCTTCCTGACCGTAGTCCGGCCAGGGCTCTCCTGATAAAGAGAGAGACTTTAGTGAATTCAGGATGCCGCCAAAGGGCGAGTGCGAAAGATGTCTGCGGCGATGAACTCCATGACCGGTGCCCAATCGGATTCAATTGGCAGGGGCGCGGAGGGTTCGGAGTCCGGAGAGGAGTCCGGCGCCTTGGAGTCACGGTCTTCGCAAAGGACAGGGATGGTGTTCGGCTCAATCGCCGTAGAGATTTCAGCCCCCGAGGTGGTGTCCAACCAACCATCCTCGATCGGCGAGATCGGCTCCGAATCAATTGTCGGAGCGGACACCAGTGCGGCCTCCAGGACACTGTTCGGCTGCAGAGTTAGATCATGCCCATCGAGATAGTGCGGCACGCTTGGCTGCGGCTCAAATCCGTCGAAGATCGAGTCTCCGTGGATGTCGGCCGTGTAGTTTAAACTTCCAAACCTGACCTGATGGCCAGGGGCGTAGCTTTCGATCTGCTCCAGATGGCCAAGCGAATTGGCCGCATGATGCAAAACCGCAGAATCTGAAGATCTGTCCGGGAGAAAAGTCTCACCTGGACTGCGTCGTTCTTGATGATCGAAGGAGCCATCGGGCCTATAGGTGACGACACGAGGAACTCTCAATGAAAGCACCAATGTCGGTGTCAAACAGGCGGATCTCGGGTAGGGGGTCCCTAAGCGTGCGTCTAGGCGGATGGTAACAGGAGACAAGGGACACAATGCTTTTACCCAGGTTCGGGCCCTCTCGATGGAGGTAATACCCTACTCCTGCTTGATTAATATTGATGATATGGGTAGTACAAGAGTAGATCTACCACGAGATCAGAGAGGCTAAACCCTAGAAGCTAGCCTATGGTATGGTTGTTGTTCGTCCTACGGACTAAAACCCTTCGGTTAATGTAGACACCGAATAGGGTTAGGGTTACACAGAGTCGGTTACAATGGTAGGAAATCTACATATCCGTATCGCCAAGCTTGCCTTCCACGCCAAGGAAAGTCACATCCGGACACGGGACGAAGTCTTCAATCTTGTATCTTCATAGTCTTGGAGTCCGACCAAAGATGATAGTTCGGCTATCCGGAAACCCCCTAATCCAGGACTCCCTCAGCCCCCAATTTCATCAATAATAGAATTTAAAGTTATCTTCACAAAAGATAACTAACTTATTAGAGAACATTTGTTATTTGCAAGAAAACATAAATAGGGGCGATTAAATTTGATGTTACCTTTGCAAAATAATTTGCAATTTCCTTTTGAATATCTCCACATACCCACTTACAGTTTTTGCAGCATTGTCAAGAACTACATTCCGTATAGCTTCATTCTGGTTTGCCAAAGTATGTACCAACTCTCAGAAATTTCCCTCATTTTTCGACTCCTCTGATTCATCATGGCCCCAGAAAGCTAAGCCTTGATGCAACAAGTATCTCACCGAATCAATGGAAGCATCAAGCCGGATTTGATTTTGCTTTTTTGTAAGATCAGTTTGCTTATCAAAAGCAACATGAATTGACTGATCTTGATTCATCAAGGCGTCACATCTTTTTACTTCTACATTGTGAAAGCTATTAACATTACCCTTACCCTCATGAGTATCGAGTCTGCTTTTATTGTTCCAACCGTTCCAACCGTTAATTGCAAATGCATCACTTCTAGTTTGTCCCTCATTATAATCTCTGAAAAGGTAGCAACACAAACAAAAAGCCTTATGCACTGTGTCACTATACTCAAGCCAACGATCATAATCGTTAAACCAATCTGGATTAAATCTCCGTTGAGTATCACCAATCTCCCTCTGCGGGTAATCAAAATTAGATGGTGGCCTGTAAGGTCCTCTCATTAAATATCTGCGCCTAATCTCATCTTGCTTTTTCGTATTTCTTGTGTAGTCTGAAATTCTCTTCCAATCAGCCGGATCATACGGCAACTCATCTAAATTAATTTCTATATGAGTAGTAGCAGGGGCGGAGCCAGGAAATTTGGTCATTGGGTTCACACCATGACTGGTTGTGAGAAGTTACTACTACTATGTGAAGTATAAAGTATAATTTTAAATTATCTTACAACAAAATTATAGCACACAAAAACAACATAATAACTGGTTATGAGAAGTTACTACTACTATGCGAAGTTCAGGACCAAGATCTTCCAATTTTCTTGAATCAAAGTCATCCGGATAAAACTCAGCTAGCTTCACTAAGCTGTCCAAGTTAAAAGCAGCAAAGGAGTCTTTGGGGTTGAAACAAGCCATGTGTCCAAGCAATGCAGAATTTACCTCATTGAAGCGGTCATCAAACTCTTGAAGCTACCAATCAATGACGGAATTAAGACACTCAATTCAGTAATGTTGAAGGTTTGTCTTATTGGTTTTGTGACGTGGTTTGTGCCAATTAACATATTGCTCCTGCATGTTTACATTCTCAATGTGATTCTCTTCACAGAATGAATGTGCCTTCTCAAGAAGTGAGTCCCATCCATTATCCCTTAGTCTTGCAGTTCATTCCTTGTTGACTTCACACATGAGATGGCATTTAGGATGTCTTGATCCTTCCTTTGTAAAGACTGTGACAAAGTATTTGCATTTCTCAATATATGCAACATCATGTGCAAATAAAAAATAAAATCAAGGTCTCAAAATATGCTACAAGACCATGTGCTTGACATTTCTTTTCACTTTTGCCTTCTTTCTCAACATATTTTAGAACAGACATAACTGATGGGAATAATTTCACTAGACTTGAAAGAGTCTGGTAGTGTGAGCCCCAACGTGTGTCCCCAGCTCTTTGAAGAGTTTGTTCTTGATTTAGCACTGGCACCCTGTGCCAGTGCTAATCTGCCCACTACCAATGGCTTTTATTACCTCCTCTCGATGTTTCTCTCTAATCATATCCTTTCTTTTGCAAGAAGCTCCAACCACATTGAATAAAATTGAGATCATGTAAAAAAAATCTGCAATATCATCATGCTTCTTTGATACTGCCACAATATCCAACTGGAGCTGGTGAGCAAAACAATGCACATAATACACTGTCTTATTCTCTTGCATAATCTTTGCTTTCAAGCCATTAAACTCACCGCACATATTACTAGCCCCATCATAGCATTGGCCTCTAACCTGCTTTATGCTTAGTCCAATCTCAGTGAATAATTTTTTAAGAGTAGCCTTGAGACAAGTTGCTGATGTTTCCTTCACATGTTCAATTCCAACTAACTGTTCAATGATAAATCCACGCTTGCTAAGATATCTCAAAACAACTTCCATTTGCTCTTTGTCAGCGGCTTCATCAATCAACAAACTAAATACATCGCCCCCAATTTCATCAATAATAGAATTTAAAGTTATCTACACAAAAGATAACTAACTTATTAGAGAACATTTGTTATTTGCAAGAAAACATAAATAGGGGCGATTAAATTTGATGTTACCTTTGCAAAATAATTTGCAATTTCCTTTTGAATATCTCCACATACCCACTTACAGTTTTTGGAGCATTGTCAAGAACTACATTCCGTATAGCTTCATTCTGGTTTGCCAAAGTATGTACCAACTCTCAGAAATTTCCCTTATTTTTCGACTCCTTTAATTCATCATGGCCCCAGAAAGCTAAGCCTTGATGCAACAAGTATCTCACTGAATCAATGGAAGCATCAAGCCGGATTCGATTTTGCTTTTTTGTAAGATCAGTTTGCTTATCAAAAGCAACATGAATTGACTAATCTTGATTCATCAAAGCGTCACATCTTTTTACTTCTACATTGTGAAAGCTATTAACATTACCCTTACCCTCATGAGTATCGAGTCTGCTTTTATTGTTCCAACCGTTCCAACCGTTAATTGCAAATGCATCACTTCTAGTTTGTCCCTCATTATAATATCTGAAAAGGTAGCAACACAAACAAAAAGGCTTATGCACTGTGTCACTATACTCAAGCCAACGATCATAATCGTTAAACCAATCTGGATTAAATCTCCGTTGAGTATCACCAATCTCCCTCTGCGGGTAATCAAAATTAGATGGTGGCCTGTAAGGTCCTCTCATTAAATATCTGCGCCTAATCTCATCTTGCTTTTTCGGATTTCTTGTGTAGTCTGAAATTCTCTTCCAATCAGCCGGATCATACGGCAACTCATCTAAATTAATTTCTGTATGAGTACTAGAAGGGGCGGAGCCAGGAAATTTGGTCATTGGGTTCACTCCATGACTGGTTGTGAGAACTTACTACTAGTATGTGAAGTGTAAAGTATAATTTTAAATTATCTTACAACAAAATTATAGCACCCAAAAACAACATAATGAATAGAAATATGGTATCATATATCACACATTATGTTGCATTAAAAATTTAAGAGTGCAAGACATACCCGTTCGATAAAATTATAAAATCACTTGTTTACATATTATAAATAGAGTAGCATCAGATAACTTTGTAGCTCCACGTGTAGCTTCTCATCTTTCTTGAACACAGAAAAAACGACAAGTTAGTTTGACAAGTTTAGAATAAGTACTAACAAGAGAAATAATATTGTAAATGCACTCACATTTTAGAGTGTCCCCTTTCGATCTTTCACCGCCTTAAAAATATTAAACACTGCATCATTGGTAATGGTAGAAAATATATCTTTCTCCACATAGCAGATTAGACAATCACTCATGAATTGATAACCCATTTTGTAGCGTAACTTTTTTTTACAACATTCATAGCTGAAAATCATCTCTCCACTGATGCAGTGGCAACTGGCAATATCAGTACTAGCTTTAAAAGATGATAAACCAAAGGAAACATAATATGCTTATTTGTTTCCACCATTAGTTTAGCAAGATCAGAAATTCCATCCAAATTGGCGAACCTTTCATCTACTCGCACATTGTCAATGTAAGTGCGAAGTTCAGGACCAAGATCATCCAATTTTCTTGAATCAAAGTCATCCGGATAAAACTCAGCTAGCTTCACTAAGCTGTCCAAGTTAAAAGCAGCAAAGGAGTCTTTGGGGTTAAAACAAGCCATATGTCCAAGCAATGCAGAATTTACCTCATTGAAGCGGTCATCAAACTCTTGAAGCTACCAATCAATGACGGAATTAAGACACTCAATTCGGTAATGTTCAAGGTTTGTCTTATTGGTTTTGTGACGTGGTTTGTGCCGATTAACATATTGCTCCTGCATGTTTACATTCTCAATGTGATGTTCTTCAAAGAATGAATGTGCCTTCTCAAGAAGTGAGTCCTATCCATTATCCCTTAGTCTTGCAGCTCATTCCTTGTTGACTTCACACATGAGATGGCATTCAGGATGTCTTGATCCTTTCTTTGTAAAGACTGTGACAAAGTATTTCCATTCCCAATATATGCAACATCATGTGCAAATAAAAAACAAAATCAAAGGTCTCCAAATATGCTACAATACCACATGCTTGACATTTCTTTTCACTTTTTCCTTCTTTCTCAACATATTTCAGAACAGACATAACTGATGGGAATAATTTCACTAGACTTGAAAGAGTCCGGTAGTGTGAGCCCCAACGTGTGTCCCCAGCTCTTTGAAGAGTTTGCTCTTGATTTAGCCTGTGCGGTGCTAATCTGCCCACTACCTATGGCTTTTATTACCTCCTCTCGATGTTTCTCTCTAATCATATCCTTTCTTTTGCAAGAAGCTCCGACCACATTGAATAAAACTGAGATCATGTAAAAAAATCTGCAATATCATCATGCTTCTTTGATACTGGCACAATAACCAACTGGAGCTGGTGAGCAAAACAATGCATATAATACACTGACTTATTCTCTTGCATAATATTTGCTTTCAAGCCATTAAACTCACCACGCATATTACTAGCCCCATCATAGCATTGGCCTCTAACCTGCTTTATGCTTAGTCCAATCTCAGTGAATAATTTTTGAAGAGTAGCCTTGAGACAAGTTGCTGATGTTTCCTTCACATGTTCAATTCCAAATAACTGTTCAATGATAAATCCACGCTTGCTAAGATATCTCAAAACAACTGCCATTTGCTCTTTGTCAGCGGCTTCATCAATCAACAAACTAAATACATCGTCCCCAATTTCATCAATAATAGAATTTAAAGTTATCTGCACAAAAGATAACTAACTTATTAGAGAACATTTGTTATTTGCAATTTCCTTTTGAATATCTCCACATACCCACTTACAGTTTTTGGAGCATTGTCAAGAACTACATCCCGTATAGCTTCATTCTGGTTTGCCAAAGTATGTACCAACTCGTAGAAATTTCCCTTATTTTTCGACTCCTCTGATTCATCATGGCCCCGGAAAGCTAAGCCTTGATGCAACAAGTATCTCACTGAATCAATGGAAGCATCAAGCCGGATTCGATTTTGCTTTTTTGTAAGAACAATTTGCTTATCAAAAGCAACATGAATTGACTGATCTTGATTCATCAAAGCGTCACATCTTTTTACTTCTACATTGTGAAAGCTATTAACATTACCCTTACCTCATGAGTATCGAGTCTGCTTTTCTTGTTCCAACCGTTCCAACCGTTAATTCGAATGCATCACTTCCAGTTTGTCCCTCATTATAATCTCTGAAAAGGTAGCAACACAAACAAAAAGCCTTATGCACTGTGCCACTATACTCAAGCCAACGATCATAATCGTTAAACCAATCTGGATTAAATCTCCGTTGAGTATCACCAATCTCCCTACGCGGGTAATCAAAATTAGATGGTGTCCTGTAAGGTCCTCTCATTAAATATCTGCGCCTGAAATTCTGTTCCAATCAGCCCACTACTAGGAATAGGAAAAGGGCTATAGATGATATGGCCACTAATGGCTCACCAGACATGTGGTGCGCCATTACTATATTCTAATGGCACACCATGTCTCGGTGCGCCATTAGTAATATATTACTAATGGCGCACCTGGTGTGTGGTGCGCCATTAGTAGTTTTGAAAAAAAAACATAAAAAAAATTGTTACTAATGGCGCACCTTTTTATAGTGCGCCATTACTAGTTGACATAGTAATGGCGCACCACACCCGCCGTGCGCCATTAGTAGTTTTGTAAAAAAAGTAAAAAAAAATATAAAAAAATTTGTTAGTAATGGCGCACCTTTGTATAGTGCGCCATTACTAGTTGACATAGTAATGGCGCTCCACACCCGCCGTGCGCCATTAGTAGTTTTGAAAAAAAAGTAAAAAAATGATGGAAATGTAAAAAAATAAAAGAAAATAAGTTTCCCATGTGATATGTGGTCTAGTTGTTGGGAAAATTTACAAATATGAATTTCGACTTTATTGGCAAAATCTCTATGGAAATTTGTAAAATGGGCATAACTTTTGTATACGAACTCGGATTAAAAAGTTTTTTATATGAAAAATCATCTACTCAAAAAGTTACATCCGAATTTAACAGGGTTAAACATTTTAAAAATCCCCAAAAACATAATAGAAAAAAAGTTACGGGGCTTTCAAGATCTAGAGGCAAAAAAATTCAAAACATTTCAAACTTACTAGTGGCGCACCGTGGATGTGGTGCGCCACTAGTAACAAAAAAAATGGTTTTGATTTTTTTTTCAAAAAATGATACGTATATGACCGGGAAGTTTGAAATATTTTTCAAAATTTCATCATAGTCATGAACATGAACAAAGTCCTAGACATCAACAAGGTATAATAGGATTGATATGCTAGATATATCAACAAGTGCACGTGAAGTGAACTATTCTTTGGGGTTGGATAGAACTCTGAAGTTAAGCATGCTTGGGCTGGAGTAGTGTGAGGATGGGTGACCTTTCCGGAAGTTTGACCACGGAGTTTGATTTGACCTGAGATTAAGCATACTGACCCGAGATTAAGCCATATTGACCTAAGATTAAGAAAAAAACGAAAAAAAAAAATTTTAAAAAATTTTGAAAAAAATTTATTACAATTGCGCACTTCTATGTGGTGCGCCATTACCCTGGGAGGAATTCTAATGGCGCACTGTGAGCAATTCTAATGGCGCACTACGTGGTGCGCCATTAGAACACCAGATACTAATGGTGCGCCAATGGCGTGATGCTAGTGGCGCACCAGTAGTGTGCCTTTAGAAAGCAAAATTGATGCGCCACTAGCATGCCTTTTCCTAGTAGTGGCCGGATCATACGGCAACTCATCTAAATTAATTTCTGTATGAGTAGTAGGCTTCGGGAGACTAGCTGCAGTGACATTTGATGCACTTAGCCTACATCTAGTGGGTGACCTTGATGTGCCTGTATCATCATCTCGATTTGGTGACCGAGTTTTCTTCAAAAAATACCGCTCCATAGCCTAGATCAATCAAAGTTCATGGAGAAAAATGAATATAAAAACCAGCGTAAAGCAGTCACTGCGTACTGGTGTTTTAGGGTAGATAAAACATACAAAAAAGGAGAGGAGATGCGGCTGTATCATCTAATTACCTCAAATCTTGGTTTCAGTATTGCCGATGTCGATCTGCAGCCGTCTACTTGCCGCTGAGCGTCTTGGCGGCGGTAGAGGCGTCGAGCGACACGAACAGGCGAGATGGAAATTAGAGAAACGATTAGACGAAGGATGAAGAAAAACAGGCTTCGACGAGGCCGCGTGCGTCTACGTATGCTTTTCTCGTAAAAAGGATTACGTGACTGACGCACTCATAATTCTGGTAAAACGATTATGTGGGCTTTTGCTTTTGGGCCCTTTCCTTCCACTTACGTGAGGTGTGTTGTGGTCAGCCAGAATATTTTGTTGGGTTCACATCAGTCAAACACACATATATATATACCACGTCCGAGGCAAGATCCGTTGGGTTCAGTTGAACCCAACCCCTGTACGCTGGCTCCGCCACCTCGGTAGCGAGATCACCAAGTATGGCGAGAGTGGTCTATTAGCGAGACTTTCGATGTAGGAAAGGGCAAGGCTACCGCCCGGGCTCCTCCTGAGCCATCGGTACTAGCCGCGGTGGCACTCCGAACCGCAAAGCAGGAGGCGGAGCGGCTACGCCTCGAGCAGCAGGCAGCAGTTGGACAAGGCTGTTGTGACCCTTCGAAAGCCTTGCTCAGTTGGAGGGACGACGACGACAATGGCGGCGCCGCGGACAACTATAAGGGTGCGGCATGACAGGGTGGCCATGCGTACGAGGTTGTCGTCCGCTATAGATTTTAGGTTTTATTTATAATTTTGTAGTTATACGAGGTGGAAATATCGACGTTTTTACGTAAATTATGTCTGAATTTTCATGGAATCCATCGTGTTTGCATGAATTTCATCCAGTTTGTTGAAAAAGAGTTTGAAATGTATGCCTCTACGGTTGGATGGCGGCCTGCCGCATCCGTGTACTCAGACTGCCCTCCCTGTCCGTAGATGAATGCGGGAGGAAATTTGCGGGTTGCCATGGGAGATGCCCTTAGTTAAGATATAATGCCTCCATTCCAGTTTATAAGACTCAATTCAAAAATCTCACCAACCAAAAATGCTCAATTAATGCGCTTGTTTTGATAGGTTTACCAATGCATTAATTGGGGCGCATGTATGCATGGCCGATAAATGATTGAGTTTTCTCTTAATCCTTGAATGCCTCGATTTAGTGTACCTCAAAATCTGAACGTAGGATGTAAAACAATAAAAATGAGACTTATAAAATGAAACAAAAATTGAGATAAGCCGTATAAACCGGAAGGGTGATAGTACTAATCTATATATAATTGACCCCTTGGATGCATAGGGTTGTCGCTTAGGATCCCAGTGTATTTATTTTTATCAACCAATTCTTTTACTTTTTTAAATAAGGAAAAAACTTTGTGTTTCCATTAGCTAAGCAAAGAAAAAAGCATGTACAATGTAACATCTGAAGCAATTAAAAAAACTATGCTTCCGGCCGCATCCATTGACGTGCAGCCCTCCTTGCCTCCGCCGGCCACCATGCGCACGCCGTAGCACATGCCACACTCATCCCCCACTCGATTCGGACGCCACTCGCAGTCATGACCTAAAAGGATGCATCTACGCCCGTCACCGGATTCAACATGCCCAGGCCTTGATGCCGTCATGTTTCGTCAGGATACGTCGAGGACAAAACTGCCGCATCCACCCCAAGCGCTAGCTCCACGCTGACTCGCGGTATATCTTTGTCCTCTTGTCGCCCTCATCTCGCTGGTCGACCGACTGCCGGCACATCCTTGTCCGGCAACTCGTCTGCGCGCCTCTCAAATCATCAAATGTGATGAGTGCTGGCCGCTGGTGCTGCGCCGGGTCTCGACCACGGTAGAATATCCAGATGCGTTTTCAACAAGTGCGAAATGGACAAAGTGAGTGCAATTTTGTGCGAGTGTTTGCTATTTGTATTGATTGTTTGTTTATTGTTATGTAGAAAGGTTGCAAGTTTTGGTATTGCAAAGGATAGTACAATAATATATTAATCAAGAGAGGTCTATTGGATATTGGTGCACCAGTTGCTTAGAGAAAAGATTACAGAGGTCGCTATGTCCAAGTTTGTGGAGCCACCGAAGAAACAGTGTGCAGAGAAGCTCGACGAGTGGAGATCCACCGTCCGGAGCCTCGTCGGCATCGCAAACAAAGATGAGCCGCGACCAGCGGCGCCCGTAGGCCGACGCTTCGTCGAGCCACTGCATCCCAATAGAGGAAGGGCCGGAGGTGATGCAGCCACGATGCACTCTCCTCCCCCACACCGGCCACCGCGGGTGTCGGTCGTCGTGATGACGCTTGTGATAATATATCTATAGCGTCGTCCGATCTGTGGACCAACCATGATCAGCATCAAGTTCTTCAGGAGCGGGCCCATGAAGACGCTCGAACTACCATCAAACGCCGGCGTGGAGCGCCACCAGTCAAATAGGCGGGCATGAGCCACTATGGACCACCCGACCCCGGGAGACTACGATGGCCTACCCTATGAGGTTGGTTGCCCGACTTTTACCCGTGAGCTGCGGCAGTTCCAGTGGCCCTCGCACCACACGTTCAAGCCCGACATTGGAGAGAAGTACAACGGCAAGACTCACCCGTCAGAGTTCCTCAGCATCTACACCATCACGATGCAGGCTGCTGGGACACGCGACGACAAGGTGCTTGCCAATTACTTCTCGTTGGCACTTAAGCCCAATGTCATGTCATGGTTGATGTATTTGCCGGCGGATTCCATTTCTTCTTCGTCGGATCTGTGTCATGAGTTTGTTTGCGCCTTCATCGAAGGCCATCAGGCTCATTGACAGGCGAGTGATTTGCATAGCATTCCCCAGAAGGAAGGTGAGAGCCTGCGCAAGTACATCCAGAGGTTCAGCCGGATGCAATACAACATCCCAAACGTTCATCTTGTCGTTGTGATCAGCGCATTCTATTAGAATGTGCGCAACCGCAAGATGCGCGAAGAGCTGGCGATGAACAAGGTCAAAGATGTGGCCGAACATTATGTTCTGGCCGATAGGTGCGCCCGAGATGAAGAGGGGAGGAAGTACCCCGGCGAGGACGCCGGTGCGGAAACTGACTCCACTGGCGACACAGCCGCCCCGACGAAGAAGGGGCGGCGCCATAACAAAAAACGTAAGGGCAATACTGTGCTTGCCGTCGAGGGATCCGACGACACCGGCGCTGCCAAGAAGGCCAAGGCAATTGACCCCGGCAAGGAGGTTGCCGGGTGTGCCGCATGTCGGGCCTTGGCGGCTCCGACAAGCCGGGAAGCTCCGACAAGCAGTATTGCAAGATCCACTGCACCAAGGGCCACGACCTCCAGTATTGCCGACAAGTTGAGCTGCTTGCCGTGAAGCAAAAAGCTGAGTACGAGAGGCGGGACAAAGAGAAAGGCCAGGATGGTGCCAGAGGGTCCGGCAAGAAGCGTGGCGACCAAGGAGGCCTCCACGGCAAGGATAACCAGCAAGAGAGGCCCGCCCGGGGCCGCGACAAGAAACAGGAAGACGATGATCATGACGAGGACGATGAGTCCGGCGACCATGAGTTTCAGAAAGCTACGGAGGCCATGTGCGTCGACAGTGGCTGATAACCCACAAGTATAGGGGATCAATTGTAGCCTCTTTTGATAAGTAAGAGTGTCGAACCCAACGAGGAGCTAAAGGTAGAACAAATATTCCCTCAAGTTCTATCGACCACCGATACAACTCTACGCACGCTTAACGTTCGCTTTACCTAGAACAAGTATGAAACTAGAAGGACTTTGTAGGTGTTGTTGGGTAGAATTGCAAGATAATAAAAGGCATGTAAATAAAAAGTAGGGGATGTTTAGATAAAGAAGAAATATAGTAAATATAGCGAGTGTGGAAAAGTGGTGATAGGAGTTGTGAAATTGTCCCTGAGCAATTGACTACTTTACTAGACCGATAGCAAGTTTTATGTGGGAGAGGCATAAGCTAACATAGTTTCTCTTATTGGATCATATGCACTTATGATTGGAACTCTAGCAAGCATCCGCAACTACTAAAGATCATTAAGGTAAAACCCAACCATAGCATTAATGTATCAAGTCCTCTTTATCCCATACGCCACAACCCCCTTACTCGGGTTTATGCTTCTGTCACTCAAGCAACCCACTATAAGCTAATCATGAACGTATTGCAACACCCTACAGCGGTAATCTCTCACACTTGTGCGACACGGAGGGCACAATAGGACAACAACATAACCACAAGAAAATTAAACCAATCATGGCAATTCATCAATCACTGATAGGACAACGAAAATCTACTCAGACATCATAGGATGGCAACACATCATTGGATAATAATATGAAGCATAAAGCACCATGTTCAAGTAGAGGGTACATCAGGTTGCGGGAGAGTGGACCGCTGAATATAGAGGGGGGAAGGTGATGGAGATATTGGTGAAGATGACGTAGGTGTTGGCGTAGATCGCGGTGATGATGATGGCCCCCGACGGCGTTTCGGCGCCACCAGAAGCAAGGGGGAGAGAGCCCCCCTTCTTCTTCTTCCTTGACCTTCTACCTAGATAGGAGAAGGGTTTCCCCTCTGGTCCTTGGTCTCCATGGCATGGGAGGGGCGAGAGCCCCTCCGAGATTGGATCTGTCTCTCTGTCTCTCTCTGTTTCTGTGTTTCTAATTCTACCCTTTCACCGTCTTTTATATTCCCGGAGATCCGTAACTCCGATTGGGTTGCCCTTTGGACACGATTTCTATCCGGATATTGGTTTTCTTGCACTGAAAGAAGGGCACCAACCGCCTTACGGGGTGCCCACGAGGGTCAGGGGCGCGCCCCCTGCCTCATGGGCCACTCGAGCATCGTCTCGCGTTGATTCCACTTCGCAAAATTCACATATATTCCCAAAAAAATCTCCGTCCGTTTTTATTCCGTTTGGACTCCGTTTAATATGGGTTTTCTGCGAAACAAAAAACATGCAACAAACAGGAACTGGCACTGGGCACTGGATCAATATGTTAGTCCCAAAAATAGTATGAAAAGTTGCCAAAAGTATATGAAAGTTGAATAATATTAGCATGGAGCAATCAAAAAATATAGATACGACGAAGACGTATCAGCATCCCCAAGCTTAATACCTGCTCGTCCTCGAGTAGGTAAATGATAAAAAAGATAATTTTTGATTTGGAATGCTACCTGGCATAATCTTGATCATGTATCTAATCATGACATGAATATTAAGACACGAGTGATTCAAAGCAATAGTCTATCATTTGACATAAAAACAATAATACTTCGGGCATCCCAACAAACAATCATGCCTTTCAAAATATCAATGCTTATAGAATGTTATCCCTACAAAATAATATAGTCTTGTATGCTCCCTTTTCTTAACACAAGGTACCCCTCATGCCTATCCCGGTGTCAGCCAAGCAATTGGTTCATACTTTTTAACGCGCTTCAGCTTTTTCTACCCTCACGCAATACATGAGCGCAAGCCATGGATATAGCAATATAGGTGGAATAGAGTATGATGGTGGAGGTTGTGTGGAGAAGAAAAAAAGGGAGAAAATCTCACATTGATGCGGCTAATCAACGGGCTATGGAGATGCCCATCAATTGATGTCAATGCGAGGAGTAGGGATTGCCATGCAACGGATGCACTAGATCTATAAGTGTATGAAAGCTCAAACTGAAACTAAGTGGGTGTGCATCCAACTTGCTTTCTCATGAAGACCTCGGGCATTTGAGGAAGCCCATCATCGGAATATACAAGCCAAGTTCTATAATGAAAATTCCCACTATTATATGAAAGTGACAATATAGGAGACTCTCTATATGAAGAACATGGTGCTACTTTGAAGCACAAGTGTGGTAAAAGGATAGTAACGTTGCCCCTTTCTTTTTTTCTTTTTTTCTTTTTTTTGGCGGGCTTATTTGGCCCCCTTTTTTATTTAGGCTTCTTTGGCCTCTTTTTTTATGGGGCAATGTTCTATAATGATGATCATCACACTTTTACTTACTGACAACTCAATATTACAACTCGATACTAGAACAAAGATATGACTCTATATGAATGCCTCTGGTGGTGTACCGTGATGTGCAATGATCTAGCGTAGCAATGCCATCAAAAAACGGACAAGCCATGAAAACATCATGCTAGCTATCTTACGATTATGCAAAGCAATATGACAATAAATGCTCAAGTCATGTATATGATGATGATGGAAGTTGCATGGCAATATATCTCGGAATGGCTATGGAAATGCCATGATAGGTACACTACAAAAAAATACACTTCCATGATGATACATGTTTGTCACAGTAGGTCGCGTTTTTTGTCATGCATGTACATCCATGATTATTTAATGACAAAATCAAGATAGTCATACCTCTGCTGTCGTAGAAGTGTTCCATGACATTACCAAAATTATCATCACGGAAGTGTCCACTTGCATGACGATAAATTGCGTGTCACAGAAGTGCTTTCGTCAAGGGTGACCGACACGTGGCATCCACCGTAAAGGAACACCATTAAGCTATCGGGTTCGGTTTTGGATCCGATAACCCGTTAACAGCCCCGACCAATGGGGATTTTCCACGTGTAAAATCATCAATGGCTGGAGGAAACACGTGTCGGCTCACCGTTGGGACATATGTCATCCACTCATTGGACCGAACGTTCCTATGATACGGCGACACGTGGCACGGTCCAACAGAGGCCCATTCATGTTAAAAGGCCGGCCCGTTTGACTTGTTCAAAAGGTGTCGGGCCGGCCCACAGAAAGCCTGTTAATGGCCTCTTCGCATATAGCCCATTTACAGCCCTCTAACCCAGGGCCCGTTACGACCTCTCCGAATTAGGCCCAGTAGCGTCGTCTGGGCCATCCAATATGATTCTAGCCCATTTGAACTTCCGGCCCATGTGTGGCCCATGACTTCTTTCGGCCCATATGAGGCCCTTTGTAACTCTTGGCCCATTAACAGCCCGTGGTGAAACTGGCCCGTAATGAACAATGTATCACTTTATACCCATTAACGGCTCGTTATTCCATTGGGCCGTTTCCAGCCCAAGTTATCTTTCGGCCTTCTCATGGCTCATTGATTCTTGGGCTCATTTGCAGCATTCGGTTACATAAGGCCCGTTACTGTCATTTTCTGCTTGTGGGCCAAATTCAGCCCGTCGTTACAGTCGGCCTATTTGTGGACCGTTAATACGTTGGTCCGTTTTCATGTCAAAAAAACCCGTTGGGCTATTTTCATAGAGTTATCAAATACGGCCTATTAACGACCCGTTATGGTCCATGAATAGTACAGCCCATCATTGGCGAAATGATGATACGCCCCGTAGAAGGCCCATGGATCCTATGGCCCGTATGAGGCCCATGGATCATACGGCCCGTAGAAGGCCCATGGATCGTATGGCCCGTAGATGGCCCATGGACCCTACGGCCCGTAGAAGACCCATGGATCCTAAGGCCCATATAGAAGGCCGATGGATCCTACGGTTCGTATAGAAGGCCAATAGATCCTACGGCCCGAAGAAGGCCCATGAATCATACGGCCCGCAGGAGGCCCATGGTTACAACAGTCCGTGTGTTGCCATGATTATTTTGGCCTAGTTACCAAAAATAGGCTATCGTGGCCACTAGAAAAACACAGAAAAAGAACTGCAGTGACTACCACTAGTAGAAAAAGGGTCAAATGTGAAGCACATTAGTGCCGGTTTGATTTTGAGCCGGCAATAATGTGTCCATTAGTGCCGGTTCCTACGGCTAGCCGGCCGCTCTCATTAGTACCGGTTCGTGGCGAACCTTTAGCATCGGTTCGTGCCACAAACCAGTACTAAAGTGAGTAGTGGCAGGATGTTGTCAGTCTGGGGCCCCTCCAGCACCTTTAGTACCGGTTTGTGTTACGAACCGGTACTAAAGGTCGTCCTACATAAACCCTTCGCCCACCCGAGCTCGCTCTATTCTTCCCCTTCCCCTCTCCTCCTCTGTTCTTCCCCTGTTCCTCGAGCTCATCACACATTTTGCCCAAAATTTGTCAAGATTTGAAGGCCCCCATCCATTCAAATGATCACAAAGGTTAGGAACATTGTCCTTTCATCTCTCATTGCTAGATTATCTCTTGCAATGCTTTGTATAATGATTAATTTATGAGTTTAGTAATTTGGGAGGAATTATATGTGCTAGTATTTGATTTATATGCAATTTGAGGTCAAAAATAACACTTAGTTTGCATATGTAGGCGTGGTTTACTTAGTGCCTTCTAAATCTCCGTCATAACCACCGTCGATCGCCCTTGCGTCCGTCATGGCACCACCTTGTGGTGAGGCTCTTGTTCATGAATGTTTTACATTACCAAATTGATGTTGGTGTGATTTGGATATATTGTTATTACTCGTATAATTATCTTACCCATACATTGTTTGTTATACATAGTGCCATGGTTTTGATATCCATCCCCGTCGGCCCTCGTCCTTGTTATGATTCGGATGTGGTATATTCTCTTTTAAAACTAGTTGTTGCATTTCGTGTTTATGAAAAACTATGCCCATCAAGTTGACATGGATATTTTTATCTAGGAGGTATGTGAACCGGAAATTCCAACCGACCCTATTGTCGAGAGGTTAAATTTAGTTGAAAGAGAAAACGAGTATTTGAAAGAAAAATTGAAAAGAATTGAGGGGAAGAAGATGGAATTGGAGTTGCATGTTGCCGATGTCGTCGATGATCACAAGATCAAGATGGAGAAAATACGCTTGAAGATTAGAAAGATTAGAAAATATGCCAATGATAGTGAGGCTTGGTATCATTATGCTGTTGGATCAATTGTTACCTTAGTTGCAATCTTGATCGCATTTGTTGTTGCATTTAAATGGTTTAGCTAGAGAGTTATTTGTTTGTTGCATTTGAGTGTTGTATGAACTATATATATATATATATATATATATATATATATATATATATATATATATATATATATATATATACATGTATGAACTTTATGTATGAAAGAAACATCGTCGGAGTGGCTGACAAGACAGACATGTCAGAAGATTATGAAAACTTTGATGAAATTGCTACATTCAAAGTGAATATTGACCCGAGCATCCAGTTAAATGATGAAGATTGTCCATGGCTATGGCGCAAAGGGACACACGTGAAGAAAAACTTTCACACCCAAAGATCTGGGATGTGATCGGCTTCACTATCATCACTTTCTTCTGTTTTTCACACCCAGGAGGGAATCTCTGTAATAGTTAGGGTGGGTATGTGTTTTGGCATTTTAAATGCGAAGAAATTTTATGTGCAGACAAATTCTTTCATGCATTTGAAACGCTAAATGACCCTGAAATTGAAAAGCATTTCAAATGAACTCAGAAAAGGTTGAAAGTTGGCATGGTATCATAATTTCACCCACAAGCATGTGCAAAAAAGTAGAGAGGGTTACGGCAAAAACTGGATGCACTTCGTGTACAAAATGGACAATCTCTTTCGAAGTATCAGGATTTCGGACGAAAACTTATCTGTTACAAAGGCATTTCATTTTTTAAATAACCTAAGCATTACCAAATTGAATATAATGATAAAACACACTAATATTAAACATAAGAAAAAAGAATCACTGAAAAATCTATTTTCAAAGTTAAGTTATTCACAAACTAGTGATTCACACAAATTTCAAATAATTCACAATTTAAACTATTCAAATTTGAAAACTACCGGCACTAACAGGAAGTTTGTAATTTTTTGTACCTAAAGCAAAAATATTCACAAAGAAACTCTAAATACAGCAAAAAACAACTCAAAAATAAATAAAACAAAAATAAATAAAGCAGAAAAATATAAGAAAATAAAAAAGCCGGGCTACTAGGCCAGAGCGGCCTGCATACGACTAGAAACCCAACGTGTTGTTGGGCCAGGATGCAGGCCCGCAAAGGCCCAGTAGGCCCACAGGGCAGCACAGAACAGGTAGGCCCAGTAGGCCTGCTTTGGAGAGGAGCTCGAGAGAGCTACCGCACTGGGGCTTATAAACCAGTGCGGACGCCCCTCGGCTAGCGAGGTGGGACTAAACTTGCCGCAGCGAACCTGCGCTAGCACACACCTTTAGTACCGGGTCATGGCACCAACCGGTACTAAAGGGATGGTCTTTTGTATCGGTTGGAGCCACCACCCGGTACTAAAGGGGGGGCGCTTCCCGCCGCTTGGCCTGGCCAAAACAGACCTTCAGTACCGGTTGGTGGCTCCAACCGGTACTAAAGGGGTGTCCTATATAAGAAACCACTTCAAAAAAAATCATTTCTCATCTCTCCCTGCGTCTTTCTCGTCTGCCTCGTCGCCGCCATCCCTCGTCGCTGCCCCCGTCACCGTCGCTTCCCCGGCTGTCCCCGCCCCTCGTCGCCGCCCCCGTCCCGGTCCACGTCCCCGTCGTCCCCGTCGCCGCGCCTCGCTCTATCGTCGCCACCCCGTCTCGCCGTCCCCGCCCGGCCCGTCCCCGTCCCCGTCGTCTCCACCCCGTCCCCATCCCCGTTGTCACCGCCCGTCTCCGTCCCCGTTGCCGCCCCCCGTCGCCATGCCTTGCCGATGAGCTCATGCCCCGGCCGCCATGTCCACACACACACATTTGTTTTTTAGTTATAGAAATATCTATAGAAATGTTACAAATTTTTCTGTTTTTTAGTTATAGAAATATTAGAAATGTTATTTATATGTAAATGTTATAATTTTTTTCTATTTTTTAGTTATAGAAATATTTATAGAAAGGTTAGCAATTTTATGTTTTTTAGTTATAGAAATATTAGAAATGTTATAGAAATGTTAGTTATATATATATAGAAATGTTAGAAATTTTAGAATTAGTTTTAGTTAGATGAATTAGATTAATGTCAAATTGTTAGAATCTGCATATAGAATTTTATTTATCACAATCCAATTATTTAAAAAAATGTTACTTTTTGCGGGCATATAGTATTTGTTCTCGACGATATGCCCAGCCCGCATCCTCGCCGTCGACCCGTTCGCGATGACGTCCTGCTTCAGAGGACCCGCATCCGGGACTGGGCTCCGCCACGATGGTACTGGGAGGTGCTACCTGGAGGGGCGTGGCGCTTGGTGAGGAACCCGACCTCGGGCCCCGTCATCGACCCTGATGTCCTTTCGTGGCGTTCGCATGGGCCACATTCGGTGCAGAGGGAGCCGGCCCCGCCGGAGGTGGTGCGTCGCCGTGCCAGGGAGGAGGACGAGCACGTCCATCGCTACATGGCTGCTATGGACGTCAGGTTCTCCAATACTTGGCAGGTTCTTTGGGAATATGACCGGAGATATGATGCTGTGATGGTTCCTTCTCTTTGGGTGTCCACCGCACTACTACAAAAAGGGCTATAGATTGGATGTCCACTAATGGCGCACCTGTCATGTGGTGCACCACTACTATATAGCAGTGGCGCATCATGGCACCATGCACATCATGTGGAAGACACTAATGGCGCACCATGCACACGGTGCGCCACTAGTAATTGTTTTTAAAAGATTCTAATGGCGCATCATGGCTGGGTGCGCCATTACTAGTTTAAACTAGTAATGGCGCACTATGCCACCGTGCGCCATTAGAATATATACTTTTTTTTGCAAAACTTCTAATGGCGCACCGGCAGCAGGTGCGCCATTAGTAACCAGGGTTACTAATGGCGCATTTGCAGGTGGTGCGCCATTAGTAACCTGGGACCAACAAGATATTTTGGACAGCCCACCTACCCACTCACTTTCCCCACTTCATTCTCTCCACCTCCTCCTCCAAGCTTATCTTGGCTGCCTCCTCCTCCTCACCTCATTTGCACCATAGATTCATCCAAATTAAGTGGTTAAATTACCTTTTTTTGATAGGTATGTAAGGGGGAAGCTATCTTTATGTTGTTCTCCCTCACCAACAACGTGCACATGCACTTTTTGTGGCCTATAGCTAGATCTATGTATGTTCGTGGTGTTGCATATGTTTGTGGTGTTGCATATATGTTTGTGTTTGCAGGTACCGGTATTTGAAATGCGATAGTTGCCAATATTTTGCCGGAATGTTGATTCATTTCCGTTTCGGCTAGAATTTTGGCACTATGCATTCTTTTTGGTCCTATTTTTAGGGAAAGTCATGCCAAATTTTTTTCTTGGTTCCAAAATATCGTTTTGCTCTACCCATGAGCGACCATGGTCCATACGATGACCGAAGGCATCGTGAATAGGTTTTTGAGCTCCGTGAAGGCCGAGATGCTTCAAAAGAACGAGACGGAGATAAGATGTCCGTGTCGAAGATGCAAGCTGAAGAGCCTTATTGCGGACCCGGATTCTGGGCAGGTGCAGGACCACCTGCTCTTGTGTGGTTTCATGGATGGCTATCGGTGGCAAGGTGATGAAGATGACTATGAAGTCGGGCGGCAAGAAATGAGCAAGACTCGGGCAGGCGAGAAGACGAAGAATCTCCAGGACATGATCACGACGGTGATGCTGTACACAATCATCATGTAGAAGATGCAGGACATGATGATCAGGAAGATGCCGGAGCAGACGAAGGGCATGATCATAAAGATGAAGATGCCGGCGAAGCAGACGACTATGGACTATCGATGGGTTGGGTGCAGGACCCTCATGTTCAAGAGCTGCTTCTCAAGAAGACGGATAACGCAAGAGCTGCCGCCCGAGAGAAAGCCAAGCTGGATCAACTGGAGATACACGCGGTTACTCCATTGTATGAAGGATGCAGGCCCGAGGATACCCGCCTGAAAGTAACGCTCATGGCTCTGGAGATGAAGGTAAAACACAAAATGACCGACGCATGCTTCCACGAGAACATGTCATTCTGGCGCGAACGTCTTCCCAAGGGGAACAAGTGCCCGACCAGTTTTGAGGAGGCGAAGAAAATCGAGTGTCCTCTGGATTTACCGCACGTGAAATACCATGTGTGCACGAACAATTGCATCATTTATCGGGACGAGCACGCGGAGTCTACCATATGTCCGGTGTGCGGCGTCACTCGATACAAGAAGAGGAAGAAAGCTCCTTGAAAAGTGGTGTGGTACTTTCCAATCACTCCCCGTCTGCAGTGGTATTTCGCGGACCCTAAGGTAGCAAAGCTCCTGCGTTGGCATGAAGATAGGGAGGTGAAGAAGCGAGAAGATGACGCAAATGATCCGGAGATAAATAAAAAAGACAAGATGCTGAGTCACCCTAGGGATGGGAGCCAGTGGCAAGCGTTGAACATCGAACACCCAGAATTTGGGAAGGATCCAAGGAACATCGTCTTGGTAGCGAGCACCGATGGAGTCAATCCGTTTGGAAGCAGGAAGAAGCACACATAGCTTTTGGCATGTGTTTGTGTGGATGTACAACCTTCCCCCCTGGTTGTGCATGAAGAGGAAGTACATTCACATGAGTATGCTAATTGAAGGGACGAAACAACCAGTGAACGACATCAATCTGTATCTGGGGCTGCTGAAAGAGGAGCTAGACACGCTGTAGAAAAACACCAGCCAATACGTGGGACGCCGCACAGAATGAATATTTCCCTATGAGAGCCGCACTGCTCACGATGGTGCACGACTATCTCGGTTACGGATATTTCGCGGGGCAGGTGGTCCATGGATTTTCTGGATGCGTCAGGTGCATGGATGACACAACGTATCGCCAGCTAGATAGAGATCCCGGGTATTCGAAAACTGTGTTCATGGGACATCGAAGGTGGCTTCGCGAGGATGACCCGTGGAGGAAACGCAAGGATACATTCGATGGTGGCCCGAACCCGAAGACGCCAGCGTCACGAGGAGCGGCGAGGAAATAGACCAGCTGTTGAAAAATTGGAAAGATTGCCCACTGCGGGAAAGAAGCAAAAGGCGCCAGAGCCGGAAAGAAGCGAAAGGCGAGAGCCGTTCTTGAAGGTATGGAAAACGAGGTCTGTTTTCTGGGACTTGCCGTACTGGAAGATCCACTGTGTGCCTCACAACCTTGATGTCATGCATATCATGAAGAATGTGTGCGAGAGTCTGCTTGGTACCCTGCTCAACATGCTAGAGAGGACCAACGATGGGCCGAAAGCAAGGGCAGGCTTGAAATCAATGGGCATCAGGGAGGAGCTTCACGCTAATGATCATGATGACGACGAGGCGAAGCAGGACACGGAAAGTCGTCACAAAGGCAAAAAGGCCAAGAAGACCGGAAATGACTACCCTCCCGCATGGCACTCTAAGTCAGGAGGAGATCGATCAGTTTTTCACCTGCCTCGTAGGAGTAAAATTTCCTTACGGTTACGCGGGGAAGATAAGCAGATACCTAGACCCAGCGAAGCAGAAGTTCAGGGATGAAGTCTCACGACTGTCACATGCTGATGACACAGATACTTCCAGTTGCAATCCGTGGGATCATGGACGCGCACGTCCGTGAAATGCTATTTGGCCTATGCAACTTTTTCGACGTCATCTCTCGGAAGTCGGTTGGCGTGAGGCAACTCAGAAGGCTACATGAAGAGATCGTGGTGATACTATGCGAGCTTGAGATGTACTTCCCGCCCGCATTCTTCGACGTTATGGTGCATCTTCTGGTCCATGTCGTGGAGGATATCATCCAACTCAGGCCGACGTTCCTGCACAACATGATGCCGTTCGAAAGGATGCATGGTGTCATCAAAGGATACGTTCGCAACATGTCACGTCCAGAAGGAAGCATAGCCAGGGGCTTTCAGACAGAAGAGTGCATCTCCTACTCCACGAATTATCTAGGCATCGAGGACCCCGTTGGTCTGACCTTCAACAGGCACCTCGTCAGGCTCGCTGGATGGGGTCACCGTGAGGGTCGCCGCGAAATGCATGTCGACTTCGAGGGTCGACTCGCCGACTTTGAAAGAGCAAACCTAGTCGCGCTACAACACATAGACTTGGTCGATCCTTGGGTGGTAGAGCACAAAACCTTTATTAAAAAGACGTACAATGACCGAGGCCAACAGAGGGCCAGACGGAGATATAATCAAAGAGCACAACTCATGTTTCACGCGTTGGTTCAAGCGAAGCTTACGCCGTACCCTTTACATGAGGATTCTTCCGCGGAAGAACAACTCATATTCGCCTTGCCACAGGGCGCCAAGCACAACCTGATGACCTATGAGGCGTACGATATCAATGGATACACATTCTACACCGAGATATAAGGACATGAAGAGCGATGGTTATCAGAACTCCGGGGTAACGATGGAATCCTACACTGGTAACGACAAGTACAGATACTACGGAAGGATCGAGGAGATCTGGGAGCTGAGCTACGCTGGAGAGAAGGTCCCGATGTTCCATGTTAGATGGGCCAAGAGCGTCATAAAAGAAGACCGGTATTTCACCACCATGGTTATACCGGAAGCCAAATCCAAGATCATTGGCATAAGCGTCACCGCGAAAAATGAGCCATGGGTACTGGCTTCCCAAGTGGACCAATGCTTCTTCATTACCGACCCGCCAAAGCCCAGTCGTGTTGTAGTGAGGAGAGGCAAAAGGAAGATTTTCGGAATGGATGGAGTCGCCAATGAGCAAGACTTCGACAGGTACGGCGACCCGAAGATGAAACATGACGACGACGATGAAGTATCAGCATACACCACAAGAAGAAGAAGGACCACCCTACCTAAAGGAGGTCCGTTCAAGAGAAGAACTCCATTTACAAAAAATAAGGGCAAGAAGATTGTGAACAGATAGCTAGCTAAGATCGATTGTATTTAAATTGTAGCCTTCATTTCTCGATTGTATTTCATGGGCACTTTTTGAACTCATGAATGTTTTTAAATTTCATGAACACTCGATCTCGATCCCCTCCATCTCGATCGCTATCCCACCTCACCAGATCCGGCCCCCCTCGCCGCCGAGCACCCCCCGCACCCTCCCCCGCTCCACCGGCCGCCGCCGCCGACCCCCGGCCCGCACCCTCCCCCACTCCACTATCGCCGACGACCAACCGCACCCTCCCTCGCTCCACGGCCACGCCGCCACCCGGCCGCACCCTCCCCACTCCACCGCCGACGACCAAACGCACCCTCCCCCGCTCCACCGGCCGCCGCCGCCGACCCCCGGCCCGCACCCTCCCCCACTCCACCATCGCCGATGACCCACCGCACCATCCACTCCACCTTTTTCATATTCATAAATATTTTCAAATAACAAATTTGAACATATTTAAAAAAAAAATTATTACTGTTTTTATAAAAAATATATTACTGTTATGATTTAAACAAGTTTGAAGATATTTAAACACAAATAAATATCAAACAACATTTTAAATGCATAAAAATAAAAATTGGGGAGCCTGGGAATCGAACCCAGGACCTCCTAGTGTGTGTGCTGCGTGCTGACCAGTCGGGCTAGTGGGCGGGTTCTGATGTAGATTGGGTTAGGTGGAATATAACCTGAGGGCTCGAACTGTAATAAAAAAACATTCTAATGGCGCACCGCTGCGGGGTGCGCCATTAGTAAGCTTCCCCCCCACTCCACCTATTCCCCTCCCTCGCTAGATCCCCACTCGACCTAATTTGCCCCCTCCGCCCCAACCGTACGCCGCCGCCGCGCCTGCACGCCCCCTCCGTCCCCTCCGTCCGCCGCGCCAACACGCCGTCGGCGATGCCGCCGCCTCTCCTTCCCCGCCTTTTTCTTCCCTGCTTTCCCTGCCTCTCCTTCCCCACGAAGAAGCCGCCCGTCCAGGCCCAGATCAAGCCCACCCCCGCCGCCCCCGCGCCCCCACCACCGCAGCTCCCCCACGCCGCCGCCCCCGTGCCCCCTTCACCGACCTCGCCACCTCCGCGCCCCCGCGCCCCTCAGCACCGCAGCTCCCCCGCGCCGCCGCACCTGCGCCCCCTTCACCGATCTCGCCCCCGTGCGCCCTAGGGTTCCGGCTCCAAGGTGGGTGGCAAGCTCGACGCGTCGCCTCCTCCTCGACGCGCCGCCTCCTCCTCGACGCGACACCGCCGCCGCCCGACTCCTCCACAAGACGCCGCCGCTTGACGCCTGCGTACCTCCTCCGGCACAACTACTGTTGCGCTCTCCGGGACCCAAGGTGAGAGACTCCCTCTCTCCATATCACAACTACTGTCGTCCTTGATTCAGATGTTCAAAGTGTTCATTTCTGCACCTGAGCTGTATTGCTTTCAGGTTTTGTACATGAGCTGTACTGATGATCTCTGAGATTTAGATATAATGATAGGTTTTGTTACGATTTGGGACTTTTCTGAAACTTTGAATCGATATAGTCGTAGGTGTCAGTGTCATGTGGATTTATCGATCGTAGATGGTGCGAACTACGAACCTAGTAGCATGCTTCCGCACTCCTTTTCTCGATTCAGATAATTCAGTTGGTCTGAACTTTGAAGATAGTACACCAAGTTATGGAACCTGAAATGCCCAACCAAGTTCGGTCATCTCATTCCATCTTTGCAGAGAATATACTAAGTTTCTATCCCGTGAACAAAATTCAGCTTGTGTCCTGCTACAATAGATAGTGCATAAAGCTTAGTTTTCTGCACATCATATTGTTTCAGGTTTTTCCTTCATGATGTTATCATTATAAGGCTCTAAGAACTAAATTAAGAACTGGTTTTGCAAGCTAAGATTTCTGCTGTGATGTAATTGTTACTAATCCCTGCCATACGGCTGTAGTAGTAATAATGTAAGGCTGGTGACCCACCGACAGTAAGATGTTTCTGCATTAGGTGCAGAACAGAGTAGTACATTGTTGAATGGTGTCTTGACGGTAGGTTGGTGCAAAACAGAGTAGTATATTGTTCTTTAACGTGGCATGGAAGAATAAGACCAACCCAATTGGTTTCATTGCCACATCTTGTTCTTGTTCAGAGCAGTTGTTAGTGATGCTTATTCAGCACTATCAGTTAATATCAGTCAAATAATTTTATTCCACACAACAGTGTATTAACAGTAGCCCATTGTTCACTACGTTTGGAGTATGGTTCTGGCTCACACTGTATTTGTAATTCTACTATAAATTTGCACTATAAAATTATTGAAATTATACTGTTAATACACTGCAATTACTTGTCTACTGTATTTACCTCCTCTTCTATACCTTATATTAATATGCATATATTGTTATGTTACACGAATTGTATCATCTTGCCACTTAAGTCAGCCTTCCCTTTAAGCAGAAAATTCAGTTAGGAGCTACTGTTAGGAGCTACTGTCAAAAACTTGAGCTACTGTCAGAAAATTTAGTTAGGTCCAGTTAGGAGCTACTGTCAAAAAATTCAGTTATGGCATCTAGAATTATGTCAATTTTGTTTTGTAACTAGAAGACCAAAGTGTTAGGAATTCTGTCCAAATTGTAGTTTTCAGTATTTTGTCCAAACTGAAAACTGTTAAAAAGACCATGTGTTTTTGGTCAAAATCTGCATGTAAAATTTAGCAACTTCTCTGATTTTATAAAGTTGTTCTTATATGGGTGAAACATCACTTGTTTTTAGGCTAGTGCAGGGTGTTGCTTTATTGTGATGCCTCTGAATTACTTGTGATCACATTGAGAAAGACTTGCAAAGATGATGATCATCTTTTACAGAAAACAATTTCTGTAAACATGTCAGTAACTTTGCTAGTTTGCTGGGTTTTGTCTCCGACCATTGTGTCGTGATTAATTTGCAGGTACCCCGAGAGGCCCTTGAGTTTGCCGGAATGTCGATTAACTTCCGTTCCGGCAAATTCGGGTACTCCATATGTCCTATTTTCAGCAAAGGTCATGCTGAAAATTTCCGTGAATTTTAGCATGACTTTGCTAAAAATAGGACATATGGGGTACTTGCGACTAATGCATGGGCCCATCTTAGTACTTAGTTAAGTAGGATCATTTGCCCCGCCATTCTTGCTGCATTAAACCATAGGTGGCAATAGAGCCAAGTGGTCTTTCCTTTTAAGCGTGGTACCTTTTTGTTTTGCTAATGTGTACTAGGTGCTCCCATCTTCTGTGTCATTGTTACCCTAATTTATAGTCCATTATAATTGGACTTTCAGTACAACTGTTATCATGCATGTTTTATGATCTGTTGTAAGGGTACTAATTGGTCTCTTCTCCCGCTTATCGAGACGGGGGAAGCAGCCACCGCCGCTCCGCCACATTAAAGATGAGTTGGATGCTTGAGTTCTTGATTATCATACTTGGGACTTGATTATCATCCATGACGCAGGTATATAAAACGAGGGATCTCCCCTTCACCCATCTCATTATGATATCTGTTGTTTGCTACATCACTCATTGTCCCAAACTGCAAAGGCTGCCTGACAGTTTTATGAACATGCTGGGTGAAGATCCGCCAAATAATGTGAAGCTGCGACACGCCGACAGCGGGTTACACATGTAGTGGGATGTGGAGTTGGTGATCAAGGAGGACCACATGTACTTGTATCGTGGGTGGGAGAAGTTCTTCCGTGCCTACGACCTGCGGCTGGGGTACTTCCTTCTCTTCAGTCTGACAGCAGCGCCACCATGCTCATTGTGAAGGTGTTCAACACGACTATGTGTCACATGCGCTACGCTGACGATGATGTTGCCAGTACGTTCTGCCTCTTCTTATTCCTCTACATTTGGCTTTGTCTCACATCGATTGTTAACGGTCATTGTTACATTTGGACAAGCAATGGGAGCAGCAGCAGCGACACTGGCTACAGCCAAAGCAGCAGCGACTATGGCTGTAGCAATAGCAACAACGATTCTGGCTTTAGCTACAGCAGCAACGATTCTGGCAGAAGCAAAGACAACAAGAAGGATGATCCGGACTGGAGTGCGGGAGAAGAGGAGCAGAGTGGGGATGAGGAGCTGCAGGATGACGATGGGCATCAGACTGAGGATGACCTACCGCTGGTGGTGGCTGACCAAGGGCAAGAGATGGTGGTGGCTGACCATGGGCAAGATATGGTGGTGGCTCACCATGGGCAAGAGATGGAGGTGGCTGAGGATGGCCTAGCGATGGTCGTGCCCGTCCTGCATGAAGGTGGCCTCGTGATGGTGGTGGTGCCTGACAATGACCACGCACTGGTGGTGGCGCCGGCGATACCACAGCTGGGCGACATGACCACGCCAATTGTGGTAGAAGACTACATCCCACTGCCTCCACTGCCTCCACTACCTCACCGCTCTTGGCGCATCAGGCTGAGGAAGGAGAAGGAGAAGAACAATGAGAACTGAACTATGTCAGGTATGTCAGATCTCCAAAATGATATATATATATATATATATATACTTAGTTGCCTATGTTATCTCTAATATGCTTAGTTTCCTATAGGTTAGCTTCATTTTACCTAAGTTGGCTCTAATATGCTAACTTAGAGCTTATATGCTTAGTTTCCTATAGGTTAGCTCCAAAATAACATATGTTAGCACAAAATGATCAAGTTTACATAATAAGCTTATAGTCTTCTTCTTATTCTTCTTCTTTTCCAAAATGACATAGGTTAGCTTTCATTTTACCTAAGTTGGTTCTAATATGCTAACTTAGAGCTTATATGCTTAGTTTCCTATAGGTTAGCTCCAAAATAACTTATGTTAGCACAAAATGATCAAGTTTACATAATAAGCTTATAGTCTTCTTCTTATTCTTCTTCTTTTCCAAAATGACATAGGTTAGCTTCATTTTACCTAAGTTGGCTCTAATATGCTAACTTAGAGCTTATATGCTTAGTTTCCTATAGGTTAGCTCCAAAATAACTTATGTTAGCACAAAATGATCAAGTTTACATAATAAGCTTATAGTCTTCTTCTTATTCTTCTTCTTTTCCAAAATGACATAGGTTAGCTTCATTTTACCTAAGTTGGCTCTAATATGCTAACTTAGATCTTATATGCTTAGTTTCCTATAGGTTAGCTCCAAAATAACTTATGTTAGCACAAAATGATCAATTTTACATAATGAGCTTATAGTCTTCTTCTTGTTCTTCTTATTCTTCTTCTTATTCTTCTTCTAGTATTCTGCTAGTCTTCTTCTTCTTCTTCTCTTCTTCTTCTAACTTCTTGTTTATCATTTTGCAGATTTGATTTAATTCACGGAAGCTTGCATGGATGGAGTGCTTCTTTTCCATTTGATTTTTTATTTTGTATCAATGTGAAACTTTTGTGAATTGATGGATAACGGTGTTGGATGAACAATGTGAAACTTTTGTAATATGTAACGATGGAACTATGTGTTGGCTATGTATGAATATATGATGAAACTTGTGTGTTGGATATGATTGTTATATGGACGCTTGTTCTATATATATGTGTTGGATATCTCATATGTGAAATAGTGACCTGAGATAAAGAAAAAACGAAAAAAATTTAAAAAATTTGTTACTAATGGCGCACTACCATGTGGTGCGCTATTAGTATAGCAGATAATAGTGGCGCACTGTTGGCAATACCAATGGTGCACTACGTGGTGCGCCATTAGAACACCATATTCTAATGGCGCACAGGTGGTGCGCCATTAGAAAAAAATTCTAATGGCGTGATGTTAGTGGCGCACCAGTGGTGCGCCATTAGAAGGCAAAACTGGTGCGCCACTAGCATGCCTTTTCCTAGTAGTGCCGCCCGCGCCCCAGGAACCGTGAGTGGCCTAGATTCTTCTATAGTATTGTAAGTGCATCTAGTGCCCCTTAGTGATTTTGGTGTATTGAAGACTTATATGTTAAGGGACTGATGTGTTTGTGAGTGTACACAAGTCTATAAGTCTATGAGGAGTTTGATATTTACAGAGAAAGTCGACCCCTTAAAATGAAGTTCTTCGACTGAAGACTTTGGATTTCTGAAGACTTTCTGAAGACTTGGAAAGTGAAGAAATCGGTGTGACCTTGAAGACTTGGTAATCATTCGAGGAACATGACGCGTGAAGACTCTTTTTTTTATAGTTTCATTTTCTCTTTCTTGATTCATAGGAAACACCGTACTGTTAAAGGGTGTCGAGGAAATACTAAGGAAAAATTTCCATGTGATGCTCAACTCAAAATCCTACACCTACCAATCCCTTCGAGTGAAGCCATTCGAAATCTCACACAGCTCAGTCATATTCTTCAGTGACAAAGACGAAGTTCTTCTGGTCTCTGAGGAATTTGTTCTAACTGAGGAGTTAGGAATTCGCCAGTGCGGATTGCCTACACAGTGAGGAACATGATAGCCCTAAGGAATTTGAGACTCAAAATTCCGACCGTTGCTGTGCTACACGCCAGCTGTCCCAAAATATCTACCCACCTAACGGTTATATCAGACAAGGGCATTTATGTCTTATCATGTCGGGCTGCTCCCTAGGCTGGTTGGCTGCTCCGAGAGAAACTGACACTTGTCATTTGAGAGCATCCCATCCTACGAGGACTTTGAGCGAAAATCATCAAGTAAGGAAAACCCAAAACCCAAACCTTCAAAACCCCAAAGTGATTGAGCATCACTGAAGAGATTGATCCTGCGTGGATCCGATGCTTGTTACCTTTGAAGATTGTGCTTCTTCCAGACGGTTAGGCGTCAAGGTCTAGAGCATCCAAGAGGAATTGTGGATCACTGAGTGACCAAGTTTGTGAAGGTACAGAAGTCACCTGAACACTTACCACGAGTGATTGGGCGAGGTCTAGTGTGACTTTAGCTCACGGAGAATATGGTGAGGACTGTGTGTCCGGGACTGTGTGTCCTCGAGTTTAAATACTCAGCCGCTCTAACCAGATGTACAACTGAGACAGTAGTTGGAACTGGTCTACCAAATCATTGTCTTCACCGAGCTTACTGGTTCTATTTCCTCAACTCTTTCATTTCCTAATTTTTGTTGTTGTATGCTTGTTCATATCTGTTTGAAGACTTTGAATGAAGACTTTCTCAATTTCCTCAGTTCAATTTCTTCAGTCTGTCCGTCTTCATCTTGTGTTTTCCTATGCTTACGCTTTCTGTACTCTGTGCTTATCTTCATTTCATCATGATGGCTGTGCGTGTGTTCTGCTATGTTTACTTTTGAGTACTTATTCCGCTACAAGTAATTCTTCATTTAGGAAGTTCCTCACCAGCAAATTCCTCAGTGAAGAATTAATAAAAATCGCCTATTCACCCCCCTCTAGTCGATATAACGCACTTTCAAGTATTCGATCTTTATTAGGTACCTAGCCAGTGATGTATTTGTCGGATTTCGGGTTCCGGCAGACCCTTGAGGTTCGAACACTGGGGTGCACATGGAGATCTCGCCCTCTACCTACCTGCACCCCGCCGCCTCGCTTGGATCTAAACTACACAAAGAACAACACAAGAGACGCAAGGTTTATACTAGTTCGGGCCACCATTGTGGTGTAATACCCTACTCTAGTTTGTGGTGTGGTGGATTGCCTCTTGGGCTGATGGTGATGAACAATACAAGGACGAACAGCCTCGCGAGGGTCTGTTCTTGGCCGGGCGATGAACTGCTTGGAGGAGTTCAGTCGCTCTCTCTCTCTGATTCCAGATGCCTCTACACTGTGGGTGGCTAGTCCTATTTATAGGCAAGGGCCCTCGGCCTCTTCCCAAATATTGAGCGGGAAGGGCGCCAACAATTGGCCATTTTGAAGGGGAACATCTAGTACACTTATCCTGACTAAAGTTGGTCCTCGCCTGTCAAAGGCTCTGGTGGTGACGCCGGCTTGGGCTCCACAATGACTTCCTTCCTGCCGTTGGGCTGGTCTTGGTCTTGTTGCACCGAAATAGACGCCTTTTCTTGATGCTCTTGCCTGGGCTTGCTCCCTTTGTACCAAAGAGGAAAGGAGGACACTGCACGGGCTGGCGCCCGCCTGGCGCCCGCCTGGCGCCCTTGATCGTCATGGCTTGCGTCATGGGCACCTCGTGAGGTACCCCGCCTTGATCTCTCCGCCTCCTCGCGAGCCAGCCTAACAAGGCCGCGCCTGAGGAAGCTCCCTGTCATCCGCCCCGCGAGGCTTGGCCCCTCGCGAGGGTCTTGAGCATGTGTTGATGAAGATGGGCCGTGATGGACCCCCCTTGTGCCACGCCGCAGGCCGCAGGCAGGCAAGTCTGGGGACCCCCATTCCCAGAATGCCGACAGTAGCCCCCGGGCCAAAGGCGCCCGGGATTGGCCGAGCAGAGAGGCGAAGGGGCAAGCATGAAGCGCCGCGGGCCCTAACAGCCTGCGGCCTTGGGCGCTGCGTGGCGGTTGATTGGACGTGGGTGTCTCCACTTCACCACGACGCCTCGGCGACGGCACAAATTGACAAATCCCTACATGCAAAGCGGGTTATGATTACCTGCGATCGTGGAGGTCGGCGGTTGGCCTCCCCTGGGTTTAAGTATGGAACGTTGAGCGCTTCTCTGGTCTGTTTCTTCTTGCTTCTCCTTCTTCCCGGTCCTTGCCCCGTCTTGCTGCTATGGCTCCGATCCGCCGGTTCTCCGTGGCAGAGAGGGGAAAGGCTCCCCGAGAGGGTCCTGACCCGCTCCGTTCGAAGAAACTGCTAACCCTCTGCCATCGGAATGAGGGTGCCCACCAGGCGGTGTCGAGGCCCTGGTGCGAGCGGCCACCACCAGGGTTCCCGCTTCCCTTGTATGCCCACATCGAGGGCTCCGAAGGAGTTGATGCCGAACGCCACGGGCGACGCCGGCGCCGGCGCCGGTGGGTCACGAAGGTGCGTGTCGTTCCCCCTGGAGTCCACGCCGAGGGCTCCTCCCGAGAGTTCGTGCTCCACGCAGCCATGTCTCCTCGGTCTTGGATTTGCCTTCCTCCCTTCTTCTCCTCCGTGATTCCGCGGGGAGGATCCCTGGAGCTCTGGCTGCAGCACGCCGGCTGCGGCACCCTTGCGACCGGGGCAGAGGTTGCGGTCGTTGCCCCGGGCGAGGTCTTCATGACTCGTGGCTGGGGCGAGATAGCCCGGGTCTGCAGGGCAAGGGGCGCCCTCGCGATCCACGTGGAGTACGACGACGCTTCGGTCATGCTCTTGAAGGTCTTCGATGTGGAAGGGCACCGACGGGAGTGCTGCCCCGGGAGAGGTGACCGAAGCCCTGCCGCGGCGAGGGCTAGGCTCACCGACCGCTCCCTCGGCAGCTCTTCAGGCGGTGGAGGCGTCGGAGGATCCAGCGACTCCGTCGAGCTCTTCACGACTCCGGAGACGGCGGCGGCAGCTGAGCCCCGAGCCTGCGCCGCTCTCGAGCGAGGCGGGCTCGGCAGGCCGTCGCCGCCTCTGATCTGGATGGGGTTGGCGCCGGTGCCCGGCGGCCCACTGTTGATGATGGCGTCTTTTGCAGGGGCGCGTGTAGTTAGCGTTCTTTAGTATTTGTTCCCTGCGAGGAATCAAAAGCGTGCCCCGCGGGGGCTTGTAAGGTGCCTGTGGTCCTGTTTGTTAATATGATCCTTGTCGTGAAGTAGTGTGGGTTGCTCATTCCGTCTTAGCTCAGTCCTCCCTTTCGAACCTCGCGAGGGCTCGACGCTCTGCGCCGACAGGTCCCAGTCCCAAGGCAGGCTTCAGCCGTCGCTGGTATGCCAGGTCGCGATGCCGTGGTCAAGGCCAGGAGGTGAGCGGCCCGAGGTCCGGTAAGAGCCCCTGAGTCGCGATGCTCAAGAGGTCCCCCTTAGCGCTCAAGCAGCCATCGTTCGGTGAGAAAGGAGAGCGACGTTGCTAACACGGGATTGCGTTGGGTGAGGGGATGGTGCCGTGTTAGTTAGTGCTTCCGGGGGGTGACTTATCTCGAGAATCAGGAGCCGCTTCCTGGTGTGTTGCTGAGTCCGTGCATCGGCAGGCGAGGGGTCGCTTGGCGAGGTCCTCGCGTGTCCCTCCCCTCTCGCCTTTGCTCCCCTTTCTGCTCTATGTCCTCGGGTCCCGGCCCTCGAGCGAGTCTTAGCCGTCGCTGGTATGCCAGGTCGCGATGCCGTGGTCAAGGCCAGAGGGTGAGGGCTGGAGAGCCAGTAGGGGCCCTTAGTCGCAATGCTCAGGCACCCCCCCTTTAACATGCAAGCGGTTCGCGCGGATGAGAGTGAAGGAGACACCGTGGGGGCCTCGCCTGACGCTGCTCCGTGAAGAGGTCCTGCAGGCTCATCACAGAAAGAACAAAAGTTCGCCGTGACAACTAACAGTCAGCCGTTATTTGCCCCGGCGGGGTGACGAGGCACTGAAGGCTTGACGAGGTGGCGCTACGCGGGATTGCCGGGCCAGAGCTCAGCCATTCAGGTTTGTCGGCATTGCAGGGACGGACCCATGCGCAAGCGTCGTGCTGTTAGGGAGCAGCTCCAACAGTTGGTGTCAGTTGAGCGGGTAACTAGGTCAAGCATGTTAATAACGAAGGAGCAAGTCCATTTAGATAAGCGCAAAGAAGACGAACATCGCCGGGTCGGACCTGAGCAACCTGGGGATGATGCAGCCCGAGGGGCGCCCCCAACAAGATAACCTAGGAACATGAAGTAAAAGGGATACACGCCGCAGGGCCAGACCCACGCGGCCTGGGAATAATGCAGCCCTGGGGGGGCACTCCCAACCGGAAATGAAACTTGAAAGATGTCACCTGATAGCGTTGAAGACGAAAGGGTGTTGGTGCAGCAGACTCGGTGGGCTGCGGGAGCCGATCCTCACGAGCCCCCAGGCTCAGGGGCCTCGGGAGGCTCCGGAGGCGCTGGTGGCTCCTCGTGGACCATCTCCATCTCTGCCAGGGCTGCGGAACGCCTAGCCTCTTGAGCCTCCAGGATGCACCTCATGAGGCGCTGGCACGTGGCAGCCGCGTTCGGCAAGCCGTAAGGCATGCGATCGTAGTTGTGGGGTGGACCTTCGCAGCGCCCCACGCGAGTGGGCTAGAGGCTCTCCTGAGAGGCGGCTCGGTTGAGCCCTGGTATGTCGATGCAGATGCGCAGCCCACCATCCTCGCCTGGATGGGGAGCTACGGTAGGTAAGCGGCGGCTGCCACTCATGACTCTTGACTCCTGCAGCTCCTGAATGATCTTCTTGGCGAACTCCACGAGGGTTTGGCCCTCCTTGCCTTGCTCCTTCTTGAGGGAAACATGCTTCGAAATACACCTCCAAGTGGTGCCCAAGCGACTTCCTCGTGACCTTAGCAAGGTCGGTGGCCCTCCAGGGGGGAGCCCCCGAGCCCTGCCTGAGGAGGGCGCCGGGCGCGCTTTCCTATGCGATAGAAGGTGGTTCCCCCTGAGCAGGCGCGGACCCTGAGGGGCCTGCCTCCTGAGGGGCCGGGCCGGATGATGTCTTCTTCTTCTTGGGGGCGGTCTCGGGAAGCCTCCTGCTTCCGCGATCCGGGTCTTCCAGTGATGCGGCCTGAAAGGCTCACTCCAGGGAGCACACCACGTCTTTCTCTTCGCAGGGCACCGTGATGACTCCACCACTTCCTGGCATCTTGAGTACGTTGTAGCCGTGGTGGGTTACGGCCATGAACTTGGCCAGCGCTGGGTACCCGAGGATGGCGTTGTATGGCAGGTGAATGTGGGCGACGTCGAAGTCGATGATCTTGATGCGGTAGTTGTCGCACACGCCGAAGGTGACAGGGAGGTGAACCTGCCCAATCGGGACCGTGGAGCCGCCGGTGACCCCAGAGAAAGGCTTGGTTGGCTGAAGCTGATTGTAAGGCACTTGGAGATTGTTGAACGTTTCCACAGTTAGGACGTTGAGCCCTTCCCCGCCATCGATGAGGGTCTTGGTGACCAGCACACGTTGCTGATGATTGGGGAGCAAAGCATCGAGAGGACTCCGGCTGTGGACACACACTTGAGCTGATCCACTGAGCTGAACGTGATGGCGCACGCCGACCACCTGAGGGGGCGTGTGGCTTCGAGCTTGGGGAGGACTGCATTCAATTCACGGGCGAACTGCTTGAAGATGCGTTGAGAGGCTGTGGCTTGAGCTCCGCCCAGAATGCAGGCGATCGCGCGCGGCTCCTGGAAGCCCCCAGCCCCCTCGTCCTGATGATGGTCTTCATTTCTCCTTGGCTGCGGTGGCAGAGGAGGGACGCCTGCGTTGCCTTGCGGGCGATCCTCACGAGGCTGATCCCTCCAGCCTCCCTCGCGAGTCGGGTCCCGCCAGCGATCCTAGCGAGGTCGGTCGCGCCTCCCTTGGCGAGGGTCGCGATCTTCCCTGCGTCCTGCGTTCCTTCCTCCTCCTCGGCCGTAGCCCCGGTCGCTGGGGTCGGGACGTCGGCCGATCCTCCCTTCTCGCACGGCTCGGAGCTCTTGACATTCGCTGGTGTTGTGGGTGTGGACGTCATGGTACACGCAGTACCGGCTGCCTTTGGAAGACTCGGGCTAATCTCTGCCCTGCTTGGTGTCCGGTTCTGCCGCGAGCACGGCAGCCCCCTTGCGCTTCACATCCTTGGCCTTGGGCTTCTTCTCTTCTGGGTCTGCGGCAGGTAGCTCGAGGAGGGAGAGACGCCCTTCCTCGGCCCTGGCGCACTTGGTCGCCAAGTTGAATAGCTCCAAGGAAGTGCAGGAGTCTTCATGCATCGCTAGCTCCTCCTTCATCTTGACGTCGCGCACACCGTCGGAGAAGGCGGAGATGATGGCCTCCTCGGTCACCTTGGGAATCTTGAGGCGTGCGTTGTTGAAGCGCTGGATGTCTTTCTGCAGGGTCTCCCCTAGTTGCTGCTTGATGCGGTGCATGTCGCTCACGGCGGGTGGCCGGTCACGAGTACCTTGGAAGTTGGAGATGAAGCGGGTGCGCATCTCGTCCCAGGAGGAGATCGTGCCCGAGGCCAGGTTCAGGAGCCAGTTGCGGGCCCCGTCCTTTAGCGCCATGGGAAACCAGTTCGCCATGACCTTCTCGTCTCCGTTGGCGGCTTCGATGCCCAACTCGTAGAGCTGGAGGAACTCTGCGGGGTCGGCCGTACCGTCGTAGCGAGGAGACAGGTCCGGCTTGAACTTGCCGGGCCACGCGATGCTGCGCAGCTCGATGGTGAAGGCACGATAGCCTGCTGTGGCCACGGGAGGCCTTGGGTGACGAAGAGCTTGGTCTTGCAGGTCCCCATGCGCTGCAGCTGGGAGCAGCGCGGGGTCTTGATGTCTTGGGAGCGAGGCGTGGTCGCGACGAGCTGGAGCGGGGAGCAATCGGGCAGCTTCTTGCGGGCGAGGGACTTCCTGGCAGCTCTGCTCTTGCCGCGTTGGCGCCGGACGGAGCGGGTTCTGCCCAGGGGACACGCGCCTTGGGGCCAGTGCGCCTTTTTGAGGGGGAGGCGGCCGTGGCGCCCCCGGAGCTTCGTCGCCCGCGCAGGGCGGGGTGCGGTGTAGCTGGACGAACGGCGCGGGGGAGCCCCCTGCGGCGCGGACAAGCTCGGCGACGCGGTCGAGCCACTCTTCGTAGACGTCGTCGACGGGACGGTAGCGCAGGACCTCGTTTGCCGCGATGAGTGCAGCTCGAGCCTCCATGGTAGCTGGAATGCGCGGAGACGAAGAACCAGCCGGGGGCGAGTGAGGGGTAGCATTGCGGCCGTCTTGCCTCACGGAGGGATGCTTTGGGGACGATGCTTGCTGCTCGTTCCCCGCCGGGCGATGGCGGCGTTGACGGGCGGCGACGAAGTGCACGAAGCGCCCGCCCGGGAGCCGTCTGAGGATCTGTGAAGCGAGAGCGGCTCGGCGCTTCAGGCGCGGCCAGCGAGCATCGAACATGGATGCGGTGGTCGACGGAGAACAGGCGGCGGAAGATGAATTCAGCGCACCTACCTGGCGCGCCAAATGTCGGATTTCGATTCGGCAGACCCTTGAGGTTCGAACACGGGGTGCGCGGAGATCTCGCCCTCTACCTACACGCACCCGCCGCCTCGCTTGGATCTAAACTACACAAAGAACAACACAAGAGACGCAAGGTTTATACTAGTTCGGGCCATCATTGTGGTGTAATACCCTACTCTAGTTTGCGGTGTGGTGGATTGCCTATTGGGCTGATGGTGATGAACAATACAAGGAAGAACAGCCTCACGAGGGTCTGTTCTTGGCCGGGCGATGAACTGCTTGGAGGAGTTCAGTCGCTCTCTCTCTCTCTGATTCCAGATGCCTCTACCTTGTGGGTGGCTAGTCCTATTTATAGGCAAGGGCCCTGGGCCTCTTCCCAAATATTGAGCGGGAAGGGCGCCAACACTTGGCCATTTTGAAGGGGAACATCTAGTACACTTATCCTGACTAAAGTTGGTCCTCGCCTGTCAAAGGCTCTAGTGGTGACGCCGGCTTGGGCTCCACAATGACTTCCTTCCTGCCGTTGGGCTGGTCTTGGTCTTGTTGCACCGAAATAGACGCCTTTGCTTGATGCCCTCGCCTGCGCTTGCTCCCTGTGCACCAAAGAGGAAAGGAGGACACTGCGCGGCTGGCGCCACCGACGCCTCTTGGTCGTCATGGCTTGCGTCATGGGCATCTCGTGAGGTACCCGCCTTGATCTCTCCGCCTCCTCGCGAGCCCGGCTGACGAGGCCGCGCTGAGGAAGCTCCTGTCGTCCGCCTCATGAGGGTTGGCCCCTCGCGAGGGTCTTGAGCTTGTGTTGATGAAGATGGGCCGTGATGGACCCCCTTGAGCCACGCCGCGGGCAGGCGAGCAAGTCTGGGACCCCTATTCCCGAGCAGCAAGATTTGATATATAATATTCGAGGCAGTGTATTCGAGATTATATATTAATCGAAACGATGCATATTATGTACTATATGATTAAGTTTTTCCTTATTGATTGCATTCATGCATTGTAATTTGAATACTAAATTGTTTTATATTTCTTCTATATTAGTTAAGTAAAAGCTATGGCAGACAATACCGGCAGAGAGAGAGAGAAGAGGAATTGTTCGATATCATACGCATCCCTCACAGGCTAGATGATCTGAATGAGGCAGATGACGGCTCCCAATTTCTGAACAATACCAGAGAGGGTGATGATAAGATATTCGATCTCTACGACCGAGCTGATGAAGTCATGAACTATGATTATGAGTATGATGATGCAGACAATGTTTATGATGACACACACAATAATGTTGATCTTCAAATAACAAAGACTACCGGCGAGGTATATTTATATAAGCAGGCATCTGGTGATCATCACGTATTTTTTATTTGAAGATATATTAACGAATCGATCTTTCTTCTTTCAGCCCTTCGGATTGAGCAAATCTGCTTCTACAGACAGCAGGACAAAGCGAGGCCCGGGCAAAAAGTTGAAGGAGGGTGTAAAGTACAACATCGACTCCATCAAAGCTAGTGGCGAACCCCTCGCGTCTAAGAACATTGTGAACAAGTGGACTCATCAGTGCAGAGTTCTTGTGAAGGACCTACTCCCGATCTCCATTCAAGAATGGAAAGAGCCAAATACTAAACGTCCAGGTGTTACTTGGGTCGACGACGGAGCAAAAAAAAAACCCTTTGGGAATCACTGATGGAACATTTGACCCTACCAGATTATTTCACTGAAGAAGATGTGCAGAAAGTCAAGGCCGCTGCTCTTAAGAAGATGGCAATTGCATTCAACGCCCACAAGAAAACTGTATGGGCCAACTACCTCGCTGCAGAAAGGAAGACTCCAGAATTGCAAGGAAAGAGAACACTGGGCCGATTTCATGAAATTCAAGGAATCAGAATTACCTAAGGAACGGTCGAGAAAACTAAGGCCAATGCCGCAAAAAAGACGTAGTTTCATAGTCTGGGTCCAGGTGGCTATGCGGTGGAATGCCTAAGTGGGATGAGTCTGAGCAGGAGATGGAGGATGCAGGGGTCACTCCGGTTACTAGGAGCTGGCCACCAGGTGCAGAACCTGGTTCTATGCGCATGGGGGGCGTTGGACCCGAAGACACGCCTCGTTTCGAAGAAGGCAATTCTAAAAGGAGCCGAACAAAAGATACTTGATGCAATAGAAGATGCTCGAAATGGGGTGTTCACGCCCAACAGAGAGAACGACGAGCTTACACGCGCCCTGGAAAATCATTAACAGCCGAGAAGAACCCGAGCCAAGGGCGTTATTCCCTGGTATGAGGGCTTTTCAGAATGGAACGACGACTACAGGACCCGTGCAAGAAAGAAGATGGAAGAGGAGAAGAAGAGGAAGCTGGAGGAGGAGAAGAGGAAGTAGGATGCAGAACGCCTTCATGGCCTAGAAGCAAGGCACGCGGACTTGGCACTCAAATTCCAGCAGCAGCAGATCGACTCACTTTGCCAGGAAAGGGGGTCTCAGCAGCGGCAGCAGCAACCGGATGATCGTACAGCATTGGATAGCACCGTCCTGTCCATGCCGAGAAGCAGCGTTGGTTCCGCCCCGGGCGACACACTGCTGGATACGTACCCTGTGGATGACATCATAGAGAACACTAACTGTGAGCCACACTCCAAACTGAAGAACATATCCATGAAGGTGGAGGACGTCGTTGCTTTTACAATTACCCCCGAAGCAACCTTCCATTGCACCCCGATTCCAGAGGGCTATGCTCGTGTCATGGTTGATTAAGTGGTGGACCCATATTTGAGGCTAGCGCTTGATATTCCTAGAGGTGACGACGAGCGCACACTGGGAGAGGCCATACATCGTATCATCCTATGGAGAAAGGATTTGATCATCTTTCGAAGTCCACCGACACCGCGTCTACCGACTCCTCCATGAAGTCCGCCACCGAGTCAGCAGACTCCCGCTCCTCCAAGTCCACGAACGTGTGAGCCAACTCCTCCTCGAAGTCCGCAACCGAGTCAGCAGACTCCCGCTCCTCCAAGTACACGAACGCGTGAGCCGACTCCTCCTCGAAGTTCGCCACCTCCTCCAAGTCCACGAACGCGTGAGGCCACTCCTCCTGTTTCAAGTCCGGCACAGCGTCAGGCCACTCCTCCTGCTCCAACTTAGCCACGTCAGCTGTCTCCGCCATCTCAGCAATTGCAGAAAAGACACGCCGCAGCTATGGTGCATAGCGGTACGAATCGAGGTAGTACAGAAAGTACAGGCGGAGACAAGCGATATAAATATGGTCCAAGCCCCGCTCCTCTTCCTCAGAGGCCTTATGACATGACCAAGGAGCAAAACACAGGCATAGTGCGGGCCCAAGTGGACACTCATTTTGGACCGAAACCGGCACCGCCGCCAAAATAGAAAGTGCCTGAGAAAGTTATTGACCACTTTATTCATATGGCAAGAAAACCACTCCCAAGCCTGTTGACTCAGACTATGAGCGCCAAATCAGGAAGCTACATCGAGCACGGCTACAGAAGGAAGCGAGCTCGAGCTCGAGCCAACAAGCAGCTGGCAAAAAATGCGGGAAAACCGTTCCCCAGCTGGGAGAACAGGCGGCGCAATCGATCCCCCCGCTTGTTGTGCCAACAACACATGAGGGTACGCGCACCAGATATTATTGTGGGCAAACTGTTAATGTTCCCCCGCTGGGCGATGTGATAATAACCGAGGAGCATATAATGCAGGCTGAAATGCTCAAGATCACTGTTGGACAACTCCTCAAAATCGAGCCCATGTCTCCGCTTAGAGAGGAGGAAATAAAACGGAAATATGTCCGGGGCCAACCTTTGGTCGAGCCAGACAAGGTCAAGAACCTCCCAACGTGAATGTATGAATAGCATCAATGGTACATGGACATTACCAAGATTTTCCAATCGAGTGTCCCTCATTGTGAATGTCAAGGAGGAGCGTTACTTCCATCTGTCCGTTGAGTATTCAGAACTATTTAAGTTATACAATCAAGACACACTCGACAAATCTATCGTTAGTTGCTATTGTCTGTAAGTGATTTATTTCTATAATTTAAGTTTCAAGCTAGTTGTAGTGATCATTTTGATCAATCATTACATGTAATTATCCTCACTATATTCTTTTCTCTGGTATTATATGCAGGATGAAGATGTATGAAATGAAAAAAGCTGGACGCTATGGCATTGTGTTCATTGACCCAAATACCATTAATGAGTACACATGGAATCTTCCAACTTATCGAGCAAGTTTAGAGGAAAGCATGCTAGAGTTCTTCAAGCGCCTCAATTCCAATGAAGATATACTACTTCCTTACAACTTCCCGTGAGTCACACTGTCTTGTACTACAAATTCTGTTTTTGCTTACTAGCTAGCTAGATGTTAATAATTAAGTGTATAGGGCTTACGGTAGTTGATTAGTGTTATGCACATGCCCGCTTAATTAAGACATGCAAACGTGTGCGCATGCAGTTTCCACTGGATCTTGTTAGACATTAAAGTTGAGGAAGGAAAAGTTGAAGTACTGGACTCACTACTTAAAGAAGAAAGTGACTACACCATGGTGAATGGGATAGTCAACAGGTAATTTCAATCATTATTAACTATATCCCGGCCTATTTAGTTCGTCATTTCCTGATATGAACTATTTAATAACCCCTTTATTAATTTTCTTTGCCGGTGGGCAGGGCTTGGGCAAAGTTCATCAAGGTGACAACAGGCAAATGGGCAAAAAAGTTGTTTTGGTATCGACCAAAGGTAAGTAATTAAGTAGTACTAGCTACCTAGCTAGCTACGATCTCTTTAATTCTTGTTTCAATACCATTAATTAATTATCCTGCTTGATTAATCATTATCTGATTCAATTCTATTCTCGTAAAGGCCCTGAGCCAGGCGCAGGGAAATGATCTGTGTGCATACTACGTTTGCGAGAACATCGGCATGATGGCATCCGAAAGGAGCATATCTCAAAGACAGGACTGGGTACGTTTGTAATAACACTATTCTCACCATTATCGATATCTAGTCACACAACTAATACACATGCATATTGATCTCCTTCTTAACAGTTCAGAGAGGTGCGGCAGCAGCTCCTACCAACGGACTGCATACTAGCACTTCAAGAGGAAATATCGGGATTTTTGCTCGACCAGGTCATAGATCCCAAAAGAGAATACTATTACCCGCTACTGCCCCCATGAACCACTTGTCATCGTGCTCCGAAGGCACCAAGGCAACATGTAAGGGAAATTGTATATATATATATATACATGTGTATGTGTGAAAAATTAATGGTGTTGGTTGTGAAACATTCGATGATGTTACGAACCGGTAAAATCTATTTGTGTGTGTGGTTCTACGAGAAAATCTATTTATATATATGCATAACGTGTACAATATGTAGTATCGTAAAATACCAGCAAACAAAAAGAATTAAATGGAAAACACAAAATTAATGGAAAATAAGAAATAAAACCACCCCCCCCCCCCAAACATTTAGTACTGGTTGGTGTTACGAACCGGTACTAATGGTCTACCAGCACCCGGGCCTGGCTCGTGCCACGTGGTGGCACTTTAGCGCCGGTTCGTGCCCAACCAATAGTAAAGTGGGGGGGGGGGGGGGTTTAGTCTCCACTCTTTAGTGCCGGTTTTGGAACCGGCACTAAGGGCCCTTACGACCCGGCGCTAAAGCCCGGTTCTCCACTAGTGTACAAGCAAACAACTAAACAAGACAATAAGGAAATAAATAAGCAAGCAATTAACGCTAGCCTATTACCGCTATTACACATATTACATCCACTGGGCATCAAAGTTTGCCACGAGTGCAAATATAGCAAACAAAGAAGCATATTACATACACTGGCCGTCAAAATTGGCCACTAGTGCAAATAAACGCGGCAGCAAAACAAGAGCATAACTGAAACAACTTCAGAAGTGCTCAAGAAACGTTATCCTGGGTATCCACCATGCTGGCAATAAGCTTAGCAAGCTTATTAGTTTTGTCCTGTTTGGCGCTAAAATCCTCCAACGCTTCTTTGTTGCACGGAAAGTATGCATCTGAATGCTCCAGGACTTCATGATCCTTCCGCTTCTTGCCGCATGACGGTGATCGATGTCTTTCAGCTTGTAGTTGAGACTCAAGAAACCGGACTGATTCAGAGAGTGAGTTTGAATAGCTTGTGCAAGCGGTAGTGGCCAGTAACTCGAACACTAAACCAAGACAGGACTTTGGGGTTGTCTTACTGTCTTCAAGATAGTCTTCCTTAGCTGTTTTATCAGCTTTGTTGGAGACCAACAAGGATGTGTCACTATCCTGAACCTTATCTGCATTACTTCCTTTACCATTGCTTAATAAGGCACCCTTCCCCAATATTCTGTCAGCATTCTAAAAGAAGAAACAAGGAGACACATAAGAAGTTTACCAGGTACTAGTATATGAAACTCATTTCGATGAACCAGCTCATTAGTAAGGTGGACAGGATTAAACTACCAAGTCGTCTATTGCCAAGTACTAGTACATAATAAAAGCATCAAACAAACATATATCTATGTCCTATGGTCACTGCATTGTCTTGCCAAATCAAAATAGAGACACGGTTCAAATCATAATAGTTCAAGACAAAGCAGCAGTGAAAGAATACAAAGCATGGGAAACTACACGGCACAACAAGATTTCAGATGGGTACCACGGGTCTGCATGTACAGCGGCTCTGTTGTGATGCTAGTATTGTGCATGATATGAAAGTCAACTGTATACACAATTGAAATTGAAATCAACAGAGCTATTGATAGGAGCAAACCTGTTAAAGAAACATGTGTGAACATACCTGCTGTGCCATTAGAGTTTCGATTGGATCCTTCAATTTAGAAATAAGTTTGTATGAGTAAATACAGTGATACAAGAGCAAAGCAATCATAGTTAAAAAAAGGCGCGCCGAAGCGAGCGCTTAAGCGCGCCTAGGCTCTAGGCGTTGGCAAAATGCATTGCGCATAACTACGCTTAATCTGTTCATAACTGCGCATAAGCATGCGCTTCGGTCAGTAAAGCGCAAGGCGGTGGCAAAACGCACAATTAACGCCTAGAGCTTTTTTGAACTCTGATAGCCATGGAATCTCAAATTAGAACAATTGTTCTTCAGGTTTAGGCACTTGTTCTCCATGAACAGTCTGAAGACGCAAGAATATAATACTTAAAAATAGAAAATGAGCTCATAGACCTTACCACATTCTTGGTTCGGGACCAGTACAGAAGAAGGTGTTCCCATTCATCGTGCAGTGAATGTGTCTCAGGAGAACGTAAGGGAATTTGATGAGTTTCTTTGCGGGTGAAGTATGTTTTCTTCAGGTAATTCCGACACTGCCACCAAGCATTCTTGAAGATAATAGAGGTATTAGCATAGGTTACCTCATCCTGGGTTTCCAAATCGGTCCTTCTCTATAGAGAAAAATGGGAAAATTTGTTGTATTATAACCATCATGGAGGTAGGATGTATGGGACAAAGCAAAGTAATTTCCATGAATAACATTACTTACACATAACTCCTGAACAAGCACACAAGCGGCATTTTCCTTCATCTTCAAAGAGATAATATTTCCAAGATGGGAAGATGCTTTATACGATTTAACAACATCAAATGCGATAGATGCTAAACTACGACTAGTTGGTTGTGCTTCCTCCACGGAATAGGCCTACTAACTGGTGGAGTTGGGGTTCGCCGTGATAATCTTGGCCCTTTGGGCCTTTGGAGCTGCCTTACAAACTGCTCTTGTTTGGGAGCTCTATGGTGGAGATGATCTTTGTGTCAACAGGAACTGGGTTACTATCGGCTGGGGTTGGGGTTAGATTGGGTGAAGCTGGTTCTCTGTCCATCGCAGTAGGGGTACAATATGCGAGAGTTTGGGTTATGTGTGGTACGGATGGTTCTGTGCATGTACAACCGGGGTGCTATCTCCACCAAGAGGTAGCACTGTTTTATTTGAAGACCGTGTTTTTAGTCCACTACATACTGGCATCACCCGCTCCAATTAAAATGGCTGATAAATAGGAAACATAGTTGAATGTACAGACATTGTATGAGAGACAGATGCAATAAATAGTGTGGAAAAAAAGAGGGCATGAAGTAGTTGACATGTATATTGTTTACCTAAAATGGATAACATGACATAATTTCACATATATGATGTCTATCTAAACTAGATAGCATAGCATAACATAATTCAAAGATATGATGAATAACTAAACATGATCGCATGCCATAATTCACCTACATGTTATCTAAGTAATCAGGATCGCATCATTTAATTCACATATGTGATTTATATGCTAAACAGAGGGCATTCAATATGATGTCTGAACTAAGAACATGGTGTTGAATATTGTGTATATGATGTCTAAACTATGCAATGGAAGACACCATATGCATGATATGAGAAGTATAACCGTGCCAAGTTAGATCATACACCTCGGTGGGGGCATAGGACTAGTCATCTGTCTCTGAATCCATCTATTAGGAGCTATCGGGACCCAACAAGAGATCTGCTTCGACAGGTAGCACTGACTGCTCTGAAGGCCTTGTTTTCAGTCCAGATTTTTCCATCTCCCACCCAAATGGCTGATTCACAAGAAGAGTAGTTTAATGTACAAACATTGTCGAGAAATGTAAATGTAATGAAGAAAAGGATGGGCAAGATATCATTCAAATATATGATGCCTGGTTAAACAGGATGGCATTGCACATTTCACATATATTATGGCTGGCTAAAAGATATGAGACTGCATAATTCCCATATATGATATAGAAACTAAACAGGTGGCATTACAAAACATGTCTAAAATAAGCAGATGACATATATGATGTCAAAAGTAGGCACTACAAGACAACATATGCATGATATGACTAACATCATCATGCCAAGGTAGAGCAAACACATTGGGGGTAAATAGGAGTGGTCAGCGGCGTCTGGATTACAATCTGGAGAGGGGTGGGGAGGGTTTGCCATTGAACCCACCATGGAGCGATGTCTGCATGACATTGTATTGCCGCGCAAAAATCTTATCTTTTTCTCTACATGTTAAGAATGACTGTGTATAATATCTGACATGAATACAAAAAAATATGGTGAGATTATGTAAGGAGAGCATGCAAAAATTTAGAGTGATGGTAAAAACTAGTGGATGGATCCAAAAATAATGATAGCGGGATGATGATTGCTTTAATTTAATAAAAATACAGATGATGATTGCTTTACTATTTGTTTCCCACCCAAGATGAACAACATAGGCATACCCTAGTTGAACCAGATACTGGACAGACATACTATTCATTGCTGCCTCGATATGTGCCCCACAACTAATTTAAGGCTCAAGTTTGAACATTAATTTGGACCTGACTCAAGTTAGAATGTTATTCTGCCACTAATGCACTTGGTCTTGTTTTCATGCATAGGATTTTGAAATGTAGGTGCAGGTGGATGTTTTGCTTCATTCCTTTCAACAAAATGCATGAATAATTGAATAGTAGAGTGCCATTGGAAAATTCCCTATTGCTATGTTTTTACGTTGAACCAAAATAGCCCTAATGGATCGACATGAATGTATAGTAATAAGTGATGCAACAAGTGTACAACCTCTTTGCCATAGCCGTGTAGACCTCAGGATCATTGGGTTGGTCATTTGAAGCGATTGAGGCAGAGGTGGCGATCGGAGGTGTGGAGGCAGATCTGAGGAATCAGAGGCGGCGTCGAGCCTTTGCTCTATTATGATGGATCGTTCTGTCGTTGGAGCAGCTCCGGTGAGCCGTAAGATGTCAAGGCTGAAGCAGCACAAGACTTACATCGTCAATCTCGAATGGGATTCTAATAGCATCTCCAATAGATGATGTAAAATTGATGTAAAATTTAGATCACCAAAAACCACCTGACTACAACAGATGAGGTAAAAACTGTTGACTCTGAACTTAACTGTCGAAACTAAAATTTACCGTGGAATCTGAATGTTACTGTCGAAACTGAACGCAATGGTAGCAGAGAGGCACTAGACATGTAGTTTAGGGAGGGCCTGTAGTTCATCTTCAACCTGCACCCCCCTGAGCCGCCAGCCACCACCAGCTGAACCGCCGGCACCAGCGCCGCCTCGCCGCCCCAAAACAACTTCCCACCGCCGCCCCGGCCAGCCCTCTAGGCCCCCCGCCCCCACCTTGAACCCCAAGATAGATAGTGGGGTACCTCTCCGGTGAGCCCTCGTCCCCGCTGCGGGTGGTTCTTCCTTAACTCCGGCGAGCCCCCCCCCCACCCGGGAGAATGAGAGCAGAGCAGCAACACGAGCGAGTGGGAGAGCAGCAGCAGCAGCGCGAGCGAGAGCCGGAGCAGCAGTAGCTGGGCGAGCGAGCGATCGAGCGAGAGCCGGAGCAGCAACAGCAACACGAGCGAGCGAGCGAGAGCCGGAGCAGCAGCAACAGATCCTGTTGGTATGGACGCCGCCACCGAAGGGGCCTCGCACTGGGGGAGAGCCGCCGTGGATATGTCGCCCGCGATGCCGGCTTCAAGGTAGCCGCTCCATGGGGGTGTGGGATGGAGCACCGTCGGCGCCGGGAGGTCGAGTTAAGGAGAAGGTGCAATTCGATGAGTGTACAACCTCTTTGGCAGCGCCGAGTAGGCCTCGGCTTCGTCCGAGAAGTCGGTGAGGATGCTAAAGTTCCGGTGGAGTAGGTTAAGGCGGTGCTGTGGGGATGGAGCAACCGCGATAGATGAGACAATCATCGGAGCAGCTCCTTGGAGGTGGAGGACGGGGCGGCTGAAGCGGCGGGACGATGACATGGACGATGGATCCTCATCCGGGGAGGTGGACGAGGGACGTCGAGTTGTCGCGGTGGACGACTTTCCCAGGGAAGAACCTCCGGCTGGGCAGTGGTGAGGTGGCAGACGGAGGAGGGTGGGGTTTCGCTGCTGGAGCGGAGAGGTTATGGCGGCCTGGGATTTCGAATGGTGAAAAGGGGGCGATGGGAGGGGGTGAACCATGACTTAGGGACGCGCTTGTCCAAAATGTAGGGTGTGTTACAAAAGTACCCCCCACCTATTTGAACTAGCGGCCCTTTCGGCTCAGGGTTAGAAGGGGGATTTCACGTGTCGGGATTTGCCAGCTGGAGGGAGTTTTCGCGCGCGCTGTAATTTCGGGATAGCAAGGCGCAGGTTGTGAAGGCGCCAGTTTTGGGAGCACGATATCTGAATTTTCGGGATATAACAAGGCGCGAGTTGAATTTTAGGGACAGGCCTAACATGTAGTAATATTGTACTTGTACGTACCAAATCAATTTGCACTTCCCTCAACCAAAAATTAAACGAAAAAAATTAAACTATTCACACCACACAAAGAGAGAGTCTTTCCCCGTTTTACTATACAAATGCTATTCAAAGCTACTCCATCCTTCCATCTATATAGGGCCTAATGCGTTTTTTGATGCTAACTCTGACCAAATATTAGAGCAATAATATATGACATGCAACTTACACAAAGCACACCGTTAAATTAAATGCATGAAAGGTTCTTTCAATGATATAATTTTCACATTGTGCATCTCATGTACTATTAATCTTGTCAATAGTCAAAGGCGGTCTATAAAAACTCATTACGCCCTATATAGATGGAAGGAGAGAGTATGAATCCATGTTATGTCCAATTAAATTTTTTCGCTTGCTGTATAATGCATGTAACCTACTCATACCAACATTTTAGTGCATTCCAAATGTCTATACTACCGCTGCAATTCGAACTAAATTTGAATTCGTCTCTCTATTTCAATAAGAATCTACAATCATGATTGTTGCCAACTTCAACCATCATTCGTGTATTACTTTAATAACACACCACATGATTACTATAGAGAGTGAACTATGTGTACTACATGAACTCGAATTCTACTTTTTGAATACACTTGATGTTGATTCGAAATAATAGTACATTTGATGTACTAACTATATATTCATAATCTAAACCATGTTCCGTATGTACACCGTGTTTATCACACAAAGTATAGTGCCCCGCCCCCTACATTATGACAAGTATTTAGACCAGAGCTGCAAAAGCCACACATTAGCCCAAATTATAATCAATGTTCTATATATTATACGTAGTACTAGCAAGATGCCCATGCGTTCCATAGAAGATCAACATTATCAAGGGGCCTAATTTGCAAATATGGAGAGGGGTGTGGGTATCTTTTTTCAAAATTGCCATAGTTTCCTTCCTATCCGCCAGATATAAATCACATGGCCTATATTGCAGGATGGCAGGCACACCATCATCAACAACTCCGTTTTTTATAAGAAGTAGAGATAAAATATATTATATGTAGTATAACATGTTCATAACCACACCATGTGTACCACCGTTATATATATTCACACATGCGTCGGTTTAAAACATTATGATAAATTTTGCAAATATCCAAATTCGCTTTTTATAGTGAAGTACGATCTCTATTCGTCTTTTACACCCACACAATCCTCTTATCTTTGTAGCCAGCGCGAACTTTCTCTTGTGCATGCACACGCCCGCATCCCTCTCACCCTCCCTCGGCATTCTCTAGCTCCATCGTGCAAATTCGTCTTTTCACTTTAGGTCGTTCACCCATGGTGTGTGTAGGCCCCCAGCTCCTTCTTTATGACACACATCGATCGATATGCCTCTCTAGCTAGGTGTGCCTAGCACAAACACAAGCTTCCCGTCTTCTCTTATCACCATCCATGCCTCACTCCCACCACTCTTTTCATCGATCTCGTACTCGCACACTCCTTCCCCCTCGATATAGTATGCCTCTCGTACCACCTCCTAGATGCATCCCTCTCTCTCTATCCTTCTCCCCGTGCCTCATTTGCTTCTAACACACACATGCATGTATACCGATCGATCTCCCAACATATACCTCGATCGACTTTAACTATTCCCCCCCCATCGATCGACGTACCTCACAAGTTATGTCTCTCCTTTCTCTAACAAAGGGCGATTGATCTTCCTATGTAGTTACGTCTGCTTACCACAGCCATATCGTCCTCCATCATCATTTGTGCATGCCTCCTGACCCGTCTCTCACACGCACATGCACAAACAAGCAGCCATCTCCTCTCTTATTGATATTGCGGGCGTGCCCTCTGTTTGTCTAGCAAGCCTATCCACCATTTGTTAGAAGAAACTCCACTACCATCCCCTCCAACACTCTAGCTCTGTCTCTCTCCCAACCTTATTCCTCTCCTACACATATGCATGGATGCCGATCGATCTCCCTTAATACATGAGGTAGATCGATCTCCTTAATACATGAGGTAGGCCATTGTACCTCTGTAGTTAATTAGGCCTCCCCCCCCCCACCACACACCAATAGTCGAGCGTTGTAGGTAGGTATCCATGCCACAGAGACAAACTGCACATGTCCCCTCTCGCCTTCCAGTATGCCAACCATTCTATATATTTGACGTGGGCACACACAAATTCGATGGCACTCTTTATCGATCGCGTGCGCGCACACACACACACACATCATCCCTCTCTTCGATTCTATGGACACCTCATGCCGATGATACCTCCACTCTCTTCTCGTGGATCGCCCCCTCTATATATATGATATATGCAGGACTCTATTTCACACACATTTGATATGTTACATTTTTTTATTGACCCCCCCACCCAAAAAATACTCTCACGAACCCAACACACTATATCTCTCTAGGTTTGTATCTCTCTCACACAACCCCACGTAGGTGGTGTATGTATACAAGAAGATAATAGGTTCACCGTGCACGTACTCATGCTTCGTGCCCAGCCACACCCGCGCGGGTACACAGTGGAGCTCATTTCTTTACGAAATGGCAGCCCACGTGCTAATTTGAACACGTGTAGCGGTTGTTTACCTAGGGAGGTCGTGGTACCATGCGTGCACGAAACATAGTTCGACTTGACGCATTGGCGCATTATTTTTAAATAAAGTTATAGTGCTCAATGGCACGTACATAGAATATAAGACAATCTTTATGGAGAAAACGGTAGTCCGCTCCACTATATACAATGTCGCCAGCCAGCCTGGTTTGTTTCTCTTCAGAGTATCTCACACAAGGCTGCGGTGGCCTCTCTCTCTCTCACCGTTGGTCAGTGATCCGGCCGCATCCCGTCCGCCGGGGGAAAGGGAGGAAGTGCGTCATTTCTCCATTCGACGGCGCCGAGGCAGCACGTTCCGATCTGCGGTACACGTCATTTTCTCTGACCAAGCTCCGGCACGGTAGGGCCTACGCCACCTGCTCGTAGCCGCAATATGGGCAGATTCCGCCCGCCGCCCCTAGTTACATCCCGACGACCTCCAGGTATCCCCTCCGGCCTTGCTACACTGCCCGTCTTCCCACGTCGCTGCATGTGGATCTTCCATAGTTCTTTGCCCAAAACGTAGCTCGTCCGGCGTACTTTCCATTTTGCAATCTCGTCCTCACACCGTTTTAGACAAACACAACTGTGTTGTTATCTTCCCTTAGGACAAGGAATATGCTTCGTTTTTGTCGTCGCATGTGTCATAAACTGTTATTGGCCAGTAATTGTTTCCTTTATACCTCTTTTTTTCAAACAGGGCTATCCATTCACCTCATTGCTATTGCGAACTTTTGGTGAACTGCACAAATAACTTTTTTCTTAATTGTGTTTTGTGCAGTTGTACTAAAATGTCACACAGGCAACGTCTCTACATTTCAGTGCGACTGCACAAAGGGAGATTGGTTTTGCTCTATCATCCTCATCCAACTCCGAGCCTAATCTTCTCCAACTAGTTAGTCTTAATAGAGACTACAAAGGTGACTAGCTTCTATTTGTGTGTTTATTGTTTCATCAGCAGTCCTGTATTATCGTAATCACACTTAATATCTTTGGAACAGGGACGCTCAGCTCTATTTTAGTGGAACTGCACAAAATGATCGGAATGTTGCATGCTCCAGACAGCTACTTTTTTTCCCAACATGCCTTGTTGATTTAGACAGAGCTGGGTGGATGTTGCTACCAATGAAAGCATGGATCAGTTTTAATTTAACACCTTCTCACAACTTTGTCTTCAGTTGTGATGTAAATATTAGCTCCGATCTGCTAATAATTGAGATGCATTAGCAAGGAAGTTAGTTTTTTATTGTTTCCGAAAGAGCATCGATGGCAAGACACACGAAACAAAAGCTGAATGCTCACACCATTGTACAATTTCATGTCGCTGGAAAATTATTTGTATAGTACGTCAATTATGTAAACAAATGCTGGAAGCTTGGTAGCATTGCCAGAAGCCTCTTCAGCATCCGGGTCCATGTGCCATGCACAAAATTATACTCCTTCGTCCTAAATATTTGTCTTTTTACAAATTTCAAATGGGCATATTTTAGAGTGTAGATTCACTCATTTTGCTTCATATGTGTACTCCCTTGGTTCCTAAATACTCTATTTGTCTTTCTAGAGATTTCAACAAGTGACTACATATGGAGCAAAAATAGTGAATCTAAACTCTAAAATATGTCTATATACATATGTATGTAGTCCATTTGAATCTCTAAAAAGACAGATATTTGAGTAGTCACCCATTGAAATCTCTAGAAAGACAAATACTCCGGAGTGTATTTAAGAACCGAGGGGGTAGTGCACAACCGCATGGGAGACTCAGCCTGGTCGTTGCGCCGTATTAATAGTGAGTAATGAGCAGTCAAATCATAAGCCCCACCTTTCCCACTGTAAGTTGCTCGGAAGAAGCAACCATCAATACGCTCTTCTTTGAATCCGCTCATACTACTCCATTCGTCACTGTTTTATAAAGCGTGCTTCAGAAAAAAGAAAAAAATCGGTGGGACCAAGTCGACTAGTGATCGGCCTGAAAAATAGCATTGGTAGTTATAGCACAGCGTCTATTACTAGAGGAAATAATGCGTACACACATGCATGCAGTGCTTCCACCCCGGGTACACACATGCATGCACTTACTCCACTCCGTAGTAGTACATCGAGAGAAAATTGCGGACTTGATTGCGGTTACCACGCCCTAATTAATTGAGCATTAAACCAAACGCGTCTAAAGTCTATCTGGTGGTGGAAATGCATTGGCAGAAATGCATCATAATGAAGCGTGCCCTATAAACTGTGACGGAGGGAGGAGTATATGAAGGTGCAAAACCAAGTACGCGTATGGCCAGTCGGTCAATGCACCTCGTCTTGGCATATCACTGACATGTGGGAGAGGAGTGTGAGCAAACCAATCTCAATTGACGGCAAAATGGCCAACCTGCCGTTCCTTGAGAGAGACGAGGAGCGAGAACACACAGACGGGTTCGCACGGAGGAAGCCAAGATATATTCGAGCATGGTTGGTTGATCGATATCATCATAACATGTTGGGCTGCCGTTTTCCGCCCTTCTCCGGAATAACGTGTACTTTATCAGAGATTAAAAAAAAGAGTACAGATGCTCCACCATGAGGTTCTAGTAGTAGTACTACTCGTACTACTAAACCTTGCGCTGGGCTCTTCGCCTCTTCGTGAAGTCGAACAATGATGGTACTCTGCATGTTGGGTACTATGGTGTATGCCTCTAACAATCTGACACCGAATGGACTGATGCATGTCCATCGTGGGTAGGTTGCATTAGTCAAAAGGCGTAAGCGAGCTTCACCTTGTCCTACAAGCTTCTCCTTGTTCTGCGAGTTGATGGGACACACCGAAATGTAGTGCTAGTCCATACTCCCTCCTTTCCGGTTAATATGTCTTAATCTTTTTGCGGGTAAATGAGAGAGCTTTATTCATATATAAGCATTCTTAGGATGATCAGCCAAGACACTGCTCACTAGGAAGTGAGGTACCCCGCAAGAAAAGAAGTAGGAAGTGAGGTGTTTCATCAAGCCAGGTCTCGGCCACATTCAAAGTGCAGCAAGCACGGTTCGCAAAAATATGCGCTGCAAGGTTTGCTAACCTGTTTACATGCTAAATAACAAAAAAGAGAGGAAATATTACCGAGCGCCCCTATTTGTAACAGAATATGATCCAAAATTAAGCGAGAATTATGGCGAGTGTTCCATGCACTCAACTTCCATTATCACATGCGAGAACCCTCGAAGAGAACCAAATGTGTTGAAGATTGCTTTATCACATTTAAAAAATATAAAAAGAGTGCAGACGCTCCTCCATCCGGTTCCTAGTACTAGTATAGTACATACCTCTATAGACTATAGTAGTAGTACTAGTACTACTAGTAAACTTTGTGCTTGGCCGTTCGCCTATTCAAGAAGTTGAACAATAATAGTACTAGTATAGTGTATGCTTCTGGCAATCTGACACCGAATTAACTATTGCACGTCCACCGCCTGAGCGAGGGAGAGCTTGAATTAGTCAAAAAATTTCCTTGTCCTGCGAGCCACCACGCACAAGATTCTCCCGTCCTGCAACCTTCTCCTTGTTCGGCAAGTTGACGGGACACAACAAAGTAATGCTAGTCCATACTGCCTCCTCTCTGGTTAGTATGGCTTAATTTCAAATGAGAAAAATACACTGTCTGTCACTGTATAATTGTAAAAATACGGTCAGTGGACTTCATAATACGCTCATTGCGCTCAATATATATATTTTCCGGTGTTTATACGGTCACTAGCTCACCCTGAATGAGTATGTGTGTGCATGCACGTGTAGGTTGTCCACTTGAGCGTAACCGTGTGTGTTCGATCATGTGCTCGGACATGCATGCATTAGGGCGTCACCCGTGTTTTGCGTCCATGTGTACGTGTGACTGTTGCATACACGTAGGGGGAGTACGTGTAGGGGCCACTAAGGAGCAGTCAAATCACATAGTAAGTTAGTCGGAAGAAGCAACAATCATTTCACTCTTGAATGACACATACGCAATATAAAATGGTTGATATGGAGAGAGAAAAGAAAACCACTATATATACACTAGCAGGAGCCTAAGCTACAAGCCTGCTTGCTTAGGTTGTTCTCTTCACAAGCATAGAACGATGGTGGCCACACCGCTGGTCACATATCTGGCCTGATCCCACAGCTGGGGTAAGGGAACAATGTTCTGCATAGATGCGGTCGACATCGGCGGTGAAGAAAACCCACAGTCGGTGCGTCCCAATCGGGGGTCACCGCGGTATGGGCCGATGCCATGTCCCAACCGCCCTTCTAGCTATAGCCCGATGTCCCAGGTAGTCCATCTTCCTTTTGGAGCGGGCTTGCTCCATTGCCGTAGCTCCATCTCCATGTCGATCTTTCTCTACTTCTACCGGCTTCTACTTGTGATGAGTTTATGTCTCATGAACTAGTGCCAGTACTATTATCTAATCACACTTCTTCAATATATTTGCCAGCAGGGATGCTTAGGTCGATTATAGTGGAACTGCACAAAAGCATCGTATGATCCGAGGGTGCCAGCCGTCTTTCCTTCGACAGGTTCTATGTGGCCAGGAAATTAAATCTTGTTTAGGGTTTAGGGTTTAAGGCGTAGTGACCCCATCAGTAGTTTTTCTTTCGTACACGCTCTCACAACTTTTGTCTTTTGTTGTGAAGTAAATATTGGCTATGACCTGTGAATCATTGATATGCATCAGCATGCGTGTTAGTTTTCCTTTGTATTTGATGTAATTTTGTAACGGGGCAACCTTGGAATAGGAATGAAAATGGACTGGAAAGTTACCGTTTTTCCTGAGAAAAAATGGAAACGGAGAGAAACCAACGTTTCGTTTCGTTGGATCGCGCCATCGAGCAAAACCAACGTTTAAATCACGCCTGTCGTGTTCGTGTCTCACCCTCCTCAATGGCTCGACCCCACACGATCGCGCGGCATGCCACTCGCCGCAAACTGAGTATACAATAGCTTTCCCGCCTGCTTGTCGATGGATCGAGCAATGGAGTAGCACTACTGGAAGCGACTGACGAGTTGGGGAGGACAGCTAGCTGTAGCACTGACTCCCAAGAACTTTTACATGCATGTTGTGGCCGGCTATTGCGACCGTTGAACGTGGAGTAGTCGCGTGCACCAGGAACCGGTGCGGGCGACGCTCTCTCGGCCGGCGCCCCGCTTCAATGCCGGCGCCAGTGAGAGGTTGCGTCCGCTTCTGGCCGGGCATGAATGCGGCACTGACCGTTTCGGGCGGGAAGCACACGCGGGTGATGAAGAGGGTTCAGGTTGGTCAGGACCAACCTTGGCAGCGGTCCGGACGCCCGCAATCAAGAGATGATGTATGTTAATATTGTTGCCTTTAATAATTAACAACGTAAATAATGTGCCAGTTGGACAAATATGATTGGAGATCGAGATGGAAATGGAATTTTACGTAAACACGAATATGCATGTCTATGTCTATGTATGTGCGCACGACGACTCTCGCGACCTGGAAGCGGGGGCGTGTTTTTGATCGAGTTTTCTTTCTTGGTACGTTTAAAAATTGTCTGCCAGTTTTCGTTTCTTTTTTCCGGGAACGCGCGTATTCTATTTAAAACCACTGCTATGGAGATATTTTTCTACTCCATTATAGCCTCTTGTTTGGTAGAGTTTCTCGCGTCTCGCTCTCTCACCCTCTCCATATCAAAACAAGATGGCAGTGTCCACTCTATCTTTCTCCTCACCGGTGGTCACAGATCCGGCCGAATCCGGTCCGCTGCGGGAGGTGAGGAGGTGCAGCATTGACGTTGTCGCCGTCGGCGATGGAGGAAGCCGATGCGCACCGTCCTCTCGGAGCCAGCGCTGGCGCGGACGAAGGTCCTTCGGGCCCTTGTTCGCTGCCGTTGTGGGGGCAGATCCCGCCTGCCCGCCTAAACGACGTCTCACCCACCTGAGGTATAACTTCTTGTATTTTGCTAGTTCCCCAGGCCACTGCCTGCGAGTTTTCTTCTGTGCGACTACTCCCCAGCTCCCCATGTATAGTAGCTAGGGTTCGTCGGCTGGTCCAACATCACCTACTATTATAGAGGAAGCCACTCGAAAAGTTGTCCTGATTTATGCCTCGGTGGAGGTATACATGTTGTTTCGACAAAAAGTACATGGTGGTTGTGCGGTCATTTTCCATATGCTCCCATTTCTGCTGCTAATCTAATACTATCACTGGTTAAATGAAGAAATGCTTTTTTTCTCGGTTATCCTGGTTTAGTTCCCATCAAGATAATCATGATGCTTCTGTTTGTTGGTGTACTTTTCATTAATTCTTATTGACAATTGAGATGTCGTTGCTAATCATGTAAAACAAAGTAACAACATTGTATCCCTTTCTTATATTTTTGGAAACAACGATGCGTATCTCCACACCCGGGCATGTCTTCCTCAATTTTAGTGGAACTGTACAAAATTGGATGGCATTTGTTGTTCCGCCTCACTGTCCTCTGCCATGTGGTTCCTCCTTCCTCGAGCTTGATTACTGAGAAGAAACAGACCACAGTGAGGATTTGTCGAACTTCATAGGTGCCTCACCCAAACTTGATGCAAAATGGATGATGCATCACCACGATGACCTATCGATGCTCATGGTTGCGCCTCGTGGTTGTGTCGGCTGGTGAAGCTGATCGATTTTCAATGAAAAACAAGCTATCTTCCATCAGTGCTCTTTGCTTATTACGCACAAAGATGATATCCTTCGTCAGTTCACCTTGGTTGCGTTGGAGACGCAGTCGTCTTTCACGTTGGTGCAATTTTATCACACAATTGGCTATGAACTTTGTCTCCAGCTCCCCTGTAAGTTTTGTATTGATTTCTAAGCCTTGGTACTAAGAGCACAATTTTATCACACAAGTTTATCACCTTGGTACTAAGAGCATAAGTTTTGTATTGATTTCTAAGCCTTCTCAGAATTTTGTCTCCAGCTCCCCTGTAATTTTATTTGTCCAGCTATTAACCTTGATTTTTAAAAATGGTGTCGACTAAAAACCCGGATGGACGTAGTAGCCCTCCATTTTTACTCCGCATATTAGATTTGACTGAAGTCAAACTTTCTAATACTCTCAAACCTTTCCGATAACTGAAATAAAAATTCTTTATTTGTAGACACTCTCACACGTTTCCGATAATTTGGCGCATGTGTGGTTGTTCACTTTAGGGAGGGTAGTGTACCGCACGTGAAGGACAGGAAGTGCGACCAGGACGCGTGGATCGTTAGTTCATCGGAAGTAGTAGTAGTTTTCTTCATTGTACATTAAATAAAGAGTTTCATTTCATACTTACACAATTTAAAACGATTGTTATGGAGAGAATAAGAAAATCACTCCACTATATATTAGTCGTATACACATGTACTATATGGACGCAGCTTCATTGACTTAGTGCACCTGCCTTTGGGTTTATGACAGGTGGGCCCAAAATGTGGCTGGCTCACCTGTCATACAGCCAAAAGCAGGTACAGTTAAGGCACCGGAGCTCAGTCCGTACTATAGTAGTATATATATAAGCTGGAGCCTCAGTGCTTGTTCGCTAGGGTTTGCACTCTCCACACTCTCGCTGCACTACATATATAATATACACGCTGGAGGCTCGGCGTTCATTTGCTAGGGTTTGCTATAATCACAGTCTCTCACCCTCTCTTCAGCAGATCTAAACAAGACTATGTTGGCCTCTTGTCTCTCTCTCCCCCTCACAGCTGGTGAAGGAGGCTTCCCGGTCCCGTCGCACCGGGACGGGCAGGAGGTGCATCGTTCACTCTATCTCCTTCGGTGAGGGAGGCAATCCACTATCGGCTGCACTATTATATTTCACCCAGCGCCTATGCGGAAGGGCCACCGACCCCTTCATTCTCGCTGCCGTACATAGTGTGGGCAGATCCGGCCTCCCGCCGCACGCATTGCCACATCCCGACGACCCTAAGGTATAAGTTTCTTTGAAACCGTCGTTGCTCTAGCTGCATGTGGATCTTTTTCAATCTGTAGTCGAATCTAGGTCTTGGTTCAGAGATTAAAGAAGGGTTCGGTGGGATGCAACATGAATCTAGGACGTGGTTCAATGAGGAAAGGAGGAAGGGAAAGTAGTATAGACTGGCTATCCAGCCGCTTTGTTGGTCGAAAAGGGAAAAATGGGGTTACCTAAAACTGGGGTGTCGGGTAGTTTGTGCAGGACTAGATTTGCTTCCCTCACATAGCTAAAAGGTTGAAGAGAACAAATATGGGACCAACGCATATATGCTGCTTGTCTACATATTCTGCATCACCCATTTATACGTGTGGCGCACATGGTGCTGGCATGTCCCATGTGCCATGTCCCATACAACTATTTTGCTGTTGTTAATCTAAGAATGCCGCCGGAAAATTGAAGCAATGCCACTGTTAAAAGTAAATTACATTTTTAACGAATGTTGTTCTAAGAGAATGTCTCTGTTAATATGAATCAATGCAACTGTTTTAGAAATGCTACTATCCTACTTTGTTTTCCATCAAGATAAGTTAGATGCTTCTTTTTGTTGCCGTTTGTTTCATCCTCCTTTATCGGCAAGTAATTGTTTCCTTTTTTGCCTCTGTTAAAACAGGGGTATCTATTCAACTTGTTGCTATTGCGACATTTTGCTTCGCTACGCGAAACACTTATGTTTTATGAGTGTTTTGTGCAGCTCAACTTGAATGTCACACCAGTGACTTTGCTTAATTTTGGTGGAACTGCACAAAAGGAGATCGAGTTTTGTTTCCAGTCTTAGTGGCGAGTTGTTTCAAATCTTGGTCTCATCCACATGATGTGCAGTGTGCTTCGAGATGTTGTACTGCTTGTTTTGGTATTGTTTTAAATAAATGTTGAATTGAAGCTATTGTATTGCTGTCTTTTCCCATTAAGTAGTGAACAAAAATGGGACCCACCCAGACATGATGCTTGTTGCTTTGTTACAACAAATTCAGCATCACCCCCTTTATATGTAGATGGAAGCACATATTGTTGTTGCGCCCACTCTCCCCTGGAACTGTTTATGCTTTTCGTTAATCTAATGCCGCTGGTAAAATTAAGCAACGCCACTCTCAGAATTAACTACTAAATCTTATTTCAAAACTACAACACTTGTTAGGGATTGGCGGGATTACCATTTTTTTGGCCGCATGTTTCATCCTCCTTCATTAGCCAGTAATTGATTCCTTTTTTGCCTCTTTTTAAGCAGGGATATCTATTCAACTTGTTGCTATTGCGACATTTTGCTTCGCTACACGAAACACTTTGTTTTAAGAGTGTTTTGTGCAGTTCAACTTGAATGTCAAACCTGCGACTTTGCTTAATTTTGGTGGAACTGCACAAAAGGAGATCGAGTTTTCATATATGTGTTGGGATATGTTTCCAGTCTTCCTCGCGAGTTGTCTCAAATCTTGGTGAAGAAAGGTCAGTACCGACTTTCATCCACATGATGCTGCATTGTGCTTTGAGATGTTCTGCTACTTGTATTGGTACTGTTTTGGATAAATGTGGAATTGAAGCTATTGAACTATTGTCTTCTACCATTAAGTGAACAAAAATGGTTCCAACCCAGACATGATGCTTGTTTCTTTGTTACAACAAAACTCTGCATCACCCCCTTTATGAGTAGATGGAAGCACATGTTGTTGTTGCGCCCACTCTCCACTGGAACTATTTATGCTTTTTGTTAATCTAACACCGCAGGTAAAATAAAGCAATGCCACTCTTAGAATTAATTAACTACCGAATCTTAGTTAAAAACTGCAACACTTGTTAGGGATTGGCGGGATTACCATTTTTGTGGCCGCATGTTTCATCCTCCTTTATTGGCCAGTAATTGATTCCTTTTTTGCCTCTGTTAAAACGAATCAGTCGCATTGTTTTAGGAATGGTACTGTCCTGCTTTGTAGTTCTTTCTACAAGTTTAACCAAGGTATTGTTAATATATTGTCTTTGTTAAAATGAATCAGTCGCATTTTTTTTGGAATGGTACTTTTCTGCTTTGTCGTTCTTTATACATGTTGAAACAAGGCCTCCTTAAGATAACGTCTCAGTCAATATGAATGGATTACACTGATGGAGAATTGCTACTCTCCTGCTTTGTTTCCCTTTAAGATAAGGTAGATCAGTAGATGCTTTTCATTTGTGAGTACAAATCATCAACCGTTATTTTTGAGTAATTGTTTCCCTTATACCTATTGTTGCTTATAGGGATATCAAAATTAAAGATTGGTTTTATTCCGACTTTGGTTTTAGTAGAACTGCACAAAAGGAGCCAATGTGTCGAAGGCAAACTGCTGCATTACTGGGTCCAGTTGGTCGTTCCACTTTGCAAAAAGAAACAGTCACTGTTTGCGCTACATTATAGAAGGAACGGCCGTGAAGCTTTACAGAGTATTGGTAGACGCTGGTGACATGACTAGTCTGCAGAGAGCATCGGCAATTCTACAACACATGGATTGCACTGGGCAAAAAGTGCCCAAACAAGTACAAGAAGCCACGACAGGACTCCACGATGATAGGCATTACATATTTTGAATGGGAAAAGCTTGTCAAAGTTTAATCATTGATGTTAGCAAGAAGACGTTAGTTTAATATATTGGAATTGGAAAACCTTGTCAAAATTTGCTCATTGATGTTAGCCAGAAGACATGCATTTGATATTTTTGAGTGGGACGCCCTTTGCTGTGAGCAGCGTCGATCATTTTTTCCTATTCCTATGTTCATTTTAGAAGTAAATAGTTACTCTGCTGAGATATTCCTGTGTTAAGAGTTTGTTCTGAATATTGTCTATGTAATGCCAGGCCTTGTGTTTGATTGCAAAGTTGAGCTTGGAATGTTGTGGCATGCGGCATCACAAGTTGTTCACCGTGCCTCCTGAGATAAATGGTTCGTATTGTTTTGCATGTTGATATAATGCCAGTGATTTTCTTGTTGAGAAGATCATCCTCTTCTGTTGTTTCCGTGCTTAAAAAGTTCATCGTCTTATGTTTTATTCATAGCCTATACGACAAGTCGGGTATGTTAGACGTGAAACCATATGATCTTCCGACCAACTCATCATCTTAGGCCATTATTGGATCGTCGTTTTCCAACCAAAACCGCTTGTATAACTGACGCTTGTAAATAAAAGCAGATGGTCTCGGGCGAAGCGCTTGGTTGGTCGATTTCGACTAGTAAAATATACACTGGTCTCTCCAATTACACGCATAACCCGCCAGTTTTACTTACAGACCTCGGGCCCTTGCACTACTGGAATCAGGATCTTTGCCGTCAGCCAGCTCTTTGCCGTCTGCTAGCTGACGGCAAAGAAGGTCTTTGCCATCAGCTTACAGAAAGCTGACGGCAAAAAAAAGCGGACGACAAAGGGAGTGTTTTCCATCAGCCTGCTCTTTGCCGTTTGCCAAAAAAAAGCTGATGTTGCCGGAGCCTGTTGCCGTCCGCGGCGGACGACAAAGACCTTTGCCGTCCGCCGTGGCAGACGGCAAAGTAGCCGACTCCTGTAGTGTTGGTTTCATTACGCCTGTATTTACGCGTTGTTTCCGATGATGAGTAAATTACACTTGTATGTTCATACAGGTGTGAAATAAACCAGAGCTCCCAAGTGCGGCCTTACCGTTTCATGCCGTCTCAGTCTCTCGAAGGTGCTCATAGGTGTCCGATGATCCTGGCTTCCTGAATGAGCAGCGGGCGCTGTATCCGAATATTCATAGGGCCCGCGAGGCCCTCTCACTCGTCCTTCGAGTAGTTGCGCTCGCCGTGGCGCCGAGCATTATTAACATGGTCAACGAACATGAGGATTCACGAGATGACTTTATTTTGACTGGATGACAGTAGGGACCCACTAGGGCCATAGCCGTACATATGCAGGTGCCTTCTTATTATGTGCAACATTTTTTTTGCTTCCTCTTGGTGTCCTGACATCACGGTCCCACACCATTTTCAACCTATGTAGTCAATATAAACGAGAGAATTGCACAAGGTGCGGCCGACAGCTGGGACCAAGCAGCTCGGGCAGTATTTGTGTTTTTTAGGCGTGAGCACTACAGAGCTTTTCTTGGCGATATTTTCGTTGTTGTTCAGAGGAGAGCAGGGTATTAACTGGGCGGGCTATGGCCCGTCTAGCCCAGGCCAGATATCCAGCCCAGATATTAATTTTTTTCAAGCTGAAAATGGCTAGCCCAGCTATACTTTTTTTGAGGAATACCCACGCAAGGCCAACTTATTATTCTCCACCCCGCTGGGCTGCAAATCTTTCCTAGGAGGGATGCATTAGGCTTAACAGGAAAATGGGCTTTAAAAAATAATAAATGGGATGTAATTATAAAAACTAGGCAGTAACTATAAAAAATGCACAAAACACGAAATTAGTTTCTAAAATATTATTTATGGATTTTGATAATCTTAATTTTTAATTGTCGCGCGCGCAATGTTTTGTTGGATTTTTACGTAATACAAATTTATATCTAATCTAACTAGAAATTTCGCGATAAAAATATTTCGGATCCCATCAAAATGTGGGAGATTTTATTGAATTATATCTTGAACGGTAGGTTGAAATTATTAATCGTTGTCCTAGCTAGAAAATGGGCTGTACTTTTAACAAACTATAAATGGGCTATACATTCTTACAAATTGGAAATGGGTTATAAGTTCTCTGCCACACACTTGTGGGCCTACTAAGTTGACTCGTCCCCTAAAAAAAGAAGTTGACGCGTATTCCTCTCCGTGTGGGCATCCACTGCCGCTTCTTCCCCGGCTCCGCGTTGTCCCCTTCCTAGGCCTCAGCGTCGTCCACCGCCGTGGTGGTCTCGGCGTGGCGTGGTCAATATGGTCACCGACCGACTTCCATCGGAAGAGTATTGTATGTGGAGAGGCTGACAGCTGGGTCCATGGCAGCCGCAAGGAAGTCCCTCCTTATTACGCGCAAAATAATTATTCCTCCACCTGATACCTGGGACCCACCGGACGGGCCACCGTATTTTGCGAAAAAAACGTTTCCCCCCTGACTGCTGGGACCCACCGGACGGGCCACCGTATTTCGTGAAAAAACGTTCCCCCCTCTGTCAGCTCGGACCCATCGGAAGTGCCTCCTTATTACGCACAATTTTTTTTTAATATTCCCCTTGCTAGCTGGGACCCTCCATGGTGGGAGGCTGACTTGTGGGCCTACTAAGTAGATGGGGACGGAGGGCTTTGTCAACTTAGTCAATATGAACAATTCTAGCTCCAGTGACCGTACGATGTCCATCCAACGGCCATAGTGCTTCTTCAACCTCTGGTGTTCTTGCTCCAGCCGCCCAAAGCAGCGCCCGTCGTGCCGCGTGCTCCTACCTCTCGTGGCCGGCTGTGATGCCACGGAGGCCTCACTGCCCCCTACTACTCCCACCGCTGGCCCAGGGCATCTCTCTACTCACCCATACCCCCTGTTATTCTGTGGCGACGGCAGCCTCACGCCGCAACCGAACCAGTGAACCCTCGTACTCCTCTCCGTGTGGGCTTCCACTGCCGCGTCTTCCCCGGCTCCGCGTCTTCCCCTTCCTAGGCCTCGCTGTCGTCCACCACCTTGGTGCTCTCGGCACGGTGTGGTCAATGTGTTCAACGACCGACTTCCATCGGAAGAGTACTGTATGTGGAGAGGCGACAAGCTGGGTCCTTGACGCGGTGGGTCCTGACCACAGCCAGTTTTTTGTGATTTGTCAAGTAAGTCGCTTTGTCAGGCCTGTTGGGCTGCAAATCTTTTAAGACGAGGAGAGATTCATTCGACTGGCCGAGAAAATGCCCTATCAGTAATAAGAAATGGACTGTACATTTTTAAAACACATCAAACCGACAATTAGTTTCAAATTTATTTTTTTCATTTCGAGATTTTAAATTGCATTGATTTTTATGCGTGGAAAATTTGTTGGATTTTATATTCATATACATTTATTTCTAAAATCAGTTTGAATGTGACTCGAAATTTCGGGATTAAAAAAAGTTTGGACCGCACCGAAATATGCAAAATTTCGTATAATTTTTTAACCGTGGCCACAATATGGGCTGTAATGCTTACAAAAAGAATATGGGCTCCAAAAAAAACCTTAAGAATTAGCAAATGGGTTGTAAATTACTAGAAATAATGGCACATGGGCTGTATGCTGTTTTCCACATATTTGAGGCTTTCCTAAAAAAAGGTTGACGCACAAACAGTGACTGTTGGATTTCCATCCAATGGCCGTCGTGCTTCTTCAATCTCTGCTCTTCCTGCTCCAGCCGCTCAAACAAGCGCCGGCGGGACTGCCTGCTCCCTCCTCCCGACGGACGGCTGTGCTGCCGCTCAGGCCTCACCGCCCCACCGTACTCCCATCGCAGGCCTAGCCATCTCTCTACCCACCCACACCTGATGTTATTCTCCGACGACGGTAGACGAACCAGTAAACCCTTGAACAGTCGTACTCCCCTCCGCGTGGGAAACAACTACCGAGTCTTCCCTGCCTCCATCTCGTTCCCTTCCTAGGCCTCGCCGTTGTCCACCGGCCTGGTGCTTTCGGCTCGGCCTGGTCAACGTGGTCAATGACCGACGTGCATCTGAAGTGGACTGTACGTGGAGAGGCTGACAGCTGGGTCCACAGCCGCAGCAAGGAAGTGCCTCCTTATTACGCGCAAAATAATTATTCCTCCACCTGATAGCGGAGACCCACCGGATGGGCCACCGTATTTCATGAAAAAACATTTCCTCCTGACTGCTGGGACCCACCAGCTACATCTTTGCACGCAACGAAGTGCGTCCGGGCAAAAAAAAAAACGATTCGCCCCCCTGACTGCTGGGACCTACCAGCTACATCTTCGCATGCAATGAAGTGTCTGACAGTCGGGACCCACCTGGTCGAAGCGTACATACCATTGTCATTCTGGTCGTGAACGTGTACGTACATATATACTGGTCGATGTAGAGGCGCGCACGTAGCATGTACACGTACGTACAGCGGCCAGTGTGCAAGAAAGAATATACGACCACGTATGTACATATGGGCAGGGTCTCGAATGCCTACTCGTGCATATATACGTACGACCAGGGATCATATAAATGACTGGGTCGAAACGGAGAAACATCGTCGTCGTCGTGTTCATGGGGAGCCAACCGGCTGGGTCGGAATGGAATGCGTCGTCGTGTTCATCGGGAGGGCTTGGACGGAACAGGCGATGGAACCTAGGTCTGGCGTACCGTAGAACGAAGGAGACGGCCTTGTGTCCGACCGACCACGTTCGAAACGGGGGTCCTATTGATCGGGTGGGGTGTGGCGTACCGCAAAACGGACGAAACGGACTGGTGTTGGAGCGCTACGGTTGAAACGGTGGTCCTGTTCATCGGGAGGGGTGTGGCGTACCGCAAAACGGGACTCCACGGGATACTGTTCATCTCCACCATCGACCTCCTCCAGCCTCCACAGGCTACTGTTCATCCACCGTCGACCTCCTCTAGCATCCACCTGCGACTATTCATCCACGGGCTCCTGTTCATCCAGCCTCCACCGCGCGCTACTCCACCGACTACTATTCAACCACCCCTCCACGGGATCCTGTTCATCCACCCCTCCACCGTCTACAGTTCATCCAGCCCTCCACGGGGTCGTCCTGTTCATCCAGCCCTCCACGGGGTCCTGTTCATCCAGCCCCAACCGGCTCGATCAATCGGGGTCCTGTTCATCCAGAGGCAACGCCATGCGGTCCTGTTCACCCACCCCCACCTCTCACTGTTCATCTAACCCCCCACAACACTCACTGTTCATCCAGAGGCAGCATCGATCGGCTTCAGTTAGCAGTAGTAGCGAAGGAATTGCTCGATCGGGTTCAATTTACAGCCATCGACCGATCACTCGGGTTCAGTAACGCGTAGCCTGTAGTGCAATCGCTCGGGTTCAGTTAAAGCCCAACGCCTCGCTCTGGTTCAGTTACAGCCAACGCCTCGGAAACACGCGCATACGTGTACGAGAGAAATGCGCATCGCTCGGCCCCGACCACCCACCGTTGCCAGGAACACCCCAATATTTTCCTCTCCCTCGCTTCTACCACGGTTTTTTCCGTCATGGAGGCCCAAAGAATGTCATGCAGCTGCGTCTCCGGCCTGCCCAGGACAAAAAGCCCATTTTCTATCATGATTTTTTGTCATAGAAGTAGGAGCCCACCACATCTATGATGATACCGGATTTTGTCACAATTATCATCATAGAAGTGTCATAAGTATGACAATTTTTTTTCGTTCGGCCCAAAATGTCACGGATGTGACTCTTTTTGTAGTGGTAGGCATGGTGGCTGTTTTGAGGAAGATATAAGGAGGCTTATGTGTGATAGAGGGTATCGTATCACGGGGTTTGGATGCACCGGCGAAGTTCACACCAACTCTCGAGGTGAGAAAGGGCAATGCACGGTACCGAAGAGGCTAGCAAATTGCGGAAGGGTAAGAGTGTGTATAATCCATGGACTCACATTAGTCATAAAGAACTCATATACTTATTGCAAAAGTTTATTATCCCTCGAAGCAAAGTACTACTACGCATGCTCCTAGGGGGGAGGTTGGTAGGGTTTAACCATCGCGCGCCCCGACCTTCACGCAAAGATAAACAATCAAAATACAATGCGCGCCAATTTGGTTACATAGTTAGGAGACCATACGTGCATGCTTCGAGAATCACAAACCTTAACACCAATATCCTTACTAAACACAACCATCTACTAGAACCTCCCACATATTATCATCTCTATATCGCAAAAGTATTGCAAGGAATCAAACATATCATATTCAGTGATCCACAAGTTTTATGTAGGATTTTATGACTAACCATGTGAATGACCAATTCCTGTCATCTCTCTAAATAGATATAAGTGAAGAAAGAGAGTTTAATTATTTCTACAAAAGATATGCCCATGCTCTAAGAAATATAAGTGAAGCAAAAGAGCATTCTACGAATGGCGGTTTTCTATGTGAAGACAAACAGGCAATCAAAACTTCAAATGATATAAGTGAAGCACATGAAGCATTCTATAAAGCCATACTCAAAAGATTTAAGTGAAGTGCAAAGAGCATTCTATAAATAAACCATGGACTATCTCATACCAGCATGGTGCATAAAATAAAAATGAAAACTAAATGCAAAAGACGCTCCAAGATTTGCACATATCACATGAACAAAATGAATCCGAAAACATACCGATACTTGTTGAAGAAAGAGGGGATGCCTTCCAGGGAATACCCAAGCTTACACGCTTGAGTCTCCTTGAATATTTACTTGGGGTGCCTTATCATCCCCAAGCTTGAGCTCTTGCCTCTCCTCCTTTTCCTCATATCGAGACCTTCTCGATCAAACACTTCATCCACACAAAACTTGAACAGAAAACTCGGTAAGATCCGTTAACATAATAAAGCAAAACACTACTCTAAGTACTATTGAAAACCAATTCATATTTTTTTTTTCATTATAGCTACTGTAATATAACTTTTCCATGGCTTAATCCGCTGATAGAAATTGATAGTTTCATCAAAACAAGCAAACTATGCATCAATAACAGAATCTGTCAAAAACAGAACAGTCTGTAGTAATCTGAACATTCACCATACTTCTGGTACCCCAAAAATTCTACCAAACTTGGGAAAAATATACAATTTGTATAGAAAGACAGTGAAAAAAGAATCAAAACCGTCTGAAATTCTAGTAAAAATGTAAAATCACGCACTACAGCCGAAGTTTCTGTCCTGCACCGTACAAAACAACAAGCATTGTAAACATCCTAAAGGCAAACCTTAGCACATCATTTTTATAATACAATGGAATTTTACAAGGGGATAATTATTTTTGTTGAAAAGTTTTTGTAATCAAGATTCACAAAGTTTCCGTGAGCATGAACTTATTTCAAGGAGCTCTCCCACTTCAACAATGCTTGTCTTTCTCACTTTCACTTTCCTTTTTGAAAAGTTTTGGGTTCACGTCTTTATTTTTTTTTGTTTTTAAACTATATGAAAGCACACTATAGAAATTAATGACTCTCTAAAACTTCTGGGTTGTCTCCCTGGCAGCGCTATCTTTAAAGCCATTAAGTTAGGCATATAGTGCTCAAGTAATAGATCCACCCGGACCCCAAGGTATATCAAAGCCAATTTTAATTAAAAATGATTTGTGAATTAGTAGTGAGCACAAAGTAACATATATCATGCAACAACAAAATTTAACTCTCTTCCTATGCATCGACATGTCATAAAAGAACAATTCATGCACACATAGTAAAGTCCAATGCATAGTATAAACAGTTTCTCGCAATCTTATCATATTGGAAACATAGAGAGGTGGAGATATAGTTCCTCTCTCATAATAATTGCAAGTAGGAGCAGCAAGCACATGCATATTATATCTATCAAAATCATCATGTGCAACGGTAAAATGCAACCCTTCAATATAATCCTTAATAAGGGCAAACTTCTCCGATATAGTGTAGTAGGGACAATTCAAAAAGATAATAGGACTATCATGTGTGGGTGCAGTAGCAACAATTTCATGTTTAACATAAGGAACTATAGCAAGTTTATCTCCATAAGAATAATTCATATAAGCATCTTGGCCACAAGCATAGCAAGCATCATCAAAAAGGGGTATTTCAAGAGAATCAACGGGATCATAACAATCATTATAGCAATCATCCTTCCATAAGCATGAAGGGAAATTAAACAATGTATGAGTTGAGGAGTTAATATAATTAGAAGGTGGGCACGGGTAGCTAGTCCGCTCTTCCTCCTTTTGTTCTTCGCTCTCTCATACGTCCCCAACGTATCTATAATTTTTTATTGTTCCATGCTATTGTATTACCTTTTTTGGATGTTTATGGGCTTTACTCTACACTTTTATATTATTTTTGGGACTAACCTACTAGCCGGAGGCCTAGCCCGAATTGCTGTTTTTTCCTATTTCAGTATATCAAAGGAAAGGAATATCAAACGGAGTCCAAATGGAATGAGACCTTCGGGAGCAATCTTTTTGGAACAAACGCAATCCAGGAGACTTGGAGTGGATGTCAAGAAGCAGTCGAGGAGGCCACGAGGGTGGCCGGCGCACCCAGTAAGGGTGGGCACGCCCCCTGCCTCGTGGGGCCCTCGTGTCTCACCTGACCGACTTCCTTCACCTATATATATCTACATACCCCGAAAATATCCAGGAGCACGACGAAAAACTATTTCCACCGCCGCAACCTTCTATATCCGCGAGATCCCATCTTGGAGCCTTCGCCGGCGCTCCGCCAGAGGGGGAATCGATGACGGAGGGCCTCTCCATCATCACCAAGGCCTCTCCGATGATTTGTGAGTAGTTTACCACAGACCTTCAGGTCCATAGTTATTAGCTAGATGGCGTCTTCTCTCTCTTTGAATCTCAATACAAAGTTCTCCTTCCTCTTCTTGGATATCTATTCGATGTAACTCTTTTTGCGGTGTGTTTGTCGTGATCCGATGAATTGTGGGTTTATGATCAAGTTTATCTATTAGAAATATTTGAATCTCCTCTGAATTCTTTTATGTATGATTGGTTATCTTTGCAAGTCTCTTCGGATTATCAGTTTGGTTTGGCCTACTAGATTGATCTTTCTTGCCATGGGAGAAGTGTGTAGCTTTGGGTTCAATCTTGCGGTGTCCTTTCCCAGTGAAAGCAGGGGCAGCAAGGCACATATTGTACTGTTGCCATCGAGGATAAAAAGATGGGGTTTATATCATATTGCATGAGTTTATCCCTCTACATCATCTCATCTTGCTTAATGTGTTACTCTGTTCTTGTGAACTTAATACTCTGGATGCATGAAGGAGTTGGTCGATATGTGGAGTAATAGTACTAGATGCAGAATCGTTTCGGTGTACTTGTTGCGGACATGATGCCTATATACATGATCATGCTTAGATATTCTCATAACTATGCACTTTTCTATCAATTGCTCGACAGTAATTTGTTCACCCACCGTAATACTTATGCTATCTTGGGAGAAGCCACTAGTCAAACCTATGGCCCCCGGGTCTATCTTTTATCATACAAGTTTTCCATCTACTTTTATTTGTATCTTTTACTTTCCTATCTATATCATAAAAATACCAAAAATATTTATCTTATCATATTATCTCTATCAGATCTCACTTTCGCAAGTTTTCGTGAAGGGATTGACAACCCCTTTATCTCTTTGGTTGCGAGGTTCTTGTTTGTTTGTGTAGGCGTGTGGGACTTGTGAGGAGCCTCCTACTGGATTGATACCTTGGTTCTCAAAACTGAGGGAAATACTTACGCTACTTTGCTGCATCACCCTTTCCTCTTCAAGGGAAAAACCAACGCATGCTCAAGAGGTAGCAAGAAGGATTTCTGGCGCCGTTGCCGGGGAGGTCCTCGCTCAAGTCAAGACATACCAAGTACCCATCACAAACTCATCTCCCTCTCATTACATTATTTTCCATTTGCCTCTCGTTTTCCTCTCCCCCACTTCACCCTTGCCATTTTATTTGCCCTCTCTTTCCCATTCTCCTCTCTTTTTCGTTTGCCTTTTTGTGTGCTTGTGTGTTGGATTGCTTGTCACGATGGCGCAAGATAATACTAAATTGTGTGACTTTTCCAATACTAATAATAATGATTTCCTTAGCACTCTAAATTGAAACTTGTGAAATCAATGTTGCTTTGTTGAATCTTGTTATGAAAGATGAATTCTCCGGCCTTCCTAGTGAAGATGCCGCTACTCATCTAAACAATTTTGTTGATTTGTGTGATATGCAAAAGAAGAAAGATACGGATAATGATATTGTTAAATTGAAGTTATTTCCGTTTTCACTTAGAGATCATGCTAAAACATGGTTTTTATCTTTGCCTAAAATAGTTTTGATTCTTGGAATAAGTGCAAAGATGCTTTTATCTCTAAGTATTTTCCTCCCGCTAAGACCATCCCTCTTAGAAACGATATTATGAATTTTAAACAACTTGATCATGAGCATGTTGCCCAATCTTGGGAAAGAATGAAATTAATAATTCGCAATTGCCCTCACTAGTAGAAAAAGGGTCAAACGTGAAGCACATTAGTGCCAGTTTCAATGTGAGCCGGCACTAATGTATACATTAGTGCCGGTTCCAACGGCTAGCCGGGCCGCTTTCATTAGTACCGGTTCGTGGCTAACCTTTAGCACCGGTTCGTGCCACGAACCGGTACTAATGAGAGTGGTGGCAGGATGTTGTCAGACTGGGGCCCCTCCAGGCCCTTTAGTACCGGTTCTTGGCACGAACCGGTACTAAAGGGCTTCCTACATAAACCCTTCGGCCACCCAAGCTCGCTCTGTTCTTCCCCTTTCCCCTCTCCTCTCTGTTCTTCCCCTCTTCCTCTCGAGCTCATCACACATTTTGCCCAAAATTTGTCAAGATTTGAAGGCCCCCATCCATTCAAATGATCACAAAGGTCAGCAACTTTGCCCTTTCATCTCTCATTGCTAGATTAGCTCTTGCAATGCTTTATATAGTGATTAATTTGTGAGTTTAGTAATTTGGGAGGAAATATATATATGTGCTAGTATTTGATTTATATGCAATTTGAGGTCAAAAATAACACTTAGTTTGCATATGTAGGCGTGTTTTACTTAGTGCCGTCTAAATCTCCGTCGTAACCACCGTCGATCGCCCGCACCGTCCCGTCGCCGGCACCACCTTGTGGTGCGCCTCTTGTTCATGAAATTTTATATAAAAAATTGATGTTTGTGTGATTTGGATATATAGTTACTCGTATAACTATCTTACCCGTACGTTGTTTGTTATACATACTGCCATGGTTTTGATATCCGTCCCCGTCGGCCCTCGTCCTTGTTATAATTCGGATGTGGTATATTCTCTTTTAAAACTATTTGTTGCATTTCGTGTTTATGACAAATTATGCCCATCAAGTTGACATAGATATTGAGGGGGAGAAGATGGAATTGGAGTTGCATATTGCCGATGTCGTCGATGATCACAAGATCAAGATGGAGAAAATGCGCTTGAAGATTAGAAAGATTAGAAAATATGCCATCGATAGTGAGGCTTGGTAAAATTATGCTGTTGGATCAATTGTTACCTTAGTTGCGATCTTGATCGCATTTCTTGTTGCATTTAAATGCTTTAGCTAGAGAGTTATTTGTTTGTTGCATTAAGTGTTGTGTATGAACTTTATGTATGAACTTGTATTAATTTGGTCTATTGATTGTTGTGTAATGAAGATGAGCCGGCAATGGATGTCACGATGACCGATGCTCTCCCTAGTTCGTTGAGGCGTGCATACTTTTACGCGCTTGGCTGAGAGGCAAACAAGCGGGCGGATGGGTTTATGCCTTGTCCATGTGCTGGCTGTAAGAATGGTCATAATTACTCTCGTCAAGAACCATTCACGTCCACCTGTTTGAGTCGGTTTCATGCCCCACTATAATGTTTGGACCAAGCACGGAGAAAGAGGGTTACGATGGAAGACAATGAAGAAGAAGAGGACGATGACAGCTATCCTGGCCATGGGTTCCCTGAATACGATGATACAACAATGGGGGAAGAAGCTGAGCCGGTAATGCGGGAAGAAGCTGAGCTGGCAATGCGGGAAGAAGCTGAAGAAGAGGCATCAGATGAGCCCGTTGATGATCTAGGTCGGGCCATTGCCGATGCAAAGAGAAGCTAGCAAGTGATTTGGAGAAGAAGAAGTTGCAGCGCATGTTAGAGGATCACAAAAAATTGTTGTACCCGAATTGCGTAGGTGACAAGAAAAAGTTGTGCACCACACTGGAATTGATTCAATGGAAGGCAGAGAATGGTGTATCTGACAAGGGATTTGGAAAGTTGTTGGTAATGATAAAGGATATGCTTCCAAAGGACAACGAATTGCCCGAAATGCGTCTGAAGCAAAGAAGGATGTCTGCCCTCTAGGGTTAGAGGTGCAGAAGATACATGCATGCCCTAATGATTGCATCCTCTACTGCGGTGAGTATGAGGATTTGAACGCTTCCTCGGTATGTGGTGCATTGCGCTATAAGATCAGCCGCGATGACCCTGGTGATGTCGGCGGCGCCCAGGAAGAAGATTCCTGCCAAGGTGATGTGGTATTCTCCTATAATACCACGGTTGAAACGTTGTTCCAAAACAAAGAGCATGCCAAAGGCGTCACGATGGCACTGAAGAAGACCGTAAGAATGACGGAAAGTTGAGAGTACCGGCCGACGGGTCGTGATGGAGAAAAATCGAAAGAAAGTACAGGAAGGAGTTTGCGAGATGGCGCAAGGAGCGTATGGTTTGGTCTAAGCGCAGATGGCATTAATCCTTTTGGGGAAGCGAGCAGCAACCATAGCACTGCCTGTGACTCTATGTTTGTATAACCTTCCTCCTTGGTTGTGCATGAAGCGGAAGTTCATTATGATGCGGTGCTCATCCAAGGCCCTAAGCAACCCGTCAACGACATTGATGTGTACCTAAGGCCATTAGTTGAAGAACTCTTACAACTGTGGAATGGAACAGGTGTACGTGCGTGGGATGAGCACATGGGGGATGAATTTTACCTAAAGGTGTTGTTGTTCGTGACCATCAATGATTGGCCTGCTCTCAGTAACCTTTCAGGACAGACAAACAAGGGATACCGCGGATGCACGCACTGTTTGGATGATACCGATAGTATATATTTGAATAGTTGTAAGAAGAATGTGTACACAGGACATCGTCGATTTCTTCCGAGCGGGCATCCCGTAAGAAAGAAAGGCAAGCATTTCAAAGGTGAGGCGGATCACCGGACGAAGCCTCGCCACCGTCTTGGTGCTGATGTACATGATATGGTCAAGGATTTGAAAGTGATATTTGGAAAGGGTCTGGCGGACAACCTGTTCGAAGGACTGACGGATGACGCACCCATGTGGAAGAAGAAATCTATATTTTGGGACATGCCATATTGGAAAGACCTAGAGGTCCGCTCCATAATCGGCGTGATGCACGTGACGAAGAATCTTTGCGTGACCCTGCTTGGCTTCTTGGGCGTGTATGGGAAGACAAAAGATACACACGAGGCACGGGAGGACCAGCAACGTATGCACGGAGAAGGCGGCATACATCGAGGGTCATGCAAGCTACGCTCTTACCAAAGAAGAGAAGGGAATCTTCTTTGAATGCACCTTTCGATATTAAGGTACCGTCGGCTTCTCATCGAATATAAAGGGAATAATAAACATGGCAGAGAAAAAGTTCCGGGACCTAAAGTCTCATGACTGCCACGTGATTATGACGCAAGCTGCTTCCGGTTGCATTGAGGGGCTTCTACCGAAAAAGCGTTCGATTAGCCATTGTGAAGCTATGTGCATTTCTCAATGCAATCTCTCGAGAAGGTGTCGATCCAGAAATCATACCAAGGTTCTGAGAATGATTTGGTGCAATGTCTTGTCGATTTCGAGTTGGTGTTCCCACCATCCTTCTTCAACATCATGACGCACGCGTCCTAGTTCACCTATGCAAAGAGATTAACGTTTGGGGTCTGTATTTCTACACAATATGTTCCCCTATGAGAGGTTCATGGGAGTCTTAAAGAAATATGTTCATAACCGTGCTAGGCGGAAGGAAGCATCTCGGGGCCATCAAAATGAGGAGGTCATTGAGTTTTGTATTGACTTTATTCCTGACCTTAAGCCGATTGGTGTTCTGAATCGGCATAAGGGCAGGCCCGGATGGAAAAGGCACGCTAGGAGGGAACAAACAATATGTATGGACGGACATTCTCTCACTTTGAAGCACGATTACACAGTTCTACAGAAATTCCGCCTTGGTGGCTCCGTATATGGATGAACACAAGAATTTGCTACGCTCCAAACACTGGAGCGGTCGATGACTGGATTACACGTGAACAAACCAGGAGTTTCACCAGGCTGGTTGCGGAACCGCATTACCATGCATGACACCTCTATTGAAGATGACCTGTACTTGCTGTCCCGATTACCATCTTGAATATAATGACTTTCAAAGTGTGAGATAAATGGTAATACATTTTACACGATCGCCCAAGATAAGAAGAGCACCAACCAAAACAGTGGTGTCCGCTTTGATGCGAGAAACCAAGGCGGAAAGGAAACATATTATGGTTATATACAGGACATATGGGAACTTGACTATCGACGTGGTTCAAAGGTCCCTTTGTTTCGGTGAAAATGGGTCAATATGACTCGATGTGGGGTAACGGAAGACCCGCAGTACGGAATGACAACAGTGGATCTCAACAATCTTGCGTATGCAGACAAACCATTCGTCCTAGCCAATGATGTGGCACAGGTTTTCTATGTGAAGGACATGTCTACCAAGCCAAGAAAAAGAAAAGATAAGGAAGCGAATGCATCATACGATGAGCCAAAGCGGCACATAGTTCTTTCTGGGAAGAGAAACATCGTGGGAGTGGATGACAAGACAGACAAGTCAGAAAGAACCGGGGTATGCATGGAGACAAGGAGTAGGGGTCATTATTGCTGTATCAGACAAGTGCCCAACTAGTTATTTTATATTACATGGATAGTAAGAAACATCTTCCAGGGAGAATAGTTCCGTTAAGGGTAACTTTCGCTGGGATGCATGCCCTAAAGTTCATGTCAAAACTGCTAGGAAAGCAGAAAATGAACTGGGGGCAGATGGGTAAATAGTTAAAAATCATCTTTCCGTTCATCGACCGAATATTCCCTTAAGAGCGCTAGCTTTCGGCTTCACCCAGTCTGAGGTACAGATCCGGCTGACCCGGCAGTAACAATCGCAGAGGTGCTCCCTTTACCACCTAGCCGAACAATCGGGAACGTAGGGGTAAGCACGAGCCGAGCAACCCAGCTTGGCCAAAACTTAAGTCATATCGATTCATATAATGGTGAATAAAAGGTACATGCGGAAGTTTAACGCATGTGTTGGGCATGAAGCCCGTATAAAATAAGCTTCTGGTAAAGAAGCCCCCAGGTATAATGAGCGTCTGTAGCGTCAAATATCTTGAACAAAGCGCAAACGAGCCTCTAAAGGCTTCGGGAAGAATGAGGGGAAGGAGAGAAATAAAAGACAGTAAAAATAGAAAATGTGGGCGGAGGAAGGAAGCGAACTTGGAGTCCGGCGCTTAAGCGTAGAATCTTAAATGACGGGCTGCGTTCCATGGGTTCGGCTCGAGTCGGTTATCCGATGCGTTTCGCAGACGGTATGCTCCGCCGCTCAGGACCTGGTCGATGATGAAGGGACCTTCACATTTGGGCTTGAGTTTGTCCTTTTTCTTTTCCGGCAGGCGTAGAACTAGTTCGCCAACATTATTAGCTTTGGCCCGTACTTCCCTGCTTTGATATCTTCGAGCTTGTTGTTGATAGAATGCAGAACGAGCTTTTGCCACATCGCGCTCCTCCTCCAATGCGTCCAAACTGTCCTGCCAATCGAGCTCGGCTTCTCTTTCTTCATACATGCGCACGCGAGGTGAGTCATGAATTATGTCGCAGGGCAAGACTGCCTCTGCGCCGTACACTATAAAAAATGGTGTGAATCCGGTAGTACGATTTGGCATGGTCTGCAGCCCCAGAGTATGGAGTCGAGCTCCTCAACCCAGTGCGTGTTAGATTCCTTGAGGGACCACACTAGTCTGGGTTTAATTCCGCTCATGATTAGACTGTTTGCTCGCTCGACTTGACCGTTAGCTAAAAGGTGGCAACCGACGCATCGTTGGACTAAGTCCTGCGCATCTGCCCGGGCCGTCGGCCAATAAAATCATGTACGGAAGGCCTTGCCTACAAGGGCCCGGGCTGCGGCGTGGTGCCCACCCAGTCCGGCATGAATTTCAGCCAGGAGGTTTCGCCCTTCCTCTTCGGAGATACACCTTTGAAGGACTCGGTAGTGCTTTTCTTATAAAGCTCTCCCTCATGGACTTTATAGGCTTTAGATCGCCGTACTATGCAGCGAGCCTCATTTTGGTCTTCGGGAAGTTCCTGCCTAGTTAGGTAGGCTAGGAATGTTTCCGTCCACGGGACGATAATCGCCATTATTTCGTGGGCGGAGGGTGTTATCTCGGTGGCAGAGCCTCCGATTGTGTCAGAGTGTTCGGCGTCAGGCAGTGCGGTGGGGTCCGGATTGTTATTTCCGGACTCCCCTTCCCATAGTACGGATGGCTTGAATAGCCGTTCCAGGAAGATGTTGGGCGGGACGGCATCGCGTTTTGCACTGTTGCGTGCCAATATGTCCGCCGCCTGGTTGTTATCCCGGGCTATATGATGAAATTCGAGCCCTTCGAACCGTGCTGACATTTTTAGGACCGCATTGCGGTATGCTGCCATTTTCAGATCTTTGGCATCACAGTCTCCGTTTATTTGAGAGATCGCGAGGTTCGAATCCCCGCGCCACTCTAGGCGTTTAATGCCCATGGAGACTGCCATCCGGAGGCCGTGTAGAAGGGCCTCGTATTCGGCTGCGTTGTTGGAGTCCGTATACATTATCTGAAGGACGTATTGGACTGTGTCCCCGGTTGGGGACGTCAAGACGACGCCAGCCCCAAGGCCGGCCAACATTTTGGAGCTGTTAAAGTGCATGATCCAATTGGAGCATGCGCCGTACTCTTTAGGGAGTTCGGCTTCGGTCCATTCGGCCAGGAAGTCGGCTAAAACCTGCGACTTGATAGCTCGTCGTGGCTTGTAGGTTATGTCGAATGGAAGGAGCTCTATGGCCCATTTAGCAATCCGGCCCGTCGCGTCGCGGTTGTTTATAATGTCATTAAGAGGTAGTTCGGAGGCTACCGTTATCGAACAATCTTGAAAGTAGTTTCGCAGCTTCCGGGATGCCATGAACACCGCGTATGCTATCTTTTGATAATGTGGGTACCGGGACTTGCATGGGGTGAGGAAAGTGGACACATAATAAACCGGTTTTTTAAGAGGGAACCTGTGTCCATCCGTTGCTCGTTCGACAACGAGCACCGCGCTGACAACTTGATGTGTTGCGGCGATATATAATAGCATTGGTTCACCTACGTTGGGCGTAGACAGGACCGGATTTCTTGCCAATATGGCTTTTATCTCTTCGAGTCCGGTCGTTGCGGCATCCGCCCACTCGAAGTGTTCGGTGCGGCGGAGGAGGCGGTAAAGGGGTAACACCTTTTCTCCCAAACGGGAAATAAAGCGGCTTAGAGGCACTATGCATCCAGTCAATTTTTGTATTTGTTTGAGGTCTTTTGGAATATCCAATTGTGACAGATCTCAGATCTTGGCTGGGTTTGCTTCAATTCCTCTACCGGATACAATGAAGCCCAGGAGCTTTCCGGCTGGAACGCCGAAGACGCATTTTTCCGGATTGAGCTTGATGTCGTATTTTCGAACATTGTCGAATGTGAGCCTCAAATCGTCTACTAGAGTTTCGACATGCTTGGTTTTGACGACCACGTCATCTACATATGCTTCCACTGTTTTACCGATCTGGTTTGCGGACATATACGAATCATGCGCTGATATGTTGCTTGGCGTTTTTGAGCCCCAAGGGCATTGTGTTGAAGCAGAACGGGCTGTATGGAGTGATGAATGTTGTTGCAGCTTGGTCTGGCTCCGCCATCTTGATTTGGTGGTAGCCGGAGTACGTGTCGAGGAAGCACAATGAGTCGTGTCCTGCTGTAGTGTCGATAATTTAATCAATTCGAGGGAGGGGGAAGGGATCCTTTGGGCAAGCCTTATTAAGGTCATTAAAATCAACACATAGGCGCCAGGATTTATCCTTCTTTGGTACCATCACCAGGTTAGCTAGCCAGTCCGGATGTTTTATATCTCTGATGAATCCGGCTTCCAAAAGTTTGGCTAGCTCCTCTCCCATGGCCTTTCTTTTGGGTTCGGAAAAGCACCGAAGAGCCTGTTTGGTGGCTTGAATCCTTTTAGGATATTTAGGCTGTGCTTTCGGCCAGCCGGCGTGGGATTCTGTCATGTCACGAAGGGTGCAGACGAAGATGTCCCAGTTTTCTCGTAGAAATTCTCGTAGTGCGGCGTCTACATTAGGGTTTAATTGTGCCCCAATGGAGGCCGTCTTTGCAGGGTCCGTTGGGTGGACTTGGAATTTTACTATTTCGTCCGCTGGTTTAAAAGAGGTGGACTTGGATCTTTTATCAAGTATCAAATCGTCCCTGTTCACCGTGGAGCGCATCACAGTGAGTTCCTCGGCCGCTAGGGCTTCGGATAGTGCCTCGAGGGCTAGTGCGGCTGTCTTGTTTTCGGCGCGGAGTGCTATGTTCGGATCACTAGCGAGAGTGATGATTCCGTTAGGTCTGGGCATTTTAAGCTTCATTTACCCATAGTGGCGTATAGCTTGAAACATTGTGAATGCCTCTCGCCCTAATAAAGCGTGGTATCCGCTGCTGAACGGGGCCACTTGAAATGTGACCTCCTCGGACCTGTAATTGTCCGTGAGCGAACACTACGTCCGGTGTGATTTTTCCTGTGCAGCATGCTTCCCGGCTAGGGATTATTCCTCTAAAGGTTGTGCTGCTTCGCTCAATGCGGTTCCAGTCTATTTCCATTTTTCGGAGGGTTTCCTCATAGATGAGGTTTAGTCCGCTGCCGCCATCCATGAGTACCTTAGTAAGGCGAAAGCCATCCACTATCGGACTGAGGACCAATGCGGCTGGTGCTCGGGCTGTTCGGAATTTAGGTAGGTCACTGGCATTAAAGGTAATAGCCGTGTCACTCCATGGATTTATTGTTGCTACTTGGTAGACTTCGGCAAGGTTGCGGAGTGTTATTTTTCGCATGTTATTTGATGCGAAAGTCCCGAAGACTGTTAACACCGTACCGGTATTGCTGGGCTGGGATTCTGAAGCTAGAAGCTCTTCGCCACTTTTGGCCACCTGCCGTAGTATCCAACATGCTCGAAGGCTATGAGTTGGAGTGGCGTCCTCTGTGCTATGAATCTTGCAGGGTCCGTTTAGCCAACCCTCCAGTACGGTTCCATACCCTTTAGGGGGTTTTTGTTTTTTGGTGTTTAACCCAGGTGCTTGGTAATGATGCACCCTTTTATTTCGGACTAGGGATGTGTTCGGGGCCGGATTATCCCAAAATTTACTTTCGGTTTTCCAGGTGCTCTCCATCGCACAGTACTTTTGTACTATGGTGACCAAGTCAGCAAAGCGCGTAATTTCGCGATGACTTATGGCGTTTAGGATTCCCTTGTCCGTGCAATTATTGCAGAAAATTGGGATGGCGTCCTCCTCTCGGCAGTCCTTTATCCTGTCCATAACCAGGAGGAATCTGGCCCAGTAATGATGTACTGTTTCAGCGGGCTATTGCCGAATTTGAGAGAGATCACTAATGTTTGGGTGGGTAGGTGGAACTAGATCCGGAACCCCGTCCAATTTAGGACTCAGGGGCCGAGAAGTTTCCGAACTCGGAAGTTTGGATTTTTGAGTGTTATCCAATGAATCCAACCCACCGCCTGACTTTAAGTTCAGGGCTTGATCGACATCCGTCCCTCTGCGGGAATCCGGCATGGAGGGATCGGGAATCCGGACGTAGCTAGTCCTTAAGATAGAAGAAGAATCGCCGCATTGCTCCTTTATCACAGCAACATGATGGGTAGCCTGGGAGAGTTGATCTCTCTCAGATCGGTTTTAGGCCCGATCCGGTCGTAGTCTATGGCGACTCCCAGGGCGGCGATGCGATCCCAGAGCTCGTTTACGGAGGAGAGCTCGATTGGAACTAACTGTTCGGCAAGTTCCGAATTAACATGGAGATTGGTTTCGATGACTCGAGAGGTCATCGTCGGCGCGGTGGTCGAACTGGCGGTCCTAAGAAAACCACCTAGCCGAAGAGTCTGACCAGTGGCCAAGGCTCCTTTGGCGATAGTATCGTCTTTAAAACGAGATGAGGCATCCTTCCTGACGGCGACGACACAAAGGAACTCTCAATGAAAGCACCAATGTCGGTGTCAAAACCGGTGGATCTCGGGTAGGGGGTCCCGAACTGTGCGTCTAGGCGGATGTTAACAGGAGACAAGGGACACGATGTTTTTACACAGGTCCGGCCCTCTAGATGGAGGCAATACCCTACTCTGCTTGATTAATATTGATGATATGGGTAGTACAAGAGTAGATCTACCACGAGATCAAGGAGGCTAAACCCTAGAAGCTAGCCTATGCTATGATTGTTGTTAGTCCCTACGGACTAAAACCCTCCGGTTTATATAGACACCGGATAGGTTAGGGTTACGAGTTGGTTACAATGGTAGGAGATCTACATATCTGTATCGCCAAGCTTGCCTTCCACGCCAAGGAAAGTCCCATCCGGGACACGGGGCCGAAGTCTTCAATCTTGTATCTTCATAGTCCAGAGTCCGCCAGCGGTGATAGTTCGGCTATCCGGACACCCCTAATCCGGGACTCCCTCGGGGACCCACTAGTCAGGTTGACGGTCAACCCTGTTGATTCTTGGCCTTGACATGATATCATGCTGATGTCATAAATCCATTTTCGAATTAAATTAAATAATTAATTAAATTCCAGAAATTAATAAAATCTTTAGAAAATCATATCTTTTAAACCGTAACTCGGATAAAATTATTTTCAACATGAAAGTTGCTTTCGAGCAGCGAGGCGAACCGGAAATGCAACCCGTTCGTCCGCCACGCATGCCTAACCTATCGAACTCGCAACTTTCCCCCTCCGGCTTCTCTGCCCGAAAACACGAAACATCGGGGATACTTTCCCGGATGTTTCCCCCCTCACTGGCAACCCAGTACGACTACGGAGTTGACGACCCCTCTCTCTTGCTAGAGCAACCAGGCAAGCCCCCCCCCCCCCTTGATCACCAGATATCGCCTATTCTTCTCTATACTGCTTGCATTAGAGTAGTGTAGCATGTTACTGCTTTCCGTTTATCCTATCCTGATGCATAGCCTGTCCTTGCTACTACTGTTGTTACCTGCAATCCTACATGCTTAGTATAGGATGCTAGTATTCCATCAGTGGCCCTACATTCTTGTCCGCCTGCTGTGCTATACTATCGGCCCGTGATCACTTGGGAGGTGATCACGGGTATATACTATATACTTTATACAGGATACATGTGGTGACTAAAGTCGGGTCGGCTCGTGGAGCACCCGCGAGTGATTCACGGATTGGGGGCTGAAAGGACCTTTGTCCCAACGGCCCTCTGTGTGGATCTTTGTGGCGGAGCGTCAGGGCAGGTTGAGACTACCTGGGTGAGAGGTGGGCCTGGCCCTGGTCGGTGTCCGCGGTTACATCATTAACACGCTTAACGAGATCTTGGTATTTGATCTGAGTTGGGTCGTTGACCTTATACGCACTAACCGCCACGTGGGACAAGATATGGGCAACCGGCGTCGTGGTATCGCGAAGCATTTCGTGGCGTCGGCGACTAAGCGGTAGCGCGGATTGGTGGAGCACTGCTAGGCTAGGTGCGCTTTCGGCTGCCCTGCATAGCGTGCGAGGTGTGCTAAGGGCGATGGGCCTGCACCCTATGCGCTTAGGTTTAGATCGGCATGCTGACCTCTCTGTTGTGCCTAGGTGGGGCTGCGACGTGTTGATCGTCTCATGACGGGCATGACCCGTAAAAGTGTGTCGGCCAAATGGGATCGGCGTGTAGGGTAATGTGGTGCACCCTGCAGGGAAGTTAATCTATTCGAATAGCCGTGATCTTCGTTAACAGGACGACTTGGAGTTGTACCTTGACCTTATGACAACTAGAACCGGATACTTAATAAAACACACCCTTCCAAGTGCCAGATATAACCCTTGATCGCTCTCTAACGGGGCGACGAGGAGGGGATCGCCGGGTAGGATTATGCTATGCGATGCTACTTGGAGGACTTCAATCTACTCTGTTCTACATGCTGCAAGACGGAGGCTGCCAGAAGCGTAGTCTTCGACATGATTAGTTATCCCCCTCTTATTCTGGCATTCTGCAGTTCAGTCCACTGATATGGCCCTTTACACATATACCCATGCATATGTAGTGTAGCTCCTTGCTTGTGAGTACTTTGGATGAGTAATCACGGTTTCTTTCTCCCCCTTCTTCCCCCTTTCCTTTCTACCTGGTTGTCGCAACCAGATGTCGAAGCCCAGGAGCCAGACGCCACCGTCGACGATGACTCCTACTACGCTGGAGGTGCCTACTACTACATGCAGCCCGCTGACGACGACCAGGAGTTGTTTAGGAGGATCCCAGGCAGGAGGCCTGCGCCTCTTTCGATCTGTATCCCAGTTTGTGCTAGCCATCTTATGGCAACTTGTTTAACTTATGGCTATACTCTGATATTGTTGCTTCCACTGACTCGTCTATGATCAAGCACTTGTATTCGAGCCCTCGAGGCCCCTGGATTGTATTATGATGCTTGTATGACTTATTTTATTTTAGAGTTGTGTTGTGATATCTTCCCGTGAGTCCCTGATCTTGATCGTACACGTTTGCGTGTATGATTAGTGTACGATTTAATCGGGGGCGTCACACTAATGCTCCCGTTGCTAGACTTGAGTCCATTCGCATCTTACTTGCCTATGCTAATCACCATGATATCACCTTGTACCAAATGGACATTAAAAGTGCTTTTCTAAATGGTGAAATAGAGGAGGAAGTTTATGTTAAACAACCTCCCGGCTTTATTAATCCTGAGAAACCCAATCATGTCTACAAACTTCGCAAAGCTCTTTATGGTCTTAAACAAGCTCCTAGATCATGGTATAAATGCTTAACTAAGTTCGTTATTCAAAAAGGCTTTGAAATTGGGAAAATTGATTCTACATTTTTACTAAAAGGGTTAATGGAGAATTATTTGTATGCCAAATTTATGTTGATGATATTATATTTGGATCAACAAACCCTCATTTTAGTGAGAAGTTTAGAAAGCTAATGTCGGAGAAGTTTGAGATGTCAATGATGAGTGAACTCAAATTCTTTCTTGGGTTGCAAATCAAGCAAACTAAGGAAGGTACGTTTGTCTCTGAAACGAAGTACACAAAGGACTTATTCAAGAAGTTCAATATGCAAGAATGCAAAGGTATGTCCACACCCATGCCTACTAGAGGACATCTTGATTTGACCGAAGATGGTGAACCGGTTGATCAAAAGGTTTATCGTTCTATGATTGGTTCATTGTTATACCTATGTGCTTCACGTCCCGGTATTATGCTAAGTGTGTGCATGTGTGCAAGATATCAAGCTGCTCCTAAAGAATGTCATCTTAAGGCCGTGAAAAGGATAGTGAGATATTTAATTCATATGCTGAATTTTTGGTAATTTTAATTCGATCTTGTTGGCTACTTTGATTCGGACTGTGCCGGAGACAAGGTTGATAGAAACTCCACTTTGGGTACTTGTCAATTACTTGGTAGATCTCTTGTGTCTTGGTCTTCCATGAAACAACACTCGGTATCCTTATCCACCGCCGAAGCGGAATACATTGCCGCTGGTTCATGTTGTGCTCAATTACTTTGGATGACTCAAACTCTTAAAGATTATGGGATATATGTGAAACATGTTCCATTGCTTTGTGACAATGAAAGTGCTATCAAAATTTGTCATAATCCCGTGCAACATTCTCGAACTAAGCATATTGAAGTTCGTCATCATTTCATTCGAGATCATGTTGCTAAGGGTGACATTGATCTTAAGCATGTTCGCACAGAAAAGCAATTAGCAGATATTTTCACCAAACCTCTTGATGAGAACGTATTTTGCAGGTTGTGAGGAGAATTTAACATCATTGATGCTTCAAACTTGGAGTAGCAACTCCATTCGATACATGCAAGACATGAGCTTATGACTAATCCTTGATATCTCTCATATGATGATAATCTTATGTCTTGGATACATTTGCATCTTGCATGTTATCTAACCCATGTAGGTACTTCGTTGAATCAAATTCCATGAGATTGTAACCTACTCATATCTTGAGCAATCTCTACATCACCAAGTCTCTACACTGTGGTGGATGAAGACAAGGAAGCACAGAACAATTCAAACATATCCTTCGACACATTCTATGTTAAGGTTCATGATTGTCATTTTTGGATACACAAGTGCTCTTCCTTGCGAAAACTAACCCATGTAGGTAGATGAACTCAAATTCCAAGTGGTGCTACCAACTCTTGATGAACTACACCAAATTTGAGCAAGCCACACAAGTTCAACTACATGATCAACACCACCACCCAAGGTATGCCATTCCATCTTAGAGAAGATGTACTCCGAGACATGAGTTAAAGCAACTCGACAAGATGTTAATACATCAAGATGGTTAAACGAAAAATGGTAACCCCATTTTAAGCTTAAACAATGAGTATGACCTATGATCAAGTGATCTCACTTGACTCCTAAGTGAATATACTCTAACATAGGTGACTTTGTCGCCGACCAATTCTAGATTAAGTTCTCTTGTATTCTTTTCTGTGCTCTTGCATTTTTCTCATGCATGTTTGTTTCCCCTTTCAAAAAAACCTTCATCTAGATTTCTTTCTTTTCTGTTTGCTCTGCATTTCTAGCATCCAATTCATTGCATATCATTTAGTTAATTCCTTGCAAATCATTGTGAGATCTTACTAGTCTAGTGAGCTGAGGTGACAAGTATTTTCTCTGCAATGAACTCGGTTTCACCAATTTGTTGTTTTCGGTCCGACCGAATCCTTTCGGTACAACTGAAGCATACCACTCGGTGCCACCGATTTCACAACAGGAAAAACATTTTTCCACTTATTCATCTTTATCTTTTGATCCATCTCCAGTCAATGAATCTTGTCCTCTACAAGCATCACATTTTTATCAGTGCTTTGTGTTGTGACTCAAGGACCAAACCCATTCACGACAAATTCCTGAAGGCCCTTCTTGGAAATTTATGTCAAAGGGGGAGAGAGAGATCACATCAAAGCTTATTGCAAAGGGAGAGAGAGATTATCACTTCCACAGGGGGAGAGGGAGATCTCCAGGGGGAGAGAATACTCAAGAAGAGAGCAGTTCTCCAGGATCCCAGATGCATGGTGTCCAAGAGGAGAGATGCCACATGTCTTCTTGAGGGGAAAGACATGTTCACATGTGCTTATTTGCATTAGCTCTGTTCATTTGTATCTTTAAGCTCTGTCTTTCTGTTCCCTATCTTCTCCCATTATCCCATGCTAGATTCAGGGGGAGCAAGACATCTAAGGGAAAGAAATCATTTAAATTCATTCCATATCTTTACCTTTGGGGACATGTCTAATACAATGTGGTACTTAGTACTCACTCTCTACATGTCATCCCAGTCTTGGTATTTTTGTGGTTTCTTTTGTTTGCTCTGGCTAGTAGGTGTATCTGTGTTATCTAACCTTGTTTACGTAGGTTCATTCCATCCTAAGACAACTCAAGACCACAAGGTAAGTATATGCATCACAATCATGTGTCTGAGGGATTGCTGCTGATGTACATACTGTTTGCAAGAAGGACTCATGAGCATGAAGGTATTTTTTATAAATTCTTCTCTCTGATGCATATGGCCAAGATACATGTAACACATTGCTTAATCTGTCATGTTCATGCATTCACATGCTTCTACATTCCATATTCACATGATTGCATATATGTAGGGGGAGCCTATGCTTGTTACATGTCTATCCAAAGCTTTACTTGCTATTCTCTATATCTTTATCTAAAGCTTTGATGTATGTTGTCATCAATTACCAAAAAGGGGGAGATTAAAAGCACAAGTGCTCCCTAGGTGGTTTTGGTAATTAATGTCAACATATCTCTTTTTGGACTAACACTTTTATCAACTATATTTCAGACAAGTTCAACAATGGTGTGGCATGGACTAAAGGATGTGGAACTCCTTCAAGATGCTAAGGACAAAGGATTGGTTCAAGCTTCAAGCTCAAGACTCTTCATTTTATATTTTAGTGACCCAAGATCACATTGAAGCTATAGGAAAAGCCAATACTATCAAGAAGGGATGAGGTGTTGCTTAATGAGTTTCTTGCTCCACAGTGCTTAGTGATATGCTTCAAAGCCCTCAGCTACCATCCCACATCCACATATGACCTAAACCTAAAGTCTAACTCGGCCCCACCGATTCTTTCTATCCGGCGCTACCGAGTTTAGATGTCATAGCCACTGCCACAAACCCTAGGCAAATCGGTCTCACCGATAGGGATCTCGGTCTCATCGAGATGGGATTGCAATCTCTCTTTGTATGTCCATTATCAAAATCGGTCTCACCGAGTTTGAGCAATCGGTACTACCGAGGTTACAATACAAACTCTCTGGTTAACTTATTAACAAAATTGGACCCACTGAGTTTGAGTAATCGGTCCCACCGAGTTTGCCTGACCAACTCTCTGGTTAGCTTATTACCAAAATCTATCTCACCGAGTTTGTGTAATCGGTCTCACCGAGATTATGTTATGCCCTAACCCTAACCATATCAGTCTTACAGAGTTGCATTTCGGTCCCACCGAAAATCCTAACGGTCACATTGTTTACTGAATCGGTCTGATCGAGTTTGTTGATTCGGTCCCACCGAGATTGGTAAATTATGTGTAACGGTTAGATTTTGTGTGGAGGCTATATATAACCCTCCACCTCCTCTTCATTCGTGGAGAGAGCCATCAGAACAAACCTACACGTCCAACTTACCATTTCTGAGAGAGAACTACCTACTCATGTGTTGAGGCCAAGATATTCAATTCCTACCATATGAATCTTGATCTCTAGCCTTCCCCAAGTTGCTTTCCACTACAATCTTCTTTCCACCAGATCCAAATCCTATGAGAGAGAGTTGAGTGTTGGGGAGACTATCATTTGAAGCACAAGAGCAAGGAGTTCATCATCAACACACCATTTCTTACTTCTTGGAGAGTGGTGTCTCCTAGATTGGCTAGGTGTCACTTGGGAGCCTCCGACAAGATTGTGGAGTTGAACCAAGGAGTTTGTAAGGGCATGGAGATCGCCTACTTCGTGAAGATCAACCGCTAGTGAGGCAAGTCCTTCGTGGGCGACGGCCATGGTGGGATAGACAAGGTTGCTTCTTCGTGGACCCTTCTCGGGTGGAGCCCTCCGTGTACTTGTGCAACCGTTACCCTTCGTGGGTTGAAGTCTCCATCAATGTGGATGTACGATAGCACCACCTATCGGAACCACGGCTCAAAAATCACCGTGTCTCCAAATTGCGTTTGAAATCTCCAAACCCTTCCCTTTACATTCTTGCAAGTTGCATGCTTTACTTTCCGCTGCTCATATATTCTTTGCATGCTTGCTTGAATTTTGTGAAGATAACTTGACTTGTGCTAAGATAGCTAAAATCTGCCAAGTCTAAAATTGGGAAAAGGCTTAGTTTTTAATTGGTCAAGTAGTCTAATCACCCCCCCCCCTTCTAGACTTATTTACTTCTTCTCAAGGTCCTACAAGAAGCAACCATCAATACGCTCCTCTTTGAATCCGCTCATACTACTCCATCCGTCACTTTTTATAGACGCGCTTCAAAAAAAATCTCTAGGACCAAGGCGACTAGCGATCGGCCTTAAAAATAGCATTGGTAGTTATAGCACGGCGTCAATTACTAGAGGAAATAATGCGTACACACATGCATGCAGTGCTTCCATCCCGGGTACACACATGCATGCACTTACTCCACTCTATAGTACATCGAGAGAAAATTGTGGACTTGATTGCGGTTACCATGCCCTAATTAATTAAGCATTAAACCAAACACGTCTAAAGTATCTCTAGTGGTGGAAATGCATTGAGAGAAATGCATCAGAATGAAGCGCGCCCAGTAAACTGTGATGGAGGGAGGAGTAGTATGAAGGTGAAAAAACCAAGTACGTGTACGGCCAGTCGGTCAACGCACCTCGTCTTGGCATATCACAGACATGTGGGACCGGAGTGTGAGCAAATCGATCTCAATTGACGGAAAAATAGCCAACCCACCGTTCCTTGAGAGAGACGAGGAGCGAGAACACATAGACGGGCTCGCATGGAGGACAAGATATATATTCGAGCATGGTTGATCGATATTATAATTACATGCTCAATTTTTTTTAATACTGTACTATCGGGCTGCCGTTTTCCACCCTTCTCCTGAATAAATGTGTACTTTATCAGAGATTAAAATAAAATGAGAGTACAGTCGCTCCACCATACGGTTCTAGTAGTAGTACTACTCGTACTACTAAACCTTGCGCTTGGCTCTTCGCCTCTTCGTGAAGTCGAACAATGATGGTACTCCGCATGTTCGGTACTACAGTGTATGCCTCTGGCAATCTGACACCGAATGAACTGATGCATGTCCACCGCCTGGGCGAGGGTAGGTTGCATTAGTCAAAAGGCGTAAGCGAGCTTCACCTTGTCCTGCAAGCTTCTCCTCGTTCTGCGAGTTGACGGGACACACCAAAAAGTAGTGCTAGTCCATACTCCCTCCTTTCCGGTTAATATGGCTTAATCTTTTTTGCGGGTAAATGAGAGTGCTTTATTCATATATAAGCATTGTTAGGAACATCAGCCAAGAGACTAGTCACTAGGAAGCGAGGTACCCCTCAAAAAAAGAAGAAGGAAGTGAGGTGTTTCATCAAGCCAGCTCTCGGCCACATTCAAAGTGCAGTAAACGGGGATCGCACAAAGATGCGCCACAAGGTTTGATGACCTGTGTACATGCTGAATAACAAAAAAGGAGGAAATACTACCGAGCACTCCTATTTGTAACAGGATATGAGCCAGAATGAAGCGAAGATTGTGGCGAGTGTTCCATGCAATCAATTTCCGTTATCACATGCGAGAACCCTCGAAGAGAATCAGATGTGTTGAAGAATGCTTTATCACATTTTCAAAATATAATAAGAGTGCAGACCCTCCTCCATCTAGTTCCTAGTAGTATAGTACATACCTCTATAGGTACTAGTACTAGTAAAATTTTCTCTTGGCTGTTCGCCTCTTCGGGAAGTCGAATAATAATAGTACTAGTGTAGTCTATGCTTCTGGAAATGTGACACCAAATTAACTGTTGCACGTCCACCACCTGAGCGAGGGAGAGCTTGCATTAGTCAAAAGTTTCTCCTTGTCCTGCAAGCACCGTGCGCAAGCTTCTCCCGTCCTACAAGATTCTCCTCGTTTGGAAAGTTGATGGGACACAACAATGTAATGCTACTCCTGAAGGAAATATGCCCTAGAGGCAATAATAAAGTTATTATTTATTTCCGTATTTCATGAAAAATGTTTATTATTCATGCTAGAAGTGTATTAACCGAAAACTTAGTACATGTGTTAATACATAGACAAACAGAGTGTCACTAGTATGCCTCTACTTGACTAGCTCGTTGAATCAAGGATGGTTAAGTTTCCTAGCCATAGACATGAGTTGTCATTTGATTAACGGGATCACATCATTAGAGAATGATGTGATTGACTTGACCCATTCTGTTAGCTTAGCACTTGATCGTTTAGTATATTGTTATTGCTTTCTTCATGACTTATACATGTTCCTATGACTATGAGGTTATGCAACTCCGAAAACCGGAGGTACACTTTGTGTGCTACCAAACGTCACAACGTAACTGGGTGATTATAAAGGTGCTCTAAAGGTGTCTCTGATGGTACTTGTTCAGTTGGCATAGATCGAGATTAGGATTTGTCACTCCGGTTGTCGGAGAAGTATCTATGGGCCCTCTCGATAATGCACATCACTATATGCCTTGCAAGCAATGTGACTAATGAGTTAGTTGCGTGATGATGGATTACGGAACTAGTAAAGAGACATGTTGGTAACAGGATTGAACTAGGTATTGAGATACCGATGATTGAACCTCGGGCAAGTAACATACCGATGACAAAGGGAACAACGTATGTTGTTATGCGGTTTGACCGGTAAAAATCTTCATAGAATATGTAGGAACCAATATGAGCATCCAGGTTCCACTATAGGTTATTGATCGGAGATGAGTCTCGGCCATGTCTACATAGTTCTCGAACCCGTAGGGTCTGCTCCCTTAACTCTCTATGATGATTTGTATTATGAGTTATGTGATTTGATGACCGAAGTTTGTTCGGAGTCCCGGATGAGACCGGGGACATGACGAGGAGTCTCGAAATTGTCGAGACGTAAAGATCGACATTTTGGAAGGCTATATTCGGACATCGGAAAGGTTCCGAGTGATTCGGGTATTTTTTGGAGTACCGGAGAGTTACGGGAATTCGTATTGGGCCTTAATGGGCCATAAGGGAAAGGAGAGAAAGGCCTCAACGGTGGCCGCACCCCTTCCCCATGGACTGGTACGAATTGGACTAGGGAAAGGGGGCGTCCCCTTCCTTCCTGCTCCTTCTCCCTTCCCTTTTTCCTATTCCATGTTGGAGGTGGAATCCTACTAGGGAGTCCTAGTATGACTCCACACTTTGGGCGCGCCCTATGAGGGCCGGCCTCCTCCTCCCTCCCTCGTTTATATACGTTGCTAGGGGGCACCCCATATATACACAAGTTGATCATTGATCTCTTAGCCGTGTGCGGTGCCCCCCTCCACCATAATTCACCTTGGTCATATCGTCATAGTGCTTAGGCGAAGCCCTATGCCGGTAGCTTCATCATCACCGTCATCACACCACCGTGCTGACGAAGCTCTCCCTCGACACTCTGCTGGATCGTGAGTTCGTGGGACGTCACTGAGCTGAACGTGTGCAGATCGTGGAGGTGTCGTACATTCGGTACTAGGATCGGTCGGTCGTGAAGACGTACGACTACATCAACCGCGTTGTCAGATCGCTTCCTCTTACGGTCTAAGAGGGTACGTGGAGAACACTCTCCCGTCTCGTTGCTATGCATCACCATTATCTTGCGTGTGCGTAGGATTTGTTTTTTGAAATTACTACATTCTCCAACAACTCCATACTGCCTCCTTTTCGGTTAATATGGCTTAATTTCAATCGAGATCAATAAACTGTCTGCCATTGTGTATTTGTAATAATACGGTCAGTGGACTTCATAATACGCTCATTGCACTCAATATATACATTTTCTGGTGTTTACACGGTCACTAGCTCACCCTGGCTGAGTATGTGTGTGCATGCACATGTAGGTTGAGCACTTGAGCATGACCTTGTGTGGGTCGTGTGCCCGGACATGCATCCATTAGGGCGTCGCGCGCGTTTTTGCATCCATGTGTACATGTAACTATTGCATGCATGCACGAGGTTGTAGTCCCATACATTCACATGTTCATAAGTCAATGCTTTGTCAAAATGTTGCATGCAAGGTTTAAGCATTTGTTGTTCACGCATGCATTCCCGATATTAATACGTTGGTAAAGATAATTTTGTTGAGGAAAACGAGCCCATGAATTGAGTACAAAGGGGACCAATAAGCCAGGAAGGAGGGAGTACCAGTAGTGAACCGAAAGGAGGGAGTAGGTACTAGTAGTACAGTACTACGTAACAACGTGGAGTAAAAAATTCCTATATGTGCATCCTGTCTATGTGTCATGCAAGGAAATAGATATAAGTTACAAGTGAGACTGATGAATGGTCATACACATAGGGGGAGTGCATGTAGGGGACACTAAGGAGCAGTCAAATCACAGAGTAAGTTAGTCGGAAGAAGCAACCATGTGGTACCCCGGCTCAGAGCAACCAGTTTACCCTGCATTGCCAGCCCAGAGATCAAGTCTTCTGGCAGTACACAACAACATGGGATAGAAACAACCGCTTTATTGCTGCTAGCGGATTACATAGGTCTGATATTACATCGACATTCGAGGCCAAGGGGCACACACGGTGCTGCTGGACAGTATGTACATTATTTAATGAACACGACGGGGCCTCGATCACACGAGCTATGCGGCAGCGGAAGAACGACGAAGTGGAACTCCTTGGCACAAGGACACCAACGTGAACACGGCCTAGACACGAGATGCGCTCCGATGCGAACTGACTTGCCTGAAAACTGGCATAACACGCCAGGTCAGTACATTGGGTGTACTTGCAAGCTCACAACAAACATAAGCACGATGACGAACAATATTATGATATTTAATCATATTAAAACAATGCAAAACTACTACCGAAGGAAAAATAACGTGTTATGCAATGAGTCCCACGGACCCGCTTACCAGACGGTTACCTCGTAACCAAATAGTGACCATACCTAGGTCACACCTGAAACCAATCACTCATGAACACCTCAAGTGTTCATGCTTCGCCATGAACCCATGCATCACATCACTCACTTAGTTTGCAAGATTTATTAGAAAGGTTGATCCAGGGATTGACTTACTCCCGAGTTATGCCCATAACCGAGGACGCGGCTATCGATAGATTAATTACACTGCAGAGGTAGTGCACTTTACCCACACTACGGAACACCTGGCGTCGCATTCCCATTTGGGTGGACTAAAGCATTCCGATGAAACCCTCCCTTTGTCATGCACTCTCCCAGGCCACTCCGACCAACTCCCCCTCAGGGCTAGGTCTTGGGTGGCACCTTGTCCACCAAATACACCAACGGCCACCGTCGTGGCAAAACGGTCCCAAACGGGGACAAGGTACCATAAAAACAAAAATGAGCACACAAGGTTATGTCTGCCTACCGGGCCAGGGTATGCACGCCCATAACCTTCCCTCATGGGAGGCACCGGTGAGAGCCACAACAAAGGACTGAACCAAGACCTTCCCATAAGGTAAATGTTGTCGCACTGAATTAAAACCCAATTCAGTGGCACCATGATGTGATCAACATCGTATTCAAGTTGAACTTAATCAAGTTTAGCTTTGACAAAAACTTTTTATCATCAACATGATAAACCCAAAAAGAATCATGCAACTACTCGTAATACAAAGCAAACAACTCATATTCGTGGATCAAACTTAACAATATATGTATCTTGCAATTCTTAGAACCAAAACTTTCTGGTTATAACTCAGTTTTATTTATCAAGCAATATTGTTGTTAGTTTTTTATTTAAATTAAACTATCATTTAAAACTAACATTAATTTCCATAGCAATATGTATAGTGCAAAATCTTACTCTACTTAACCAAACAAGTTCATGCATTCAACCAGTAAATGAAACAAGTATATCAAGTATAATAAAGTAACTAGCAATTTACCAAAGTTATTTATCAAATTTTAATTTCAACTAAGAACTCATATTCAAGTAGGAAATCATATATATTGAAATAACACCATCCAAATGCTGGTGTGGCTTGCCTTAGTGTAGAGGAGGATCACACCCGTCTTGGTTTGCTTCAAGACAAGCTTCTCCTTCTGAAAAAGAATTTAAACCACAAAAATATTTGTCAAAACACATTCTAAAAATCACTAGAAATTCTAGGCAGAAAGGAAAAATCCACCTTCTGATGTGTTGCTAGAGCTTTCTGAAACAAAGACAATGCAAAAAGAATTGAATCATTTGGACTAATTGTTTAGAAATGGTTGTTGGTCAAAGTTCAGTCAAATTTCTGAATAATATTTGAATTAAACAGAAATCCGGGGGGGGGGGTGACGTCGAAGGCGTACAACAAAAATACGCCTCCAGTCGTACCGCTTCGGGCGCGAGTGGTGATACCGACAGGTGGGTCCCATGCGTTAGGAGAGAGAGGGGGTGCGCGAGATCAGAGAGAGGCGGGGCTTCGCCGGAGCTCACGCCGGCGACTAGGGGGTTTGTGGCTAGGCTAGAGGGAAAGGATTGAAGCGAGGCTCGAGGCGCACCTGCCCGTACCCGTATCTTGGCTTGGGGTCGACGGAGCTGCTCGTAGATGAGCTCGCAAGCTACGGTGGTGGACGGGTTTCGCCGGAGTGGTTCAAGACGACGGTTAGAGGCTGCTCAGAGGGCTCCGTGGTGTCCAGGCAGCACCGGCAGATCCCCAATAACCCGCCAAAGCAGCTGCCTGAGCTCGAGAGTGTGGCACCCCGGCTCAGAGCAACCGGTTTACCATGCATTGCCAGCCCAGAGACCTTGTCTTCTGGCAACACACAACAACTTGGTACAAACAACAACCGCTTTGTTGATGCTAGCGGAGCAGAGTTATATAACAACAGTTATAGAGGCCAAGTGGCACGCACGGTGTGGCTGAACAATATGTACATTATTTAGTGAACATAAAGGGTCCTCGATCATGACAACTACGCAGCAGCGGAACAACGTCGTAGCGGAACTCCATCGCATAGGGACACTAATGTGGACATGATCTAGACTCGTACAACACTCCTTTCCCTGGAACTTTCCTGAAATCTGGCATGATACGCCAGGTCAGTACATTGAATGTACTTGCAAGCTCACAACAAGCATAAACATAATAACAAACAATATCATGACATTTAACCAATTAATAACAATGCAACATTATATATATCCAACATGCTGTTACCATAATCTTGTGATAATCATCCCTCGGACTGGCTTACCAACCGTGATCGTTTCTGGATCACAAACGTGTCAACCTAGAGACAATCTCGTGATCCTTACGGCGATCACAACCTCAACCAATAAATGGCCTGTGATCCTTATGGCGATCACAACCCAGACCAATAAATGGCCCATGATCCTTACGGCGATCACAACAATGACCAATAAATGGCCTGTGATCCTTACGGCGATCACAACCACGACCACATCTGGTCCAACTCAACATGATGGCCTTTCCGCCACCACCACAATGAAAATTTCATACCTAGTGTGCAAAATTCATTAAATGTTGACCCACGGTGTGACCTACTTTCGAGCGTGTCCTTAACCGTGGACTCGGCTATTGATAGATTTAATACACTTTGCAGAGGTAGCGCACTGGACCCACACCACGGAACCCATGGCCTCGCACTCCCATTCGGGTGGACCAGCAACATTCCGACGAATCCACTCCATTGCCATGACACTTTCCCGGCCACTCCGACTCAATCCCCATCGGGCTAGTCCTGGGTGGCCCCATGTCTACCAAAGACACAACGACCACCGTCGTGGCCACGATCCACACTGGGACCCGGTAGCAAAAACTTAATAACGGGCTCACAAGGTTATGCCTGCTTACCGGGCCAGGGTACATCATGCCCATAACCTTCCCTAGATAGAGGCACCGACCAGAGGCATGACAATGAAGCGAATAAAGGCAGTCCCATGCGGGCAAATGTGGTTGCACTAGGAAAGACTCGATTCAGCAGCACCATGACTCGGTCAACAATATATTCAGGTTGAGTTATTATCAGGTTCATCTTAAAGTGAAAGTAACCGACGTCATAATTCCATGACATGCATCACCAACATACGCATCACATATCAATGAAAATAGCTGAGTCAACTATGCTCTCGCTGAGCAATCAACAAGTCAGGATACTCCTCTGGTTAAGATCAAGCCTCACTTTAACCAAAACCTTTTCTAGCAAATTTTATCTTTTTTACTCATGCAAGAAAATAATCTCACTAATCATTTAAGTCCATAACCATATTATCTTTCATCACACAATAACTAAATCATTGTTAGTTTACCCACTAAGTTTACTTCAAACTTTCTGTAAATCAAGCATATGTACTATAACAAGCATCTAACAGAATATAATTAACATATTAATAATTTAAATGCAAGGATAATCATATGTTCAAGTAGAAAATCACAAATATTGTAGTGGCACTTTGAAAATGTTGCTATGGCTTGCCATAGTGCAGATGAGGTTCACAAACCTCCTGGTGATCCTCAAGATAAGCGTACTCTTCTGAAAATAAATAAAAACACAAAGAGAAAACATCAAGAAACCTTCTGAAATTCACCAGAAAATCTAGACAGCAGGGAAAAATCCCAACTTTTGTGAGCTGCTAGATTTTTGGACAAAGAACATACTGCAAAAAGAATCATTGCATTTGGACTTATAGTTAAAAAGTTGCGCTTGTTTGAAGTTCTCTTCATTTAGATGAAATCTGAATTAAAATTAAACAGGCTGGGGGGGGGAGACGACGAAGGCGCAAATGCCCCGGGCGCCACCACTCGTACCGCTTCACGCGCTTACAGAGTGGCTGACTAGCGGGCCCCTCTAGTCAGGTGAGGAGGAGGGGGAGAGGGAAATAGGGAGCGGCAGGGATTTGCCCCTCTGTAGAAACTACCATTTCTGTCCAGAAATGAAAATATTTTCTGCATCCAAAATATTCCAAAGAGTGATGAAATATTCTTGCTCAGAAAGGTGCACTAGGGTTCAAAGAATAATTGGGATTTTTCTCAGGATTTTAGGGGGAAGAAAAATTAGGGTTGCTTTGGAACACAAAGGGCTAACTAGGGTTTAGGAGGGAAAAAATGAATATTTTTCATTTAGAAAAATATTCCAAATGATATTTTGGGGTGAGCCAGAGATGGAGTGATGGTTTGAGAGGGGATGAAGCACTTGGGTGAAAACCAAGGGGTACCCAAGTGGTTAAGTCCAAATGAAAGATTCAAAAACTCCAAACTCAAATTCAAACCAACGGAAAACCAGGCAAAGAAGAAAGGGCAAAAACCAGGCTGTCACAGAGAAGCACCGAAGAGCAGCGCCTGGACTGCGGGGATTGCCAGAGTCCTCTGGTCGGGCCGACGGCCAGAGGCCTGCCCGACCGAGCTTCTGCTTGTCTACGTGTTCAGGGAGGTGGTGTGGAGTGGTGCTTGGCTAGAAATCGAGGAGGGGAGCGCTATATATAGATGGAGCAAGGGGGAAGTGTGTCGCCCCGTAGCTCTCTGGACACGTGGCGAACAGCAACGAGAAGCTCCAATGCGAGGGGGAAAAGGCTCAGCATCAACGCAGGAGCATGCCCACGCTCGCGGACGAGCACAGGAGGCGGTTGGGGAAGAGGACAAGCGCACGCGCGCACTGTGGTTTTTTGGCCGCGACGCGCCCGTGCTTGTTGCGGTGGTTCCAGCGTCGGTGAGCGCTAGGAAGCGGTCAAGGATGATGGGTCGGGGCTTGTGGCGTGGTGCGGCAGTCGGCGGCGAGCGCTGGAACAAGCACGCGCGAAACGGAGAGCAAGGCGCCAGCCAGAGCGCGTCGATACGCTGCCAGGCGCTGTGTCCACGCACGGTCACCAAGCTGGCGTGGTCAAAACGATGCCCAGGAGCGGCCAAACCATGTCTACGTGCTCGACCGTGCAGTGTTTAGTCTAGGAGAGGTGATGGTTCATGCCTAGGCCGACCAAACTTGACTCTACTAAGTTGACTAGTTTCTGTCCAGAAACTTGGTCGCCAGTTTGGCCAGCTTCTAGAAGGCCATTAGGGCTGATCTCCTGGGGTTTAAGGTTTCTTAGGAGGGTGTTTAATCTCAAGAATGATCAAGGCTAAAAGTTCAAGAAAAATTGTACTTGCTGTACAATTTGGAGTTTTGTGTCAGAATAGAAATGATTTTCTACAGCAAAAATATTCCAAAAAGTGGAACAATATTTTTAAAAGGGAAGGTGTGCCAAGGTGCTAAGAATATTTAGGAATTATCTCAGATTTTCCTGAACAAGAAAAACTAAGGTTGGTTTGCAGCACAAGTTTCTAAAGTGAGTTTCAGAGAGAGAAATGAATATTTTTCTTTTATGAAAAATATTCATTTGATTATTTTGAGGATTGATCAGAGGAATAAAGTAGATATGCCACTTGGGTGAAAGTCAAGGATTTGCCCAAGTGACAAGTCCATTTGAAATGATTGAAACTCCAATTCAACTCAGGGCAAAAACCACGATAAAAACCAAGTCCGGAAAAGAGAGAGAAGGCAAGTCCAAAAAAAGAGAGAAGGCAAAATCCACGCTGTCACAAACCTCCCCCACTTAAGATGAATCTCGTCCTCGAGATTCGGTTGCTTGGGAAAACCATTCTGGGTATGCAGTCCTTAAAAATTCCTCTCTTTCCTAGGTCGCTTCCTCATCGGTGTGGTGCTCCCACTGAACCATGTAAAACCTTATTTCTTTGCTGCGGGTGACCCTTTCTGTTTGATCCAATATTTTGATTGGCTTTTCCTCATAAGTCAAATCCTGAGCCAATTCTATCTCTGCCATATCAGTCCTTTTCTCCGGTGGCGAGATACATCTTCTTAGCTGTGATATGTGAAACACGTTGTGTACTTCTGACAGTTCCGGTTTCAATTCCAACTAATATGCAACCGTACCGACTCTAGCCACGATGGGGAATGGACCGATATATCTGGGTGCCAATTTTCCACGAGTCTGAAACCTCTTGACTCCTTTCATAGGGGTGACTCGAAGATATACATGTTCTCTGGGTTCAAGTTGATCTGACGATGTTTGGCATCATAGTAGCTCTTCTGTCGAGATTTGGCCAATTGCAGTCTGTCGCGGATTTCCTTGACTTGCTTCTCCGCTTCGAGCATTAAATCAGTCCTGAAAATGCGGCTGTCTCCGGTTTGAGACCAGTTCAATGGAGTGCGACACTTTTTCCCATGCAGGGCTTCATAGGGTGACATCTTTAAGCTGGCCTGGAAACTGTTGTTGTAGGAAAACTCGGCGTAGGGCAGATAGTCTTCCCACTTGGCCCCTTGGGCTAATGTACATGCCCGGAGCATATCTTCGAGTATTTGATTTACTCGCTCAGTCTGTCCATCTGTCTAAGGATGATAAGCCGTGTTGTATTTCAAAGCGGTCCCCAAGGCTTGATGTAGTCGGGACAAAAATGTAGAGGTGAAGAGATCCCCTGTTGGAAGTGATCGTCTTGGGTACTCCATGCAGACTGACGATTCTTGACACATACAACTACGCGAGTTGATTTGCACGGTATGTGGTCTGGATAGGAAGAAAGTGTGCCACCTTTGTTAAGGTATCCAGTATGACCCATATTGCGTCATTTCCTCGATGAGACCTTGGTAGTCCAGTGATGAAGTCCATGCAGATATCATCCCATTTCCATTGGGATACTGGCAGAGGTTGGAGGAGTCTGGAAGGTTTTTGGTGTTCCGCCTTTACCTTATTGCATATGTCACAACAGGCCACAAAGTATGCGATGTATTCCTTCATTCCATCTCACCAAAATACCTGACGAAGGTCCTCATACATTTTGGTACCACCAGGATGAATTGAGTATGGTACTTCATGCGCTTCTGCCAATATCTTCTTTTTCAAACTTTCTTGGTTGGGTACGCAGAGTCTTCCTTGGAACATTAGCGAACCTTGCTGATCCATAGAGAAGTCTGGTGCACGCCCTTGGTGTATCTTCTGAATTACATCTTATCATTCGCTTGAGCACTGCAGATTTCTTCTTCGAGAGTAGGGGAGACTTCCAATATATTGGCAAGATGGGCGTCGTTGATTACCAAATTGAGCTGCACGATTTCTTCATAAAGCTCAGGAGGCAAGGAATCCATTAGAGCATTAAGGTTGGTTGATTTGTGGCTGGGGGCGTCAGTCACCACATTAGCTTTGCCCGGTTGATAATTCATCTCGAGGTCGTAGTCCTTAACCAATTCGAGCCATATTCGCTATCGAAGGTTCAAATCGGGCTGAATGAATATATACTTGAGACTCTTATGATCGGTGAATATCTCGCACTTCTTTCCAATCAGGTAGTGTGTCCAGATCTTCGAAGCGTGCACCACCGCGGCCAATTCCAAACCATGAGTACGGTAGTTTCCTTCGTGTTGCCACAGTTTTCAAGATGCATATGCCACCACTTTGCCATCTTGCATGAGTACGCACCCCAGTCCTCTTCTGGATGCGTCGCAATAGACATCAAAACTACGGTAGATGTCTGGAAGAGTCAATACTGGTGCTGATGTCAGCCTGATTTTTAACTCATTGAAACTCTGCTCGCATTCCTCTGTCCATACGATCTTCTGATCCTTCTTCAGAAGCTCAGTCATAGGCTTGGCGATCTTCGAGAAGCCTTAGATAAAACAACGATAATATCCGGCTAGTCCAAGGAAACTCAGGATTTCTGAGACTGTGGTGGGTGCGTACCAATCAAGTACATCCTTCACCTTGCTTGGGTCCACTAAGATTCCTTCTGCCAAGAGGACATGCCCGAGGAATCCCACTAGCTGGAGCCATAACTCACATTTGCTGAATTTGGCATAAAGCTGATGGTCGTGAAGCCTTTGCAGAACTGCTTGCAGATGCTCCTCGTGTTCGTGCTTGCTCTTGGAGTAAATGAGGATGTCATCAATGAATACCACCACAAATTTATCCAAGAAGTCCATAAACACCTTGTTCATCATATGCATAAAGAATGCAGGAGCGTTGGTGAGGCCGAAGGACATAACGGTGTAATCATAAAGACCATATCGAGTGGTGAACGCGGTATTAGGAATATCTTCCTTCTTTATCTTGAGTTGATGATATCCAGCCCTCAAATCAATTTTTGAGAATACTTTGGGCCCACTAAGTTGATCAAACAGATCGTCGATCCTCGGCAGTGGATACTTGTTTTTGAGGGTGACGTCATTCACACATTCGTAGACTGCCATCCTTTTTGTCCATGAAAATTGTTGGAGATCCTCATGGTGAAGAGCTTGGACGAATGTACCCTTTCTGCAGCATCTCATCCGGTTGTTTCTTCAATTCCACCAATTCTAAGGAAGGCATCCGATAATATTTCTTATGTATCGGAGTGGTTCCAGGCACCAAGTCAACTGCGAACTCCAATTCTCGGTCTGGTGGCATGCCTGGCAACTCTTCAGGAAATATGTCTGGATACTCATTGACCACGGGAATTAATTCCACTTCTTCTGCCACTGCTGCGAAAACCATATCTTTTGTTGGTATGCGCTTGCGGGCATAAAAACTTGTGGTACGACCTTCCATATTTTTCAGGGTAACTTCTCTGGTCGCACAGCTGATGAAGACTTGATATTGAGTTAACCAATTCATGCCCAGAATGACGTCCAATTTGTTGGAATCAATGATTATCAACGAGGTTGGAATCTGGACGCCCTTGATGTTAATGTGCAAATTTCGGCAGACGAGATTGCTTCTGAGTAGGGATCCCGGGGATTGTACCAGCATGTGCTTTCCCAAAATCGAGCAAGTAAAATTGTTTTGGGAAACAAAACTCCGCGATATGAAAGAGTGGGAAGCCCCAGAGTCAAATAAAATCACAGCAGGTATGTCATTAACAAGAAACATACCAATGACGACTTCTGGGTCCTCTTGAGCTTCGTCTGCGGAGATGTGATGAATTTGCCCTTGAATCATATCTGGGGCGGAATACGGCTTCATGTAGTTGATTTGCGGCTGGAAGGGAGCCACGTGCTTGTTGTTCTTGGGACACTGTCTGGCATAGTGTCCGGTTTGTCCATAGCGGAAACATGAATTGTTGCGCTTACAGTCTTCACGCACCGGGCTGGTCACGACATTCTTGACTTGTGTAGTAGTCTTGTTGACATTCTGCTGCCAATTTGGTTTGTACTCCACTTGAGTCTGTTGCCAAGTATGAGCCTTTTGCACAGGTTGCATATCCTTCTTTGGCTCAAATTTGTGCTTGTGGTCGTGTAGGAGCTTGTGTTCCCTTCCGGTAATGACGGCCTTGTTCACCAGCGTCAGGAAGTCTGGGAAATCAAACGTGCTGAGAGTGCACCTGAGATGCTGATTCAGGCCTCCAAGGAACCGGTCGATCTTCCGCTCTTCTGTGGCAAAATCATGGAGGGAATAGTGGGCCAAATGGTTGAACTTGTTCAGGTACTCGTTCATGGTCATGCTGCCTAGAGTGAGAGCGAGAAATTCGTGCTGCTTGATTTTCATAACTTCGGTGGGAATATGGTACTTGCGGAATTGTTCCTTGAATTTTGCCCAACTAATTTCTTCGCCCGTGGGCCATATTACCTTGGCACTATCCCACCATATTGCGACTGCTCCTTCGAGATAATGCATTGCTAAGGGAACCTTGTCCCCTTCTTTAGGGCGAGCAATCTCCAGTTTCCTCTCCATAGTCCTTAGCTAGTCGTCGCGTCCAAAGGATCAGTAGCTTGGCTGAAACTAGGAGGCTTGGTTCGCTGAAAATATGACAGTTTGGAGTGGTGGCCATTCTGGTTTCCATTCTGCCCAACTATAACTTGCACACTCTTCAGGATTTCCAACAGGTCGTTGCTCCTTCTTTCATCAAACATTCGCAGGATCTGATTGACAAGCATAGCTTTTATAGAAGCTTTATCCGCTTGTCGAAAGATATATATGTTTTGAAGAGAGAGATCCGCAGGCAAAAATCTTGAAGGAAGGACTGACTGAAGGAAGGAACAGACCGTAGCAAAGGCCGAAGAAGATGTGAATCAGGAAAAGGGAGACGAGT